>JASPKZ010000467.1:685000-2127611 GCA_030220185.1 Diploptera punctata
AGAAAATGCCGGGACTTGGTCATTAACATAAATGAGAATGAACTGTTGTTATATTATGAAAGGAAACTTGCGAAAGAGACATAGAACCAAAAGCAAATCACAGTCTTGTTACCGGAATTAACGAGAACCTTAAAAAATCTTAAGATTCATCTCTCATAAAAACGCTTTGCAGTGATGTTCTTTTAAGTTCTAGATCATTATATTTTAATTTAAGTGTGAAAGTATTAAAAATCCACCTATTGAATTCTACGTAAATACTAGAAACCAATATCGTATTTCATCCCACAGAATACAGAGTGCTCTAGACTTTTTTCGTTACATCAACACATATGATAAACAAGTTCTGAATATTATGAGATAGGATCGGAAATAACCACTTCAAGTTTCTATGATACTTTGAAAGATTAACAAGCATGAAGAACCTTCAGTCTACTTTTTTTCTATAAACATCTTACAACTCATAGCAACCATACAAAATCAAACTACCAACCTCGACACATTGCAGTAATATGTTACTGAAATCTTATAGCATTATCTCAAATATTCCTGATCTCTACTAAACAGTGAAAAAACATATTAAGATTCAGACTTCTTCGCCTCGATTTCTGTTCGAGTTCTATACCATAGAGACCTCATTTATCCCTACAGGAAAAAAATAAAAACTATAGATCTTCTAACGACAACTTTTCTGTACGGGCTATTTCTGTGTTTTATCTGCGGTGTTCTCTCGGTCTAAAGGAATCTTGCGTTTCTGGATGGATATTAATTTATATTATCACTTGATGTGTAAAATTTGTAAAAAAAAAGCCACGAAATTGTGTAAATATATATATTTTGTATACTTGTGGTAAAATATCATTTTCGTCGCAAAAACGCAATCTGACACATCTTGTGAAGACTGCCTATCATCATTATTTCAGTATGAATGTAGGGGATACTGTGAGAGAGATTTGTTTGGATATTTTTATGTAGTCGGGTTATAAGCCCAGACGCACAACCACATTCCCTAGTGGATCAGAGATTTATTTCGAAGTTTCCTTATTCTAACAAGAAAAAGAATAGATACTAGATTGAAGTTTTATAAAACGTTGGCAGTTCGTGCGTTACTTTATGGAAGTGAAACTTGGATGATGACCAAAAAATTACAAAGTAGAATATAAAGCGTAGAAATGAACTTCCATATAAGAACAAAATGCTGCACAAGATTGGATCGGATAAAGAATGAAGATATAAGAACAGAGTTATATATATATATATATATATATATATATATATATATATATATTCCTATATATTCACTGAATTATAAAATCAAAGAATATGGAGATAAATGGTTTAGACGTACAGAAAGAATGAATGTAACAAGATTACCAAAAGCAGCATTTAACTACAAGCCAAGAGGTTCAAGGAATGTACGAAGATCAGTGAAGACATGGACAGAATAACTGAGAGATGGAACAGGCAATTTGCCTAAGCCGTGAAGTGAAGAAGAAGAAGAATAAGGTAGGGGACCAGAATAAGTCATGGGCTCCACATATATGTTGAACTCTTGTTCAGTTACATTGCGATAATTGCTGAAAAATAAGAAACAATTTATGGCTTTTGCTGTGCCTATGATTTGGCGGAAGCCTAGAAGCTATACACATGACTGCTATTTCTGCTTGACTCCACCTATAAAGGCAGGATTGTCTATGAAGAAAAGAAGAATAGTTCAATACACGAATCATCGATCTGCTATTCGACCTATTCCGCATTCAGTTCCTACTCCACCCGAAAATTTTGTGTGTGAAGTAGAAAATGCGGACAGAGATGAATACGAAGAAGAAGAACCCATCACGCCTTCCACATCTCATGGCCCTGATTTTGAGGAAAGAGAAGATAAACCGCACAGACTGAGTCAAGCGGAATTGAGCTATCTCATTAGAGACCTTGACCTGTCAAAAGAGAAGACAGAAATTCTAGGGATTTCTCTTATGGAACAAAAGATATCAGAGCCGTTAGAATGAAGCAGTTGTTGCGGATTACTGCTGGTCTTTGTGTAGAAATGCTCCGGAACTCACTCACAAGAGGCAAGCTAAAAGACGACGATCTCATGAAATCACCACAGGATTCTGTTAAGACCCAACAATCTGCCAGGTACTCTTCCATCAATTTAGAACTCTTAGACTGTAACTGCCAAAAATGATTAAATGCGGCAAGAATACCAAATCAAAATTGCTAATAGATTTGAATTACTGGAATCTTCAGATGGCAATGTGGCAAACGAAGAAGAAACTGATATAAATAAAGAATGGGAGGCTATAAGAGATACTATTAAATTGTCAGCATCAGAAAGCATTGGTTGTTTAAAAAAGAGGCAAAACAAGAAATGGTTTGATGATGTATGTGCCGACATTGTAAAGAAAAGAAAGTTAGCAAAAATGAAATGGTTATATGACCCAAATGAGGTAAATTTAGAGCAATTGGGTAGTATTAGACGGGAAACCACCAAGTTACTAAAGAGTAAAAAGAGGGAATATTTGAGAGAGAAGATTAATGATCTTGAAATGAATGCAAAAAACAGGAACATTAGATAATTATATCAGGGAATTAGTATAGAGAAGAAAGGGGTTTCAGGCTAAAACAAGCATAATTCGGAATGAAAATGGGGATATGATTGCAGATTCCAGGAGTATATTAAATAGATGGAAAAGTTACTTTAATCAGCTATTAAATGTACATACAGAACAGGCCATTGAGGAGGATAATTTACAGACAGCAGAAATACTAGTCGCAGAGCCTAGTGCATTAGAGGTTGAAATGGCGATTGAAAAATCGAAGATGTATAAAGCATCAGGTTCAGATGAGATCCCAGCAGAACTGATAAAATCAGGGGGAGAAAAATTGATGGACAAGATACGCTGGTTGCTTAGTATGATTTGGGAAAAAGACGCTCTTCCAGTTGAATGGAAGGAATCAATTATCGTACCAATTTATATGAAAGGAGATAAAACTGATTGCAACAACTACAGGGGCATCTCATTACTTTCAACTTCGTACAAAATTCTAACAAATATATTAGTCAGCAGACTTACTCCCTATATTGATGACATTCTAGGAGATAATCAATGTGGATTTAGAAGAAATAGGTCTACAACAGATCAGATTTTTAGTATAAGACAGATTTTAGAAGAAAAAAAAATTGGAATATAATGGCACTGTATATCAACTATATGTAGACTTCAAAAAAGCATATGATTCAATTAAGAGGGAGAAGTTATATAGTATCCTGCTGGAGTTCGGAATTCCTAAAAAGTTAGTTAAACTTATACGAATGTGTCTAAATGGCACAAAGAGTAAGGTGCGTACAGGCAAACAGTTTTCGGACACTTTTGAAATCCAGAATGGGTTCAAGCAAGGAGATGCACTATCTCCTCTACTATTTAATTTTGTACTAGAGCATGCCATTAAATCTTTACAGAATTAGGAAGGCTTACAACTCAATGGTATTAATAAGCTGTTAGCTCATGCTGATGATGTAGTATTGTTGGCCGATAGCGAGGAGATACTAAAGGATAACACGCACACACTATTGAGTAACACTAAGATTTTAGGACTGGAAGTAAATATCAATAAAACTAAATATATGGTCACACGTAGAAATTCATTATATAATGGAAATGGACAGTTAATGACAAATGAGGGAAATTTTGAGGAAGTGACTGAATTCAAATACCTAGGAACAATAATCACAAATAGGAATGAGATGCACAAGGAAATTAAACATAGACTCAATTCTGGAAATGCGTGCTTTTTATGCATTGCAGAGACTCTTGATGTCCCAACTCCTTTCAAAAAACGTTAAACTGAAAATATATAAAACTATTATTCTACCAGTTATATTATATGGGTGCGAAACATGGACTCTTACTTTAAGGGAGGAAAGGAGATTACAAGTATTTGAGAATAAAGTACTTAGGAAAATTTTTGGACCAAAGAGAGATGAACAGACAGGTGAATGGAGAAGACTACATAACAATGAACTACATGGTCTTTATAGGAAGCCAGATATAATAAGAACAGTTAAGTCTCGTAGACTGCGATGGGCAAGACATGTTGGAGAATGAAAGACTTGCATGGAAGCTTCTTGTAGGAAAGCCAGAGGGAAAACGCCCAGTAGGTAGACCAAGAATGAGGTGGGAGAATAACATTAACTATGATTTGAGGGAAGTAAATTATACAGGGAATGATTGGAAACCACTAGCTCAGGATAGGGATGTATGGAGAGCTTATGTACGCGCGGCCATGAACCTACGGGTTCGATAGTGCCAGTGAGTAAGTAAGTAAGACTGTGACTGCCATTTTAAAAAATCAAATGTACTTTCAATGTTTTGGCATTGTGATTAAAATGTATCGTTTTCTCTTAATTCGTTAAACTGAAATACTTCCACCTAATGTGTATTACAGAAACTAAAACAACGAGTAATAAATATTTTTCATTGTCATATTCGTTTTTCTCAACCCAAAATTAGTAAGAATTGATTCAATAAGTGCAGGAAACATTTTTTTTGCCAGGGTAATCTGACTATGTTGCTATAAATCAGGTTGTATTTTATACAAATTTAATTTCTTATCAGTATGAATGATGATAATTATGATCACTGAGATTTTTTCAAGTTAAATTGTGGTGCGATTCTCCTGGAATTTGCCTCAACCAGGAAGTCTAACTCGGCCGTGAATCGAACTCGCGACCGCTGCACGAGAGGCAATGACATTACCCCTAGACCACTGTGATATCCTAAAGACAGCTGTTTATTGTGAAAACCGAAACGTATTTTTCATACTCACCAAGGGCTCCCGGCGTCACATCAGTTGCCTATTAAAATATCCTATTTATATCCACTATCATTATCATCATCGATGGCATTACAGTCTATTTTGAGCCCTGATCGCTGGCAAAATCTATTCATCCCTGTCCAACCCTTTCCTTCTCTATCCTCTAATATCAGTTTCTTAAAATCTACTATTCTATCTAACCAACTCGATGTGTGTATCTTTCTATTTCTCTCATTTGAGTTTTTACAGGATTTTTCTCTCCTTTACTGATAATATGATCAATCCATCCGATTGTCTAGAAAAAGTGGGAGCCTTAACCTCCTACTACCCCAAGGGCCTCCGGGCCTGTTGTGGGATCACTTTACTTACTTTTACCATCGTAATTTAGTTGTTTTTATAAACTTAGCAATGTCAAGATCTGAAATTGCCAATAATGCCGTAATTGATCTTCCATACCCTTCCAATGTTAGAAGATGATGGAATTTTGGATCTTTGATTTAGGAATACAATTTCTAATTGAATCTTATTCACCACATACCACTTTCTTTCGCTGGTCCAAATATCCTCCTGAGAACTTTCCTCTCAAGAACACTAACAAGCAAACCTTCACCTGGGGTAAGAAACAAAACAAATTTCGTTATTACAGTTCGATTAAACATTAAAAATCTAAAATGCGTACGTTGTACAACCCCAATGCAATGAACACCATAGATACAGACCAATAAAGATGTAAGATGACTTAGGTTGCGAGCACGTATAACATGCACTGTGGTATAAGCGAGAGTGAACACAGAACTGTTCTAGGCGTGCTGTCAGTTGTGTTGTGCTATTGTGAGGGTTCTGTTTGCTTTTAGTAAGTGAAGAAGATGAGCCCTGTAAATATATTGGTTAAAGTTATCGCTAAACTAACAGAAGAAGGTTATAAAGAGACAGAATGTGAAATGTCTCGAAAGAAGCTTGAAGTTACTAATGTTATGTATGACCTAATAAAGGGTTATGAAACAGAATCAGTTGAAGAAATTCATACTCTGGGCATTGATGAAAACGAACCACGAGATGATGATGGTGACATGCCTCATGTACAAGAAAGCAAATCAGAAGAAACAATTACCTCGTCAGAAGAAAAATCGAGTACTTCACAACATTCTGGTTCTCTTTATTGTCCTTCCCTCCAAAAGCATCCCGGGTCATTACTTTTGAAGAAAAATGTAAGGTAATTTTGTATTGGATTCTGCCAGGTACACCAAGGAATAAAAATAAAACCTTTGTTTGAACACCATATGAGTCCAACAGCAATATATTGCATGTTGCAGAGTTGGGAAGGAATAATTATTGTAGGAATTTTCTCCATACGTTTTTTGTCACTTTTCCCGACGTAATCCACTTTATTACTAGGTTGTCAGCCTGGAACATGCGTTCCACAACTCTTGCGTTAATACCTTGAGGTTCTTGAAGAATCAGCATTAACTTTGGCATCAGTTTTCCAGCTCTTGACACCACCGGCATTATAGTGTAGGAGTGTGTAGTCGCCCCTTTTGATTACACAACACCATACACTTACTGGTTCCTTGACATTCTAACGTTCTGCCAAAAGATATCTCCTTATTAAAACCACTTTCATCTGCATTAAAAACCTGTTCATCGGTGTATTTGTCCATAAGTGATGTGCACTCACGTCTGATAGTATTGATTTTTCAATAACTGTCTTTTGTCACATGTGAAGTTATTTTGCGGCTGACAATCTTATAACACTTTTTAAACCTATGTAACAAGGAACGACTTGCTTTGAAGTAGGTTTGATCTGTGTCCACCAAATCACTAGCTGTTTCGAGTGAAAATTCTATATATGTCATTTTCTTCATGGCATCAACCAGCTTTGTGACCCCAAAAATTACGGATTCGAACCATTTTCTGTTAATTTGGAAATGTTATTTTTATCCAATCTTAAATCCTCTCCTTTAGGGCGGTTGCTAGAGGCCAAACATGGCTTAAACACCATCGAAGCTGTCACCATTCAGAAAATCAATCCCGAAAATCATGCTTTCGACACTAATCCTGGTAATTTTGGACATTTTATTTTCCACCACTTTTCACTTCCTTTGAACTCGTGAATCCACAGTATAATAATAATAATAATAATAATAATAATAATAATAATAATAATAATAATAATAATAATAATAATAATAATAATAATGAACTCGCCAAGGAACCCTTCTTCACAGAAGAACTGCGTATGAGGCTACCATCCACAGACAGCTCAAATAATCTACTTCAGGAAAGGGAGAAGAAGAGACAAGAGATATGGCTGGACTTTTATACAACAGAAGCCATGACAAACAGATCCTGGACCAACACCAATCAAGAACTCCGACACCTGGTGAACTCAATAGCAGTTCATGGATACCACCACAAGATAAGCAAGACCAAGTGTTTCCACGATCCCGGGAACAACTGAGTGTGTGAACTGTGCGAGAAACCATGCGACCGTTACCATGTAACCACCTGCAAAAAACGAGGGATATCCCTGGTAGAATTCTGCAAATAACAAACTATGTGAATCAAATCAATGGCAAAACTTATGTAACATATATTTTCTGCACAACTTGGGCGCATTTATTCTATAATTATTATTAATTATTATTATTATTATTATTATTACTATTATTATTATTATTATTATTATTATTACTATTATCTTTATTAGGAATTTCTGTATAATATGGTATTTTTCCTACAACCTATTGTAAATTTTACTCTTCGATAAATCCCTATTATCTGCATCACTCTCTGTTAATCCTCTCGATACCATACTCATATGCACTCTTTGAATCTACTGTTCTTTTGGTCTCCCCTTTCTTCAGTTGCCCTCCACTAATAATAATAATAATAATAATAATAATAATAAATAATATATTATTTTACCTGGAAGATTTAATGTCTTAAGACCCTGTCTACAACTCAACCAGGTTAGAAAAAAATATAAAAATCATTCTTACATCTAAATTACAATAAACAAAAATATTGCATGGTATATCTAGAATATAATTATTATTTATAATATATTTTGATTTAATCTAGATTTAATGAATGAAATAGAAAATTTACAATATAGAAAAATGAGTAAAAAATACTATTAATGACACATAATAAATTTAATTCTCGAGAAGAAGTAATTAACAAAAAGAAATTGTATAAACGTGACTTAAAAGTGTCGAGTGTATGGGTCTCGAATGCTATTGTCTAAGTAAACTTAAGGTGGCGTTTTTCTTACTATAAAACATTAAGATAACATTCAGTTATCTCTTAATAAATGAAACAAGTTCGCTAATTAAAATCAACCTGTTAGAGGATTACCAACGAGAATATCATTAACAAACTGAGAGTCTGTGGTTTCCTTTGGTAAGCAGTTCTGACCTCTTTTCCAGTGTTCAGGAAGAAGCTCATAAAACGCTAAACTTTGTATACTACCATCTTTTAATGGGCTATTTGCATCTTCCAGCTACTCCTGAATAATACTTTAGCACTTTATGAGAGTTGAACTATCTTTTCCTAATGTAAATTTTAAATTCTGTTATGGTCTGTCCACAATTATTGCTTAATAAATACGTTAATAAATACCTGTTTGCGGTTTTATAATAAATAAACTAGTTTATTTCTTTCTTAGATAATTTTAAGTCTAGGATAATATTGGATATTTACATTTAAGCTATGTTTGTTATGCTTTTCCATGTATTTATTAACTATAATGATATTATTATTATTATTATTATTATTATTATTATTATTATTATTAATTATTATTATTATTATTATATATTATTATTATTATTATTATTATTATTATTATTATTATTATTATTATTATTATTATTATTATTATTATTATTATTATTATTATTATTATTATTATTATTATTATTATTTATATACAGGTTTTCAATGTTTAAACATCTTTCTGTGCCTAAGGTTTTTTATTTTCCTTCTCCACATCCATCCACTCAATGTCTTCCAGCCCTCTTTTTCTCATTGCAGTTCTTATTTCTTTAATCGATGAGTTTGAAGATCTTTTCTTCTTTTTCCATGTTGACACCAATAAAATGTTTTTTCTAGGTAACCTTTCTTCTTACATTAGTCATACATACTAATTATTATTATTATTATTATTATTATTATTATTATTATTATTATTATTATCATCATCATCATCATTTATTTTAACTGATGAATTTAAGACCCAGCAAATTGAACCAATAAGGATTTGTTAATATATTTACCTAATGCCTTGTATAAAAAGCGTAGATTAATTCATTGTAGTATTTTTTTTCTCTTCTTTTTATGCATAGTAGATTCGAGCTGTTATTCCTTTTTTATTCATTGTATCATTAATTTAATTTTAATTGTATTTAGTTTCATTCTATTATTAGACATTAATTTCATTATTATTCAATATGACAGATAATGAATTGTTCAATAACTATTATTGTAACTTTTTTTGTATTCATATGTAACATGTGTGTCCTGTCTAATATGACTACTATTGTAATTTTTTTGTATTCATGTGTAACATATGTTTGTCCTGTTTTATATGACTATTATTGTATTTTTTTTTGTATTCATATGTAACATATGCTTGTTCTGGTGAGTGGAAGAGAAGGCCACATGGCCTTAACTCCACCAGGCTAAATAAATAAATAAATAAATAAATAAAATAAAGCCAATGGCCGGGGAGAACTTAACGCCCCCTTGGAAATGTTAGCAACCCTGAGACCAATAGAAATTCGTATATTTAGACTGGGTTAACGTGAGGGTAATATGTTTCCTAATTATCCCTTAAACAATAATTTCTCGTGCCAGTTATTCAAATGTTTCGGACCGCAAAGAAAACAAAATAATGTAAAACTCTAAGTTATTATCGTACGCTACATTATTACGTAATTTGACACAAACTTAAGTAATTTACAATAATTTGTTTTCTATTATTTTATAAACTAAATAAATAAATAAGTGAAATCAATGTATCTTAAAAGATACATTGTGAAGTTAGGGGTTATATAGAATAATATTAATATTGCAATATGAAAGTGTGGTGACAATCTTGATATACGTCCTTTTAAATATGCATAAACAGGGCTTAATCAATCAAACGATTGGTGTAGATAATTCGTACGATCAGGTATGGACATATGTCTGGCGAAAACACATATAAAATGAGAATGAAAAGTCTCTAAGGCCTCACGCGACAACCGTGAGGTCTTTGCGGTTTTGGCTCGCGATTCGACCAGCCAGATATTGGCCACAAACTAGTTTAGCGATAAAGCCTGCCGTTATCGGCTGTTGAAGTGATATGTTCAGATAATTATTAGCCTTTTCACGGCTGGTTGCGATATATACTATCGCATTGCATTTTAGTGTTAAAATTACGAAAAAAAAATATATATACGTATATTAATAGGTCCAGTGTCGACCACAATTACGAGAATAATTCAGAAAGCTTGATAAATTCGTCAAGTATAGTTCGATAGGTCCATTGTAGACTGTAATTACGAAAAGTGTAATTCCGAAAAGTGATATTCAGGAATTATTAAAGGGCATATATCCAAACTTCGTACAGAGTGAGCGACATTATTGTAATAATTGTGATTGTCCGTGTGCTACAGTTTATGAATAAACATTGTTATACATGTTTATTTTGGAAAGCCTCCTTGTGTATTTGTCTTTGGTTCGTTCCACAACTTCCCGCGTCGAAAATCTATTACCCTGAGATTAAGAACCTTACAAGCGCCCACCCCGATTAACTCGCATTTACCCGCTACAAGTTTGACATAATACATGAAAATAAAATTTCTTCTCTGCTTCCCAAAGTACTGTTAAAAACATTAAGTGCCTACATCACAAAATATTGTAGAATATGAAAAAACTCATCGTAACAAATAACTATTTATTTTAATTAGAACTCTGACACCATACATAAGCGTTAGTTGTTACGTCAGTTGCCTTTATTTTGTATAATTAGCGACTAAAGTTTATTAGAACATAAAACTCAAAACATATATTTTGTAACTCCTGTACATAGTACTATTATATTCACAATTGCTTATTGAAATAAAACTCAAACCTGTACATTAGATTATTATTACTCGCACTCTGTAAAACATAATGTCATTCTATAGTTACGTCAGATCCCTCTAAAATAAAACTTTATAAGTACAATAAAAGTATACAGATCCGTAATATATTTTATAAATTTACTAATTATATCAAGGGAATATTTATAAATTGTGTCAATTAAATTATCTCATATTTTGATGACTATGGGATTAATAATGTAGTATGAGAAATATAACATCTGATAATGCATGCATCTTCCACAACTCGTGCTCCGATTATGTTAATAGAATTATCGATATAAAACCGTGCGTTTTAAGTACAATTGTTAAAGATAGAAACTCCATATATACTGCTAACGAGATTGAAACCTACATATAACGGTTTAGAAGATAAAAAGTATCTGAAGGATAAACAAATTAAAATGTTATTTATTTTGTTGCATTTTACGTCAGTTACTATGGAATTCGCCTAAATATATCGGTATAGATTGATTGCATAATATATTATCCGATGAAGTGTACAGTAAACTTTTTTTGAATCCCTGATATACATGTACATTAGTTATTATTTTTTATTGATTAAAAATGATTAATAATGAAATAATTCCTGATAATAAAAATTCAAATCTAGCATTTTTCTTGGCAACTGATGAAAACGACAAAATTCTAATCCTGGCCTCGGAATGTGAAAACAGGTTCCTCCGGATATAGGTCTAAGCAGAACGCAAATCACTCAGTAAACGTAAATTAACTTTCCTCGTTAAATGTAGAATTTATTATAATCTATTATAGAGACTAGAGTCAACCAAATAGAGAAAAGGGGCTAATAGCTGGTCAAACCTTGACACTGTGTAGGTGTACTCTGTCGCTCCCCTCTATGCTTAGCACTTCCGCCACTACAGTCGCGACTAAGGAATAATTGAAGACTTATCTGCAAGAACACCCTAACTCATAAATATTGGAATGGAAATATTTCTTGTTAAGTTTTGAATGCTGAAACAAATTGGAATACCCTGATCTAGAATGGCAGATATGAATAAGAAAGGCTGTAAATGTATCAGAGGATAATAAAATATGTTTAATCAGCAAGAATGACAAAGACAAGCGATGCGCAGAGTTAGAGGTTTCCTGCACAGACACAAACATGAAATTCATTTTTTCGTTAAACTTTAGTTTTATTTTCTAAAATACAATAGGGCCTGGTATAAATCTATTTCTCACCCCTCTCTTATTTATATTAACTAACTTGGAAACAAAAAATGCATATTTTCGATAAAACCTAGTTTTAGGTTTCGGAAAAAATTAACAAATTAAATATGATTTCTTATTCCACTTTTAGTGTAACTACACACAACTTAAATTGCAATAATATTCATTTCAGGATATTTGCTATTTAAGACTCTTCTTCTACTTCTTCATTTTCTTCAGATAGAAGTTCTTCCTTGCCGACGATTAAAGAGCATCGTTTATTTGCACTTGGATATATGTCTTTCTGGAGTTAGAGAAAACGGTTTAAGCAGTTATAGAATATTGTAGAAGTAGCAAAGAAGGTTGGTGTGTATGGAAACACAGTACAATTTTGTATCCAGAAAATGTGTGTTTTTTTTTTCGATTTTAGATGCTTTCCAAAGAGGAGTCACAGGCCAGATATCCAATATAAGATGATATTGCTTGACATGAAATCTTGAAAAGGAGTAGGCTTCCTCCGGCTGTTCCGGGGACTCGACAATTTCACGATTTAATGAAGATTTTAACGCACTGATTAAAGGACTGGAAAGAAGTGCTTTATTGTCACTTCGAACGTTGAACTTAACCAGAAATAAGAATTTAAGGACAGTGGTATTTTCATTTTGTCCACCACAAGCATCGGATAACAGAATAACGGACTTTATTACAGGATTTCCTTATAATTGACAATTCAGTAAGGAGAAAGAATTACGATCTTTTTTGCCCTCACATTCTAAAAAGTAGTATAACTTGCTTGATCCGTCATTTTGGCAATAGGCTATATATTAAATATTCAAAGCCACAGAAATCTCTTGTAAAAATGAGAAGTGTTATTAAGCCTTAAAAAAACAAGTTTTGACCGTAGTAAAATTAAATTACAAAAGTGCCACTATTACTATTTCCTTTAACACTCTACAAGTAATTTCTAGTCTACAAGTAATTTGTACTGTTTTAATTTCCTAAAATATTTGTCCAATCTAGTTTTACAAGTTCTGTTGCTAGGTTCAACTTTAAGATTACGTTGAGACTGTCAACAGAAATCACAAATGTCAGTTTTAGGAGGTCGAATGGAATATGGGCTGCTTTCTCTAAAAAAATACGGTAAGTTTTATATTTCAACTTGAGTCATGAACTGATGATGATTGTATCTCCTGAAGATAATACTGCTTGAAACAGGTAAAAAGTTTGGCCACAGTCAAAGTTGGATCATCAATATACGGTCAGTTTGACTTGTTTCTAGCACAGTGAGATAGCTTGGAAAGGAAAAGAGCCCAGTGAGACTTCACAAGTTCCCAGACATCTGCTTCACAAGTTCCCACGATCTGGTGGTACTTGAAAGGAGGTCTATTAAAAAGATCTTGTACAATGCAACTTTTACTTCGTTGCGGAGTACATGGTAAACAAAGCTACGATATAAGTTTCTTCCGCTTTTTGGTTTACTAGCTGCGAATGAAATACGTTTTGTTTCTATCAAGTCTAATAGAAACAAATCATGAGAATTTTTGTCAGCAAGACTCCAAAAGGAGGAGAATAAATCTCTCTGCCAATCTGCTGGCCTCATATCCACATTACGACTCCACATGTGTTATTTATACACTGCAACAACGTACCCTGCAACGAGTATAAACGTACATTTCTCGTCCAATTAAATTATGTTACTTTATGCAGAATATAATATAATGATAAACAGAGGCATTCCACAACATTTGGTTAAAATTATTGAAAGTTTATATGTAGATAATAAAATATTAATTAGCATGGGTCATAAAACACAAAACAATAAAACAGCGACAATAAACTGTGGAGCAAAACAATGATGCCCACTTTCGCCATCACTTTTTATTATTATTATATATATATATATATATATATATATATATATAGACGATGTCATACAGAATTGGCTAATTGTTTTAACTGAACATTTTAAAATTCACAATTTATTAAATACTTTACTTTTTTGCAGACGATCAGGTTGTGATATCTGAGACAGAAGATGGCCTACAACGGGCAAATTGCAAATTGAGTAAGATATGCGAAACGTACGACTTGAAAATGTCTACTCTAAAAACAAAAGTATTAGCTTTTCGAGGGTATAAGCCACTAACAGTAAAAATTCGATTAGAGAATAAAATAATAAAACAAGTGAGCAATTTTAATTATCTAGGATACAATGTATCATATAGAAAGAATGAAGACATTGAAAACAAAATAAATAAATGTAATTGTATATGTGGCACCATAAAACGAAGTCTCAAAGGAACTAGAAAGGAGACACTTTTAAAATTTTATAAAACAACGGCGGTTCCAACACTACTATCCATCCATCCATCCATCCATAGTAATTCTGCCAGAAGGCAGGTCCTTCACTGCAATCATAGCATTTCCATGCTATGTTTACAGCTTTACTAGGGAATTGTAGGTGTGGTAGCTTCCCGTTGCTTTCCAGACCGGTGAAGGAATGATTATGATGATGATAATGATAAGGATGATGATGATGGCCATATGATTTCGGGGACCGTTTGGGCCTTAACGTTTTCCTGACATTTGTCTTACAGGTGAGAAAAAACCCCGATAAAAACCTCACCCAGAAAAACTGACCTGGCCGGGGATCGAACCCGGGCCCGCTGCGTGACAAGGCAGCACGCTACCTCGAGACCACAGCGGTGGATCAACACTACTATATGGATCGGAATATTGAGTTTTAACCAAAAACCAGGAACGAAGAATAGAATCGTCAGAAATGAGGTTTCTGAGGAGTGTGGCTGGATGTACAATAATGGATCAAAGGCGAAGTGAGGATATACGAAGAGAACTGAATATATTCAAACTATTATATAGAATTACACAACACAGACATGAATGGATGGGCCACATCAATAGAATTTCGAAAAAGATTCTTCATTACGAACCACTAGGACTCAGTAAAAGATGGATAGACCAATTCCAACATGAGATCGCAACAGACCAGCAGGTCTAATCCTTGCTGATGATGATGATGATAATACAGAATATTATGATTTGTTTTTTCTTTCTTATTTTTATCTACAATACATTAATATTACTTTCGTTTTAGTGTAGGCCCTACATAATTTTTTATTACAATTCTTTTTTTTTTAATTAACTGGCATTTCCATCCCATCATCCATCCATCCAATGGCTGATTGGCTCAAATTCGAGCTTTGGCCTCTCTTAAATTCTGCCTCCAATCATTTCTATTGACTCCAGTTGCGACACTTATGTAGGTTTGTACGAGTAGCATCTTCCTTAATACCATCCTCCCATCGTCTGTCTTCCAACTCGTCTATTCCCCATAAAACTTGCTGTAAGCACCTTTTTTTGTTCTCGGTTAGTTGAAAACCTTTGTACATGACCAGCTCATTCCAATTTCTTTAATTTAATAAAAGTGACAAGGTCAGGTTCATTGTATTTGTCATTTCCATCCCATATAACACAAATAGTATTTTTTTGTCCAAGGGTAGACCACGTTGTCTTACAACAGTTCTGGCATTTTCTCTTGGTATTGCAGAATTATAACCTACTTCTGAGGTTGGAGGCGTCTGGAAGGCGAATATATGTTAACCTGTTGGATGGTGAATGATAAAGAAGCACCAAGAGAGTCATTAATCTAAATTCCAGAGCATGGGCGACAATAGAATAATCTTCTTTAAGAAATAATTTATGTGGTCCGAGCAGAAATCGATCCCAGGATCTCGGAAATTCTGTTCACAAGACCGTGAGACTGGTCGACGAAAACAGTGGCAAAAATTAAAGTACGGAATATTAATGAGAGAAACGGTAGTTAGAATTATTATATTTTCTGCTAAGAAACAAGGAATGATTGGATTACGTAGTAACACTTGCCTCTGAATACTGCACGAGAGATACTGTACAATATATGAATACGTGATACGTAATTTTGTACTTACGATGAATGTGACGAAAGTGAAGAATTCATAGGAGTAACTACCTTTTTTTTTCCCCCGTACAGCAGTGTTGCCAGATTTCCGATAGAATGTCCCTTATCACTGAAAAAATCCCCTTTTCCCATAAAAAAGACCTACGCCAAAAATTTACTACAGCTAATGTTGCGACTATTATAGTAAATGTAGTTACTGTAATTTGGATGTCAACTTTATGCGCCAAAACCCATACATCAACAAGACTGTTCGAACTAAGACTCGATCTAGCTCTGCTCTTCCTTGTCGTTGGTCAAGAGTCCCACGGTGGCTCTCAGGATGTGTCAGTGGCGTGCATTTACCGATGACGGAATTAAACGCACAGCACGCCACATTATCTAATGGAGAGTCTAATAATAAATAATAGTTTTAAAAAACTAAAACAACACGCTTTATTAGAAAACCGAACTAAAAAATGAAAAATAATTTTAATTTCCAACACGCTTGGGATAAAATTAAAGTGGTCAACAAAAAAATCATCTCCATCATATCTAGAATAAAAATTAGAGTTATCTACAAAAAAAATTACCATCAAAAGCGTGGGGTGCTTTTTATAGTTTTTACTTTTTCTTCTTAGAGACTTTATTTTTACCAATACATGTTTATTATCAAAGATATTAATTGATATAGATCACTACACGCTTTTGATGGTAATTATTTTTGTAGATAACTAGTTTTATTCTAGATGTGTTGGAGATGATTTTTTCGTTGACCACTTCAATTTTATCACAAGCGTGTTGGAAATTAAAATTATTTTTTCATTTTTTAGTTCGGTTTTCTAATAAAGCTTGTTGTTTTAGTTTTTTTTAACTATTTTTTATTTTTTAGTTTGGTTTTCTAAAAATATAAATATATTTAAATTGATACTATTGTAGTATGAGCTAAAAGTAAAACTATTCTAAAAAACCCTCCGGGCCGGATTTGAACCAGCAGCCTATGGATTACTGAAATGATATACCACTACAGTCCACCACTCTACCAACTGAGTTACCACAACGACGGACTAAAAATTCGATACGTCCGCAATCTATTATACCAGTCTTTATTTGTTTGATGTCCTCATGATCCTGGCCAGGATCTTAGAAAAAAAGTTATAAAATTATTGCATTGCCATTGGTCCTTTACAAGTATACAAAGTTTCAAGTCGATCCAATGTTTTTAAGTGGGTGAAAATCGTGTTGAAAGATTCCGTTACATAGATAGATACAGGTCAAGCTAATATAAAATGTGTAAAAAAAATATAATCAGAATACAAAACCCAAGACAGATAACACAAATAGACGTTAAGATTTTTTAAGCTGAAGACATCCAATATTTTAAATATAATTTTTGCGCGATAGTGTTTTTTTTCGTACTTACAGCAATGGGGACCATAATTGAAAGTTCAATGTCCTACATTTCGGGGTTGCCAACCTAAATAATTATACTGTAATAAAATAATCGTATTGTAATATTAGATTTTGCAAACTGCGTGTGGGAAGTAAAACCACTGCCCTCTATGTATACTATATACAATGTATATACAAAAAATATCCAAAAGGTGGTGTTCGTATACATTATTCGAAACAAATCACTCCATTTTAAATGAACTGAACTTTATTTGAAACAATATAAAGCAATAAATACGTACTTGCCGCCATTTTATTACTAAATTGGTCTCGCGGCCTCCTGATGTTTCAACTAATAAACATTGCCCGCATTGTTGACGTTGGTCAATTGTTTATAATGAACGCAAATATTTCCAACAAGGATGTTATTATTTTACTATTATTTATTATTTTGAAATCACCATCGCGCAAAAATAATGTACAACGCACGTTTGTGAAGTGCTTTACAGAATCTCGCTATCGCTCGGTTTTTAAACATTTTCCTCGATTCTGTAAAAACCACTTCCAACCTCGTATCGTAATATACTATTATTGATTTATTATGGTTGTTATTCATTTTTTAAAAAAAAAAGTAAAGTAAAGTGATCCACAACAGGCCCGGAGGCCCTTGGGGTAGTAGGAGGTTAAGGCTCCCACTTTTTCTAGACAATCGGCACTTTACGTCAGCCGGGTTGTCAGCCCTGCGTGACGGCCGCCTTTACCCCCAGAACAAGCGTCTGGTACTCATTTCCGTTAGAGGCTGATTCGACCCCAGGGCCATAATGCCGCCAGAGGGTTTGGGTCAGTTTAAAAATCCTGATCCCAACGGGACTTGAACCCTCGACCCTCCGGCTTGTAGCTCAGTGCCTTAATCACTACGCTACGGCGTGCCCCACAAATGTAAAAATAGCCGATTTAAATCGGTTATGTCAATGTAAATATTTACACCAAACAAATTAAAATATAAATTTATGAAATTGCCTCATCGTGAAAACTTAATAAACTGGACATATTCCGTTCTGAAAAAAAAACTCATCTGACCAGAAATAATTTATAACTAACTTATAACAATCTTAGAACAGAATAAAATGATATTAGAATTTGAATTAAATGTTTTATTTTATGTAAGAATGTGCATTAATGTTCTAAATTTTGAAAGCTTACTCCCACAGCTGTGACGTCACCTACTGTTGCCATATAGACCACAGAGAGAGAGAGCACTATCCTGCTACTCTTTGCTCTAATGTAGTGAAATTAAAATGGAAACTTGCCCTAATTATGGAAAATTATTATTCTTTACCAGGCTTCATATTACATATATCGTATCTTACAATGTTTTTTTCATACTCTTTTTAAATTTTAAAATTACTATGGATAAATATGTACATCTTTGCGAGATATTCATTTTTCTATTTTCCAATTAATCACTTTCCATATTGTACGGTACACTAGCTCATTGGATCATAGAATTAAATAAACCTTATCTTGGAACAAATTACTGTGACATTTTACACATGACACTTTTGCATTAATAATTTTATACGAAAAAGAAAATGAAATCTGTTTGCGACTTGATGTCTATTACACACTTGATGGTAAACTATATGTTGGACACGATATAATGCGGGATGTCACAATAATATTTTAATTTTACATCACATTATTCACATTCAGTGCTTAAATTGGATAATATGTTAGGAAGAACTCTGGAATTACCAATGTATACATAGAGACAATCTAAAAAATACATACATGTTACGAGTAAATCCGAAATTGCTTCATACCAAAATTCTTACGGAGGCTGGCTTTGGCGGTTTGCATATTGGAGTCCATAATTTCCTCTTTTCCACAATCCACTTACTCAAACTCAGTCACATTTTAATCAAAATTAACGATAATTGAAAAACACTCGGAACTGTAAATTAATGTAATAGAGTAGAACAAAAGTTTTGTACTATAAGAGTAAACTGCTTCCCGCGATTTAGTCAGCTGTTAGTAACGGCAGCGCATCTACCGGACTCTACAGTCAGCTATGAAACAGCTGACAAACTCATCGCACAATGGAAAACAGCAAAGATTACAGTAAAATATATCGTGAATAATAGATTTAAATGCAACTTAATAAATTCAATTTTGTATCTAATATATGAAGTCTAACTAAATTATGAAACTACAGGACGCCTAGCAGTTTTAACAGAAACTATTTACTGTTCAAGTCTCGATAGGTGAAGAAATGTTCTCAACGAATTTCGATCAGAATGGGACCGTACCCTCCCAGCATCGTGAGAAATTAGGGTACAATAAATAGCGGTTCGAGGTTGAGAAAACCAAATATAACGGCTGAATGACCCGACATGCTGACCACTTGTCACCCCTCTACTGGCTGGATGATCATCCACCTCTATAAATAACATATTTGGATGTGAGACTAGCAACCGACTGGTAGACCATAGGTCATCTAGGCCTATCGCGCTATAGAGTTTTATTATTAATAATAAATATGATAATGATCCTTTTAAGACTAAAATTTCCCGGTCATAACAATATAAATAATAAAATAATATGAATTATTTATCTGACTAAGCCTATAATGACAGTCACTCTTGACAGTCACTCATAAGTAAAATGTCACCTTATTCTCAAAGCTTGCCTTTTTCAATTCTGGTAATAAATTTTATATTTAAAAATAATAGAAAACAGATTTTTCAAGATGTTAATTGTTAGTTTTTAGGAAATATTCTGTAAATTTCAAAAAAAAAGTTCATAGTCACACGAAATTTCCATACAGTTTAAAAAAATTAACTCCCTTTCTTCACTCGCTACTGTTTTTTTAGTAATATTTTTCTACTTGGGGGTAATTTCTCTCCACTGAAATACAGCTGATTTTCTTTTCGTGGTTTCATCCGCGATTGTCGTACACAGAAAAATGGCAATAATAATAATAATAATAATAATAATAATAATAATAATAATAATAATAATAATAATAATAATAATAATAATAATAATAATAATAATAATAATAATAATAATAATAATATAAAGATGATAAACTTGGAAGTTAAAGAACGAGGATTTTTCAAAAGTGTTTGCATCATAAATAAACTTTAATTCAAGACACCGATAAAGTTTCCACATTCCAGCGTTTTCTTCCCTCAGATTGGCGTCAAACAAAACTTCTGCAACGCCAGACTCTCTAAGCACATCTTTCTCAAAACAAAATACGATGATTTCTTTTACTAAATTTGTATTCAAAATTACTCTTCTTCTTCTTCTTCTTAAACTTAATTTGTAGGATTTTCATCCTGTTTATTTCCAAAATCACTCCTCGGAGGAAGACGTACTGGATGTGCATTCACTGTCTATCCATCTCTTGGCAGGTCTTCTCTTGTTCTTCTCCCGTCCATTTGTCTATCTTCTTTAGCTCTTTTTGCAAGCCGGTTTCCTTCCATTCTTTCTATATGACCCTTCCAATATTTTCGTCTATCTATAATAAATTTGGTTATGTCTTGAATATGGCATTTGTCCCTAATTTCTGTGTTGTGTATTTTATCAAATAATGTTTTCCCCTGAATAGTTCTTAAGATTTTCATTTCGCATGTGCTTATTATTTGTTTAGTTTTTGTTGTATCAGTCCTAGTTTCTGCTCCATATACCAAAATTACTCATAAACAGAAAAAAAAAGTATAAATATAAGAATTTTTACAATGATCCAGAAATGTAGAACTTATGGTATAAGAACGGACGTGTCTAAAATTTAAAAAACAAGAACTGAATTGTTAATATTTAGTTAACATTCACTAGTTCAAATATAAGTCCAGACAGTCAGCGATTTTCTATAAATCAGTGTTATGTTAATATAAATGAACCAAGATATCTATGTTAAACTTTATTTTACCTTTACCAGCTTTGAACTTCTCTCTCTCAAAATGTAAAATAAATTTGCATTCTTTATGTCTATTAGTAATAAGACATTTTTGTCTTGTTTACATGCGACAATAATATTACAATCACTAGCAGGCCAGACTAAAACTTCCTATAACACTTATTAATTCTTCTCCTACTTTCAAATCAACTTCTTTCACAGATTCTGAAAAAATCCGTGCTTTATATATTATGTGCTGCAAGGGTAGACTTTCATCAACAGAGCGTTTAAAAATAAATGTTCACTATTTCGTATCTACGATTCTACAAACACGTTTTTAGCGTTTTTAAGATGTCCGTTGTGAATGTAAAACTCGTTAAGGATTTTTATAGTTATTGAGATAATATGGTGTTTTAAAAAATTATAAATTATAAAAGTGTTCAGATATTTTCTCGAAACTTTAAGGGAGTTTCTATCTCGGAATCTATGTTCATTAGTTGTGACTGTTACAGAGTAATTCTAAGTAAAACAAATTTGCTAAAGGAAAATGCACAAATCATTATAGCAGCATTATGTGAATAACGTAGGAAATATATATATATATATATATATATATCCTAGCTAATACCCGGCGTGCGCTGATATGCCTAAATAAATGAAAATTAATGTATTTACATGTTTAGTTGAATAAGTGAGAGGAAAAATTATTATAAATTTATATCGGTAATTATTTTAAGATACCCCGTGCTGATTACCCGGTGTTGCCCAGGAATCTACTTATCCCGATCTTCTTGGCATAAATGAACTGAAAGACAAAATTCGTTATCGTGGTTTATCCGTAAAAGAATACTCGCCATGCGTTGCTACTCTTGCCCGGGAATCTACTTATCTCGATCTTCTTGGCATCAATGAAACACAAAAATGGTTACTGTGAGTTATTCGTTAAAAATAAACATTTGTTGTTGCGGAATTTTTATAGAGTATTTTGAGATATTCAATTCTGTGTACATTAACTTAGTTATTTGTTATGGTTTAGGCAGCGCAAGCCATTTAAGCGCCCAAAAAGCTAATTTTTTCACTTGTTCAATAAAGAGTGGTTTTTAGGGGTGAAGGAGTTGAGTATTCCAACTCGCTTATAGCCTATAACCTTCTCGGAAAACTCCTGAACCTTTTGCAAAAAGCCCCATCACAATCGGATGAACGATATGACGGCGTATAAAATACAAACAAACAAACATTCATGTTTATATATTACATTAGATGATATATCAGAAGCGGTGTGTCCTATATGTTCAATGATTTACTGAACCCCAATAAAAAATGAACTCATGAACAAAGTAAATAGTTGTAATGATGAATAATATCTTCTTTTTTTCCGATTTTCTAAATTAGCCACATGTTTTGATCCAGGAATGTATTTCTGTCGTGAACATTTCGCATAGACAAAATTTAAAAGTAGGCAGATGCGTTTTCTATGTATGAACCCCCTTCATATCAGTTTGCTGACTTGCGCGTGCACGCGACATATTAATGCTTGATTTAATGCATCTAGGAGGTAACAAAACGCGCAGCTCCAGGAACACGAAGCTTGCCGATATCGGACGAGTAATCCGAACGTCCTGTGCATTATTTTGAATATCGCAAACAATCGAATTCTGGTGGAACCGAATGAGTTAATCTAAAATGCTTGAATTATTGTTATATTGAGAGCACTTATGACAGAACAAACGTTGTTTTCACTTCAGTTTTAATACAGTAAAAGCTCCTTATTCGCGGGGGATATGTTCCGCAAATATGCCGCAAATATGGAATGGTAATTTCTACGTGTATATAGGGGATACATTCCAAGGTTACAGAATAAAATAATTATCAAAATAAAATTAATTAATGAGAGATTTAGAACAATTTCTATTAATTATTACTGTTTAGGTAAAGACTTAAAGAACTTAGTATTTTTTTCCTGTTTTGCCGCTTTTAAAAGGTCTTTTAATTAAGATTGATAATCAGCTGTGAATTCTGTGATAGAATTCCTTATTTTGTCTTCAGATTTCTTGATTCATTAACATTGAAAAAGCATGATATAGACGAAAACGACTCGCCAACGCACATAAACGGTCAAACATTTATATTTTTACTTTAAGTGGCAACACTACTTTTTTTTCTCTTCGGTACTATTTTTTCTTTCCTTTTACTCGATATTATAAACTGGGAACAAAGCACAAGAGACGCATGTTATTCAATCTAAATTATTGCAACGAATGACAAGTTCGAACAATAATATGCCGATCGTGGCGATGGAGGCATTTATCAAAATATATATCGGCACGTGAAATACAACAGCTTTTAACAATGAACTTTAGGGTTAGTGACAATAAGGTTTGTTTTGATATTTATTTTTTCATTTGGTTTGAATCACTATTTGTAAAAGCCGCCTTGGCACCTGCCTGCAGTTAAAAAAACCTGCTGGTGGTTAATAAAGGACACTAATGCTTCTAATATACCGACTGGATCCGCGAAATGTTTTTGTCCGCGAATAAGGAGCTTCACTGTATTATCGCCTCACTACGATGGTT
Source organism: Diploptera punctata (assembly GCA_030220185.1). Taxonomy (NCBI): domain Eukaryota; kingdom Metazoa; phylum Arthropoda; class Insecta; order Blattodea; family Blaberidae; genus Diploptera; species Diploptera punctata. The sequence continues at coordinate 708,917 of JASPKZ010000467.1, forward strand.
GTCCAGCGGCTCACTTTGTTTCCCCGCAGCTGTTATATATATATATATATAATTAAATACAAAGATGCCGACTGCAGCCACTATAATAATTCCGCATGTTAAGCATTGTCGCGCGGCACCCGCTTTTATATAAACTAACAACCATCATAGTGAGGCGACACTACATTATCATATTTTTAAAGGTGTTGATAGTGTATGAACTGTAAATATTTAGTTTTCTTGTGATTTTAAATATAACATCATGATAATTATAAATAAACAATGAATACATTCGTACAAGAAGCCGACTCTTCAAATTTAGATTTAGAAGAAAATTCTACAATAAAGGAGCTTGACAGACCGTTACCTGAACTAGATTTAAAACAGGCGCATACCAGCATAGGTAAGAAATGTTATAGGACACTAGCTAATACTCGGCGTGCACTGCTACGCCTAAATAAATGAAAATTAATGTGCTTTTATGTTTAATTGAATAAGTAAAAGGAAAAATTTATATATTTTACATATCTAGGATGCAATATCTCATATGAAGAAGAAAAGGATATAAATGCAAAAATATCTAAATTTTTAAGAATTTTAGGGTTAATAAATTCTATCTTAAAGCCACAGTTAGTCCAAAAACATTCAAGACTAAAAGTGTATAAAACACTGGCTCTTCCAACTCTTTTGTATGGTAGCGAAGTATGGACGTTGAAACAGAAGGATATACATATACTTAGATCTGCTGAAATGAGATACCTTCGGAGGACTGAAGGATACACACTACTAGATAACAAAAAAAAAACTAAGACATCTTAGAAGAATTACACATGGAACCTTTAGAAAACAAAATTTATGATTATACGTCAATATGGATGCAACATGTTCATCGAATGGAAGATCACATGATACCCAAACAAATGTTAAGATATCAACCTGCAGGAAGAAGAAGACCAGGACGTTCACTCAAAAGACTTCTGGATGATTCCTCTTGAGGCCGAAACAGGTCAACAAATGGCCTAAATTCGTGAATGTACTATGATGATGATAATGATGAAAAATTTATATCGCAATTATTTTTAGATATCCCGTGCTGTTTACCCGGCGTTGTCCGAGAATCTGCTCATCCCGATCTTCTTGGCATAAATGAGCTGAAAGACGAAAATTAATGTACTTCTTATGATTAGTTGAATAAGTAAAATAAAAAATAATTATAAATATGTATCGTAATTATTTTATGATTTTCCGTGCTGATTACACGGTGTTGCCCGGAATCTACTTATATCGATCTTCTTGGCATAGATGAGCTAAAAGACAAAATTCGTTATTGTGAGTTAAAAGAATGCCCGTCATGTGCTGCTATGCTTGCACAGGAATCTAAGTACTTGCCCCGATCTTCTTGGCATCAGTGAAAGACGAAAATGGTTATTGTGAGTTATCCGTAAGAAATAAACATATGCTTTTTTTGTAGAGCTTTTTGAGATATTCAATTCTGTATACATTAATTTTGTGTATTTGTTATGGTTTAGGCAGCGTAAGCCATTTAAGCGTCCAAAGAACTACTTTTTTCACGTTTTCCACTACAAAGAGTGATTTTTAAGGGTGTAGGAGTTGAGTATCACAACTCTCTAATAGCCTATGTTCATTCCGGCAATCTACTGTACATTTTACAAAAAGCACCATCACAATCGGATTAACGGTATGGCCGCGCATAAAGTACGAACAAACCAACCAACATTTTTATACATTAGATTCAGCTTGAAGATTCATGATCGAAATAGTTGGATTTGCGGCTGTAAATCTACAAATAGACTCTATTGTTTCCCATGTTTATTATTTGTAAAGGAAAAAGATTTTAAGCTGGACAAGTTTTGGCGTGGTAGATTTAAGCTATAAATAGTTTATATTTATTCATTTAGAGAGTTTAGAGCAAGTGTAAGTTTCTTTTTTAAATTCTATATCCTTTTAATTTACTTTTTATAATTTTTCTTCTTGTATTTTTGTCTAATATTATGTTACATTTATATTTGTACAAATTGTATTCGTATTTCTTTTAACATTGCATGCATTATGCCTAACTAATTTTAACTTAATTCATAATTGTTAACAATGTTTTCTTTTCTCTGTATACTAATGCATGTTGTTCTTATTGTTATTGTTATTATTATTAGTATTATTATTAATATTATTATTATCATTATTATTATTATTATTATTATTATTATTATTATTATTATTATTAACGTCCACCGCTGTGGTCTCTGCCTTGTCACGCAGCGGACAGGGTTCGATCCCTGGTCGGGGCAGTTTTTCTGGGTGAGGTTTTTATCGGGGTTTTTTCTCACCTGTAAGGCTAATGTCAGGAAAACTTTAAGGCCCAAACGGTCCCCGAAATGATATGGCCATCATCATCACCATCATCATTATCATCATCATCCTTCACCGGTGTGAAAAGCAACGGGAAGCTACCACACCTACAATTCCCTAGTAAAGCTGCAATGCATAGCATGAAAATGATATGATTGCAGTGAAAGACCTGCCCTCGGACAGAATTACTATGGATGGATTATTATTATTATTATTATTATTATTATTATTATTCCATCCATAGTAATTCTGCCCGAAGGCAGGTCCTTCACTGCAATCATAGCATTTTCATGCTATGCTTGCAGCTTTACTAGGGAATTGTGTAGTGGGTGCTTCTCAACACCGGTATGGTTGCTTTCCACACCGGTGAAGGATAGAAGTATTAATTAATTGATTAATGGTAAGGATGAGAATGATAAGGATGATGGCCATATGATTTCGGGAACCGTTTGGGCCTTAAAGTTTTCCCGACATTTGTCTTACAGGTGAGGAAAAACCCCGATAAAAACCTCACCCAGAAAAACTGCCCCGACCGGGGATCGAACCCGGGCCCGCTGCGTGACAAGGCAGCACGCAACCTCGAGACCACAGCGGTGGACTTATTATTATTATTATTATTATTATTATTATTATTATTATTATTATTATTATTATTATTATGTATTTTGTCCACCGTTGCGGTCTCGGGGTAGCGTCAGTACTCGTACGCAGCGGGCCCGGGTTCGAACACCGGTTGGGACAAGTTTCTTGGGTGATACTTTTTTCGGGATTTTTCCTCATCTGTAAGACATATGTCAGGAAACTTTAAGGCTCAAATGGTCCTCAAACATCTTGTGGCCATCGTTATCATATTCGCCATGTTTAGTATGAATGTGTGCGAATAGTGTGTTTCATCTTAATGCCGTGTTGTCTCGCAGGATGCCCTGACATTGAGCTGATCCCTCATTCAGGGAGGCCCTCCATGTCCTAAGTGGTCAAAAAAGTATTTTGATCCCTCTCCCGATAGGTCGTGCCACTGTAAGGCCCGGGTGGCGTGTGCCACGTAGAAGTATGTAAAAGGTGAGAAGTTAAGCTGAGTCAATGGAATTGAATTATGTTTTTTTTTTCTGAGTCATTCCGATGGCGTATTTGAGACTTTCAATTTTCTTATAACTTAATTTTAAAGCTAATTTTAAAAGTAGGCCTAATATAGTGACCCCCCCCCAGCGAATTTAAGCAGGAGCCGCCACTGATTCTTGTATTGTGTTCATGGGCGTGTTTGAAAAAATATTAGTAAATCTTCAGATACTTTCAGTAAAGCATTGATGACAAAGGAATAAATCTACAACGAAGGAAGTTCACACAACCTGCTCTAGTGACATCGGTATTCTATATTACACTTCTATCCAGGTGTAAGGTCTGACGACCAAGTAGTGCTACTGAGACCGCAAACAGTTCACGTTACGAAGAAAGTTAAATAATAATTTTACACATAATTAGGCTATATCATTTAGAGACCACAGAAAAACAAGCAAGGAGTGTCACAAAATTACGAAAATATAGATATTCTATAGTCTATATGAAAGTATACAGACACTACGAAAACAGAAATAAACCTGACATTTGGTGCAACTTTTTTCAACTATTCAAAAATCTGTGACAAACATCGGTAAAACATGGAACGTCCGAGTGAAAACAATGTTTCAAGTTTCATCTATATAGAGTGGTCTACCGAATTAATGAGTGAATTGAAAATATACTACATTAACGCCATCTGTCCCTTCAGCGCGGAACCAGAAGCATGCACGGTGCACTGGGTAGCATTAGAACACAGGTACACACAGTTTTGCTATGCTGGGAGAAAACAAGAATTATTAATTTTTCTCAATTCTTGATTTTTCTAACATTCCTTGTTTCCCCCCCCCCTTGTGGTCTACATTTAGTAATTAGTAATCATAAAATAGATTCATATAAATTAAAGTTGTTAGATCAGTTAAGTATCGAATGATACCGATAATTTCTTATAATTAATATAGGAGATGCTATGCAATTAAAAATAAAAGACTACATTCTAATTTGCATGATAGGTATGAAATTATTATTATTATTATTATTATTATTATTATTATTATTATTATTATCTTCTTCTTCATCTTCTTCTTCTTCCTTTCATATGATAGACCTAGGGAGTTGTTACGGTCTCAATCTAACGTTTAAGTGTCTGCCCAAGGTTCTCTTGCCTGGTGGCTGGTAATTTAAGATTTGACGTGGTATTCTTGTTCGGCTCATTCTTCTTATTCTTCTTCTTCATATTATTATTATTGATATTACCGTATTATTTTTTATTATTCATTTTGACTTTTGAACATTTTTATAATATTATTATATTTCAATACATTTAGGATATCTAAATCTAACCATTTATCGAACTGAATTAAAAAAAAACTATAAAAAATAACACACTAACGTAGAATTATTCAGCCACTTCTTGATAATTACCAAAATTAGGCATTGTCAGATTTTAAAAAAAAAATTAAGACGTAAAAGGTTGATATTATTAGGAACTACTCTTAAATCTTTGTTTAATACCGTTTATCGAATAAAAAAATATTTAAAAAATAATAGCAGAGCGTGGTTTCGATCCACGGACCTCTGGGTTATGGGCCCAGCACGCTTCCACTGCGCCACTCTGCTTGTTGTCGATTTGCTCTCACAGACTGTATGTCATTGGCATTACTAAGTTGAACGAACTGCTATTTTAATAAACAGGCAATAGATGGCATAATGTACCATCTTACTACTGCTGCCATCTTCCGCACCGAAATCGTATTGTATTGAATCACATAAACTCACATTTTTCATTATTTTTATTGATTATGTTTAATAATGCAATTTTCATGTTCCTGCCCAAAATATATTTTAATTTAATTTTCATCTTCCATTTTTCTATCCATCCAATCTAGCTCTTGTAGTTTTTTTTTTCTTTCAAGACATCAGTGGCATCTCCTATTCATGATTTTATCGATATTATCAGCAACTTTAACAATAAATTGTTATAAAATCAAATTAAGAAAATAATCATTAAATTACATATGAAAACTAAAATAGTGTTTCCGCCCGGGATCGAACCGGGGACCTTGCGCGTGTGAGGCGCACGTGATAACCGCTACACTACGGAAACGTTGACGTCTCACCATTCTGTTCATGTATATAGATGAAATCATCATTGTGTTAAGTGAATACATTTCCAAGAACTTTTATAATAAAAACGTTTAGATTATAAAATGCATTATAGGAATCTCAGATTCCCTTTAAAATAATTATTTCTTAAAAATTTTCGTCAATTGTAATTATCTTTATCAGGTCCATTTATTGTTCATTTCTTTCTCATAAAATTAAAAATAAGTATGGTAGGCCTATATTATTATATGCATTTTTTTTTTTTCAATTCTCGGCCCTGACTTCTATTGATTGGTGATCATAGAGAACGATAGATAACCTAATCTCCATAATTACCTCTGGTAGTCCTATGTAATAGTAATATTTATGTAATTTGTATTGATACTGTACAACAAAACTCATTTCATTCTCATTTTTGTATTGTTAGGTCATTTTTAATAATAAAGATTTTTATAACAGAATGAACAAACAAATGACATGCTTTAAAAAGAAATACCAGTACAAAAATTTTCATATAGTTTCTTGAATAAACAGAAATAAAATTTATTTACCACATTATCATGTCTGATACACACCAAGAAGCTCATGGAGATCCTGTCACTGAAGCAAATTTAGAAAAAAAGGATCCTGAAAATGAAAATATAAGTGGCAGCACACAAGACATAAAAGCAAAGATTTTTTCAGAATCTGTGAAAGAAGATGATTTGAAAGAAGAAGAATTAAATTTATCTGGTGACAGAAGTAAAGAATCAGTTGTATCTAGTATTAAAAGTGATCGAAGTTCTGTTTCATCTGAGTCATCTCAATCTGAAGTAAGTGTAGTAGAATCGGAGGGGATACTAGAAAAATATGAATATCCCAAATCTCCACCAAAATCAAAAGAATCACTTGATGATACGTTTTTTCTTCCGCCACTATTTAGAACTCCACTTACAGCTGAAGAAGTAAAAAAATCCTTTGAGGTGCCTTCAAAAAAGAGCAGAGAAATTTCTATCAAGAGTCAAGAAAGTACTCTAAAAGAGACCTATTCTTATGAGAGTGAAGGCCCTTGTGAAGTATTTGGTACAGCATCAGAAGAAGAAGTCATACATAGAACATCATTAGAAGAAGTGGCTTATGAAACTATTGACCAAATTATTACTGATCATATACCAATATCTGCAAAGGATATAGTAATTGATATCATTGACACTACAGTGGATATAGGATTAGCAAAAAAGAATTAAGCTTAGATATTGAAGAAAAACTTCCATCAAAAAAATCCTCACTTGAAAAACCTCGAAAACCTGATGAAATTACCTTTACCCCTGATGACGAATACTTGAAAAAAAATTTAGGTATACCATTAACTCATGCATTAGCTGAAATAGTCATGAAGCAACCAGAAGATCCAATTCATTACTTAGCTCACTGGGCTTTACAAATGGCGATGGAATCAAGAATATAAGCAACAAAAAGTGGATGAAGTTAATGAATTAACTATGGAGCGATTAAGAATTAAAGAGGATACTGAGGTATGGTCTATATGTTATAGTGAAGTTTTAAAGCCTCTCATAGTGATTTTTAGCATGAGCTTCTCCTCTAAGTGCAAGCTAAGTATCCAAACAACAAATATAAAAATATTCATTAGTGAAGTAGACAATCAGTATAAATAGCAAATGTCAACCTTTCCTACTAAGATTAACAGAATATTGAAGATGACTGAAATGATATTTAGGAGAATACTATTTATTTTATTTTATCAATTTAACACATGCTACTCAAACGTATAAAAGAATAATCCAAAAGACATTGAAGTTCATTATCATAAGAAATGCCACAAGTGATTTCCAAATTATCAATAAATTTACAATGTAACAAAGTGACGAGTGAATTAACTAAAGAATTTGGAAATCAAGAATGGCATTTATTAGGACTATTTGACGAATAAAATTAAGCTGTTTACTCACAAATCATTATTTAAATATAGTTATTTTAAAATATGGTTGGTTGGTATCTAATGTTGAGCACTTGATAATGAAATCATTCGCTCTTTATTTTAAAATATTTATATATTTAATGTAAACAGCGAAGTTTGAAAACAAATGAGAAATATTTATTATGCTTCATTTTTTCATCACTGCAACCAGATCATATTATTTATTGTCAAAGGATTGCAATATTGTAAGAATGCACCCTAGTGGAGAAAAAATGAAACGCATCAAACTGTTTATAACCAACATTATAGGTTATTAATTAAATTCTGATATCCTATGATGTAAATATGTCAATTATATTTTTCTGGAACGTAAATACTTGGGAAATAATACATTTAAGAAAGTGCAAACAGTGATTTCTTTTTCGTGGTATAATCAATTGGTACAAATGTTTTTCTATTATATCCTGCAAGCAGTATCTGGTTACATTCGTACACTATATATATATATATATATATATATATATATATATATATATATATACACAATCTGGGAAATGCTTCTTCTTCTTCTTCCTTCTAAGTATTAGGCCACTTGCATTCTAGGATACTTACATCTTAATATATAAATTATTATATTCAACATATTTCTTAGAGAGTCAGTCACTGCAAAATAATGCTCTGATCTATTCAGAATGTTAAAAACAAGGAGCTTTATTTAATATGACAGAATTAAAATTGAGGTGAAACACGACTGTGATTGGTTGTAAATCAAAATTCATTGAAATGTGATTGGTCATTGACTCCCATTTGGGACATGAGGTAAATAGTCATAAAAAAATACTTAACACATGTAGACTTATTTATTGAAAATATTAATTTTATAAGGTGGTCCACAATACAAGTGGTTAGATGCTCGCCCTCCAATTCTGGGTTCTGAGTTTGCATCTCTCACTTCATGTGGGATTTGTTGTAGAATAATTAAAGCTAGTGCAGGTTTTTCTTGGATATCTCCTATTTTACTTATTTTAGGAATTCTCACTATGAGGTATATTCATTAAGGTAGAATATTTTTATCACTCACCTCATATTGTTCTTCTTATTTGATTATAAACTAGTTTCGGAACATAGTTTCTGTTCCATCCTCAGTATCGTCACAACCGTTGTTCTGTCGTGACGATACTGAGGATGGAACAGAAACTATGTTCCGAAACTAGTTATAATCAAATAAGAAGAACAATATGAGGTGAGTGATAAAAATATTCTACCTTAATCTCCTATTTTCCCCTGCCACTAACTTCATTCCACTACTTCTCCATTCTCAAATTACGTATCATTTTGTTTGATTTTCGTTTTATCTGCCTTTAAGATGGTACAACAGACTTGGTCAGCCAGCACTCCTCTACATAACAGACCTTCTACATTGAACTATTATAGGAAAAATCACTATGAGGTTTAATTTAAGATTTAAATTAAAATTCTTTACATCTCACTTCATATCAAGTCTTCTAAATAAACTGGTTTCAAAACCTAGAGTTTGATTAGAAGATTGGATATAAGGTGAGGTGTACAGAATTTTAATTTAAATCTTAGATCTTCTATATACTGGAATCTGAGTTTGCATTTATAGTGTACCCATTTTGCCCAAAAGTGGAATAAAACCCCTCAGTAATAGGAGCTTCATCTCATCCTTCAACCTGGTTGAACTGATTTCATACATCAAGATAACCTCCTCTGTGGCTGCAATGTATGAGAATATCATGTAGAGCTAAGCACTAGGAAACTCTGCCCAACCACAACCATCTTTGTGAGCTGACACAAAAAGTCCATTGTGAGGGAGGTAGGCAATTGACTTTTTTCCCATCTTGCCATTATATGATAAGGCATAGCACAATTACCCAATGCTCACCACATTTCTACATAACATTCGCATGGATTGCAGTCTTACAGAATGGCTGTCTTGACTTATAAACACTGTTCAATTTTGATTACCTCCATTATTCACCTCTATAAACAGATGACTGATATAGAGAAAGTGATCATGTCCAGAATGGTGCACTCATATCCTATCTGGTGACAACATTAAGAAGTTTATGTAACATACTTTCAAAATTACCTACTTTTCTTCATTGGCATATAAAATAGTTGCCATGAATTATGATTCAACCCTTATATAATTTAAAAATTATTCTATATAATGAATGAATGATTATTAGTCATTCAAAATATCTCTGCAGGCGGAAGAATTAAGAAGCTCTGTTTGTTGCTACACTTGACGTCATATAAGGAAGTGTACACTGTCAGCGTCCCACGTCCCATTCTCCTATGCACCCATAGATAGCAGTGTCACATGTTCTATTCCTGCATAAACACGACTGCAATGCCCTCCGTCAACAACTGCGCTTACTCCTTAAACGGGTAATACTGACTCATTACTGTAATATGGGAATGACAGCTTTTAAATTGCCCTCTAATAAAAAGTGTATTTTCTAAAATGTTCTATTGATATGGTATGCAGATGATCTGGTAATTATACGGAAGTCAGAGGATTATTTATGAAGAGCCATTTACATGTTAAATCAATTAGGAATCTATTATAATCTTAAAGTTTCAACTTCAAAGACTAAAATTATGGCTTTTCAGGGCAAAGTGCCAGTCAGAGCAAAAATAGTAATCAATAATGAAATAATAGTACAGATAGCACACTTTAACAATCTTGGTTCAGATATAACATATAGCTATGATTAGGGTATACATAATAAATTAAACATATATCAAATGGTGTGTGGCACCATAAGAATCCTCTGAAAGTCTTGAAGAGAAACTCAGCTCACGTTTTATAAAATTATGGCTGTTCCTGTTCTTTTATATGGATCTGAATCTTGGATACTAACAAAGAAAGATATCTCACACATTCAAGCCACTGAAATGAAATTTTTAAGATCCGTAAAAGAATGTACACGCATGGATAGATTACATAATGAATCAATAAGAATTGAACTGGATATATTTTCAATAATTGATAAACTAGAAGAGCACAAACACCGATGGAAAGAACATTTAGACAGAATGGACAATACAAGATTACCCAAAAAGATCAACACCTACAAACCGCATGGAAAAAGATCTTTAGGCCAGCCAAGGAAACAATGGACTTGAGACTAGAACAAGTCGCATTGACCTAATCCTGGAAAGAAAGAAGAAGTAGTTCTATCGATTTTGTCTGGGATCAATCCAGAAGACAGATCCAAATGTTGTGCACTACCTCTAGACATTAAGTAACATTATGGCATTATATTAAACCTCATAACGATTTTTTCCTATAAAAGTTCAACACTATGACAGTCTAAAATGAAACAAGAGGAACAGTTTAAAATAAAATCTTAATATTTCTAATATAAAACTGAATCCCAAGAGAGTTTCTTTGACAATTTATACAATATCTGACTTATCTAGATTTTCTTTTTACAGGAAAAAGAGAGGATTGAAGCAGAACGAAAAGCCATTGAGGAAGAACGTCAAATAGCAAATGAAGAGGCTAAATATGCTGTAACACAAGCAATGGAACAAGCTTTTCATTCTCTAGGAATTGATGGTGGAGGGGATGCAGAGCCTGAAGAAGTTGAAGAGCATGCAGAAATTCAGGAAGAATCTACTGACATTGATCAATCACAAGAAATTGATGCAACATCAGAAAGTGACTTCTAAGTCAGAGTTTTGGTTTTAAATTTTGTTGTTGGTTCATGTTAAAAATTAATGTCAAATTGATTTCTAGTAAAATGTTTCATTTATATTACCTAATTTTAATCTACAATAGAACATCAAACAGCTCATTATAAAAATTGTTTCATTCAGCTGATAAAAATTGTTTTGTTTTTACCAAAAGCAGCATTTAACTACAAGTCAAGAGGATCAAGGAATGTAGGAAGACCAGTGAAAACATGGACAGAACAACTGTGAGGTGTAACAGGCAATTTTCCTAGCCTGTGAAGTGAAGAAGAATATGAAAATTGTTTTATAAATACAGCATAAAATCTTACCTCAAATGATACCACTTTCATTTTTATTCTACTACTTCACTCTTTAATGACCATGATGGAGGTGGCAATCAGATTATACCATAATTTCATCATAAGGCATTTGAATAAGACCTTTCAAACATACATAAGTTTATATGAATGTTGATCTTAAGTAATGATCTCTCTTCCTCATATACATTTCTCTTTATAGTCAGAAGCCGATAGCCATAGCTACCAGTGCTATCTGGAAGCTTCTAATTCATTAAAACATTTTTAATGAGAAAATAGCAGTTAAGCATTATATTTCAATGAATTAATTTAGATTTTCACTTTTATATTGAAGGACAATCATTATTTTGAAAAGAAAATTAATGCCCTAAATTAATACATCGAAATATAAGGTGCTACACCTTGCCAGCAACTTGTCAGAGGGAAACTAAATTGCTTTCAAGTCTACAAAGAGATTATTTTTATATAAATACACATTCACCCCCATATACATATATATAAGATATAAGTAAGACCAGTTCTCTGCTATGGGAGTGAGGCATGGATCCTATAAAAATAATGAAAGAATTAGCTAGTGAGATGAGTTCATGAGCCGAACAGCGGGCTGTACCAGGTGGGATCACAGAAGAAATGATGACATCCTTAAGGAATTTAAAATGGTGTCTATAACAAGATTAGGCTACATTCATCAGTATAAACAGAACTGGGGATAACATGTAGTCCACATTCACAACTCCTAAGGCAATTTTAAAGTACCAACCAAATGATAGAAAACATTATGGGATGGCTTAGGAAGAGATGCTTGGAAACATTTTTGTAGACCATAATGTCCCTTCAGGACTATGACAAGAAAGAAAAGTGTGTGTGTGTATACATGCGTGTCATTTGACAATACTATCTTGATTTTCTGTTAGCCTACGTGGCATGAAGTAGGATGAAATTTTCCTTACTCTTAAATATTCATGTAGGCCCTACTGGTAACGTTTTAAAAACACACACGGAATCAATCTAAGGGTTGCTCTATATCAATACAGGTCACTTAGGAATGATCATGCACTATCTTCCCCATAGTTTTCTCAATTATCACTCTCAAAGGTCTTCTATTCCTCTCACATTTAAGGTAATGTAATCCCACTACAAATCTCAGGAAACCCTGGGATTAGTAGAAGGTTAAGACTTCCATCTATCTGGACAATCAGCACAAGATGTCAGCTCTGCATGATGGCCACCTTTTTTTTTTTCTAGAACAGAGTGTAGTACTGATTTCCATTAGAGGTTGCATGAACCTCAGGGCCATGATGCCAGCAGGAAGGTAAAAAATCTTGACCCCCCACTAGAACTCAAACCTGATATTCCATATATTATATAATGCTGTGGTCGCAAGGTAGCATGCTGCCTTGTCACGCAGCGGGTCCGGGTTCAATCCCCGGTCGGGGCAGATTTTTTGGGTGAGGTTTTTATCGGGGTTTTTCCTCACCTGTAAGACAAATGTCAGGAAAACTTTAAGGCCCAAATGGTCCCCGAAATCATATGGCCATCATCATCATCCTCCTTCACCGGTGTGGAAAGCAACCACACCTACAATTCCCTAGTAAAGCTACAAGCATAGCATGAAAATGCTGATTGCAGTGAAGGACCTGCCTTCGGGCAGAATTACTATGAATGGATATAGCATATTGCCTTGACCAACTATGCTATGACACATCTCTCATCTTTAAGAAAAGCCCAACCTCTCTAAAATTTCTGTAGCGATTTAGAGGCTTTCAAACGGCTTAGGGGACCTTTGGAACATTGATTAATTGGGGCGGTTTGGTAGCGTTTTACCTTATGGATTTGGGCTTTACTTACCTGAAACTAACCGAGCAGTCAAGTATGTGGAAATGTTAGTTACAAAGGTATTTGTGTCTTCATGGATAAATAAACAGATTCTTAACCATTTTATTATTAACATATATTATTACATAAATTTAGGAGATTCTAAACCTAACTAATCTAACTTACATTTAAGAAAACCTACATTCCTGAATTATGAGAGGGAGATGGTGTACGAATTTACATCCTAATAATTATCTACACTTTGAATATTAACAACAAAAAACTGTTGCTCATGAAGAGACACAATCCTCAAAAGCATATTCAAGCAATTTTAAAATTGTACAAAATCTTTGCATGGAAATGTTTATGATCTAGCTCCATTGTGTACATGTCAACTAGACACATACTTTGTTTCATCTCCTGCTGTTAAGATTATGAGTAGAAACTAGCATAAATTATGTTTAGGGGTAAAGTGGGGATATTCCAATCATATTTACTCAGAAACCACTATTATAATTGAATTCTGCATATTGCTGGCATCTTCTACGAAGTGTTTCAAGCATTATGTATAATATCAATGCTAGTTACACAGTATCTTTGCAGTGTGGTGGAGATTTTGTTTCGTATACTTTTCTTGTAAGGAAGCTAAGCTGATTTATGCCAGGTATATATCTATTTTTTTTTTTTTTTTTTTTCCAGATTGTGATAACAGTGAATATTAATGTGAAATAATTACTTACAGTTTCAAAATATAACTCCAATATGAAATGGTGGCAAATTATTTCCAGCATGACACAATGGGATAACTGATCAATACTAATCAGAATTACCGAGTGGTAGAAGTGTCTCAGCATTGTTCAAATATTTTTTATTTTTATTATTAACATTTGAACAATGCATTTAAGCACCTGATGATGATGTGATATAGGCCGGGGCAGCAAATTGTGTTACAGGTCCACTTCATGTTCAGAAGGTTCATGAAGAACATAGTGGATGACACAGCAAAGAATTGTGTGTCTGATTTGCTCGCAGAGACGGTAACTTTTGTGTATTTCAGCCTTTTCTTTAGCTTTCAATAAAGTGATTGGAATTACCGAAGTGTCGGGGAAACTTCAATCAAATCCAGGTACTAGAATACAATTTTTGTCCATTGCTGTGTTCTTGAGGTAGCATGCTGCCTTGTCATGCAGCAAGCCCGGGTTCAATCCCCAGTCGGGACAGTTTCCTGGGTGAGGTTTTTCCTCACCTGTAAGACTAACGTCAGGAAACTTTACGGCCAAAACATTATATGGCCATTGTAATCATCATTCACATTCATCTTAGATTAAGGACTCTCCTGGCGCGTCACTATCATCATCACCCATCATATCATCGGGGCACCATAACCCTGCCTTCCAGGTGCTCAGAAGTGGGTTACAATTATGCCAATGCCAGGAGAGAACATCAGAAATGTCCAAAAAGGCCAACCTGGGGTATTAAAAAAAATGAATACAATTTTTTTTGAATATGAAGCTACCTATGCTTTGAAACCGGTATAATTAGAAGACTTGATATGAGGTGAGGTATAAAGTATTTTAATTTAAATCTTAGTTGACAGTACATAATAAAATTTTATCACCTCACATCATACTCTTCCTCTTAGCCAGTTTCGAAATTTCCTTCTACAGTTTCATCTTCACTATTTTCACGACCGTTGTTCTGTTTCGAAGAGCTGCCTCCTGCTCTCTCTGTTGGTAGACTGAAGAACCTCGAAATCAAATAATTTTCCTCAGGAAATGGTTCATTAATTTCTACTTTCCATTTTTTGAATCTAGATTTTATTTCCCCAAACAGTGAGTTCTACGAGATTTTCTATTTGTTTTAAAAATTTAGCCTTTCTTTCTTTCATGTTTTTCTTACCATGCATGGGCTGCTACTGCAGATTTTTCTACTTCATCTCAGGAATGTTAAAAATGGGGAAGTAGGAAAATCTGCAGTAGCAACTCATGCACAGTAACAATAACATCTTACTGAAAGAACGGCTAAATTATTAAAACAAATAGAAAATCCCAAAAAACTCACCGTTTGGGAAAAAATCTGCATTCAAAAAATGGAAAGGAGAAATAAATGAACTGTAGATGATTCAAAAACCAGTCCAAAAAGAATAACATGAGGTGAAGTGATACAAATTTACCAAATAAATAATACCTCATAGTGTTAATTTCTAGAAAACTAATATTTAATTTTTTTTTAATATTTCTCATTTAGTTTTTTTTACAAATAATATTAGTTATTCAACTGCTAACATTATTGATATTCCCCCACTTCCCCCTACAGATTCTTGAAATGATCAGCTATATCATCTGATCTCTGATATCAATAGTTTATTTAGGACTGAAAACTTTCCGAGTCATCATCATACACAGTACTTACCATAACATTCTTCCTCACCTGTATTCTAGACAGGAAATCAGCTTCAGAAGCAAAAATACCTATCACTACATAATGAAGAATAGATGCTTCTCAAAGACAAGATGAGTTTGGTGAATCTTTCTTGGGTCTGAAATTTTCATTTTTAATTTGCTTCACTGCAGAAAATGACCTTTCCATATGTACTTGTAGCTGAAATAGTTACCATATTAACAAAGGACAATTTTCTCACTTCAGTTTATTTTAATGAGAAATTTACGAAGATCTATGGTACTTTCCTTCTTGAACCCTACCGGGTATATGGCAGACTATTTTAATAATCATACAAACAGATGAAGTGTACTGGTTTTGAAATATTCTCCTCTGACAGAAACTGACTGATGAGACATCCATTTAAAACTCTATAGCCAATATCAATTAATTGTCCTTCAAGGTCCTGTGTTCAAACCCCAATCTGAGCATATATTTTTCTCATCAATTATAATTTGTCCTTCAGTGAAAAGTATTAAATAATAAAACATCGAAAGAAGCCTTTCTGGCTTTATAAAAGTAATGTTTAAATTCCCAATAAGTCTTTTTAAAAAAGAAGCCGCCATTTGCGTGATTGAGCAAATGGTTCATAGCATTTGGCACTCAGGAATTAACAATGTATAAGAGAAAAATTTGCATTTAGATAGGAGTGCTCAGGTAGTTCAGTTGGTACAGCATTGATATAGAAAGCCAAAGGATCTGGGTTCAAACCCCGTATGAGTGTGTATTTTTCTCTTCAAATATTTGTCCTACACTATTTAGTTTTGAATCACACTTCAAATGTCCCAATTTCTTTACGGAAACCCCATTTCACACAGATTAAGTAACCAAAGTTTTATCTTCTTCTCTACTTAAAGCAGTTTGTCCAATTTGAATTTTTTATTTTGTCATGGCATGACATACCATATTGCTCTAATGCTTTTTGGATATTTAATTTTCCTGATACCTGGCCCAATTTTCTTTTTTTTACTTTCCCAAGCTGATCAGATTCACCCTAACAATGTAACATTTTTTTAATATTACACAAACTAACCCTAAAATCAAAACATATTTTAAAAACTATAAACATTTTGTAACTGGATAGTAGAATTGGTTAGTGCACTAGTTCCTAGAACTAGAGATCTCGGTTCAGACAAAAAAATTCTCTTCAAAAAATAAACTATAATTAGTAATAGTAGTGTAAATAAAATTAATATGTAGAAAAACACGTTATTATCCGACAGTGATACAATACACAACAAAAGTATTTACAAGCAACCTTACTTATGCCATTGTGACATGTTTACTTGAATTTGTGTTTGACATAATACAAAAATAACCACTTCAGACATAACATTGTTGTATTCTAATTTTATTCCCTAATCCAGCGGTTCCCAACCTTTTAAGACTCGTGAACCCCTTCGACAACAATCTGAGTTTGGTGAATCACTGACTTTTGAATATAGGTACATAAAGTAGACATGCGTAAAATTTAATTCCATGCAAAAGGTTCAATACCCTTAACCACTCAGTGTGGTTTGCTGTACTTATACAAGACCGGTTTCCTCCCTTCTATGCAGTCATTTAAAAGTCCATGCAGTACCCCTGTACGATAGTATTTTTACTCTACTCACCCATTAACTTATATTAGATACATATCAAATTGTGATTAATAGAATGTAAACAATGAATGACCATTCTATTCTATTCTACATTGTTCTGCATAAGGGCCGGTCTGTCACTGCAATCATAGCATTTTCATTCTATACTTTGTAGCTTTATTAAGGAATTATAGGTGTGGTAGCTTCCCGTTGCTTCCACACCAGTGAATGATGATGATAATGGCCATATGATTTTCAGGTACCATTGGGGCCCTAAAGCTTCCTGACATTTGTCATACAGGTCAGGAAAATCCCCGAAAAAAACTCACCCTAGAAGCCTCCCCGACTGGGAATCGAATCTTGGTCAGCTGCATGACAAGGCAGCACGCTACCTCGAGACAATATACCCAGTTCTAGATTCACACAATTCATACATAACCTCTCCATATTGCTATCCCAAATAATGTTTTCCAATTATTCCTGTATAATTTATAATAATATCAACTCGTGTCCAAGTCAGGGTCGGGTCGAGGGATGAGATGAGAAGAAGCCACTATATAGAGGTCTGTGAATGACAAGGGTGTGGCTGACCACGTCAATAAATAAAACAAATAACAAAATGAAAGGGGTTAATAAAATAATTATTATATCTGTGGTCTCGATGTAGAATACTGTCTTGTCATGCAGTGGGCTTTGAGGCCCAAACGGTCCATGGACATCATCTGGCTTTCTCTCATTGTTACCATCATTATCATCCCCCTGGGTGGGAAGCTACCACACCTATAATTCCCTAATGAAGCAGCAATCATAGCATGAAAATTCTATGGTTACAGTAAAAGACTTGTACTAGAACAGAACACTATAGAATATAGTATTGAAACAAAGAATGATATAGAATGGTGTCTTTCATCGGTTAATTACAAGTTATATTTAATTGTAGATGAAAATTTCCTTATACTTTCATCAAGATATAAGTTAAAATGCATTCATTTTTTTAATTGTTGCTAAAGGTTTACTTATAATTTATAATTCTAAACTTCCTCTATTTATCCTTCATTCATATTTTTAAATTGAATATTTTCATAATTCCACACATCAGATTCACTATGTACAATATTTATAAAAGTTGGAGAATCTAAATTTTATTTGTGATATAAATTCATTTATATAATTACTGAAATTGATTCTTGTTGAATGGATTACCTTGGTTAATAAACTCCCGTTAGGGAGCACTTGTGTTGGAAGTGTGCAGTACATACACTACTATTATTGCTATTATTATTACTATTTTCCTTCTATTATATTTTTTTTTCATAATTCTACACATCAAATTCACCACGTAAATTTGTTACAGAAGTTGGAAATGTCTGAGACATGTGATTTTTGTGTATACACACGATTCACGTCGGTTTTGAAAGAAAGGTTAGTTATGAGACCACACAGTGAGACACTTTACAGATATTTCTTTTCGGCAAAATAGGGCATTCACTAGTTCGAACGAAGGCCTAGCTGAAGAGAAAAAAAATACATTTCACTAATAAGTAGCCAACTCACTCCACATGCCTGTCGTAAATTATGTCATAACATGAAGGGGAGGTTTCCCTACCACAGCAACAAAAAAATAAGTTCTCCACAATGTTTAACAAACTTGCTATAGGCCTTGAAAATCACAGATGTACCAATGTGTAATGACACAGCAATTTGCATTTGTATATTTAAAAGTCCAGGCGTTCTAACACATCCTTCTGCATCTGGGAAGGGAACGTCATGTTTAGATGCCCACACTGATGGGTTAAATTAACTTAACCATTAACGGTTAAAACCTAAAGTTATTGCTTAAAAGTTACACAACATATAGGGCTAGTTGCAACCACAGAAGTTAAATAAAATATCACTTTCAGCACATAGTCTGTACCTATATTTTTCTTCTTCCTTTCATGTGATAGACCTAGTGGTCTGTTACGGTTTCAATCCAACGTTTGAAGAGTCTGAGATTGAGAACACTAGCTACCGCCATATGTGCAATAGCGCTAAAAACTCACACAGTTGGCTATCACCATCTTTGTCTGACGAGTGATGTAAAGCGCTAACTCTCTTTCCCTCTACTCATCTTTAACAGCTAGCAGCCCTTATTTGCAACCACTTTTACAGAGGCAGAGGCATTCTATCATGCACAAAAAAATTAACTTTAATTTAATATATAACAGTCGTGTATGTACGTCATGAACGTACTAATGTAATACCATATATTATTTTGAGTCTGTTATTCTTACCTCAATTTTAATATTGAGGTAAGATAAACTCAAAATAATATAATTAAAAGAACCACAATATATTACTTCCTAAAATAAAACATAATTTTGTTGAGTTGTTTCTTGACTCACCTCATACTTCTTAACTCCCTCGCAGATCCAGATTTCTTCACTGTATTTGTGATATTCTCAATGCTGTATCATGTTCACAACTGACATCCAATGGTCTCCTCTTCTGCAGACTGACGAACTTCCAAATCAATCCCCTCTCCTTATCACCGGATATTTCAAATTCATAGTTATGTTTTTATTTTTGCATATGTAAATTTTTTCCCAAATTGTGAGTTCCTTCAATTTTTCTAATTGTTTTGCTTTCTATTCTATGTTTTTCTGTCCAGGCATGTACAGTTATCGCAGATTTTTCTGTTTCTCCATTTTTAACATTTCTGAAGTGTTCCTTTAATCTTGTATTTAAATTCCTTTTTGTTTTTCCTATGTATATCTTTTCACAATCTTTACAATTAATTTGATAATATAAAAGCTACAGGATATAACCATTTTTCGCACAAACAGGCAGTATTTAATAGTTTAACACACAGACTTGTGAATGTTCCAATGAGCAAAGAAAATTACAATAAAGAGAAAAAACACATCATAAAAATTGCAAAGGATAATGGATTTCAAGAAAATAAATTCAAGGAACAAAAAATAATTAATGAAAGTACTCTTCACACAGATAAAGAAATTGGTAAAAAATTCAAGAAATTTACATACCACCCTTTAGTATTTGACAAGTTTCAAAAAATCTTAAACAAATTCAACATTAAATTAACACTGAAAAATGATTACAGTTTAGGTAAATTAATAAAAACCAACATAAATGAAAAGATTGAAGACTGTAAAAAATTGAGATTTTATCAAATTAATTGTAAAGATTGTGAAAAGATATACATAGGAAAAACAAAAAGGAATTTAAATACAAGATTAAAGGAACACCTCAGAAATATTAAAAATGGAGAAACAGAAAAATCTACAATAACTGCACATGCCTGGTCAGAAAAAACATGGAATAGAAACCAAAACAAAATTACTTAAACAATCAGAAAAATCGAAGGAGCTCACAATTTGGGAAAAAATTTACATATGCAAGAATAAAAACATAATTATGAATTTTGAAATACCTGGTGATGAGAGGGGATTGATTTGGAAATTCGTCAGTCAGTCATCAGATGGCACAGAGGTCAGCCTGCAGGAGGAGACCATTGGATGTCAGTTGTGAATGTGATACAGCATTGAGAATATCACAAATACAGAGAAGAAATCTGGATCTGCGAGGGAGTTAAGAAGTATGAGGTGAGTCAAGAAACAACTCAACAAAATTAAAAAAAACCTCAGTGTTATTTCCTACCTACATAACTTAATTAAAGTAATACCTGTTTACACCTGGCTGCAAGAAGGTTACGGCCAAGTGTGCAATGGTAACCAAAACTTTTCAAGCTCTATACATAGATTTCTGCGAACTGGATTATAATTTATTAGTAACAAGTGAATCAAACTATTTTGAATAAATTAACTACATTTTAATTAAACATACTGGCAGCCAAATTTTAATAGGCAACTCGGCAAAAGTGTATTCAGTCATTCACAATTTTATGAAACAAATTTTGTTCATACACTCAAACGTAGTAATCTTGCAGCCGGATCTCATACTAATTTAACTGCAGTAGCCCATAAATAACTTTTCAAATATTCCTAGAAATACAATTGTAACCTATTATTGCACACTTCAACTGTAGCCACAAAAGATAGGCAAGAGAGCATTATCTTTACTCAGAAGTTGTCATAATTTAGAAACACCAGGTGGATCTTCTCCCACCAGTACCTCATCATGTGATCACAGTTTAAAATTTGATGCGGGCTTAGTCCATCACTAGACCAAATGCACTATAGTGGTTATGATCCTTGCCTATGGTTCCGTGGGTCACAGGTTCAAACCCAGCTGCGGTCAATGGATTTTTCAGGATGGAAAAATCCAAGGAACAAGTCCTCCGGGAGGGACTTTAAGCTGTGAGTTCCAAGTCTGAAAATTTTCAAGCTCGTAAAAGATCCTTAAGCCTGAATAAAGAGGCCTCTAAGCAAAATTTACCAACATTAGCGTCCTAGTAATAACTTAGTTGCCTATTAGACATCTCATTGAGTCGGTGTGTTGACCGCATGCCATCTCTGAGCAAATAAGGTAACTAAAAATTAACTTGATCAAGTAACTCCTTACAAAGGGGAGACTATGGCTCAGCAATGGGCTATGCCATTAGATAGAAAAACTTATGTCAGTGTGTTTATGAATATCTATCCTTGACTTTGATATGTTTTTATAAAACTGCACTTGTGCCAGGGAATAACAAGATCTAAATTCTTTCTACTTTTTTCCCTACTGTTTAGTTCAGAATGGATTCACACAACGTTTGCCATTTAGAATTTCCCAAATTTGAGTTTTATAAATGAAACATGGCAGATAAAATTAGTGATGAAGTAATGATTCCAGAACTAGACGAATTTGAAGAACATTTTGTAGAACTGGAAAATAGTGATAATTCAGAAATATCAGTGCATGTTTGGTCACCCAGTTTTCTGCAGACTAAACATAGATTAGAAATCTTATGTCTGCAGGTTTATGAATATCTGGTCTTGATGAAGTTTGGTCTGCCTTCATCTTACCTCATAAACTAAGAAGCTTTGAAACATGTCTTCCAAAAACAATGAATTATGAGGTATGATGAAGGCAGACCAAACTTATTCATTAAGCAGAACCTTCCCATTGTATTTTCATAATCTGGTCTTGAATTTGATATGTGCATTTAACTCACCTGCATTTGTATCAGGAAATAACTGAGAGATCTAAATCCTTTATTTTTTTCCTCACAGCTAGTTCAGTATGGCTTCACACAACTAAGTTTTTCGTTTACATGCCACTAAACTTGAAGTGTGTTATAAATTAAATTTGTGCAGATAATTTTAGTGATGAAGTAGTGGTTCCAGAATCTGACAAATTTTAAGAAAATTTTGTAGAACTGCAAAATAGTGATGATTCAGAAATATTAGGAAGTGTTCTGTCTACTTCAACAACTGAGCAATGGACAAAACATGATATTGTGTCAATGATTGTTCCTTTCATGAGCAAAAGTGGACTTGAATTTGATATTGAAGTGATAGCAAACAATTTCTTTAGCTGAAAATATTCTTAGATAATCTCATAAATATAATTACAGATTAAACCAACCATTATGCCCATCAGTGTCTAAACAATCACGTATTATTTCCACATTTGCGTGATAGAATTTTTAAAATTTCCTCAGAGTAAATTTGGATATTTTTAGGTATGTTTATAACAGGGTCCCGCACCGTAGCCAATGGTTAAGGCAAAATGCCATGCGCTGGTTCGGGAATCCATGGGGGGAAGAAATTTTCTCATGGAATTTCGGCCAGTATGGGACCGGTGCCCACCCAGCATCATGAGGCATTTGGATAGCTACATTAAGGCAAGATAGTCGTTATCTGGTAAAAAATGCATGAAAATTTGGTCCCAAATAGGTTGTCATATATTATGTCCTTTTAATGATATCACACTGAAAATTTTTATGGTATATCTGGGGACTTCCTGCTTTGGATTTAGCCTAGAATGGTTAACATACACTTTGTTATGAAGAAGGAATTATTTTTTTTTAAATTTAAAGATTTTTTAAAATGTGATGTTACATTACCTTACATTGGTACACTTTACTCATATCCTGTAATTCTGACGGCAATGAAATTTTAACTGCTCATCATCACTGTATGTGAAAATGTAACCATGCAGTATTACTTTAATATATGCATTTTTATGGTCGTATGTGTCAATAAATTAATGACTTATTATATATGTAAAAAATTAAATAATATGAATATTTTCTAAAATTTATTTACAATCTTGCATGGTTCATACAAACATACACCTGTTAATAGACTCTGAAAATTTCATGACCCTAGGTTAAATGGTTTATCGAGAAAAGTGTACAAATGCAATGAAAAAGAAAAGAAAATTAATTACATGCTCTAACCTTAAAAATTCACATTTAGAATTTTCCAGCACCATAACTTTCATTCCCCTCTGCTTCCATAAAAATTTTCAGTGTAATATCAATAAAAGGGCATAATATATGACCACCTATTTGGGACCAAATTTTCATGCATTTTTTGACACGGATAACAACTATCTTCCCTTAAGTAGCAGCTCCAGGTTGAGAAAACCAGATATAATGGTTTGGGGGACACAACATGCTGACCACACGTCACCCATACACTGGCTGGATGCTCATCTACCTCTGTGATTAACATGTATAGATGTGAGGCTTGCAGCTGGCTGGTAGGCCAAGGGAACTTCTAGGTCTGTCACGCCATAGAGTTTATAACAGGGATAGACAAGACACCCAGAAAATGAGGATTACTGGTCTACAAGGCCTATCTTCACACCATGGTATAGTCAAAAAACAAATGGCTTCACAGCATTTTAACAAATTTCAAAATTCTTACATTTTGCCAACAATGACATCAGCCCAGATGATTGTGATGACAGACGACTATATAATGAGAGGCCAATTTTAAATTCACTTTCAAAAAAAAATTGTTGAGTATATATATGATAGAGAAATTTCAATTCATGAGAGTATGTTGGCCTGAAAGCAACTGCCAAAGGACAACTCCGATTAACTGACTACAGGGTGGTCTCAAGGCATAATTTCGCTTTCTCTTCATCTAATAATATTCACCATCATATGAATATTTTATCTACAAAATAGAAGTAAATGCTATAAAATGATTCATGTGCCCCCAACAAAAAAAAAGAGCAGCAATGAGAATGTGTAGTGTGTGTTCTATCCATGGAGAGAGAAAAGAAACTAGCTTTGTGTGTTCAAGCTGTGCTGTGACACACTGCAAAAATTTGTTTTTCCATGAGTATCACAAAAAAAAAAGTACTGAAAATTCTTTTTCAGGTATTGTGATATATTACGGCATGTCAATATTATTAGCTGAAATTTTCAGCTCATAACTAATAATTGCATGGTTTGGTTATAGAATTTTTTTATTAATACATATGGGCTCTTCAAGAGTTAAGATTGCCTGCCAAGGCTACTGTAGGATTAAAATGCCCTTACTGCCAGGGAAAGCATTAAGAAAATGAAGTAAAATAATGTAAAGAGATTTTTCAAGAAGTTTATATTCATCTGAAGTGTCAAATACCATATTTACACATGTATAGGCCACTTTCTACAAAAAAATTCTTGGTATATATTTCCTGCCCCTACCTTAACATTGTCTTCTGTATATTTCACCATCTCTAAGAATTCTGTTGTATAAGTTGCTCTTGCACGACCCATGATCAGCCTTCACATTTTACAATGCCCTCTATGATTATATGATGTCAGGTGAGGAAATAATTTGCATAGGGAAAGTTTTCACTTCCTGTAGTATTACAACCAACTCCCCTCCCCTTGAAGATTGCCAAGTATGAAATTACTTTTTTTTGTGTTATTACTGCATCCCACCTTATTCAAATATAAAAAGTGAAAACTTCATAGGAAGTAACACTATGAGGTTTATAATTAAATATTAGAAAATTTGTATCACCTCACCTCATACTCTATCTTCTTATTAGATGATTTCGGAATAATTCCTATACCATCTTCAGTATTTTCATCATTGTTCTGTCAACAAATAGAAAAACCAAAAATGCTCACGGTTTGGGAAAACAATCCACATTAAAAAAACAAGAAAGAGAAATTAATGAATTTTGAAATTCCCAGGGAATGTGATTTGATTTGGAAGTTCATCGCTCTACCAACAGATGGAGGAAGAAGCAGTGCATCACCACGAAAGAACAATAGTTGTGTAAATACTTGTAAGATGGAATATGAATTATTATGAAACCGGTTTAAAAAGAAGATGGAATATGAGATGTGATAAAAATTGTTTTAATATTTAATAAAAAGTGAGGTTTATACATGCGTAAATATGACAGTTATGCTAGTTGGGTAAAGAACCCACTCTAATAAAATCAAATATAATTAAACCAATTTATTTTAACAAGATTTCTTATTTTTACGCCATGATCTCATACACACATATTACTAGCATGCACTCAAGATTATAGAGTATACTCTTTTCCAAACTACAAGTCATTCAACAAAGAATTTTGAGAAATTTATGCAAAACAAAATGGTATGGAGAAATTTTACCTGATGAGGTTACTGTTAAGGATACTATTATGCTATTTCTCTAAGAAATTGGGAATTAAGAAGACTGCTAAACATATAATTCCCATTTTTAAACAACAACGTAATTTAATGAAAATTGCAGTTGGGGAAAAAAAATCTTCAAAGCAATTCAATCTGTATTTCCCTTAATCCAACCAGTAATAACCAGAATTTTTCAATAAATCTACAGATAAAGCTGGAATAGTTTCTAATTTCTTCTATATAGTCCAATCAAACTAGTCTTGTTCCCTAAACAGTAACAATGAAAACATTATTTCCATCTTCGCTTGATTTTCTATGATTGACTTCGGACTTAATTACCATAATCTACAAATAAATGCAAATTATGACATAATAAATAAAATCAATCTATGAGAAAAATACTCTACAGTGTTTATGAATTTTTCAGCAATATAAAGCAGAAATGTTTACCAATTTTCTCTAAACAAAGCTTTATTACAATTGAATAAAATATATCAATATATATTTATCATTTATGTTTTCAGTGACAGTAGAAATACCAATTTTTACTCCTTTGAGATATTCTGATCAAAACTGTTACAATTGAATAAAATATATTAGTATAGATTTTAACTTCTATTTAGAACAAAATATCTACTGTTATTTTGCATATTACATATCTCATCTCACACAGCTCTGTGTATACAATAACTTTTTTTAAATATTAAGCCACATGAATGTGTATATATTAAAGTTATAATATCAACAATTACTTTCAGATAATGAAACATTCTTTGGTGGTTAGGGAGCAGCTAAATAAAATAATACATAGGTATTTCACTCATACCACTGAGGCCTTTATGAAAATATTGATTCAACTAAATAGATCTTATAAATAATTTAAATTCATATTCTCTCTTTCACCAATTCAAAACAAAACCAAGTTTGCATCTACCTACAAAAATGAATAACTAGAATCCACATTTGACATATATATACATAAATTATCTGGTAGGAAGAAGTTTATTTTTGCCAGAAGCACATGAGTACATTTATCCAAAGTAATCGGCTGTAAACTAATCATAAAACAGAACTTATAAATACCTTTAGAATAATCCTGTAACATTGCAATGACCCAAAGTTTGTCAATCAGTATGTAATGAAGTGTCAGGCACAAGACTCAAAACTATCATTTAGCATAAATGTCAAATTATGAGTTAGTTATTTTGTTTGACTCACCTCATATTTTTTTTATAATCTGCAGACTATAATTTTGTCACATAGATGCAAAGAAACTATAGTCTGCAGAATATAAAAGAAAATGAGGTGAGTCAATATAACTCATAATAATTAAAAGACACCTCATAGTGTTATTTCCTACAAATATCAAATAAGTTTTAGAATAAGAATATTACTCTTCTACGGTTCATCTTCATAAGTTCACAGTGAATAATGACATCCCACACTATGGGAAGATTCATGTTATTCGCAATTGAAGTTTTAAAAAGGTATAGTAAATTATTAACCTTTTTTTATATAGGAATTATCACTGTGAGGTTCAATTCAATATTAAATTAAAAGATTCTTACCTCTCCTCACATTATTCTGTTAAGTAGATCGCGATTTCAGGCCTATAGCAGGCCCATCTTCAGTACACTGTTGTTGACCGGTGTTATGTCGCTCGGAAGAACCACTCGGAAGAAGTGGTTCTTCCGAGCGACATAACACCGGTCAACAACAGTGTACTGAAGATGGGCCTGCTATAGGCCTGAAATCGCGATCTACTTAACAGAATAATGTGAGGAGAGGTAAGAATCTTTTAATTTAATATAGTAAATTATATTTAATTTTAGGAAGTTATATTTTGAGGTTATTTTAATTATATTATTTTTGGTCTGGACATCTTACCTCAATATTAATGTTGATTTGTTCTTGGACATGTTTCAAAACAATTCTGTTTTATCGTCAGCTTTCCCAGACTGGTTTTATTTATGTTGCACCACCTGGATGTCGATGTCAGCTCCATCCTGTGGTTGGCCAAAGAACCTCCAAACAAGGTCACCCTCCATCGGAATATCGATGGAGGGTGACCTTGTTTGGAGGTTCTTTGGCCAACCACAGGATGGAGCTGACATCGACATCCAGGTGGTGCAACATAAATAAAACCAGTCTGGGAAAGCTGACGATAAAACAGAATTGTTTTGAAACATGTCCAAGAACAAATCAACATTAATATTGAGGTAAGATGTCCAGACCAAAAATAATATAATAGTAAATTATTTTTGATATGGACACAATTTTATCCTGTCTCCATTTTCTTGCACATGACTTGTGGCCATAAAGAAATAAATTTGTAACAATTTTTCCTAACAATTAATAGTCTTAACTCAATTCATGACATTTTTACACTTGTGGCCCTCTTCTTCCAGGTGAGATATTCAATAAATAGTCTCTAATAAATTAATGAGTCATTTTAACATCTTACCTCATATTTCATGTTTTTCAAACACGGTAACTATAGTTTTCAAATGATCTTGTCATTCATTTTCAACCGCCATTATGACTACCGGATATTCGTTGGAATCTCCCTCTATAACCTAACGAATATCCGGTAGTCATAATGGCGGTTGAAAATGAATGACAAGATCATTTGAAAACTATAGTTACCGTGTTTGAAAAACATGAAATATGAGGTAAGATAAATTTCATTGAGAAATGTTAAATTAATAATAAAAACATCATGAGGTAAGATGTTAAAATGACTCATTAATTTATTAATTAAGAACCTCATAATGTGTTTCCCAATTTTAACTTTGAAATAGTCTCTATTTCAAATGGTAGGAAACTATTACCAAAACAGTCTACTGCTCAAATTGTTTCTAGCTAGGCATCATTAGTGGACACCTATTTGTGATAACAGTAACATTCTAAAATATGTGTTAGAAGAATAAAATTAAATATCAACAAAAAACTGTTAGCAATTATATTATATATATAGTGAAACTTTGAAAATACATGCCTGCTTTTTATGCTATCTTACATAATAAATACTTTTGCCTAGTCCTTTCACAACACATACGACAATTTGCACTTAAATCCTGCATATACTTATCTCATGGATATTTTTAATTCATTTTCAGCAATATTTGGAACATAATTCAGATTTTTTCTTCTTGCTGTACATAATTTTCTACTTTTTCAATCAGAGCAGATAGATGCTCATTCCCAAACTTAATGGAACTAATAAACAAAACCACCATTATCTTAAATCTGATAAAAAAAGGAAAGCTAAAATGATCAGTAATTAAGGTAGAATATGTTTATCACTCACCTCATATTGTTCTTCTTATTTGATTATAGACTAGTTTCGGAACATAGTTTCTGTTCCATCCTCAGAAATAAGAAGAACAATATGAGGTCAGTGATAAACATATTCTACCTTAATGAATATACCTCATAGTGAGAATTCCTAAAATAAGTAATGATCAGTAATTTTAATTTTTAAATTTACAATTCACACATATAGTGATGCAATTTTCTTAATAGTGGAAAAAAAATGTAACCTAACTTTAGGCCTAGAACCAATATGGTGTGTGTATATCATTGTCCCTCTCATAAGTTTTCATGTTCTTCCTTACAAAGTATTTTAGCAGGGTTTCACTATGTATATATATATATAAAACAGTGAACTGCAAATTTGTTGAGCAGTGGATTGGCTGCTGTGAGCCCAATGAAATGGCCTTGCTCATTTCCCAACCTCACCTCAAATAACTTTTGTCTGGGAGCATTAGAAGGGTCTGGTCGCATGAGTGCTTTCAGCTGCTGCAATCTACAGCACATGCCTGAAGTCTCTGAATACATACAACAATGTATTGAAGCAGGAGGATGCTCTTTTGAACAATTTTTTTTTTAAGGGTTTGGAAATTGAAATGATTTTCAAGCACGAGTGCTATTAGTAACATTAGAACTACAGTCTTTACTTTTTTTACAAGATTTTTGTCAATCAATTATTTGTTTTCTACACATGGTCATTTAAGAAAAATTGTTCTGGTCTATCATCCCTATCATCTTATAAATTTGAGTAGTGAATTTAATTACACCCAGTGTGTATGTAATACATACACACAAAGTGCAGTCACTATAGAAAGGAATTCTTTTTGATGAAAGGCGATATGTGATCACTTCTTGAACTTCAAAACCAGAACCATAGATTGAAATTTGAAAGATCCATTAACATTGTTTCCTCATGATACAGCATGAAAAACGAAAAATATTTTCTCATTTATAAAACATGCATATATCTCTGATCTACACCTCATCTTAGAATTTTCAGAAATTTGTTAAGATTTCAATTATATATACGTAACCTAATTCACAGAAAAACTTCATCTTAAACCTAACAAAATCAGATCAAATAAAATAATACATTCCTAGGAACATTACTAAGGAAAAGACACCCTATGCTATATATTCAGAACATTTACTTTATTTCATTCAGGAGAACACAGACAACTACATAGTTCTTATAATTATGGAATGACAGATTTCGAATTGCTACTTTGTACACCTTCGTACAACACCGATTCATGAAAGAAGCCCTCTGCAATCATGTCCATTTGGCAAAGGTGAAGATATCATGAAATA
Source organism: Diploptera punctata (assembly GCA_030220185.1). Taxonomy (NCBI): domain Eukaryota; kingdom Metazoa; phylum Arthropoda; class Insecta; order Blattodea; family Blaberidae; genus Diploptera; species Diploptera punctata. Next base: position 739,343 of record JASPKZ010000467.1, read on the forward strand.
AGAAATATACACGAAAAGCAAAGTGTGCAAAGAAAAATTTCCCCCCCTCCCCCTAACTGGGAAAATGATCCTAAACCTCCAAAAAATGTTCACAAATCACAAAGGAAAATTTGTGTATATTATGTATTTATATATATGTATACTATGTATATTTTTACATATGTGAAATGCTTAGAAATATCAAATTTTCTTATTAAATACACTTCAATGACCATACAATTTAGATGTTCTTCAAATTGACATACATAATGGGGCATTTCCACAAGAAAGCAAGCTTCCCCCACCAGCAAGATTTGCTCCAGACACAACTACAGACACACTCAAGAATAATGACGCTAGAGCTAAAATTTGGTGCACAATTGCTTTCACTGCTACGAGTAAACACTCCAGACCAAACCTGCTGGAAAAAATGTCCATCCATCCAATTCATCATATAACGATGTGGTATTCCAGTTACTCTTTTTTTGGATCAAATTATATTCACAAAAAATCTTGATACATTTCTAAAAGTATCTGGAAAACCATGCCCCCCATTTCTCTCTTTCATGACACTTCAATATGGGAACGGTCACATTCTTCATAAATCTGCAACAAAATTCAAGAATGAAAATTTACAGATGATTTGGACATATTACCATTACAAGAAAACCTTAAAACACATGTCATAGTCAAAATGACAGGTCTAGTCCTTATAGTTTGTTCACTTACTCTATTACTAATTTCAGCAGCATCCAGATTTATTTGTCTGTATCGGTGTTCCTTGTTCTATCTTAACTTTGGTCGGTTCTGCAGCTGAAGATGGTGGTCCCACTCGGTTCTTAATTTCAGCAGCCATTGTCATAAATGCTTGTTCTACGTTTGTTGCATTCTTAGCAGATGTTTCCAAGAAAGGTATCCCAAGCTGATCCGCATATTCCTTAAATAAGAATTCAGTATTTATTTTTAGATAAATGTAAAAATGTGTAAAATGGGATGAGATAATTAGAATCAAGGGCCCTCTAACATTTGAAATATTACACAATATACAACATAATACAAATAAAAGCAATAACAACATACTCTAACTACAAGAATGGATTGTTTGACTGGCTTCTTAAAATACAATGTGAAATATTTATAATTTAGTAAAAGTTTTCAATTGTTAAAATCTCTCAAAATTTATATATTAAATTTGGGAATTTTTAACATTATGAGGTTCAATTAATAATAATTAAATGAATCGTGATTTTCTTCTTATCTCATACTTCTATGTTTTTTTTAACACAGCACTGCAGTATCGGCGACATGTTGTCATCATCATCAGCTGTTAATTAAATAAAAATAAAACGTAGTTTTATTTTTATTTAATTAATAAATATGGATTTTCATCAAGTAAACATCAACTCAATTGATTATCATCAGCTGTTTTTACGAAATTGACAGTCGTGAAAGCAGCTGATGATGACGACAACGTGTCGCCGATACTGCAGTGCTGTGTTTAAAAAAACATAGAAGTATGAGGTAAGAAGAAAATCACGATTCATTTAATTATTATCAATTGAACCTCATAATGTTAAAAATTCCCAAATTTAATACATAAACTCATAATGTTACTTCCTATTGCATTTACATAATTGCTAACTTCTTCAAAATTGAATCAAAACATTAGAACAAGTATGTGAAGAATCGAATGTTCAGTTAGTAATAATTAACAGTATTTCCTCAATACTAAATGGCAGTTGAAAATTCCAATATGCCAATAAAAGCCTTCCTGGATAGAACCCTTCCAAATAAAACTATAATATTGACATATTTGAAGAGAAAAATTATACGCTCAGACCGGGACTTGAACCCGGGACCCTTGGTTCTCTAGACCAAGTGCTCTACCAACTGAGCTACCTGAGCAAGTACCGATCTAAATGCAAATCCTTCTCTATATACATTGTAATTCCCGTCCACCAAATGCTATGAAGCCATGCTTCTATCTTGCAAATGGCGGCTCCTTTATTAAGAAGACATATTTGGGAATTATACACTACAGCCAGTAATGCTTTTTCCATGTTTTTATTATTGATTTCGTACATCTCAATGATGGATAAATCATATTTGAAGAGAAAAATTATAATATTGACATTCATAAAATATCAGAAATACGTATGTTGTAAAGACTAAAAATAAGCTTTTGACATAAATAAATATAACATGGAAGTATACGTCAACAGGGATACTTCATGCCAGTTTGGAGAGCAATGTATAAATTATACATTTTCATCTATTTTGGTGAGTTGTCCATTTGAATTTATTGATATTTAACTTTAATTGCATTTTTTTCAGTTCAATTATCTTGTGGCTTAGTTCCTTTTGCAGAATGCAGTCCAAATGGTTAAGGGTTAAAATATTTTTAAAATTTTTTATTGTGAAATCCTTGGGGAAAAGATTGTTAGGAAGAACAGGGAGATTATATTCAGATGGATTTTAGATATTGGCTTCAATCAGATGAGGTTAGGGACTAGAACAACTGGAAGCATAGCAATTTTATGAATTTTTAGTTTAACATTCTTTGAGAGGAGTTGGGATGCCAAAAATCCCTGCATTGCATAAATGCACGTAAATTTCTTAATTCACCTTATTCCTGCTTGAAATCATTGTTCCTAGATATTTGAATTCTGCCACTCCTTGAAAATTTCTCTCATGTTAAATGTCCATTTCCATTTAATTACATATATTTTATGCAAGGTCATACATTTTTAGTTTCATTGATATTCAATTTGAATCCACCGCTGTAGTCTCGAGGTAGCGTGCTGCCTTGTCATGCAGCAGGCCTGGGTTCGATTCCCGGTCAGGACAGGCTCCTGGGTGAGTTTTTTTTTTTAGGGTTTTTCCTCGCCTGTAAGACAAATGTCAGGAAGCTTAGGGCCCAACAGTCCCCAAAAATCATCTGGTCATCATCATCTTTATCATTATCATCATCCTTCACCGGTGTGGAAAGCAACGGGAAGCTACCACACCTCTAATTTCCTAGTAAAGCTGCAAAGCATAGCATGAAAATGCTATGATTGCAGTGAAAGACCTGCCCTCGGACAGAATTACTATGGATGGATGGATATATTTTATGCAAGGTCATATATTTAATTTCATTGATATTTAATTTGAATCCCTGTTTCTTAGTGCATGTATTTGCTTTTAGTATTTCCTCTAAATCACCTAATATTACTACATTAGCTGATAAATACTTGAGTTGTCCCTCTTTATCCTCTATAAAGATATTATTGTGTTTCTAGTAGAAAATTGACTAGCTGAGGAGATAGTGCCTCTCCTTGCTTTAACCGAAAGTGAATTTCAAAGAATCTGAAAACTGCTTCCCAACTCACACCCAATTGGGCAATTTAGACCATTAAAAGTATATATATATATATATATATATATATATATCTCAGATGGAAGAGCATTGACATAGAAAGTCAAAGGTCCTGGGTTCAAACCCCAGTCTAGGCGTATATTTTTCTTTTCAAATATATATATATATATATATTTAGAAATTCTGAATTTCAACAAGATACAACTTCTCCCTCTTAACTGAATTGTATGCATTTTTTTGCATTCCATCATATTCCTATTCCTTTACTAGAATTTGCCTTAATCTAAAAATCTGATCTATTGTATTTTTCACCTTAACCTTTATTGATTTAGTCATCAATACCAATTGGAAAAGCCTCATTTTCCCAAATCATGCAAACCAACCAACTGGTCCATCATTTTTCTCCCCCTGATTGTACGCGTTCTGATAGGATTTTATCTGAACCTGAAACTTTATAATATACTTAATTTTTTATCACCATTTCAACCTTTAATGCACTTGCTCTGTGATTAATATTTGTGCTGTCATCTTCTCAAAATTCTGTTGTGTACAATTTAATAGCTGATTAAAGTAAGTTTTCTATCTATTTAATATATTCATAAAATCTGCAATCATATCCCCATTTTCATACCTGATTATATTTGTTCCAGCCTGAAACACTTTCCTTTCAATCCTAAACCCTGATATTAATATTTTTTCTATTAATTTTGAATCATTTATCTTCTCTCTCAAATGTTCCCTCTTATTGCTATTTAAAAATCTAGTGGTTTCCCTTCTGATTTTACCCCACTGTTCTTTTACTTTATTTGGCTCAAGTAGCGAATTAATTTTTGCTAGCTTTCATTGCTTTACCATGTTGGCACATTCTCCATTAACAATATCACCAACTAGTCTCATTATCTTGTTTCAGAGCTTCTCACAACAGATCATAAGGTCCCAGGTATGATTCCCACTCAGATCACAGTAATTTTTTCTTAAAGAGAAAGGGTCATCCATGGACTAGAATTTAAGTTTAGGTTTAAGGATTCTCCTGGAGCTTCATTACCATATTATCACTCATCGTATTATCAACAGTAATCTAACAAGAGGTTGTGTTTTTCTGAAAAAATCACGAGCGACAAAGTTGCAAGAGATTCTGTCTAATGAAAAACTCAACCTCACATTGGATTTGGAGTGACCATTTAGCGAATAATACATCAGAACTAAAAATTATGTTAAATATTTACCAAATGGGAGGTTATGTAATCCGATCTTACTTCTAGACAATTTCTAAGCTGGTTGCATAGTTATAAATAGCATATCTTTACTGTTAAATCTCTTTGGGCTTGGGAAAAATCAAAAACAAATGATTGTATGAGAAATAACTTAACAATAATGCAGATTCACTATACAACATTTAATAATTTTTTTAGAGCAACAGAACTAACCTTTCTCTTTTGGAAATGTTTTAAGTTGTTTTCTTTTGACTTTCTTGCTGTACCATATCGATCATACATTGTTGAATCGATATCCTTGTCAAAGAAGTTAATTTGTGGAGATATCTCTCTTTACGAACAAGAAGAGGCAAAATTATCGGTCTGTGAGATAAATAGTCATAAGTAATGCCACGAGTGATTTCCAAATTATCAATAAATTCACGACTCACGAAGTGAGGAGTGAATTTATCTAGATAATTTGGAAATCAAAAGTGGCATTTGTTAGGACTATTTATCGAATAAAATTAAGCTCTTACTAAAAAATTAATTATTTCAATATAGTTGGGCTTCTTCGGGCGTATAATTTATTGATAAGAATTGGTTGTAAAATAAACTTTAATTAAACAATTAAATTTGACCGGTGTTTTAAAATATTTATATAGTTAATGTAAACAGCAACGTTTGAAAACAAATTAGAAATGTGAGGTTATGTATATTCACTGCAACTCGATCATATTTATTGCCAAATAGGATCGCAATATTGTAAGAATGCACTCTAGTGGAGAAGTAATGAAACACATCAAACTATTATAATCAACATTATAAGTTAATCATTTATATTTTGAATATAAACAACTCAGTAAAATCACTGAATCTATTCATTATTTGCTACATTCAATGTATATGTTGCAGAAAAATAATGGTCTAACCTGTTCAGAGTCCCGTGCCGTAGCCAAGTGGTTAAGGCAGGAAGCCTTGGCGCAGAGCTACGGGACTTGCGCTGGTTCGAGTCTCCATGGGGGAAGAAATTTTCTCATGGTATTTCGGCCAGTATGGGACCGGTGCCCACCCAGCATCGTGATGCATTTGGGTAGCTACAATAAGTAGCGGCTCCAGGTTGAGAAAACCAGCTATAATGGCTGGGGGACTCAACATGCTGACCACATGTCACCCCTACACTGGCTGATTATCATCTACCTCTGTGATTAACACATGTGGATGTGAGGCCAGCAGCTGGCTGGTAGGCTAATGGCCTTGTAGGCCTGTCGTGCCAGGAGTTTTTTTAAACCTGTTCAGAATATTAAAAAAGGAGGAGCTTTCTTTATCACAAAAGCAGGAGCTGATAAAGAGAAATCAATAAAGAGTGAGGTGAAAAACGACTGTCGTTGGTGTAAACCATAATTCATTGAAACGTGATTGGTCATTGACTACCATTTGCGACGTGAGTTAAATAGTCAGAGTAACATAACACTGTCTCCCATGCACTCTAATCTCAGAAGTGGGTTACAATAATTCTGCCAATTAAATTTGACGAGAATATATGCCTTAATCAGGATTTGAACCCAATATATCTGGTTCTGCACACCAGTGCTACAACGATTTTAGTTACAAGGCATTCTGATTTATTCGCAGATTTTTTCTTATACTAATACAATTTCAGTGCACCAGATAGCAGTGAACTTTGTTCCACTAACGCCATCTAGTGGCCTCTTAAACAAGAAGACTTTTAAATGGAAATCAACACTACATTTATAGCCAGCAAAGCTTAGATTCAATGTTTAATACTAAATTCATCACTTCTCACTGATTGACAAATTAAATTTGAAGAGAAAAATACATGCATAAAATTGGATTCTGAACTCATAGTGTGGATTTCTCAACCATGAAACCAAGATATGGAAAGACATTACTAGAACCAGATACAATACCAAACAATTGCAATTGCATCATTTCATCTTGAAACTGGTCATGATTGCTTGGCAGCACATCTACATAGAATTAAGCTACTAGACTCTCCACACTGCATAGTAGGCAAGGACACAAATACGGTAATGAACAAGGATCACTTGATGTTCTGCGCTGATCTTCAGAAAATATTTGGGAAGCCCGCAAGCGAATCAAGAGCTTCAGAACATTTGAATACTACTACTACTACTACTACTACTACTACTAAGTCTAAACCACGACCCCGGTTTTCCAATTTTTTAATTTTTTCCATAACACCTATAAAAAGACTGAAAATTCACAGAAACTGTTATTAAACCATAGACATGATTCGGACATTTGTTTTTGTAATTAACAGCCGTAAATTTTCAGTTTTTATGGTTATTATGGAAACAATACAAAATCAGAAAATCATGGTCATAATTTAAACTTTGGTTGAAAAATGCACCCAATATCTCTGCCTGAGCAATTACATTTTTGTGCTTATCATGCATGCAGTGTCCTGGAACTGAAGGAGCTAGATATCAAAAACACAAGTGTACTGTAAATGGTTGCGGTCATTCATTGACAACTGTGTATTTGGAGAGCTTGACCATATGTTCTTCACAGGTAAGGCATGGTTTGACCTTAGTGAACAATGAAAACTCTCAAATTTGGTCCACTGAAAATCCACATATGTTACATGTAACCCCCTTACACTCTTACAATTGGAGTATGATGTGCCATATCACGTCTAATAGTGGGCATTTTCTTTAAAACAGTGAACAGTGTTCTGTACATTATTACACAATTTATTGCATTTCTTGAAACCAGAATCCGTTGTTAGATCCAGCAGGACAGTGCCACATGTCACACATCTAATGAAACCTTGCATTCTTTGTGAGACTTTTTTTTGTCAGTATCATTTCTAATGGTTTATAGCCAGAACACTCCCTCAATTTGACGTCTCCAGATTTCTTCCTGTGGGATCATCTTAAAGGAAAGGTATAAAAAACAGGCCTCACACTCTGAAGGAACTAAAGCGAAAGTAACAATGGAGATTAACATCAGTGTATGCATGCATCACAAAGTGGCCGTGAATATGGTAAAAAAGAGTTTGTGCATTCATTAATGAATGGGCTAGTGGTCAGCATTTCTGACTACTGTTCACGACATCCCAGGTTCGAATCCCTATCAGACCATAGGAAATTTTATTTAATGGGAATTATTCCTGTGGTAGCCCATGACCTAGAATTTAGGTTAAGAACTCTCCTGGCATTTCATTATCATTTATCACCCATCTTATCATCGGGGTAACGTAACTAACTTCTGGGTGCCCCAACATAAAAAATGGATTACAATTTCACCAATGCCAAGAGAGAAAGCCAGAAATGTCATAAAAGACAACCTGCTGGCATTGGGGAGGGAGGAATTAAGAACAAAAAAATTGACACCACAGAATTATTGAGAGCATTGAACTATTTTTTATAGGAAACATCACTACGAGGTTTAATTTAAAATAAAATTCCACATCTTGACAGCATGTTTCAGAAGGCTTGCCTTCTATTGTCAGCTCATTCTAACTGTTGAATTGGTGGTTGGGGATCTTGTAGGTTGCTTCCTCTTCACGTTGACTGATAAACTAGAATCCTTTTAACTGGGAATTTCAAAATTCAAAACTTTTTCTTTAAATTTTGGGATGTAAATCTTCTCCCAAACAGAGTTCTTTGGACTTACCTGTTTCAATAATTTTGCATATATTTCAATTCTGAAACATGTTATCAAGAATTCTACAAATTATGAGGTGAGATATCAATTTTCCAATTCTTAATGTTTATTAAAAAACCTCAGTGTTACTTCCTAAAAATATTAATTGTATATTATCAAGATTTGCGTGACCCTTTAGATCTCTCTGTTTCAAGTACATCTGCAAAACAATAAATTCTCACTGCCAACTGTCATTTAATTCATCTTTCCACAATTCTTCACAGTTCATGATCAGTGATTTATCTAACAATTCATTTGAAAATGCAATCTATTCAAGAATCGACCTAACTATTGTCTATGTACACATTGAGGACAGATATAGTGGTCCTATTCATTAGGTAAACATCGGCATACACTTTGAGTACTTAATTGTCGCTTGTTGCTGTGTTGGAATAATGTTATTTGATTGTTGTTTGGGAGGAGAAATCTCCATGCAGTACATCTGGTTGTTTCTTCAGAAGATGTCATTAAATGCAGATTGTTGGAGGTGAACAATAACAAAAACAGAGCGCACACTTTTTTCAAGTGAAGTATTAAGTAATTAATGGAAGAATAATACCTTTTTCTTTTGGTACATAGAAATTATAACTCCATGGCACAGCAAACCAAGAAGGCTCTTGGCCCAACTGCCTGCTGGCTTCACATCCATACATTTAGAGAGGTGGACTATCATCTAGCCAGTAAAGGGGTGACACGTAATCAGCATGCCAGATCCTTCAGCTGTTATAACTGGTTTTCTCAACCTAGAGCCACTACTTACTGTAGCTACCCAAATTTCCCATACTGACCAAAATTCCAGAGAAAATTTCTTCTCCCATGGGAACTCAAACTGGCACATGCCCCACAGCTCCCCATCATGACCTCATGTCTTAAACTGCTCAGTTAAAGCAGCACAAGACGTAGAAATCATAAACTGCTCACAATATTCATCAATATAAAACTATTTATATATTAAATTTGGGAATTTTTAACATTATGAGGATCAATTAATAGGAATTAGATGAATCGTGATATCTTCTTACCTCATACTTCTAAAAAAACATAGAAGTATGAGGTAAGAAGATACTTCTATGTTTTTTTAGAAGTATGAGGTAAGAAGATATCACGATTAATTTAATTCTTAATATAAAACAAAACTGCTAAGTTCATCACGTAAACTGCATACTCACCTTTGCTGTTGTATAATCTACTACTTTCTTGGTTGTGAGATCACATTTGTTTCCTACCAAGAGTTTGTTAACATTATCACACGCATAACGATCAATTTCTTCTAACCACTGCTTTACATTGTTGAAAGATTCTTGATCTGTGCAATCATATACAACAATAATACCATGTGCACCTCTGTAGTAACTCGATGTAATAGTTCGGAAACGCTCCTGTCCAGCTGTATCCCACTAAAATAAAAGAAAATAATCATGTTACAATTTTTACCAATATTCTGCAATTTTAAAAGCTTTTTTCCTTGTTTTTTTTAATCTTTCTTGCAGTCACAAGAATGTATTCTAAAAAAGTCAAAGGATGCAGAACAATAGCAATTTGCAATAGTGGCTTAAATGGTACAGGGTTCTTCATTTACAACCTAATGGGCACATGGCATTTTGCCTGTGCGTGGTTGGGTGTGCCACAGCTGGCTTTGCTCCTACATAAACTCCACGCGTAAGGTATGTATAAAAATCTTATCTTATAGAAGATGCAGGGAAATGTCATCCACCCTCAGCATTCGTGATACTAGGTCACCTTGTAGTAAACAATAGACACATGTACAGCCTTTGAAATAACTGTTGGCGCACGGGTAATTTTCAAGTCCCAGAATGAAGCCACTGCGCGTGACCAGAGGTCAGTTGTTTGGTTCACAAGTGTACAACTACTTGAAAAACTAAAATCCGTTCTACTTCGTTGTGTGCCGTGCAATGGAAAATAATTTTGCATATATAAGTAGTGCAGTAAATGCTGTGAATAAAACAAAGCAAAAAATAAAACAAAACAAAGAAAATTAATTGAGATAAGGACAAGAGAGAAAAAAAAAGCATAGCAGCAGGATTGAACACGTGACTTCCTGCATGGAAAATAGAAGCTCCTTCCACTAGACCACAACCGTTCCCTGCTAGAAACTGTCTGTATGAAGCGATGAAATACTCCAGGACTTACTTGTATAATGAAATTATATATTAACTTGTCTTAATTTAATTTAATCAGACGCATTTTACATTATTAGTGGAAATGAACAATCTTGTTATGCCTTGTGTTTTTTAAGCAAAGTAACGAGATTTTACAATTGTTATCCATTATATATATATATATATATATATATATATATGAACTGTTTCCTTTAATAATTAATTTTCCTATATATATACAAATTTTCCTCAGGGGTCCTCATCTAGGGGATATGTGGATGGCGACCACAAGGTGCCCAAGCCGAGCAAAACATTTCTTCCACTTACTTGTGTTTTGCACTCTTTTTTTAACTTTACTATCTAACCTCTCTTGGTTAACTCTTGTTTTTTCGACCCCGACGCTATTAGGGCATCCGAGGGCTAGGGAGTCTTTCCTTTCTTCCATTTCTTCTTTCCTTTATTTTCTTTTCTTCTCCAGAAAAGCCTGACCAGAGGCTATAAGATGGCAGGCCCATCACTGGTCTTGCCTTCCTTCGGCCAGCAACCAATCGAAGGGACTATTATTATGCTTTCAAGTCTTATACGAGAATTTTCCGGAAGAAGCTGGAGGGAAAATTTTCTATAGGATCGTAACAGGCCTTGGCCTAATACTTGGAAGGAGGAAGAAGAAGAATATTTAATTTTAGGAAGTTATATTTTGAGGTTATTTTAATTATATTATTTTTAGTCTGGACATCTTACCTCAATATTAATGTTGATTTGTTCTTGGACATGTTTCAAAACAATTCTGTTTTATCGTCAGCTTTCACAAATCAACATTAATACTGAGGTAAGATGTCCAGACTAAAAAAAAATATATACAAATTTATTTATATAACATAGCCTGATAACTTATGGGCATTATAAAAAATATCATTAAAAAAATTCCTGACCAGAATCGAACCTGGCCCTGCGCCGTCACAAGAAAGCATCGTACCAACTGCTCAACTGAAGCAAACTATACAAATACTGCATTAGAAGTAAGCGCTAATTTACTATTGATTGGTTTAAGAGACCATTACTTGCTTTCAGTCATCTGATAACTCTCTTAACTTAGAAATTCAACTAATAAATTTATTTGTTGAAATTCTTTCAATAACGATTGGTATAAATCTGTGATTGGCCCCTTATGCCGCCGGATTTGACCTCAAAGGAGACAACACATGTAACAACTTATTCGTGTGAATCACTCTTCAAAACTTTTAACTTTCCACCATCAAGAGTTGCGCCATAATTTTTTCAAAGACTGTACACAAATGGTTTTAATAATTTGGTTGCTCTATATGCAGAAGACTCTGAAATTCCCACCAGTTGTGCTAATTTTTATATGGATTTTGTTGGTGTACGTTCAAACTTGCTGCTATTTCATCTAACTTTTCCTCTGTTAAAACTGTATGTTTACACTTTTGTTTTTTAACACAGAACCAGTGGTTTCGAATTTCTTCACAATCTCGTGAATTGTAAATCTGGAAAGAGGCACTTCACCAGGGACTTTTGAATATACTCTGCGCAAACATGGCTTGGTGACACACAATGAAAATAACTTTTACACACAAAAATGTGTTGCTCTACATTCAATTGTCTGTTCATATTGCTGGACGATACAGTACTGCCAAGTGCCGCTGCTAGCAAATGCACACGTTCAAAGGCAGCAACAGTGGGGGAATCTAGCAAGAGCTCAGAAGAGGTGAAACACCATGTGCCCGTTAGGTTATAAATGAAGAACTCTGTAGAATGTCTACTTCCCACATACAGGGTCTTTGCTCAATTCTTGGTACAGTTGAAAATTTTCTCTCAATACTAGAAGGCAGAAAAGATGATAGTGTAAAATTGATCTCTTAGATTGAAGATCAAATATTTGGTATAAATTCCAAACCACTACCACTGTGTAGTACATATGTTGAGAAGGCATAGTATTGTTGACGCAATTTAATTTAATTTTAATTTAATATTAATATAATTAAAAATTTAAAAGTGATTATCAACAACTGGTTTAGTTTTATCCACAACAAAAAGAAATGAAACATTATTTGTTAAGATGCTAAGTTTCCTAATAATAAAGCTGTTGTGCTTCAAGAAACGAAGACACTTTTTTTTAGAGAAAAACTATAATAAATATAAATATTGTAATACACTGATTCTAGAGAAAGAAATATATTTTAGCATCACATGTTTTGGTTTTATATTTTTAGGATATACAAAGACCAAAACATTTAATTTGTTCCATAGTAACAAATAATTATAGTAAAACAAGAGTACACAAAAATTTTCACTGATCAAGAGATTGAACCAGAAATATACATCTCACTCATATATTTTCTCACCAGGACATAAAGCACATTAGGTGAAGTATATTATACTTGAAAAGAAAAATATGCACCTAGACTGGGGTTTGAACCCAGGACCTTTGACTCTCTATGTCAATGCTCTTCCAAGTGACCTAGGCCTCCATCTAAACACACATTTTTCTGATGTTTTTATTATTGATTTAACATTTCTCACTGAAAGATAAATTATATTTGAAGAGAAAAATTTTCGCCTAGACGAAAATTTTTCTCTTCAAACACATTTTTCTCTTATACATAGTTAATTCCCTAACCCCCAATGCTACGAGCCATTGCTACAATTTTTGCAAATGGTGGCTCCTTTGTTAAGAAGACTTTTTATTGGGAATTTAAACATTATAAGTTTAAATTCCCAATAAACATTAATTTATAAGTTTAAATTCCCAATAAAAAGTCTTCTTAACCCATTGGAGACTTTTAACGAGTCTCCCTCGTGAGCAGGTAGAAAGGCCAAACAGCCCAACAACGACCTACACTCGTTGTGTTAAATCCCACCACTATAAGAAGATGGCACTCTCTTTAGTGATTAAAGTTTTCTGTTCGCCGTCTGTAAAATTTTTTGCAGGTTTATATAAAGCATATATGTAGGACTAGTATATTGTAGAGTATATTATAGAAATAATTTATAGAATAATTTACTTTTTAGATACTTATTACGGTAATATATATATATATATATATATATATATATATATATATGTTTCAATTTTTTTTTTCCGAATATCATGGCTGGTAATATAACTTTTTTAGAAACACCTTGATGAAGTGAAGGCCTATTTTACACTATAAGTGAAGATATAAAACCTAACATAAAACGGTTCTGGAACAATAGACCAATTTTATAAATGCCCATTTACAGCAAAACTGTGCCTTTCAAAAGTTTATTCCTAATTTCGATGTTTCTTCACTTCAAAGACAATGAATCCGTAATTAGAGATGACAGAATTTACAAAATTAGACCTGCTGTAGAGTATTTGAATACAACATTTCTGTCCTTGTATGTTTCAAAGTGAAGACATTTCACTTGAAAAATCTCTTACGAAATTACGAAGTATATTGGCTTACGACCAGTTCAAAATCTCTAATCGGAATAAAACGGCACGATTTGGAATAAAATATTAGAAATTGTGCGAGACCTCTTCGGGATATGATCCAAATAAACACTGAACGAGATGCACCAGAAAATTCAGATTTTACTGTAAATTAGAGTGTAGTCCTAGAATTAGCAAATCTGTTCGTAGACAAAGGTTACACATTACAATTAGACAACTTGTGTTCTCCTAATTTATTTTTAGAGCTCAATAGACGAGAGACATATTAGGGACAGTAAAATCTAACAGAAGAAACATACCTATGGATTTAGTGAACATCAAATTAAAAAAAAAAAGGAGAGGTAAACATTATCTAGTCGTAGACTTCCTGCATTGAAGTGGAAAGATAGGAAATATGTTTATTATTATCATCACCCAAACACAAAAATGCCGACATCACTGTCACCAGTAAGAAGCAATGGAAGAATAAAGGCAGATAACAAGAAGAAAAATTCGCAAAGGCTAAATGTATTCTAGAATACAATACAGAAAAATTGCTTTTTTTACATTATCGATAATTTGAGAAGAACTTTTTATGATTTGATAATGTATAGGTCTATGCTTTTATATATTTAATTTAATTTATTTTTATAGTATACTGTATTGTATATTGTTGTTATTTTTACAGTTCCTGTTAGAACATATGATTCATGTTTACTTCAAATTTAATGACCAAGAAATGTTAGTAAAGGACGGTTTTTGAAAGGTTTGTCAACTTTCACAGCCTTCAAACTAACAATAAATAACGGTTAAATTACACAAAAGAGGGTTGTAAGCAGGCCACATTCCTTTGCAATTCTTGTACAAAATACTACAAGAAAAAACAGGGGTAAACAAACTATCTGAAATTCATAAGTTCTGGGACGCAGAACGCATGGTCTGATTTAAAACCCAGTGCAGCGCTGGGGTGATTTAAATGGGTTTCCAGTGAACGTACCAGGCGCTTTAAACGTGTCTTCAATGGGTTAACAAAGGAGCTGCCATTTGCAAAAATTATAGCAACAGCTCGTAGCATTTGGGGTTAGGGAATTAACTATGTATAAGAGAAAAATACGCGTTTAGATTGGAGGCCTAGGTAACTCACTTGGAAGAGCATTGACATAGAGTCAAAGGTCCTGGGTTCAAACCCCAGTCTAGGCGTATATTTTTCTTTTCAAATATAACTTGTCCATCATTAAGATGTTTAAAAACGAATAATATGAACACAGGTGAAGTATATGTTTCATATTCAATCTCTTGATAATATTATCTAATAGTGCCAAATATATAACAATATACATTATAATAATACATAAATATATTAAATACTTATTAAATCAATACTGAGAAGCTAAAGCTATTACTATGATATAAATAAGTAAATTAATGAACAAAACTAAATTATTGTAATCAATGGTAAAGAGAATTTTTTTTCCTGACCGGGAATTGAACCGCTTTCCGTGCTGATGCTCTGACCACTGAGCTAATTCAGGCTGCATCCCCATCCAAGCATAAATCCTTCCTTTACCTTACTCTCTTGGTCCCACATTCAAATGCAATGAATCATCATTCACAAATATGCAATGAATGGCTTCTACATGAATAAGTCATGAAAGGATTCCACACAGCTATAGTATTATTTTAATCAAATGGTAGAGAGAAAAATTTATGCCTGAACCAGGAATCAAACCCCGAATCTTCAGCTTTCCGCTGATGCATCAGCACGGAAAGCTGAAGGTTACAATAATTTAGTTGTGTACTTTAATATACTTATTTCAATCATAATAACAGCTTTAGCTTTTTAATATTAATTTAATAGTATTATTTATTAAATTAATATTGAGAAGCTAAAGCTATTACTATGATAGAAATAAGTAAATTAATCAACACAACTAAATTATTATCAATAAACCAGGCAAAAAAAATTCTCTTTATCATTGATTACAATAATTTAGTGGTGTTCATTAATTTACTTATTTATGTCCTAGTAGTCCAACGCTGTGGTCTCGAGGTAACACACTGCCTTGTCATGCAGCGGCCTCAGGTTTGATTCCTGGTCAGGACAGGTTCCTTGGTGAGGTCTTTTCCGGGATTTTTCCTAACCTGTAAGACAAATGTCAGGAAGCTTAGGGCCAAACGGTCCCCAAAAATCATCCGGCCATCATCATCCTTCACTAGTGTGGAAAGCAACATGAAGCTACCACACCTATAATTCCCTAGTAAAGCTTCAAAGCATAGCATGAAAATGCTATGATTGCAGTGAAAGACCTGCCCTAGGGCAGAATTACTATGGATGGATATCATAGTAATAGCTTTAGCTTCTCACTATTAATTTAATAAATAATGCTATAGCTGTGTGGAGTCCCTTCATGTCTTCTTAATGTTCATTGTGTATTTGTGAATGATGATTCATTTGCAATGAATGTGGGACCAATAGAGTAAGGTATAGGAAGGATTTATGCTTGGATAGGAATGAATTAGCTCAGTGGTCAGAGCATCAGCACAGAAAGCAGTTCAATTCCCGGTTCAGGCAAAAAATGTTTCTTTACAATTAATATTAATTACTGTTATTTGATGTAAATCCACTTTAATTTTCGTAAAAATGTAATTTGTATAACAGAGCAGAAAATGTAAAATGTAATTTTTATTATGTAGAGTATGGAAGTGGAAAAAAAAAAAAAATTAATTAATATGAAATTCAATACTTAGCATAAGTAACTTATCTTCATGATTTCGGAGCTTTTATTGTAATGTTATTTTTTCTGTAAATTTTTCAGGCTTTTAGTGTCAGGTAGAAAGCGAAAGTATGACACATTAGTTTAAGTTTCACAATGTCCAATAATAAACTTATATATTTATATAATAATTCCACAGAAACAATTTAATCTAATATAGTACAGAAGAACACAAGATTACGGCTTTATAAGGTTCTCGCAAGACCAGTATTAAGATATGGTAGTGAAGCATGGACAATATGAAGAAGAGATGAAAGCTGAATAACAGCAAATGAGATGTGATTTATGCGCCTTACAGCAGGCTACACAAAGCGGGACCATAAAAGAAATGAGGAAATTATGGAAGAGTTGGATGTAGAAACCATTCTTCACCATATACAAAACTACCAGAACTGGAAAGCACATCTTCAACGAATGCTGTCTCATAGAATTCCAAAAGCCATACTTCGCTACTGCCCCCAAGCAAAAGATCGCTGGGACGTCCAAAGAAGTGCTGGATGGAAAATTCCTCTTTGAGACCTTAACAGGCCACACGGTCTAACACTTGCATGGATGATGATAAAACGATATTTAGCACGAAGTAATGATTCACATCTCCAGAATATTGCATATATTAAAAATATACTATCACAGATTGGGAAAAGATCTACAATAAAAAAATGAAGAGCAATTAATGAATTTTGAAATTCATGGGGATGTGATATGAATTGAAGGTTCATTAGTGTATCAACAGAGGGAGACAGAAACAGTGAATTATTACAAAGACAAAATAACAGTCCCAATACAAACTGGGATGGAGGTTTATTAGTCTCCGAAACCAATCTAAAAAGGAAACAAAATATGAGCTGAGGTGTACTTAAATAATATTTAATATAAGATAAATTAAAATGTTTCATACCTCTCCTCATAAATTAGTCTTCTAAGTAGATTGCAATTTCAAGACCATTGCGGTCCCATCCTCAGGTACCATCTTGATGACTGATGTTATGTCGATCGGAAGAACCACTTCTTCTTCCCTCTGTTGGTGCACCGATAAACCTCCAGATCAGGTCAGAATCTGCAGAAATTTCGAAGTTCATAAGTTTTTCTGAATGAGAATTTTTTCCCGAACTGTAAGTTCCTTTTGTTTATCTATCCGTTTAATTAAACTAGCTTTTCATTTAATTAGATGTTTTTCGGACCAATCAATGAGCAGCTACTGCTGACTTTTCCACTTCTCCATTTTTGACATTTCAAAGATGTTCTTTCACCCGTTTTCAAATTTCTTCTTGTTTTTCCTATATACATTTTGTCACAATCTCTGCATTTGATCTGTTAAATTCCTGATTTGTCTTCTTCAATTTGTTTCATTTTTATTGGTTTTAATTATCCTATTAAGGCTGTATTCATTCTTCGGTGCCAATTTTATATTAAACTTTTTCAAACTTGTGGTGTTTCAATGGATGGTAAGTGAATTTCTTGAATTTTATTTTTTCTGTTTGTTTTATAAGTTAGCTTTCGTTAATTAAGTTTTGTCTTTTAAATGTATTCACTTTTGTGTATACCATATTATATAAATATACAAGAAAATAAATAAATTTAAAAGATAAAAATTAATTAATAAAAGCACACTTATAAAACAAACAGAAAAAATAAATTTCAAGAAATTCACCATCCATTGAAAAGTTTAATATAAGATTAGCACCGAAGAACAAATACAGCCTTAATAGGATAATTAAAATCAATAAAAATGAACAAATTGAAAAAGAAAACAAATCAGGAATTTATCAGATCAAATGCAGGGACTGTGACGAAATTTATATAGAAAAAAACAGAAAGAAATTTGAAAACAAGGGTGAAAGAACATTTTAGAAATGTCAAAAATGGAGAAGTGGAAATGTCAGCAGTAGCTGCTCATGCTTGGTCCAAAAAACATCTAATTGAATCAAAAGCTGTCTAATAAATAAACAAAAGGAACTCAAGGTTTGGGGGAAAATTCACATTCAGAAAAACTTATGAACGTCAAAATTCCTGTGGATTCTGACCTGATCTGGAGGTTTATCGGTCCACCAACAGAGGGAAGAAGAAGTGGTTCTCTGATCGACATAACATCAGTCGTCAAGATGGTACTGAAGATGGGACCGCAATGGTCTTGAAATCACGATCTACTTAGAAGATTAATTATGAGGAGAGGTATGAAACATTTTATTTTATCTTAAATTGAACCTCATAGTGATTTAAGTTATGTAGATAGGAAATAACACTATGAGGTTTTTTTAATATTGTTTATTTTTTATTTCACTCACCTCATACTTCATAACTCACATAGTGATTTATTCATATAAAAGTTAAATATTTAATATACTTACTATTTGCAGTTTTATTGTTTTTCCATCCAGATCGATCGTTCTTATTTTCTGAAACAAACAAATAAACAACTAGAACACAAATATGAATCAGAAACTTTACCCCTTACCTCAAAAGATATGCTTCTATCACCTGGGCATATCATCTCCATTACCAAACTCAAACTGAAGATGGTCTTCAAAACACGTCAGGTTATAGGATCATGTTTTATGAGATGAGGTGTAAAGTTTCCAATTCATATTAAATTAATGTTGGAAAGTGAACATTATGAGGTATAATCATTGAAATTCATCGGAGAACATTTTGTTGACAACTCACCTCGTAGATTTGTTTTTTTGCAATACTGCAGTTTCAAACATAATCACGTTCATCTTCAGCCACAACTCCGACTGATGAAATCCTTTGGTTGTCAACTCTTCTATTATCACCATCTTCAGTGCTGCCATCTATGGTTGAATTTATGAACTTTGAAATCCCAAACAGTTTGGGAGAAGATATACATTCAGAAAAATAAATATAGACCAATGAATTTTGATATTCCTAACAAACTAAATTTGATTTTGAAGTCCATAAATTCAATCATAGATGGCAGCGCTGAAGATGGTGTAGGCCGAAGAATTTCATCAGTCAGCATTGTGGCTGAAGCTGAACGTGATTACGTTTGAAACCGCAGTATCATGAAAAACATTAAATCTATGAGGTAAGTTGTCAAAAAGTGTTCTCCGATGAATTTTAATTTCCAATTCATATTTATAATCTATTGATATTTATCTCATAGTGTCACTTTACATAAATTTTGGATACACAAAAAACAACTATTACTATACACTACTTCAAACTATTTTTTTAATACACATACTGCATATACACTA
Organism: Diploptera punctata; assembly: GCA_030220185.1. Taxonomy (NCBI): domain Eukaryota; kingdom Metazoa; phylum Arthropoda; class Insecta; order Blattodea; family Blaberidae; genus Diploptera; species Diploptera punctata. Next base: position 759,093 of record JASPKZ010000467.1, read on the forward strand.
ACTCTGATTCAAAAACAATCCTCGACTCCAACATGATTCTATTTAATTTTTGTAAGTTTCAATGTTTCCTATATTCCACTGTTCCTTCAATAAAATTAAATCTAGCACTAGCTAAACAATTGGAAGAGAAATAAAGAATGAAAAAAAAAGCAAGAAAGAAAGAAAAAGGGTCAATATATTATCCTTTCCTCAACAACAAAATTATCAGCTCAGAAAGCATCCATGGAAAATATTACTCTAACACAAAATATACTGTACAAATATTATAACAATTGCATATCTTTTATCTGCTTACAGATGCATCTGTCCATCAACATGAATTATTATGCTTAATGGGACAAAGGTCGAAAAGATGCTCAGCATACTTACAAAGTCCACTCCAATAGTACTGATATAACTTTCCGTGTATGTATCATCCTGGAATAAAACAAAAAATCTAACTTCAGATTACAATGTGACTAACCTTTAAAATAAATGTAATGATTAATCATAAGAATCAAATGAATCGTGAATTCTTCTTACCTCATATCTATGTTTCTTTAAACACAGCACCGTGGTATCGGAGAACCATCGTTCCCATCCTCAGCTGTTTTCACGACTGTCAATTTTTCCCTTGCCAGTAATTATCCAAACTGTCATCTGGTGTACTTTTGAAGATGTACACCAGATGGCAGTTTGGATAATTACCAGCAAGGGAAAAAATTGACAGTCGTGAAAACAGCTGAGGATGGGAACGATGGTTCTCCGATACCACGGTGCTGTGTTTAAAGAAACATAGATATGAGGTAAGAAGAATTCACAATTAATTTGATTTTTATTAAGAAAACCTCAATGTTAAAATTCCCAAATTTATTATATTAAATCATGCTTACACATATATAAGATTCATATTGTATATCTGTTTGTAACAAATAGTCATACATTATCAAATATAATGAACTGTATAGGATTATAAATTAAGAATCTCTGAGGTATTGAACATTAATAGTGCAATGCTTATGGGAGAAACAGTAAAATCACGTACTTCAAATGGATGCAGATTTTCAAATTAATAACACACACCATGATGTGATTGTAAATTTAATCGCTGGAGGTCATCAACAAAAATGAAGACTTTTCTGATGATAAAAGCTTTCTGTGTTTCGGGTTACATCAAAATTGTGTGTACATGTCTCCTACAACTCACAATTGATGAGAACTCTAAGAAAGGATCACGTGTCTTGATACTGACCATAGGAAGTTGGGATATGTGTGTTAAAAACTTAGAATACAGTACTGACATCTGCTTGCATTACAAGAGGTGTACATACTGAACATTTCTAATATACATGCAAATGGATGTTTTTATTATTAATTTAATACTTCTCACTGAAGGAAAAATTATATTTGAAGAGAAAAATACACGCTCAGATTGGGATTTGAACCCAGGACCTTTGACTTTCTATGCCAATGCTCTATCAACTGAGCTACCCGAGCACTCCAATCTAAATGCAATTTTTCTCTTGTACACTGTTAATTCCCAAGTGCCACATGCTATGAACCTTTGCTCAATCATGGAAATGGCTGCTCCTATTTTAAAAAGACTTATTGGGAAGTTAAACATTACTTTATGTAGCCAGTTGGGCTTCTCACTGAAGGACAAATTATATTTGAAGAGAAAAATATACCCTCAGACTGAGGTTTGAACCCAGGACCTTTGGCTTTCTATATCAATTCTCTACCAACTGAGCTACCTGAGCACTCCAATCTAAATACAAATTTTTCTCTTACACATTGTTAACTCCCGAGTGCCAAATGCTATGAAACTTTGCTCGATCATGCAAATGGCTACTTCTATTTTATGACTTTCATTGGGAATTTAAACATTATTTTATAAAACCAGCAAGACTTCTCTCGATGTTTTTATTATTAATTTAATACCTCAAATATATATGAGAATGTTCTGCATCTGTTAATTTACGTGGTTTATTATATCTGTAATAGGTACTGCACTAATAACATTCAAAACCACAGAGACACATAAATAACTTGTTTGTAATAATTTCTCTTTTTTAGATAATTACTTCAATCAATTGTGTCCAATTATAGTGATTAACCTCTCTAAATTAGACAGGTGAGTGTCCTTTCTATAGACCTTTTAATGAACTTACATCATTTTATTTAACAGAGAAACTAATGCTAGAGAACATTCATCCCTCTTTTCATACTATATAGCACTAGGCGAAAATATATCAAATTTTGATACACAGATATAAGCAGAACTTTTTGCCTTAGAACTATTAGTAAACAGACCTAATATGTTTAATGCAGCTGTCTTATTAGTTGACTCCAAAACTGCATACAAGTAATGACAAATACAGTATCTTATGAAAAAAATCAGTGAAACCAGAAAATTAATAAAAATATTAGAAAATCTACAGGAGACAATACATTTTCAATAGATACCATTACATTGACATAAATAGGAATGATATTGCTGACGAATTAGCAAAAAAAAATGCACAAACTTGCATCCAAAAATAAACTATGAGTGCATATACATAAGGTATCAAAATTAAAGCTAAATCAGAAGCAGAAATACTATATAAAATCAATCAACAATCACAAGAGAAAAAATGGGCAGGAATCAAGGAACTATGGAAAACATAGCTCAAAACCAAGAAAAGAAGCTGTTGCTGCCTTGAGATTAAACACCGGTCATGAATGCCTTGCAGCACATCTTTGTAAGATTGGAATCTAAGCACTCAAGAATTTCCTTATGCAACTTATCGGGTTCATCTATGGAGAAAGAATATTTAATTACATGCACCAAACTGACCAAGGAGTACCGGATGGAGATTCCAATGAAAATCCAGTAGTCATATTGGTTGAAAATGAGAGGGATGTCCTCTTGAAAACTGCAATTTCCATGTTTAAGAAAACAAACTATGGGGTAAGATAAGAAGTGACTCATTCATTCATTGAATTAAAAACCTCAATGTTATTTTCCATATTTAACCATCAGCAAATTTGGGAAAAACTGCGCTTAAACTAGCGTGAAATATTTTCAAAGTCATATAGAACAACAGTGCGCATGTGCCAGAGTTTATAGAGCCAGCGATAACCCACAATTGAACCACATGTTGATTATCATCCTTGATTACTATTCGTCGCTATGAAATTTTAATTACCAATATTTGCAATAAATCCCCAAATCTACGTTTAAAAAAAATATTAATAATATTAAAATTGTTTATTAAAAATTGGTGTACACTTACTTATCACTACCTAACGCTGATTCAACCAGCGATAACCCAAAACAGTGATAGAAAAATCATAGACTAAGTAATATACTATGTGGAGAAAATAGCAGCTAGCATCACAATATTGTCTAGCAGTGTCATAATATTGTGATTTGTATATTTAAATAAATACTTCAAAATTTTCTAATAATGTTAGTAAATACAGAAGAAGAGCTATAGTTTACAATAATATAACTGAAAAATCAAGACTAGTAGAAGTGCAGTTGAGCCCAAATTTGTATATTAATGAACTTAAAAAAATAATATTACAGATAATCGTCATTGATAGATCAACATTAAAGTTGGTATGGCAATACATTTTATGATATCATTAGAAACAAAACAAATTGCTTCATCAATTTTAACATTAGAAATAGATGGAGAGAAGTTATACAATTTTTGAAGTGAGCACTTATAATACTAAAGAGCTTTTTACATTCAATAATGTAATCATCTTGCAAGTTCTCGCACAGACATAAAATCCCAGTGCACTGAAATAATACATCCTAAGTTACAAGATAATAAACTCATTTTAAAAAAATATGTTCTTAAAATATTTTTTTAAACTAGTAAGTAAATTAAACATGGCTTTGAAGGCTGCATAGCAAACTTTCAATTACCAAAAGGGATTTAGCATTGCCCAATTAAAACTTTTAGAAAACTATTTGAAATTGACATTTATGTTTAAAGATCTCTACTGTACATACCATACAGCAGTAGTAAAATCTTTGCTTTCAGCCTGAAGCAATATAACAATTTTTTTTTCGAGAGATAGTTTAAGAGCTGTTCACAACAATTTCTTCTTTTAATATACTTTTCCTTTTGACAAAAACCAATAGGCAACAAATTCTCAAATCAGACATTTAACACACAATAATTGATAGTTTGATATAATATTGTTGTACAACTGTAAAATATAGTATTAATTATTTGTATTTTCTCTAATTAACAAAACTCCATGGCATGACAAACCTAGAAGACCCTTGGCCTAAAAGCCACCTGCTGGCCTAAAACCCACATGTGTTAATCACAGAGGTGGACGACTAATTATCATTAAACTTTCATAGGAATTAATCACTATGAGATTTAATTTATGGTGAAATTAAATGTTTCTTACCTCTCCTCATATAAATCTTCTAAGTAGATTGCGATTTCAAGACCATAACGGTCTCATCTTCAGTACTTTTTTGGCGACTGATGTTATGTCGATCGGAAGAAACTCTTCTTCTTCCCTCTGTTGGTGGACCAATGAACCTCTGGATTAGGTCAAAATTTGCAAGAATTTCAAAGTTCATAAGCTTTCCTTTGTTTTTCTAAATGTGGATCTTTTCCCAAACCGTGAGTTCCTTTTCTTTGTCTATTTGTTTAATTAGACTGGCTTTTGATTCAATTAAATGCTTGGTCCAAAAAACATTTAATTGAATCAAAAGCCAGTCTAATTAAACAAATAGACAAAGAAAAGGAACTCACGGTTTGAGAAAAGATCCACATTCAGAAAAACAAAGGAAAGCTTATGAACTTCGAAATTCCCGCAAATTTTGACCTAATCCAGAAGTTCATTGGTCCACCAACAGAGGGAAGAAGAGTTGCTTCCAACCAACATAACATCAGTCGCCAAAAAAGTACTGAAGATGAGACCGTTATGGTCTTGAAATCGCGATCTACTTAGAAGATTTATATGAGGAGAGGTAAGAAACATTTCATTTCACCATAGACTAATTATCAACCTATATAAAAAAAATTAAATTAATTTACTTACAGCAAATCTGAGCAAGAGGCATGACTTTCCCACACCGGAATCACCAATCAGCAACAATTTAAACAAGTAGTCACTAAAACACACAGAATATTTAAGTCAATATATGACTAAAGGAAGGTACTAAAATGATTTGGACTTTTTCACCGACATTATTAATAGTTCAATACATGTTCATTTTATGGAAATATATTTGGAGAAATAAATAAAATATGTCAAAGTTGTCATAAGACAATTTTGTGTTTTAAAACAGCTCTCAACAAAAATTTTATGACTTGATTCTTGAGTAATGCGCCATGTTGTCATATCCTTATGTGCAGACATTTCTGAGCTCTTGCAGGGCTAAAGGTAGACATGCAACACTTCAGCCCAAGAGGAAGATCCAGCTGACCCCTTCAACCCAGAAGGAAGAGCCAGCCAACACTTCGGTCCAGGAGGAAGAGCCAGCCGAAACTTCGGCCCAGGAGAAAGAGCCAGCCGACACTTCAGCCCAAGAGGAAGAACAGTCGAAATTTTAGCTCAGGAGGAAAAGCTATCTAACACTCCAACGAGTCAGGCTGGAGATAAGTCAGTGTACATCAATAACCAGCAACCTTAAAAGCACGTAATGGACTGCTATGAAAGCCTTAATATCAAAACAAAACTTTTCTAAAAAAAATGAACTTCTAAATAAGAATGTCAACTATTGAGGAAGTATCATGTACTGGTACAATTACTTTATATCCATAATAAGTTAGAAGGCAAGCCATAGCATAGTTGGTTAACGCAGTATGCTAAAAGCCACAAGATCGAGGATTCGATTCCCAGTGGAGTCAGAATTTTTAAACTGATCCAAATCTTTTGGCAGCCCTGGGGTCGGCTCAGCTTCTAACTGAAATGAGAATCAGGCATTTGTTCTGCAGATAAAGCTGACCATCATGAAGAGCAACATCAAATGCCAATTGTCTAGAAAAGCAGGACCTTTACCTCCTACTACGCTATCCCTAAGGCCTGTAGTGGGATAACTTTACCTTACTATGAATAAGCTGAATACTTTTACTCTAAGTTATAGTGGACTTATGTATATAAATATATGTAAAAACTTTAGAAAATAGGAGCTTCATAATATTTTTTGTGTCACAAGTTTCATATTTTGTCTTTACGATTTCATATTTTCGTATAATTTTCTTTATATAATTCCTCGCTCTACTTATTATAGAGCAACTTCTGATCCTCTTACAGCAGTTTTTGGGTGAAAATCTTTCCATGCCTAAATAGTAACTGTACAGTCATAATTTAAACATGACTTCACAAAGTAATTTTCAGGGACCTAAATAAATAATTAAAGGCATAGTTATGAGAGCATCTAATATTTAGCAATATATGAATCAGGAGGAAGGTATTACAGGTTTCCCAATCTTACACAATTCATGTCATTATTTATGTACAATTTTCTTTCTAAAAATGAGTTATCTAAAGTTAAATTTTATCCAGTGAATTAGTTCAGCAATTTTTAATACTTTTATTCAAAAAGTCCCTTTGCCAACTGATCAGACAATTTTTTTTCTATTTTTCAAGACAAATGCTAGGTTGGAATTTCATTACCAGGCACATTTCAGAGGAACATTAAAAAATTATATCAGTGAAATTCTTCAGAACACAACAACTTTCTGGATATACTGAAGATCCTAGATAAAACCTTGGATGTTAAACTATAAATTTATTTATATTCAGGTTTTACAATGTCTTTTAACATCTTCCTGTGCCCATTTTAAGATTCTATAACCATTTTACATTCTACTCAATTTTTGTATGCCTCTTTCCTCCAAGCCTCTTTCTTCAATTGTTCTTATGTCCATGTTAGTTTTGGTCTTTCTTTCTTCCTTCTTCCTGTTGGATTACATTTAGGAATTTTCTTTGGTTATCTGTCTTTCACTATCCTTTTCATATGTCCACACAATCTTAATTGTATTGTTTTGATAGTTTTTACTAAGGATCGTTATACTTTCATCTTTTCTCTTGTAAGATTATTCCTAATTTTCTCTCTCCTCTAAATCCTTGCTGATTGTCGTCAGAAGTTCATTTTTGTTTAATGTAATTTGTTTATTGTTCTTGCTTTCAAATTTTACATCTCTGAGCCATATGTTATTGTATTTTTGATAAGTGCATCAAAAATTTTTGTTTTTATTGTATATTTATCCTAAGATATTGTTTAATCAAGATATTGTTATCCTACCTTTATTAACTCTTTACGATTGTCATTATTAGTTATTTCGCACAAAAGTACATATATTCTTTGCAATGCTTTATTATTCCTTTTTCATTTTTCAATATTAAATATATTGGGTTTGCTCCCATTGCCATATAATTTGTTTTCTTTAGATTAGAATGTTCAGTCCCATTTTTCATTTTCTTCTATGAGTTTCCTTTTCGTATATTCCATATCTTTATATTCTTCTGCAATAAGTAATTGGTCAACTGAGAACAAGTTCAAGAGAAATAATATTTTAATGCCACAGTAAAAAAGAATTTAAATAGTACAGTTATAGGTCCATTTAGAGAAGTCATGAATGATAACGGAGAAATATTGTTTGATATTTATGAAGAATCTATAATACGAATATTTTTTTTTAATGTTATATTTCATTATCATAAAGTTTTACCATTGAGGCAGCTCCATGGCACAAGCAGTTAGGTGCTCACCACTCACTGCTGGGGTCCCAAGATCAAGTCTCGGTCACTCCAGTAGGTTTTGCAGTGGATGAAACAGAGCTTGGGCAGATTTTTCTCGGGGTTTTCTCCTGTTTTCCCCTACCACAATTTCATTCCACCATTTCTCCATACTCATCTTCCATTTTGTTTCATTCTGTTCATCTGCCCCTGTGATGGTGGGTCAGGTATGGCAGCCGGCACCCTTGTCATTTAGAGACCTCTATATAAGGAGCTTAATGTCTTCTATATAAGGGGCTTCATCTCATCCTTCAACCCGACCCTGAGTTGGACACAAGTTGAGGATATTATACCATTTTCAGGGAAATTTATATTTTCTTATTGTTCCAGTTATTAACCTCAGCATAACTGTTAAAAGTTAATAAATAACATTCTTTTTTTCCAAAATGACAGGCATAAGACAATTACAAGTCAAATCAAGGTGAAGGTTGCAATATCTTATCATGCTGACTAACGCAAAGCAAATGATTATGAATTCTCAGGGCACTCAGAATGAAAGTAATGTGACAGACAGTCAATATTAACTTTCAAAGAAGAGATTTGTTAAAACTACCATAATTACAGTTACATTACTTTTAGAGAGGAGTATCAATAAATAAAATGCCAATTTGAGACTATATGGAATTATATTTGAAGAGAAAAATTTGGAATTTATATGGAATTATTAATATTAAGTTTATCTCCTGAATGTTTGAAGTTTTTCATCTCTGCTGTACCTACCATGATTGGTATTAATGCAGGGCCGCCCATACTTATTAGTATCACAGGCCATAGCAGTTGTTTATTATTATTATAAGCATATGTTGATTTGCTACTTCTCTTATGCCGTTGTAACATATTGCACAAGTTCTTGTTCCTTTACGGATAGACAATATTATAGGCCTACCCTTAGCATATTTTAATGTATTAGAATGGTACAGGTATAGGGGTTGGATAGAAAGTGATGGAGGGCCATATCTGACTTGCAGACCATACATTGGATGTCCTTAGTATAGTGGGTACAAAAGGGGAATCGGCCATGATGATCTAGTGGTTATGTTCCTTGCCTTTAGTCCTGAGGGTTGCAGGTTCAATTCCGGCTAGGGTAAAGGATTTTCTAGAATGGAAAAATCCAATGAACAAGCCCTCAGGAATGAAATGTAAGCCGTGGATCCTTAGTTTGAAGATTTTCATGTTTGTAAAAGAATCTTAAGCCTAAAAAAGAGGCCTGTAAGCAAAAATTTACCATTATCTCATATAACGACCATCATCCAAGAAATATCTAAGCATAGCTAAATTAGCTTCATTCTAGAAACTCATAACAGAGGCTATGGCTAGATTCAAAGAACCATAAAGCTAATAAGAAAGTACTGAAGGAGCAAGTTGAGGGGACTATTAAATAAAATTACTAAATTTCAACTCTATATTTAATATAAGAAAAGTGACAAGAAAAAGTACCATTAATTAGGGCTATGTATCTTTCTATGAAAATAGACACAAAAGAAGCTAAAAATAATGTAACTTTTGCATCCAATGTCATTGTGTGATATTTAATCATATGCTGTAATTTTTCTCTCATACAGTGAACAGCAAATTTGCTTATCAAATTACTAGTTCAGATCTATTGTATTGCATTTCAATTAAAATTCAGGAGTTGATTAAAAAGAGAACATCAACCAATCAAAAAATGCATTCTACTAAACAATTATACTAAAAATTACTTTTTCACCAGAAAAGAATGTGTGACAGATATCCAACTTTCATAAATTAAGCAATATAACATTAAAACCATCAAATCATTTAGCAGTAATTGTATAACAAAAGTGTTTTGCAACCATTATTTTTCTGTTACTTCCAAACTACTAAACTTAAGACTGTATGATAGTATAATGTTTTTTGCTCAAGTTTAATACACTCATTGGACCACCAAACTTAACAGGTAGTTAAAATTTAGCCACCCCTTTAAATTATGATTCTTGAAATCATCTTCTAGGCTGAATTGCCATATTAAACATTTCTAGTCTACTCCTGCAGTAAACATCCTCAGGAGACTTGCTCACCTCCTGTAAGCTCCTTAGCTGATGGCTATAAACTGGTTGGATGCTAGGCTACCACCCATAAATAGTGAGGATGTTCCCCGCCATCACCTGACGAGTTCATAGAGGGCAACCAGTCTCCTGAGAAAGTTTACTGCAACAATAGATGAAACTCAATAGTAGCATCAGCTCTGTGCCACAGCCACTCAGACCAGAAAATATTTCAAGAATCAAAATTATTTGTTATTCAAAACCTTAGCTAAAGCTATTCTCTTCCTGGCTTAGATACAAGATCCTAAGTTTATAATTTTACATTAAAATCTGTGATACAATAGCTCCAGAGAGCCAAGAACAACTAAAATGATTACGGACTAGCAGATAACAGTACAGAATGTTATGTAGTCAGTGCAAAACAAGGAATCATGGGCAGGCAATCACATTACATTTTGTACCAAAACTTTTGTTTCCCCCAATGTCACCAGGTTAACTTTTATGACATTTCTGGATTTCTCTCCTGGCATTGGCGAAATTGTTAATCCAATTCTTAGGTTGGGGCACCTAGAAGGTGAAGCTACATTACCCCAAAGATATGATGGGTGATAAATGAAACATTAGGAGAGACCTTAAACTAAACTTAACCTAAATTCCAGATCGGAAATTGAACCTGGGATTTATGAACTGTAGTTAGAAATGCTGACCACTAGCCCATGAGGCTAGAAGATTTTGCTTTCTATTCAAAGTAATTTTTGTTAACGTCAATTTGTAACAGCAATGTAAACAATAGAAGAATGATCAGAACATTTTATATTTGTTGGATCAATTGACAATATCAGCAGACATAGAAGTTTCCCACGAGCAAAACTATACTACATCCAAACAAACAGTGTTATATCAAGAGGTTGATGGAAAAAAAAAAGTCACTAGTCTATTCCCATCATCCAACTTACTTCCTACTCTCTGATATGTGTGTCAGTGTGCCATATAGTAGTGTTTTTTGATTAACTGCCAACTTCTCTTTCATGCCAAAAGGATCAAGAGTCAAATCTTATTGCAAAATATATATAGCATTTTCAATTTCTCCATTCAAAAAAATAACTACAATAATAATATTTAATCCTTAAACAGTGTTTAAAATATATTTACATGACCTTGAACACTGTCCATCCTTAAACCTTCTCTATCTCTCTCCCTCTCTGCATGTAATCATTACATTCTGAAAGTGTTAACAATTTGTTTATAAAATTCAAAGTCAGCCACGGGGGCCTAGTGGTTATGTTCCCTGCCTTTAGTCCTGAGGGTTGCAGGTTAAAATCCAGCTGAGGGTCAATGGTTTTCTATGATGGAAAAATCCAACAGACAAGTCCTCTGGAGAGGACCTAATTCTAAAAATTTTCAGGCTCATAATGAAAAGTGGAAGTCTGAATAAAGAAATGCCTCTGTGCAAATTTTAACCAACTTCATCCATCCAAGTAAAACTTCAGTTGCTACTAGATATCTCATTGAGGCAATGTGCCAACCGTATGTCATTTATTGACATCTGTAAGTAAATAACTAAGTAAATTAGTTTGGTTAAGTAACTCCCTCTAAGGAGCACCCGTGTCCCCATGTGGAACATATGGGGTATATGTATACATACATACATACATGGAAGTCAAAAAATCTGCAGTTGTGTTAGTTGGCTGAATCACTAGTTTTTAAGATTTATTTACAAGGACCAAAGTTTAAATTCCAGAACTGGACAACCCATGAATTAGATTTTCATCATTACTTCTATCCATTATATTGTTTCCTAATTCATTGATATTAAAACAGTGAATATGTAAACCTAACAGTTATGTACCATTTTATGTTTGGTCCTTTCATACCATCATAAAACTTGTACACATTTTTACTTATAAAATATGCAAAATATGTGTATATTATAAAAAATCAAATTGAAGTCTAGAAAACAACTCTTCCTATATTACTGAATGTTGCAACTCTTTCTTTAGAATTTATTACCAATTCAAATATCTTGCAGCAACAGAAGAAAGAAAACAAGGAAAAAATATATAATGAATATGCACATTCACTTACAAGGACACTTATGTAATAAAACCATCACATATTTAAACACCTGTTTTAATGATGCTAAAAAATCATATTGGTTCCTTGAAAATTTACCAAAATAATTTTCAAAAGCATGCACAAGGCAAGTATTTATAAAGAAATTCTATAAAAAACAAATAATTGTCTTTTATTTATTTTTTATTCTTGCTTAATAAAGGTCTGAGAAGTCTGTTCTAGACTAATCTCCAAATTGCTTTCTTCACTTCCTCCTGAAACATCAACACTTCTCCCTTGTGATCACCAAGGCATGGTTTGCACACGAAATTGTAAGGGACCCACCCTTTCACTTATATTTTCTTAAGAGTAATTTTAAATTAAAATAAGACAAACATTCTTGGACTATTACTACAATGTCTATAGTGGTTATATTTTTTTTTTTGTCTAAAGCCACTAGGTTGTCTTTTGTGACATTTCTGGTTTTCTCCACTGGCATTGGCAGAATTAGGCCTATAATCCATTTCTAGGCTGGGGCACCTGGAAGGTGAAGTTACATTTACCAGATGATATGATGGGTGATAAATGATAATGAAGCACCAGGAGAGTTCTTAACCTAAATTCCAGACCATGGGCAACCACAGGAAAAATTCCTATGGTTTTGACCTGGGAATCGAACCCAGGACCTCATGATCTGTAGTCAGAAATGCTGACCACTAACCCATGAAGCTGGCTGTGGTTATAAATTATAAATACATATTTCTCTTAAACATGCTATCAATATTGCAAGGTCAATAAATCTCTCAATAAATTTCCTAAATATTTTAATCTCAATCACCTACCTATTCCAATCGTATGTCCTTATGTAATAAATTTAATTTCTAAGCTAAGTTGCAGATGCTACATCCCCAATGGTTTCTCTTTTTTCCAGATGTTTACTTTTATTTGTGCCCCTTTATTAGAGAAGGTTTATTTTAAAAGAATAGTTTAAATTGCACATTCAACCTTTATTCTTACAGCCTTATTAATTTAAACCTTTTGTGTTGAAAAATGTGTCTGCAACTTCTTTTATAACCCAAATAACCCTGTGAACTGCATGTTAAAACAACTTTGAAAGGAGATTCATTTTGTGGAAATTAGATAGGCTACATCCTTGCCTTTACACCCTTATTAATTTCAGTTCATTCTGTTTGTGTGTTATTGATTTGAATTGAAATCAAATTTATTTTATAGATAATATATATATATATATATATATATTTAAAATATGCTGTTGAGGTAGATTGCTGTCAGCTAAAATTTCCAACAATTTGTTCCTATTGGTTTTGCCATAGGCTTTTTTGAGGTCAACAAAAGCTAAATGTGTTTCTATATTGAATTCGCTATGTTTTGCTATTAATTTATCAATCATAAGAACAGGATCGACTTTTATAAAAGGTTGTTAAACTGCTTGTATAGTTTGTTCTTAATTACATTGGTGTAAATTTGTATTCAGTATTTAATAAGCCCAGGCCTCTAATTTTCACAATTTTTGTCTCTTTTAAATATTGGTATTACAAAAGATTTTGTCCAACTTGCTGGAATGTGTCTCCAATCCAACAGTTTATTTAAAAATGTAAGAAATCTGTCTAAAAAGAGAGGGTTTGTATTTTTAAATAGTTCAATATTGATTTCATCCTCTCCAGGATGATTCTCATTTTCGTTAATACTTCTGAAAGTTCATCCTTTATAATCAAGTCTGTTGAGATGTTATTGGATGATGGTAAAGTAAAGAGTATTTGGAGTTTGGGTCCAAAGGTTTTTAAAGTAATTGGACCACTGATATTCAATGTCGTGTCCTTAATCACGCAACAGTCGTCAACAGGTTGATCTGTCTGATTCATTCAAATCTTGGTTTGAGACTTGAAAGAAAACATAATTTTTTTGCCCAGAGGGGTATTATTGTGGGGTTCCCACTAATGTAGCATTTCTTATACATTAAGTTAATGTGGTTACACCGCTAGTACTCGGTCCCCAGAGCCTCATTTGTAATAGCAGGTTGGACCATGAGCAGGTTGAGGATGGGACTTGGAAAGGAGAGGTAATGAAATGCACATCACTATCCCTTACAACAATATAGAAAAAAGTAAAGTACACAGCAGGTGTTGTACATACTGTAATTAAAAATGAGATTCAATTTTGTTTTAATGAACTACTGCGCTTTAATGTTCACATATACATTTTTATTTCACTTGCAAAACCATATGACCATATGTCATTCCCTTCTTTTTTATTACACAAATTTTTCAAGCAGGTTTATGTCTCCAAAAAACTCAGGAGCATTTTTTTTTCTCCACACTTTTAATCGTCTATAACTTTTCACTCACACCTAAGGTTTTCAAAACTCTCTTTTCTCCGTAGTAAGAACTTCACTGTATCCTAATCATCAGTAACTGGACTCGACTACAATAAACTGAACTGAATTCTATAGAAAACAATGTTTTTGCAAAAAAATACAGAATTCCTAAAGGTAAAAAAACAATGTTTAGACACCATATAATACCTTACTGCAAGGCATTTTTAATTCATTTCTGATGCCTATCACACATTTCTACATTTCATTCTCTATGGAGGGTTGTTTTTGATCTCTGAGAACGATTTGCCAAGTAGATTGTGACGGAGTGTAAGTCATCAGGACAGGAGTGTGCGAGGTGATCAAACCAGTCAATGTGCTGCTTCTGTTACTCTCGCACGCGTATTGCTCTCATAATGCCTAAGCAGATAGACCCGTTTTGGGAAGGGTATATTACAGCCCTTTCCGATGCTAATTCCACGATTATTGAGGCTTGCAAAAAAGCCTAATTTTGTGGTGTCAAAGTGTGGAATTAGCTCAGTGCTTAATAAAAAGGGAAAGGGTCGCTTGGGATTAATTAAAAAAAACAGGCAAATCCACGACCTGCTACTACCCGCATCCCAGATGTAATCAGAAAGGTCAAGGCCCTTATCTCTGGTGGTAACCCTGCCACACAAAGGGTGATTGCGAACACATTGGGAATATCTCTTAAAACTGTAAACACCATAATAAGATTTAAACATGGAGAAGCGCCACAAAAGCAGGGTTCATAAATTGTTGCCACGTGTCATTGCCGAACGCTGCACCAACAGCAGGAAACTCGATGAAAAGCACCTGGCAGGAGAAAAATGGAAATTTTTGGTCACACTTGATGAAGCATATGTTTATCTAGGAGACTGCCAAAAAAAAAAACCCCACGAGCAATTTACTATAGAGAAAGGGGTAAAAAAAATTTTCAAAAGTGGTATGCCGAATGCAGAGAAAGTTTCTCCAAGGGATTTATGGTCATCGCAGGATATTGCTACAATGGAAAACTGGCCATTCGTAGAGTAGCTAAAAAGGCCAAAATTAACTACCAGGAAGAAGTTCTCACCCCAATTTACCCGACCAAAATCCCAGCTCTCTATGGTAGGGACAAAAACCAAGTCTGGGTGCACCATGACAAGGCCTCTAGTCACACTTCGGGGTCAACCCTGGCGTTCCTGGAGAGAATGGAGCAGGAAACAAATACATGCTATTCCATGTAGCAACATCCAAGTGAAGTCTCCTGATGCATCAGCAATGGACTTTTGTGCCTTTGGACTCTTCAAAAGGGCATTGGGAAACAGGCGTCCTCAAATAATAGATGGTCTCTGGAAAATGTGTAAAGAGTGGAAACTTCTAGGCATGGCTGTGCTGCGTAAGAGTCTTCTTCAGTGGAAACTCCGATGCCGAGCCATAGCTCGGGTGAAGGGCCATCAAATAGAGCATGATCAATGGTACAGACATGGCTTTTCATAAGGTAAGACTTAAAAATCATTTGTTATCAGAGATCAGAAACAACCCTTCGTATATCATTGAATGTATTATCACCCTAAATTCCAATTAAAGAAATATGTTTCAATCTGTTTCGACACAATAGAGTACCAAATTGCTATAGTGTTGACTAATTTCAGTTCCCACTGCACTTTGGTAAAACCACTTAATTCTGCATATTAATGAGCATGTATTGATTGAAACCTAAATTTGAGTTAAATATATTTCAAGTACAGTGCTTAAAATATCCTTCAACATAATAAAAAATTTGAGTAATGGAACTTTTCAGTTATGGAAGAAAAAAATACAAGGATATAACCAGGAAATTAAAATTACTTCGAGAAATAGAAAATTTGAGTTATCTAAGTTTGACTTCTTCGTTATTTAGGAACAGCAACAAAACACCAGCATCAACCAAGTTACCAAAAATGGTCTAAAGAACAAATTCTCACCAGTGTTAAGTATTTGGGTATGAGTCTACACTAACTGGGTGTCGTTTCATAAAACATGTCACAGAGAGCAGTATATCAATACATGACCTGAAAAATATATATAAGCTCCAAGTCACAAAACATCAATGGTATAAACAATATGGATCCTTCAAAGATAGTTATAAATGATGATTAAAAAGATAATTGCCAATGTATGCAAATGTTTGTATTAAGGAAGCACTGATCATATTGCCTCACTTGATATTCCACCAAGGCAGAGAATGGCATGTACTGCAACCTCTGGCATAATACATCCTAATGAACACAAGAACAGTTATTCTGCCACAAAAATTCATCCAGATGTTCAGCCCCAACACAAACTAAATATAACTAACCTAACTGTCCTAATCCAATTTACCCAAATTTGCCAAAATGTAACTAACATACCTTATATAATAAATTTGGGAATTTTTAACATTATGAGGTTTTATTAATAAGAATTAAAATAATCATGAATTCTTATTAACATAATGTATTTAAAATTAATATAAAATTATGGAATATTCACCTGAAAGGTCCGTCTCGTCAACTCAATCATTTAACTGTAGCGCTTTCGGGACTCTTAACAGAGAATTTCAACAGTTAGAGTCATGACTGAAGATGAACAAAAAATTTGTTTGAAACCAATGGTATCAAAGAAATTTGAAATTGTATGAGATGAGTTATTAAAAATATGTTCTCCACTCAAGATCAGTTTTAGTTTATTTGATAATCTGGCACAACATAAAGATAAGTTGGCTATTCTATTTAAACAGTGATTAATGCATGTTTTCCATATCAATTTTATACTAATTCCGAGCTTAAGGTATTACTCCAACTCCATCTATTGGGTACTACTTTTAATCACCATATGACTGAATTGTGTATAGAAACTTTCAATGACAGAACATTGTTCTTACATAACATTGTATTTTATGGAAATAAGACTAATAATTATCATTATTAGCCTATACAATATTATTTGCAGATAACCAAATGGTTATAGCACAGGATTATGAGGATCTGGAATATGAGTATATTAAATGGGGTTTGAAAGTAAATTTGAATAAATCATTTTATTTATCTTTAGTTTTAGATTTAGTTTTGGACGATGGAATGGGAAGTATCAAAGGATGTGAAGAATGTAATTACCTGGGGATCAAAATTAACTCAAAGTGTACCCAAGAAAATTACATAAAATATACAATTCAAAGAGGCAGATCAGTAATAACAATATTAAACGGATTTTTGTGGGATAAAAACATAACAATAGACGAAATTGCAAATTTATAAATCCATAATTAGAAGCACGCTAACATACGGTGCAGAAACTTGGCAGTTGAATGAAAATTTGAGTTTAAAACTTATGTCTAGTGAAATGTATTGTTTTGATAGACACTCAACTAGACATCCTGAATTGGAAAAAATCAGAAATACAATCATCAGATCAAAATTCAATATTAGATTTTTGTGAGATACAGAGAGCTAGAATGGTATATATGAAGAATGCCAGAGACAAGATTACCCAGAAAAGTTTTGAATGGATTCATTCCACCTGGGAAATGAAAGAGATGTCGACCTAGATTTAAATGGATGAATAATATCAGAAGAGGTATGAGGGAGATAGGTCTGGAAGAATTGGTATGGGAAGATTTGAGAAGAATGGAGAAAGAATGCAGAAAGATTTTCTTTACATTGTAAATCTGTTTATAAACAAATAAGACTAAATACAAGATGGCATCAATAATTAAGAACTTTCTAAAATTATTTATTTATGGCAAAAATTATATATGGGGCTACCTAATAAGACGTTATGCTTTTCCCATGATATTGAATAGTATCCTTTATTTACCAGTACAATTTCATTATGAGCAGAATTTATGCTCAACGTTGGCCCATCTGTAAAATCTGCTGTTATTTTTACCACATCCTCAATGGCTAATGTGGGATATTTTTATCTAAACTGTTTGAAAACATTCAATATAATTAGTTTCTCTCTGCTTTTCAAATTGTTTCCTTTCTGATGCTTTAAAAAATTCTACAGAAGTGGTCATTTTGAAACAACTAAAATGTCAAATTATTCTGCAATGTGCATACATGAGAATAAAACAATGCTTATTTAGTCTATTACAATTGTAATTATATATTTCATACAACTTATGTAGATATATGGTATCAAATAATATTTAATATTAATTTATTAAAAAATACACAGCCCCGAATTTAAGATAAATTTTAAAATAAATGTAACATAACAATTATTAAATCACAAACGAGTTGAGATAAATGTCATGTAACATATCTACAGAATAGCAAAATTGTAAAGATTACGAAAATACTCAAAGATTGATTAAATTAATTATTAACTCATTACAAAGAGATACATTAAATCTAATTTATAAGTTATGATTACTCATGCACCTGAAATGAGCAAGCATTATACCACCAAGTCAACTCTGCATGGGCGGAGGGGAAAAGTTTTAGCGCTAGTGTCGCCGAACTACTGAGTCTATGGAAGGGATGAAGGAGATGACTGTGTACATCTGATCATGTATAGTCGGACCAATGGATCTGCGCCCCTGTAGCGCTGGCATCGTTCTTCGAAAATTATACATCAGTTCTCACACCATTCCACCGTGCTCCCCTCCCACTACATTAAATAGAAGCCACTGTAACTGACCGAGTAGGGACGTTGCCAAACTTCCACCGGTGTCAGGCTCTTGAATAATGTAAGGTTAATTATTACATCTTCATATGTAATTTAAGTAGGTCTAATGACACTGATTGATTTCTACGATTAATGGATATAATTATAATAGTGGATATTTGTTGGTTAAATGAAATTACATGAAGGGAATCTACATATGTTGCTTTTAAAGATAAATGTTTCGTCATAAATACTTCTTCACCTCATTGTCTTATTTGATTTGATTTGGAACATAATCTTGAAGTCCTACAAAATTATAAAATTTTAGGAATGAACACAGTCATATACCCTCCTCCTTTCTCATCCGGGCTAGGGACTATGGCAAAGTTACTACATGCTACGATTTCATTTACATATTATATAACATACTGATACTATACAGGAATTCTAATTTATGCTTATGAATTAAGCTAATGATGATAATTTACAATTTACATACTATATAACATAACATACTGATACTGTGTTGACAAAAGCTGGACTGTGAGTGCAAATAATATCCCGCAAGAAAGCTCAAAACTGTGAGTAATGGGAGGAGAGAAAAAGAAAGATAGAAAAGAGAGAGGCAAGAATGCAGGGAGGGAAATAATTTACGGAGGGAGAAGCGGAATTGGTGTTTAGTTTGTATGGGGGCACAGATCCCTTGGCGGAAGAATACTGAATGGTTCAACTTTAAGTGTGAAAGATCTTAACATGGCTGTCAAATTAGTCATTTAAGAATGGAATGCTCAAGTGGTTGATCATTTAAAATCACAGTATTTGTCCTCTCTCCTTTACCAGCCTCACAACAAACCACAAGTGGCAACATGTAATGAGAAAAGCCCATTCCTACATGTAACCCCAATAGTAATAGGGTTGTCAAATTAGTCATTTTGCCAATGACTGTCAAGGACAGACCATTAAAATCCATAGTATTTGTCAGCTCTCTACCTGCCAGACAAAGAACATATACAGAGGACAGGAAGTGGCAACATAGTAAGGAAGAGAAAGAGAGAGACAGCATGATAACATATTTTCAGCATGCACAGATTACTGAGTGGAGTAGTATGTAAACTACCTGGGGAAAACCCCATAATAACAATGGTATTGTCCCTTTACATGAAACTATAAAAATTGACAGAGCAATTAACATACAAATGCAGCTCAGGGTAAAATCCAATTTACACAGCAGAAAAGTGTATCTAAAAATCTAACATGACAAATAACAGTTTGAAAAGAAACTTATTAAATTCTAAGAAATTTAACAACAAAAGGGAAATGTCTCTTTAACACTCTTGACTATCATAGAATTTTGGATTTTCCAAAAGGAGTGAACTATGCCCACTTCTTGACATATTAACAAATGAAAATTGTTTAAAATATAATTAACCAATGTAAAACTGAATGATAATAATAATAATAATAATAATAATATAAAGGAGCACTCAGAAGAGCATTAGTTTCGAAAGTTTTATGTTCTTTTCCACTGATCACTTGTATTCACTCTTTGCTGTATTCATTAATTGATTTTGTTCTGTTTTTACACTCTGTGATGATAAAGTTTACACTTATCACCGCATAGTGCACATCTGCAGTCTTTAGTTGGCTGATGGAATTCATTATTTTTGCAGAACTTGTGATGAAAGCCATGTATCGCTAGTCTGGTTACATGTCTCAGTGTCTGACATTGTCTTGTCCAGTTTCTGTCTGTCATGGCACACTGAAATTCCTCATTTATTTCCTTCCGTTTCTGTTCCCTCATTTTTACTGCTTTTTGATATGGTTCTGTAGATGGTAGGAGGTATGCTATCCTGATGTCTTCTATGAAATAGATGAAGGGTAATCAAACCGAGAGGTGTGGTCAGAATTTACCTTTTGAGAACACTAGCCACAAGAATTAATTTGATATCGTGAATCCGTACCTACAAAGTTATTCGGTATACTCAGAATCGGAACCTGGTACTTGTGTTCTGATTTGCAATATATTACTATCTATTGCATTTAATTGATCCTTTACTTTGAATCAACACTAGAATTAAATTTAAATAGATTTTATGTGAACCCTTTTTTTTTTGGAACTCAATAGTTATAAAATCTTTAGAATTGATCAAGTATTAAAGATAAAGTAAAACATCTATTCCATTACAAATATAACTGTATTTTCAAATATAGTTTAATGAGTGTCAATAAATATTAAATTATCATATATGAGTATATTTTACTAAATGGCAAGATCCTCCACTACAGAATACATACAGGGCATATCAAAAGTCGGGTAACACTTTCAATATTTTATTACACAAAAACTACAAATGATAGCACTTTCAAACACACGTCAGTTTAAAGTCAAACTCTCAAAGTTTTGAATACTACTGCATAGTTGCATAATCTACCAACAGATGGCATTAGTTACAACAATGGCAAATCCTGGCACTGAGCGAGCTTTCTGCATGTTACAATTTCATACAAACAAGAGTGCTACTGATGTGCAACGAAAATTCTAGACTAAGTATAGAAAAGAAGCACCAAGTAGGAAGGTAATATACCATTGATATCGTAAATTTGAAACCACGGGTTGCTTGTGTCCACAAAAGAAGAGTGGTCATCCCAAGGTGAGTGAAGCGAACATTGAGCGAGTCAGAGAAGTATTCGTAAGGAGCCCAAGGAAATCAGTCCATAGAGCATCCTGTGAGCTTCAACTTCCTTCAATGACTGTGTGGAGGATTTTGCATAAGAGGCTGGCTATGAAAACATACAAACTGCAGCTTCTGCATATGCTAAATGAGGATATCAAATGCAAGTGCTATGAGTTTTCTTGCCAGCTACAACTGGCAGCAGACGACGATAAATTATTCAGCCGCTTAATTTTCAGCAAAGAAGCAACATTCCATACGAGTGGGAAAATTAACAAGCACAACTATCGTGTTTGGGGTACACAGAAACAACACAATCATTGAGCATGAGTGTGATTCGCCAAAGGTGAATGTTTTCTGTGCATTGTCACAACGAAAACTGGAAAACTGTATGGACCTTTCTTCTTCATTGAGGCTACTGTGACTGGACATTCATATCTGGACATGTTGGAACAATGGTTGGTGCCTCAACGTAGACCAAGATTTCGATGGCGATTTCATCTTTCAGCAAGATGAGGCTCCGCCACATTTCCACAATGCAGTTCGTGCTTACCTGAATACGGAGATGTCTGATCGTTGGATAGGACGTGCTGGAGTAAGGGACAGATGTTTCATGACATGGCCACCAAGGTCACCCGATATGACTGCATGTGACTTTTTTCTATGGGGGTATCTAAAGGACCGTGTGTTTGTACCACCTTTGCCCCATGATTTAGAGGAACTAAAAACCAGAATTCGAGAAGCTGTCACCACGGTCACAGAGGATATATTGATAAGGGATGGGAAGAGTTTGATTATCATTTGGACATCTGCCGAGTCACTCATGGTTCACATATTGAATCTCTGTAAGGTGTAAACAAAACTTTGAGATTTAACTTTCACAGGGAAAGAACACTATGAGGTTTAATTTAAGAATTAAATTAAATTAATGAGGTGAGGTAATACAAACATTAATTTAATTCTACAACTTTGAGAGTTTGACTTCAAACTGATGTGTGTTTGAAAGTGCTATCATTTGTAGTCTTTGTGTAATAAAATATTGATATATATATATATATATATATACACACACACACACACACACACACACATACACATATTTATTCATTTTATTTTATTTATTTTGAGTATTAGAGAGCAAACTACATTTTCTTACATGCTTAAAGGTAAAACCATTATTTGACCAATGAAAATGCACTCATATCTGGTTTGTTTACATTACAACTGGAACTTAGGTCAGAATAGGTATAGGTTAAAATTACAGGAATTTTTCATTCAATTTTAAGGAATTTCTCACATTTTTTGGGGGGTGGAAACCAACATAGGCTATATATTTTGGGCTGATGTTTCCATGAACCGCAGTTACAAATTTTCCTAAGTCCAAGGCAGACACCACGTGCATACACCAACAGGGTTTTATTTTCAAATTATTTCCCACCATTTACAACAAATTTTACATTTTTTCTATGATAATTAACTATATACATAACATGAAGACGTGGCAGCCATGCTGATTTTAAAGAATATTCTCTACGTCAACAGTGCAACCAATATAGGTTATGTACTTCAGAATTTTCAAACTTACTATTTATTTTTTTGCACTGCATTCTTTTACAGGTTAGAGTGTTTAAATTGCATTAGGTTAGCTTTTATGTTGATATTTCACAGGTTAGAGTACTTAAATTGCATTAGGTTAACTTTTAGGTTTGTTAAATAGCATGTATAATGCTGGCTGCATCACGATATTCCATAGAGTGAACCGCTTCGCATTTGTTAGTGCATGCGCGTGGTGTCTGCCTGGGACTTACAAAAAATTCTCACTGCGCTTAATGGAAAGATTATCCATATTTTGAATAAAACTAAATTTTTTGATACACGTAGATAAACATTATATACTGTAAATGGACAGTTAATGACAAATGAGAGAAATTTTGAAGAAATAGATGAATTCAAATGCCTAGGAACAGTAATTAGAATTACAAAGAGGAATGAGGTCCACAAAGAAATTCAATATGGGTTCAGTTCTAGAAATGCATGCTATTATGTTTTATAAGTGCTCGTCATTCCAATTTCTCTCAAGAAACATTAAAATAAAATACATAAAACTCTTATTCTTCCAGTTATATGGATGCAAAACATGGATTCTTACTTTAAGTGAAGACAAAAGATTGCAAATTAATAACTTACAATTCTATAATGACTTAGCCCATTGTTGAGCCATAGCGGAGTTACTAAACCAACAAGTTGATTTTTAGTTACCTAATTTGCTTGTAGATGTCATGAGGTCAACACACTGACCTAATGAGACATCTAACAGGCAACTAAGATATTTCTAGAAAGTTGATGTTGGTAAATTTTGCTAGAGGCCTCTTTATTCAGACTTAAGGATCTTTTATGAGCCTGAAAATCTTCAGACTCACACTAAGAAAAAGCAAAATAGATTTGTTTGCAGCAGCTGCCATTAAAAGAACAATTTATTCTTTACATAAAACAAGTTTCATACCTAGTTTACCAGACATACACAAAGCTCTAACAGAGGCTACATTACTTGAGGGCAGCATATAGGTTGTACAACAGGTATTGAAATTATTTTCGTTATGCTAAAAACATTCACGGAAGAAAGTTTTTAATGGAAAAACAGACTAAATTTGGCTGAACGTTAACCATACTACAGCAAAGTAGTGGTTTCAGCAGAAATCCGATGGCAACAAAGTCGTGGTTTCAACAGAAATCCGATGGCAAAGTTGATTCACCTATGAATATGCTCTTAGGTAAAGGACAACAATTTATCATCATACATGCAGGTTGATATATTCCATATGCCCACCTGTGTTTCCAATCTAAATCAACGAAGGACTACCACATAAATTTTAGAGAGTTGTCACTAGATGGAACATAACTGTAAAATCGGTATGACCAACCAATGCAATAAATTGCCAAACATTTATTATAGACTAGCTTAACAAAATAAATTACATGCATATTATTTACTGAAATGTACACTAAAGGGCATATGCTATTAGAAGACAAGCGGTAAGCCAATCCTAATTCACTCTTAATGTGCTGTTGCCAAATACCGGTATGTAAGAGGGAAAGAGACAGGTGATATGTCGTGCAAGGAAAATTGTTGAGGAAAAAAAGTTAAATTTACTCCTGTGAATATAATTATAAATTGAATCTTTAATCATTTAGGGTTTATAGAAAGCCCTGTAAACAATGGGTATCATTGAATACGGCTATAATTACAAACACCGCCCCTATTGAAAGGACATAGTGG
The DNA here is from genome assembly GCA_030220185.1 of Diploptera punctata. NCBI lineage: Eukaryota > Metazoa > Arthropoda > Insecta > Blattodea > Blaberidae > Diploptera > Diploptera punctata. The sequence continues at coordinate 783,810 of JASPKZ010000467.1, forward strand.
AAATGTGCCACTACTACTACTGTCATTGTTATAATAAAAAAAATACACTGTCTAATTCTACTCATCTCATATGCTTGTTTATATATTGTGTTAATTATTTAACTAAACATATAGTATATCTAAAAATATTTATTTAATGTGCTATGAATAAATATGAAAAATTATACCCTTAAGTGTCCACCGCTGTGGTCTCAAGGTAGCATGCTGCCTTGTCACGCAGCAGGCCATATATAGTTAAGTATCATAGAAAAATATATTGAAATAATCGTTAGAAAAAATGTAAAATTTATTGTAAATGGTGGAAAATAATTTGGATATGCTACACTTCGGGTCACACGAAAATTTTTCTAAGTTCTATAGAATCGCAGTGCACATGCGCTAGTGCTCCAATTATCCCAGGTAGATAAATGCAACCTCCAGCAGTTGGCGGTATATGTATGAGAAATCAGTATGACCAACATGGACACAAAATTCCCAGAACTTATCTAAAAATGTATAATTAACACGAAATGAACTAGTGGAAATATGATTTTATGTGGTAACCGTCCGATATTTTGAACTTTTCATAGAATAACAGATATGAAGAGGTAATTTATTTTACGTATCAAATCACATTTAAAAAGCAAGGAACCTAAAAGCGAACCAAACCTAAATCAATTACTGTAACACAAATCAATTACTCTAACGTAGGTGAAATCCAGGGAACATGGAATCACATTTAAAAAGCAAGGAACCTAAAAGCTAACCAAACCTAAATCAATTACTGTAACACAAATCAATTACTCTAATGTAGGTGAAATCCAGGGAACGTGGAAATGGTTGGCAACATCTGGAGTATTTTGGGTTGTTGATGGTGGCAACGCTGGAACAACATAGGAAGAGGGAAAATAGCAATAAGCAATGTAGCACGACCATGTTTTACGTAAATATATAAATATAAAAAAAGATTGTTGCAACATTGGAAGATGTTTAAAAGTGTTGCAAAATGTTTTAAATGTGTTTAAAAGTGAAAATTCATCGGAGAACATATTGTTTAAACAACTCACCTCATGAATCCTATGAGGTGAGTTGTTTAAACAATATGTTCTCCGATGAATTTTAATGATTATACCTCATAATGTTTACTTCCCAACATTAATTTAATATAGTGTTTAAAAGTGTTTAGTGCATCAGTGGAATAAGATATTAAATTGAAAATTTTTTGCGACCTGAAGTGTACAACAGCCAATAATTTCAAAACAAAACCCTGTTGGCACATGCACACGGTGTCTCCAAATTTCTCACTGTGCTTAATGGAAACTTCAGACATTAATTTCTTAAAATATGGTTTGGAAATATTTGCAAATGTTGGTAACACCAATTTCAGAGCCATCTAGCAGATGTTACATTAAGCATTTGATCATCTGTAGAATTTAATTCACAATATTTGCATAATTATATATTTTCAATATTTAAAAATGATGGGGTTGTACACGACCAGCTTTTTACTTGCGCGACTTATGCCATTTTTGATGTAATTTAAAGTATTACGAAATGTTAATGATACCATTTAGCTGTGGGGATTTTACCATCATCAAAATATTGAAACATATCATCAAATAAAGTAGTGGAAATATGATTTTATGTTGTAACCGTCAGACATGTTGAATTTTTCATAGAATAACTGATATGAAGAGGTAATTTATTTTACGTATCAAATCACATTTAAAATGCAAGGAAACTAAAAGCTAACCAATCACAAATCATTTACTGGAAACTAAATCAATTACTCTAACCTAGGTGAATTTCAGGAAACATCCTTTTAATTATTTTATGCGGGGCATAATTTGTTGAAGCCACAGATATGCTGTATGTGATTAAATGTACACAATGTGGTTTATACATTGTGCTCATTTGTGGTTTATTGGTGTATCGCTGGTTAAAAGTGTGATCATCATTGGTTTATGGCTAGTTAGAAGTAAGAACTGTTGTAACCTTTGTGGTCATGACAGGAAATAGTCCCACTTTATTTTCATATTTACGAGAAAATAGAGAAATTATAATTATTTTCCTGTAGTATATGTTAAATAAAATATTGGGAAAAAGTCGCGTATATGCCAGACACGAATTCTTCTAAGTTCCACAGAATAGCAGTGCGCATGCGCGAGTTGTGGGAGTTGCTGTAATGGTTAATATAGCCTCTGGTAGGTGGCTCTGCAGTCGGCGTTACCAACTTTGGGAATAGATTCCCAAATGCAAAAAAAAAAAAAATGGACGTAAACTAACTTGCCATTTCCTAACTAAAGAAAACAATTTACATGCATATTATTTATTCCCAAATGCTTAAAAAAATGGACGTAAACCAACTTCCCATTTCCTAACCTAACAAAACAATTTACATGCGTACTGTTTAATAAACTATAAACTAATTTACGTACACTAACACTAAATATGGTTTGAAATTATTTTCAAATAGTAGCAACGTTGGAACAACATGGAAAAGTAGCAAGTAAGTAATGTATCCACGATCATGTTTTACGTAAATATATAAATATAAAATATTGTAAAGAAAGCTTGAAGATCGTTGCAAAATGTTTAAAACAGTACAAAACATGTTTACAAGTGTTTAGTGCATCAGTGGCATAAGAGTGTAAGTGTAGAATTGTGACCGGCATATAACCTACCTCACTCAAATATTGCATTAATATTTATTGCAATTAGGTACTGTTAAAGTACCAATTGTATAAATGAAGAATCCACAGAGTCTAGTCTCAATTTTAACTTCTTTTAAACATACTACTTTCCAAAAACTTTCCACATTGCACACTTTTGTTCCTTGAGAAACTATTAAACCCTTACAAAATATTCCATTATTTTTAACCAGCCTACTGACTGCCTGCTATCCATTGTGGGTTTGCTGAATTCATTCTAGGTGGGAAAATCGTTCATTCTAAATTCTACAAGAACTTGATTTTTAATGAACACAGAATTCCTTTTTCAAACTATGTTGAATTAAAAAAAAGTACGAAAGAAGCATTTTCAGCCATCAATTTTTTTTTGCAATGTATGTTGCATTTCACTATAATTTTGTACTTTTTAAACATTTTTTATTATACTTAGGGGATATGTGGATGGCGACCACAAGGTGCCCAAGCTGTGCAAAACATTTCTTCCACTTGCTTGTGTTTTGCACTCTTTTAACTTTACTATCTAACCTCTCTTGGTTAACTCTTGTTTTTTCGACCCCAACGTAATTAGGGCATCCGAGGGCTAGGGAGTCCTTCCTTTTTTCCACTTCTTCTTTCCTTTATTTTCTTTTCTTCTCCAGAAAAGCCTGACCAGAGGCTATAAGATGGCAGCCCCATCACTGGTCTTGCCTTCCTTTGGCCAGCAACCAATCGAAGGGACTATTATTATGCTTTCAAGTCTTATACGAGAATTTCCTGTAAGGGAAAATTTTCTATAGGATCGTAACAGGCCTCGGCCTAATACTTGGAAGGAAGAAGAAGAGAAGAAAGTGTGTAAATAAAAAGGCACTCTTCTCCCACCCAGCCTTTAAAAATCTTAAGAAATGTTTATAAAATGGTTTAAAATAGTACGAAACGTGTTTAAAAGTGTATAGTGCAACAGTAGTATAAGAATGTACGGAAAATCATTTGAGACAAACAGTGAACCTCAGCCAAATAATATGCATGTAATTTGGGATGTGGTCGGTTTTATGTCTCTCACAATTCTACACTTTCACTCTTATGCCACTGATGCACTAAACACTTGTAAACACGTTTAGTACTGTTTTAAACATTTTCCAATGATCTTCAAGCTTTTTTTACAATATTTTATATTTATATATTTACATAAAACATGATCGTGGATAAATTACATGCTTCCTACTTTCCCATGTTGTTCCAACGTTGCCACCATTTGAAAATAATTCCAAACCATATTTAGTGTTAGTGTACGTAAAATTAGTTTGTAGTTCATTAAATAGTATGCATGTAAATTGCTTTGTTACGTTAGGAAATGGGAAGTTGGTTTACGTCCATTTTTTTAAGCATTTGTCAATACATGTAACTTTTTCTTTAGTTAGAAAATGACAAGTTAGTTAACGTCCATTTTTTTTTTGCATTTGGAAATTTATTCCCAAAGTTGGTAATGCCGACTGCAGACCCATCTACCGGAGGCTACATTAACCATTACGGCAATTCCCGCAACTCGCACATGCGCACTGCGATTCTGTGGAACTTAGAAAAGTTCGTCTGAGACATATAACCGACTTTTTCCGTAATTTGTTTTATTAGATTAGGAAATGGGAAGTTAGTTTTTAGCATTTGGGAATTTATTCCAAAAGTTGATAATGCCAACTTCAGAGCCATCTTCCGGAAACTACATTAACCATTACAGTAACCCTCGCATGCGCACTGCTATTCTCAACTTTTTCCGTATTTAGAATAACAAAATTACAAGAATATAGCATGGAAAATCAAGTGGAAATTAATCTATAGTTGAGCTAGTATATAGTGCAAGTGACTCAAGAATGATGTATGGAAAATCCTGCAATGTCACATTCTAAAATTCAGACAAAAATTGTTTTAATGTTTTCACATTTTGCTGAAATTTTGTGTGTGTGATGTAACTGATTTTGAATGACATCAGCCAATAGGCTTATGTATTACCAAACAAATAATGCAGAAACAAAATGTCAATTTGAGACAAAGGCATTCAGCTTATTACATTTTTACACAAATTTGGCCTTTTATTCTTACAAAATTCAAGACTAAAGCGCTGTATTTAAAATAAATATGTGATCAAATAAGGGCAATCGATTCATTTATATAATTTTTTGGCTGTTGAAAAGCCACAAGACATGCATCTCATTAAATTACAGAAACGTGAATTGGATTCAGCTCAAAAATGTTTAAGGAGCTACAGAGATTCATTGAATTTTGACATGAATAATGAAAATGTGTTACCTAGTGAAACTAAAATTTAGAAAATTTCATTATCATGGATGACAATGACTCATGATTAGTGTGAAATGCCAAGATACTTCAACACCCATCACTGCAGTATGGTAGAACAAGCGTGTTTTAAGATTTATGGGCTATTAAACACATCCAAATATATTACAGTAATCCCAAATTGTCTACATAATTCTTTCTCTCAGAAGGCAATTTGCCAAATATAAATATGTTCATAAAATAAACAAATGATGTACATCAAAATGAAATATAAAGACGCATAAAATGGTCTGCTAAATATAGGTAACAAAGAAAATCCTTAAATCTTACTTATACTTACTATTCGGGATTCATTGTAGACATCACCTATTCCTTACACGTATAAATTTAAAATCTTGGTGGCAGGAACAAAAAATATCTCCCAATAACACCTAACAATATCCAAATATCTAAATAGTAATAATGGCTACCTTCACAGACCGAGCAATATTATCCTATAACGCCTATAGGGGTCTTGAGAATTGACGTAATGCCACAGTGGCAGCGAGTATGAAAATGAACTGTGTCAGAATTATTATCTCTAGAAAAGTGTGTAATTAAATCATGAATTTGCATAATTATAATATTGTCAAAAATTCTTTTGAAGACATATTTATCTAGAATTATTTAAGTATGAACTCTGTATTTAATTTATTTAACTATTTTATGTACCCTTTGACATTTCACAGATTACAGTAGAGCAATTTCACGATCTTCGCTTGGCGCTAAACACGATTTCATTTCATAAGATGCAACATTTTCACTTAATAAAATCGTTTTATTAATTGAAAATACGTTATTATAAGGTCTCCATATGCCACAAGTCCAAAGAACGAGGGTTCAATTCCCGATGGAACCAGGATTTTTAAACTGGCCTAAACCTTCTGGCGGCACAATAGTTTTAGGGTAAATTCAGGCTAAATGGAAATATTTAGAGTTCTGGGGATAAAGACGGCCGACATCTCGTTGCCTATTGTCTTGATTCTAGAAAGTTGGGAGCCTTAATCTCCTACTATCTCTAGTGAGATCAGTTTACCTTTTTACAAGGTCCAATTTATGAACATAACCCAATCCGACAAAAAGAAAATCTTATTTAATCAAAATAATGTTTGTGTAATTTAGTGAAAGTTGTCGATAATAATTCAAAGTTGAACATTATATTATTAAAAAAATTGGGGATTCTGGGCCAGGAGTCCACCCATATAAATTAAAAAAAAAGTAATAAATAATAAAAAATACACTAATTATTCTTGCAAAATGTGAATAATTATGTAAAGGCAATACATAATTATGTCGATTTTTTCCCAAAAATGCGAGAAATGCATTAAGATTGAATGAGAAGTTGAGTCATTGTTAAAACAAAATAGTGTGAAGGAAATACATTATGTTGATTTCTTTCCCAAAAAAATGTGAGAAATTCATTAGAATTGAACGAGAATTTGAGGTAATCTTAACCTAAAACCACTATTTACAACGGACATGCATTAGTCATTGTTCAGACAGAATAGTTAACTTGTCTTCATGGGAGGTACCAGAATATCCAATAATATGTAAACTAAACTGGGGTATACTAATGTGCTCATTTTCTCCCTTAACTTACCTATTTTTTACCTAATGAAACAAAATGAGTACAGCATATTTTTTGTGGTACAAGGATTTAGTAATGGGTGAATAAATGTATAAAAAATCACAACCTGATAGTAGAAATATGTATTGTAATGTTGACAAACATGACACTAGCACTTACTTGCTCCTTCACACGTGGACTCCTGGTATAGAATAGCCAAAGAAGTTAAATACATTGCACAATAGCTTTGAAGAGCAAGACTGACTGAAATGATGGCTAGCGGGTTACAGTAAATAAAATATCAACTCGTGTCCAACTCAGGGTCAGGTCGAGGAATGAGATGAGATGAAGCCCCTATATTTAGCAGATGACAGTGCTGGGAGTAATGTGGTTAGTGTGATGTAATCTTATTTCTTAAATTAGATATTGTTACTTCTAACATGTAAGATGTCCTCATGGGGTTCAGTGGCCTCCTTTATAAATCATACATATACTAAAAAAAAAGTACATCTTGCACACATACAGATTATATAATATAGTATAGTCTGGCAGTAAAACATGAACCTTGTTCAAGGTCAATATGTTAAGATTGAGTTCATTTGAAACAAAGATATTAAGAAAATTATGACCCAAAATATGACAAGGGAGAATGACATACCTATAATATTTAACTCAAAGTTTTATAAATTGATGTGATTATGGAACATCAAATAAAGTTTCAAGATTACAATGGGCAGGGCATGTACAAAGAATCATAGTATTAGGTACCCAACAAAATTATGGAAAATAAATATGAAGGAAGAAGTAATGTGGCATGACTGAGACTGCATTGGATGGATAGAATTTTGGAGGATCTGAAGAAGCTGAGAATTGGAGGAGAGTCAGGGCCATCTTAGGCCATGCTGGGGCCCCTGGGCACACAAGAATTTGGGGCCCTGTTGGAAAGTAAATAAAGTGAACGACAAAAACATTTTCCTGCTATGATCTTATATTAATTATGGTTAATTGACACAAATCAAACATACATATGTTATTAATTAGAAAAGTATGCTGCTGGTTTGAATTGGTTATGATTACGATAATGGTTTCTTTCGGGATTTCTGTTGTGCAAAATCTTGTGTTATATCCTCAAAGTCTATTTTTTAAAGATATCACGTTCTATGCACATAATTGACAAATTAGTTAGTCGTTCTTGTAACAGTGTTGGTCGTTATTAATTTTGTATTATCTTTAATTGTGAAAATGAGCGCTCTACTCTACAATTGGTAACCATTAAGCAATGGAATATTCTTGTAGCAACTTCAACATTTGGAAACGTTTCTTCTAATTCATCAGACTTTATTAGTTTTGTAAGATTGAGTTACTCAAATCCACTGATTCCTTTGCTATGTTCTTTAAATACTGCGTTAAATTAAAACATTCTGTTTTCAGCTCATATGCATTAATGTCTTCATGATAGAATTCTGCAAATTCTTTGAATTTTTTGTCAACTTGTCACAATTGATTGTTATTAACTGACAAAGAAAATTAAAACAATTGTCAATTTCTTGGTATGCTGCTGAACAATTTTTTAAATGTGCATACAGTGTGTAGATTATAGGAATAAACGTATCCACACAAAATTTTTCTTTGCCATTCAACTGTACAATCTCTGATGATGATCCTTCAAAAAGAAGTGATGCATGTGTTGCGAATTCTTTTTCTTTCAGAGTTATCTTCATAGTCAGCATTTGGATTTTTTCTTTAGCAGCCGATTCGCACTGATCAAAATTTTTGGGTGCATTATTGACATAATCGATCAGAGATGCATAAAGTTGTATTGCAATGTCCATGGTCACAGTGCTATTCTGTAAACTTAAGCTTGTTTTATTCATAATTCCCAAAAGATCATTTCATATCTCTGTTACAAACATATTCTCTTTTCTTTTTTTTTTTTGCTATCCTTTAGGCTTCCTGGTAGATTTATGTCGCTTGTAATTGATGACAAAGCTTCTGAAATATTTAAAAATCCATTTTGCAAAGCATTAATAGCATTAGCACATGCAGACCATCTAGTATCCTGGAGAGACTTCAGAACTTTATTTGCACCCAAATGCTCTGTCATAATTTTCCGTTTGGTTGAAGCCGAGGAAAAAATGCCACAATTTTTGGATAAATTGAAAGTAAGCTAGTGCTTCAGAAACTCTTTCAACACCTTGAACACTTACTAAATTTAGCAAATGTGCCGCACATGGAACAAAAATTGCAAATTCACATTTTTCTTTTAAGTAATCAATTGAATTGGCATTTACTTGATGGAAATCCATAATTCATTTAATTGAATAAAAATAAAACTTAAAGTTTTATGTGATTTTCATATTTATTAAAATATATATTATTAACAGCTATTTCGGTACTTTGTACATTCTTCAGACATGATTACAAATTAATGAATTTTGTTATTATAGTACATAACAACTGTAACTATGCAACAATTTTTTTTATAACAATCCCTATTATAAATTAAAAAGAGGCAATTCATTCAAATCTAGTTTGGAATTTAATAGCTTATTACCACTTTTCAATTTATTTATCTCTACAACTTTTAAAAGATCCAACTTCTTTCCTTTGTCACAAACATGTAACATTTTAAAATTTTAATCAAAACAATGATTGTATTGGAGTAGGTGGTTAGCATACTTTGAATTATCTAAATTTCTATTATATACTATGAGAAATAAAAGGTCTGCCAGTTTGTCCTATATAGATATTGTCACATGTGCCACACTTCAATTTATATACACCTGATAATTGTTCCTTTTTTACTTTGGTTTTATTGTTTTTTTATTATATTTTTTAAAGTTTTATTAGTTTTAAACGCAACTTTAATGTTCAATTTTTTTAAGTATTTAGATATTTTATTGGAAAGTGGGCTTATTATGACATTATGATATATTTATTTATGTCTTTCTTGGGTAAAGAAAAACTTTGTTAATTGCTTTTTTGTAATGCATTTTCTTAATTAAATGATCTATAATTTTAGGGTCATAGTTATTATTGATACCTAATTGTTTAATAATATTCAGCTCATTATTATATTTCTGGGATGAAAGAGGGATATTTTTTCTTTTTTTCTTGGCTGAATACCTGAAAACTATCCAGCCATATTTGATGCATTATCGTAACTCTGCCTGCGACAATATTTTATAAGAATACCAAGGCTTTCAAAAAAAATTTAAAATGGTATCTGCTATGTGTTGTACACTATGTTCATCCATAGGCAAAAATTGCAAAAATCTCTCAATAGGCTCTCCGTCTTTTACGTATCTAATGATGAAGATCAGTTGGTCAACATGGGAGAGATCTAGTATAGAATCCATCCTAATAGAGTAGTATTTTGCTGATTTTAGTTTGTTAACAATTGCTTTTAATACCTCCTGTCCCATTATATTAATAAATTAATACAAATATTTGCAGACAAATATGATGTACTTCCTTTTCAACGATTTCTGCAATTTTGTATATGATCAGCAAGAAAAGGATCAAATTCAGTAATCAGTAAGAAAAGGATCAAATTCAGTAATCAGTTCTAAGCATCCCAAATAATTCCTGTTATTGTGAGACCCCAATACTCATTATCACCATGAAAAACAAGACCTCTTGAATAAAAAATTTCACTACTGCAACAATTATCACCACGAAAAACAAGATCTCTTGAATAAAAAATTTTACTACTGCAACAATTCTTCTAAGTACATTCTTCCAATAATTGACTTCTGTATTATATCGGGACAGCAACCTACTGTCAACCCGTCCGGTAGTTTTGCTTCTTGCGACATAAATTCATCATTAATTGTCTGTGCTGTAAACTGTTCTCATGCTCCATTAATAAGTTACTTGTAGGATATGCTTCGAAGCAATAACAATACACAGACTTGTTCGACAGTGAATGAAAGGGCCATTTTCTTTCTAAAGACTCACCATTCATCACTTTACGGGTGAAAATATTTTTAGTCAAGCATCAAGTTTTTGTTTTACCACTTGAATCTGGAAAACTTGTAGAAGTTTCAATTTTTATTTTGGAAGAACTCTGATCCTTTTCGGATCAAAATATTGCGTACTTCTTCCATTAAAATTTCATCACAGTATGTACCAGGATCAGGAGATACAATTTCCAAGCTTGCAGTTGTTAACTCACAGTAGCTTGAAGTGGAAGGTTCAATATCTGATGTGTTTGTCATCTTTGTCACACATAAGCTCTTTTTTACGTTGATATTCAGAAGTATTTTGATCTTGAGGTGATAAGAGTGATTATTCAGTCTATTTGTTCCTTCAACTGTAAAAAATGAAGTGAGTTTAGAAAGTTTTTTGGTTAATCCTTTTTTGAGCTGGAACTATTTTTCTTTTTTTTTTCCTGCGAACCACTTAAATATGTTCTTTTCGACACAATGAAATAATTTATAAACGAACACATCAACACTTCTATTATTTTAATTAATTTCTATTAAACAAAACAAAATCTATATATAAGCATTCTATAGATTGTGCAAGCTCGACTTTGCAATTGAAGCGGTTTGTGTAGGTGGCTGCTAGATGGTGAAGTTTAGCTATTTATGCTACGAGACACAGAAGTGGCCAGTTCCAAAACGAGTCGATGGGCAGCGCTGTGTGAAACAGGAGAACGAGTGGAGATTAATTATTATCCCGAGCATAGCATAGTGTAAGGGAATATGTCGGTCTTTCGGGGCCCCCTTGAAGATGGGGGCCCTGGGCATGGGCCCCTTTGGTAAAGACAGCATTGAGGAGAGTGGCTGTTTGCCAGAGACAGACAAGCCTCAAAAAGTGTTCTGAGAAAAGCCAAGGCTCAAATTGGACTGTAGTGCTGATGACGACTTTCATTTAACCATCACTTTAACAGATCACATTGCTTAGATAGGTACCTTATTGTTTACAGAGAGGAGTATACAATCAATGTTTATGTAGCATAAGTGTGTTGTGTGAGAGATGTTGGTGAAGAGAAGGGAAAAAGTAACCCAGTGCCGACATGTAGCTTACTTCCATCAAAAATCACTAAGGGAACAGCCTGGCTTAATGTCCTCATCCGATGGAAGAATTACTATCAACAGTATGGCATGTTTTCTCAACGTATGTACTGTGGAGAAATTTGTAATTTTATCCAAGCATCTGGTGCACAATTTAGCAATTAAAAATTGTACACTATCAACCCCTCCTAGCTCTGAGATTAACAATTTTATAATTTAAAATTTCAACCCCACTGAGTATCAAACCCAAACGTCTATTCAGGAAGCAAGCATAGTACCATCTGAGCTAGTGGAACAGACTATATCAATATATATATATATATATATAAAGTTATACCAGTACCAAATAGTTTTTATAGTATATTAATACAATCAATCCTCATTACAGTGGGACCTTCTGTGTCATAAAATTATTTGGCACAGAGCAAGGATGGCACTAAAAAAATTCTAATACTGTATTCTACATATATGTGAAGTATTATTGTATTGCAATGTACTGTACAAATAAAATCTCTACTGCATGTTATAAATATAATATTTTACTATTACACTGTTATTTTAAAACATATTATTTTTTTCCCCCAGTGTCAGGATTTTTAAACTGACCCAAACCTTCTGGTGGCACCAGGGATCTAGGGTCAACTCAGCCTCTACCAGAAATGAGTGCCACATTATCTTCTGGGGGTAAAGGCAGCTGTCATGTAGGGCTGACATTAACTGCCGATTGTCTAGAAAAAATTGGGAGCCTTAATCTCCTACTACCCCAAGGGTCTCCTATGGCCTGTAATGGGATCACTTTTTATTATTTTATTACCAAATTATAATTTACTGCATTCATCAAATTACATGTAGGACCTTGGTGACAACTAATGTTAAAACATAACTAATAAAAACCCAGTTACCAAACAAATTTAAAAAAAATAATTAAAATATATTTATATGTTCTAACATTCTATATTCATCAAGATGATTATACACTATGAAAAAATCCATCCATCCATAGTAATTCTGCCTGAGAGGTTTTTCATTGCAATCATAGCATTTTCATGCTATGCTTTGCAGCTTTACTAGGGAATTATAGGTGTGGTAGCTTCCCGTTGCTATCCACACCGGTGAAGGATGATCATGGTAATGATACGGATGACAGTGATGGTCGGATGATTTTCGGGGACCATTGGGCCCTAAGCATCCTGACATTTGTCTTACTGGTGAGGAAAACCCTGAAAAAAACCTCACCCAGGAGCCTGTCCTGACCGGAAATAGAACTCGGGCCCGCTGTGTGACAAGGCAGCATGCTATCTCGAGACCACAGCGGTATATAGTACACATTTAGACTATACTAGTTTTATCATAAAATCCATCTAAAAATAAATAACCAGCCTTTATGTAAATAATATAAGTGAAAAAGTAAGAAGGAAAAATAATATCCTAAAATGTTTGGCTGGTGTCAAATGGGGAGGCCAATTGATCCTCTGAACAAAACATACAAAAGCTACATAAAATCAAATTGTCTATATGGAGTTGAAGTACTCTCATCTAATACATCATCATCTTCTTCAAGGTGGATGGACTATATGCTGCAGGTGCAGGTTGTCTTTCCAACAACATTTTGGTCTTCCTACATTTCTTCGGCCTAGAGGTTTATAATGAAGCAGCTGTTTTGAAATAAATGATTATTTGGCATTCTTTGTATATGTTGAAACCAATTACATTTATTTCTGTGTATTCTCTCGTTTATATTATATATTTGTAATTCATCTCTGATATCTTGACTTCTCTTTTGATGTCTTAGAGATACATCTGCAACTGATCTGAGAAATCTCATTTCTATTGTCTCAATTTTATGTTTATCAGAGATCGTTAATGGCCAAGTCTCAGACCCGTATGTTAACATTGGAATGGCTACTGTTTTGTAAAATTTTAATTGAGTTTTCCTTGTGGTCTTATTTCTCAAATATCTTCTTATTGAACCACATATCTGTTGAAATTTCCCTAATTTCTTCTCCATGTCCAAATTTTGCAAGTACAATATCATGCATCCCAGATAATTAAAACAAGTTACTTGTTCAATTATGTTTGCTCCAATTACAATTTTTGTCCTGTTATGCTGAGTTCCAATAAATGCCATTGACTTTGTTTTCTCTGTTGATATCTTTAAATTATAATCGTTTATTAGTTTCCATAATTTATAAGCTGATTTTTGTAGTTGATTTTCTGAGGAAGCTACAATGATCTGGTCATCTGTGAATAAAAGACAGTTCATTTTCATACCATTTATCATAAAATGTTTATCTAAAAAATTTCTAATACATCGAAGGATACATTTAAAATAAAGCAATCAAGATCCCTTAGAATAATTATGGGAGCTGTTAAGATAATCCCAGTGACTGCTATGTTGTGTATAACTGAGAGTTTGTTAATCAAAGCAGAATATGAAATAAAAATCACAAAATTGGTACAAAAATTAAACTGCAGTAAATTAAAGAATAAATGGTTTTGTCAACCAAACAACAATAGGTATACTCCTGGCGCGACAGGCCTAGAAGGCCCTTAGTCTACCAGCCGGCCCCTCACATCCACATGTGTTAATCACAGAGGTAGATGATCATCCAGCCAGTGTAGGGGTGACATGTGATCAGCATGTCGAGTCCCCCAGCCGTTATAGCTGGTTTCCTCAACCTGGAGCCGCTACTTATTGTAGCTACCCAAATGCCTCACGATGCTGGGTGGGCACCGGTCCCATACTAGCCGAAATACCATGAGAAAATTTCTTCCCCCATGGAGACTCGAACCAGCGCAAGTCCCGTAGCTCTGCGTCAAGGCTTCCTGCCTTAACTACTCGGCTACGGCGCAGGACCAACAATAGGTATACCTTGGCTTAAATCTCAAACCCTACTTTCACAGTTCATACAAAATAAAGAAATAAGAATATACTCTTTATAGACACAAAATTGCTTCCCCAATCATCAGCTCACTAGAATATGTTGATGTTAAGGTTAAACTCGAAATGGAAAGTGTAGTTAGAAAAAATAATGATTATCTTGATTTCCTAAATATGATAGCACTCGAAACCTTAAATTACAGCTAACCCCAAAGAAACATAGTGCAGTATATATTATACGCATCGCTCACATAAAAACCAAGAAATGGGGTTTGGAATGTATTGTGAAGAATTTTGTCAATATACCCCATTAAGACAATTTGAAAACAATATTGATGGGGACATTTTAGCCATTAAATCTGCCCTAGAAAATATCCTGTATAGACCAGAAATAAAAAGAAATTATTATACTCTCAAGAGCATCCCTACAGAAAATCCAAAACTACACCTATCATGATATTTCAATAGTACAGGATATAAGAAAATAAACAGAGAAGTCAAAAATATAAATTAAGAAATATTACTACAATGGATACCTAGACATGTCAGTTGCAAGGAAATAAAACTGCATACAGCCTAGCACAAAAACACTAACAGAATGAAACTGGATTTAAACTAGAGCTACCATTTAAACTTAAACTAATAGATAAGCCATTGATGCATCAAGAACAAGAAAGAATAACAGAGTACATGAAAAGAAAATATTACAAAGATTTACATAAATATAAAATTTTGATGTTGAAACCTAGAAAAATTTAAGCAGCTCAGTTCCAGTTAATTTTAAGACATGACTGCCTGCAAGAATACCATTTAAAGATGAAACTGACAATGGAGAGATGCTGCCCACTCTGTGACAACTTACATGGAACACCTTCTCAGCTGCAGAAAACTGAATGAAAATAAACAGAAAATTGGAATTTATATATACGGTACTTTTATCACTCACCTCATATTTTTCTTCTCTTTTAAACTAGTTTCAGGACTTTACACTTGTCATTTCATGATCGTTGTTCTGTCGTCTTGAAGAGCCACCTCTCTCTCCCTCTGTTGGTAGACTGAAAAAATCTCGAAATCCTTGGGAATTTCAAAGTTCATTAATTTCTCCTTTTCGATTTTTTTTCCAAACAGTGAGTTCTTTGGGTTTTTCTATTTGTTTTAATAATTTAGCCTTTCTTCCGATAAGAAGTTTAAACTAGTTTAAAATAGAAGCAATATATGAGGTGAGTGATAAAAGTTTATATAATTATATCTTATAGTGTGAATTCCTAAAAAAAAAAAAAATAAGAAAATTGGAATTTCTTCATAAATTAATTATGGGAAATGACATAATGAGGTTTTTAAGTTGATAATTAATAACAACTGAGTTGTATCTCGCCTCATGTTTTGTGTTCAAGCACAGAACTGCAGTTTCTGGAGGCATGCCTCCCATCTTCATTCATATCCACGACTGTTGAAACCTTGTTTACATCTTCATCTTCAAAGCTGCAATCTGATTTGATTTGATGAATTTTGAAATAAAATCTTGTTTGCCAGGGAATTTCAAAATTCATGGATCTATATTTGTTCTTTTGAATATGTATCTTTTCCCAAACTGTTAAATCCAAGGATTTTCCAAATGTTTAAAAGTTTAGCTTCTTTTTCAATTATATGACGTTCTACCAAACTACAAGCTGCAATTACTGATTTTCAATTTCACCATTTTCAATATTTCTAAAGTGTTCTAAAAAGTTGAAAAAAAAAAAAACAGCAATTGCAGCTCATAGTCTGATAGAAAATCATAATTGAAAAAGAAGCTACTCTTTAAAACATTTGGAAAAACTGTTGAATGTAACAGTTCAGAAAAAGAATATACATTCAGAAGACTACAGTCGTGGACTTACCTCTGTATTTGATGTTAACCACCACTAGGAGAAGGTTAATCATCAATGGGCTTTCACATTTCAATGTAAGATGTACATTGGAGGTAATGTGTGTTTTTCAATGCCACCCACTGTATTTTTCATGTTTTAGGTTCCACACCAGGCAGATAGATGACATTAATGTAGTCTATTTTCAATTTAAAAACCACTTTATGAGACTTCATCACATAGGTGATGTATTGTGTGTACTATATCCAACTAAGTTCTAGTTGTACCGGTACATAAACAAACTTGCATAAGGTATTACTTCGCAGACTCCATCTATTAGGGGAACTGTGGATTACCTTTATTGTCATATGACTGAATCGTGTATGGAAGTGTCAATGATGGAAACATTTTCATAGGCTACATCATATTTTACAGGAAATAAAGACTGAATACAAGATAAGATGGTACCATTAATTAGTAACTCCCCTTACTTACTTAAGAGGAAATAATTATATATGGGCCAACCTAATCAGAAGTTTACACTTTTTCCATGATATTGATTAGATATCCTTTATTTGCAATTTCATTACAATCAGAATCTATGTTCAATGCTCACCTATTAATTCTACTGTTATTTTCACCACATTCTTAATGGCTAATGTAGGATATTTTTCATTAAACTGTTTGAAAACATTCAAAATAATTTGTTTCTCAACACTTTTCAAAGGTTTTTCTTTTTTGATACCTAAAAAATTGTATAAGAGAAGCAGCTATTTGAAACAATTGAATTTCCAATGTATTCTGCATTTCACATGCCTAAGAATTAAATAATGAAATGGTTTATCCGAATGAGGGTCTTTCCACTTTTCAGCGGTTGCCCTTTTACCAGCCGGCTGCTGGCCCTTCACATCCACATGTGTCAATCACAGAGGTAGATGATCAACAGCCAGTGTAGGGGTGACATGTGGTTAGCATGTCGAGTCCTCAACCCGGAGCCGCTACTTATTGTAGCTACCCAATTGCTTCACGATGCTGGGTGGGCACCGGTCCCATACTGGCCGAAATACCATGAGAAAATGTATTCCCCCATGGAGACTCAAACCAGTGCAAGTCCCATAGCTCTGTACCAAGGCTTCCTACCTTAACCGCTCGGCTACGGTTTATACATAGTTAAATATGTGAAAATAACATTATGAGGTTCTTAATTCAATGAATGAATGAGTTACTTATCTTACCTCATAGTTCATGTTTTTTTAAAACACACAAACTGCAGTTTCCAAGAGGACATCCCCCTGATTTTCAATCGAAATTATGACTACTGGATTTTGTTGGAAACTTCATCTATAACATTGCCATCTGATGTTGATTTGATGAACTTTGAGATCAGCTTCCTGTTCATCAGGAATTTCGAAATTTGTTCTTCTGAATATATATCTTCTCCTAAACTGTCAATTCTAAAGGTTTTTCCAAATGTTTTAGAAGTTTGGCCTTTTTTTCAATTTTATGACTCTCCAACAAACTATGTGCTGCAACAGCTGATTTTTCAATTTCACCATTTTTAATGTTTCTAAAGTGTTTCTTTGTGCGAGTGTACACATTTTTTTTGTTTTTGTTTTTTCTATGTATACTTTACTGCAGTCTTTACAACTAATTTGATAAATTCCAGATTTTTTACTATCTGGGGTGTTCAATTTCTTATTGGTTATTATTAATAGATTATCAAGACTAAATTTATTTATTGGTGCCAATGTAATATTGAATTTTTTTTAATTAGTCATGTAAAAAAACTATGGGGTAAGATAAGAAGTGACTCATTCACTGAATGAAATGGTTAAAATATTAAAAAACTAAATTAGTACCTGGTAGATCAGTCATCCTCAACTAGATTATAAAACTTCATCAAGTAGTTAAAACATGTTAATAGTTAAAATATGAATTTTAAAAGTACGATTGAAATGGTTATTTATTTAAACTATTAAAACTGTATTTAAATTCTCCTATATAACTTATATATAAATGTTCTTATATTGAT
Source organism: Diploptera punctata (assembly GCA_030220185.1). NCBI lineage: Eukaryota > Metazoa > Arthropoda > Insecta > Blattodea > Blaberidae > Diploptera > Diploptera punctata. Next base: position 802,134 of record JASPKZ010000467.1, read on the forward strand.
TTCAAGTGTTAGAAAGCGAACTACATTTTCTTACACACTAAAGGTAAAACAGTTATTTAACCAATGAAAATGCAGTCCATACATCTGGTCTGTTTACATTACAATTGGAACTTAGCTCGGAACAGGTACAGAGGAGTATAGGATGAATGTAGGTTTAAGTGTATGTGTGGCATGTGTTGTGCCCGGAATGATGATGGAGAGAAGGAAGATGAAACCTACGCTGGCACTTAGCCTATTCCAATGAAAAAGCATCAATGTGAACACTAGACTTAATGTCTGCGACAGAAAATCACTATTTACAGCACATCTCTTCTCAACATATGTACTGCAGAGGCATTTGAATTTAACACATTGGTGACCGACTGCTGTGTGTTCCATCCACCGCTGCTAGACCGGACATTTCTGTCAGTAGCGTGGACTTTTAAATTTTAAACCGCGCTAGCACAGTGTGATTTTGACATCAATATATTTACAGTCAATAACAATATTGCATAAGTAATTTTTTATTAGTGTTCTCACCAGACCTTCTAGTAGAAATTGAGGGTTTGATAGCGTTAGAAACATTTCCCTTTATGAAAAGGCACAGGGCAAAAGAGCATATGTAGCGAGTTTCTTTTCTTATCGGCAAGGTTTGGAAGGTTTTTTTTTTCAGACACAGTTGGTGTTAATTCATGTTTCTATATGTCTCAGCCTTCTTGGTGGGTCTTGACATGGTGTCCTTTTCACTCTATCCTCCCTCCCTGTCATCTGTTCCTAATTTCACGACTGCCAAACAAGAGGCTGTTTCAAGCAAAAAACTTCTGTTTGACATATTGTTGTTAGGATTGTGAAATTTATAGACCCAAAAAACATTAAAGAGTGCAGAATTCAGAAGCCATAATACAACTTTCTTGCTCCATTTCACTGTTTTTCTAAGGATGGAGTAATATGACAGGTACTGGTCAGCCCTGTCTACACCCTTCACATACTTGTTATTTTGAAGTATTCAATAGGGCATTTTTACAACTTTACCCCTCCCACTCTCGTGTTGCCTGATGCAATGTGCTAACCATTCTTACGTCTCTTTTATCTTTCGATGTTTGTAGCAAAAGGTCCCCCTTACTACAAAAACACTTTCTCCTGGTTTGAGTTTATTTCCTGCTTCCACAAATGATTTTGGAAGCCCTCTGTTAATCTTTATTGCTTCAGAAACTCTCGTCTTTCTTTCGAGCAATTTTCAGCTATAGCCACACTTATAATAATTATCCTGGTACACATGATGCCACAGATATAAATTCGGCTCCAGAACGCAAAATAGTGTTTCTTCTAATTTTTCCCTTCTGCAACATATATTTATAGGTTACATACGTATCCCGTAATCGCCTAACTTTCGGCACTAAAATTCCATATTTCACCAGCCATCTGTCTTAAAACTGTAAACAACTCTTTCTGTAAAGTTGGCAATTTCATAAAAGAGAAGAGAGGGTACAAAAACAACTATAGTTTATTTCACAATGAGAAAAAACAAAATTGCACGCTCCTTCAAAAGCGAAGAGGCAGGAAAACCATAGAAAACTTAAACACGGAAATCTCCGTGACCCGTCGTCTAGCGCTGGCCATTTAAACACGGAGATCTCCATGGCCCGTCACCAATGTGTTAATTCAGGGATCTGGTGCACAATCTAACAATTAAAAATTGTACACTATCACCTCTCCTTGCTCCAAGATTGAAAATGATACAATTTAAATTTTCAACCCCACTGGGAATCGAACATCAAATAATGATTCCAATATTTGCACAGGAGGTTGTGTGTAATAAAACAAGAAAAAAACATACCTATAGATATGGGTCCTAAAATTAATATCTTCTGAGTTATGTTTTATTCTCATATTCCCTTGTATGGCCAGATGCAAATCTATATGCACTTAAAGATAAAAGATACCAGAAGAAATATAGTTTGGTATCAACTTGTGAGCAGGCATTCTTAGAGACAGACCTTCTAAGCAATAGATAACTGGTGACAATATCATAACTTCCTTTGTTGCCAATTATCTGATTTGCTGGAGAATATGTCACATCATGAAAAATGTTACAAACATGTTGGAGCACTGGTCCATTTCCATTGCAAGTTAGGCAACACTTAACATGACTCTTTAATAAACAATCGAATAGTCAGGGAGAACCATATCTTCATTTAAACATTCTCTTTACCTTAACCCCTTAAATTTTTTGCTTTAGGGATATGTTAGGACCATGGTGTATATAATCTCCATAAATGATGTAACACTCTACAAGAATGTGTGTTCAATGCCTGTCAGGCAATTCAGCAAACAGGGTTTTCCAGAGAATGTATGATTCCCTCATACATAGGGAGGTCATATGGAGCACTTGTGAGAAGCAGATCAAAGAGCTCCGAGTAAATAAAAAAAATATTATTAATATAATACAAATTATTATTGGTGGTCAACAACAGACCAAACTTAAAAGATATTTACAGGAATATTTTTGGCATATTAACTCATCTGAAAATATTATAGTTTTAAGAACACACTATAATAAATATTTTTTACAGATTTTAGGCCACAAATGTATGATGATTTTTTACAGAAATTTTCATAATCTATTACTTACTAATGATGTGGGTATTGGTACGATTTTCACAAACTATACGACAAAAGTAATTACATGATCGCCCTCCACCTCTAGGTCCTGAGTTTTTGTCTCAGTCACTCCATGTGGGGTTCATGGTGGACAGATCGGAACCAAGGTAGGTCTTTCTCAGAGCTCTCCCAATTTACCCTGCCAAAAACTTCAATCCACTAGGCTACTACTCCATGCACAATGTCAACCATTTCATTTCATCTGGCCCTGTGATGTGACAGATCTAGTCAGGCAGCAATCATGTATATCACATACCATCAACATTAGGGATTTCATCTCATCCCTTGACCTGGCATCAAGTAGAGAGTTTACATAATGAATGTAAAATGGAATTTCCTTGGCTCACTGGGTGAAAGAACATTTATAATTATATTTAACACTAAATAAAATAACTTGCCAATAGTCAGTCTAGTTGTTTCCGAATGTAATTGTAATGTCTTTACTTAAACACTAGAGGATTGGCTATTATAAAAAAAAGTCTCATATTAATATACAGTAAAGCTGAGTGTATTTTTAATTCTAAACTCACACAATTATCTTATCAACCCCATTCATTCCAACACCTATATTTTTAAGGCACAAGTCATAAGTGGTAAATTAAATAACTTAGGCAAGAGAAATGCATAAATCTTAATCAATACAGCATCTTGTCAGATATTAAATGAAGGCTTATTATACTTAAGTTATTAGTAGTGTTTATATACCCGCTCAGTACAATGCACATTAGAGATAAAACAATATCTTTGCTTTGGATTTACAATTTTATTAACTATATTTATTAACTATTAAACACTTATATAAACATTTGATAATTCATAAAAATCAATTCCAGTATTTAATTTTAATCCACAAAACTAATTTATTTTTAAACAAGAACATAAAACAAAACCCTAGATATTGAAGAATCAAGAATTAAAATATGTCAGCAATCAATTAATGGAAGTTGCAGAATGAAATGTCTAAAAAAATTAATATATTTCAGAATGTCTTTTCCATAAAAATGTTTAATGTTGCTGAATTTCATTTATAATTACAGTAAAACTTGTTTAATCCAGAACGTGAATAATGCAGAAATCTGTCCAATGTGAACAAATTTATTGGTCCCGGCAAAATAATAGTAATTTTACATGTATTTATTTTGTATAAAACAGAATCTGTCCAATGTGGAAATGGAAGCATATTTCTACACAATTCATGAAAAAATGTTTATAAAGCAGAAAGACTGAGAAATAAATTAGTTTTCACTTTATTGAATTCCAATTAGGTGAAATAACAATAAGGGATGATTCCTGCCCTATATGTAGAGTTTCTACCGTATCTGAAATTTCTTTCGGCCTCACTGCATACCTATAATGCGAAATACAGGTTCGTTTAACACATATTTGGCGTGTGACATCTGTCATACAAATAACAAGTGCACTGTAAAATCTTAAATTGGTTTAAGATCTGAGACCGATTGTGTACGTATCTTTCACAGGTAGCATTCTGAATTTCCGGAATAAAGATGGCTAATTCATATGTACCATTGTTAATAAACGAAAAAGTGAAAGTGATTGAAGATAAAGAAAAATAAACTCAGTATGCGAAATAATGACCAAATTTAAATGTGGAAAAACCCAAGTTTATGAGATTTTAAAACACAAAGAAAAAATAATTAATGAATGGATGCAAGGAAATGATCAAATGAATATGAAAGAAAAAAATAAAGAAAAAATCAATGGAAGTAGTGTGGGAATGTTTTACAAGTACATGAAAAAAAATCTCCAAATTATCAGGCCCATGCTCCAAAGTCAAGCTCTAGCTGTTGCTATATCCCTAGGGAATAACGATTTCAAGGCATCTACAGGTTGGCTGGACAGTCTTTACAACACAATGTAGTGTGGAATGAAATTTGCAGGGAATCTAAGGATGTGGACGAAAGTATAGTTAGTGAGTGGAAACCGAAACTGCATACTTTAATTTCAGGATAAGCGCCTAAAGAGGTATTTTTAATGCTGACAAAATGGGACTGTTTTTTCGCATGTTACCGTCAAAGTCACTAGGACATACTATACTTCACTTTTCAACGGCAGCGGAACTACAATTAATCCGAGGTACATAAAAGGACATAGTCAGTACTCTAAGACTGGTTAATCAATTTTTGTTTTTTAATGCAAATTTTTTCTAATGTGGAAAAAAAAAAAAAAAAAAAAAAATTGGCCCCATACAATTCCGCTTTGAACAAGTTTTACCATTTCATTACAATCATTTAGTTGTGTACTTTAATATACTTATTTCAATCATAGTAACAGCTTTAGCTTCTTAATATTAATTTAACAAGTTTTACTGTACTTCATTTCATGAAGGGTGCTGATATTTTCCTAAAATATTGTAAAAAGCTGAAATGTATTTCAAATAACTTCAAATTCTTTAGCCAAATAACTGTTTAATTATAATAATTTTGTTTAATTATATAGGGTATATAAAAAATTAGAATAACAATTGGATTGAAAGTAGAGTTGGGGTTTCTTATACTGGTATCTTTGGTTATATTTCTCAATTTTTATAGTTTCCATTGAAAAATCTTATTCCTTCTTAATAAGATTTTTCTAGTACTGCACTTATTTCGACTAACATTCTCTATGAATTTTGATCCCATTTTTGTTCATCATCATCATCATCATCTCTTCATGCTGTAGTCCTGAAAGGATTGTTATAGTCTAGGAAAAAATTTCCAACCATCTCTTCCTAGACCATCCCAACAATCTTTTACTATTTGGTTGGTACTTTTAAAAACTGCCTTAGGAATTGCTATATTTTAAGTCTATACACTCAAACTAAACAATAAATTTAAAAAAAAAATTCTTAAAAAATCATGAACCTGGACATACAATCATCTCTCTGTAGACTTGAAATCAATGTAGTTTCCATCCAATTATTTGCTGACAATGGAGGGGGCTGCTATCTGGAAGCTCTTTTACTAGATATGTATAGATTAGCATTTCCTCTGATCATGATGGAATAGTTATACCACTGTGATTGTTAAACCTTAAAATTGGAAGATGTTAAATAGCATTCTCATAGTTCAACAATGAAATTACAGGGTGCGGCAGAAACAATGACCCATTTTAAACATGTTATTTTGGTATGAAGAAATACAACTACACATTAATAGTGTACATTGTTCGAAAGAACACATCCTGCCATTAATTACACATGTCACTTTTTGTAAATTGTGTCCTTTAGGTGTCCACCATTGTTGGAGATGCAATCTTCTGCATGAACACACACATTCTCCATAACCTTACAAAGAGTGTCACCTGTTATGGCCTCGATTTCGGTGTGAATGTTGTTTTTCAAGTCTTCAAGAATTGTTGGCTTGTTCACATACACTTTGGATTTTAGGAATCAATTTCGGCGTGAATATTGTTTTTCAAGTCTTCTAGAATTGTTGGCTTGTTAACATACACTTTGGATTTTAGGAATCAATTTCGGCATGAATATTGTTTTTCAAGTCTTCAAGAATTGTTGGCTTGTTAACATACACTTCGGATTTTAGGAATCGATTTCGGTGTGAATATTGTTTTTCAAGTCTTCAAGAATTGTTGGCTTGTTAACATACACTTTGGATTTTAGGAATCAATTTTGGCGTGAATATTGTTTTTCAAGTCTTCAAGAATTGTTGGCTTGTTAACATACACTTTGGATTTTAGGAATCCCCACAGAAAAAAAATCACAAGCTGATAAATCGGGCAAATGGGGTGGCCAGTTGACATATCCAAAGCAGCTCTTACTCTTGCAATGTTGTCCGGGGTGCGAATTGTACATGGCCTACCAGGTGGCTTATTGTTTGTTACAGATGCTGTTGCTCTGAACTGCTGGACCCATCTCGTAATCAACTTCTGTGACGGAACTTGATCATTCCAACCAATGTTAAAATGTTGCCGGAACAAACACTGTCCGTACAACACTGTCACCACATTTGAAAAACATTTCTACTCCAAACGTACAGTGTTCGTTTGACCAATGCTCTATACTGACTGGCAATGCTTTGAACTGCACTATTGCATTGGTACCAATATCAACTGTCTAGGAAGCCATGTCCAATAATGGCAGGCAATTTAAAATGAGTCATTGTTTCTGCTGCACCCTGTATATTGTACAACATTCAAAGAATGTATTAAATATTAAGGTTTATGAATTTGCATAAGAAATTTAATTTGTTTTCCATTACCAAGTTAACTTCTTTATCAATAATTATAAGCTTGCCGCTGGGCTGAACGCTCTCTCAACGATTTGTGATAACTTTTTTACAATAAATATAATAATAATAATAATGCTTTATTTTAGCTGGCAGAGTTAAGGCCATAAGGCCTTCTCTTCCACTCAACCAGCGAATAGTAAAATTATACAAAAATTACGTACATATTACAATTTTAAGATATTATTAAAGAATAGTATAAATGCAATGCCTTCAAAAATTATTTAAGAGAGATTTTTAAAATAATTCTAATGAGAAGTAACACTATGAGGCAAATTATAAATATTACATTATTGAATTGAACATTTTTTACATCTCACTTCATTTGTGTATTTCTCACATGTCTAGTTTTAAAGGCAAATTGTCTCCATCATCAGCTATACTCCGACTGAGTTGGAATGTAGCTAATGATGGAGGTGACTGCCTTTGAAACTGATCAGGTGATAAAATACATATTTTTATAAGGTGAGATATAACAACTATTTAATTCAATTATGTAAAATTTAAGAGAGATCTTAAATTTTTATAGGCGGGCCTACATTAAAAGTTTTACATTTCAATTTAATTTTTTGCAGTGTTCACATAAAAAAAACTGCTTTTATATAAAAGATTATGAAAATTAAATACTAGAACAGATTTTACAAACAGTACCGTAAATAAAATATATAACCAAATGAAAGTATGCCTATAATAAATATTTATTGTTAATATGCTTTAAATAAATAAATGCTTTCAATCGTAGCCAAAGGCAAACATAAATAATGCAAGATAAAAAGAAAGCTAATGTTTACATATATTTATTTTTAAATGACTAGACTTTATTTTGGAACAAAATAATCAATTCAATGGGTACAGTATAACAATGAAAAAAGGAACAAAATAAAAATATAAATTTATGATTGTTAATGGACACTTTGATTATTAATATTTTATATGGATACTTATAAATCTCAGAAGACAAATTGAGAGAAACACAACAGTATCAAATACAATCACCTAATTAAAAACTATCATGGAACCAAAATATATCATTGAATTGTAAAATGAAATCCATAAAACATAATTAAAACAATTATTTTTCAGGGCAATATATACAATGACAACAATAAAGAATTTTATTTTTCTCTTCAAATAAAATTTGTCTTTAGGTAAGAAGTGTCCCGCGCCGTAGCCGAGCGGTTAAGGTAGGAAGCCTTGGCGCAGAGCTACGGGACTTGCGCTGGTTCGAGTCTGCATGGGGGAAGAAATTTTCTCATGGTATTTCGGCCAGTATGGGACCGGTGCCCACACAGCATCATGAGGCAATTGGGTAGCTACAATAAGTAGCGGCTCCAGGTTGAGGAACCAGCTATGACGGCTGGGGGACTCGACATGCTAACCACATGTCACCCCTACACTGGCTGTTGATCATCTATCTATGTGATTAACACATGTGGATGTGAAGGGCCAGCAGCCGGCTGGTAAAAGGGCAACCGCTGAAAAGTGGAAAGACCCTCAATCGGCAATCAGTAAGAAGTGATAAATTTAATATTTAAGATTGAAAACAAAGAATTACTTTAATAAAATATAAGGAACAGGAAACATTTTCTGTGTTTAAATATTACACGCCGAAAATATAAGCTTTACTAGCAAAAAAGTAATGTTAAAAAAGAAAATAACATCGGAAATGGAAAAAATGTTTAACAATAGACAATGAATATACAAAAGGCAAAATAAAACTCTGAAATACAAATGGGAAGAACAAGTTAAAATTAATGTTGAAAAAAGAGGAATAAATTGGATAGACTAAATTACAAGAGGTTTGGAATGGCATTATAGTTCAAGAATTCTGTCCAAGACTCAACTCTCTAAAAATAAATGACAAGAGATAAGGCAGGATTAACTCAAATATCAAAGCTCATCAATAATATGCAGAATTCTCATAATGTAACTAATACAATTTTCCCAATAACGTCCTATTTTCATTGTGCAAACTGTGCCACACCTCATTAACATAATTCACATATTTATAAATATATAATAAATGCTCTTTAAAAATATTATTTTGTATGATTATTCAAAATTAAAACTATACTCATTTTACAAATATTTTTCTTATTTGTAAGAATTGACAGTAAAACATCTTAATAATGAACACATAATTAGGAATACAAAAATAAAAATAACATTTGAGGATACATTGGAAAAATGAGGTAAATAACTGCACAATAGATGCTTAAAGAATAATTTTGTTAGATATAATAATTATCAGTACTTGCAAGTTCATGATTTATTGCAAGGATTTTTGACACAAAAACATTTTTTTTTCAGTGTTTTTATTATTAATTTAATACTTCTCACTGAAGGACAAATTATATTTGAAGAGAAAAATATTTATACTATTTTAACAATGTATACTGCTGACTTTATAAAGTAATGTTTAAATTCCAAATAAAAGTCTTTTTAAAAAAGAAGCCGTCATTTGTGTGATCAAACAACGGTTTGTAGCATTTGGCACTCGGAAATTTACAATGTATAAGAGAAAAATTTGTATTTAGATTGGAGTGCTCAGGTAACTCAGTTGGTAGAGAATTAGCATAGAAAGCCAAAGGTCCTGGGTTCAAACCTCAGTCTGAGCATATATTTTTCTCTTCACATATACATTTTATTTTTGATGTGGTATATTCAATATTTTTTTCTAGTTTTTATCAGTACAGGATCAAAATTTTGGTACTTTTTCTATATGACAAAAATTTGTATTGAAAAAATCATAAAATTCACAAGAATACAGAAATTTAAATGTTATTTGCTAACAAATGGTGAATACACATGGGCTATATGAATAAAAGGACACATTCATTCAGTCAAAAGCACAGGAAAGACTTAAGATGGCTAGTGCTACGCTTCAGAACCTTCATTTTAAAGGAGGCTGAACTGATTGAACATGAACAAGTGAAGAAAAATCTGCACATCTCCATTGCAATGCCCAGCAATGAACCCAGTTGTTTTATCTATAGTTAGATGGCTTGCAAATCTGGGCTACCTGGCCCATACATTTTATTTTTATTCACATCAATTTTTAATATTACAATAATGAACAATTTCTTAGTTAACTTGCATCTTAAATATGAAATAGCATTCACAAATATTTAAAAAAATAGCTGCTACTAAAAATACTTAAATTACTCAAATTTTACCTTTTTTTTTTACGCATATGTAGTATGTAATATTTCTCACTCTACATTTAATATATAAAAATAAATGTATGTTTGTTAGTATTTTATGCGCTGCCATACTGTTCATCTGATTTTGATGGGTTTTTTTTTTTGCAAAATGTTCAGGAGTTTCCCAGGAAGGTTATAGGTTACAAGAGAGTTGTAATAATCAACCCCTTCACCCTTAAATCACCCTTTGTATTGAAAAACGTAGCTTATTGGATGTGTAAATGGCTTATGCTGCCTAAATCATAACAAATACACCAAATTAATGTATACAGAATTGAATATCTCAAAAAAATCTACAAATAAGTCAGCGACAGCATATGTTTATCTTTTACAGATAACTCATAATAACCATTTTTGTTTTTCATTGATGCCAAGAAGATTGGGATAAGTAGATTCCCGGGCAAGCGTAGCAGCGAATGGCGGGTATTCTTTTGCGGATAACTCACAATACCGAATTTTGTCTTTCAGCTCTATTATGGCAAGAAGATCGGGATAAGTAGATTCCCAGGCAACATCGGGTAATCAGCACAGGGTATCTAAAAATAATTACTACATAAGTTTTTCCTTATACTTATTCAACTAAACATAAAAATACATTAATTTTCGTCTTTCAGCTCATTTGTGCTAAGAAGATTGGGATAAGTAGATTCCTGGGCAATGCCAGAAATTCAGCATGAGGTATCGAAAAATAATTCTGATATAAATTTTTTCTTTCACTTATTCAACTAAATATAAAAACACATTAATTTTTGTCTTTCACCTCATTTATGCCAAGAAGGTCGGGATAAGTAGATACCTGGGCAACACCAGGTAATCAGCATGGAGTATCTAAAAACAATTACGATATAAATTTATAATTATTTTTCCTTTTACTTATTCATCTACGCATAAAAACACATTAATTTTAATTAATTTAGGCATAGCAACGCACACAGGGTATTAGCTAGTTATGAATAAAATTTAATGAGAGAAAAAAGCAAATAAAAAATAAAACCACTTTTCTATATTAAAAGTAATTATATAATTAACAAATATGTTAATAATGAGCTTTCGCTCTTGGAACTTATTCTTCAAGAGTGTCTGCTGAAAGAGGTTTTACTATTTTATATTCCACTGGCACATTGATACAATTGAACAATCGCATACATTTATAACAATTAAAAAAAATAGAAATTAAATTAAAAAAACTATTAAATGGACACACATTATAAGGCACTCACATATTAGTAAATTGGTTGAAACAACTTAAAACTATCTTTCTAAGTTAACACTTCTCCACTTTTATTCCTAGATTACACAACTGTAACTAAGAATTATTCTTGAAATGTTGATATTTGCTGCAGTTGAATATTTAAAATTCACTATTATTATTCTCTTACATTATCAAAGTCTGGGCAAGTCAAGGGAAATATAAAAGAGAAAGTCATTCATTATATTTTCAAACTCAAATGTTCATGACAGAAAAAAGAGATAATGTGGCTAACTCTAAGAGTAGGCTAAGTTTATCCTTAAATAATACAGATTCATTGAACTTTTATAGGAATAAATCACTATGAGGTTTAATTTAAAAAAAAAGTAAAGTGATCCCACAACAGGCCCAGAGGCCCTTGGGGTAGTAGGAGGTTAAGGCTCCCACATTTTGTAGACAATTGGCACTTTATGTCAGCCAGGTTGTCAGCCCTGCGTTACGGTCGCCTTTACCCCCAGAACAAGTGTCTGGTACTCATTTCGGTTAGAGGCTGAGATGACCCCAAGGCCATAGTGCCGCCAGAGGGTTTGGGTCAGTTTAAAAATCCTGACCCCAATGGGACTTGAACCCTCGACCCTCCGACTTGTAGCTCAGTGCCTTAACCACTACACTACGGCGTGCCCCCAGGTTTAATTTAAGATACATCAAATGTTTCATACCTCTCTTCATATTAATCTTCTAAGAAGATCGCAATTTCAGGACCATAGCAGTCTCATCTTCAATACCATCTTGATGATTGATGTTATTAAAATGGTACTGAAGATAGGACTGCTATGTCTTGAAATTGCGATCTACTTAGAAGATTAATATGAGGAGAGGTATGAAACATTTGATTTTATCTTAATACAGATTCATGCTTCTAATAAAATTCAATTAAAAATATAACGGGATGTAGATGCTTCAATTACATGTTATATGGCATAATTTTTTTTTTCTCACAGATATACTAAATTAAAAGAATAAGCATAAATTCCTTTTGTGCATAAAAGTTTATATAAAAATTAGAGAAAAAAATAAAAAAAATATATATAGAAATTAAAATATTTGATCCAAAAATAAAACTGAACTCTAAAATCAGGAAAATGGCATGTACTAAAATAATATTTAAAAATGAAATATCCTAAAAATGGCAAACTCTATTTAGGTCAAAGATATGAATGAAAAAATCTCTATAACAGCAGAAATAACTGCATCTGTTTTATTAACATTTATATTAATGTAAATAGACAATTTAATAAAATATATGTGTACAATAAAATTTCAATAATTTAGACAAATAGCAAAAAGTCTAATTTGAAATATAGAATTTAATGAAACAGGAATAATTGGACAATTGATAAAGTATTATATTCCACAATTTAATTGCTATTTATTACTCACTTCAATTTTGAAATGTGAGAAAAAAAGTAAAAAAAAATTAAATATTATTAATATATGCCTATTCATTTCAAAAAAGATTCTGTATCTTAACCTCGTTAATGTAATATTAATCTCTGAATACGTCATTACAAGAAGCTGTCCAAAATACTATTAATTCCAAATTAGTCTGGCCAAAAGGTAATGTTTTAATGTACTTCATATTTAAATATATAAAGATTAAAATTCATTGTATGATTCAAGTGTCACTACAAATATACAACTGTAAAACAATAACATAAATTAATACTGAGTATAATTTCAGTCAAGCACCATTATATTCGTTTGGGCAAATCTGCACAAATGAGATCAATTTCTTAAAATTATTTATATTTGGCATATGTATAATCTTGAGTCTATAGCAATATCTGGATAATAATAAAATTGATATAATTTCCCTAATGAAATAAAGATTGGTAAATATGTGAATATTCTTGCAAAATATACATGTATTTCAAGTTGATTACAAAAGAGCTATATAAAAAACTATATAAACATTTAATTGGCTAGAAAATTTTCATTATAATTATATTTTAAAGGAAGCAAATATGATCTCAAGAGTGCATTTTTGCTATCTGAAGAAATTACTAAAAAAGTCTTGTATGGCATTTATTTTTACCTCATTCAAAGCACCGGTGTATCAAAAATGTCCTCAAAAAAACTTTTTTAAAAATTTCTATTTGCATCACCCTTAAAACGTTGCATTTTTATTATAGAAATAATGTGTCAAAATTTGGTTATTTAAAAAGAAATCACCAAGGCACACAGGAACATAAAGTTTACTCAACTTATGTAGTGGTCTTCACTAATGGTAGTCCTGTGAATATTAGTTCTTTTTTTTTTCAACATTTTTATTTAAATTTGTCATTTATATTAAAGGACAAATTAATATTTTAAGAGAAAAATATATTAATTTGTCCTTTAATATAACTAGTAAATTTAAATAAAAATGTATAAAATATGTGCATAACTATCTAAAAAAAAGTAATGTTAAAAGAATAAAAAAAACATAAAAAATTGGTTTCTTTTCTTAACCAATGTCAAAGTTCATTCCTTTCTTTCCCTTAGTTTAATCTCTCTAGTTGTAGGTACTTTTACATGCCCAACGCCATACATGCCTTACAGAGACATGATCTATAAAATATGTGCTTAACTATCTAAGAAAAAGTAATGTCAAAAGAATAAAAAAACATAAAAAATTGGTTTCTTTTCTTAACCAATGTCAAAGTTCATTCCTTTCTTTCCCTTAGTTTAATCTCTCCAGTTGTAGGTACTTTTACATGCCCAATGCCATACATGCCTTACAGAGACATGATCTATAAAATATGTGCTTAACTATCTAAGAAAAAGTAATGTCAAAAGAATAAAAAAACATAAAAAATTGGTTTCTTTTCTTAACCAATGTCAAAGTTCATTCCTTTCTTTCCCTTATTTTAATCTCTCCAGTTGTAGGTACTTTTACATGCCCCACCCATCCATGCCTTACAGAGACATGATCTATCGGGTGAGGATTATTATCATCAAACTTCACGGATTAGGTCTTTGCCTGTTCCGATCTCACATCTATTCAGTCCAGCGCTTTCTTAGTCTTCCTATCGATCTTCATCCTCCAGGATTATACATCAGTGCCATCTTTGGTATCCTATCCTCTGTCATTCTTTGCAGATGTTCTGTAAGGATTTATACTTTTTTTTTTGCCACACAAGGACATGGAGGACTTCCCTGGATAAGTGATCAGCTCAATACCAAGTCACCTCCAAGACAACACAAACTTACAAGCACAAATGTCAAACAACTTGTTAGAACTTTCTTTAACTTAAGGATTGATAAATTATTTTCAAAATGTTTAAAGATTTAATATGGTAATCCGTTAACTGAATAGCTGGATCTGATGAATCGAGACTGGATCATATGCTTCTAACTATACTCCTTCATTTCTTTCCCACAGTAAGGGAAATGTCACTTTCTGATGGTTCTTTACTCTGCCTCCTTTTAAGTAATGTTCATAAATATAATGCCTCATCATGTCCTGAAAAGTTGGCAGAAGTCACAAACTCAGGATCTCTACTGTACCTAACACTGCTTCAAGTTTAATATTTTCTTTCTCATTGTAGTACTTTCCTTCCCCACTTTATATTTTATCTTAAATAGCACACTACTAACAAACTGTTGGAATAAAACCTTCTATGAACTATGACTGAACCTCACATGTGCAAACAGAATGATCCTAACTTACTATACACATGCTCTCCTAGTAATCCCATCCTTGTTAAGGACAACCCTAAACTTTCACTCATATAATTCTATACCTGCTAAAATTCAATCTGCACAAAATCTAATTATAGAATACTCAATTATAGAAAGCTATATGGTAAAATTCCTGAAATTTGCAATTTATCTGCATACATTTTATTCTATACCGTATTCATTTGATGCCAATATGCAACTTTTTAGATCACACACATTTGGAAATTTGTAAAATAATTTTTTTCAATACACCTAATGCATTTGACCCTGGATAATGCAAAGTCATGGAAGGGCACAAAAGAGGTCCACATGCTTGAAATTTAGGATAAGATAGGAAAAGAAGAAAATCTTGACAAGAATTCATCAATCTTACAAAGTTAAAAAAATACATATTCCAAAAATCAACAGGGGCATTGCAAGAGTGCTTGTGGAGAAGGACATGGTGCAAACAGGGCTTTAGAACCAAGTATAATGATGATACATTTAAATAATAAGCAACATCTCTTTCCACACACACATTCACATCTGTAGTACTGGAATGTGATATTTAGTACAAGTAGATCCACAAGACTAATAAATATCACATCACAAAGAAACTAACAAAATATATTTAAAAAATACCGATACCAGTATACCTACATTTAAATGGATACAATATGTGGCAAATGCATTTTTCAACTTACTATTTTATTTCAAACTTGCATGGTCGGATTCATAATGATGAAATTAATTCTTTTAGGTTTGTAGACCATAATATTTAGGATTTAAGTTTCCTAACATTTTGTCGAAGACATTGTCCATTATTTGAGGATGCCAACAGAATGTTGTCCTCAAGAAATCACTGGGAACTTAAACCCTGTAGACCACAGCTTATAAGTCGTCTACAATATTTTCTTCATTCATTTCTTATTTTATTGAATAAATTAATAAAATTTACATTTTAAAAGATATAGAAATCTACATTTTTGGTTTACTGTACTATACACTCGACCATAATATACCAAGATAATTCTACCAAAATTTCTGAACAGTATACATATGAGAATGTTCTATTGTTATATTTTAAAATGTTTGTAATCTCTTGAAAATTTCTAGACAGTAGAACATGTGAGAATGTTCTATTGTTATACGATCAGAAAAATTTGCAATTTCTGAAAAATTGAACTTGTGTAGTTTTCTGTAATGATTCCTATAATCAAATCCTAAAATAAAATTTGTTCATTAAATGATTATATCATTTTTTAAGATAAAAAGATTTGCTTTCTCGTTATAAAAAATAAAAATTCATAAAATGAGAGCAGAGTAGCAATACAAATTGCAAAACTAAACTTACACAGAAAGCTATAAACTTAGAGTTATAATGTGATGAATATTTGTTAAAATTAATTTTGTATCACTGAAAAATTAATAACACAGTTATAATCCTTCATTTAAATTTCCAGTTATTTGAATAACATAAATCTTTACAAGTTTGAACTATTATATGAATGAAGGATAACAAACTCATAACATGAGACTGCATTTTTTGGGGCCCTGAAGCTCTACGAGCAATAGGGTCTATTGCACTAATGACAAGAAACATCATGACCCGAAGGAGAACTTGAGGATCTACAACTATCAGTAGGATGTATAGTTTTCAAGTTATATGAATGTACCTAAAGAAAAAGTTATATCATGTATCAAAAAACTGTGAAAGAAAACATTGTATACCCAGACTGTAGTCAATGAAAACTTTTATTTAGATTTTTGTAGGATTATACAATAGAGAATCTGCTTGATGGGCCCCACATTATTGAGGATTCTGAAACTTAAACTTTATTAATTTCCAAATAAATTAACCTCTGGATACGATTTACTACTTATATCATTCTATCTTACGTGGACCATGCATTGACCCAGTGCTGGTACATAGCCTAATAATGACGAAAAACACCAAGAGGTCCACCAGACTTAACATCTCCACCCAACAGACAAATTGCTATCAACAATACATAATGCGTGCCTTGTCAACATACTACATAATGCAGAGTGATTTTGAACTCAATTCAGGAATTTGATGCTCAATCTATCAATTAAAGAAGAAAATAGTGATTAACTATGGGTAAAAAAAAAATGTGGACCATAAACATTATGTTCTAAGTCTTTTGGGGGGCAAAGTAGAAATGACCATGGCAAAATTACCTCTAATTGTGAGTTCTGGTTTGAATAATGTATAAGAAAATACATATGTACAAATTATATTTGAACATAAAACAGTCATAACTTATGTTTGCATGAGGCATTCCATGATAAATGATCAATGCAAATTACCACATCACTTTCTTTCCAAATTATTTTTTGCAAATCTGTAGTGCACCCAGGGATTCCCATTTCTGAGATTTTATGGATTTTTTCATAGGGTGATAGTTTTATTGGGATTTGAAAATTTAACAAAAGTTTGCATATTTGTTGTTTACAAAGATCTACAAATGTAAGTAATGTGAGTTAGAAAATGCACTATTCACCTCATATTTGTTGATTTCTTGAAGACCCAGGGTTTCGACCCTCTGCGTGTCATGGTCAATTCTTTCTGACTGACAGTGACACATAGTGTCAAAATCCTGAGTCTTCAAGAAATCTACAAATATGTGATGAGTCGAGCAATTTCTAACTCATATTATTTAAAATAAATCTCATAGTGTCACTTCCTTTAAATATAACATTTAAAAAAACTACAAATTTGTTTTTCTTAGGCTGTAATTTAAATATTAAAATGAAACAGATATCAGTATTTAATAAAAATTCTAATGGGAAGTAACACTATGAATCAAATTATCAATATTACATAATTGAATCAGAAATTTTTTACACCTCACCTCATAAAAAAGTGTGTATTTCTCACCTGACTAGCTTCAAAGCTAATTGCCTCCTTCATCAACTGATTTCCAACTTTTTATAAAGTAAGTTGGATAAAATGTTTTTACATCTCACCTCATAAAGTTCCATATTTTCACGATACCAGTTTCAAAGGCCCTTGCCTTCATCATCAATCGAACTCCAACTCAGTTCAATAGATTATGAAGGCAAATTTTAAATTATCTCATAATTTTACTTCCCACTGTAATTTTGATTAATTTCCAACTGTTGAATTGAATGCTGGTAAAGACAATTATTGTCTTTACCAGCATTTCACCCACCACGATAAGTGGATTGAATGAACTTTGAGATCAAATCTTACTCCCCAAGAACTTCAAAATTCATGGGTCAGTATTTGTGTGTATGTATAAATATATATATATATATATATATATCCACTGCTGTGGTGTCGAGGTAGCGTGCTGCCTTGTCATGCAGCAGGCCTGGGTTCAATTCCCAGTCGGGACAGGCTCCTGGGTGAGGTTTTTTTTCAGGGTTTTTCCTCACCTGTAAGACAAATGTCAGGAAGCTTAGGGCCCAACAGTTTCTGAAAAATCATCCGGCCAGCATCATCATCATCATCCTTTACCGGTGTGGAAAGCAACAGGAAGCTACCACACCTATAATTCCCTAGTAAAGCTGCAAAGCATAGCATGAAAATGCTATGACTGCAGTGAAAGACCTGCCCTAGGGCAGAATTATTATGGATGGATATATATATATATATTTTCCCAAACTGTTAGTTCCATAGGTTTCTCTAAATGTTTTAATATTGTAGTATTTTTTCCAATTATGTGATTCTGTATTAAACTATGAGTTACAATCACTGTGTTTTCAATTTCACAACTTTTAATATTTCCAATGACTATCGAAATTTCCTTTAGTTTTTCCTATGTATACTTTATTGCAGCCACTGCTACTGGTAAATTATAGATTTTTTTATTATCTGTGGTTTTATTTTTCTTATTTTTTAGGATATTACTAAAAGTGAATTTGTTTATGGTTGCAATTATATCAAATTTGCCAAATATTTAATTAAAATGAATAAGAATATTCATGTTTGAAGAGAAAAATTTTTGCCTAGACCGAGACTCGAAACCGGGACCTTTGGCTTGCCGGGCCAAATGCTCTACCAATTGAGCTACCGAGGCAAGTTACAATCTAGACGCAAATTTTTCTCTTATATACGTTGTAATTCCCTCTCGCCAAATGTTTTTGAAACCTTTGCTTCTATCTTTGCAAATGGCGGCTTCTTAATTAAGAAGACATTTATTGGGAATTTAACATTACTTTATAAAGCTAGTAAGGCTTCTAATGATGTTAAATCAATAATAAAAACATCATAAGAATATTCATGACTCATTTTAATTAAAATAAACCTCATAGTGTCACACTTCAGTTATTAAATGCTAAATATTTTCCTAATTTTTCGTGTGAATCAGGATGATAAGTAAATTTAATTATTTATCTTTCTTCTTACTATTAATTTGTAAGATAGCGTATTCTCTAAATAATTTTTGTTACTTGAATACCACCTTCTAAAAATAGTCTTGTTATGTGTAGGATAGGTTATCTTGAATCCCACATTAATAAAGCTTATCCATGGATTTGGTACAGATATGTGGAAGATATTTTCTCTGTAATAAATTTCAAATACATAGATCATGCTTTAAATTGCTTAACTTACAAGATGAATCCGTGAAGTTTACTACAGGATTGGAAGATAATAACCAAATCCCATTTCTTGATCTTTATATAATCAAGAAGAACAAAAGATTGAATTAAACATCCACAGAAAAGACATTCATCTTCAGGTCTCAATCATACAGAACAAAAACATTTATGATATTCAACAGTTTATTATACAGATTAACAAACATCCCATTAGGTGAAGATCATTTTAAGAAAGAATACAGTTGCATTTCACACATAGTGTAAATGGTTTTGTAATAAGATAATAATAAATAAGTTAAATAAATTCAAGCAACAAAAACGATTGAGGTAATACACCATCCTACAAATTAACAGTAAGAAAGAAAAAAACAATTGAAGAAATTTACTTACCATCCGGAAATATACAAAAAATTTCAGAAAATATTTTGCAAATTTAATATTATATTAGCACCCATAAACAAATTCAGCCTGGGTAACCTTCTAAAAACAAATAAAAAATAAAACCCCACATAGCAAAAAACCTGAATTTATTTATATACATACAAAAATTAAAAGATGTAGAAATTTGTAGGGAAGAATACTTTAGAAATATTAGAAAAGGTAAAATTGAAAAATCGGCATTACAGCTCATAGTTAATACAGAATCACATAATTGGAAAATAAACTAATAAAACATTTAGAGAATTTTCTTTAAAGAAAAATTAATGCTTGAACTAGGACTGGAACTCTGGACCTCTAGTTCTTTGTATGAATATGCTATCCAACCCATATTATGTTATGGCAGTGAGGCCTGGACAATTCGCAGTGTAGATGAACAAAGACTAACTGTGGCAGAAATTTAATTTATGAGACGTACTGCAGGTTACTCAAGAACAGACCATTAAAGGAATTCTGAGATTCTCAAGGAATTACAAACAGAATCAGTCATGGAATATGTACAAAAATACAGAAACAACTGGAAATCTCATGTATGAAGAATGAGCAGAACAAGAATACCACATCAAATCTTAAATTACAAGCCACCAGGCAAGAGATCTTTGGGCAGACCCTTCAAACGTTGAATTGAGACCGTAACAGACCGCTAGGTCTATCACATGAAAGGAAGAAGAAGAATATGCTATCCATTACATTATTCAAGCTACAATACAAATGGAGAATGAGAGGTCCAGGGTTCAAGTCTCAGTTCAAGCATTAATTTTTCTTTTCAAAATAATAATGTCCCGTAATGGAAAATGTTAAATTTAAAATATCATATTTGGAGAAACTTATGGAAAAGATAAACATTAAAAAAAATACAGGTCCATGAATTTTGAAGTTCCTAGTGAGCAAGATTCGATCTCAAAGTTCATCTGACCCACACCAGGTGGAATATTGGCGATGATGACTCAATTTGAACAGTCAGAGTTTAAGATAAAATCAAATGTTTCATATTTGTCCTCATATTAATTTTCTAAGTAGATCGCGATTTGAAGACCATAACTGTACCGTCTTGATGACTAATGTTAAGTCGATCGACATAACATCAGTTGTCAAGATGGTACTGAAGATAGGACCGCTATGGTCTTGAAATTGCAATCTACTTAGAAGATTAATATGAGAAGAGGTATGAAACATTTGATTTTATTCATAGTTAAATATGGGAAATAACATTTTGAGGTTCTTAATTCGTAAATTAATGAGTCATTTTTTAACATCTTACCTCATATTTTATGTTTCTTCAAACAAAAATTTGATTTTATCTTAAATTAAACCTTCTTCTTCTTCTTCTTCCTTCCAAGTATTAGGCCAAGGCCTGTTACGATCCTATAGAAAATTTTCCCGTATGGGAAATTCTCGTATAAGACTTGAAAGCATAATAATAGTCCCTTCGATTGGTTGCTGGCCAAAGGAAGGCAAGACCAGTGATGGGGCTGCCATCTTATAGCCTCTGGTCAGGCTTTTCTGGAGAAGGAAAGAAAATAAAGGAAAGAAGAAATGGAAAAAAGGAAGGACTCCCTAGCCCTCGGATGCCCTAATAGCATTGGGGTCGAAAAAACAAGAGTTAACCAAGAGAGGTTAGATAGTAAAGTTAAAAGAGTGCAAAACACAAGTAAGTGGAAGAAATGTTTTGCACAGCTTGGGCACCTTGTGGTCGCCATCCACATATCCCCTACATGAGGACCCCTCATAGTGATTTATTCCTATAAAAGTTGAAGTCAGAGTTTAGCTGATGATGGAGGCAATTTCCTTTGAAACTAGTCAGATGAGAAATACATATTTTTATGAGGTGAGGTGTAAAATTTTCTGATTAAATTATGTACTATTAAATATCAATTATTTATAATTTAACAGGCTTTAATTTTATATGAAATACCATTAAATTTGAATAAGTTGACATTTTGGTTTTTGAGCAAAAAAAAAACTTTTTTTTAAATCATGTGATTACATTTTTTTATATTAAATAAATTATTTCATATTTATAGATTATTAATTCAAATATTAATTTGAAAAGAAACATTAATGCCTAAATCAGGATTTGAACCCAAAATCCCAATTCAGGCATTAATTTTTCTTTTCAAAATAATAATTATCCAAAACAAATGTTAACATTTAAATTAATACATTGAAATATTCATTCAAAGTTTGAAGTTGGAATCTTAACAGGATTATATTTTAAAAAAATACAGTACATATTAGTGAGATACTTAAGAACTATACATTTTCATTAAGTAAAAAACTAAATATTAAATCTCAAAAAAATATGTGATTATTTTTCTTTCATTAAATTGCTTTTTTATTGGCTGATGATCATGCAAAAATAAAATTTTTGAAATTTGTAAACCAACCCAAGTTAAAAAAAAATTGTGTTTTAGCAGGTGCAAGTAGAACACATACTTGTGTGTTCATCAGAACATTAAATCAATGATTAGTTGAAGCAAAATTAAAAGTGAGAAGTGATAAATTTAGTATTAAACATCAAATATTAGCTTTACTTGCTATATATGTAATGTGTTGATTTCTATTTAAAAGTCTTCTTGTTTAAGAGGCCACAAGATGGCGTTAGTAGAATGAAGTTCACTGTTACCTGGCGCGTGGAAATCATATTATTATAAGAAAAAGATCTATATTTAAATCGAGATGCTTAATAGCTTAAATTGTTAAAGCACTAGTGTACAGAACAAGAGATATTGGGTTCAAATCCCGATTTAGGCATATATTTTTCTTTTCGAAGGGACTATTATTATGCTTTCAAGTCTTATACGAGAATTTCCCGGGGAGGGAAAATTTTCTATAGGATCGTAACAGGCCTTGGCCTAATACTTGGAAGGAAGAAGAAGAAGAAGAAAATTTAAAATTAAAAGGTAGTCAGGATTCAAAATTGAATGACTACAAAATTTTCCTAGTAAAGATAGTTTTTATCTTCATCTCCACAGTGCAAGCTGGAAGAGAAAATGAGAGTTACATTTAGGCAATGCTTGTCAGTTGACAGTTGGATCTTTGAAGTTTCTGTGAAAATTTCAGAGGAATTTGTCATCCTTCTTTCCCCAAACATAAAAAAAAAAGTTATTTTATAGCCACACAATAATCAGCATACTATAACCAAATTGAAGAAATCACGCAAGGTAACAAACATGTTATTAGTTTAGATTTTTGAGAATTTCTTATTTATAATATTGCAGGATGAAGTTCAGTATTATCACTGGAACAATCATCAACCAACCATCCATCCATCCAGTTGCTATTATAGGCATGAAAATGGAATGAAGTACAAAAGTTTTATTTATTTCTAAAAATCTGGAACATAACACAACAAAAATGGAATTTGTTTCAAAGAAAACTAATTTCATTCCTTAAAAGAAAATAAATGCTTACATTTTAAAAGATTTTCTTCCTTTCTGACAGATCCGTTCAGCATAAGAACAGGAAAAACTTTTCTAACCTTTGACATTATAAAAATGATTTTAGGGTTGAGACGCAATTGCATTATTAGGCCACTCCAACACTGAAAACTCTGTGATGGCTAGAGGGACAGTGAAACACCTTGCATTCTGAGACAATATGAAGATCAAATAATGACCTCTCCAACTTTTTAACTGGAGCAACTCAAATATTCCAGCAATTATTTTTTTATACAAATAAAAGCAATTTGAAGAAAAATAAGTTACAATTTTATTATTCAAAAGTAAAAATGATTCCAGAAACACAGCAATTTCACAGCTTCATTCTATCACCATGAAAACTGAAATTATAACCAAGAGATAAATGTTATAAACATATACTGATGGTTCAGAATCTTTAGCTATCGATGAAATTATTACGTTGTGACATGTGAATATGACTGAAAATAGTGGTTGTCTTATGTACTGTTACAAGTTTTTGAAAATGAATAAGTAATGTTTACTGTTTTTGGATCCTCCTAGTCCAGTTTCCTCAGTTGTGTATCCGAAAAAAGAATATATTCTAGTAATGGCAAAAAATCAAGTTTTAACAAGAGATAAACAAGAACTGCAATGTGTCAAATCTACACTTTATCCCAAATAGAGATGTCTACTGAAACAAGATTAGGCATGAAATAATGTTCTCGAAAAAAATATTTGCTTCATGATTTCCATATAAAATTAATTTTTAGTTGTTGCACATATGATAATTAAATATATTCTATTTCTTATATATTTATTATTAAATAATATAATAATTATTAAGTATAATAACATTAATAATAAACATTAACTTCAATATAAATTACTGGTAACATAATAAAAATCCTAATTTATAGTGTAACAGTAAACAATATTTTCAAAATTTAAGATTCAACTTGCAAATTTATAAGTACAATCTCAAAATATCAAAGAATGTTTTTTTCCAACATTTTTAATCACATAGTATTTTTTTAAATGTCTATTTTTAATTGTTGGTTTTTAACCTGAAACACATTTTTTCTCAAATATGGTCTTGTCTCATATTAAATGAAAACCTATTAAAATGTGAATAAAATTATTTTTGTTTCATTCAAATATCTTTATAACTGCCAGATAAAATTATCTGACCAAAATCACACATACATTTTACTAAAAAAGATGTGGTAAAATTATGAATTTACATTCAGAAATGGTAATCCTAATGATATACAAAATTTCATAAAAATCTAAAAACCTGGTAGAAAATTCACCACAAATTGGATTGACCTGAATGTAAATCAGTAATAAAGGCAAACACCATACGTCAGCAATAAAAAGTTAATACAATCCTTTAACAAATTATCTCAGAACTGTGTGTTCTTATTCCTGGAGCTATGTTCATCTATAAAGGTTAGTAATTTCAAATTTTGTTTTTTTGTTAAAAAGATATAAATGCAGTTAGGCTATAGGTTTGATTTCAGTCAATATCTTAAATTAGATTCTATGAGTCCTAATAATTCATTTGGCAAACTACATGTAATCAGAATCTACCAAACTGAAAGATTTAACCATAATGAAATATTTTCATTGATGAAAAACGATTCCTATAAGAAATTGTCAAAATATCGACAACATAATCAATAAAACTAAAGGTGAGCTTCTGTGCCTGTGAATCATAGAGTCTGTTATTCATTTAATTTTCCTTATTTAACTCCTGTAACTTTAATAAAATCTTGCTCACTATTTGTACTAGTAACATATTAATGTTTAGACTTATGCTTTGATTCCTGAAAGATGGTTCTGACTGCAGCATTGAAGATAAATATATTACTAGTATCTATGAACAGTTCACAGATTAACACCATGGTCATAACAACTATAACAAAAAAAAATGTATTTTATGTAAGTCCATTTGCTTGATAACTTCCCTTCTTTTTCTGGTCATATGGTTTTATATCTTCAGTGTTAATTCTATGAATCTTTTTTTTACATCTAATATTACAGATATAGAACCATCCAATAAAAGGAATTATACTTGCACGTAGATGAGCTCTAGGTTGTGATTTTGTGCATATAAGTAGTATACAAAAGAACTGAAGATATGGAATACATCCCAATAAGACCCATACACTAAATGGTATATCTGCTAAATGTTGCCAAACTAAAGCTGCTGTTAAATCTTTCTTCTTTCCTGGGACTGAATGAAAAACTTTTGTATGCTCTAAGGTATATGAACCATAATGATCTGATAAATCGAATATGTAATATATAACTATTAACGTTCCTCCCAGATATATGAACAACAACAACCACGCAAATCTTTGACGAAAATTCATTCTAATGCGTGGAATCATTAGAAATCATTGCATTTCTGCCTTTGTGAAGAAAAATGAGATCACCACTGCCAGACATTTTATCTATGCTACTCCTCCAATGAATTAGCATACCAACTATCTCAGTAAAACATCATCAAAATACACTAATTTCGCCAATGCCCATGAATTAAATATTTGTACAAACATTGCCTATTAGCAAATATGATGACATATAATTGCAAATTTGATAACATGTACTACGAATTTTCAGGTCGCGCGCTGCATTTCTCAGCTGTTCAGAGTGCACTTATCTACAGAGTGACAACGTATGATAGCAGCCATATTGTATCCATTTATAACACACGCCATTTTGGATCACTTAATTATTTTTACAGTTGAATGAATTAGAGAGAGAAAGTATTTATATACAATTTTTCAAAAGCTGAAATTAAAAAGAGGACTTAAATTATATTGGCAAGTTAATCATGTATGATTACAGGTTGTGAACTATAGTGGGTTCTCTCTGGTTATGAAGAAGCAATCAACTCTAACCTCTTTCTAATCAATCAATACTCGTTACCAGCGAAAACCCACTAAAGAGATGACCGACGACAATGCTATTCAATGATGCCTAGACTTCAGAGACCTCAAGCGTTGGCAGAAAAAACTAAACGATTACAGCAAACCAATTTGCGCCATCTATCCAATAATTAATCAGTGTTGAATCCGATGGCTCAGTCGCCACTTTTGGTGTTTTTACATTTTTTAATAATTCCTATATTAATCTTCTTCTTGTAATCTTGTAAGCCATTGTTTCCCTCAACAGAGATTTAGGCGCTCCCCCTACAGGGAAGAATTTGAACCATACTAATTTAGTTATACTTGTTTTCAAATAGATGTTATTGGAGTGGCTCGTGGTCAGCGATCCGCCTCATACTGACATCTAGGAAACCAAGGTAGTACTAGGACGGGAAAATTCGGTAAATTTTGCTTAGAGGCCTTTTCACAGGGATTATGACGGGATGCCACGGTGAGTGAGTTTTGCGTATGTGTCACAAGCGGCGCTAGTGTAGAAGTAGCCTAGTGACATCTAATATCATGTACTGGTACTATACGGAAAAAGAAGAAGAAGAACTATACTACTACATAATCCCTGCCTTTTCATTCAGGCTTAAGGATCTATTACGAGCCTGAAAATCTTCAGACTCGGGACCCACGGCTTAAAGTCCCTCCCGGAGGACTTGCTCCTTGGATTTTTCCATCCTAAAAATCCATCGACCCCGGCCGGGTTTGAACCCGCGACCCTCGGGACCAGAGGCAAGGAGCATAACCACTAGTCCACCGCGGCCATAATAATAATAATAATAATAATAATAATAATAATAATAATAATAATAATAATAATAATAATAATAATAATAATAATAAAATCTGATTATTATTTTTTTTAATTGCGGATGAACCCATGTAGGACTACGCAAAGTACTTAGAGGCGTTTCCTTTGAGCCCAAATTTCTTTCATTCTTTTGCTATGAGCTTGTTTTCTCTCATCTGTCCAAGTTGTTCCAGTTTTTTTTTTTTTCGGTTTGTCCTCTTGGGCTTACAAAATAGATAATGGAATTCTACGAAAACAGAAGTAAAGCTCCAGTGGATACTATGAAGTGGATTGATGAAGTCAAAAAGGACTTAAAATTGGCAGGAATTACTAAAGAAGATATCCCAAACAGAGATATATTTAGAATTAAGGTGAATAAGCGGCAAGTTGACCAAGAGGACAAACCGAAGAAAAAAACTGGAACAACTTGGACAGATGAGAGAAAACAAGCTCATAGCAAAAGAATGAAAGACATTTGGGCTCAAAGGAAATGCCTCTAAGTACTTTGCGTAGTCCTACATGGGCTCATCCGTAATTAAAAAAAATAATAATAATCAGATTTTACTGGTTACTTCATATTATTGAAAAACTCAGAACCAGTTTAGAAAGAGAAATTTCTTTCGAAAACAGGTCCTCAGTTTTACAAAAGTATGAGGCAAGCTGTAAAATTTGATTAATTTAGTAAGTATTATTATAAAATAAAACCTCATAGTGTTATAAATAGATCAAATCATAGAATTTCATCTTATCAATTCCTAAGACCCTCAACTTACGTTTTTATCCAATACAAGGAATATATTCTATCATCAGAAAAACAGTTGATTAGTCATAGAAAACTGGAAGAATAATTTATAATCCAATTAATTATTTTAAAGTATTTATGTAAACTGATTTCTTTTCAAAATTTTCTTAGAAATAACATTATTATTTGCATAAAATTTTCTTCGAATTAAAGAAAGGATGGCCCTGATTCTCAAGGAAAGGTTCAAATAAAAAATAGAGATATTACTTAATAATTATTAACTTATTTTAGACAAATGAACAAAATAATAAACAATAGAGAATTTCAGTAATTATGAAGAATTAATGCATTGAGATGATCTGCAAAAAAATTGATTACTAATTATAATAAGCAAACAAGCATGGAAAGGGGGGGGGGAATGTACATGTATATCGGGCTTAAGGCTATCAATAGCCTATTCTGCCCTCAGAATTCAAATGCCAGTCTCTTCAATGGCCTATCACAATCTGTTGAATCATACTTTCTTTTATAATTATTTTTTCATATATATTTTGGCAAAGAAACTAAAAGAAGAATATGAAAAATGGCTACTCTATAATATTGAGATAACTAACTATCTGTGTATAGGAGAAGAATAAGAAGAAATGGAAAATATAAATTTCAACAATGGAGAAGAACTAAAACCTAGTACTGAATGCACATAGTATTTAGGAACAAAATTAGATCATTCAGGCGATAACACAGTGGAAATTGAAAATAGAATCGCACAAACAAAACAAGCAATAAATGCTTTAAACTCTGTTTGGTGGAGCAAAAATATTACAAAAAAAATAGAAAATTACAAATATATCAAACCATAATTCAGAGCATTTTAACATATGGTGCTGAAGTTTGCAAATTCCTACCAGGAAAATGAAAAGAATTTTAAGTATAGAAATGGATGTTTTAAGAAGATCAGCTGTAAAATCTAGAATGGATAGAATACGAAATAAATAAATGAGGGAATTATGGGGGTACAAGAGGAGCCGGACATCATAGACATTATAGAAAAGATTACAGTAGTGTGGCCATGTCAAAAGAATGCCAGAGTAAGAGTAAAGATTGCCAAAAAAAAATCCTGAAAAATTCCAGTATGACCCACCACCAATTTCCCTCCGGAACCGCCAGGATTCAAACCTGTGATCCCAGTCGGGATAACCGTGCATTTACCGAGGCGGCAACGTCGACATAATAATGCAGACATTTAAACTTTAGCATACGTTTCAGATATGATATAGGGATTTAATTGTAATTATTTTACTTTAGATATAAATTAACATTAACATATTTGGATTGTTCAAATAATACCAACAGCACAAGTATTTTTGTTTATTTTTATTTATAAACGTGTTAATATCTATGATCATAATGCGTCAGGAATTTTGCAGTTTGTAATAATTTATTTTGTGATTGAATTATGATTACTGATGGATGATAATGAATTTTTGCTTAGCATTGACTTGATGATTGAACAACCATGAAAACTTCATGTAATTTGGATGGGGATTTAAACTAGGTTCCTTCACATTACTAATTTCAAATGCTGCCATCTAAACCAACTCGCTCAGTAGCTAAAGTGAATCCTTGATTTACATTATATAACCAAATTGTAATTTACAATATTAAGATATATGTTCATGATTCACAGGTATGATTTAATGTACTACAATATATCTGGACCGTCTTCTAATAAAATTGTATTTTATTTTCTAATACGTGTGAAGTTGTAAGATATTTATAGCAATATAAAAACGAACACATTTATGATTCATGGAGCTATCTTTACTCTATAAACACGAATAAAATATTAGATTCTATTTAATTGTGCATTTTATATTTTAAAAGTATCATTAAATATAAATAAAAACAAAATTATTGTGTTTATTATTGATAGCATTCGTAATAATATGACTATTCATCTTGATTATAAAGAAAAAATAATAATTTGGGCTTGTGAAATAAAGGAATATTCTCTAATAAATTGTATGAGCTTCAAAGCAGCATGAAGCTTCGTGAATAAAACTGTGACTTGGGCTCAAGAAGTAAAAATATAATTCGCAAGTGGCTGGAGAACAACGAACTGCCACGAAAAGTATGCCCTGTGGCTAGCTTGTGAAATAAACAACTTCAACAAACCCTTCATTCTAGTGAGTAAGAATAGGTAAGAATGAACTACTTTTCCCACCACTAGTCATATATTTCTCTAAGCTTATGTCGATTTGAAGGCATATGAACCTCAAATCGAAGCCAAAAATTCACGAAAAATAACCTTGGAAAACAAAAGAACATCAATACTTGAATATGGAGTACAACATGGTAACAAAGCATAACGTCTGGCATAAAACTTGTAAATGTTCCTTCATTAAATTATGTGATAACGTATTCTAGCCTTTTCCTCAATCTATTAAGATAATACATTAGTAATGAGACATTTAACATAAAAAAGAATATATGTATATTTTATTTATTATAAATACACTGTTATTCTATTGGTGAAAATTATTGATAGATCTGACATCTATTTTGCAAGAACTACACTACGGTAGTCCCCTCTCTAAAAAGGTACAGAATTGCATTCTGTTATCATTCTTGAATATAGAACTTTAGTAGAAGAGTTTTCCTCCTTAAAAGATTTACAATCTTTCACCTAATCCAACCAGCGATAATCATAAATAAAGATGAAAGGTTCACCCGAATGAGTATTATGCTACGGTTTATTACACACCGTGTCACGCCCGACGTGACGCAATATCGCGTTACGCTCGGCGTGATGCTGGTTTCGCATAGAGCGCATACGGTACAGCGCTTATGTTTATGGAACTGTCGCCAGATGGGACCACATATATGGGAAATAGGAATGACAAATGTCCATAATAAATTCCCAAATCTGTTTACAAAAATTAATGTATACAAACCTGTCCCCGCATAACCTAATCAAATAAATTACATACATACTATTTAGTAAACTATAAACTAATCTGATGTACACTAAACTGACCCATCGGAACCTAACGAAATGAAGTGATTGAACATTTATGCTGTGGTTTATCTACGACGCAACGCGCCGGCGCAAAAATTGCTCCCATGTATTTAAATGGAAGTGGTTTATCTACAACGCAAATTGCTGGCGCAAAAAAATTGCGCTGACATGTCGCGTCGTGTTTTGGAATCTCTTGAATCCAGGAAGCAATTTGCCAGCGCAAACAAAGAATATAGAAGATATTACCCGTACTCATTGGTATAATTGCTAAAAACAAACTAAGATTTATAACAAAATGTCGGAAGTACAGTACTTGTTTTATAACTTTCCAATTTTAACGACGAAAGTTAGATAGTTTTGTTGCAAATCATCGAGTTCTATACATGTCTTTCAGTGGCTGCACATCGTGGCATCCGGTGGCAGGAACAAAGGACCAGCAGTGATCGTGACATTATTGTTTAGTGTTGTGCAGTGTGCTTTCGCGAATTATAGAGCGAAGTCCCCAAAATATTGTCGGCCTATAGTGGCCAACCAAAAAATAAACCACCCTTGTGTGTGCAGTGTTCGGCTTAGCTGATAATTCGATATAATTAGTGTAAAAGTGATAGTGCAAGTGCTCTTTAACACGCTGGTAAGTCGTGTACTTACCTCCTAGTAATTAAGTTTATGGAACTAAGTCTTGCAATGGCAAGCAGCATGTCTAATAATAATAATTTGCATGATATAATGATGGATGTCGTAGAGGAAAACCAAAAATCAGACGAAATATGGGCGGAGGTTCTCAGGGAATTCGAGACACTTATAGACAGTGCTAATCTGTATCAAAATTCACCTCACTTGAAAACAGCCTCTGAAATACGAGGACTTATCGTAATCATCATGAATTTCCTGGATACCTTCCCCCATTTCGCTGGTTCCTCGCTGGCTGAAGACATTGCCTTGCAATGCAGGAACCAAATAGATGAGATTCAAGTGGCAACACGTGACCTGAGCTACTATCTAGAGACAGTCACTAACATAGTTCAGGACACGTTCAAAGAAATTCAAAATGAATGCCTACGCAAAAAGGAAAAGGTAAAAAAAACCGCGGACAAAGCAAAAGACTTTCCGTCCATTAGTGAAACTAAGAAATCCGCGGATAAATCAAAAGACTTTCCGTCCATTAGCGAAAGCAAAAATAGCCACAAAAGGAAAAATCCACAAAAAATGACAGAATCTAAAATGCCAAGGCAAACAACAGCCAGCGAGGACACCCTTCAGCTTGAATTGTCCAACAAATTCGCAATTCTGGCTAATGAAGACGTGAACTCGGTTTCCTCTACACGCAGTGTGTCAGGTAAGGGAAAGCCAGTGCACAAACATGGTACGGTGAGTGACTCTAATAAATCAAAAGAGAAACCATCCACAGACAGAAACACACAAATGACACAAAACCAATCACAGACAATGCATGTGGACAATGGTCCATCCAGTAAGGAGAACCCATCCACATGTAACTCACAAACAGACAACACACACGAAGAGTCACCAGTACCTGGACCTTCAAATACTATTCCTAATGCCAACTCTAACCCCAAAAGAGGTCCTAGGCCACCTCCAATAACACTCATAGGCCATGACGACCTAGTTAAAATATACAAAACCCTGAAAACACTCATATCAAATGGCATCAAAATAGTCAACACTAACGAAGGTCTCAGGTACTACACCACTACCAAAGAAGACCATAGTACTGTAACGCGATATTTCGACTCTATTGGAAGGCAATATTATACCTTCCAATATAAAACAGACCAACCCCTGAGGGTAATGCTGAAAGGCTTCCCTCTAATGTCGATATCGAAGACATTAAAAGTGAACTCGTGGAACTAGAATATGAAGTCCGTAGTGTCAAACAAATATCGAAGAAAAATGAGGATGGTTCTACCCACAGATTCCCTCTTTATGTAATCGAGCTCGCCAACAATGAAAAATCCAAACAAATTTATCATCTCGATAAATTGTACAGTACAGTGGTCTCCTTTGAGCCATACCGTCCTCGCTCTGGCCTCAAGCAATGCTTCCAGTGCCAGAAATTCAACCATACATTTGCTTGTTGTAAACTTACTCCCAAATGCGTTATCTGTGCAAAATAACACAGCCATAAAAATTGTCCAGTCCGAGAAGAAGCACGATCTGATTCCTCTCTTCTAAAGTGTGCAAATTGTGGAGAAATAGGTCATCCTGCTTCATACAGGAAATGCCCAAAGTATGAGGAGGCTAATCAGGCCTACCTGAGAAGCAGGCAACCCAAACAAGCAAAAAGTACTACTGCACGCACTTTTAGTTCCCAAAAAATAAACCCCCAAATATCCTATAGTGCTGCAGTAAATTCTGGCATCCCATCTAAACCTCAAATAAACTTACAGAAACGCATTGCTTCGGCCCAAGCACAAGGAAGCACAATGGCTACACCTAACCTACAAAACCTGGCACAAAGCATGGCCCCCATGCTGAATACTATAAAAAACCCAATGGAACGTATGATGTTCCTAACTCAAATGATGTCGTTATGTTTCAGCGATGTATAGACACGCTGAGGGACACTTTCTTAATGTCATGGCATTTAATGCCAACGGAATTGCCTCTCAGATCCATGAACTGGACATTGTACTACACACACACGACATCGACATACTCCTAATCAGCGAGACGCATCTGAAACCAAAGGATAAATTCCGACTCGCTGATTACTACATATATCGTACAGACCGCATTAATGGACCCCTTGGTGGTACAGCAATCTGTATTAAAAAATCCATCTCACATAGACACATCTCTGTCCCAGGGCTACACTTCATTGAAGCCACTGGCATTATCCTTCCTATAGCACCACACTTAAACATATTCATAGCTTCAATATACAAATCACCACTCAGACCACTCACGCGACATGACATGCGCATCCTTACATCCTTCTCGCCCCGGTACCTACTGGCAGGCGATTTCAATGCTAAGCATCGCGCATGGAACTGTCGAGTACACAACGCTTCTGGTATGGTTTTACAAACCTTCTGTAACAACCATAACATTGAAATTTCAGCACCAAGGGAACACACCTTCTTTCGAAACACACAGCAAGGCTTATGCTCCGATATCCTGGATATTGCACTATCCAAAAATATCGACATCTCTCCACAAATAGGCACATTACCTGGTGAGCTTAACTCAGATCATGTCCCCATCACCTTTAAGCTCACCACTAGGTACTTACTTCAGCCCCCCTTCCGGCCACACACGACGAATACAGACTGGAATCATCATT
This sequence comes from Diploptera punctata, assembly GCA_030220185.1. Classification (NCBI taxonomy): domain Eukaryota; kingdom Metazoa; phylum Arthropoda; class Insecta; order Blattodea; family Blaberidae; genus Diploptera; species Diploptera punctata. The sequence goes on from JASPKZ010000467.1 coordinate 836,332, forward strand.
CAAGACTCCTTTCGCAGTGGATTAATCCTCGACTGAGAATCAACTCCACTGAAGAACTGGAGACTTCCATAAATGACTTCCAGGCTTCTATTCAAACCGCAATTGACACAGCCACGTCACGCAACAACACTACACGTCCTACACAAACAGATCAGACACTTCTCGACCTCCTGGAACATAATTGGAGAGCCCTCAAACAGTACAGACTCTATGGAGCACCTCAAACAAAGCAGGATTACAATCGCTATGCTCGACTGGTCAAAGAACGACTGCAAGATCACAAAATTACGCAATGGGAAAATTCCCTGGCTAACTTTAATGTAAAAAAGACCCCACCTTGGGAGATTATAAAAAGAATAAAGTCAAACCGCGGACCTTCTAAACCGACTGCAATTCAGAATAATGGAACTTGGGCTTATCATCCTTACGATCAAGCACAAGTTCTCGCGGAAAATCTTGCAGACCGATTCAGACCACAAGAGCTAACGACGCCAGTTCACGAAGCTGAAGTCAATGACAGAGTAGACACCTTTCTAGCTGCTCCCTTCCCTAATGAAAGACCCAATATCCATCTAGCTGACTTACGCTCTCATGTCCAGGCCCTTCGCACTACAAGTGCACCAGGACATGATCGTATCAGTAATCTAGCCATAAAGCACCTACCGCGCAAAGCGCTACTACGTCTCCTCACCATATTTAAATCCTGCATACAACTTAACCATTTCCCTGCAGCTTGGAAGATGGCTAAAGTAATTGTATTACCGAAACCAGGTAAAAATCCAAATAATCCAGACAATTTGCGACCAATAAGCCTCCTGCCAGTTCTAGGAAAAATCCTAGAAAAACTCATTTTGGCAAGACTCAAAATTCAAGTTACAAACAAGGAACTAATTCCTAACCATCAATTTGGATTCAGAAATTCACACAGCACACCGCTGCAACTGGCCAGGCTTATAGACCAAATTGTCACTGGTTTCAACGCCAAGCGTAGTACAATAGCAGTCTTCCTTGACATTGAGAAAGCGTTTGACACAACTTGGATAAACGGATTGATCTACAAGCTAATACAATTCCAAATTGATCCAAATTTAGTTAAAATTATCTCCACTTATCTGAGAAATAGAACCTTCTACGTCTCAGTAAGTGGTAATAAATCGGACATGAAGTCCATACTGGCGGGAGTTCCACAAGGAGCTGTCCTTTCACCCTTATTGTACTCACTATATGTCTCGGACCTTCCTTCACCTCCATCACTCCAAATAGCCTCCTTTGCTGATGACACTTGTCTCTTCATGCAATCGAAACTCAAATCCATTCCTCACAGACTTGCAACATTCCAGCGAGCAATAACCATAATATATGAATGGTTTTGCTCCTGGAACATTAAACTTAATGCAAATAAAACACAAGTCGTCCTGTTCACCAAATCAAACTTTCCCTGTCCAATTCAGCTCACTATGGGTGTGCAACCCCTACCAGTAGAAACTTCAGTCAAATATTTAGGCCTAATATTGGATAAAAAAACTCACACTAAGAGCTCATATCGACCATATCACTTTTAAAGCTCAGCAAGGTATAGCTATATTATATCCGTTTTTCAAGTCGCCGTCTCTGTCCCGAAGGATCAAGGTCACTCTATACGTGGCCGTGATCCGTAGTATGCTATTGTACGGCTGCGAATCTCTGAGTATCCTTGCGAAATGCCACAAAAAGAAACTTCAGATATTGCAGAACAAATGTCTCAAAATTATACTTTCGGCACCGCGTTACACAAGGATAACGGAGATGCACGAGGCCACGAAGGTACCATATATTGATACTATCATAACTGAAAGGGTTACATCCATGCTCCGAAATATAAATGATCATGGAAACCCCATAGTACGCAATATAGGACACCTTCCACAATGGCGTACTACACATAGAAACATATTCGACACATTAAACCACCCGTAGTATTCAGCATGAAATAACCAAGATCAGAGGGGTCAGCGCAGATTGGCGTGGCTCATTCCGGTCCTGAAAGTTATCAGCGACACGGTTTCCGATGCCCCAATTAAGCGAGATCTATCTGCCTTGGAATCAAACATCCACATTATATCAATAGCAATAGCACATGCTAAAATAGAATCAATCCCCATATAACCGCCGTATAGGCTAGGGAAAAACAGCGAAACCCAATACTGCATACACCTACGCGAATTCGCCGTCAAGGGACAAATAACAGTCCCAGCAAAAGGCACACTGGGCAGCGCAAACAGCTGTCAACAACAGTCAGTCAGTCTATACATGTTTTATACCATAGAGAACCGATATGAGCATGAAGGAATACAGAGATGTACAGAAAAAAGTTATTGTGGCTTGAACATAGCCAAGAGATAAATAAAAGCTGTAAATATTGTACCTCGGGGATATTATGGATGTGTATAAATTTCGTCTTCTATTAAATTCAAAACCTGATAAAACTGCTCAGGCGAAAATCTGAAGTATTCTAAAATTTGGTCTATTCGTCAACCATATGTTTATTTAAGAACTAAAGAATAATTTATTATATAATGCTACGGTTTATTATACAGCGTGTCGCGCCCGACGTGACGCGAATTCGCGTTTCGCTCGGCGTGATGCTGGTTTCGCATGGAGCGCATTCGCTACAGCGCATATGTTTATGGAATTGTCGCCAGATGGCACCACATATATGGAAAATCAAAATGACCAACGTTCATAATAAATTTCCAAATGTGTTTACAAAAACTAATGTATACAAACCTGTCCCTGCATAACCTAATAAAATAAATTACATACATACTATTTAGTAAACTATAAACTAATCTGCTGTACACTAAACTGACCCATCGGAATCTAACAAAATGAAGTGATTGAACATTTATTTCTTAAAATATGGTTTGGAATTAAATGCAAATGTTGGTCATTCACACATATGTCCTGCCATCTGGTGGATTTAATTTTATGAGCGTCCACGTATGCCAACTTCAATTCTGATAAAGAACTTTGAAAATAAATTGAGAGGAAAAGTCATAATTTGTCTACATAGATAAACATATTAAAATTCTTCATAAAAAAAGTTTCACGTGTCGTTGCAAAACGATTAAAATAGTTCGAAATATTAGTAAAGACAGAAAAAGTACCTAGAGCAACAGCATCATATGAATGTTGTATGGAAAATTATAGAATAAATTATTCTTTAGTTCTTAAATAAACATATGGTAGATGAATATACCAAATTTTAGAATACTTCAGATTTTCGCCTGAGCAGTTTTATCAGGTTTTGAATTAAATAGAAGACGAGATACAATATTTACAGCTTTTATTTATCTCTTGACTAAGTTCAAGCCACAATAACTTTTTTCTATACATCTCTGTACTCCTTCGTGCTCATATTGTATAAAACATGTATAGAACTCAATGATTTGCAACAAAATCATCTAACTTTCGTCGTTATGGAAAGTTATAAAACAAGTACTGTATTTCCGACATTTTGTTATAAAATCTTAGTTTGTTTTTAGCAATTACACCAATGAGTACGGGTAATATCTTCTATATTCTTTGTTTGCGCTGGCAAATTGCGTCCTGGATTCAAGAGATTCCAAAATACGACGCGACATGTCAGCGCAATTTTTTTGCGCCATCAATTTGCGTTGTAGATAAACCACTTCCATTTAAATACACGGGGTGCAATTTTTGCGCTGGCGCGTTGCGTCGTAGATAAACCACAGCATAAAAGTAAAAAAACAAATGCAAATTGCGAGGCGCAAGGCACGCATCCCGGTCAGCCATTACGCATAGAGAACCGAAGGCCATTACGTTATTAATGAATTTTATCTGTCCTTGAAACAACGAAAAAGGGGGTTAACTAATTTAAGATTTTACAGCGCAATTGTTATTTAAAATTAATATATAATTATGGAATATTCACCTGAAAGGTCCGTCTCCTCAACTTAATTATCATTTAACTGTAGCGCTTTCGGGACTTATCCCATCATCGGCAGGATTCAAAACTGGTGTTTCACTGAAGATCTGGTAGAGGGGGTTGCATGTATTGGGTTCGTTTTCGTTTATCAGGCTGTCGTTGTTGTATTGTTATTTGCAACACAGGTATGTGTTTCTAGCGTTGTGCCCAACCAGTTCATTTCGAGAAGTAGTTCGTTCACTCGCACTCACTTTTATGAACCATTCAATTGAACTAGTTCGTTCATAAAATTTAGCGAAGCCCTTCATTCGCCAAGAAAAAAAAAAAGAACGGGCTGGTGGAGGGGGAAGCACGGGGTGACTTGACGTTAACCAATCACGTGGTAGCTGTGGATTTGAAACATAAACGTAAATAATTCTGTAAATTCTATTTTAATTTATTTGAGCAAGAAAAATTCTAATATGACTGCTACCATACTTCAGTTTATTTTATAATTACTTATACCTCCTTTTTATTTCTGTTATAACTGTATTATTTGCATAATTGTATTTATATACAGATTTTCAATGTTTACATATTTTATTTGAAGTTGTAAATGTTAATAAAAAACAAAATCGTAACTCTATGATTTGAAGAAAAAAAAAAGGTGTGGAGTATTTTAAAACTTTTAAGGAAGATATATTTTATTTTATTTATATATGTATTATTTACACATATTATTTGCATAATAGTTCTTTAAAAAGAAAGAAATATGCAAAATCGTACTATTGGCAATTACTTGATCTTAATCTTTACAACCCCTAAACTAAAAATATAAAGAGGTTGAATACTGGGTAGGCCAACAAAATTTAGCCTTGTGTGTGCACTTTTACAGAATGGCTTCTAATTCGCGATCAAGAAAAAGTAGTGCAATTTGGGGTTTTCTTCTTCTTCGCCGATTTAGGCGATGGTAAAGCAAAGTGTAACTTTTGTTCTAAACACAGTTTTCATTCAGGGGGGGCGAGATGCTTTTAAACTTGCACGGCATATTCGCCCTAAATGTTTAGCAAGGTAAGATTTTTACTAAATTTTGCAACAGCTTTTTGTAAACCTAGTAAAATATGTTGTTTTAAAACTTGGATAAAATGGATTTTCATTAAATACTTTCGGAATTCCAGTAAATAAAATGTAAAGTGATTGTAATATTAGACTACATTAGATTTGTAGCGTTAGTAATGCCGTAGATCAAAAGGAGTAATCCCTGAGTAATGCTGCGTATGAGTGATGACGTAAGCAAGAGCGGGAAGGTGCCGTAATGTACATGTACTGAATGAATGAGCGTGTCGAATGTTGAGAGTTTGAAGTACAGAAGTGTTTAAAGCCAGTTCACTCTGTCAAGGTAGTTCGTTCCTCTAAGACACTTCACTCTTCCAAGGTAGTTCGTTCATCTAAAACACTTCACTCTTCTAAGATAGTTCGTTCTTTTATACCACTTCGTTCTTCCAAGGTAGTTCGTTCTTCTATGTAACTTCACTCAGGTGAGATAGTTCGATCTTCTCAGACACTCACTGCGGTACGAGCGATATGGATGACGTAGGAAAGAGGCGGGAACATGTAAGGTCGATGGGCGGAGAAATGTAGAGTAATCAACGAATGAGCGAAAGTTGATTTGGAGTGAGACATCTATGATCTAGAGCTTGAAATAAAAATTAAATTTTAATTTTGAGTAGCAGTAGTGAACTCTGAACTGGCAGTTCACTAAAAGTGAGTAACTTTTTTACACTTCACTGTAGTGAAGCGTTCTTTTTAAACGACTCACTCTCGAATTACTTATTACTATGTGTTTCGCATAACGGGTGTGCAATGAAGTTGAATCTATACAGGTAGAATCTATACAGTAAAAGTTCCTTATTCGCGGGGGATATGTTTCGCAAATAAAGAAACCGCGAATATGGAATGGTAATTTGTATGGGTATATAGGAGATACGTTCTAAGGTTAAAGAATAACATAAAATTAATTAATGAGAGATTTTGAGCAATTTCTACTAATTATTACTGTCGGGTTTAGGCAAGGACTTAGAGAACTTGGTAATTTTTTCCTGTTTTGCCGCTTTTAAAAGGTCTTTCAATTAAGATTGATATTCAGCAGTGAATTCTGCGATATAATTCCTTATTTTGTCTTCGGCTCAATTCTGGAAATGCGTGTTATTATGCATTACAGAGACTCTTGACTTCCCTACTCCTTTCAAAAAACGTTAAACTGAAAATATATAAAAGTATTATTCTACCAGTTATATTATATGGATGCGAAACATGGACTCTTACTTTAAGGGAGGATAGGAGATTACGACCCTCCATGGTATCTTTACCTTGTCGTGGTGGAGTGGCTTGTGTGCTTAAATGATCCTGAGAGCTATGCCGGCGGTAGCATTGCTGCCGATAGGGTTACCCATGCCGGACTGGTCGAAGGTGATAAGCCAGACGAAATAAGTACCTTGGTCGAAAGAGTGACGATCTTTCACCGTAAAAATACAACCGTCAAGAAATGCGGACATGGGTTCTACTGGGGTAAAATTTTCCGGAGGTCAAATAGTCCCCCATTCGGTTCTCCGGGCGGGGACTACTTCAGGGAACCCATGCCAAAGGCTCAAACACAGGGACATGTTCCTAGGAACATGGAATGTTAGGACTTTATACAATAGCGGGGCACTAGAGATATTAACGCGGGAATTGGATAAATCGCCCTTGGATATAGTCGCTTTACAGGAAGTTAGGTGGCCAGGAGAAGGTAGTCAGGAATCAGGAAGCTTTGCATTATACTATGGGGGTGCAGAAAGACCTGCATTTGGAACGGGTTTTTTTAGTCAGAAGGAGGATCCTATCCGCTATCCGAGATATTAAGTTTGTTAGTGATAGGATATCATACATAATTCTAAAGGGTAAACGACATGATTTTATAATTGTAAATGTACATGCCCCCACAGAAGATAAAGATGACAAGATCAAGGATGAGTTCTATGAAGAATTAGAATGCTTATTTGATAGCCTTTCACGATATCATATGAAAATTGTCTTAGGAGATTTTAATGCAAAAGTGGGGCAGGAAGATATATTCAAACCAACAATAGGCAAATTCAGTCTTCATGAAGATAGTAACGACAACGGGGTTAGATTAGTCACATTTGCCACATCAAAGAATCTCATTGTTAAGAGCACAACACATCAGCATAAGGATATTCATAAATACACCTGGACGTCCCCAGATGGAGAAACTCGGAACCAGATTGATCATGTATTAGTGGATAAACGCTGGCACAGTAGCATCATTGATGTTAGATCAGTTAGAGGGACAGACTGCAATTCAGATCATCATCTGGTCAGGGTGAAAATCAGACAACGGCTATCGCTTATGAGAGGAACAAACGCTAAAGATGATTCTGTAAAATATGAATTAAAAAACTTGAAAAATGATGAAATGCGGCAAGAATACCAAATCAAAATTGCTAATAGATTTGAAGTACTGGAATCTTCAGATGACAATGTGGCAAATGAAGAAGAAACTGATATAAATAAAGAATGGGAGGCTATAAGAGATACTATTAAATTGTCAGCATCAAAAGCATTGGTTGTTTAAAAAAGAGGCAAAACAAGAAATGGTTTGATGAGGAATGTGCCGACATTGTAAAGAAAGAAAGCTAGCAAAAATTAAATGGTTACACGAGCCAAATGAGGTAAATTTAGAGCAATTGGGTAGTGTTAGACGGGAAACCACCAAGTTACTAAAGAGTAAAAAGAGGGAATATTTGAGAGAGAAGATTAATGATCTTGAAATGAATGCAAAAAATAGGAACATTAGAGAATTATATCAGGGAATTAGTATAGAGAAGAAAGGGTTTCAGGCTAGAACAAACATAATTCGGAATGAAAATGGGGATATGATTGCAGATTCCAAGAGTATATTAAATAGATGGAAAAGTTATTTAATCAGCTATTAAATGTACATACAGAACAGGACATTGAGGAGGATAAGTTACAGACAGCAGAAATGCTAGTCGCAGAGCCAAGTGCATTAGAGGTTGAAATGGCAATTGAAAAATTGAAGATGTATAAAGCATCAGGTTCAGATGAGATCCCAGCAGAACTAATAAAATCAGGGGGAGAAAAATTGATGGACAAGATACGCTGGTTGCTTAGTATGATTTGGCAAAAAGAAGCTCTTCCAGATGAATGGAAGGAATCAATTATCGTACCAATTTATAAGAAAGGAGATAAAACTGATTGCAACAACTATAGGGGCATCTCATTACTTTCAACTTCGTACAAAATTCTAACAAATATACTAGTAAGCAGACTTACTCCCTATATTGATGACATTCTAGGAGATCATCAATGTGCATTTAGAAGAAACAGGTCTACAACAGATCAGATTTTTAGTATAAGACAGATTTTAGAAAAGAAATGGGAATATAATGGTACTGTACATCAACTATATGTAGACTTCAAAAAAGCATATGATTCAATTAAGAGGGAGAAGTTATATAGTATCCTGCTGGAGTTCGGAATTCCCAAAAAGTTAGTTAGACTTATACGAATGTGTCTAAATGGCTCAACGAGTAGGGTGCGTGTAGGCAAAGAGTTTTCAGACACTTTTGAAATCCAGAATGGGTTGAAACAAGGAGATGCACTATCTCCTCTACTATTTAATTTTGTACTAGAGCATGCCATTAAATCTTTAGAGAATGAGGAAGGCTTACAACTGAATGGTATTAATAAGCTGTTAGTTTATGCTGATGATGTAGTACTACTGGCCGATAGCGAGGAGATACTAAAGGCCAACACGCACACACTATTGAGTAACACTAAGAAATTAGGACTGGAAGTAAATATCAGTAAAACTAAATATATGGTCACACGTAGAAATACATTATATAATGGAAATGGACAGCTAATGACAAATGAGGGAAATTTTGAGGAATTGGCTGAATTCAAATACCTGGGAGCAATAATCACAAATAGGAATGAGATGCACAAAGAAATTAAACATAGGCTCAATTCTGGAAATGCATGCTATTATGCATTGCAGAGACTTTTGATGTCCCAACTCCTTTCAAAAAACGTTAAGCTGAAAATATATAAAACTATTATTCTACCAGTTATATTATATGGGTGCGAAACATGGACTCTTACTTTAAGGGAGGAAAGGAGATTACGAGTATTTGAGAATAAAGTTCTTAGGAAAATTTTTGGACCAAAGAGAGATGAACAGACAGGTGAATGGAGAAGACTACATAACAATGAACTACATGGTCTTTATAGGAAGCCAGATATAATAAGAACAGTTAAGTCCCGTAGACTGCGATGGGCAGGACATGTTGCGCGTATGGGGAATGAAAGACGTGCATGGAAACTTCTTGTAGGAAAGCCAGAAGGAAAACGCCCAGTTGGTAGACCAAGAATGAGGTGGGAGAACAACATTAACTATGATTTGAGGGAAGTAGATTATACAGGAAATGATTGGAAAGCATTAGCTCAGGATAGGGATGTATGGAGAGCTTATATCCGTGCGGCCATGAACCTACGGGTTCGATAGTGCCAGTGAGTAAGTAAGTAAGTAAGTAAGTATAGGAGATTACGAGTATTTGAGAATAAAGTTCTTAGGAAAATTTCTGAACCAAAGAGAGATGAACAGACAGGTGAATGGAGAAGACTGCATAACAGTGAATTACATTGTCTTTATGGGAAGTCAGATATAATGAGAACAGTTAAGTCTCGTAGACTGCGATGGGCAGGACATGTATGAATGGGGAATGAGAGATGTGCATGGAAGCTTCTTGTAGGAAAACCAGAGGGAAAACACCCAGTTGGTAGACCAAGAATGAGGTGGGAGAATAACATTAACTATGATTTGAGGGAAGTCGATTATACAGAGGGTGATTGGAAAACATTAGCTCTGGATAGGGATATATGGAGAGCTTATGTCTGCACGGCCATGAACCTATGGGTTCGATAGTGCCAGTGAGTTAGTTAGTTAGTTAGTCTTCAAATTTCTTAATTCATTAACATTGAAACAGCGTGATATAGAAGCAAACGACTTGCCAACGCGTATAAATGGCCAAGCATTTTTATTTTTACTTTAAGCGGAAGCACTAAATTTTTTCTCTTCGGTACTAATTATTTTTCTTTCCTTTTACTCAGCATTATAAACTGGGAACAAAACACAAGAGACACTTGTTATTCATTCAAAATTATTGCAACGAATGAGTTGAAACAATAATATACTGATTGTGGCATTTATCAAAGTACATATCAGCATGTGAAATACGATAACAGCTTTTAACAATGAACTTTAGGGTCAGTGATAATTAGGTTTGTTTTGTTTTGATATTTGTCCATTTGGTTTGAATTGCTATTTGTAAAAAGCCGTCTTGGCACCTGCCTTCAGTAAAATAAAAAAAACTGCTGATGGTTAATAAATATATTTATCTTTCTGCTTTATAATTTTTTTCATGAATTGTGTAGAAATATCCTTCCGTTTCCGCATAGGACAGATTCTGTATTATGCAACATAAATACACGTAAAATTACTATTATTTTGCCGGGACCAATAAATTTGTTCACATTGGACGATTTCCGCATTATTCACATTCCAGATTAAACAAGTTTTACTGTAACACTATGTGGTGTTAATAAAAATACATCTCAACTCATATTTTGTCTTTTTTTTTAGAACGGTTTGGGAGAAATTAGTATTCCATTGTCAATTTTGCTGGACCGTTGTTCTGTTATTTAAGGAAACTGAATCACCACAAAAGAACAATGGTTGAGTAAAAATGATTTCTCCAAAATCAGTCCAAAAACAAGACAAAATATGGTATGAGATGTTATTTTTTATTAATAAATAATTCAGGGAAAATGTTTTACTTTAGGTATAGTAAATGGCAGAAATAACGACTTAGCTACCAAAATCATGAAGCCAGTAATACAGTAATCTGTAATTTGTTAGTTCATTATTCCAATCGCTTGAGGTCTCTGTAGTCTATAGGCATCACTGATTAACATTATCATCAGCAATCTCTATTAGTGGATTATCCCTGGTCTCGGATCTTCTATGTAAAAAGTTTCTTTGGCCAGCTCATATGCTATAGCCTTGATGGTGCATATTTTCCCACAGTTTAGGAACCATACCTTCACTTTCTCAATGCATTCTAAGTCACTGATTGTCAATTTTTCCCATATTAATTCGAGTTCATAGGTGATTATTGGGGATATTATCATGTTGAAAAGTGTAGTGGCTGCCTTTAGTGATAAGGGTGCAATATTCTTTATTCTATATATCACTTTCATGGCTTCCGCTGCCCTTTCCTGTATGTGGTATCTGAACGAGTTCCCTGTTGTTTGTAGGGTTACGCCTAGATATCTGAATTTGTTGACTGTTGTTATGGGTTCGTTGTGTAGCATCATTATGTCTTTCGTTGATGTTCGCCCTCCTTTTCTGAATGTCATCAGACAGGTCTTTTGCATATTGATGCTCAGTTGGTTTTTCATTAACCAGCTTTCTAGTTCTAAAAGTGTTTCTTGAGTTCTTCTCAGTTGGAGGATCTTAAGGCCATATCGTCTGCATACATGATAAATGTGGTTGCAGTCTTTCTTTTGAGTATCTCCATTATGTCTACCATTCCTATGTTAAACAGTAGCGGGCTTATGGGGTCACCCTGGAGGACTCAATTTGTCTGTGTGATCATCTTTGATCTGGTGACCCCATCTTCTATTTCGATGTAGTTGTATTGGAGAGCGTCTTCTATTATGTTGAATGCCGATCATATGTTTTAATTTTTGGATCAAGAGTTTTCTGTTCAGGGAGTCGAATGCTTTGCTGTAGTCTATGAATACAGTTTAGTGTTTTCCTTTGAGTTTTCGTAGGGCTTCTTCTAATTCACCCATTAGGTACCTACGGCTTGTAATGTGCTTCTACCTCGAGTGAAACCAAATTGACATTCAGGGATTGAGACTATTTCTTCTAGTCTGTTCGTTATGATTCTCATATATATTTTGAAGAGGCTGTTTTCAATTGCCATGCCTCTGTAAGCATTGGGGTCGCTTGTGTCTTATTTTCCTTTGTATAGCACTTTAATAAAAGGTCTTCTCCAGCTATTTGGTACACCTGAGTTTAGGCCATAGTGGGTAGTAGTTTCCCAAGGGACTCTTTGACGTGTTCTATGTAGATTCGATCTGGTCCCGGTGCTTTTTTATTTTTTGCCTATCTTACAATGACCTCTATTTCCTCTGGTGCTATCGTGATTTTGTCTTCTTTGTGGTTTGTTGTCAGTTCTTCTGTTTCGTTTTCGTTTCTGGTGTAAGCGATATCTACGTTGTTTTTGTTCAGTAAGTTTTGAAAGTGTACCTCCCATTTATCCATTGGTATAAAAAAACAAATTACAGCTTACTGGATTATCGACAAAAACAATTTGTGCCATCTATCGAGAAAAATATAATTAATCAGTATTGAACACAGTGGCTCAAACATTTTTGGTATTTACAATATATTTCAAATAATTCTCAGAATAATATAGTTAATCAAATTTTACACCTCATCTCATGTTATTAAAAAACTCAGGACTAGTTTCGAAATAAACATTTCTTGCAAAACCAGCCCTGAGTTTTATAAAAATATAAGGCAAGCTGTAAAATTTGATCAATTTAATTATATTTATTTAATAAAACCTAATAGTGTTATAAAGTCCACTGCTGTGGTCTCGAGGTAACATGCTGCCTTATCACACAACGGGCCCAGATTCGATTCCCAGTTGGGACAAGCTTCCTGGATTACGTTTTTTTTTCGGGATTTTTCCTCTCCTGTAAGACAAATGTCAGGAAGCTTTGAAGCCCAAACGGTACCTGAACATCATCTGGCCATAATTATCATCCTCATCCTGGATATGGAAAGCAATGGAAAGCTGCCACACTAGTAAAATTCCTAGTAAAGCATAAAAAAGTATTATGATTGCAGTGAAGGGCCTGTCCTAGCGCAGAACGTCAGGGGGTGCCAACCATAGAGAATGAAGGTACCGTTCTGCCACGAAGGAAAAATTGAATCACCACAAAAGTACAACAGTATCGATACTAGTAAAATATAATTACATAAACTAAGTAATATCATAAAAACAATAACACAACAGAATTATTTCCAATTCAACAACAAACTCTTCATCCAAGAAGACGGTATTCATGGGAAGTCCCACTTCTGGGATCCTAGCAGAAATATTCTTACAAAAGTTAGAAAATAAACATCTCAAGGAATTAATTACAAAATTCAACATAAAATTACTTACAAGATATGTAGACGACGTATTAATTATTTACAATGAAAATAGGAAAGAAAAAGAAATCTCACAGGAATTAAATAACATGCACAACAAAATCATCTTTACCGAAGAAACAGAAATCAACAACAGTAAAAACTATTTGAACATTACATTAACAAAAAACTTCACCAACAACAAAATAGAAATCGGCATTTATCAAAAAGCCGACAAGCAACACACTAGCTATAAACAATAAATCCAGATATCCTTTTCAACATAAAGTAAGTACCAGTGGCGGTTCCAGAGAGGGGCCATGGCTCCCCCCCAAGAATTTTTTAAAGATAAATTATGAGACTAAATAATGAACTATTATCTTGTACTTAAAAATCAAATAAACTTAGGTACATTAATTAGCAAAGAGCATTCCTGACCGGCCACGAGTAAACTTGTGATCGATGCATTTTTGTTTCTCATCAGCAGTGAGACGAGATAGATTCTGAGAAAAAATTGCCAATCAACAATATGTTAATGTTGAACGAAAATATTTGGCAATGGTCTATCTTGGTATCGTGCACGGCGACTGTTTTTCTCAGTCCTCATCATTTGTTTATGCGATCAGCATAAAAAAAAAGCTGGTAATATTTTTTTTTGTGTTAAATGATGTGAAATGTTTTTCTTGTTTAGTGTTTGTATTTTCACTCCAGTACAAGAATGAAAAATAATGGTAAGTACGGAGAAAAATTCATTAACTAGTGTAAATACTTAATGCTAATAAGGTTTAATGTGCAGGCAAGTTTCTCTCACATTTCAAACCTAAAAGTTATTGTTTTTATTTTCTTAGTACCTACAAATTTATAATTCCACCAAATTTTGCTCAGGCTCAAACTCTGTTTAAAAAATAGAACTACAGTGCTGCTCAAAATTGAAGGATCAACTTCTTATCCTTGAAAAAAATAGGTTATTTTAGTGTCTGAATCAGTAATGAGATTATTTTTTCATCCACTTTGATTTTTTTTCAGTATAAAGTGGAAGAAATAGAGCGCCAAAAATTGTCAAGTTTGAAAGTTTACATATGACGAACAAATTTTTTCGGACAAATCGAACAACAGATTCTGGTAGGTAATTCCTCCCCTGTTGTATCATTTTATAAAACTTTACTGTACAATTTTTTTTACTGAATTATGTACAATAAATCAAGGAATGGTACTTTTTACTTTGATCGACTATAACTTCCGAATGAGTAATCATAGGACATTTCCAGAATGTGCTTCGGAGAGCCGAGGAAATTTGCTGTTGAATATTGGGTGAGACTGTTTTCCATTGTTTAAAATCTACCTGAAAATTACTTGCAAAGCAGAGGAGACACGTTTTGCAAAATGTCTACAATACAAATCATTGCAGTTTAATATCAATTAAAATATTCACTTTGGAAAAAATAATTTTTCTACTCTGATAATGAAATCTAAATTATACCGCCAGCATTAGTATTACCCAAACTTGTGAATATTGTCATTGATACTAAACTGCAATGAGTTTGTTTCTCACCAAATATTCGATTGAAGACAAATTCCCTCAGTTTCCCAATGCACAACACTCCTAAAGTTATTTGGTAACTAACGTGAATTTAAAACTTCTCTCTATGGTATAAAATATCACTAGAAGTTTTTGCCATGAATACCACCGATTTTACAATCATATTTAACACTATAAACGTTATATTTAAATTCATTTCATCAGTGGAAGCCATGACTGAAGAAGGACATGATATTGTCTGAAACCATCGGTATCAAAGAAATTTGAAATCATATGAGGTGAGTCGATAAAAATATGTTCTCCACTCACTATTAACTATAAACATTGTTTGATGTTTGTGACCCCCACAGATTTTAAAATATAAGTTAATAAAATTAGCAAAGTTAGTCAAAAACCAGGAGTTTAAAAGCTAGGCGGACATTTAAACCCGGGCAGCATGCTGATACCTGGCCATTTAAACTTGGGCGCTTAAAGGTTAATAATATGACAGCCAACAAGAAAAGATTGCAATCTCACAAACTCACAGCTCAGTGAGCTGGTAATACGATCTTAGAATGGACGATACATATTGATGTCAAATGGCCCACCCGCATAAATATCTACACAAAATGGTAGGAATAAGAAAAGTGATTCAGCTGGCTAGTACACCTGTAAGAGCCAATGTGTACCAGCCCAGACATGATTTTGGCCATTTTAGGCATTTTTTTTATTAACTTCAAACTGGTCTGTTACGGATTTGGTGGTTTCTTTAATGTCAAGACAAATGTCAGAGCAGCTCCCAAATATACCACCAGTACACTCTTATTTACCCTATAAATATTCCAAATTCAATATTAAAACATGGCATAATTTTTTCCACATTACAAAAATTTCGATGTCAATCGCATTGTACTAGTGGTTATGCTCCTTGCCTGTGGTCTCAGGTTCAAACCTGGCCAGCATTGATGGATTTTTTTAGGAAGGAAAAATCCAAGGAGCAAGTCCTCCAGAGGAATATAAACCATGGGTACTGAGTCTGAAGATTTTCAGGCTCGTAAAAGATCCTTAAGCTTGAATAAAAAGTCTCTAAGCAAAATTCACTGATCTCAACATCTTAGTAATACCTTAGTATGTTGACCACATGCCATTCATGACATCTATGGGCAAATAAGGTAACTAAATTAACTTGGTCTAGTAACTCCTAACATAGGAGAGGCCATGGCTCAACATAGGGCTATGCCATTTTAGATATAGAGGAAAATATTCCTAAAATAATTAAATTAATTTTCAAAATTTCCTTATTGACACTAAAAAAACAGAATTGATTAATTAAATAAATTCCTAAACTGCTCTGCTAAGGTTGCTGGTGGTTTCCTTAGCACCAAGTAAATAGCGGAGTAGTCCCCTTACCTGTATCAGTAGAGTCAAATTATATTTGAAGAGAAACATTTTTGCCTAGACCGAGACTCGAACCCGGGACCTTTGGCCTGCCGGGCCAAATGCTCTACCAACTGAGCTACCGAGGCGAGTTACGATCTAGATGCAAATTTTTCTCTTATATACGTTGTAATTCCCTCTCGCCAAATGCTTTTGAAACCATTGCTTCTATCTTTGCAAATGGCAGCTTCTTAGTTAAGAAGACATTTATTGGGAATTTAACATTACTTTATAAAGCTAGTAAG
The DNA here is from genome assembly GCA_030220185.1 of Diploptera punctata. Lineage (NCBI taxonomy): Eukaryota > Metazoa > Arthropoda > Insecta > Blattodea > Blaberidae > Diploptera > Diploptera punctata. The sequence goes on from JASPKZ010000467.1 coordinate 852,735, forward strand.
GCTTCTAATGATGTTTTTATTATTCATTTAACATTTCTCACTGAAAGATAAATTATATTTGAAGAGAAAAATTTTCGCCTGGGCCGAGACCCGAACCCGGGACCTTTGGCTTGCCGGGCCAAATGCTCTACCAACTTAGCTACCGAGGCGAGTTACGATCTAGATGCAAATTTTTCTCTTCTATACGTTGTAATTCCCTCTCACCAAATGCTTTTGAAACCATTGCTTCTATCTTTGCAAATGGCGGCTTCTTAGTTAAGAAGACATTTCTTGGGAATTTAACATTTCTCACTGAAAGATAAATTATATTTGAAGAGAAAAATTTTCGCCTAGACCGAGACTCGAACCCGGGACCTTTGGCTTGCCGGGCCAAATATAATTTTATCTAGGCGAACGGTATCAAAGAAGTTTGAAAATGTATAGGGTGAGTCGATTAAAATATGTTCTCCACTCACTATTAAGGAAAATATGTTAACTAACAAACTGTATTTCTCTTTCTCTTCCTTACTATGTTGCCACTTCCTGTCCTTTGTATTATGTTATTTGATTGGCAGGTAGAGAGCTTACAAATACTATGTATTTTAATGATCCGTCGTTCTGCGCGGTCAGTGGCAGACCCTGTTAATTTTGGGGTTATGTCTAGGAATGAGCTGTCCCTTTCTTGCCTTTCTCATTACATGTAGCCACTTGTGATTTATTGTGAGGCTGGTAACTGAGAAGACAAATACTGTGATTTTAAATTATCCGACCGCTTGAGCATTCCATGCTTAAATGACTAATTTGACAACCATGTTAAGATCATTCACACATGTTTAGAGATTCTTCCCCCACATTTGAAGTTGAAAAATTTCAATACATGATCGGATGTACAGTTTTCTTCTACATCCCTTCCACAGATTCAGTAGATCGGCAACACTAGCATTAAAACTTTTCCTCCACGCCCGTGCACAGTTAACTTGGATGTGTAATACATTGTAATATACACATTAACTAACTCACTGGCTCTATTGAACCCGTAGGTTCATAACCGCGCGTTATAATAAGCTCTCCATACATCCCTATCCTGAGCTAATATTTTCGAATCATCCCTTGTATAATCTAATTCCCTCAAATCATGGATAATATTATTCTCCCACCTCATTCTTGGTTTACCAACTGGGTGTTTTTCCTCTTGTTTTCCTACAAGGAGCTTCCATGCGCTTCCTTCATTCCCCATACGTGCCACATGTCCTGCCCATCGCAGCCTATGAGACTTAACTGTTCTTATTATATCTGGCTTCCTATACATATCATGTAGCTCACTATTAAGTAGTTTTCTCCATTCAGCTGCCTGTTCATCTCTCTTTGGCCCAAACATTTTCCTAAGAACTTTATTCTCAAATACTCGTAATCTCCTTTCGTCCCTTAAAGTAAGAGTCCATGTTTCGCATTCACATAATATAACTGGGAGAATAACTGTTTTATATATTTTAGTTTTAACGTTCTTCGAAATAAATTGGGGCGCGACAAGAGTCTCTTGTAATGCATAATAGCATGTATTTCCAGAATTAAGCCTATGTTTAATTTCCTTGTGCATCTCATTCCTATTTGTAATTATTGTTCCTAGATACTTGAAATCAGCCACTTCTTCAAATTTCCTTAATTGGTCATTGGTTGTCCATTTTCATTACCGGTATATAACACAATTCTATGTGTGAACATATATTTAGTTTTATTGATGTTTACTTCCAGTCCCAATTTCTTAGTGTTATTCAATATAGTGTGCATGTTGTCCCTTATTATTTCCTCATTATCACTCAATAATACTACATCACCAGCATAAACTAACAGCCTATTAATACCATTGAGTTATAGGCCTTCTTCATTCTCCAAAGATTTAATGCCATGCTCTAATACAAAATCGAATAGTAGAGGAGATAGTGCATCTCCTTGCTTTAACCCATTGTGAATTTCAAAAGTATCGGAAATCTGTTTGCCTACACGCACCCTACTCTTTGTGTCATTTAGACACATTTGTATAAGACTAACTAACTTTTTAGGAATTCCGAACTCTAGAAGGAATTATACACATTATATACATACATACATACATACATAGTGTTCTGCCCAAGAGCAAACTCAGCATTCTCCACTCTTTCCTTAACTAAGCTTTCCTTTTTGTATCTGCATACAAACCATTTATTTTAATTTTGATCATCTGATGTCTTTTTCTGCCTCTAACTTTCTTTCCGTTGACCATTCCTTCTAGGGCATCCATCAGCAGGCAGTTTCTTCTTAGCCAGTGGCCAATCAAATATCTTTTCCTCTTCTTTATACGAGTTCCGGCATTGTTCTTCCTTCACCCACTCTGTCTAGCATATCTTTATTTTTTATTTTGTCTGTCCATTTTATACAAACAACATAAGAAAGATGAATCAATCTTTGCCTCTGATGGGCCTGGGCAAAGGAAAGTAAATAGCACTGATGTTTACGAATTGGGGACTACAAAACGATAGTAGAATGTATGAGCTAGCTACAAAAATATCCATCTCAAAAGCTTCCAGTCGCTTTTCCTCATTCCATCATAATGTCCAAGTCTCTGCGCCATTAATGCTACACTCCACACAAAGAACTTCACTAGCCTCTTCTGTAATTCTTTTGCCAAAGGTCCGCAGAAAATGCTTCTCTTCTTGTTAAAAGCTTCTTTTCCCATTGCTATCCTCTGCTTTACTTCTTAACCGCAGTTCATGTTACTATAGATAGTACAATCCAAGTATTTGAAGCTCTCCACTTGCTCATTGGCCTCATCTTTAATCCTCACGTTCATCTTCCTTGGTTTCCTTCCTATAATAATGGCTTTCATCTTACTTATATTTATCTTCATCCCATAATCCTCGCACATGTCATTTAGCTCCATCAGCATGTTCCTCAGTGTCATTGCATCTTCTGCTAGCAAAACCATATCATCAGTAAATCTTATGCACTTAAATCTATATCATTAAATAAACATAAAAACACATTAAACAAAACTTTTAAAACCTGCCACTCTCATTGGCTGATGGATGGCATAGCTTTACATCATTTATAAATTATGTTATACTAAATACAATTATCTACTAATTAAACATACCAGTCCTTGGCAAATAATATCTAAATATAAATACTTAATAGGTAACACAGAACTTATATAACAGAGCCTAATATAGCTACCAATCTTCAGTAATTCCTTTAGTGCTTTATATCAAATTATACTTGCTTCGGCAGTACTTGCAAAATTTTGGAGTTAATGGACTCTTTTTTTGTCCCCTTGCCAACTCTTCTGAAGTTGGCAGACAACACAGTAGCTCCAAAATCAGCTGCATTCTGTGTTGTCCATTTTGATTCACTTTTGACTTTGCTGGAATAATGATATATTAATTTAAATAAAAGAAAGACTAGCAGCAGGTAACCGATGTTTAATATCTCTGAACAAAATTATATAATCTAGATGTATAACTAAGAAAATTAAAATAAGAATATATAAAACAATTATTAAACCTGTTGTGGTGTATGGCAGTGAATCCTGAACCATATCAGAAAGAACCGCTACAAGACTTGCCACCTGTTAGAAAAATCTTAAGGAAAATATATGGTCCAATTAAAGGTAAGGGTATCTGGAGAATAAGAACTAACCAGGAAATATATGACCTATATAAAGATAACAATTGTAGTTATAGATATTAACCCGTTGGGTGGGCGTTCCGTGAATATCCGTCTCAAGAAAGCCTTCACTCGGTGGGAGTTACGGATATATCCAACGAGATATATATATATTTTTTTCTAAGTTATTTGGCGATACAGGAATGCAAAATTTTGAAGATCTGTTCTGTATGGGTATGACATCTAGTGTGATTTTTTTCAACCCCCTTTGACCGGTCTCTTAACAGTTTCTTATTACGAGAGTTAAAATCACATATCATGTATGTGCGCAAGAACAGACTAATGTATATCGGTAACTGGCCAGCTATATAACATTCATGATAAAATATTATTCACTAGACGGGTTCAGAAAAAAAAAAACAGACACCATCTGTTTGCTCAACATAATATATCTCTCAACTCAGATTAGCCTTAAACCTTAATGCAAGAACGGTCTAAGTTAATGAAAAAATAATAACTCTGGTACAGTTTCTTGTAACTTCTCATTCACACATTTAAATGAGAGGTCTGTCTTTTATCACATTAGAAAAATATTGCACAAACATTCAATTGGGGTTGCTAACTTTTACCCTCCATTCTCCAGTCTTGAAGTAACTAGTTCAAACGTCTTATTTCGCTTCTAGTTTTTTTTTCACTTCATCATATTTTTTTATAAGCTACTTACAATTTACTGAAAATATGAGTGTTTTCTAAAATGAAGTTATGTAGCATTCATAATACTAACAACAATAATAACCAGTGACTTCTGAACACACCAGTGTTCAATAATGCTACTGATAATATCTGATGACGTCAATAATCACTATTACTACAATAAAAACTACTAATTGTACAGATATATATTTTTACGGTATATTAAAGTTCTAAAATAAAAAAATTGTGATTATTTGTAATAACTCAAAACTGACAGTATTTAGTAATGCCACTGGTCATATGTGTCGTAAAATTTTAATATTTACACAGTGTTAAAAGAGATTGTATATTTACATTATAAACTTCAGAGTAAATTGCCAATATAAATAAATTAATTTATTTATACATATATCCTAAATGCTTGAGTTTATATCGAGGTCAATACGTGAAGATAACGCCACTACAGACACCATGTAAGGCCAGAGTTAACATTTATTGCATTTAAGAGATTTGCATACTTTTTAATATTCATTACATGTAATATAAATAATGTTTTCCAAATTACTTTTAAATTGAACACGAGAAGACACTTGTGCCGTTTTTGTACTAAAGTTGAAAAAAATAAAAATATGAAATTTCAATTAAAAAATATGACCATATGAAAGAGAATGGTTGTTTTGTATAATATTTGATGGATATGTTACAAATGTTTACTCCCTGTATTTTTTATAATATTTTTAATTAAAGGAAGAAAAGGCTCCCCACAGAGCTGTAGAACTGCACTAGCTAGGTCCCCAGTTAAGGGGTTAAAGTTAGACGTATCAATTGGTTGAGCCATATTTGCAGAATGAATGAGACACGTTTGCCCAGGATGATATCAGATGCTAAGCTGGATGGAAGGAGAAAAGTTGGAAGGCCTAGGTTATGATCTATGGATGGATGATATACAGGCAGACCTAAGGAAGATTGGCATAACAAATTGGAGAAATAAAGCCATTGACTGAAGAGAATGGATGGTTGTTACGAGGGAGGCTAAGGTCAAACTAAAAGGACCGTCACGCCAATGATGATGATGATGATGATTTGACTTTGCTGGAATATAGCAGCTGCAACATTCCAAGGATTGGCAGAAAAAACTAGGTCTCTTGTTTGTCTCTCTTTAGTCCATTAATTTTCTTAATAATCTTTTTCCTTCTATAATTCATCCAAGGTTTGAATGTATTTTATTTTATTCAATTTATATCCAATTAATTGAAAAAAAGAGTAATAGTAAATTAATACAATGATAGCATTACTGGCACCAATATATTGAAGTACTTGAACACTATTTTAATGCAACAAATATTTAAACAATATTATATAATTATATAATACAATATTCACATGATGAGACACGGTTCTATCCAAATTAATGGTTGGTTGGTTGGTATCGAATGTCGAGCACTTGATAATGAAATCATTCGCTCTCTTGCACTCCAATATTTAGCAGAAAGGCTGGTCTCTTCTACAAAAGCTGGACAACGGAGGAGATGGTATCTTTCCATATCTTCATTTAAATTGCAAAAAGGGCATTTAGGTGAATCTGTTATGCCAATTCTGTGTAGGTGTTTATTCAAGCAGTCATGTCCCGTTAGCAGTCTGAATGTTGCTACTGCAGATTTTCTTTGTAATGTAGTAATGTCATAAGCTTGTAGATTTTCCCATTCCTTTCCACATGTTTTGGTGGTGTATTCTTCTCTAAGTTTTATTGATATATTTATTTGAGATAATTCTTTTGATAGAGTGAAAGGAAACTGGAGTAGAAGTTGGGTTTGAAACAATTTTGCTACCCTTCTTGGCTAGAAAATCGGCTATTTCATTGCCTGTCACTCCACAATGGGCCGGAATCCATTGAAGTACAACTTTTTTATGTAGACGGGATAACTGTTTTATCATTTTGTGACATTCAATAATTTTTATGCTTTTGGGTGTTGTGTCTCGTGTTATAGCGAGAATGGCTGCTTTGGAGTCACATAGAATTACAACTTTTGTAAATTTTTTGTTGTGATATAAAAGATTTTGTAAACTTAAGAAAATTGCTAGAATTTTGCCATCAAAGTTTGTTGAATTTGTGTTTAGTTTACGATAAAAGGAAAAAAGTGTACATACTGCACCAGCACCAGTGCCACCGTCATTTGGTAAGCTGGAGCCATCTGTAAAAATATGTATCCATTCAGGAGTTGGGTATCTTAGATTTATTATTTCCAGTGACATTTGTTTTAAAATATATGGAGGAGTTTCAGATTTCTTTATGTCTTCTGTTAAATGAAGGTTATATTCAATTTCCAAAAATTCTAGAGGGTTGTTTCTCATCTGCATATTTTCTTTTGAATGTGGAAGTTGCAATTTCTGTTTGATTTCTTGTACAATGCTTAAGAAGCTTTGCTGAGTTTTTAAACATACTTGTGGTTTTCTTTGGGTCCAGTTATTATAGGGTAGCCTTAAAAATTTTTCATACTGTGTGATTGCTGTTTTCTCAATTTCAAATGCTATGTTTGGGTTATTTGTTAAGATTTGCATGGCAGTGATTGGTGTTGTTTTAACGGCTCCTGTTATCAGGCGGAGGATTTGGTTCTGCAATTTATTAAGTTTTTCCACTTTAGTAGTTACTAGGATTTCTTCACAATAATGAAGTACAGGTTTTATGTACATTTGGTAGAAGATGTTTAGGGTTTATTATTTATTTATTTATTTATTAACTATCCAAATTAATAGAAACCATAAAATAGACTTTTTGCAGATGATTTGGTATTAATAGCTCCAATAGAAACAGATTTACAGTATTCTATACACAAATTTAATATAATTGCAAAAAATTACAATATGGAAATCAATACAAGAAAATTAAAGTGATGGCCTTTTGTGGGAAATACCCTATACCTAGCAAAATTGTTTTGGATGATGAAATTTTAGAACGAGTAACCAAATTTAATTATTTGGGCTATAATTTAACATTTCAAGGAAACCATCTTTAGTACAGAAGAACACAAGATTATGGCTTTATAAGGTTCTCGCAAGACCAGTTTAAGATATGGTAGTGAAGCATGGACAATACAAAGAAGAGATGAAAGTCGAATAACAGCAAGTGGGATGTGTATGCGCCGTACAACAGGCTACACAAAGTGGGACCATAAAAGAAATGAAGAAATTATGGAAGAGTTGGATGTAAAACCCATTCTTCACCATATACAAAACTACCAGAACAACTGGAAAGCCCATCTTCAATGAATGCCATCTCATATAATTCCAAAAGCCATACTTCGCTATTGCCCCAAGGCAAAAGATCGCTGGGACGTCCAAAAAAGCGCTGGATGGAAAATTCCTCTTTGAGACCGTAACAGGCCACACGGCATAATACTTGCATGGATGATGATGATAATACGATGTTATATAATGCATTTACATTTAGCACTGAAATTTAACGATTATAATAAACATAAAAAAGGAGGAGCTATTTCTCGTCATAGGGGCACGCCGTAGTGTAGTGGTTAAGGCACTGAGCTACAAGCCGGAGGGTCGAGGGTTCAAGTCCCGTTGGGGTCAGGATTTTTAAACTGACCCAAACCCTCTGGCAGCACTATGGCCCTGGGGTCGACTCAGCCTCTAACAGAAATGAGTACCAGACGCTTGTTCTGGGGGTAAAGGCGGCCGTCACGCAGGGCTGACATAAAGTGCCGATTGTCTAGAAAAAGTGGGAGCCTTAACCTCCTACTACCCCAAGGGCCTCCGGGTCTGTTGTGGGATCACTTTACTTTTTTTTTATTTCTCGTCATGGCCACTCTAATATCTCTTGAATACAATATCAAACTATCTTTAATCATGGTGACCTAATTAAAACCTCTGGAATGATACAAGATTTTAACATGGCTCTGTCGATAGTAAATATCAAATTCATGTCTGTTGATAACAAGGGTTATGTGCCTATTTTATCTATCGAGTATAAACGGCTGTTCTTGGGTCACCAACTGGATGTTTTTTCTCTACTTTTCCTATAACAAGTTTGCATCCTTTTTTCATTTCCCCTTTGTGCCACATGTCCTGCCCATCAAAGTCTACTAGACTTAACCTGTATTCATTATATCCAGCTTCCCATACAGATAATGTAGCTCACTGTTATAGTCTTCTTTTAGTGGGTTATTGCTGTCTCCTCCATTAACTACTCTTTTTGTCAATCTTATTTTTGATTAGCCTGTTGTTTAAAAAAAGAATCTAAAATTGTATAGAAATGAAGAAAAATTGGTAGTCACAGAAAAGAAACATATACTGATAATTATATTAAATCGACAGGATTCAATTACATTGTATATATGTAAATTGGGGTCTTTAACAGCTTAACACAGACTATTTAACGTACCCTTGAGCAATGAAAATTTTGAATTCAAGAAAAAAAAACATAATTAAAGTAGTGAAGTAAAATGGTTTCGAAGAAATGTTATACACAAAAAATAGGCAAGTACAAAAAACCAAAACTGATGAATGAAAGCACTTTTCAGAGAGAAAAACAAATTGAAAAGAAATATAGGAAAGTCACACACCATCCATGGGCACAAAATAAATTCCAAAACATTTTTGACAATCATGAATCATGAATTTTTTAATTCGTGGGAAAAGGATTTGATTTACAAGTTCTTCAGCCTACCAGAAGATGGAGTGGGAGTCGATAGCCAGGACCAACAACATAAAATTCAACAGTCTGGACAAGCTGATGATGGTGTGCATAGCATATTGAAACATGTCCAAAAGAACACAACAATATATGAGATAAGATAAAACAGACTCATCTTATTTATTAAGAAGAACCTCATGTTACTTCCTATTACAATTTATTAATAGATATTTGTGTGATCGAACAATGGTTTGTAGCATTTTGACACTTGGGAATTAACAATGTATAAGAGAAAAATTTAATTTAGATTGGAGTGCTCAGGTAGCTCAGTTGGTAGGACATAGGCAGAGAAAGCCAAAGATCCTGGGTTCAAACCCCAGTCTGAGCTTATTTTTTTCTCTTCAAATATAATTTGTCTTTCAGTGAAAAGTATCAAATTAATAATAAAAATATTACAATTTTTATTTATTATATCTTATGATAAAATAATTTTCTTACAAACAACATAATCAAAACATTTAAACACTTTCTACAAAATAATTTACTAAACAACTTACTGACTGACACATTTGTCATTATTGTGGCACACATCATCACATGCACATCCATTTCAGATAAGGATTCACATTTCTCTAGAATCTAAACGATATGTCATTCAACTGGTTTTCAAAGCACGGAATTTAAAATGAAGGAGAGATGCTTGTTTAAAAATAAAATATTACAAATGATATAAAAAAAATATTAGGCCCTACAATTGAGATTTTCAAAGAAAAATGCAGTTTCAACTTCCTTTACATCATTCCTCTAGTTTTCAACTATAGGTCTATTGATTGCTGATCCCTGAATTTTGAAATATATCAATTCTCAAATTCTGAGACATCAGTTCTTAAATTTGAAGATATATCAGTATTGAAGTTGAATATATATTTTTATTTGCATTTTAATATATTGATTTTCAAAAACTCAAAGAGTACAATTTAAAAACATATTTTGAGATTATCAGTTCCAAAATTATATGAGAAAATTTCTTTGCCATACTGACTTGAACCAACAGCATACTTCTGCACCAAGGTGAGATAACTTAGCTCTTGTAGCATCTAGTGAAAATGATCTTCAATATTCAAACATTGTAGACAAAAAGTCAGTAACTCATGACATCATTCTAGCATGTTCTGTTGAATCCAGTCCATATACTCTGTCACTCTAATGTATAAACTTGGGAAATATGGATCTCCACACACTAGTTTATATGAAACAATTCCAATTTGTATCCAGCGTTTATTATACTTGAGCATTAAAGGTCCTCCAGAATCTCCCTGAAACAAACATACAACCTTAATAAGAATCAAATGAATCATGAGGAACCAGCTATAACGGCTGGGGGACTCGACATGCTAACCACATGTCACCCCTATACTGGCTGTTAATCATCTACCTCTGTGATTGACACATGTGGATGTGAAGGGCCAGCAGCCGGCTGGTAAAAAGGGCAACCGCTGAAAAAGTGGAAAGACCCTCAATCGGAATAAATTATGAATTCTTCTTACCTCATACATCTATGTTTTTTTAAACACAGCACCGCAGTATCGGAGAAACGTCTTCTCCATCGTCAGCTGTTTTCACGACTGTCAATTTTTTCTTTTGCTGGTAATTATCCAAACTGCCATCTGGTGTACTTTAGAAGGAGTAATTTTCTAAACTGCCATCTAGTGTATTTTTGAAGAATTTTGTAATCAAGTTGGTTCATCCAGAATCTCGAAGTTTATGGTTCTAGTATGTTTTTTTTTAAATATATACCTTTTCCCAAACTGTTAATTCCAAAGGTATATATAGATGTTTCAAAAGTTTTGCTTCTTTTTCAATTTTATGATTCTCTAATAAACTGTGTGCTGCTATAGCTGATTTTTCAATTTCTCCATTTTTTATGTTTCTAAAGTGTTCTTTTTTATAAGTTTCTAAGTTCCTTTTTGTTTTTCCTATATATATTTTATTGCCATCTTTGCAATTAATTTGATAAATTCCAGATTTTTTATTGTTTGGGGTGTTAACTTTTTTATTAGTTAACAGAAGATTACCCAGGCTGAATTTGTTAATCGAAGCCAATGTTATATTACATTTTTTGAAAATCTTTTGAAATTTGTTATAAACTTCAGGATGGTAAGCATATTTATTGAATTTTTCATCTTTCTTGGAATCGTGTTGCAGAGTGATGTATTCATGTAACCTTTTTTGTTGTTTAAATTTCTTTAATTTCTTGTTTATTATGTCTTCGTCAAAACCATTTATTTTAGCAATGTGTGCAATATGATTTTATTCATTATCAAAATCTTCAACATTAAGTGGAATATTTATTAATGTGTGTAATAGATTATTGAAAATTGCATGTTTATGTGAAACATGATCAAAACCTGAAGATTTTATGTAGTTATCCATATGAGTGTCTTGTCTATAAATATTAAATTCAATTTCTTTGCAGTTGTTCATTTCTTATTAGGCATAAGTCTAAAAATGGGAACTTGTTATCTTATTCAATTTCAATAGTGAATTTTACTGACTCATCCTGAAGATTAAGCAATTTTAATGCATCTTGAATGTATTTTGCATTAATTACAGTAATAATATCATCCACATATCTATACCAACACCTCATAATGCTAAAATTCCCAAATTTATTATATTAAATTATACATCCTTTTAAACAAGAAGATATGTAATTCTCAAGATGGTCTAACTAAAAAGTGGAGATAACAGAAATTTAGAATATTCAAAATATGCTAACCACCTATTCCAATTTAATCATTGTTTCGATCCAAATTTTGAAATTTTACATGTTTGTGATAAGGGTAAGAAGTTAGATCTTTTGGAGGCTGTAGAAATTAATACATTTAAAAGTAGTAACAAACTGTTAAATTCTCAACTTGATTTGAATGAATCCCCTTTGTTAAATTAAAAAATTTAAATAAATATTGTTGTATTGTTGTTTAGATCAGTTGGAACACAATTCATAATTTGTTAACATGTCTGAAGAAGGTACAGTGTACCGAAACAGCTGTCACTGAATTATATAATAAATATGAAAATCAAATAAAACTATGTTTTATTTTTATTTAATTAATATACAAAAGCAACAATTATTTAATATTTGAAGAGAAACATTTTTGCCTGAACTGGGATTTGAACCTGAGACCTCTAATTTAATGCACCAGGCTCCTAATTCAAATGTACAGCCTTTGAAATAATTGATGGTGCACAGATAATGTTCAAGTCCCAGAACGAAGCCACTGTGCATAATCAGAGATCAGCTATTTGGTTTACAAGTATACAACTATTTGAGAAACTAAAATCTGTTTTATTTCATTGTGTGTCATGCAGTGGAAAATAATTTTGCATGAATAAGTATTACAGTAAATACTGAAAATAAAACAAAGCAAAACAAAAGAAAGAAAATTAACTGAAATAAGGACGATACAAATTTATTTATATAAAGAAGCCTGGTAACATGTAGGCATTATGAAAATTAACAACGTTAGTAAAAAAAATATTCCTGACCAGGATCGAACCTGGGCCCGCATCGTTGCAAGAGAGCATCTTGCCGACTACTCCACTGAAGCGAACGACATGAATATTGCATGAAGAGAGACTTATGCCACTCTCAAACAAGTCAGCACATGTAACAATGTACTGGTATGAATCGCTCTTCAAAACTCTAACTTTCCATCATCAAGAGTTGTGCCATCAATTTTTTCAAAGGCTGCACACTTTTCTCTTACTTATACAAATTCATGATCAGCGTGAGGCAGAACTACATTCCAATTCCATTTTGTGGCTTCTTATTCCATAAGACATATAATGCTTATAATTTGAATATTTTTAATTTAAATTATTTACCAACTTTTAATAATAAAAAACAACTGAAATTAATTAATTTAATTGTTGCATCCCTTTTTAGTTACAGCATGTTGAGTAGATAATGTGTGGACGATATAAAACAGTAGTGTTTCTAATAAGTGATGTTACACAATTACTTATCTGATGATGACTGTATCATAAATTGTTTCTTTCCAAATGCAAACACTAACTCAGAACCCTCCAATATGTCTAACTTTAGAGGAACAGGCAATAACGCAACACAAAAAAATGTTATGGTTAACAACATCAAAATGGGGAAAAAAAAAGTTATAGAAAACCAAGTTGAAAACACAAACAAGTTTCTTGTCCAAAGTAACGGAAATAAAAACAGATTTGAATCTTCTTAAATCTAAAGAAAATATTTTGATCAGAGAAAACCCTCTTACTTTTGAACCAATTAACATTCAGCTAAATCTAGAAGAACCAGTTACAAAATCTAAAACTCCCACACCTGTACTAAAAGCTCTATCATTAGAAGCTGTGAATAAGAGATATCCACCAGAAGAATGGTTACATGTCTACACAGATGGATCTACTATTGATAACAACTCAGGATCAGGAATTACAAGTGCATTATTTTCATTTTATCAGCCAGCAGGATACCACACAACAAATTTGATGCAGAAGTAACGGCTATTCATATTTCACTCCAACAATTACTATACAGAATAAATAAATTTCAAAATGCTATCATACTCTCTGATTCTAAGGCAGCAATATATGCAATAAATTCACACAAAGTGAAATCAGTACAAATTAAAGAGTGCTACAAAATGATTCAACAACTCCAAAAACTACAGAAAAGAATTCAATTGTAATGGATACCTGCATAATTTGGAATTACTGGAAATGACACTGCTGATTTTCTTGCCAAAAAAAGGCTCCAATTTAATTCAGAATACTACTAAAAGCAATGGGGCTGCATTCGAACATGCAGCTTATGTGGCCATTCAAGGTGAGTGTCCACAAGATTAAAAGGTAGAGATATATGAAAGACAAAAACGAACCCTTCGGCCTCAAATATTCTAATACCATCAGGGTCGAAGAAAACAAGAGGTCAGACAAGGGAGACTGGATAGGAAAGTAAAAAGAGGGATCTGATACTAGAAAAGGAAGAAATACCAGATCAGTTAAAGATAAAAGTAAGGAGTAAAACACAAGTAAGTGGAAGCAATGGTTTGCTCAGCTTGGGCACATTGTGGTCGCCATCCACATATCCCTTAGATGAGGACACCTGAGAGTTAAAACAATCTAACAGTTCATTAAAATCTCAACATTCATTAGTCAATCTGGGTGACTATTATCTGTCCACCCTAAGAAACACACTTTGACATTTAACTTCCGAATGTATTACTCCGCACAGCACATGTAAAAGCACATGCAAACTCTGTCAGCGGTTTCTAACAAGCCAATAAATTAATGCACAACAAAAGTTTTAATTTTTAATGTTGCAGGTTGTATTAACACACAATGGTATGTCAAAAACTAATTAAATAATAATTGTTAATATTAAACAAATTAATTCAAATCAAACATCTACTTCTTCTTCTTCTTCCTTCCAAGTATTAGGCCAAGGCCTGTTACAATCCTATAGAAAATTTTCTCTCCAGCGTTTCATAGGACAGCCCAGAGATCTTTGTACTCTTGGTATACAATTATAAACAGCTTTAGGGATCCAATTTGAACTCATTCTTTCAAGATGGTGTTTCCAATTTAGTTGGTACTAATTTCATACATCTCAATGATGGATAAATCATATTTAAAGAGAAAAATTATACGCTCAGACCGGGACCCTTGGTTTTCTAGTCCAAGTGCTCTACCATTTGAGCTACCTGAGCAAGTACCGATCTAAACGCAAATCTTTCTCTATATACGTTGTAATTCCCGCCCACCAAATGCTTTGAAGCCTTTGCTTCTATCTTTGCAAATGGTGGCTCCTATATTAAGAAGACATATTTGGGAATTATACATTACATTATAAATGCCAGTACGGCTATGGAATTACAACGTATATAGAGAAAGATTTGCGTTTAGATCGGTACTTGCTCAGGTAGCTCAAATGGTAGAGCACTTGGACTAGAAAACCAAGGGTCCCGGTCTGAGCGTATAATTTTTCTCTTTAAATATGATTAGTTGGTACTGTTTAATATATTCCAAAATTGGCGTAGTCTTCAATTCTTTTAAGATATCGGTGTTCCTTTTCTGATCCCATCTGGTGTAACCCGCTGTTCTGCGCACGAATCTCATTTCACAAGCCGTTATTCTGCTCTCATGTTGTCTTTTTAGTGTCCATGCTTCACTATCATAGGTCAACACTGGTCTAGCCAAAGTGTTATATAAACATAATCTGGTGTTTTTTTGTACAAGGGATGGTTTCATAATTTGATTAATAATTCCCAAACTTTTATTATAACTAGTAATTTTTTCAGGGATATCCTTTTCATCCCAAATAGAGAGATAATATCCAAGATATTTAAATCGATTAGATCTCTCTAAAATTTTATTCTGAAGACAGATTTTACTTTGTATGGAGTCCTTCCCATGAAATGCCATAATTTTAGTTTCGTTAATTCATATTTCCATATTAAATTTGGCAGCTATTTTTAGTAAATTATAAATTGATCATTGCAAATCATTTTCGGAAAGTGCCAGAAGCGCTAAATCATCTGCAAAAAGGATAGCATCAGATTTGAGGTTCTTATTGATGGGTATATATCCCTGTTGTGTTTTCCTCCATTCATTTATTATTCTATTCATATATATAATGAAAAGGACCAGTGAAAGTCCACATCCCTGTCTTACTCCAGTGTTGATCTTTTTCCAAGAAGATAGTTTGCCATCTTGTTTAACAGAGATTTCATTATCTTTATAGATGTTGAAGATATTAGTAATATATTGTTGTGGAACGTTATCATCAGCTAAAATTTGTAATAATATATTCTGTCTACTTGGTCAAATCAAACATTTCAATTAAAATAACTAATGTTACAGTAATAAAATAAAAAACCTATGCATCTTATTCACACTTCATAAAATCTTCCACCACTTTTAAAACAGGTTTAGGCCTTTTCCTCTTTTTGTTGGGTGTTTTGATATTACCAGTTTTTTTTTAATTCCCTGTGAATATGTACAACACTACTCTCTGACACACCAGTGTATTCTGCAAGTTAATTTAACTATATCATTCACTACAGTGCCAGGAATATATCTTTATAGTGCTTTTTATAATTTTGATCACACATTTTATTATTGAGTTAAGTTACCATAAGCTATACAACAGCCGCCATATTTGTAACTGACATTCAACTTCCTCTCAAGAATCGTTCAGATTCAAACAAATGCAAATTTTTAATTACTCACCAACCATTGAAGAAATATGTAGGTGTATACTGTATTCTGATCAAATATTCATTCACAGTGTTCTTCCCAAGAGCAGGACTTTCACTGCAAACTCAGCATTCTCCACTCTTTCCTTAACTCAGCTTTCCTTTTTGTATCTGCATACAAACCATTTATTTTAATATTGTCTATCATCTGATGTATTTTTCTTTCCATTGACCATTCCTTCTAGGGCATCTTTCAGCAGGCAGTTTCTTCTTAGCCAGTGGCCAATCCAATTTCTTTTTTCTCTTCTTTACGAGTTCCAGCATTGTTCTTCTTTCACCCACCCTGTCTAGCACATCTTTATTTCTTACCTTGTCTGTCCATTTTATACGTTCCATTCTTCTCCTTATCCACATCTTAAAAACTTTGTCACTTTTCCTCATTCCGTCATAATGTCCTAGTCTCTGCACCATATAAAGCTACACTCCACACAAAACACTTCACTAGCCTCTTCCGTAATTCTATCGACAAAGGTCTGCAGAGAATGCTTTTCTTCTTGTTAAAAGCTTCTTTTGCCATTGCTATCCTCTGCTTTACTTCTTGACCACAGTTCATGTTACTACTGATAGTACAACCCAAGTATTTGAAGCTTTCCACTTGCTCAAATGGCCTCATCTTTAATCCTCATGTTTGTCTTCCTTGGTTTTCTTCCTATAATCATGGCCTTCATCTTATTTATATTTATCTTCATCCCATAATCCTTGCACTTGTCATTTAGCACCATCAGCATGTTCCTTAGTGTCATTGCATCTTCTGCTAGCAAAGCCATATCATCAGCAAATCTTATGCATTTAATTCTTCTACCTCCCATGTTTATGCTTCCTGTATTGCTGAAGCAGTTCTTCATTAGGTTTTCCACGTAGATGTTGAAAAGGGTAGGTGATAGAGGACATCCTTGCCTTACCCCCTCCCAATTTCTCTTCCCTCTGACATTTCTTCTCCTATCTTCACTTTTATTCGCTGTTTCATATAAAGACTACTTATGAGCCTCCTCTCCTTCCAGTTCACGCCAATTTTTTTCAAGATCTTCAGGAGTTTATTCCAATTTACTCTGTCAAATATAGTTAATATAAATAGCTTTAAATATGTTGGTTGGTTGGTATCTAATGTCGAGCACTTGATAATGAAATCATTCGCTCTTCTTTAAATATGTAATTATATTAATCGATTACATGATTATTTTTTCGCTTCCGCTGAATTGTGCTTTGTCCATTAACGAATCACAGTAACTACAGCAGTCATGAACTTGATGGATTACCCGCCCATTTATTTTTGTCAAGTGTGTTTCTTAGGCTGGACAGAGTATAGTGATTTCCATGCTCACTTTGGGTTCAAACCCCGTCAGGATCAATGGATTTTTAAGGACACAAAAATTCTGGATTTACCTTCATTGGGAAGGTAAATAAAGCTGAGATACCTTAAATAAGAGGTCTCTGTACAAACTTTGTTGTTCCTTTCATCTCCAGATTTTAAATAATACTCTAATGACCCTGGGTGTTGTCCTTCTTCATCTAGTCTTGCCCATTTCGAGGGTCAGAACATTATAAAATACCATCTAACTAAATATTTGGTGAAACTAGGCATAAGTTGATGATCATATTGTATTTATAACATGTAATCATTTATGTTTATTGTAATTTAGATACAAGATTATTTTTTTTGTATTTTTGAAACTTGTTTGAGTGGCAGACAAGTCCTTAAGGCCTTAACTCTGCCATGTAAAATAAAGCTATTATTATTATTATTATTTTATTATTTTCATATGTACCTGACATATATGCTTTCTGCCTGTTCTGTCTCCTGCACAGATGAAGGAGGAATTCATGGATCGAAAGAAAATGTAATGCTGATAACAAATATCATTCTGCCATACAGGAAGTTCTACTTGACGCTGCACAGTGCTGTGATCTCCACCTGCAAACATTTACATAAATTTTTGCAATGATGGACAATTATTATTTTGAAAAAATAATAATAATAATTCCTAGCTCTTTACGCTAGTGTGCTAACCATTACATTATTTCAGGCTCAGTCCACCGCTGTGGTCTCGAGGTAGTGTGCTGCCTTGTCATGCAGTGGGCCTGGGTTCGATCTCCGGTCGGGACAGTTTTTCTGGATCAGGTTTTTATCGGGGTTTTTCCTCACCTGTAAGACAAATGTCAGGAAAACTTTAAGGCCCAAATGGTCCCCGAAATCATATGGCCATCATCATCATCACCCTTATCATTATCATCATCATCCTTCACCGGTGTGGAAAGCAACGGGAAGCTACCACACCTATAGTAAAGCTGCAAGCATAGCATGAAAATGTTATAATTGCAGTGAAAGACCTGCCCTCGGGCAGAATTACTATGGATGGATAGATTTCAGACTCCAACGTATAATGTAGATCCTGTAATTGAGAAGCCTTTGCAATGATGTGACACATATCTGCTCACAGACAGGTTACAATTGTTCTCTATTTATAAGGGAACGATCAACCACTGCATGAGAAAATTTCTCCCAGAGAAGAGTAGTAATGTACCAAGGCTGTGTTCAAAGTTACAACATACAAATTGCACCCTTTGTGTCAGTTTTAAGTAATCACGAGGCAGTTGTGGGTTATTTCTGGTAATGACTACAGTCATCTTACGGGCAGCACAGGTTAAGCTACAATATGTTTATAATATTATCACCTCACTATGATGGTTGTCCGTTTATATAAAAGTGAGTGCCATGCGACAATACTTGACAATGATTAACATGCAGAATTATTATAGTGGCGGTAGTCGGCATCTTTGAATTTATTATATATAACAGCTGCGGGGGAACAAAATGAGCCACTGGACAACCTTCATAGTGAGGATATAATAGATATGTTCGTAATTTCTAAAGATATCACCATATTTTGCCATCTATTGAATCACTGTCTTGGCTCCAGCTAAGTGACATAAGAACAATTTTAATCTCTTACTTTTTTATTCTAAATTATCACACTTTAATCCCAGTTATTTGTCAGTTCGCTTTCATCTTTTGTCCTCTAACCATTGCACCACTAAATCACAGCTCAATGAAATTTGAAACATACTGTATCATAGAACATCTCATTCTTTTTCTTTGATTATTTCATTCCTTTATTGGAATTTATTTCCAGGAGCTGCTGGTCAAGAATCTCTTTTAAGAAAAATTGACATTTCTACAAACACTACATTCATATTATCAGTATTCTTTTTATTTGAAACCAATAGTAATATATAAAAATTAATAATTCTTTATATCTGAAGAGAAAAATATATGCTCAGACTAGGGTTTGAACCCAGGATCTTCCGCTTTCTATGCAAATGCTCTACCAACTGAGCTATCTGAGAAACTCCAATTTAAATGCAAATTTTTCAATTTTTTTTTCAAATTTTTAGATTGGAGTTTCTCAGATAGCTCAGTTGGTAGAACATTCACACAGAAAGCAAACCTCAGTCAGAGCATATATTTTTCTCTTCAAATATATTAAAACAGTTAGAAAATACAAAAGAGCTGACTATTTGGGAAAAAATCTATATTCTGAAGAACAAAAACAGAGTTATGAATTTTTAAATACCGACGGAGCGTGACCTTGTTTGGAGGTTCTTTGGCCAACCACAGGATAGAGCTGACATCGACATCCAGGGTGTGCAACATAATGCAACATAAATCAAACCAGCCTGAACAAACTGACGATAAAACAGAATTGTTTTGAAACGTGTCCAAGAACAAATCAACATTAATATTGAGGTAAGATGATCAGACTAAAAATAATATAATTAAAATAACCTCAAAATATCACTTCCTGAAATTAAATATTATATTATTTAGCCTTCATTGAAATGTATGAAATGAATAATAAAAACATTGAATATTTCTTTGTTTGTCCTTTATAGAGTTCTAAAACATCTCAACCAATTTTCATAAAAATTTGTACATACAGGTTTTCAGGTACAACAAATGTTTAGCCACTATCTATTATGCCCTAAAACCATTGCGTTAGGAGTTCACTTGAAACGAAAATTTAAAAATATCTCTAGTGATTTCAATTTTTTATGTTTCACAACAAAACTCAGTATATCCTATTAAAACAAATTGAGATAGGCATTTTCAAAAAATCAGCAAAATCAGACCATTTGAAGTGTAGATTTACCTGAAATTCTTCTTCTTCTTCTTCCTTCCAAGTATTAGACCAAGGCCTGTTACGATCCTATAGAAATTTTTTCCTTATAGGAAATTCTCGTATAAGACTTGAAAGCATAATAATAGTCCCTTCAATTGGTTGCTGGCCAAAGGAAGGCAAGACCAGTGATGGGGCTGCCATCTTATAGCCTCTGGTCAGGCATTTCTGGAGAAGAAAAGAAAATAAAGGAAAGAAGAAATGGAAGAAAGGAACAACTCCCTAGCCCTCAGATGCCCTAATAGCGTCGGGGTCGAAAAAACAAGAGTTAACCAAGAGAGGTTAGATAGTAAAGTTAAAAGAGTGCAAAACACAAGTAAGTGGAAGAAATGTTTTGCACAGCTTTCAAAATTTAAAAAAATAATTCTAACGACTGCCATGTTTGGTTTGTTGCAATATATACCTTAGTACATGCAAGTTTTCAGGTACAACAAATGTTTGCCACTATCTATTATGCTATAAAACCATTAGGTGTAGGAGTTGATTTGGAACAAAAATTTAAAAACTCCTCTAGCAGTCCAATTTTACAATATTTCACAATAGGATTCAGTGTTTGCTATTAAAATAAACTGAGGTAAGTATTATTAAAAAAATTAACAAACTCTGAAATTGAAGTAATGTATCTTATATGAAATATTACCAATTTAAGGGTTAATTAAATTGTATGGTAGACATTGCTAATATCTGAACTTAAAGACTCGAACAAATAAATACCTGTGCAATCCCCGGGTAATCAGCTAGTTACCAGTACTTATAAATCTATTTAAACTACTATAGTAATTTAAACTATTTTATTTATTTTTTTAATGGCTAATAAAAAAACAAAATAGATAATGGGAGCAGAGATGAGTACCTAAAGTTAACCAAATTATGTATCAATCAAATGTTTTTCACTTACGGAAGAAAATTCTACAAACAAAAAACAGGACATCATAACTGTTGCGCCTACACTTGGGCCTAACTGCCACAATAATAAAATACTATAAAAACCGATAAAGCTTATACATATATACTTGTTTATTATATCAGAAGATAGGAAATAAATAACCACATTGAAATACAAATTAGTCATACTCAAAGGGCTTTTAAAATAAAAAAAAGCAAGTAACAATCTATAATGTTTTATATCCTGGATCAAAACCGTGTCACAACATTCCAGGATGTAAATTCATATCAACATTGTTTTGACAGAAAGACCAGAGATGACCACATTAGATAAGGGTGAATTTGAGCTGCAAGAAGTGAAAGTGGAACAGAGTTTTCCATTTTGGCATAGATGAAGGTTTTGAACTATATCATGTGAAAGTTGTAAGTGAAAACCGATGAAAAAACCCCACATGTATAGAAGGGAAAAGTTAACTTTCCACCCAAGTTTCCCCCGATTAGAAACTTAAAAATGATCATATAAATATTCGCGATTTTTCTAAGAAAAGTCAGAATGCTGTGGAGGACCGAAAGGTCTTCCTGGGGGATGAGAGCAGCCTCTTCATGGGTAAGAAACATATATCTATTATCACTCTAAAAAGTTCAAGTTTTCTAAAATGGTCATTTTCAGAAGCAAAATAACTTAAAATAATTTTGTTGACCAAAGGATCAAATAACTTAGAATAATTTTGTCAATGCATGATTTTAAGAAGACCTAAGGGTCAAGCAAGATGAATAATAACCTAATGTTGAAATTTTGAATGGTTTTCTCTCTCTGAATATTAACAAGTTTAATTGTTCAGCTCAAATCAACATGGCGAATTTTTACTATAACTGTTATATTTTGTTAATGATGATTTTTAATATATCTCGTTATGGTTGTTTTATTTATTAAATTATGTCAATATTTTGTTTTAATGTGTTTATATGCGGAGATTTCCCACCAAAAACCAAGGCCAACCGCTCGGGCCAAAGACCACTTAAACCTTAGTAATCCTTTTTACGCTACGTTATGGCTGGGCTTAACTGCCATCGTAACTAACAATGGTCGTGAAAATACTGAGGATGGAAGGTTTCAAAACTAGTCTAAGAAGAAGAATATGAGATGAGGTGATAAAATTTTGCTTAAATAGCAAATGCAGTATATTAAACTTACCTTCATAGGCATTGCCCCAACCCACCACGGTAGCCGTCTGATCCACAAATGTGTCAGAGTGTGCAGAAGGTGGCGGTAGACACAGTGGCATCACATAGCGAGACCTGGTAGGTGTACGATCCAATAACATAATTGCCAAATCATTGTAGCCAAATGGTTTATTGAACCAAGGATGCTCACGTATTTCCACTACCCTAAATGTCTCCGGTGATGATGGTTCATCATCTCTCTCCAAATCAACGTCTCCAAGCCTCACAGTGTACTGACGACCTCTGAAAATTTATAAAATACCTTTAATTATTGTAATGTAAAAATTTTATTCATATTAATATCAAATTTGTTTGTCATTTAGACTCTATAAGGCATTAGTCAATCAATATCATAAGAAAATATTCTTCTTCTTCTTCTTCTCTAGCTCTTTATGGGCCCTGGCTGCTCTCAAGACACTCTTCCACGCATCCCTGTCCAATGCCCCCCTTCTCCATCCCTGGACCCTGAGCTTTCAGAGGTCCTCCTCTACTCCATCCTTCCATCTAGCTTCAGTCTTCCTCTTCTTCTTCTTCTTCCTCCATCTGATCTCAGTAGTGTAAGCTTTCTAGTGGTATTCTCCTCTTCCATTCTCATTATATGGCCAATCCATCTCAGTCTGCCAATTTTAATAACATTTACAATATCTGGCTCTGAGTACAAATTGTAGATTTCATTGTTATATCATTTATAGGTCCATGATCATTTATAGGTCCGAAGATCATCCTCAGAATTTTCCTTTCAATCATAAGAAATACATTAAAATATAATTTTATTCTTCTATTAAAGTAAGAAAATCTTATAGAGAATATATCAGATCTTTTACTAACCAGTTATGATCTTCTTTATAGAAATCTGGTTATTTAAATATTACTAGAGGCAGTCAATTTATTAATATTACATGAATATTTTTACACCTCACGTCATAAAAATATGGATTTATCACCTACTACATTCTGACCACTGACAAAATGTAGTTTTAACTGTGCATTTATAAATACTTACAAACATGTATGTAATATTCATCAATACATACAGAGGACACCTGAGTTTATTCTATGATTATTATTTTGTTAGTACATATTTTAGATAAGTTCCTTTTATTACTATCTTATATCTTGAAATAGCCCTAATAGCTTTAACATTATGTATGAGGCAGTAAATTTTTTTACTACATTTTAGGGTTGTATTTTTATATCAGCCTTAATGAGGGAAGACTTCTGAAGCTATGGCCAATCATAGTGATGTATGCTATGTGAAAAATAGTTTCCTTTATTATCAATCTAATTGATCATATAGATTTGCTTATGCTGTGTTTGCTGTTTGATTCTCAGCTATTTTTCCAAAACATTATAATGAACGTACAGAAGACATATGAAAGTATATTTAATTTTAGGAAGTGATATTTTGAGGTTATTTTAATTAAATTATTTTCAGTCTGATTATCTTACTTCAATATTAATGTTGATTTGTTCTTGGACATGTTTCAAAACAATTCTGTTTTATTGTCAGCTTTTCCAGACTGGTTAGATTTATGTTGCACATCCTGGATGTCGATTTCAGCTCTATCCTGTGGTTGGCCAAAGAACCTCCAAACAAGGATCTTAAATTGGTCAGAAATGAAGAAAAAAGAAAAATTGAATTTGGGCTTCGTAGGAAAGAAACTCATACAGAAAATTTTATTAAATCAACAGGGTTCAATCCAATTGGATATAAATTAGCAGCCTTTAATAGTTTAACTCATAAATTAGTAAACTTATCTTTAAACGAAGAAGATTTCAAATAGGAGAAAAAACACATAATCAAAGTAGCAAGAGCAAAACAGGTTTGATGAAAAAATGTTACACAAAAGGATAGAAAAGTATAAGAAACAAAAAATGATAAACAGAAGTACTCTTGAAAAAGAAAAACCACCTATGAAATAATACAGGAAATTCACGTATCACCCTTGGGTACACAATAAATTCCAAAATATATTTGAGAAGCTTAATATTAAATTAGCACCGAAAAATAACTACAGTTTAAATAAACTAATAAAAACCAACAAAAATGAAAAAAACTGATAAAAATAAAAAATTAGGAATATATCAAATTGAATGCATGGGTTGTGAAAAGATATATATAGAAAAAACAAAAAGAAACCTAAAAATTAGAACCAAAGAGCACATAAGAAATATTAAAAATGAGGAAATAGAAAAATCTGCAGTTGCTGCTCATGTTTGGTCTGAAAAACATATTATAAATTCGGACACTAAATTATTAAAACAGTTAGAAAATACAAAAGAGCTGGGAAAAAAATCTATATTCAGAAGAACAAAAACAGAGTTATGAATTTTGAAATACCAACAGAGCGTGACCTTGTTTGGAGGTTCTTTGGCCAACCACAGGATGGAGCTGACATTGACATCCAGGGTGTGCAACATAAATCTAACCAGTCTGGAAAAGCTGACGATAAAACAGAATTGTTTTGAAACATGTCTAAGAACAAATCAACATTAATATTGAGGTAAGATGATCAGACTGAAAATAATTTAATATGAAAGTATGTTTTGACAACAATGCAGAAGCTGATTGTTAAACTAAGACAGATTCATGAAATGGAAAAAAATGTAAAAACATGTAGGAGTAGAGAATGGAGAGATGTTTTCTGAAATATATCCAGGTGATACTTGTATTCTCTTTATATTTACTTCATGGTGTCACTTCCCATGAATTTTAGTACACTTTAGACATTTATTATCTACATGCAAATAATAACCAATGATTTGTTTTCTAGCCATGTAAGTAATAAATTTAATTAATGAAGTGAGTCTATTTTTATCTTACCTCATACTTCATGTCTTTCTAACATGTTTATCGAATTCAATATTTACAGGAAAGATACTCATACAGATAATTACATAAAATATTCAGGTTTCAAACATATTGCACATAAACATGCAATTTTCAACACTTTAATATATAGATTATTAAACATTCCACTAAATAAAGAGGATTTTAAAGAAGAATACAATTACATTTTAAACATAGCTAGTTTTAAATGACTTTGGAAAGAAAATAATTACAAATAAATTAAAGAAATTCAGACAACAACAAAAAAACAATTAAAAGAATACACCACCCTGCAATTTGATTCAAAGAAAGGAAAACAATTGAAGAAAATTACTTATCATCCTGAAATACACAACAAATTTCAAAACATTTTCAAGAAATTCAATATTGCACTAGCACCGATAAATAAATTTCTTCTTCTTCTTCTTCCTTCCAAGTATTAGGCCAAGGCCTGTTTACAATCCTATAGAAAATTTTCCCTTCTCCGAGAAATTCTCATATAAGACTTGAAAGCATAATAATAGTCCCTTCGATTGGTTGCTGGCCAAAGGAAGGCAAGACCAGTGATGGGGCTGCCATCTTTAGCCTCTGGTCAGGCTTTTCTGGAGAAGAAAAGAAAATAAAGAAAAGAAGAAATGGAAGAAAGGAAAGACTCCCTAGCCCTCGGATGCCCTAATAGCGTCGGGGTCGAAAAAACAAGAATCAAACAAGAGAGGTTAGATAGTAAAGTTAAAAGAGTGCAAAACACAAGTAAGTGGAAGAAATGTTTTGCTCAGCTTGGGCACCTTGTGGTCGCCATCCACATATCCCCTAGATGAGGACCCCTGAGCTGGATAATCTACTAATAACCAATAAGAAAGGTTATATCGCAGATAGTAAAAAATCTAAAATTTATTAAATTAGTTGTAAAGACTGCAATAAAGTATACATAGGAAAAAATATATTTAAATATTTATGTAACTAGTGTGAAGCACTTCCACTATTAGTTACATACATTACTTTTTAGTTGACTTGTATGGAAAATTAATATAAAAATAGCTCTTAAAATGAAAATAAATAGTAGTTTATCGAGTTTATTTCATGACCCACTATACTAAAGCAGTTAGTACTAGTAGAATTGGCTGTAGTAGTGGGTAACGGATGAGAACCCTCATGAGGCAGTCTCATCAAAGGGTCTAGCGTCCCTTCCCTCACAAGCTTCAGGTCACACTGGCTCGGTGTGTAGTACCTGATCGAAGGGTCCCTTGCACAGGGTAACATGTGAAGACCTCAAAGGACAGAAATAAATGTGCGGAGGAGGCACCCATTTTCCAGGGAAAAATGTGGAAACCCATTCCCGGGGTAACAAGGAAGAAGTCCTCAACAGTCCTTAGGAGCGGAAGAGGCAGCCCTCCATTTGGGGTTCATACAACTGGGGGCTATGATGTCTAGCCTTAAGATGGCAATCCCATCATACATCTCACTCTGCGGAATGCCAGTAATGTACCCAGAGTAAATACTTTATTACTAAAAGTCTCATAGAGAATGAGAATCTATGAGACCGGAACAAGCCACATGGGCTTAATCTATGATTGTTGATGATGATGATGATGATGATTGTTGTTGTTGTTTTCAAATGCTGGGCCTTGGCAATGAAGCCATTAGCGTTTGGCCAAATAGTCATGTTCTGTAAGCAGTCTAAATTTTACTAATGTAGTTTTACGTGGAATTTCTGTGGTATTGTTGCTTGGTGACATCATGAGTTCTGTATCTAAGGTGATGTAGTTTAATAAAATAATAACTACTGTCATGATTAATAGTAAATTTAAAATGTAAGGAAATTTAGAAAATGTTATTCTGTAGACATTTTAAAAAATGCCAAAGAAGCTGAATTGCGTTTAATTCCAGAGAAATCTAGGGAAAGTAGTATCAATAATTTCTGGATTGGAAAAAAGTTAAAATAACATTATATTGGAAGAGATTATGCTTGCATTTTTTAATCAGAAGATATGTTTGTTTTATATGGGACTAATTGTATAACATTTGGAATGTTAAGAATTAAATTAATGTTTTTATTACCTCACCTCATATCCTTTTTCTTCTAAACTGCAGTTTCGGAGCTTATCTCCATCATCATTAGCCTATGGTCAACCGGTGTTATGTCGTTTCTTGGTGGTTTTCTTCTTACTTCTATCGGTGGACCGATGAACCTCTGGATCAGGTCAAAATTTGTGGGAGTTTCGAAATTCATGAGTTTATCTTTCTTGTTTTTTTGGATGTGGATTATTTTCCAAACTGTGAACTCTTTTTGTTTATCTGTGTGTTTGATTAGGCTAGCCTTTGTATCGATTAAATGTTTTTCAGACCAAGCATGGGCTGCTACAGCTGACTTGTCCACTTCACCCTTTTTTACATTTCTAAGGTGTTCCTTCAATATAGTTTTTAAATTTCTTTTTGTTTTTCCTATATAGATTTTGTCGCAATCTTGACATTTGATCTGATATATTCCTGATTTGTATTCTTCTTCAATTTTTTTTTCATTTTTGTTGGTTTTAATTATCTTGTTTAGGCTGTATTCATTCTTCGGAGCCAATCGAATGTTAAACTTATTGAAAATTTTCTGGAACTTGTGGTGTTTTAAAGGATGGTAAGTGAATTTTTTGAATCTTATGTTCTCTTCTGTTTGTTTTTTAAGTGTGCTTTCATTGATTAGTTTTTGTGTTTTAAACTTATTTATTTTCTTGTGTACCATGTTTTCTTCATAACCATTTTCTATAGCTACTTTAATTATGTATTCTTTTTCTTCTTCATATTTTTCTCTGTTCAGGGGTACATTCACCAATCTGTGTGTTAGACTATTGAATACAGCTTCTTTGTGAACAAAATGGTTGAATCCTGATGCCTTAATTTAGTTATCTTTATGTGTGTTCTTTCTGTATATTCCAAATTCTATCTTGTTTTTTTCGTTTCTAGTTAGGTTTAGATCCAAAAATGAAATTTGTCTATCAGTTTCAGTTTCCATAGTGAACTTTACAGTTTTGTTCTGAAAGTTTAGGAGTTTTAAAGCATCTTCTATTTAAAATTCATCGGAGAACATATTGTTTAAACAACTCACCTCATAAGATTCATGCTTCCATGATATCGCGATTTCAAACATAATCATGTTCATCGTCAGCCATAACTCCGACTGATGAAATTCTTTGGCCGTCAACTATTCTATTGTCGCCATCTTCAGTGAAGAATTTCATCAGTCGGAGTTATGGCTGACAATGAACATGATTATGTTTGAAATCGCGATATCATGGAAGCATGAATCCTATGAGGTGAGTTGTTTAAACAATATGTTCTCCGATGAATTTTAATGATTATACCTCATAATGTTTACTTCCCAATATTAATTAAATATAACATCTTCTATTTGTTTATGATTTACAATAGCTATTATATCGATTTTATGTTGGAAGAGATTATGCTTGCATTTTTTAATCAGAAGATATGTTTGTTTTATATGGGACTAATTGTATAACATTTAGATTGATATTTGTTTATGATTTACAATAGCTATTATATTGATATAATAGCAAATCTGTGTGGCAACAGTTTATGTTATTGCCATATGCTATATGTTTGTAATATTGGTATTTAAACTTCATTTGATAGAAGTGAAGGCCTAACTTTGATGAGAAAATAAAGAAAATTGATGGCCTCTACCTGTATTTGAAGGTACAGTGGGCAGCTGTAAGAATATGTCGTGGTCCTATAAGTGATCCTCCACAGATGAAAAGTTCTTTCCCTTTGTCAAGCAGGAATATGGCAGCCATCCAAGGCCATTTTCCAGGTAATGACTCCTCTCCACCTGCTACTCGGAATGTAGGAACTGCAGGTTGTCCACATTCTGAAAAATTAAACATAATTGATGACATTTAGTTAATAAATAAGGTAAATCTGGTGCATCTTACCTCATAAATTTTTTTTTACATTTGACAAACAAAATCAGCTGACAATGATAAGAACAAAATATTAAAACATGTCAAATGAAACAAAAATTTGTATGAGGTAAGATGCACCAGATTCACCTTATTTATTAAGAAGAACCTCATAATGTTACTTCCTATTGCTATTTTATAGCATTTAGTTGTATTTGAAGAGAAAAATTATATGCCCAGACTAGTAAGCCAAAGATCCTGGGTTCGGGTCTCAGTCTGGGTGTATAATTTTTCTCTTCAAATATGATTTATCCATCATTGAGATGTATGAAATAAATAATAAAAATATTTAGTTGCTATTGATTTTCTACCACTTTCTTCAGTAAGATTCAATATTTTAATTTTTAAAGACTTTTAGTAAACTATTTGGTTGTAAATAAACAACCAAAAGATAAAGAATATAGAAGAAGATGTAACAAAACTTATAGATAAAAAAGTTATTCAAATTCATCGGAGAACATTTTTTGACAATTTGCCTCATAAATTTTGTGTTTTTCACGAAACCGCAGTTTCAAACTCCAAAAATTGTGGCTGAAGATTACATGATTACGTTTAAAACCATGGTTTCATGAAACACATGAAATTTATGAGGTGAGTTGTCAAAAATGTTCTCCAATGAATTTCAATGATTACACCACATAATTTTTACTTCCCAACATTAATTTAATATAAAAGAGGGTTATACTAGTACAGCCATATAATAAGAATAAAAGATAGAATATTATGAAGGATGCAACACGATAGACACCAGAAAGAAGAAATAGGAAATAAAGATCAAATGGAAAATGGATTAAGGAGTGACACGGAGTATGAAATTGAAAGGACTACAACATTTATATGCATTAAATAAGAAGTAATTGAGAAAGATTATTAATGAAAATTATGAACACTTTGTTTGGTTGAGTAAAATTATAGCACTGTGAAAAATTCAAATCAAAATTCTCTATGAAACCGGATATTTAAGACCACATGAAAATATTAAAAAAAATTTTCTTTAATAATTTTATTTTATTATAAATTTACAATAGCAAGTAACATTATGAGGTTCTTTCTAATAAATAAAGGTGAGTCTGTTGCATTTTACCTTAGACATATCTTATTTATTAATTTAATATTAGTTATCAAGAATAAAGTTTTATATATTTTCAGTTTAACTTTTTTTAGAGAAGTTAGGATGTAATAGCATGTATATCAAGAATTAAGCCTATGTTTAATTTCTTTGTGCATCTCATTCATGTTTGTAATTATTTTTCCTAGGTATTTGAATTCATCCACTTCTACAAAATTTCCCTTATTTGTTATTAACTCTCCATTTCCATCATATAATTAATTTCTATTTATGGAGCTTTTGTCCACACAGCAATGGCCCTAAGGGTTCGATATTACAAGTGAATTAGTTAGTATGAAAATATATTTAGTTTTATTCTGTCACTTTACAAGTCATTCTTTAAACAATTTTAGGTCATTGAAATCTGGGCTCTACATGTCCTAACATACAAAAATATTCATGCACAGTCAAAACTTTGCCACAGTGTCAAGGTCTAGGAAAAGGAGAAATAAGCATAACCAGATGGCAACGTTATAGATGAAGATTCCAACTAAAATCTGGTAGTCATAATATCAGTTGAAAATGAGGGGGATGTCCTTTTGAAAACTGCTGTTCCCATGTTTTAAAAAAAACATAAACTATGAGGTAAGATAAGAAGTGACTCATTCATTCATTGAAATAAGCATCTGTTAATTTATTTTGAAGACAGAGACTAGAATCTAAGAATGGGACAATCCCATAAAAAAAAGGGATTTCTGGTCATGCTATATTAATTATATTACAAATTCATATAAAGTATATATTAGTAAGATTTTTTGGAAGTGAATAAAAAATTTATATATATATATATATATAAGGTGTTGCAAAAAAACACCGGCAATGGAGTTGAGGTAGTATATTGAGATATGTTGATAATTTTTTAATAAGGTTCCAATATCCAGAAATGGTGCATTTTCACACTGTGACTAGTTAATTATGTATCAAGATCAGTGTTAGTTCAAAGGATTTGAAGACTCATTACTTGACAACACCTCTCAGGTACGGAACTTATGATACGTGGCTACAATATAATGGACCTCCAGCTCACTTCAATGCCAATGTAAGGAGACATTTGGATACTACGTAACCGGGTCGATGGATTGGAAGAGCGGGACCAGTCCCATGGTCTCCAAGATCACCTGATCTTAACTCTCTTGACTACTTTTTATGGGGCGACATGAAACAGTCTGTTTATCAGACTCCAATAAAGTCACCTATGGATCTTACAGCCCAAATCCATGCTGCTACACAAATAATTCTAATGAGGTCAGGCATATTTGAACGTGTGCACCAATCACTACACTGCTGATGTACGCTCTGCAATGAGATGGAGGAGGATATTTTGAAATTGATGTGACTGTAACAGTACTGTCTAGTATTGAGTCTTGAAATCCAACAAATAGAACTCTTGAGAAATTAGCTACTCATAGTGTGAAAATGCATAATTTCCGGACATCGGTACCTTATTAAAAAATGATCAACATATCTCAATATACTA
Source organism: Diploptera punctata (assembly GCA_030220185.1). Lineage (NCBI taxonomy): Eukaryota > Metazoa > Arthropoda > Insecta > Blattodea > Blaberidae > Diploptera > Diploptera punctata. The sequence continues at coordinate 884,650 of JASPKZ010000467.1, forward strand.
CCTCACCTCCATTATCGGTGTTTTTTGCAACACCTGTATATATAGCATATTACAAAATTCCTATTACAAACTGATACAATTTGGAGAGGAGCTGGATAAATATATTTTGATTAGGAATTCATGTCCAAAAACATATATTTTTATCCTTTATGTCAGTGTTTCTAAAAAAAAAGAAAGATTAATATTTTTTGACCCATTGAAAAAAATGTTCTCAACAATAAAAAATAAATTTTATCAGAAAATTTCCTCTATATTCTATTTTGCAAATCTCTATACAATTATGATTAGAGTCCAGATTTTTATGTAATAATAATTTCCAAATATGTATGTAATTATGTAGTAAAAATGGTCAAAATATGTAATATTACATTTTTATTATACTTACTTACTCACTGGCACTATCGAACCCGTAGGTTCATGGCCACACGGACATAAGCTCTCCATACATCCATATCCTGAGGCAATGCTTTCCAATCATTCCCTGTATAATCTACTTATAAGTAATCAAAATGTATGTTTTAATAAAATACTGTGTTATTTAAGATTAAATTAAACCTCATAGTGATTTCTTCCTACAAAAGTTCAAAACTGTGTTATTTCTTTGTCCAAAGAAAACTAAAGAGCAATTAATATTTACTTTTCCACCCAATTGTAAAAGGTGGAGGGTGTCCTTGTTAGTAACAAATTCCAGAACTGGTTTTTGACAGGAGAAAGTAATAAATATTAGCTGCTCAATATAGGGCTTGTTGTGAAAATAGGGCAAGTTTTCTTTTAGTTACACAACAAACCAAGATATTTATTTTCTGAATTATCCCTCAAAAACTACATTCAATGAAGTATTGTATAGAATAAAGGATTTTAGCATAACTTAATCACTTAATACATATTAATATAATAAGTATTATACTGAACTGCATGTGGTGTCTGTGGTAGCACTAACACGTCCGGTCGGAAGGGGATTTAAAATGCTGTGGTAGCCCTACCACAGTCGGGCTGTAAGTGTTAAGCCTAAATAAAGAGGCATCTAAGCAAAATTTACTGACATTAACATCCTAGTAATACCTTAGTTGCCTGTTAGCTGTCTCATTGGGTTGGTGTGTTGACCGCATGCCATCCATACATCTATGAGCAAATAAGGTAACTAAAAAATTAACTTGGTCTAGTTACTCCATTCAAAGGAGAGGCTATGGCTCAACAATGGACTACGCCATTAGATAGATTATTATTATTATTACACCTGAACATATACATCATACTGCCCTCCACCCACATTTATAATAAAGTACATATTTTTAATATTATTTTTAGTCTGATCATCTTACCTCAATATTAATGTTGATTTGTTCTTGAACATGTTTAAAAAAAATCAACATTAATGTTGAGGTAAAATGATCAGACCAAAAATAATATAATTAAAATGACCTCAAAATATCACTTCCTAAAATTAAATATTAATTACATATTTTTTTTATTTCAAATCTTTAAAAGATCCATTCATTTAGTACTAAAGGACAGATAATGAATATAAATTTCACTCTAATGTTAATTACTTGATTGAACATCATTCATTTTAATGTGACATGCTGTTTTGGTGAACTAGTGGTTACCATGCTCGTCTCTGGTTCCAATATTCACGGATTCAAACCCGACCAGAGTCAATGGATTTTTTAAAACATAATCTCAAACCTGAAAAAAGGGCTCTTAGCAAAATTTATCAGACCAATCGCAACCGGATTTAAATGAGCTTAACTGAGTAATTAAATAATAGTAAGTACCGGTGATCAAAAAATAGGAACTGCAGAAATGAAGTTCTTACGTTCAGTAGCAGATGTGACAATTATGGACAGAAAAAGAAATAAAGATATTAGAAAATACTTAAATATTTTTAATTTAACACATAGAAATGACAATATGACAAACGACTGGTATGAACATGTTAAAGTAATGCTTACAGATAGAATCCCTCAGTTGTTATTAAAGTACAAACCAATAGGACACAGAAGTGTTGTAGACCATTTACTAAATGGGAAGATTCATTAAATCCCACTTAATGTGAAAATAGGTCAAAAGGCCTAATTTCATGAGGTAGATGAAGAAGAAAAAGAGAATAGTAAGTAATCTGACATTATCTGTGGTTTCAGGAAATAAGATGAAAAGGGCTAAAATGAGTAAAGTATGTGATAATCTCACAACCTTCTATGCACTGTGAAGAAGTTGGTAACCCTGGACTCTTAGGGCCGCATGCAAATATCAAATTAGCTACCCACTAACTGGTCATGCATGAAAGTCGTCGTTTTCGTAATACTGGCAAGATATTACCCAGAATTCTCAGTGATAAAACCACTTCCGTTATTTTCATCTGCTAGAGGAAAGCATTTATGCTTGCGTCCCGCAAATAATACCATATACGACGACGTCTGCATTGCGCAATATTATGCCGATTCTCCTGTTCTTCCAGTTGAATTCTTTGGTAGACTCTATCAAATTCCTCTTCTCCGCATATATCAAAAACATGATCAAAGTCTTCAAGGTCCGACATCTTGGATAAAGCAGCAAAGTACGCGGCAAGGTTCCCATCGGGTTGCTCATGATTCGTTTCTCTGCTAAGTCACCTCGCCAGGTAGCTTAGGAATTTCATCAATTATTATCGCATAAACAGATTTTTGAGTACACAAAAACATATTTGGATACAACTTTCTCAGCAGAGTATAGGCATAGAACGACTTTTACAGTCTAATGCATTCATAGATCTGAATTATAAATATTTTTGTTTCTCGGTACCTCGTGAGAATAGGAAAATGCTCTGAAAAGTAGTCAATTTATACTTAACAATGTATACACATACATACAATAAACAACATACATGTACAGTATAAAATGTATTACCTTCACTGGGTGCAACTGTCGGTCTTGCTGTTGTCAAGTCAGGAGTGGAACTTCTTGTAGTAGTTGCTGTGGGTATGGTTGTAGGCCTGCTTGTCATGAATATTTGAGGCCATAAAGTTACATGTAAATAACAGTAATACAATTAAAATAAAACAATACACATATTGCTGTTATTATTAATTATGTTATATGATATTTTGTTATTGGAATATACTTATATGTAAAACAAGATATTGTGATAGTGGGAAGTTTAGATTCCCATCTTACTAAATAATCAGGACTAGATGTCAGCTAGTTTTGTCAGACCTACACAACAGACACCTTTACCCCCAAAACAAGCATTTGGTACTCATTTCAGTTAGAAGCTGAGTTGACCCCCGACCATTTGGCTTGTAGCGTATCTCCTTAACCAACTTTGTGCTATGGTGTATATATATATATATACACACACACACCCAGTTCAGGCATGCATGACATATATGGCTTTCATTGTTTAAAATAAAAAAGCATCACTGCTATAAAGTAAAAATATTCTCATTAAAATGTTTCTTTGTTATAGAAGTTGTAAGATGGCAGTGTGGATGCTCCCACTGCCTCTTATGATTTGAGAATCCATACATCCATAGTAATTCTGCCCGAGGGCAGGTCTTTCATTGCAATCATAGCATTTTCATGCTATGCTTTGCAGCTTTACTAGGAATTTATAGGTGTGGTAACTTCCTATTGCTTTCCACACTAGTGAAGGATGATTATGACAATGATAAGGATGATGATGATGGCCATATAAGGAAAGAAAATTAATGTTTGCACTGGGATACATGAATAGCGTAGTAGATAACATACTAATGTATAGAGTTAGAGGTTCCAGATTTAAATCCGGTTTAGGCATTAATTTTTCTTTTCATGACACACGCACACACACACACACACATATCAGGACTCTCATATTTGGCTATATTTTGATGTTTGTTACGCTTTAGACATGCCCTTAGTGGACTGTTTTAATTATGAACGTGGGCTGTCTCAAGTGTAAATATATATAAATGTCGCATTTTTGCAGCAAGTTAAGTTGGGTTCAGCTCGTGCTCCGGGCAGACTTTTAAGTATAAGTTACGATCATTTCAAGTTACTAGACACAAGTTCAGTCCTGTTCTCATTACGAACAGGCCAGTTTAAGCTGAAGTACAATAAGTTACAAGTTACAATATAGAGCATAGTAAAAAAGTTAAAATTCTGCTCTTTCATAGAGTAGACCGAAGTTACATTACAACATTAAGCTTGACTACATTCAAGTATACTTCAAGGCAAAATCGGCATTTTCCAGTTCTTTAATGTGTACTTTAATTGAAGTTATTAACTATGTTAAGATTAAAGTACCGGCTGCGGTGGACTAGTGGTTATGCTCCTTGCCTCTGGTCCCGAGGGTCGCGGGTTCAAACCCGGCCGGGGTCGATGGATTTTTTAGGACGGAAAAATCCAAGGAGCAAGTCCTCCGGGAGGGACTTTAAGCCATGGGTCCCGAGTCTGAAGATTTTCAGGCTCGTAAAAGATCCTTAAGCCTGAATGAAAGGTCTCTAAGCAAAATTTACCAAATTTTCCCATCCTAGTACTACCTTAGTTTCCTAGATGTCAGTATGAGGTGGAACGCTGGCCACGGACCACTCAAAGAACATCTATACGAAAACAAGCATAACTAAATTAGTATGATTCAAAAGCTTCCCTATATGGGGAGAGCACCTAAGGGAAACATGGGCTTACAAGAAGATAAGATTAAAGTCAAGTTTTAACTCAACACCTCAACTAATCAAAACTAGTATGAAGCAGCTAGAGTTTATAACATTTGCAAGTTATGCTTGCCCTAAGTAATTTATCGAGCATTTTATGCAAGAAACTTAAAGTGAAGATTTAATTGTAAATAGTGTACAATTATTCGTGTACACCTCACTTGAACTTTCTACATGTTATTATTAAGTGTACTGCCGATGCTTTCTCCGAGTTATATGGAGCACATAATCAATACTTATGGACATTGTACTACAATAGTCTTCACTTTAACAGCATTATAGACATTAAGTATTGATGCAATTTATACTATGTCAATCTGAATTTGATGTACAATCAGGGCGCATTGCAGAACACTTCAGTGTATGCACATTAACTTGAATATTAACGAATATCTTCACTTCAATTTAAGTTATAAAATATTGGCTTCTTTTTTTATTATAACTTTTACTTATGCAGCCACCTTTTTTTAATCAAAAAGAAATATAGCTGTTCTAATGCCAGCAATATTAACTTAAAACGGCTATTTTCTATAATTTATAAGTTTATCATTGTTAAATCTGAATTTGCTTATATTACATTAATAAAATCTTTGTTAATAATATCTAGGCTACATTCATCTCAAACTTGCAAGAAAATTTGGTATAGTTCTATTTGGTCATGCTTTCAATCAAAATTGTAAATTCTATGATAATTTTACTTAGTCACTTGCAATCTCTTACTGATTTAGTTGAAATTTAAAAATATAACCCTGTCAACCATATATGAATATTTTATTGTATGCAGACGATCTGGTAATTATACAGAAGTCAGAGGATGATTTACAAAGAGCCATTTACATGTTGAATCAATTAGGACTCTATTATAATCTCAAAGTCTCAACTTCAAAAACTAAAATTATGGCTTTCAGGGCAAAGTGCCAGTCAGAGCAAAAATAGTAATCAGTAATGAAATAATAGAACATATAGCACACTTTAACTATCTTGGTTCAGATATAACATATAGCTACGATTGGGATATACACAATAAATTAAACCGATATCAAATGATGTGTGGCACCATAAGAAGAACCCTCCGAAAGACTTGAAGAGAAACTCAGCTCAGGTTTTATAAAATTATGGCTGTACCTGTTCTTTTATATGGATCTGAATCTAGGGTACTTACAAAAAAAGATATCTCACACATTCAATCCACTGAAATGAAATTTTTAAGATCCGTAAAAGGATGTACACGCATGGATAGATTACACAATGAATCAATAAGAAATGAACTGGAGATATTTTCAGTACTCGATAAACTAGACGAGCACAAATACCAATGGAAAGAACATTTAGACAGAATGGACAATACAAGATTACCTAAAAAGATCAACGCCTACAAACCACATGGAAAAAGATCTTTGGGACGGCCAAGAAAATGATGGACTTGAGACCGGAACAGATTGCATTGACCTAATCCTGGAAAGGAACAAGAAGAAGAAGAACCTTGTCAACCTGATTGCATTCAATGCAAGTAAACTTTATGCACTTAGCAGAAGTGGGAGATTTAAACATTTAATTTGAATTTGTACTTGCAGAATGACAACGGCACATTTATGAAAAGGGGTTGATATTGTTATCTACTTGGTCCCCTCTACAAGTCTCAAAGTTTTTAATGGGTATTTCCAAATGCTCTGTAATTAAAGGCAAGTACAGTACGATCCTTTCGTGGGAAATATAGACCCACATCAATCATAAAAAAACAGTTTCATTCCTACCAGCTTTTCCCATCATTAGAAAGGTTCAATTATGGAACATGCAGTATACTCACATGGGTGCCTGAGAACTCTTGGAACAGCACACACCGATAGGCAAAAGGTTCTTGAAGCATATAGATGGATTTAAATTAAGCTTAATTTGAGGACAGTTGACAAGATGATCACATATGCCTGTGTGGCCATCATGTGTGGTGCAGGACCTTCCTAATTCATCTTCTATTTTACTGTCCAGTATGACCTTGTCGGGGTGCAGAGGTCTATCGCTGAAATTTCTGGAGGACAAGATAGAATGTTCCAAATGCCTCTGTGATTCAGAGTCTCTAGTGTCATTGTTATGATTCTCGGAATTTCTAAAGTTTATGCCAGCGTTAGTAAAATCATAGTCCCTTTTGTGAATCCCTGCATCACCTGCAAAAAATAATGCGACTGCTTGAATCCTTCATTTTAACATTGTGATTACCAGAATTTCTCAAGTTTATTCCACTATAAGTATAATATCTGCTTGAATTTGAGTCCATGTTATCATTATTTTGACCCTCTTTATTGTTAGAGAACATGCTGATGGAGCTAAATGATAAGTGCGAGGATTATGGAATGAAGATAAATATAAATAAGACGAAGGCCATGATTATAGGAAGGAAACCAAAGAAGATAAACATGAGGATTAAAGATGAGGCCATTGAACAAGTGAAGAGCTTCAAATACTTGGGTTGTAATATCTATAGTAACATGAACTGCGGTCAAGAAGTAAAGTAGAGAATAGAAATGGCAAAAGAAGTCTTTAACAAGAAGAGAAGCATTTTCTGCGGACCTTCGGCAAAAGAATTATGGAAGAGGCTAGTGAAGTGCTTTGTTTGGAGTGTAGCTTTGTATGGTGCAGAGACTTGGACTTGGAATGAGAAAAAGCGACTGGAAGCTTTTGAGATGTGGATATGGAGAAGGATGGAACATACAAAATGGATGGACAAAATAAAAAATAAAGATGTGCTAGACAGAGTGGGTGAAGGAAGAACAATGCTGGAACTCATAAAGAAGAGGAAAACAAATTGGATTGGCCACTGGCTAAGAAGAAACTGCCTGCTAACGGATGCCCTAGAAGGAATGGTCAACGGAAAGAAAGTTATAGGCAGAAAAAGACATCAGATGATAGACAATATTAAAATTAATGGTTTGTATGCGGATACAAAAAGGAAAATTGAGTTAAGGAAAGAGTGGAGAATGCTGAGTTTGCAGTGAAAGATCTGCTCTTGGGCAGAATACAATGAATGAATGAATTGTTAAAGAAAGTAAATTGGATAATCTCACTGTCAGAATTTCTGACTGGTGGTCTCAATAATAATGTGGTTAGTATGTCCAGTGAATTCCAAGTAACTGGAGAATCTGTTGTTTTCCATATAACTCCTCTGTGTGTAAATTGACTAACTGAAAATAAATACAAGAGTTTAATTTTAAGGCCACATCATAAAGTCATATTGATCCTTGACAATTTGAAGATAATCAATTCTTTCCTCATACCCATAAAATGGTAAATGATTAAACTGAGGAAATTTGATTAGTTAGAGACCAGATTCAGGCAAGCAATTTGAGATAAGAACCCATGATCTCAAGAACCAAAAAATACCTGAATTAAATTTGTTTACTTTTAATCAAAATTACAGTGGGAAGTAAACACTATGATGTAATTTACAATTTATGTATAAATTGAGTCGGTTAAATGTTTTTTTCTCCTCACCTCATAAGGTTCCGTGATTTCATGATACCGGTTTCAAAGGCATTCACGGTCAGAGTTTGAGTGATGATGGAGGCAAAGGCCATTGAAACTAGTATCGTGAAAACATGGAACCTTACGAAGTGATATCAAAAAAGCATTTAACCAATTCAATTTATAAATTGTTAAAATTTTTAGTCATTATCAAGTATTAGAATGAAATAGGAGTATAGAATGGTATAGAATTGCTTTAGATCTTATTTAAGGATTGGGAGAACCCAACTATTAAGAGCTAATCAGCCAAAAATTAATTTCTAAAATCTAACTTTTATAGATTCTTTAAAATTTCATTATTTATTGACATTTTCATAAATTGTTTATAAGCCAAGTTTGGGAAATATGACTAGGCTTAATTCTTATTAACAGTTGTACTTGATCCAATGTCCAATAAAGTCCTGAAGCCTATTTTTATACTGGATTACGAGTGTAACATTAATATCTGATGACTTGGAACCAGATCTTAAGTAAGATACCTTATGGTAAATACAATAAAAGTTTATTTGTGTTTTGAGTTACAAAACTCAATTGTATTTTCTGACAACAAAATTATAGAATTCTTTTTTTTTTTGGCGCATTACTTTATACTGACTATCAATTTTATTTGTCTGATTTTCACATAGAACATAGGAGACATGAAATTAAAAAAAGTTTTCCTTTTGTATTTCTTGATCCAATCTCTGTTTTATCACAAGTTAAATTAAAAGGGATAAATATTTTTATTAATGTCAGGCAAGAAGAACTGACAACATTGCAAGGAGCATATTGTGCATTTTATTGTAAAATACTCTAGGAAAAATGTATTCCATTCTATGTCTCCTATAAGTCTACTATGTAAAATTCAGAGCAATACTCACCTCATTATAAAGTAAAACTTTAATATATTTCTCCACTTTTTTCCCTACTATACAGGGTGTCCCATTCAAACCTCCCAAATTTTAATTAATCATAACTAACAAAGTATGCGGAATTATGAAATGAGGCCAGTATTAAATGAAACAGAAACTCAAAGAATTTTCATTGCCACACACTAAAACACCTCTATATGTGCACAATTAGTAGCACGAACAATATCAAGTCTGCATTCAATTTCATGCCATGTTCTGTGCAACATGTCCATTGGTACTGTTGCAATTGTGTCAAAGATATGGGTTTGTAAATCATGAAGATCTTGTACTGGAGTCGCAAACACACGGTCTTTTACATACCCCCAGAGGAGAAAATTATACGAGTATTTTTGTTTTATGTCATTATTGTCCAACATGCAACAGATGAATTAACTGCAACAATGAAAATAAAAATTCTTACCAACCTCATTTCATAATTCTGCATACTTTGAGAGTTATGATTAATTAAAATGTGGGACGTTTGAATGGGACATGGTTTACTTGGGGTAAGGATTTTATAATTAAAATGTATGAACTTTAGCCTGAATATGTAATTATAGTCAGAACCCTGGATTCCTGTCTCAAAATTATTTTTTCTGCTATTTCTCTATAACCAGGTAAATGTTTTCGGTTTAATTTATTTATACTGTGTGGGTCTGCATACATATCACATTCATTAAGTTTGTGGACAATGTCTTAGTCACACAATATTATAATATCTTCAGACACTTGCACCAATCCCTTTCTCAAAATTTTACCATTGGCTGCTATGCACATCTGCCAACATGTAACAATTACAACTGTTTGAAAAATATCTGAAAAACATTGGCAAAAACATCCCTTAAGGGTTCTCGCCTGGCAGTGATGATATTTTTGGGCAACTGAATACATTGCCATGCAGCTTTTGTTTCAAGTGGAAAAAGAGAGGGAAATTGCATGATGCAAGATCAGGTGAGTATAGAGGGAATGGCAAAAGACCTGTTACCTGCCCAATTCTCATTGGAAAACACAGACTGATATGCAGGAGCATTCTCATGTAGCAACAGCGCATCAAAGCTCAGGATGCTAACGAAAAATGAATCGCATAGATGGTGAAAGACATCATCATCATAGTATGCTCACAAATTTAGGCCATTTTCGGCCTCAAGAGAAACACCATCCAAAAGTCTTTTGAGTGGACATCCTGGTCTTCTTCTTCCTGCAGGTTGATAGCTTAACATTTGTTTGGGTATCCTATGATCTTCCATTCGATGAACATATTGTTGCATCCATCTTGATTTATAATCAGAAATTGTGTTTTCTAAAGGTTCCATGTGTAATTCTTCTAAGGTGTTTTCATTTTTTGTGATCTAGTAGTGTGTATCCTGCAGTCCTCCAAAGTCCCCATATCAAATTCCTATTCTTTAAGTTAACATCAGCGTACAATGTACAAGAACACTGTTGTTAATGAATGGAAATATAATATGTGTGATATTTTACAGTTTCTCCCTGTGGTATGATTTCTATGTGTACCTGATGAGGAGAAAACAGTTCACTTTGTCTTTTGATCTGTCCTGTCACTTTTTTTGTGTTGATATTGGTGATTTTCAGGTGGCCAATTGACACCTTAACTGAAAATCTTACGGAAAACAGAATTTTGTGAAATATACTACATCAATCCCTACAGCTGTTGCGAGGTCATCTACTGGTATCAACTTACCGGATATTTGGTTTCTTGCACTGTTATTAGCTGACCAGTTTGCATTTCATCCCCAAAACTACTTCCTTTTGTACAGATTAAATGTACAATTTAAATATGACATTGTGAGTCAAGCCTTTCTTGCCGTATAGTTGTTTATTCATCTCAAAAGTTTCATTGCCTCATTTACCTATTTTTTGGCAGAATTTCACACTTTCCTGTTACCAGACTGCAACATTCTCTGTTTTGCCATTCACATTTAACAACTTGCTCTGAAAACAGGCAAGTACCTCTTATTGGAACAAGAACTAGTATGGAATCATCTTGTTATGCCACTTATGCCATCTACATCGTGCATTAAGTCCACAAACTTAGTGTGTCCAGACTAATTACATACAATAATGTAGATCTCGGCTGTTGTCAACTAATAATAGCTAATATCAACATTATAAAACCAAATATAGTGGGATCTCCCCCATCTAGACACAATTCCACGATGTCATAAACATAATATAGCTCTAAGCAGAGCATCTTTAACTCATTTATAAGTGAAAAACCTTTTTTTTTTTTTGAGGATATCATAAATATGTTTGACTCTTTCTGACCAAATATTCACTTTATATTTTAATAAAAGTTTGAGTCTCACATAATTAGCCTATTATCGGTAAATGCTGAATGCATTAATTTGTAATTTTAACTATAATATTCAATTTTTTTAACTCAATTTATTCTTTTGTTTTTAATCAAAATTAAAGTGGGAAGTTTATTCTTTTGTGCCCAATTTAAAATCACGAGCTTCTATTAAAATCAATAGAATAATAGGTGTTTTTTATTAATTTGACACTTCTTACTGAAGGATAAATTATATTTGAAGACAAAATTTTCGCCCAGACCGAGACTCGAACCCGGGACCTTTGGCTTTCCATACCAATGCTCTACCAACTGAGCTATTTTAGATTTAGATGCAAATTTCTCTCTTATATACGTTGTAATTCCCAGTACCAAATGCTGTGAAGCCTTATGGTGCTGGGAATTAGAACGTTGGTAGAGCATTGGTACGGAAAGCCAAAGGTCCCAGGTTTGAGTCTTGGTCTGGGCGAAAATTTTTCTCTTCAAATATAGAATAATAGGTTTTATCCTCATAGCAAAAAATAAATAATATTTGGTTAAAACTGAGGAAAATAAATCACTATTCTCCTTTCCATCTTTCAGAGCTGTTGACATGAGTATGAACATTTATTTAAAAGAATGTTCATCCAAATTTATACAAATGTAACATCTTTGTTTATTTCAATAGGTGTAAGTTATCATTCTTAGTTTGGAGGGAAAGAATCACATCACAAGAAAGCTTTGGGTATTCCCACCATCAAACCCAACATCCTTTTGCGTAAGTCATGTGGAATTATATAATGCAACACTTGCACGAGACCATTGATAAAATTTTGATTGTCACACAGTAACTTCCACTTAATTACTTCTTGCTCTTAGTGGATCTGGACTAAAATAATTGTGGAAACAATTGAATTCATGACTTAGAATATCAGATGATTCGTCAATCTAGTCATACTATCAGCAAAAAGTTCTCCTTGTAAATTAAGTTACGACTCACCTGAATGTTCTGCGGAAGAGAGTCTCACAAACCACCACAACCAGCCTGTAACATAGAGTGATTTTTTTTTTAACTTTCAGGTTTTGGCTGAAGACAGAGGCAATAGCTTCAGAAACCAGTCCTATGAAGATCGTAGAGTTTTATGAGGAGAGATGTAATAAGTTATTTTCAACCCCTTATATAAAACATGCACCGGGTGAATCATAAATATGGCTATACGTTTGATCGCGTTGTGTGATGAAAATATTACCATTACAGGAAATATGAAATTACTGTTGGAAAGGCAATTATTCAAATTACAACAATGGAATAAAACAAAACAGTGTAGAACTTATGTCATTAGTCAAAATAAATTGAATATGCAACAGCAAATTACAATTGATGCATGGGCAATAACATATGCTAATGATTGTGAGGCCGCAAATGGGCAAGATGTGAGTTTAACGTAGCATTGCAGCTGTCGACTGTGGGGAAGTGGAGAAAACGGCTGCTGGAAACGGAAAGGATGCAGAAAATCAAACCTCCTGGAAGGCCTCGCATTAGCACAGATGCAGAAACAACAAAGAGAATTGTGGAGGCGTCCGACGCTAGCCCACCAAAATCAACCCGCCAAGTTACACAGCAGTGATTTGTTTTGTTTTGTTCTATTGTTGTAATTTGAAGGATTCCCTTTCCAATAATAACATCATATTTCCTTTAATAATAATATTTTTGTCGCAAAATGCAATCAAATGTATAGCCATATTTCTGAATCACTATGTACTAGAATTGGATGTCTTCTTAGTTAGTTATTTACCTTAGAAGGATTGAAAGTTAGTTTTTGTGGATGAGTTGAGATGTTTATGATCGAAGTGCAGCTGAGTCCTGGACTTCAAAACAAATTCATTAAACATTATAAATTCTTGCTATGTAAAAAATTAATTTAAAATTATTTTGAATTTTTTATTTGTAATAAACCTAAATAAATATTAACATATACGAACCCATGCAATAACCGATACAAAAATGTACCCTTAAAATATGCTCAACTACGAGTAACTCATAGACCTATACAATGTCGAGGTTATTATGATTATTTAACAAAAAATTATGAATAAAACTAATAGTCTGTACCCAAATTTTATGCTAACAAAATATTAATATTTGCATAAATCATAGTAAACCGATACAGTTGCCAAAAAATGGTAACATTTGAGAATTGTATTTGGTAGGAGCTAGATTCAAATCCTGGTGCCTACCAACCTGGCTGAGTTTCTTCTGGTTTTCCTCAATCATTAAGGCTAATGTTGGGTTGGAATTGTACTGCCACATCCCATTTCAACTTATTTATCATTGTATAATATCCTGCACCATAGCCAAGTGGTTAAGGCAGGAAACCTTGGCGCAGAGCTACAGGACTTGCGCTGATTCGAGTCTCCATGGGGGAAGAAATTTTCTCATGTTATTTCGGCCAGTATGGAACCGGTGCCCACCCAACATCATGAGGCATTTGGGTAGCTACAATAAGTAGCAGTTCCAGGTTGAAAAAACCAGCTATAACGGCTGGGGGGACTCGACATGCTGACCACGTGTCATCCCTACACTGGCTAGGTGATGATCTACATCTGTGATTGACACATGTGGATGTGAGATCAGCAGCTAGCTGGTAGGCTAAGGGCTTTCTAGGCCTGTCGCGCCATGGAATTATTGTTATTATTATTATCATCATCATCATTGCATAATTTTTTTCTTGGCCTATCAGCACGCTGCTGGCCTCACATCCACATGTGTCAATCACAGAGGTAGATGATCATCCAGCCAGTGTAGGGGTGACATGTGGTCAGCATGTCAAGTCCCCCAGCTGTTACAGCTGGTTTTCTCAACCTGGAGCCACTACTTATTGTAGCTACCCAAATGCCTCACGATGCTGGGTGGGCACCGGTCCCATACTGGTCGAAATACCATGAGAAAATTTCTTCCCCCATGGAGACTCGAACCATAGCTCTGCGCCAAGGCTTCCTGCCTTAACCACTCGGCGTGGGACTGCATAATATTATTAAAAATAATATATATATATATATAAACTTAGTAATTGACGTTCACATACTCAATGAATTATTGTAAGAATCATAGTGCACATGCGCAAATGATTAATGTAACGTCCATCAGATGGCAGGATATATATGTGAAATCAGCATGACTCATAGAGAAACTTTCAACGAAACATACATAGGCATTAATTCTGGAAATGCATGATATTACGCATTACAGCGTATTTTTGTCATCGCAACTTCTCTCAAAAACGTGAACTCTATGAGCATGACAATAATATTGTGCTACTAAGTACTTAGTATAACCAATTGCGCCATAGCCGAGTGGTTAAGGCAGGAAGCCTTGGGGACTTGTGCTGGTGAGTCTCTATGGGGGAAGAAACTTTCTCATGGTATTTCGGCCAGTATGGGACCGGTGCCAATCGCAAGGCATTTTAGGTAGCTACAATAAGAAAAAGTGGGAGCCTTAACCTCCTACTACCCCAAGGGCCTCCGGGCCTGTTGTGGGATCACTTTACTGGGGCACGCCGTAGCGTAGTGGTTAAGGCACTGAGCTACAAGCCGGAGGGTCGAGGGTTCAAGTCCCGTTGGGGTCAGGATTTTTAAACTGACCCAAACCCTCTGGCGGCACTATGACCCTGGGGTCGACTCAGCCTCTAACGGAAATGAGTACCAGACACTTGTTCTGGGGGTAAAGGCGGCCGTCACGCAGGGCTGACAACCCGGCTGACATAAAAAGTGCTGATTGTCTAGAAAAAGTGGGAGCCTTAACCTCCTACTACCCCAAGGGCCTCCGGGCCTGTTGTGGGATCACTTTACTGGGGCACGCCGTAGCGTAGTGGTTAAGGCACTGAGCTACAAGCCGGAGGGTCGAGGGTTCAAGTCCCGTTGGGGTCAGGATTTTTAAACTGACCCAAACCCTCTGGCGGCACTATGGCCCTGGGGTCGACTCAGCCTCTAACGGAAATGAGTACCAGACACTTGTTCTGGGGGTAAAGGCGGCCGTCACGCAGGGCTGACAACCCGGCTGACATAAAAAGTGCTGATTGTCTAGAAAAAGTGGGAGCCTTAACCTCCTACTACCCCAAGGGCCTCCGAGCCTGTTGTGGGATCACTTTACTTTAGGGGCACGCCGTAGCGTAGTGGTTAAGGCACTGAGCTACAAGCCGGAGGGTCGAGGGTTCAAGTCCCGTTGGGGTCAGGATTTTTAAACTGACCCAAACCCTCTGGCGGCACTATGGCCCTGGGGTCGACTCAGCCTCTAACGGAAATGAGTACCAGACGCTTGTTCTGGGGGTAAAGACGGCCGTCACGCAGGGCTGACAACCCGGCTGACATAAAGTGCCGATTGTCTAGAAAAAGTGGGAGCCCTAACCTCCTACTACCCCAAGGGCCTCCGGGTCTGTTGTGGGATCACTTTACTTTTACTTTACAATAAGTAGCAGTTCCAAGTTGAGAAAACATGACATGCTGACCACATGTCACCCTTACACTGGCAGGATGATCATCTATCAATGTGATTGTCACCATGTGGATGTGAGGCCAGCAGCCAGATGGTAAGCTAAAGGCCTTCTAGGCCTGTCGCGCTATGGAATTATTAATTATTATTATACTAGCTAATGCCCGGCTTGATTTGCTACGCTTAAATCAATGAGAAATGAAAGGTTAATTAAATGGTATACGCTGAGACGAACCAAACATGGCGGTTGCTAGTCAGTTTTTAATTTCGTATTTCAGGTAAACCTCCACTTCTAACTGTCAGATTTCGCTCATTTCTGGATAATATCTATCTCTGTTTATTTTAATAGGATATACTGAGTTTCGTTGCCAAACATCGAAAATTGTGACAGCTAGAGCGATTTTTAAAGTTTCACTTCAGGTGAGCTCCTACACCCAATAGTTTTAGAGGGCTCAATTGTGAATCTAAACCATCCAGGGACCCACTCAAACACAAAAAATTTCATTAAAATCGGCCCAGTCGTTTAGGCAGTTTTTAATTTCGGATTTCGCTCATTTTTGGATAATATCTACCTCGGATTTTATGTTAATGGGATATACTGAGTTTCGTTATGAAACATCGAAAATTGTGACCGCCAGAGCGATTTTTAAATTTTCACTTCAGATGAACTCCTACACATAATGGTTTTAGAGTGTTCAATTCCATTCATAGTAATTCGGCCTGAGGGCAGGTCTTTCACTGCAATCATAGCATTTCATACCGGTGAAGGATGATGATGATGATGGCCGGATGATTTTCGGGGACCGCTGGGCATTAAGCCTCCTGACATTTGTCTTACAGGTGAGGAAAACCCCCGAAAAAAAAACTCAATCAGGAGCCTGTCCCCACAGGGAATCGAACCCGGTTATGAATCTAAATCATCCAGGGATCCACTCAAACACACATAAAACATTTCATCAAAATCGGTCCAGTCGTTTAGGACGAGTTCAGTGACATACACACGTACAGAAGAATTATATATATATATATATATATCTCCATCCATCCATAGTAATTCTGCCCGAGGGAATGTCTTTCACTGCAATCATAGCATTTTCATGCTATGCTTTGCAGCTTTACTAGGGAATTATAGGTGTGGTAGCTTCCCGTTGCTTTCCACACAGGTGAAGGATGATGATGATGATAATGATACGGATGATGGCCGGATGATTTTCGGGGACCTTGAGTCCTAAGCTTCCTGACATTTATCTTACAGGTGAGGAAAAACCCCGATAAAACCTCACCCAGGAGCCTGTCCCGACCGGGAATCGAACCCGGGCCCGCTGCGTGACAATGCAGCACGCTACCTCGAGACCACAGCGGTGGAATATATATATATATATATATATATATATATATATATATATATATATATATGTATATATATATATGTACCGGTATATATATATGCAAAATGCGGCTTAAGTCAGTTAATCGCAGCACAGTAGTGTTTGATATTATATTCTGAAGGTCCCGTATTCAAACCCCAGTTTCAACCAATCTGATTTCCCCCCCCCTGCATCTATGTGTAGTGGTTAACTGACTATGCCGCACACTGTATATAGAGCAAATGAATTAAATTGAAGATATACACAGCCTACCTTGTTATAGAGCCTAGGTGTTGCAGACAAAACATTTAAAAGAGAAAACGCCGATTTTCATCAAAAAATATTTTCAATATTTAACTTATAAGGAACTGTAAATTCCTCAGGAAATAATAATTTTAAAAGCTAAATTTTTAAAATGTGGTTGATTAGATCCTATTGATTGCATTTCATCCAATTACTAATTAAGTTCTGGAGGCATCTTATAACCTTAATCATCATCATCATCTGCATTCATGGATTAGGTCTGTTGACCCGTTCCGACTTCAGCCCATCTCTTTCTAGGTCTGCCCACATCTCGGGTGCCTTTAGGTTTGTATTTTATTTGTTTTGGATATCTATCTTCATTCATTCTGTCTATGTGTTGCTTCCATTTTTGTCTATATGTATCTATTTTATCAGTTATTGCAAATATTTCAAGTTCCTGTCTTATTTCTGTGTTCTTGATTCTGTCTTCCTTAGTGCACCCTTTTTTTTTTTTTTTATTTACATATATGTTACAACCCGTGTTTCACCAATGGTATATCACGGGATATTTACAGTTTTACAATTGTTCAATTATTGTTCTAGTTGTTCTTGTAGTTGACGGAAGATCCTCGTAAGAAATTCTGCAACGTTGACTGTGTTAAAGTGGAACTTCAGAATATTTGGCGGAGTAGCAATTTGTAGTATAGCTGGTCGATCTCTGGAGAACATGTTGCATTCAGTCATCAGATGGTGGGCCGTCTGCAGTGATTTTTCTGGGCAGTTGCAATAAGGTGAAGCAGTTTTGTTCATTTTGTGTAGGTAGGATTTAAATAGTCCATGGTTGGTGAGAAATTGTGTGGTTATATAGTTAGGCCATAGGGATAGGGACAGTCTATAGGGTATGTTGGGGATGAACATTTTGGTATGGAAGGCGTCATTTGATTTGGTGTAAATTAAATTCCAGATTGTTTCATAGTATTCTTTTAATAACTGCTTGCCTCGTGTTATAGGGATGGAGTTATAGTCGATATTATTTTTGTAGCTAGCGGCTATTTTAGCCAGATAGTCAGCTCTTTCATTCCCTCGAAGACCTGCGTGACCTTTAACCCAGTGGAGGTCAATCTTTCTCGTCTTTTTGAGTACGATTAGCTTTTCTCTGATTTGGATCGCCAAAGGGTTGGTTGATTTTCTATTGGCTATGGCTAGAAGAGCGGCTTGTGAATCTACGTGGATAGCATATGTTGAAGTTACATCTTTTTGTAGTTCAATCCATTCAACTGCCATTTGGATTCCAAGGAGTTCTGCCTGGAAGACTGAGCATTCTATGTCAAGTCTTTTCATATTGGTAAATACCTCCTTTGAGTTTTTCTCGGCTACCATACCTGCCCCCACATGCTTAGTCGTTTTGGACCCATCCGTGAATATTAAGTAGTCGGCACTCCCTACAGTTCCAGTTGAATTTATTTCTATATAGCTATCTTTGGGATGAATTCCTTTCATTAGTGTTGGCATTTCAGTTCGTTTCAGTAGAGGGATTATAGCATTGGTGGCTTGGCCTCTGGATATTGCTTTAATGTCGTTGTGTAGGAGTACTGTTGGATCCATGGGCATGACGCATGCTAGAGCTTGGAGAGCATTGTATGAAACTGTTCTGTATGCTTTTGTTGCGAAAAGAAGAAAATGTCTTTGTATTTGATTCAATTTGGTTTTAGCCCGTTTGGAGATTTGTGGGCTCCAGGAATCTGCAGCATACAGTATTATAGGCAGAATGGCTTGATGATAGATTGCCATAAGATGATGGAAGGACATGCCCCAAGTCGCTTTGGAACATCTGACTAGCATATTTCGGAGATGTAGTATTTATTTTCCAGGTATAGTGAATGGGGATACCAGTCCATTTTGTGGTCTATCATCACACCCAAATATTTCATTTTATTTACCACATTTAGGCCCGATTCTGCAACTATTGGGTGATTGGCGTATGTGTCTTTCTTTCTGACGTACATAGGCATTAGAGAAGATTTCTCCTTAGAGATTAAAAGTTTGTTTCTGCAACACCAATCTTGCAGGATTTGCAGTGTTAATTGGAGCGTGTTTAGTATGTGATCATGGGAAATACCATTAAGTATAATCATTATGTCGTCTGCGTACACCACGGTCTTCAGGTCGGGTACGTCTGCCAGCTCTGAAATAAGTGTACGTCTGCCAGCTCTGAAATAAGTCCACTTATTAAAATATTCCACAGAGTGGGACCTGATACAGATCCTTGGGGGCATCCTTTGGTGACGTTCTTACTCGTTGAAGAGTTTCCTTGTCTGAAGTAAGCTGTACGGTCATGTAGGAAGTCCACTATGATATTATAGATGTTTGAAGGACAGTTTATTTCTCGTAAACGCGCTTTGATACTTGGGTGCCAAGCATTGTCAAAGGCGCCACTGATATCCAGGGAAATGAGGCAGGATTTCATCCCCTTACTTCTACTTTGGTGTACGACATCTGAGACAGCTTTGATGGCATCAGAAGAGGATTTTCCAACGATGAAGCCATATTGTTGTGGGGGAATGAGTGTCTTCTCTTGGAGAAAGAAGTTGAGTCTTTCCATCACCAATTTTTCCAAACATTTTCCGGGGATAGATAGTAGGCTGATTCCTCTGTATCCAGTGACGGATAGCAGCTTTCTCCACCCTTTAACAGATCCCAAAATTTTCATTTCTGCCGCCGTTATTCTACTTAGATCTTGTTTTTTATGTATCCAGGCTTCTGAACCATAGAGCAGTACCGGTACTGCCAACATTTTATAAAATTTCAATTGGGTCTCTCTTGTTGTTTTGTTATTTAGTGATCGTTTTATCGTACCACATATTCCCTAGAATTTTGCTATTTTATTAGTTGTATCATTATCATAATTAAATGAAATGTCACATCCTAGATAATTGAGATGGTTCACCTGTTCTATGATTTTGTTTCCTATTACTATTTTGGATCTGATTTGATTTTTCCCTTGGAATGCCATTACCTTAGTTTTTTCTATGGATATTTTGAGATTATATTGTTCACATATATTATGTAGTTAAAAAATATTCCTTTGAAGTTCGTCTTCCGTATTTGCTATTACTACCTGGTCATCAGCGTATAATGTTTTCAAGTAGTGTGTTTTATCTAATTTTATTCCTTTATTTGTTTCTTCGTTCCATTTTTTTATTATGTCATTGATGTATAGGTTAAACAAAACTGGAGAGATACTGCATCCTTGTTTAACTCCTTGATTAGTATGAATTGTATTTTTACTTACTTCATTTCTAGTTTTTATAACAAAATTTGTGTTCCAGTACAAACTCTTTATACCTGCTATTAAGTATTTCGGAATTCCTTTTTCCTTTAAAGTTGTCCAAAGTTTTCCTCTATCTACTTTATCAAATGTCTTGACAAAATCAATAAAAGCTATGTGTGTTTCCTTGTTATATTCTCTTCTTTTGTTTATAAATTATTTTGTCGTAAATATATTATCCATACATGAACGCCCTGGTCTGAATCCACTTTGTTCTTCTGTTAACATTACCTCTGCTATTTGTTTTAACCTAAATGTTAAGATTCTTGAGTATATTTTATAGACTGCAGTTAAAATACTTATTCCTCTGTAGTTGTTGCAGTCGTTACGTTCTCCTTTCATAAAAATACATTGTACTATTGCTGTTGTCCAGGTTTCTGGTATTGTTGCTTGTTTCCAACATAAATTTAAAAAATGTAATAATCTCAGTTTAAAAAAAAAATCCTCCACTTATATCCTTAATTCAAGTCAATATTAGATTATTATAGTATACGTATTGCTTGAAATGGAATAGAAATAGAACAGAGATGGTCGAAGCCTGCACCATGCTGACATAAGAACAGAAAGTTCTTCGGTAAAATGATTATGACAGTAGGCTATAGTGGACACGGCGTCTCCCCAAATATTTGGGTCGATTTTTTTTATTATTACCTTATAAATAGTGAATGGATTCATATGTGATTACATATTTTCTCTCTGATATGTTCTTTCGTAATAACAGAAAAATGTTGACGATTCACATAAATCTAGACCTTATACTCAAATTTGATATTACATCTATTTTACCCAATATTAATATATATTAGAATGTTACATTTTTTTTACGTGAAATGGACTTCAACAAAATGTTTCAAGGAAACAGGTAAAATTACTGTATTATTTGTTCTCAAACTCTGGAGGCTTAGATGATTGACAGGTAATAGTCATATCACAATGCTTTATCTAGTCGATCTGTTGACATAGAATATCTCACATTGAAGCACAATGTAAACCCTTTATGGTTTCTAGGGGGAAAATGACATGGAATATCCCACTTACTTACTCACTGGCACTATCGAACCCGTAGGTTCATGGCCTCGCGGACATAAGCTCTGCATACATCCATATGTTTTCCAATCATTCCCTGTATAATCTACTTCCCTCGAATCATAGTTAATGTCGTTCTCCCACCTCATTCTTGGTCTACCAACTGGGCATTTTCCCTCTGGTTTTTCTACAAGAAGCTTCCATGCACGTCTTTCATTCCCCATACGTGCCACATGTCCCGCCCATCGCAGTCTATGAGACTTAACTGTTCTTATTATATGGAATATACCACAATTAAACAAAGTGCAAACCTTCGTTAAGGTTTATAGTTTTCTTGGAAAATCTTAGCCTTAGTTATTTTCGTTACTTTCAAAATTTATTCAAAAGTTTAAATAAGTTTGCCTCATCTCTCATCATCATGAGGAGTGAGTGTGAGAGTTGGATAGTTTCTAACTATAACAGGATAATCCAAACAGGGTGCTCTGGTTCTCTACGCTCCATTACACCCTGACATTGTTAAAGACAACTCTTTTAAAATTGAATATATTTTAAGAATATAATACAATATTTTCCAGTGTTTTGTTTTTCTGGGGTGGAGTCACGGAGTATTATCACAGATTAGGTATTATATTATGTATCCAGTTCTCTACGATCCATCCTAACATTATCCTCCCAACTACGCCTTCCTAATGGTATTTTCCCGAAGTTAAAAAAATCGAGACCACCAAATCAAGCCATACAACCTATCCATCCGAAACTTCTAGATTTAATAACCCTGGCAATATTAGAACGATACAAATTATGTAGTTGCTCATTTTAAGCTTCCTCCAATCTCCATTTCCATTTTTATGGGACTGAATATGCGTTTTAGGATCCTATTTTTTAATACTTTACTTACAATTTTGAAAACTGCAAAAATTAAGTTTACAAGGTGTGTCCGGGATTTCTAATACAAAAAATCCGACATACATCCCAAACTTCCCGATTGTATATTTGAAGGCAATATTTATTATAATCTTGGTGTTTTTCTACAACAAATGTTAAAACTTTCGAAATTTTGAAAACCACAATAATTAAGTCTAAAAGGTGTGTACGGGATTTTTAATGTAAACAATTCCGGTATAGGTCCTATGTCAAATTTCCCGACTGTAAATTCCGAAGCTATAGTCTTGGTGTTTTTACTAAAAGTGTCAACATTTTCGAAATAACATAAATTACTATTTACCACACTTGTAGAGTACAGCGGGAAAGCGTAGACAAGATTATCGCTTTAATAATAATGAGTTTCACAAAGTATTGGCAGTTCCATCTCTTATCTATGGATGTGAAACCTGGACATTACCAAAGGCAGATAGTAAACAAATAGAGGCTGCTGAAATGAAGATGTTGAGAGCAATATCAGGATACCAAAGAACCGATAAAAAGAAAAACGAAGATATAAGAATATAACTTAATATATTTAATCTCTGTGAAAGAATAATATCAAAATGCTTATCTTCAGCACGTATTACGAATGAATGAACAGCGCATACCAAGAAGAATGTATAATCATAAACCAAAAGGGAGAAGAAAGTTGGGAAGACCATTTGAAGAGATGGAAGGACCAATTCGACCTATAATGAGATCGGAACAGGCTATTGGCAGGGATTACTTCATTTGATCTATGCCATTGGGCTTAATCCTTGTTGTTGTTGATGATGATGGAGAGAAGGTGCGCCTGAATAGGCATTAGGGATATTTCAGTTCTTTGATCTTGCTTTAAAAATTTAACATTTAGATTCTTAGACAAAAGTATAAAAAAGCAGGTAACAATGGATTGAATTAAATATGTGTAGGAAATAACACTGAGATTTATTTTGATTATATTTGAGTTGTATCGAGAATGTTGCACAGTTAGTGAAGAGACTAGTCTGCATAAAAATCAAGAAATATGAGGTGAGTCAAAATGTAGAACTCAAATATAATTAATTGGATTGAATCTTTAATTATTCAGTTCACCATAGATTAAAAAATTATTATACCATATAACGTATAAAACTTACCGAAACTAAAGACAGTAGCGTACAGCTTCATGTTTGGCGTCGATTTGAAGACTGAAGACCATACCTGAAGACAGCGCGCTATGACCCAGTCCAGCGATAGCCCACACCCGAGATGGCCAACGAATGTTAAGGTCGGTTTACACGCTACGTCTTAAAGTATGTTTTGTCGATTATACAAAACGTACGTTTTGTCCAGTGTTTACGCAGTAACGTTTTACCGTCCATTTTCTACCTCAGTTCCAATCCAGACTAGAGTTGTAGTGCATTGTCAGCTTTTTTTCTTATTAAAAGTGAGAAAGACAACATTAATTTGATTATGGAGGAAGTCCAGTTGCTTTCTTTTATTTTTCCCTCGTAAGGATTCAACGACTGGGAGGAAAAGTGATGAAGAAACAAGATGGTCAAGGGAGTGGTTTCTGAAAAGAAGTCAGTATTCCCATGTTCTGTTACTGAAAGAACTGAGAGGCGAACCTGATGACTGGTGCAATTATTTGCTAATGGACGCCTCAGCTTACGGTCAATTGCTGCAGTTGGTAAACCATACATACAGAAACAAGACACATGCATGAGAAAAGCCATTTCACTCCATGAAAGACTCACAGCAACTCAGAGATATCTTGCAACCGGACGCAGCTTGAATATCCAAACCATCATTGAGCAAAATAATTCCTGAAACCTGAGTTGCAATCTGCTTGGTTTTGAAGAAGAACTACATAAAAGTCAGTACATAATAAATTATTGTTAAACTGTCAAAGGCAGCAGGTTCTTTAAAACGGATTTTGAAGTTGTCTTTTATTTTATTGAAGGAGACAGTGGATTGCATATAACAAAAAACACGATAAATTTAAACACTGAATTACTCATAAAAATTCGGCCGCGGTGAACTAGTGGTTATGCTTCTTGCCTCTGGTCCCGAGGGTCGCGGGTTCAAACCCGGCCAGGGTCGATGGATTTTTTTAGGATGGAAAAATTCCAAGGAGCAAGTCTTCTAGGTCCCGAATCTGAATATTTTCAGGCTCATAAAAGATCCTTAAGCCTGAATAAAAAGGTCTCTAAGCAAAATTTACCGAATTTTCCCGTCCTAGTACTACTTTGGTTTCCTAGATGTCACAATGAGGCGGAACGCTGACCATGGGCCACTCCAATGACATCTATACGAAAACAAGTGTAACTAAATAGTGTGGTTCAATTTCTTCCCTGTAGGGGGAGAGTGCCTAAATCTCGTTGAGGTAAACAAGGGTTTAAAAAAATTAGTCATAAAATGTACAAATTATTATTATTGTAAAAGTAGCAAGCTTTTCAGAAATACTATCAACTTAAAAAAAAACTTTTTTTAATATAATGTTCTTTGTAGTAAGACTTTTGTATCTACTTTAAAAAAAAATACTTATTTAGAAAAATGAATCTCAGGGATTTGAATCGGAAAATGTTTGAACGTAATCTACCAATGAAGAAGTGGCATCTGGCCTTCCTATTTCTGTCACATGCATGCCAGGTTGTGCGCAAATTATTGTAGTTGCAAATAATAATAAGTAAAAGGTTCGCCCGAGTGGGCATTGATTATATTTAATCTTTGCTATATTCGTTCAGTGTTTTTGTGTTCTTTGGGCACTTCTGTATGTGGTACCGTTCGCATATGTGACCACACAAAGCACATATACATTTTTCATTTGGGTCGTGGTACTTCTTGTTTTCACACACTTTGTGATGAAAACCGTGCACTGCATAACGTGTCACAACATGTCGCTGGTCCTGGTTAGCTTTTGTCCAATTCCTCTCTATCATGGCTCCCGTAGCATAGAAATCAAGGTCTATCTCCCTCTTCTTCAATTTGCTTCGGTGTACGAGTTCTGTGTAGGGGCCGGTATTAGGTAGAAGGTGTTTCATCCTCAGATCTTCTGCATAGAACGACTCTCTTGCAAGTTCATATACAAGTCTCGACGGGGTTGTTTTCCCCACCCTTAGAACCACTTTAAGGAAACGTGCCTTAACCTTCTCTATCCTTTCGAGATCGCTAAGTGACAGTTTCTCCCATATAATGTCTATGCCGTATGTTATGATTGGAGATATCGTTGTATCGAATAATGTCATGGCCGTGGGTAGTGACAGTCGGGTAGCTAGATTTTTTATGCTGTAGATTGCTCTTGTGGCTGCTGCTGTTTTCTCTTGTATATGTTGGTTGAATGATCGTAATGTTGTTTGGAGTGTCATGCCTAGGTATGTGAATTTGTTGACTGTCTTTAGTGGTTCGTCATTCAACATTAGGATATCTTCTTGTGTGGCTCTTCCTCCTCTTCTAAATGTTAGTTGGACTGTCTTTTCTGGGTTGATGGTGAGTTTGTTTTTGTCGACCCATTGTTCTAGTTCCTGTAGTGCCGCTTGCAATTCTGTTTTGTTTGGACTTCCTAGTATCATATCATCCGCGTACATGATCAATGTCGTTTCCTGCATATTTTTCAGTATGTCCGTGATATCGGACGTCACTGCATTGAAAAGAAGTGGGCTCATAGGATCCCCTTGTAGGACACCATTGGTCTGATGGATTGCGTTTGATGTGTCTATTCCATCATCGATTTCGACGAGGTTGTATGCCAGGATGTTTTCTATTATGTTACTGAGCGGATGAGTTTCCCCTATCATATGCTGAGCTTGGTGATTAGTTTGCATCGGTCTATCAGGTCGAAAGCCTTTTTGTAGTCTATGAAGACTGCATGGAATTTGCCTTTTGGTCTCCGTAATGCTGTTTCTATCTCATCCATCAGGCACTTAATTGCATGTTGAGTGCTCCTTCCTCTCATAAAGCCGAACTGGCATTCTGGTATGTATCCAGCAAGTTCTACCTCTAGTCTGTGAGCCAAGATCCTTGTGAAGATTTTAAATAAGTTGTTTTCTAATGCGATACCTCGGTAAGAGTCTAGGTCTTCCCTGTCTCCTTTGCCTTTGTACAGCAGTTTGATTTTTGCTGTTCTCCAACTATTTGGGATCGTCCCTGTGTGTATACATTCATTAAGCAGTAGGGTCCAGAAGGGTAATAATAGGTCTTGTGCGACTTTCAAGTGTTCGGCTTGTATGTTGAAGGCCCTGGAGCTTTCTTGTTTTTCATTGAGATCACTGCCTTCTGGATTTCCTCTGATGTTATTTGAAGAGTGTATTCATTTCTGTGATCTTGGGTGTTGGTGGTATAGGCTTCCTGGGTGTTCATTTTATTCAGGATACTGTTGAAGTGTTTTTCCCATGTTGTTATGGGTATCTGTCTTGGTTGTGCCACAGGTTTTCTATTTCTTAATGCCAAGAAGGGGTTCTGTTTAGCTTCTTCTGCTATTTCCTAGGCTTCTTGCTCTAAGAACTCCGTTTTCTTTTCTTTTAGAAGAAGTTTGTATGTCTTTCTTTTTTCTGCGTAGTGTCTTAGGTCTTCCTCGCTTCCGTCGATTCTAACCTTGTGCAATGCTGGCAGTGTTTCTTTCCTCTCCTTATAGCAGTCTTTGTTGAACCATGGTTGGGACCTTCTTGGCTTGTTTGGTATGATGGCATTTTGTATAATGTTGTTGGTTAGCATTACTGCTTTTTCCATCTGGCCATTTGTTAGTAATTCTATTGCTTCCTGTATTTTGTCATCACATTTAGTTAGCTGTGCTGTGTTTAGTTTCCTGCTTTGGGCGCCATTCGTTCGATTCTTTGTTTCTGCGCGTTGTGTCTTCTTTATTATGAAGGTCGTTTCTATGGGTATGTGTTTTCTAATTGGAGCTGCTGGTGATGTCCATAGTCCTTTTTGTTCCTCCAGGGTGATTCCTGTCCCTCTGTAGAAGACCAGGTCAATGGCGCTTGAACCGTTGTGACAGATGTAGGTTCTTAAGGATTCTTTGTTCGCGAGCGAAAATCCTTCTTCATTAAGTGTTCTTAGCACTAGTTCCGTTTTACTGTTGGTTTTGTCAATTCTGCAGTTAAAGTCGCCGGTTAGAATGACATCACCTTTGTCTCCTATTTTGGGCATCAGACTTAGCAAAATTTCTATGACATCCTCAGTTGTCCTATGTGGCGGGATGTATAGTCCTACGATTGTCATTAAATTTGTTTCGATCATGACCATGTTTTCTTCTGTGTGAGCTTTTATTAGATTTCCTATGGTGGGTTTGAAGAAGTTAGAGACCCCTCCTTCCGGTCTACCTTCCGTTGGAGTGGCATAAGAGTGGATTCCATAGAAGCCCTTGATGTCTACTGGTTTCAGCAGGAATGTTTCTGTGGCCAATATGGCGTCATATTGTTTAAGGTGTTCTTCTGATACGTATGAGAGGGCGTTTCTAGCTCCTTCCGTGTTCCATGTCATAATTTTTAAGTTCCTATTCGAGAGATGCTCCTTCCGAGGATCCGTATTGTCTCCGAAATCGAAAGCGTCTAACTAGAACTCCAGTTGGCCAGAATTCTGGATTTTCTGCGGTGGATAGTTCAGAGAAAGGGATTCCAAGTTTGAAGGCTTTCTTCCTGCCTTTCGTGATTAGCTCTTCACAGTCGATGTTGCCTACGATACCGTTGCTGTTCACATATTTCTTCAGAGTTTCTGTATTGGTTGTATCTTTCAGCTGGCCGATGTATAACCAGGCTCTCTTTTCCGCCGCTTGTAGTTCAGCGTCGTTTCGATTGGTACCGATCACTGTGTATTTTGCATTTCGTCCCTGTGGTTTGTTACCTGCTCGTGGACTTTCTTTCGTAATCTGCGCGTACGTGTCAACTCGCTTATCGTTTGGTTGGGTTTCTTCTTCTTCTGCTGTTGTTGGATTGGAATCTGGTGGTTCGGTAGTTTTCTGTATTACCGTGTCTTTTGCTGATTGTGGATCTTGTCTGTAGTGTACTTGTTTTATCTTCTCTTCAATTAGGGTTCCTAGCTTGTCGTTTAGGAATTCTGTGAGAGCGTCGACTTTACTGGTTAGTTCTTCTAAGTGGATGTTGTCTGTCTTTTTCTCTTTTATCAGTTCGTGTTTGCATTTATCGCACAGCCATAACAGTTTGCAGTTATTTCTCCTCAGAGTGTCGAATTCGCCTCCTGTCATTCCTGTACAATCCTTGTGGAACCATTTATTGCATATGCCATCACATTGGATAGATATGTCTTCATCTTTTACTCTTCTGCTACATGATCCACATATATCATCTCCTTGTTCTTTAGCAAATACTGATCCCACATTCTTTGTCCATAATGAGGTGGGTAGGCTTCCCCTACAGGTGATGCAAAGGATTGTATTTCTCTCTGCCCTGTAACTGTCAACTTGAAGTTCGCATTAAGAGATTCCAATTCTCCTAAGAATAGTACATCACTAATGAGTTTTTGGACGAATTTGATTTGGCCCGGTTTCATTTGCCATAGACGATCAGCGACGTGTTAACCATATGTGTCAAACAAATCATTGGTGGTGACAGAGTTCAATTTTCGTTCAGCCTTTGACAAAATTTGTAGTACTTCCTCATCCGTTAAACGTGGCTGTTTCTTTCGAGCTGCAATTCTCACACGTTTTGGTGAGGCTGATGAAATTGAAAGGATACTTGAGTTTTCTTCTGAGACAGATGCAATATTACCATGTCCATCACTTATTTCTTCATGGTTTCCACTCTAGAACAAAACATTTCTTACAAAGGAACTGATCGGCCGCGGTGGACTAGTGGTTATGCTCCTTGCCTCTGGTCCCGGGTTCAAACCCGGCCGTGGTCGATGGATTTTTTTAGGACGGAAAAATCCAAGGAGCAAGTCCTCCGGGAGGGACTTTAAGCCGTGGGTCCAGAGTCTGAAGATTTTCAGGCTCGTAAAAAATCCTTAAGCCTGAATGAAAAGGCCTCTAAGCAAAATTTACCGAATTTTCCCGTCCTAGTACTACCTTGGTTTCCTAGATGTCAGTATGAGGCGGAACGCTGACCACGGACTACTTAAAATTACATCTATACGAAAACAAGTGTAACTAAATTAGTAGGGGGAGAGCGCCTAAATCTCTGTAAAGGGAAAGCATTGGCTTACAATACAAAAAAAAAAAAAAAAAAAAAAAAAAAAAAAAACTACAAAGGAACTGTCGAACCAATGCATGTCGAAACCTACCTTGAAATTTCTTCCAGATAAGCGTTGTGATGTACAAAGACCGTGTCCAAAAAATTATCTTTCATTTTAATTGCAAAACACTAAAATTCAATACCAACTCTCATTTAAACTATAGGGAAGTAATACAACTCCTGTATTGGCAGACTGTATAACCCTCACTACTTGCCGTCCATGCTGTGTCCCATTTCACTTCACTCTGCGCTTAACTCATACACATCTGCTCCATACAGTACGTTGCCATTGCTGGATTCTTGCTTCAATTTCTGTGCCTTGCAGTTAAAAACAGATAATTTTGTGTAAAATCTGATTCATTTATCGATTGTTAAATAGAACCTCTTAGTGTAACTAACTAACTGCCTCCATCGAACTCATAGGTTCATGGCCAAACGGACATAAGCTCTCCATACATCCCTATCCTGAGGTAATGTTTTCCAATCATCCCCTGTATAATCTACTTTCTTCAAATCATGGTTAATGTTATTCTCCCACAACATTCGTGGTCTACCAACTGGGTATTTTTCTTCTGGTTTTCCTACAAGAAAATTCCATGCCCTCTTCCATTCCCCAGTCATGTCACATGTCCTGCTTATCACAGTCAAAGTGACTTAACCATTCTTATTATATCTGGTTTCCTATAAAGATGTAGTTCACTGTTGTGAAGTCTTCTCCATTCACCTATCTGTTCCTCTCTCTTTGGTCAAAAACATTTTCCTATTATATTCTCGCATACTTGTAATCTTTTCTCCTCCCTTAAAATAAACATCCATGTTTTACTTCCGAAAAATATTAATCAAAATATATAATGCATGATCAAAAATTTGATTTTTGGCACTATAGAATGCTAATTTAGCCCACTGTGTACAGATATTTTTTATAATTAAAAAGAAAACTGGTTCTCAATAATTATCCATTGTGTTTCAATCTGTGCATATGTTGTTATCTAACCATATGAGCTAACTCTAATGTATTTGCTAATTTGAATATTGCAATATGTGTAAGATTAAAAGTATGATGTGTTAAGAAATTAATTTAGAATGAGGAACAATCTTCACACAATTATTTTTACTATAAAATATTTAAATATCTGCACTTAGGGAGAAAAAAAATCATATCTTAAAGTGGATTAAATATATTGCTAGGTCTCCTGTTAAGAATTTATTATATATAGGTTATATATTTTTTAATTTTAGTTGTTTCTATGAAAACAAAATCTGTAGTTCAATTGTAAAACTTGATCAAAATTTTTAGCAGATATTGTTTAAAATCATGGCTTATACAAAATTGGAATCCAGTATTCTGCAAGTAGTACAGTTTCTGATTATGTATTTACAGACTCATTAATTAATTAATACACAGTTTAATGTGTTTATATTTGATAATGTTACATTAACTATAGACACACAAATTTATTTTTACCAAACTTTTAACTTGCCTGGCTCTATGTTTGAGATACCTGGAAAAATTCACTCATCCCCCAGGAAAAATCAGATGTCAATTTTTTATATTTTCTTAATGGATACTGCTCTTTATGCAAAATTTCACATGGTAAAAACAAGATAAGTAAATTTTTCTTTTTGATAAGCCTAAATGGGAGGGAGTTCACTGAAAAAAAAATTAATGATCTATCTTGTTGTGTCTGTTTTTGGCTTATCTGGTTTTTCCCAGGGACTACTGAATTGTAACTCCTTTTTCATTACAGGAGTTACAACATATGAACAAATCACTTTACAAGGGAAGGAAAGTAATTCAATGAATGAATGAGTCATTTCTTATCTTGCCTCATAGTTTATGTTTTCTTAAACATTCAATGAATGAGTCACTTCTCATATTACCTCATAGTTTGTTTTCTTAAACCCATGTTTAAGAAAACAAACTATGAGGCAAGATAAGAAATGACTCATTCATTCATTGAATTAAGAACCTCATAATGTTATTTCCCATATTTAACTATGAAGGAAAATAATGGATCTATCACTTCCTTCAATAGAAAATTTGGGTTATCAGTAGGATTAGAATTTTTAGGTGTACACCTTTTTTTGTATAACAAATTAGAGCTCTGAAAGAAAACAATGAGTGAGATGTTGCTTAAAATTGAGTATGGGGGCAATTTTATAGCACCTTTTTTGCCCCATTCTAACCTTTTTGTGTTTTTTAATATATTTATTTAGTGAATTCTGACATTAATTTACAGCGTTCAATATAGAGTGTGTACAAAGAATATAGTAGTTTCAAGTAATAATATTATCACTCAGACGAGGTGTAGAAAGTTGTGTGTAGAGTGAAATGAAACAGGAAAGAAGGTAGTTTTAGTTGTATGAATGAGCGGATAGCTTTCTTTTGTTTTGCAGTTTGAAAGTAGTAAATCAGTTGTGACAGTTCAATGTGCGTTTCATAGGCAGTTTAATCGTAATCCCCCCAATGCCAACAACATTCGTTGATGGCATAATCAGTTCACAATGACCAGTTGTCTGTGTAAAGGCAAAAGTGTGGGACGACCAAGAATGTCTGAGGAGTTTGTTGCTGCTGCAACTTTTCAAGTGCAAAGTCAGCATAATCAATAGGCTTTAAGCCTGTAACAATTGTAAATTGTAGGGACGCATATGTAAGACCTTCCACACTGTCATTACTGGATTGGTGTCATGGTCCATATGACAGGGCTTATCTCCAGTGGCTCCTAGATGACCGGATCTCACCCCATGTGATTTTTTCCTTTGAGGTTTTGAAAAGGACAGAGTCTACATGCCACCATTGCCTGCTAACCTGCCCGAGTTGAGACAGGGTTTGAGAAGCTGTTGCTGCCATCAATCCAGACATGCTTATTAATGTATGGGAAGAATTAGCTTACAGTTTTGATGTGTGTCATGTAACAAATGAGGCTCACATTGAACACTTATGAACTTATAATGTAAACTGGACATGTTACTCTATCATTTAACTTGAGTTTTGTTTTTGTTATAGTTAGTTAAAGTAAAATTCAATACCTTTAAAATCGCTATATTCTTTTATGTACGCCCGGTATATAAAATTATTATTTAGGCCTATTAATATTAACTTCTTGTCAGCTTGTCATGAACATTGTAGTAGTGAACCTATTCTGCTTTCAGAGAACATAGGACTAAACAAAATTTAAATGCAACACATCTGCAACAATAGAAAATTTTCCCTTTATTTAAAGTTTAACTGGAATCAGTAGCAGTGAATTTACACATTCTAATTGTTGACATGTACCACCGAGTTTTATTCGGATTGAAATTTAAATACAAGGGAATAAAAATTAACTTAACGTTTTTCTCAGTTTGCTTCCGTTTCTGAATCTAAATTGCTTGCTGCACAATAAGTTTATGTTTGCTATCCTGAAGATGGATCTCAGAAGTAAAAGCAGAATTTCATCAAAAGGATGCAACCATTATACGATTCATAAATCATATGATTTATACTTTGAAGCATTAATATATTTGACAAAAAAAAAGTAATTTTTCTTTATTAATCTCGTGCACCATATCTGTGATCTATCCTGATACTTGTATTCTTCACTCCATCCCACAATATCAAAACAGTGGAAAATATTGTTTTATATTCCTCTTAAAGTGTATTCAATTTTAAGAGTAATTATCTTTAACAACAGGATGTAACAGAACACCCTGTTTGGATTATCCTGGTACAATTAGAAATAGTAGAAACTATTCAAACTCTAAATTACTCCTCATGGTGATAGGAGAGCAGGAGGCATTTTTTTTTTTTACATATGAATCGATTTTGAAAATTATGAAAAATAAAGTTAGTTAGACTTATGCGAATGTGTCTAAATGGCACAAAGAGTAGGGTGTGTGTAGGCAAACAGTTTTCGGATACTTTTGAAATCCACAATGGGTTGAAGCAAGGAGATGCACTATCTCCTCTACTATTTAATTTTGTACTAGAGCATGCCATCAAATCTTTGGAGATGAAGAAGGCCTACAACTCAATGGTATTAATAAGCTGCTAGTTTATGCCGATGACGCAGTAGCAAAGAGATACTGAAGGCCAACACGCACACAATACTGAGTACCACTAAGAAATTGGGACTGGAAGTAAATATCAATAAAACTAAATATATGGTCATACATAGAAATACATTATATAATGGAAATGGGCAGCTAATGACAAATGAGGGAAACTTTGAGGAAGTGGCTGAATTCAAATATCTAGAAATAATAATCACAAAGAGGAATGAGATACACAAAGAAATTAAACATAGGCTCAATTCTGGAAATGCGTGCTATTATGCATTACAGAGACTCTTGACGTCTCAATTCCTTTCAAAAAAACTGAAAATATAAAACTATAATTCTACCAGTAATATGGATGCGAAACATTGACTCTTACTTTAAGGAAGGAAAGGAGATTATGAGTATTTGAGAATAAAGTTCTTAGGAAAATTTTTGGACCAAAGAGAGATGAACAGACAGGTGAATGGAGAAGACTACATTACAGTGAACTATATGGTCTTTATAGGAAGCCAGATATAATGAGAACAGTTAAGTCTTGTAGACTGCAATGAGCAGGACATGTGGCACAAATGGGGGAATGAAAGACGTGCATGGAAGCTTCTGGTAGGAAAACCAGAGGGAAAATGCTCAGTTGGTAGATCAAGAATGAGATGGGAGAATAACATTAACTATGATTTGAAGGAAGTAGATTATACAGGGGATGATTGGAAAACATAGGCTCAGGATAGGGATGTATGGAGAGGTTATGTTCGTGCGGCCATGAACATATGGGTTTGATAGTGCCAGTGAGTTAGTTTGAGTTATGATAAATAACTGAGGCTAAGGTTTTCCAAGATGGCAAGAGTTCCCATTGTTGAATCTCTGAAGCATTTCATGGCATCATTCCACTCGAGTGACCTTTTGCCTTCAGCGAGACTGTGTGACACCTTGCTGACCGTAAGATAGCTGTGCAGAATTTTTTTAACACTCCCCGATCCAATCCTTAGGGATGTCTCAATATCTTCATAAGCAACATGGGTATCTTCTCGCACCATCTTCTCCACAGCACCAATGTTTTCCTCAGTCACTGCCATCGACAGTCACCCACTCCTCTCTTCATCTTCAAGAAATGTTCTACTCCTCTTAAACCAATTGAAAACTGTGGCAAGAGAAGGGGCAAGGTCCCCAAAAGCCTATGTAAGCCTTTCAAACGATTGCATCTGGTTTAAGCCACTTTTAAAATAATAGAAAATCATTGACCGAAAATGTTCTGACTGCAGTCCATGCTGTAGACAGAGTTACTTTCACCCCCTATCATTTGATACACAGCTCCTAAGGGATGAGGGGTGTGGGCAGGCAAAAACCATGTCAGCTGACCTCCCAACATGCTGCTGGCACTCATATCTTTCTATCGTAAACAGTACAATTAGGTCTAAAAACTTTCTGAGTGACCCTTGTATGACTATTACCTATCCATAGTATGAGCCTCCAAACAGAGTTGAGATCAAACCGTACAGAAATTTTACCCCTTTACTAGCATTGTACACAAAAATTTTGTGAACTTAGTAATGAATAAAATATGTAAAAATATATAATATCAAACTTAAGTATGCCAATCATCAAGATGAATCTGTAAATTTTACAATTGAATTAGAAAATAATCAATCCTGTTTTTGGACCTGTACATAATAACTAATAAGGAATGAAGAACAACAAAGGATCAAATTCAATATTTACAGAAGGGATACTCATACCGACAATTATAAAAATCTGTCCACCGCTGTGGTCTTGAGGTAGCGTGCTGCCTTGTCATGCAGCAGGCCCAGGTTCGATCCCCGGTCGGGGAATTTTCTGGGTGAGGTTTTTATCGGTTTTTTCCTCACCTGTAAGACAAATGTCAGGAAAACTTTAAGGCCCAAACGGTCCCCGAAACCATAGGGCCAACACAATCATCATCATTCATCTTAGATTAAGCTTAGGATTCGGGACTCTCCTGGCGCACTATCATTATCATCATACCATTGGGGCAACGTAACCCTGCCTTCCAGGTGTCCCAACCTCAGAAGTGGGTTACAAGTACATCATGCCAGGAGAGAACACTAGGAATGTCGAAAGACAACTTGGGGCATTGCAAAAAAAAAAATCTTCAGGTTTCAATCATATTGCACATAAACATGCAATTTTCAAGTTTGATACATAAATTATTATACATATATTTATTAAGATTATTAAATTTTCCACTAAATGAAGATGATGTTAAAAAAATAATACAATCACATTTTAAACATAGCTAATTTAAATGGTTTTGGAAATGAAATAATTATAAATAAATTAGACAACAAAAAAGATTAAAAGAATACACCACCCTGCAATCTGATTCAAAGAAAAGAAAAGAATTCAAGAAAATTACTTATCATCCTGAAATATACAACAAATTTTAAAAAAATTCAAGACATTTGATATAACATTGCCAACGATAAATAAATTTAGCCTTGGTAATCTATTAATAACCAATAAGAAAGTGAATACCCCAGAAAGTAAAAAATCTGGAATTTATCAAATTAGTTGTAAATACTACAATAAAGTATACATAGGAAAACAAAACAAAAAAAATGAATTTGGACACTCGCAAAAGAACATTTTAGAAATATTAAAAATGGTGAAATTGAAAAATCAGCTATTGCAGCACATAGTTTGCTGGAGAGTCATAAAATTGAAATAGAGGCTAAACTTTTAAAATATTTGGAAAAACCTTTGGAATTGATAGTTTGGGAAAAGATATATACGAGGGCGGATCGGAAAGTAACGCACAATAATTTTTTTTTTTAAAAGTTTAATAGTAAAAAAAAAGGAAAAAAATCACAAATGAACTTACATCTTTTACCTACTTTTCGACATAGTCACCAACTTTCTTAACACATTTTTCCCATCGTGTTACCACCAGTTTCAATATGCCCTGTTCGTAGAAGTCCATTTGGTTGGAGTGTAGCCATCTGCGCACTGCTGATTTCACTTCCACATCTGTCTCAAAGCGTTTGCCGGCCAGGAATTTCTTCACAGGACCAAACAGATGAAAGTCCAATGGTGCAAGATCTGGATTGTATGGTGGATGCTGGAGCACCTCCCAACCAAATTCGGCGATTTTCTGACGAACGACAGCAGCAACATGGGGGCGAGCATTGTCATGAAGAAGTTTAACGTTAATGTTGTGACGTTTGTCACGAATGGCACGACGCAACTTCACCAAAGTTTTAATGTAGGCCGCAGCATTCACAGTGGTCCCGTGTTCAGCAAAGTCCACCAATAAAACACCATGCATATCCCAGAACACTGTCACAAGCACTTTCCTGGCAGATTGAGTCACTTTGAATTTTTTCTTTACTGGGGAACCAGCATGTTTCCACTCCATTGATGCCTGCTTTGTTTCGGGCGTGTAGTGGTACGCCCACGACTCATCACCTGTGACGATTCCTTCCAGAAAGTCATGTCCTTGTGCGGTGTACCGCGTTAAGTGGTCCAAGCTTGCCATAATTCGCTGGCCCTTGTGGTCGTCTGTCAGGTTCTTAGGCACCCAGCGAGCACTAACTTTACGGAATTTCAAATTTTCATGAACAATATCGTACACCGCACCATAGGAAATGTTGAACTTCTGCGATAAGGTTCGCAGTTGCACACGCCGGTCGTTCAGAATTGCCGCCTCAATGCCTCTGACATTCTGCGGGATTGCTGCTGTTGTCGGCCGGCCAGAACGTGGCGAATCACTAAGGTTCACGCGTCCCTCTTGGAAGAATGTGCACCACCTGGAGACATTGCTACGGTCCATACAATCATCCCCATACACGCCACGCATGTCCCTGTGAATTTCACTGGGTTTATGCCCTTTGGCCCACAAAAATCGAACAACACTTCTCTGTTCCTCACAGGTGGACGACTGTAGCATGCGTGCCATCTTTGTTGCATAGTTCAAGCTTCTCTCGCAAGAGGTGCACCTGAGAAAAAAAATACCATCTGTAGTGAAAACTTCAAACTATATCTCTGTGAAATTTCAACATTCTAGCTGCAATACCAAGGCAGAAAACAATTGTTGTGCGTTACTTTCCGATCCGCCCTCGTATTCAGAAGAACAAATTTAGATACATGAATTTTTTAATTCCCGATGGACGGGACTTGATCTCAAGGTTCATCAAATCAACACCAGATGGCAACTTGGTAGATGGAGATTCAAACAAAAATTCAGTAGTGGCTGAGGATAAGAGGGATACCTCTTGAAAACTGCAGTTCCCATATTAGAAAAAACATGAAGTATGAAGTAAGATAAGAAGTGACTAATTCATTCAATCATTCATTGAGTATAAGGTCTGGATTCATGTGAATCGTCAACGTTTTTGGTTATTATTACGAAAGAATATGTCAAGGAAAAAATATGTAATTATGTACGAATCCCGACTCTATCCGTAAGATACCATTATACAAGATGTAAATTGTTACTAACTCAAAAGAAAAGTTGTTACGGAATATTAACTTGGTTACAAGATTATTTAAATCCTACAGAAAATATGAAGACACTATTAATTATTTTTGTAATTGAAAAAGTATCAGCTAGCAGAAATAATAAAAATAGGACTTATAATTGGACGGCGTATTGCATCAACCGGCTAAGCGCAATTAAGTAAATTTTGGGAAAAATATATTTAAAGACTTGTCAATATTCACTATTTATTATAGCGCCAACTAACAATACCGTATACTGCAAGTTATTTTCCTTGTTTGACAGTTATGCATCAACAATCTAAGAGCATAAACATTTGGCACTTAGCTGTATGATGCAAAATTTAGATTTAACATTTATGAAGATATGGTTTCAAAGCTGTTTGTTGCAAAACATAGAATCTCTGATAGGATTCATGGCATTTACATTCTTCTTTAATAATACCAGTAAGGCTATATTTAAAAATTTGGCACTAACAGTATGCATACACTTACCTCATGAGCCAGTGTAATAGATAGCATCAAAATCTCAATTTTTTTTAAATTGGTGCTTACCTGGTAACATTGTCCAATTTTGTGTCAATTATAAGAATGGAAAGGATTTTTATGCACTAAAGGTTAAGAATGCAACACAGATTAGTATAATATATATGTAATTTTGTTTGCTGATACAAAAGTAATATGTGTAATATCTAGGTAAACATAAAAAAACAAACTATTTTTTGATGTTTTTATTATTAATTTAACATTTCTCAATGAAAGATAAATTAAATTTGAAGAGAAAAATTTTCGCCTAGACCGGGACTCGAACCCGGGACCCTTGGCTTTCCGGGCCAAGTGCTCTACCAACTGAGCTACCGAGGCGAGTTACGATCTAGACGCAAATTTTTCTCTTATATACGTTGTAATTCCCTATCGCCAAATGCTTTTGAAACCATTGTTTCTATCTTTGCAAATGGCGGCTTCTTAGTTAAGAAGACATTTATTGGAAATTTAACATTACTTTTTAAAAGCCAGTAAGGCCTCTAATGATGTTTTTATTATTAATTTAACATTTCTCAATGAAAGATAAATTAAATTTGAAGAGAAAAATTTTCGCCTAGACCGGGACTCGAACCCGGGACCCTTGGCTTTCCGGGCCAAGTGCTCTACCAACTGAGCTACCGAGGCGAGTTACGATCTAGACGCAAATTTTTCTCTTATATACGTTGTAATTCCCTATCGCCAAATGCTTTTGAAACCATTGTTTCTATCTTTGCAAATGGCGGCTTCTTAGTTAAGAAGACATTTATTGGAAATTTAACATTACTTTTTAAAAGCCAGTAAGGCCTCTAATGATGTTTTTATTATTAATTTAACATTTCTCAATGAAAGATAAATTAAATTTGAAGAGAAAAAAAAATGTCTTCTTAACTAAGAAGCCGCCATTTGCAAAGATAGAAACAATGGTTTCAAAAGCATTTGGCGATAGGGAATTACAACGTATATAAGAGAAAAATTTGCGTCTAGATCGTAACTCGCCTCGGTAGCTCAGTTGGTAGAGCACTTGGCCCGGAAAGCCAAGGGTCCCGGGTTCGAGTCCCGGTCTAGGCGAAAATTTTTCTCTTCAAATTTAATTTATCTTTCATTGAGAAATGTTAAATTAATAATAAAAACATCATTAGAGGCCTTACTGGCTTTTAAAAAGTAATGTTAAATTTCCAATAAATGTCTTCTTAACTAAGAAGCCGCCATTTGCAAAGATAGAAACAATGGTTTCAAAAGCATTTGGCGATAGGGAATTACAACGTATATAAGAGAAAAATTTGCGTCTAGATCGTAACTCGCCTCGGTAGCTCAGTTGGTAGAGCACTTGGCCCGGAAAGCCAAGGGTCCCGGGTTCGAGTCCCGGTCTAGGCGAAAATTTTTCTCTTCAAATTTAATTTATCTTTCATTGAGAAATGTTAAATTAATAATAAAAACATCATTAGAGGCCTTACTGGCTTTTAAAAAGTAATGTTAAATTTCCAATAAATGTCTTCTTAACTAAGAAGCCGCCATTTGCAAAGATAGAAACAATGGTTTCAAAAGCATTTGGCGATAGGGAATTACAACGTATATAAGAGAAAAATTTGCGTCTAGATCGTAACTCGCCTCGGTAGCTCAGTTGGTAGAGCACTTGGCCCGGAAAGCCAAGGGTCCCGGGTTCGAGTCCCGGTCTAGGCGAAAATTTTTCTCTTCAAATTTAATTTATCTTTCATTGAGAAATGTTAAATTAATAATAAAAACATCATTAGAGGCCTTACTGGCTTTTAAAAAGTAATGTTAAATTTCCAATAAATGTCTTCTTAACTAAGAAGCCGCCATTTGCAAAGATAGAAACAATGGTTTCAAAAGCATTTGGCGATAGGGAATTACAACGTATATAAGAGAAAAATTTGCGTCTAGATCGTAACTCGCCTCGGTAGCTCAGTTGGTAGAGCACTTGGCCCGGAAAGCCAAGGGTCCCGGGTTCGAGTCCCGGTCTAGGCGAAAATTTTTCTCTTCAAATTTAAACTATTTTTTTTTAAATCATACTTATAAATTGTAGAAATCAGTTCTCTAATTACAAGCAACTTATTTAAACAATACTAATAAGATATTTTACATACCTCATTTTAACAAAGTTGAGGACGATGGTACCTGCCAACAGGTACATTTTAATTTTTATCTTAAAACTTATTTAATATTGGAATTTTGTTTTAATTATAGAGTCAATCCAATCTACTGTCAACCAAAAACTTTATTTGAACTCGCTGCTGCTGTTGTACAAAGATTACCGAAACCAAATTGTTGGATGTGGACAGTTGAAGAAGTGGGAAACTGGATAACTGAGTATCTTCAGTTACCACAGTACCGGGTATATATTTTTTTAGCAAAGAAATCATATAATTTATGAGTGAGGAACACTCAACTAAAAACTTAATTACAGAAGGATGAAAAGAGTTACATATAATTTAATACAGTAAAACCTGTCTATGAAGGAACATGACGGTTCCTTAAATATATTTCCGTCTTGGCAGTTTTCCTTCTTATAAAAAGTTCCCAAATTATAAGCAAATTATTTAGATTACTACAGTATCTGCACTACAAATATATCTTCTTCTTTCAATGTTAATATTATTCGTTTTTAAACATCTTAATGATGGACAAATTATATTTGAAAAGAAAAATATATGCCTAGACTGGGGTTTGAACCCAGGACCTTTGACTTTCTATGTCAATGCTCTTCCATCTGAGCCACCTAGGCTTCCAATCTAAATGTGTATTTTTCTCTTACACATAGTTAATTCCCTAACCCCAAATGCTACGAGCCATTGCTACGATTTTTGCAAATGGCAGAATGGGTTTTAAAGCTTTCTAGCCAACCATTAGAGGCTTTAAAACTTCTATTTCCTATAGATTTTTGCAACTTCTAACGCCTGTTTCTGAATGATCGGGCCTAAAATGGGCATTCCCTTTGCACGCGCACCAACAAACCACTGATATACAGCATTGTTTACTGCTTGATTTTCTGAAACTTTTCCTGATCGTTTCACATCACCCGATTTTCCTTCAAACCAAATTTTCTTAATTTTGTCCTTATTTTTTAAAATGTCATAAATTTGGGTTTTACTCACATTGAACTTAACAGTTAAATCCTTAGC
Organism: Diploptera punctata; assembly: GCA_030220185.1. Classification (NCBI taxonomy): domain Eukaryota; kingdom Metazoa; phylum Arthropoda; class Insecta; order Blattodea; family Blaberidae; genus Diploptera; species Diploptera punctata. The sequence continues at coordinate 926,708 of JASPKZ010000467.1, forward strand.
AGTTCGCTCGCTTCTCTTTCTCATGTTCGTTTATAACTTGAATTTTCTCATGCAGTGTAAGGGTTTTACATGGGCGCTTTAAAGACATTAACATACTGAACTGAAATACAGACAAAATAGTGTATGTAACACAGCACAGTTTACATGGCAACACAAAACAACTTTATTACACAAAAGCGAGAAGGAACTCAACTACAGGAAGACTTCAACCGGACTGAAGAGTTTTTCAACTCCCTCGCAGGTTACACAAGCAGGCAAGAAAAAGCGAGGGATTCCCCACTGTCACACATAAGCAAGGATATCCCCGCAATACAATGGCAACACAAGAAGGTAAAACGATATACTGCAGAATTTTCATGTGAGATCATTAACCCTTCTTGGGCAATGATTTTTATGTCCCAGGGTGAAAGATAAAATTTGAAAATAATTAATTTCATATAAATGTTAATTAAATTGTGCATTTATTTATAAAAACAACATATATCTTGTTTTTTGTTGATATCCATCACTAATGTGCTTCAAAATGACATTATTTTACGTAAATAATGTCACTGCGAAAATGATATAGTCTCACTGGACTGTTTAACTGTACACATTTTGATCACTCCGTATTAGTAAGTTATCGTATGAAAAGTTCCTTCACAAAATACTCATAGTAATAGCAATACGAATAAATAATAATAAGAATAAAAATACCAGTAATAATAATGATAATAATAATAAAAATAATGTAAATAGTGCACCTAGACAAGAAAGAATTTTCATAACTGATATAGGTAAGGCCTATATTGATGGTTTCTTATTTTTCTAAGAATGATGTAGAGTAAGATTGGAGAGTTTTTGTTCCTAAAAATTCTCCTCTGTATGATAAATTTTCAAACACACATCTGGATGTAGAGGAGTTTTTGACACACAAGTTTCACAGAAATAAATTTGTTTTTTCTTCTCACTTTTTGTTCTGCATACAACACAGTGATTTGCCCAAGAACCTTTTGATGTTTATTATAAGTTGGACCGGGATCTAATTTACCTCTACCCAGCTAGGTGCACTATTGTTGGCAGTGTCACTTATGTCACTCTTGCATTCACTTTCACTACTTGATATTTCGTAAGAATTGCCTTCACTGTTGCTAAATGACAATTCTGAAACTTCACTACCACTTTCATTCACTGCTTGTTTTATTTCCTCACTTGTGTTCAGTTTTCTTTTTGCCATTTTATTGAGAAAAACAAGAAAAATATGTTAAGAATGAACCAGCGTAATATGTTATGATGCACTACCCAAGAACTCCACTGATTACCCCAGAAGAAAATATTCCCAACTGAATTAAAAAGGGAATTGCCCACTCAGAATGGTAGAAAGAACATTCCACTGCCATCTCTTGAAAAATATATGGAACTACGTGGACCAGAACTGTCGGCAAAGTAGGATATAATTTTCCAACACATATATGGGTTTCCGCCTGCGAGGGAAAGGACAGGTGACCCATATATGGGTTTTCGCCTGCGAAGGGTTAATGCTGTAATTAGAACGTACTTAAGAATGATTTTCCGTCTTACTGAGGTAAAAATTAACTATTGGTACTTTAAAAACCATTCTGTTTCTGCATTATGACGGCTTCCGGCTTATATAGGACGATTTTACATATAAAATTGTACTGTTCTGGAGATTTTTTTCGTCTCTACAGGTTTTCTTCTTATAAAGGTTCCAGCAGGTTTCACTGTATTTAAAGGAAGTGAGTGACACTATAAGATTTATTTTAATTAAGAGTTACATAAGTTGGGTTAATGAACTCAATGCTAATAAAGCATGTCTCATTTCTGCTATTACTTTGTAATTAAGCTCTGAGATCATTACCATCTTCAGATAGGTAAACTTACATTCTATATCCAAACAGTGTTGTCAGGCCAAAAATAAGAAATACATTACAACATTTGTCTTTCTTGCACATGTGCTAACAAACCGCAAAGCAGTTTACACTATGGATCACGGGATGCAGCCAACATATACACGATATTTAACGAACCTAAAACCTAATCTAACGAAATTTAATAATAATAATAATGCTTATTTTAGCTGGCAGAGGTAAGGCCATAAGACCTTCTTTTCCACTCAACCAGCGAATAGTAGAATTATACAAAAATTACATACATATTACAATTTTAAGATATTACAGACTAAACAAAAATACAATGATGATGTCATCTAATACTAACAAAAACACAGAATATAATAAAATTAAAATGATATAAAATAAAGTAAGTAGCTTCCTAGATGATTATTAATGGAATGCTCTGTATAGTTGTTATACAGTTAATGTTTTCATTGTGTCGAACTTAAGATATCAGTTAATTTGGATTTAAATAATGGTAGCGATTGACAGTCCCTGACATGACTGGGAAGTGAGTTCCATGCTCTAGTCATAGATAAGTACTCTAACCTGTGAAACACCAACCTAAAAGCTAACCTAATGCAATTTAAGCACTCTAACCTGTAAAAGAATGCAATGCTCAAAAATAAATAGTAAGTTCTGAAATTCTGAAGTATATGTGTACAGTTAATTAGCACTACTCGATGTTGGCTGCACTGGAACATGTCTTTGTTGTTACATAGAATATTCATTAAAATCAATATGGCTATGTAATTGCTAAATTATAAACCGCACAGAAGGAGAAACGTTGGACGCCCACACAGAAGATGGTCTGAACAATTTTAACAATTCTAGCTTTGACAAAACCAGAACAAGCCAACAGGCTTAATCCTTGGATGATGATAATGATCAATATGGCTTCTACCTCTTCATGCTACGTATGTAGTTAAATATCATAGAAAAATATATTGAAACAATTGTTAGAAAAAACGTAAAAATCATTGTAAATGGTGGGAAATAATTTGAAAATTGAAACCCTATGAATAAAATTTGATAGGAGTTTATAAAGGAATTAATCTTCCGTCGAGCGCATCTGATCTGAGAGGCACAGGTTCTCAATTTTGTCCTATTCTACTGCCATCAGACAGCATTGACAACTGGGCACCTGAGTAGCTGTTTCTTTTTACCTGCTCTAAACAACCAACCCACTCAGTTTACTCTCGACCGTTATTATGACGTGTTGTAAATATTTTGTTCAGAGAAGCTTATTGTGCCCAAAGTCATTACATTAATGAAGATGTATATTTTAAAAATATTTGCAAAAAGAAAATTATTTATTTAACTTATTTAGACTAAAGAATGTTATATTCTTGAATAATTTTGCTAAAAGCATATGCTAAATGTTGATAATGTGAACAATTTTCAAGTATATTTGAACTGAACTTAACTTGTCCTTACTTTTATATCATGTTTGGAGGCTTGTTACAAATTTTCTTAAAATTTGCTTAATAAACATTATGTTAAAAAAAAGTTTTCTAGCAGCAAATTTTGAATATTTTATCCATTGGACATCCCTAACAATAACATTTCTTCGACTTCCTGTTGTTTAGATTGGCAAACAGTGTGTTAAATAAATTTTTTTAAGCGTGTGTTGAACAGGCACATTGTGCCCGAACTCGAAGGTCAGAATATTACGCCCGACGGAAGGTTAAAGAAGTCGCATCACAGGTTATAAAGTTTAGCCCAAAAAAATATTTTTCATTAATAATTGAACAAAATAGTTATGAGTTTTACATTGAATTTTTTATTTGAAGCATGTCTCAATCACCTAATCTAGAATTATTATGTGCAATTAGTATTATAAACTTTACAAGACACCTTAATTATCTGGTTTTTAGTCATTTTCCTGCCTTTACTGTTAAATATTGAAGTGCCTGAGTATGAATGACAGCACTGACAATGGCTCAACTTTAAAATATTTAATTATTAATTACACAGCTCATGTTGAAGTCAAACAGTAACATGTGCAATTTAAAAAAGAAAACACCTTTAATCTTTATAGTGTGGGATTTTTAAATGTCCATCAGTACCCAGTCACTAGAATTTAAATACTTTAACACCATTATTTTCAGGGTTGTGAATAAAAATTTACTACCTGGAATGTATCAGATTTATCTGCCTTTCAGTGGTAGAGGGGGTATACCTGCCATTATCTATATGTGACATTCATCCTTAAGATTTAAAATTAGTGTGCCCAAGCTGTGCAAAACATTTCTTCCACTTACTTGTGTTTTGCACTCTTTTAACTTTACTATCTAACCTCTCTTGGTTAACTCTTGTTTTTCTTGACGCCGACGCTATTAGGGCATCCGAGGGCTAGGGAGTCTTTCCTTTCTTCCATTTCTTCTTTCCTTTATTTTCTTTTCTTCTCCAGAAAAGCCTGACCAGAGGCTATAAGATGGGAGCCCCATCTTGCCTTCCTTTGGTCAGCTACCAATCGAAGGGACTATTATTATGCTTTCAAGTCTTATACGAGAATTTCCCTCAAACGCTGGAGGGAAAATTTTCTATAGGATCGTAACAGGCCTTGGCCTAATACTTGGAAGGAAGAAGAAGAATGAAGATACTACCTGCAGTTTAAAAAAACAGGAATCTTCAGAATGCTGCAAAAGTGTGTAAATCTTTAAATCCCCTTCTTATTTTGGAAAATAATTTTGTAGAAATACTTTACATCTGATCTGAAATTTTTTTTTAAAGTTCCAATCATATATGAAATTATGGGATGCAGCCAACATATATACAGTATTTAAAGAACCTAAAAGTTAACATAACACAATTTAAGTACTCTAACCTGTGAAAACCAACCTAAATGCTAACCTAATGCAATTTAAGCACTCTAAGCTGTGAAAGAAAGCAATGCCCAAAAAAAAAAGTTCTGAAGTATATGTGTACAGTTAATTAGTACATACTCTATGTTGGCTGCACTGGAACACATCTTTGTAGTTGCATAGAATATTTGTTAAAGTGAATATGGCTGCCATGTCTTAATGCTACTTATGTAGTTAAATATCATAGAAAAATACATTGAAATAATCGTTAGAAAAATGTAAAAATCATTGTAAATGGTGTGAAATAACTTGAAATTATGGAATTTAAAAAGTCGCATCATAGGTTGTAAAGTTCAGTTGGTTCATTAAAGATGTAAAAAGAATTCTTGAAATTGCCACTTTGTCCAGATTTCAGAGCTGTAATGAAATATAGATTTTTTTAATAGATGTATCAAAAGACTGCCAACCTGCACATACATGAAATATTGAATATATTTTCAATTCTGAATATTTAAATTACAGGACTGTTTTGTTAAAAATTTAATTGCGGGAAAGGAACTAATATTACTCGATGCAAGTAAACTGCCTCAAATGAATATTACAGATTTTCAACATATAAAGGTATGTACTATACAGAGAGAAAACTGTCATCAAAATGAACCTTGTTGGTAAACTACCAGCAGGTAGGCCAAGAATGAGGCAAGAGAATAATAACATTAATCATTAATAAATTAATGAGTCATTTTAACATCTTACCTCATATTTCATGTTTTTCAAACACGTTAACTATAGTTTTCAAATGATCTTGTCATTCATTTTCAACCACCATTATGACTTGAAAATGAATGACAAGATCATTTGAAAACTATAGTTAACGTGTTTGAAAAACATGAAATATGAGGTAAGATGTTAAAATGACTCATTAATTTATTAATTAAGAACCTCATAATGTTCATGACTTGAGGGAAGTAGATTATACAAGGTATGATTGGCTCAGGTTTGGGATGTATAGAAAGCTCATGTCTGTACGTCCATGAACCTATGGGTTCAATAGTGCCAATGAGTTAATTTATTATGTGACCAGCCTCATGGTCTTGTGATCAGAGCTCTAGACAGTGTATTTGTATTTAGATTGGAGTTTCTTAGGTAATGCAGTTGATAGAGCATTTGCATAGGAAGCAAAAGGTCCTGGGTTCAAACCCCAGTCTGAGCATATATTTTTCTCTTCAAATAAAATTTATCCATCATTGAGATATATGAAATTAATAATAAAAAAATCAAACTAAAATATTACTTGGATGGATGATGGTCGATTAAATTTTGCACAGAGGTCTTTTTATTCAGGCTTGCAGTTCTGAAAATCTTCAGACTCAGGTAGTAGCAACCTGGTCACTCCACTGGGAAACATAGAGCCTTGATAAAAGCTCGCCAATGAACTCTGTTGTTTGCCAATGTCTTAATCCCATTCCAACTCATCCCTGCCTGTTCAGCTTCAACCCTAATGTTATTATTCCATGTTGCTCTAGGCCTTCCTCTTTTCCTTCTTAATCCTTGAGGGTTCCAATCAAATGCAATTTTTGTGACATTACCATCTCTCTCTCTTTAACTCATGACCAACCCATTTCCATTTTCTAAATTTAATTTCTTTACAAACTTCATTTTGTTTCGTTCTTTATTTATTATAATCTCTGGCCACTATTTTCATATGAACATTCTCTCTATAACATGCAAAGGGCCTATTGCAACAGCCCGTTATTAATAAATAATTATATATCTTAGGAACCATAGCACATAAAAACATGAGACTTTCACAGTTATGAAGAGTGCATGGAAATGACATATTGCAGTCGGAGTTATGGCTGAAGATGAACATGACTATGTTTGAAATCGCGATATCATGGAAGCATGAATCCTATGAGGTGAGTTGTTTAAACAATATGTTTTCCGATGAATTTTAATTATCTTATTTGCTCATATTATTTGCAAGATATTTCTCAGGCAATGATTTACAAAGATTTGTAGCCTTCCATCAGACTCAGGACCCATGGCTTATAAGTCCCTTAGATTTTTCCCATCCTAAAAATTCATCGACCCCAGCCAAGTTTGAGCCTGCGATCCTTGGGACTAGAAGTAAGAAGCATAACCACTAGACCACTGCAGTTGACTATATAGTCTATATCTATTTTGAAATTATTAATTTTATAGAAAAAATTACATAACTATTTTCATATGAACATTCTCTCTATAACATGCAAAGGGCCTATTGCAACAGCCCGTTATTAATAAATAATTATATATCTTAGGAACCATAGCACATAAAAACATGAGACTTTCACAGTTATGAAGAGTGCATGGAAATGACATATTGCAGTCGGAGTTATGGCTGAAGATGAACATGACTATGTTTGAAATCGCGATATCATGGAAGCATGAATCCTATGAGGTGAGTTGTTTAAACAATATGTTTTCCGATGAATTTTAATTATCTTATTTGCTCATAGATGTCATGTGGTCATCACACCGACCCATTGAGACATTTAACAGGCAACTAAGTTGATATTTAATTTTAGGAAGTGATATTTTGAGGTTATTTTAATTATATTATTTTTATTCATAGTTAAATATGGGAAATAACATTATGAGGTTCTTAATTCGTAAATTAATGAGTCATGTTTTAACATCTTACCTCATATTTTATGTTTCTTCTCATAATGTTGGTTGAAAATGAGAGATATCCTTCTCTCGAAAACTAGTTCCTGTGTTTGAAGAAACATACAATATGAGGTAAATGTTAAAAAATTACTCATTAATTTACATATTATTTTTAGACTAAAAATAATATAACTAAGTTGATGTCGATAAATTTTGTTTACAGGCCTCTTTATTAAGGCTTAAGGTTCTTTTATGAGCCTGAAAATCTTCATACTTGGGACCCATGGCTTAAAGTCCCTCCCGGAGGACTTGCTCCTTGGATTTTTCTCCCCTAAAAAAATCCATCGACCCTGGCTGGGTTTGAATCCATGGCACATGGAAATAGCATACTGCAAGATTTAATTAAGAATACTGCAGGGTGCAGGAGCTAGGCTATTGGCACATGCTTCTTCAGTAGTCCTACCCTAACTTTCATAAAATAATCAACTCCCTTTAATTGTACTAACAGGCTCTTTGACTCTGGAGTCGTCGTGCCACTAGATCCAAGTCAAAAGACTACTGTATCTTACTACAGCAAATACTTATAATCAGTCAACTTTATAATCTTAATGATCAACAATTAATTTTATTAAATAATAATAACTTTTTTTACAGAAAATTACAGCTGAAATACGAAAGTTGCTTGAAATTGATTATGAGCAATTCGAACGCAGCATCAGTTTACCTCCTCGAAAGCTTCAATTCATTTACTTGGACTATGTATGCAGGGTATCTAGGATGGATCTAACAAGAGTAGATGTTTTTAAAATTTGGAAAATACTAAGACAGAAGCCAGAAACTGTAATTGGACTATGCAACAGGAAAACAAATATTGAAACAAAAATGAATACTGTTCATTTGGAATGTTACAGAAAGAAGAGCTGGGAGAATTTTATACAATTTTACAAAATAGCCCACAAAGAATTGACAGACACAGATTAAACATTTTTATTAATAAATATGAAGTAGAAAAAATCTTGGAAAATTTTACTAATTTCATCCATGCAATTCATAAATATAAATTGCTGTGATATATCAAATATTTTTTATTTTACATATATAAAAATTTATACTGTTTCATTACATGACATAAGCACATTTGGTCAAACAGCGAAAGTTTTAAGATTTAAACTAAATATTTTATTGTAAATCAATGGTGAAGAGAATTTTTTTTTGCCTGAACAGGGAATTGAACCCCGAACCTTTAGCTTTCCGTGCTAATGCTCAGACCACTGAGCTAATCCAGGCTTCATTCCCATCCAAGCAAGAATCCTTCCTTTACTCTACTGGCCCCACATTCAATTGCAATGAATCATCATTCACAAATACACAATGAATGGCTTCTACCTGAAGAAGACATGAAGGGACTCCACACAGCTATAGCATTATTTATTAAATTAATATTGGGAAGCTAAAGCTATTACTATGATAGAAATAAGTAAATTAATAAACACAATTAATTTACTTATTTCTATCATAGTAATAGCATTATTTATTAAATTAATATTGGGAAGCTAAAGCTATTACTATGATAGAAATAAGTAAATTAATAAACACAATTAATTTACTTATTTCTATCATAGTAATAGCTTTAGCTTCCCAATATTAATTTAATAAATATTTTATACCTCACCTCATATCCTGTCTTCTAATTATACCGGTTTCGAAGCCTGGGCAGCTTCATTTTTCAGTAATTTTTTGTCGATCAGGAGAACATAAGTCGACAAGAAATTACCCTAAAAAATAATAAATAATTTAAAGATAAAGGTAAAAAGCTCTTTCACGCTAAATATATTAACTCAAGATGAAGCTGCCCAGGCTTTGAAACTGGTATAATTAGAAGACTGGATATGAGGTGAGGTATAAAATATTTAATTTAAATCTTAAATTAAAGCTCATAGTGACTTTTTCCTATAAAAGTTCAAGGAAAGTTATAATTTTCCTTTTTTCCATGTTTTTAACATATTTTGTAGTTTTTGAAAGTACACATGGCACTTTTGATTTGTGACAATTTGCAAAGATTTAACAATTTATTAAATTAATTTGGCTCTAGTGTAATACCAAACACATTTTCAATGCCAGGAGCATGATAATGGAGTCTCAATTATTTGTTTACTAGATGTTTTAACATCCAACATAATAGATGTTTAGTTGTATCTAATTAAGTTGTGTGTGTGTATATATATATATATATAACTTGTAAGGTACTGAGAGCAGTTCGTGTAGATAACATCTAGAGAAGATATAATAAAGAATAAATACAATTATTAGGACATCCCTAACCCCAAATGCTACAATTTTTGCAAATGGCGGCTTCTTTATTAAGAAGACTTTTTATTGGGAATTTAAACATTACTTATAAAGCCAGTAGTGCTTCTTTCAATGTTAATATTATTCGTTTTTAAACATTTTAATGATGGACAAATTATATTTGAAAAGAAAAATATACACCTAGACTGGGGTTTGAACCCAGGAATAATATTAACATTGAAAGAAGCACTACTGGCTTTATAAGTAATGTTTAAATTCCCAATAAAAAATGTTCTTAATAAAGAAGCCACCATTTGCAAAAATCGTAGCATTTGGGATTAGGGAATTAACTATGTGTAAGAGAAAAATACACGTTTAGATTGGAGTCCTAGGTGGCTCAGCATTGACATAGAAAGTCAAAGGTCCTGGGTTCAAACCCCAGTCTAGGCATATATTTTTCTTTTCAAATATAATTTGTCCATCATTAAGATGTTTAAAAACGAATAATATTAGCATTGAAAGAATTGGCCGTTTGAGATGGATTGGACATATTAATAGAATGCCAAATAATAGAAAGGTAAAATAAATCTCTGCTCACAACCTCAAGGAACCAGACTGAGATGAAGACCTAAGAATAGATGATGGTATTGTGTGCGTCAGGATCTTAAAAAATGTCAAACCATTGGGAAAGGCTTTCTATGGAGAGGATGTCTGGAGGAGGCGAAAGTCCTTATTGGGCTGTAGTGCCATTTAAGAAGATATATATAGTAAGAAATATGAGGCGTGTCAAAAAGCAATTCAAAATTAATTAAGAAGTATATATAGCTTGGGAGCTAACAAAATACAGTGCCAATACTTTCTTGCCTTGACTGTACATCTCTCACTACTCTGACCAGTGTTCCCCTCTGCTTCTCTTTTTCAACCGATCAGCATCAAAACCTGAATCGTTTGCACTGGAGCTGCTATTGCCAAGAAAATGATGCTATGCAATAATCAATAATAATGCTGATGTAATTTAACGCCTTTCAAGATTACTACTAAATCATGTGATCACAGAAAACCAGACCAAGCTGACTGGTAAGGGGACATAATTGAATTCTAGAGCATGTGCAGCACGACTGCGTTTGCTGCCAAATTGTAGTATGTGTTCTCGTGAAGTTCGCTGATTTACTTGTTTAAAATAAGTTATGAAAAGATGAATATGATAAATAGGTCTTGGTATTGAAATTATGCCCCAACATTTGTTTTAATGATGGAGGAAAACAGGGTATAAAACTCAGTGAACTTACTCATTTTAGGAATTTGCACTATGAGGTATATTCATTTAGGTAGAATTTTTTATCACTCACCTCATATTGTTCTTCTTATTTGACTTTAAACTAGTTTCTGTTCCATCCTCAGTATTGTCACGACCATTGTTCTGTCATCTTGGAGAGCCATCCTTTGCTCCTTCCATTGGCAGACTGAAAAAACCTCGAAACCAGGTCATTCTCTCCCAAATTTCAAAGTTCATCAATTTCTTCTTTCTGCTCTTTTGAATATAGATCTTTTCCCAAACAGTAAGTTCTTTTAGTTTTTGTATTGGTTTTAATAATTTAGCTTCTTTCTCGATAAGATGTTTTTTTGACCATGCATGGGCAGCCACTGCAGATTTTTCTACTTCCCCTTTCTTGACATTCCTGAGATGTTCTTTCACTCTAGTTTTCAAATTTCTCTTAGTTTTTCCTATGTAGAATTTCTCACATTCTTCACATTTAATCTGATAAATCCCCAATTTGTTTTCTTCTTTTATTAAGTCTAATCAATCTACTGATGCTGTAGTCATTTTTGGGTGCTAACCTTATGTTGAAATCTTTAAATTTTTTTTGAAACTTGTGTTTTAATGGATGATATGTGAATTTTACATTATCTTCTTTAACTTTTAGAAGAGTGCTTTGATTAATAAATTGTTGTCTTTTGAACTTGTTTATTTCCTTGAGTATCATTCTTTCTGCAAAACCATTTTTCGTGGCTACGTTGCTGTGTTCTTTTTTCATAATTTTCTTTGTTCACTAATCTATGTGTCAAACTATTGAAAACTGCTTCTTTGTGAGCTATATGATTGAAACCTGAAGCTTTTATATAGTTATCTATGTGTGTCTTCTTTCTGTAAATTCCAAATTCTATCTTATTTTCTTCATTCCTTTTTAATTTGAGATGTAAAAATGGTATTTCTCTATTAATTTCCTTTTCCATAGTGAACTTTATAGTTTGACTTTGAATGTTCAATAATTTCAATGCATCATCTGTCTGTTTATGATTAACTATTACAATTATGTCATCCACATATCTGCACCAGAAGTTGAAAATTAAACAATGCCCACTAATTATCTTCTGTTCAAAATTTCCCATGACTTAACTTTGAATGGAGATAAACGGTTTCCCATCTAAAGTCCTGAATTTTGTTTATAGAATCTTCCATTGTAGGTGAAAACATATTATCAATACATAAATTAGTTAAGTTTTGTATTCGACTATCTTTTCTGTTTCAATTTTATTATTGTTCAGCCAAATCTCTAAAATTTCCATAGTTTGGTCTTTAAGAATGCTTGGAAATAAGGAAACAATATCAAAAGAAACTAATCTGTCTATATATTTCTAAATAGGCAAAACTTATTATTCAGTCAACTTAGTTGTCATTGGCTAATATGAGTATCAAATGCTACTAAGGGAACTGATATATTAGCAAGAAACAGTTCATCAACATGTTTAACAAGCTAGTTATAGGGATTGGAAATCATAGATATACTCACACTTATAAATATGGCAAACCACAGCTGAGCTGTATTATTTTATTATTATAAAATTCCTGAAAACTATGAGTCACTAAGTAATTTTTTGAGACAAGCAGTGTGGTGATAGAAAGGCAATAAACTAATATTCATACTTTAATGAATGATTGGAGAAAATGCTTTAACATCTCATCTCATAAAGTTGCATGTCTTCAGGATACCGGTTTCAAAAGTATAGTATTACTTCCATCTTCAGTCAAATTCCAACTGTCAAAATTTCTCCAACTCATTCATTAATGTAAATACCTCAGTGTTTCCTCCCACTGTAATTTTAATTAATATTCATACTGATGTTTTTATTATTGATTAAACATTTCTCAATGAAAGATAAATTAAATTTGAAGAAAATTTTTCTCTTCAAATTTAATTTAATATTCATACTACTTGAAAGCACAACCTCAAAACCATAATTAGTACAAACCATTCTTTCAGTGGTTTTTAAGCAAGTCTTGAAGTTGTGGATATGTGGTGATATAGGATGAGAGAGCATTTTTTTGTACTACAATTTTTTGCAATTACAAGTGTAGTTTAAACCAATCACAATGATTTGGGACCTTACTCCTCACATGCAACAATTATCTGCTGGTTTGGTGAATTTTAATTACTTTAATCAACCCTTCAGCCTGGGCACTTACTGGTTTTTGCTAATATCTTAAGAAAGGATTTCCTTTCATTTTATGACAATTCATGAGAGACAAAGTTCGAGTGAGTTGGCTACTAACTAGCAGAAGGAAACATTTTCTTCCTTTGTCCTTTAGAATAGTTCCTTCTCTTGAAATATGAACCTTTCTTGTACCCCATTTTTGCCCAAAAGAAATAACTGTTAAGTGTCACTTTGTGTGGTATTTATCTTTTTCTCCAGTAAAATCCTTTTCACAGTCATTATCTAACTATGAGTCCTGTGTATAAAGAATATAGAATGACTATGCAAATTCACACAATCTTCTTCTTCATCTTCATGAATTTTGTATCCAGCCATTTCCTTGGGCCCAGAGATCTCTCCGCTGTTGGACAATAACAAAGCATGGCCTTGGGAATTCTATCTGAACTCATTTGTCGCAAATGATTCATTCAGTTGTTCTGGTATCTATGTATGTATTCAATGAGGGTTCTAAACATAGTTCCTTCAAGATATGTATTATTGGTATTTGTGATCCCATTTGGTATATCCTACTGTATATATTCACAATTCATATATTTTATACCAGTTTTAAAAAATGGAAGGAATTGTCTGAAAGACAAATACCTAATCCATAAACATAGTGATTCATCAATTACAATATTCTGACTTGGAAAATAGAGCGATTGGAATTTATAATTTAAATATTGGAAGACGCCACGCTCCTCAAAAAATGTGATTTTTTAGAGGATTCTGCAAAGAATCTAAAAGAAGAATACGAAAAATGGGGACATTATATAAATACAGAGAAAACTAAATATCTGTGTATAGGAGTAGAAATTGAAAATATAAATTTCAACAATGGGAAAGAACTAAAACCTAGTATTGAATGCACTTATTTAGGAACAAAATTAGACCATTCAGGCGATAACACAGTGGAAATTAAAAATAGAATTGCACAACAAAACAAGCAATAAATGCTTTAAACGCTGTTTGGCAGATCAAGAATATTACAAAAAATAGAAAATTACAAATATATCAAATCATAATTCAGAGCATTTTAACATATGGTGCTGAAGATTGGCAAATGCCTACCAGGGAAATGAAAAGAAATTTAAGTATAGAAATGGATGTTTTAAGAAGATCAGCTAGAAAATCTAGAATGGATAGAATACGAAAAAAGAAGGGAAATTATGGGTGTACAAGAGGAGCCGGATATCATAGACATTACAGAAAAGAAAAGAAAGCCTAATATTGTTATGGAATGGATCCCAATGGAAAGGAGGAAGACCAAAGAAAATTTGGATAGAAGGGGTACAAGCAGCTTTGAATATCAGAGGATTGGAACAAGATCAACAGATGGACACAGAGGAATGGCGTTTGGTTTCCGGAAGATGACAGCAGCTGCCATGATACTGGATGATGATTCTGCATTAGAAAAAAAAGGCATAGCCATAAAATTGGTGTACAGTTTGTAGCAAAAAATATAAGAAAAAAAAAATAATGGTGCAGTGATCATGAAGTAGGATTGTGTGTGGATGGAAGTTTCAAGACTTATGACACAATTCTGGATTTCTAGGATGATGTAATTTTTTTTGTGAAAGGATATTCATAAATAGGGTAAGATAAGAAAATAAATAAAGAAGAAAAGAGGGAGACCAAAGTTAACATGGAAGGAAAACATGAAGACAGTAATGCAAGCTAGAGGGCTAAGCATCGAAGATGCCCAAGACCGTAGGCTTTGGAGGTTTGGCACGGGAAGACGGCAGCAGCTGTAAAAACCCAAAGATAGAGTATTATCTAAAATAAGTGACTAAATGGAGCAGAATTTAAAAATACTACCACACAGGGATGTATGTGGACATTTAAATGACCGCATAGAAGGGAGGAAACCAGTTGCATACGTGTACTTCAAACCACACTAAATGGCTAAGGAAGATCCACAATTGACCTATAAGGACACACTGTTTCTACTATCCTGCACCAACACCGAAGAGTGAATAAAATTTCTCAATAAATGCACTAGGATGGAATGATGCACAGATTAAACAAAGGGAACTATTAATGTTAGGAAGTGAACATTC
This sequence comes from Diploptera punctata, assembly GCA_030220185.1. Lineage (NCBI taxonomy): Eukaryota > Metazoa > Arthropoda > Insecta > Blattodea > Blaberidae > Diploptera > Diploptera punctata. The sequence goes on from JASPKZ010000467.1 coordinate 941,882, forward strand.
AGAGGTTATATCATTAATAGCGAGTGGAGAACATATTTTTAATAACTCACCTCATACAATTTAAAATTTCTTCGAGACCATTGGTTTCAAATAACTTTTCATTCACCTTCAGTCTCAAAGAAACTTGAAATTGTATGAGATGAGTTATTAAAAATATGTTCTCCACTCACTATTAAAGGTACTGTCAAGTGTCAAGACATTGTAACTGGCAGTAGAACAAAGTATAAAATGACTCTGCGCTTGCACAACGTAATGATGGATCAACGGTTGAAATGGAGCCCCTATTACTTGGGCCAATGCATAAATTTTTGTGCAACAATGGGCCATGATAGTTTCCATACCTGTCACATCTTTTCAAAGTACAGTAAAAGTCCTTATTTGCAGGTTGAAAAATTGCGACAGTTTCTGTATTCATGGATCCAGTCAGTATATTAAAAGGATTAGTATCCTTTATTAACACATCAGTAACTTCTTTTTACTGCAGGCACGTACCAGTGGTGTACATCACTCTGCAATATAATTCTAAGAAGGATGAAAAATTCAAGAAATTTATTTACCATCCAGAAGTTCATAACAAATTAAAAAAAAATTAATATAACATTAGCTCCGATTAACAAATTCGACCTGGGTAATCTTCTGTTAACTAATAAAAAAGTTAACAACAATCAAAAATGTGGAATTTATCATAAGTAATGCCTAGAGTGATTTCCAAATTATCGATAAATTGGAAATCAAGAGTGGCATTTGTTAGGACTATTTAACGAATAAAATTAAGCTGTTTACTCACAAATCATTATTCAACTATAGATATTTTAAAATATTGTTTATTTTTTATTATTTCACTCACCTCATACTTCATAATTCCTAGCAGACCCAGGGTTTCTTCACATCATTTGTGACATTCTCAATGCTGTGTCACGTTCACAACTTTAATGTGCTTTCTATCCTGCAGACTGACCTCCGCACCATCTGATGGCCGACCGACGAATTTCCAAATCAGTCCTCTCTCCTTATAACCTCATAGTGTTATTTCCTATCTACATAACTTAATATTTTAAAATATTTATATATTTAATGTAAACGGCGATGTTTGAAAACAAATGAGAAACGATTGTTACGCTTCATCTGCTTCTTTTGTTTATCACTGCAACCAGATCATACTATTTATTGGCAAAGGAACGCAATATTGTAAGAATGCTCTCTAGTGGAGAAAAAATGAAACACATCAAACTGTATATTAATTCATTTCTGATGTCGTATTATGTAAATGACAATTATATTTTTCTGCATTATTACCTGGGAAAAAATACATTTAAGAAAGTGCAAACAGTGGTTTCTTTTTTTGGTGGTATAATCAATTGCTACAAATATTTTTATATTAACTCCTGCAAGCGCTGTGTGTTGACATCCATGCACTATATATACAATCTGGTAGCCATATTTCTTATAGGCTCGGTCACTGCAAAATAATGGTCAGACCTGTTCAGAATATTAAAAAGGAGGAGCCTTCTTTAATATGGTAATTATAACACTGATAAATATTTCGTGAAACACGACTCTGATTGGTTGTAAAACAAATCATTGAAATGTGATTGGCCATTGAGTCCCATTTGGGGCATGAGTTAAATAGTCATAAGTAATGCCACGAGTGATTTCCAATTTATCTAGAGTGGCATTTGTTAGGACTATTTAATGAATACAATTAAGCTGTTTACTCACAAATCATTATTTAACTATAGTTATTTTAAAATATTTATATATTTAATGTAAACGGCGATGTTTGAAAACAAATGAGAAACGATTGGTACGCTTCAATTGCTTCTTTTGTTTATCACTGCAACCAGATCATACTATTTATTGCCAAAGGAACGCAATATTGTAAGAATGCTCTCTAATGGAGAAAAAATTAAATACATCAAACTGTATATTAATTCATTTCTGATGTATGATGTAAATATGACAATTATATTTTTCTGGATTATTACCTGGGAAAAAATACATTTAAGAAAGTGCAAACAGTTGTTTCTTTTTTTGGCGGTATAATAAATTGCTACAAATGTTTTTATATTAACTCCCGCATGCGGTATGCGTTGACATCCATGCACTATATATACAATCTGGTAACCGTATTTCTTAGTGAGTCAGTCACTGCAAAATAATGGTCAGACCTGTTTAGAATATTAAAAAGGAGGAGCTTTCTTTAATGTGGTAAATTTAATATTGATAAATATTTGGTGAAACACGACTGTAATTGGCTGGAAAACAGAAATCATTGAAACGTGATTGGTCATTGACTCCCATTTGGGGCATGAGTTAAATAGTCAAATTAATTGCAAAGATTTCAATAAAGTACACAGAGGAAAAACAAAAATTAATTTAGACACTCGCAAAAAAGAACACTTTAGAAACATAAAAAATGGTGAAATAAAAAAATCAGCAATAGCAGCACATGGTTTATTAGAGAATCATTGAATTGAAAAAGCAGCAAAACTTTTGAAACATCTATCTAAACCTTTGGAATTAACAGTTTGGGAAAATATATACATTCAAAAAAACATACTAGAACCATGAACTGAGTTTCCAGACAAACCAAATTTAATTACAAAGTTCTTCAAAAGTACATTAGATGGTAGTTTAGAAAATTACTGGCATAATGAAAAATCAAACAGTCATGAAAACAACTGAAGATGGGAATATGTTTCCCGATACTGCAGTTCTGTGTAAAAACATAGATGTATGAGGTAAGAAGAATTCACAATTCATTTAATTCTTATATGATTGAATGTCTGCCGAAAGTTATCGTCACAAGGAGGTAACAGCATCCAAACTCAAAAGAGTGAGCACCTTCTTCTACGTCATGACAATATCTCAATGCACAGGGCTGCTAGAACAATGGACTTCTTGAAAAAAAGTGTTACTGCACCCACCCTATTTACCTGACCTGGCACCATGTGACTTTATCATGTTAACGAAGATCAAGGAAACAATTTTTGGGCAGCGTGTTTCATCCAATGAAGAGGCCATTACAGCATACAACAATGCTCTAATTTAAGTGACACCTCCAAAGAAGCTTGGGCCAAAACAATTTCTAAGTGGTTTCAAAGGATGGAAAAATGTATGAGTAGTTTGAAAAGTTGCAATTGTTAATTTTGTAAATATTTTTTTAAAATTCTGTTAAAAACTTCTGGCATAACTCTCATACTAAATTAGATCAATAGATTTGTAAAAAATTTTCAAAATTCTTTTAAGAGAATAGCTTCTTCCTTCAGAATTCACTAAAGTAGGATTTAAACAATTGGAAAAACCGAAGGAACTCACAACTTGGGAAAAAATTTACATATGCAAGAATGAAAATACAACTATGAATTTTGAAATACCCGGTTATAAGGAGAGAGGAAGTTTGTCAACCATCAGATGGCGCAGAGGTCAGTCTGCAGGATAGAAGGCAGCCGGACGTCAGTTGTGAAAGTGACACAGCATTGAGAATGTCACAGAGGATGTGATGAAACCCTGGGTATGCTAGGAGTTATGAAGTAAGAGGTGAGTGAAATAAAAAATAAACAAAGTAGGACTTATTCAAAGTTAAAATTGGGAAACTCATTATGAAAATGAATGACACGATCATTTGAAAACTATAGTTACCGTGTTTGAAAAACATGAGGTAAGATGTTAAAATGACTCATTAATTTATTAAAGTAGGACTTGTTTAATTAGGCAGTCAATACCTGTCAGTATAAAACATTAAATTGTAACATTTTTAAATGATACAACTGAAGATTTCAATTTTCATCAGTTTACAGATATGTATATATTTATTTTGTAATTAATATATCATTCATATTGATCACTCTCTGTTATAAAATGTATAGCATGGTGCAAATCTAGCAACTTTTTGTAGAATAAGGAATTCTGGTTTAGAAACTGGATTTCCCAGCCTTGAAAACTAGCAGATGATTATTATTAAACACTAAAGTATAAATGTAATTTGAAAGACAATTCAATAAAAAACTGAAAATAAAGGACTTAGGATTTGTTAGGAGCAGCTTTCTGAAGTAGCTATTTGTGTTGAGGTTTTGTGTGGGAGATAACAAAGCTAACAAACTTGTAACATCTAGTCTTGAAGAAAATATTGTTACAAAAAATTTATTAACAAAACATTTACAACAAAAAATTACTCTCACCTTCAAATTATGTGCAGTAAATATCAAATTTTAACAATTTGACCATTAACACTCACTTCTCCATTTTTACAAATAACTGACAGTCGAGCAAAATTACCACCAACATAACCTTTTGCCAAACGTTCTGGATTCACTGCAATACATCCATCCAGATTCTGGAATACAATACAATTATCTCAATTTAAATAAAATTACAAATATTATGGCATACTGGAACATCTGAAGAATAAAAATAGGGGAAAGTGTCAATTGAGGGAAATGAAGATGAGCTCAAAAATGTTGACCCCCCATACTCTGCACCCATTTCCGAACATGAAAAAAGCAGATGGGGATAATATACTACAGTATTACCCCTCTTTTACACTTTACACGATGGAAAGTTGTGTAAATTTGGTGAAAGTGTAAATTAAGGAAAACGAGGAGGAGCTAAAAAATGTTTACCCTCACATTCATCAATCATTCTAGAACATGCAAAAAAGCAGTGACTGGGATAATATACAATATTGGCTAAATAATGTAATGTTTCTTTTAATTTAAAATAAAATTCTTTACACCTCACCTCATATCCTGTCTTTTATTCATTTAGAAGACAAAATATCAGCTGAGGTGTAAAGAATTTTATTTTAAAATAAATCTCATAGTGATATTCCTATAATAGTTCAATGTAATGTGTGTTATGAACTGCTGTAAACATAAAATTACTTTATTTCTTTTACTTTCACCATTTGAAAAATAAATAACAATGAGAGGTTCAGCAAGCAGCACTATGAATCTTTATTGAGAGATTAAAAAAATTGTTTTGCCATATAAGTACACCGGTTGAATATCAGAAATGTTTTAAAGTTCTGAGCCAGCTTTGTTGGCTTGAACATGCTCTGTTCTTTATCGATTGAACAAAAGCCAGCTTCGTTGGCTCACTAAACTTGCTTGGCTCCTTCTCGATTGTAAAGCAGCCGGCTTCGTTGGCTCAATGAACTTGCTCTGCTATATATTGATTGCACAGAAGTGAGATAATCAATCAAATAAATTGAATATCTTCGATGTTTAATGCTGAAGATCGACTTGATGTGACATAAATTGCGGGAAAACAAAATTTCAGAAACATAAAGGCGGGGTTTTTGATACATTGTGAATATAGGGAAACTGAAGGGACCTTTAAAAAATGTTGTAAAAGGCGAGAAAACATAAAATGCAGGAACGTAAAAGCGGGGTAATACTGTAATTATAACTAGTGAAGAATATGATGTTGATTACATGCTGAAGAAATTGGAGAGGGAATATAAGAAATGGAGTGTCAATATGAACATGGTGAAAACAGAATATTTGAGAATAGAAGTAATATCAAGGAATATAATGATTTTAAGTATCTGGGAAGCAATATACGAGGGTGGATCGGAAAGTAATGCACAATAATTTTTTTCTGCCTTGGTATTGCAGCTAGAATGTTGAAATTTCACAGAGATATAGTTTGAAGTTTTCACTACAGATGGTATTTTGTTCTCAGGTGCACCTCTTGCGAGAGAAGCTTGAACTATGCAACAAAGATGGCGCGCATGCTACAGTCGTCCACCTGTGAGGAACAGAGAAGTGTTGTTCGATTTTTGTGGGCCAAAGGGCATAAACCCAGTGAAATTCACAGGGACATGCGTGGCGTGTATGGGGATGATTGTATGGACCGTAGCAATGTCTCCAGGTGGTGCACATTTGAGGCGGCAATTCTGAACGACCAGCGTGTGCAACTGCGAGCCTTATCGCAGAAGTTCAACATTTCCTATGGTGCGGTGTACGATATTGTTCATGAAAATTTGAAATTCCGTAAAGTTAGTGCTTGCTGGGTGCCTAAGAACCTGACAGACGACCACAAGGGCCAGCGAATGATGGCAAGCTTGGACCACTTAACGCGGTACACCGCATAAGGACATGACTTTCTGGAAGGAATTGTCACAGGTGATGAGTCGTGGGTGTACCACTACACGCCCGAAACAAAGCAGGCATCAATGGAGTGGAAACATGCTGGTTCCCCAGTAAAGAAAAAATTCAAAGTGACTCAATCTGCCAGGAAAGTGCTTGTGACAGTGTTCTGGGATATGCATGGTGTTTTATTGGTGGACTTTGCTGAACACGGGACCACTGTGAATGCTGCGGCCTACATTAAAACTTTGGTGAAGTTGCGTCGTGCCATTCGTGACAAACGTCACAACATTAACGTTAAACTTCTTCATGACAATGCTCGCCCCCATGTTGCTGCTGTCGTTCGTCAGAAAATCGCCGAATTTGGTTGGGAGGTGCTCCAACATCCACCATACAGTCCGGATCTTGCACCATCGGACTTTCATCTGTTTGGTCCCATGAAGAAATTCCTGGCCGGCAAACGCTTTGAGACAGATGTGGAAGTGAAATCAGCAGTGCGCAGATGGCTACACTCCAACCAAACGGACTTCTACGAACAGGGCATATTGAAACTGGTAACACGATGGGAAAAATGTGTTGAGAAAGTTGGTGACTATGTCGAAAAGTAGGTAAAAGATGTAAGTTCATTTGTGATTTTTTTCCCTTTTTTTTACTATTAAACTTTAAAAAAAAAATTATTGTGCGTTACTTTCCGATCCGCCCTCGTATCAGTAAGGGAACAAGCTGGAAGGACATACACAAATCAACAAGAGAAGAAAGCTATTATTTTTTTAAATAAATGTATCATTTCTCATTAAAAATTATATTTGAAGAGAAAAAAAAAAATAAATTGATCAGTATTGTTTATTTTTTATTATTTCACTCACCTCATACTTCATATATGAAGTATGAGGTGAGTGAAATAATAAAAAATAAACAATATTAAAAAAACCTCATAGTGTTATTTCCTATCTACATAACTTAAATTGAGATAGATTTGACAACTCAATTTATTAATTAAATAAACCTCATGTCACTTCCTTTAAATAACGAAGAAAAATATATACCTAGACTAAATATATTTTTTCTTCAAATATAACATGACCTTCAATAAGAATATTTAAATTTATAATAGAAAACATTGAAAGAAGCTCTGCTGGCTCTATAACGTAATGTTCAATTCCCATTAAAAGTCTTCTTAAATAAGAAGTGGCCATTCACATGTCAAAAAACGGTTGTCAAGTCTTTGGCGTTCTCAGGATTTGAAATGCATAAAAGAAAAATTTGCATTTAAATTAGAGGCCTTGGATAGCTCAGTGTGTAAATGCTTAAAGGTCCTGGGTTCAAACCCTGGTCTAGGCATATATTTTTTAATAAATATGTTTGGTCTGTGTTATTTTACCTCATATGTCTAATAGAAACAACCACAAAACAAGAATAACATAGGCCAACTTTTTTTTAAGTAAAATTTTTTATCACTTACCTCACATTCTATTTCTTTTTTTAAACTAGCTTCGGAACTTTACACTTCAGTTCCATCTTTAGTGATTTCGTGTAAAGTTTCAAAACTAGTTTAAAAAAGAAGAATATGAGGTGAGAGATAAAAAAATTACCTAAATAAATATGCCTCAACATTGATAATCTATTACTAGTGATCTCAAATAATTGCATGATTTGAATTGTATTCAGCAAAAGAATTGTATTATAGTCATAACTGACTGAAAATTTCTCACCTTTATGAAACAACGGAGATTTGAAGGCAGTACCAAGATGTGAGGTTTTACATTTAGGAAGGCATACTTTGCCCACAATTCCATATCAAGATTCACATCCTCTGATGATGGGTATAATGGATAGAAATTTCGTTGGTATAAAATGTGACTTGCAAGCCGACCCAATCTATCTGAACCAGGTCTGACCCTAAAAAAGAAAACATGAGTATAAACAATGGTTTTAGCAAACATTTGAAAATATGTATGCCTAATTTTCCCATTCATAAAAATCATGAGAATAATTACAATTTGAGGGACTGTAAAATATATATGTTATTTTAAATATAAGTTTAAAAAAATCAGTAGACAGTAAATACAGCATCAATATACATTGTGTACTGTAGCATAGGCTTGTGAAATGAGATTCATGCGCAGAACAGTGGGTTACACCAGATGGGATCGGAAAAGGAACACCGATATCTTAAAAGAATTGAAGACTACGCCAATTTTGGAATATATTAAACTACCAACTAAATTGGAAACACCATCTTGAAAGAATGAGTTCAAATCGGATCCCCAAAGCTGTTTATAATTATATACCAAGAGGACGAAGATCACTGGGCCGTCCTATGAAACGCTGGAGGGAAAATTTTCTATAGGATCGTGACAGGCCTTGGCCTAATACTTGGAAGAAGAAGAAGACTGTAGCATAGGGGCGCAAGACAGTTAAATAAGGAAGCAACATTTGATAAAATACTTTTTACAACTTGGAAATATAAATTAGCCACATTAACAGATTCCAAAGCAGCAATCAAAACAATTTGCAATCTTCATGTAACAATTGGCTAACCTAACCACTGGAATAAAATTGGAAATGTTGACAATGCCAAAAGCATAATGTGAGTAAACAGGGCAAGTACTCAACAAGGACATTGACATATAAAAAGATGGAAAGGAACAAACTCAGGAAGAAAATCTGATGCTCTATTAGGAAGCAAGACAAAAAATGATGCAAGCCAATTAAAAGCCCCATTACCATTGCACTTCAATTAATAAATAAATTGGGTCTTAAAAAAATATAATTTTAGGTTTAATATGTCGGATAATCTGGTGCACTAACAAATTTAAAAAAATGCACATTTTCGAAAAATGGCTTAAAAAATCGAAAAGAAAATATTTTTATATTGAACTTTTATAGGAATAAATCACTATGAGGATTAATTTAAGATAAATTAAAATATTTCATTTTTTTTTTATTATTGATTTCGTACATCTCAATGATGGATAAATCATATTTGAAGAGAAAAATTATACGCTCAGACCGGGACTTGAACCCGGGACCCTTGGTTCTCTAGACCAAGTGCTCTACCAACTGAGCTACCTGAGCAAGTACCGATCTAAACGCAAATCTTTCTCTATATACATTGTAATTCCCATCCACCAAATGCTGTGAAGCCATGCTTCTATCTTGCAAATGGCGGCTCCTTTATTAAGAAGACATATTTGGGAATTATACATTACAGCCAGTACGGCTTTTTCCAAGTTTTTTTATTATTGATTTCGTACATCTCAATGATGGATAAATCATATTTGAAGAGAAAAATTATACGCTCAGACCGGGACTTGAACCCGGGACCCTTGGTTCTCTAGACCAAGTGCTCTACCAACTGAGCTACCTGAGCAAGTACCGATCTAAACGCAAATCTTTCTCTATATACATTGTAATTCCCATCCACCAAATGCTGTGAAGCCATGCTTCTATCTTGCAAATGGCGGCTCCTTTATTAAGAAGACATATTTGGGAATTATACATTACAGCCAGTACGGCTTTTTCCAAGTTTTTTTATTATTGATTTCGTACATCTCAATGATGGATAAATCATATTTGAAGAGAAAAATTATACGCTCAGACCGGGACTTGAACCCGGGACCCTTGGTTCTCTAGACCAAGTGCTCTACCAACTGAGCTACCTGAGCAAGTACCGATCTAAACGCAAATAACGATAATAAAAAAACTTGGAAAAAGCCGTACTGGCTGTAATGTATAATTCCCAAATATGTCTTCTTAATAAAGGAGCCGCCATTTGCAAGATAGAAGCATGGCTTCACAGCATTTGGTGGATGGGAATTACAATGTATATAGAGAAAGATTTGCGTTTAGATCGGTACTTGCTCAGGTAGCTCAGTTGGTAGAGCACTTGGTCTAGAGAACCAAGGGTCCCGGGTTCAAGTCCCGGTCTGAGCGTATAATTTTTCTCTTCAAATATGATTTATCCATCATTGAGATGTACGAAATCAATAATAAAAAAACTTGGAAGAAGCCGTACTGGCTGTAATGTATAATTCCCAAATATGTCTTCTTAATAAAGGAGCCGCCATTTGCAAGATAGAAGCATGGCTTCACAGCATTTGGTGGATGGGAATTACAATGTATATAGAGAAAGATTTGCGTTTAGATCGGTACTTGCTCAGGTAGCTCAGTTGGTAGAGCACTTGGTCTAGAGAACCAAGGGTCCCGGGTTCAAGTCCCGGTCTGAGCGTATAATTTTTCTCTTCAAATATGATTTATCCATCATTGAGATGTACGAAATCAATAATAAAAAAACTTGGAAAAAGCCGTACTGGCTGTAATGTATAATTCCCAAATATGTCTTCTTAATAAAGGAGCCGCCATTTGCAAGATAGAAGCATGGCTTCACAGCATTTGGTGGATGGGAATTACAATGTATATAGAGAAAGATGTGCGTTTAGATCGGTACTTGCTCAGGTAGCTCAGTTGGTAGAGCACTTGGTCTAGAGAACCAAGGGTCCCGGGTTCAAGTCCCGGTCTGAGCGTATAATTTTTCTCTTCAAATATAAAATATTTCATACCTCTCCTCATAACCAGTCTACTACTTGGAAGTAGTTTTTCAGTTGACCCCATCGGTGTTAACGGCAAAATTTTGACATTTGGAGTTTGACTGAAGATTAAACGATCTTTGAAACCAGTATCATGAAAACAGAATTTTATTCTTTTTCCTTCCAAGTATTACACCAAGGCCTGTTACAATCCTATAGAAAATTTTCCCTCCAGCATTTCATAGGATGGCCCAGAGATCTTCGTCCTCTTGGTATATAATTATAAACAGCTTTGGGGATCCGATTTGAACTCATTCTTTCAATATGGTGTTTCCAATTTAGTTGGTACTGTTTATTTTTTATTATTTCACTCACCTCATAATTCCTAGCAGACCCAGGGTTTCTTCACATCATTTGTGACATTTTCAATGCTGTGTCATGTTCACAACTGACGTCCAACGACCTTCTATCCTGCAGACTGACCTCCACGCCATCTGGTGGCCGACCGAAGAATTTCCAAATAAGTCCTCTCTCCTTATAACCGGGTATTTCAAAATTCATAGTTGTATTTTCATTCTTGCATATGTAAATTTTTTCCCAAATTGTGAGTTCCTTCGGTTTTTCCAATTGTTTAAGTAATTTTGTTTTGGTTTCTATTCTATGTTTTTCTGACCAGGCATGTGCAGCTATTGCAGATTTTTCGGTTTCTCCATTTTTAACATTTCTGAGGTGTTCTTTTAATCTTGTATTTAGATTCCTTTTTGTTTTTCCTATGTAAATCTTTTCACAATCTTTACAATTAATTTGATAAATTCCCGATTTTTTGCAGTCTTCAATCTTTTCATTTTTGTTGGTTTTTATTAAATTCCTAATCTGTAATCATTTTTCGGTACTAATTTAATGTCGAATTTGTTGAAAATTTTTTGAAACTTGTCAAATACCAAAGGATGGTATGTGAATTTCTTGAATTTTTTGCCTATATTTTTATCTGTCTGAAGAGTACTTTCATTAATGATTTTTCGTTCTTTGAATTTATTTATTTTCTTGTGTATCATCTTCTCTTGAAAACCATTATCCTTCGCAATTTTTATGATCTGCAGGATAGAAGGCCGTTGGATGTCAGTTGTGAACGTGACACAGCATTGAAAATGTCACAAATGATGTGAAGAAACCCTGGGTCTGCTAGGAATTATGAAGTATGAGGTGAGTGAAATAATAAAAATAAACAATATTATGAAAACTCACAGTGTTATTTCCTATCTACATAACTTAATTAGTTGGTACTGTTTAATATACTCCAAAATTGGCGTAGTCTTCAATTTTCTTTTAAGATATCGGTGTTCTTTTTCCGATCCCATCTGGTGTAACCCGCTGTTCCGCACATGAATCTCATTTCAAAAGCTGTTATCATGCTTTCATGTTGTCTTTTTAGTGTCCATGCTTCACTACCATAGGTCAACACTGGTCTAGCCAGTGTTATATAAACATAATCTGGTTGTTTTTTGTACAAAGGATGGTTTCATAACTTGATTAATAATTCCCAAACTTTTATTATAACTAGTAATTTTTTCAGGGATATTCTTTTCATCCCAGATAGAGAGATAATATCAAATATTGAGACGAATATGATACGGCCCTAATAGTGATTAATGAATATAAGAAATGAATAAATAATGAAGGAATAGAATATAGTTAAAAATAAATTAAGTTTCATGTTGGTAAATAGTTCTCACAAGAAGCGGTTGAAACCCTAAGTAAAAGAGGTCATAAACATGTAACTCCTCAAATTAGACCTGAAATGTTTAAGCTGGGTCTAGCTTCAAAACTCACGTTTGGGAGAAATGTCAATCTCCAAATTTACAATCGCGAAGAGCCCAAGCTGGCAAACACGGTCCCTAGCCGTGAGAATAAAATCTAAAGGTAGGTGGTGGTTTAAATAAAATAGTTACGCCCTTGGAGGACATGTGATTAAATATTCTAACCAATCGAAATCAGAGTTAGGGTAGAGACCATATATGGGAATAATTGGTCCTGACTTCGATACGGAACTCATGAGGACAAAAATTTAACACACTCACCCTTATACTCGACACTTAGAAGGAAGAAGATCTTGAATGTATAGTAAAAAACATATCTTGTAAACAACGATTATGGACTTAGGGAAATCTCCCGAACTCATTAGTCATTTGCTAGTCCTCATTAGCGAAATATCGAAGGCCAGGGACAGAAAAGTTTTATTTTTACTGTGTAACGTTCATTTAAATTGGCAGAGATTAATTAAATAAAATAATTCAAACAATTAGTGATTGTCTGTTCCCACGCAATTCTCCTTCCGAACCCTATATAGATAGGAGTCTCAGCGCCCACCCTGAAACAGGAACCGACTAGCTACCGAGGAAGGGCAAGTAAGAATCCACAATTAATCAAAGTGAAACCCCTAAGTGACTATTTAACAGCCTCCTCCAAAATACTGCCCCAATATATTTAAAGGCTATAAGATGGCAGCCCCATCACTGGTCTTGCCTTCCTTTGGTCAGTAACCAATCAAAGGGATTATTATTATGCTTTCAAGTCTTATACAGAATTTTATGAGGTGAGATATAGAAACATTTTAACCTACTCATTTATATAAAATTTATTAACTCTATGATATATCTTAATTATTATAAATATTAACACATCATACAAATTTTTTCTAAATTGGCACATGTTTCGGAGAATACTAGAAATGTGTGAATGACAACCTGGTGCCATTGTAGGGAGAAAAAAAAAATGTTTTGGAGAAGTCATATATATAAATGAGTTGGAAAAAAATGTTTTTCTCTCTCCCTTCATAAAGTTACATGTTTTCACAATACGGGTTTCAAAGGTCATTTTGCATTCATCTTCAGTCAAAATTGCCTTCGAAACTGATATCGTGAAAACACGATGAGATATAAAGATTTTTCCCAACTCATTTATAAATTGAAAATATCTCAGTGTTAATCTCCACTGCAATTTTGATTAAAGAGGCATCAATTGTCCAAAATCTTTACTCAGTTTCTAAAATCAGCTTGTGCTTTTGCGTATTATTTTCTCTGATGGTTAATAAAATTAAACTAAGCTAAAGAGGCGGCACATCTACATCATAATGCTTTCAGAGAGCAGATCTACAACTATTGTATGTTAAACGAGGCAGAATTAATACTTCTGTGATGCACCAGACCTGCCTTCGTTTGTGCCGAGGGCTAGTCAGGAAGTATGAATGTTACCACCTGAACAAGCATACACATGTATTATGAACATTTTTAGTGAAGATGGATCTCTGAAATTTTTATTTTCAATATAATAATTTTTATATTTGTATTTGAAGAGAAACATTTTTGCCTATACAGAGACTCGAACCTGGGACCCTTGGCTTTCCGGGCCAAGTGCTCTACCCTGAGCTACCGAGGCGAGTTGCGATCTAGACGCAAAATTTTCTCTTATATACGTTGTTAATTCCCTCACACCAAATGCTTTTTTAATTTTTCTTTTTGAGTCTGTAATCACGTTACCTAAATTTAATGTTGATTTGTTCTCGAACAAATCAATATTAAATTGAGGTAAAATGATAATAGACTAAAAAAAACTTTATTAGAAGAACCTCAAAATATTACTTCCTAAAATAAATCATAATAAACCTTGTCATCAAATGTGACTTTATTTTAATTTCAACAGAAAATTAATGTACAATCTTCGGTTGAAAGTTTTATCTTAATGGAGCTGAATCTTGGACATAAATTACTGACTAGGCACAGAGCAATATATATATAAAAAGGGAGAAAGAAGAGAGAGATCATAAAGTTGATGGTATTTAGGAGCTAATCGAAGAATAAAAATTGTTTCGCCATGTTAAAAAGATGGGGAAGAAAGAATCCTGAAAATGGTCTTAAAATGTAATCCCCGATCTGATTGAGGGTCTTTCCACTTTTCAGCGGTTGCCCTTTTACCAGCCGGCTGCTGGCCCTTCACATCCACATGTGTCAATCACAGAGGTAGATGATCAACAGCCAGTGTAGGGGTGACATGTGGTTAGCATGTCGAGTCCCCCAGCCGTTATAGCTGGTTCCTCAACCTGGAGTCGCTACTTATTGTAGCTACCCAATTGCCTCACGATGCTGGGTGGGCACCGGTCCCATACTGGCCGAAATACCATGAGAAAATGTATTCCCCCATGGAGACTCGAACCAGCGCAAGTCCCGTAGCTCTGCGCCAAGGCTTCCTACCTTAACCGCTCGGCTACGGCGCGGGACAAAATGTAATCCCAAAGGTAAAAAAAACCACAATAGTAATGGATAGTCAGGGATAGTATGTTTAAAAAGGAATTTATGAATAAGTAAAATTATGTGGGATTGAATGAGAACTGCTGCAATGTAAAAATATTTTAAATAAAAATACATTATTTTTGTATCTAATCAATCATCAAGACATAATATTGATAATTTTGATTATAGTTAATATATCATAAGAGAAAATTATGAAGTAGAGCCAAGATTTTAATCTCAGATCTCCAAATCCTGGCTCAGGTCCTAATTCTCTTAAGTTATGTTAAAATGTGATACTAATTTATCTGTAATATAAAACTACAATATACTTGTAAAGGTCTACAATTTTTATATGCAGAATTGCAATAATACTTACTGAGAGATTTCTTCCTTTCCCAAATGGAGTAATATATCAGTAGCTGTAGCACCAATTACAATACCATCAATGTCTAACATACACGGATCTGAAGCAAGAGTGATGTTTGGATATTGTTTTCGAAGTATGAATGGAGGCACTGGGTATACCATGTGGTGATGTGCATCTTGCCATGAAGGCACCAGGATAACATGCACATTTAACCTAAATAAAAATTAATTCAATGACAAACCACTGTTAATTGCATTTTATAACAATCTTTTTTAACAGCTAAGATCATTAGAATTACAATACTAATCTGGGCATGAAAAGACCGACAAATTTTACTCAGAGCACCTCTTTGTTCCAGGCTTCAGGTTCTTTTATGTGCTTTAAATCTACAACATTTTTAGTTTCTTTCCAAAGAAATCTTTACAGTCTGAAAAATGCATTGACCTGTGCCAGGTTTGAATTTACAAACCTTGAAACCACAAGCGAGCGCTGCAACCACTAGTCAAGACTTACATGGCAATTTACATTTACAAGCACTGTAATAAGTGAAATATCATAATATAAATAACTGACTTGTCTACAAGACCATCGACCGTGGACTAATGGTTATGTTCATTGCCTCTGGTACTTAGGGTAACGGATTCAAACAAGCTGGGGTCATTGATTTTTTAGAATGGAAAAGTCTAGGAGCTTGGGTTCCAAGCCTGAAGATGTTCAGGCTCATAAAAGAATCTTAAGCCGGAATAAAGAGGCCTCTAAGCAAAATTTACTGACCATCCTAATAGAGCCTTACTAGATGTCTCATTGGGCCGGTATGTTGACCACATACCCATTCATGACATCTTTAGGAGAATAAATGTAACTAATATATTTTTTATATTTGAAGAGAATTATTTTTGCTTAGACCGAGACTTGAACCCGGGACTTTTGGCTTGTCGGGTTCGAGTCTTGGTCTAGGCGAAAATTTTTCTCTTCAAACATAATTTATCCTTCAGTGAGAAGTGTTAAATCAATAACTAACTAAATTATATTTGAAGAGAAAAATTGTAAGTTCAGACTTGGGCTGAACCCAGGACCTTTTGCACTCTAGGCGAATGCTCTACTGAGTGAGCTATCTGAGCAAACTCCAATCTAAACACAAATTTTTCTCCTATATATACTGTTAATTCCCATGCACCAAATGTTATGAAACCTTTGCTTCTATCTTGCAAATAACTTGGTCTCGTAACAAAGGAGGGACTAAGGTCCAATATTGGGCTGTTACGTGATTGTAGACAGGTGTAGATGTCTTCAAAACCATCTCCATCCTCAACTAACTTGCAGTCCATAATTTCCAATCTTACAATCCTTAAAAAAAACCCTAGCTTGTTATCCATATGAAACTCACATTGCTCCCACTTACATTTTCAATGGCTCCATTAAACTATCTACTATTTTCTCAAAGCAAGCTTGAAATGTTTCTGCAAGCATTCCATCAGCAATATGTGGATGTGTAACATCCACAAAAGGGCCCATCAGAATAACCACATGAGGTACATTTGTAACAATGTATTCTATCAAATCTTCCAATGGTTGATATGTCATTGTATCTGACTGTGTGAAAGGTCCAGACGCTATAACAATTTGTAAAGGTCCTGAAATACAATGAAACAATCTAATATAATTCTTAAAATTATGCAAGACAGACACTAAATCTCCCACAAACTTGTTATAAATCCATGACGTGGGGCTATAGCTTTATTTCTCTTCTAAAAAAGAATCAGCTTTTACACCTTGAAAAAAAAAAATTAACCAATACCAACTGAATTTGAATCTGTTATTTGGATCGAGTTTTAGGATGGAAAAATCAAGAGACAAGTATTCTAGAAGGGACATAAAGCCATGAATCCTGAGTGTGAAGATTTTTGAATTTGTAAAAGAACCTCCAAGCATAAATTAGTGATTCTGAACAAAATTTAACTGCTCTTATTTATATTATATTTATTTTAACATGTCCCAGCCCTAGACAAACATATTTATGAAAACTAGGAAGCAATGTTAGCGTATGTGAATGTTTTTCTGGAATGGTGTAGTGGGCTGCAGACCAATGTGTAGAATCAAGGTCCACAGTTCAGTTCCTGGCTCAAATATCAATTTTTTCATAATCCTCAAGATATGGGCATATTGGCCTAATTCTGCTTCCTGCTGCACAATATGCTACAGGTCATCCTTTCAATATCGTTTCGGTCTTACTACATTTCTTCGGCCTTGAGGTTTATAATAAATAATCTGTTAATATTATTCGTTTTTAAACATCTTAATGATGAACAAATTATATTTGAAAAGAAAAATATATGCCTAGACTGGGGTTTGAACCCAGGACCTTTGACTTTCTATGTCAATGCTCTTCCATCTGAGCCACCTAGGCCTCCAATCTAAACGCGTATTTTTCTCTTATACATAGTTAATTCCCTAACCCCAAATGCTATGAGCCGTTGCTACGATTTTTGCAAAAGGCGGCTTCTTCATTAAGAAGACTTTTTTATTGGGAATTTAAACATTACTTATAAAGCCAGTAGTGCTTCTTTCAATGTTAATATTATTCATTTTTAAACATCTTAATGATGGACAAATTATATTTGAGCCTAGGTGGTCAGATGGAAGAGCATTGACATAAAAATTCAAAGGTCCTGGGTTCAAACCCCAGTCTAGGCGTATATTTTTCTTTTCAAATATAATTTGTCCATCATTAAGATGTTTAAAAACTAATAATATTAACATTGAAAGAAGCACTACTTGCTTTATAAGTAAAGTTTAAATTCCCAATAAAAAGTCTTGCTCGTAGCATTTGGAGTTAGGGAATTAACTATGTGTAAGAGAAAAATACGCGTTTAGATTGGAGACCAAGGTGGCTCAGATGGAAGAAAATTGACATAGAAAGTCAAAGGTCCTGGGTTCAAACCCCAGTCTAGGCATATATTTTTCTTTTCAAATATAAAGAATTTGTTTTGATAAATGATTATTTGGCTTTGTTTGTACATGTTCAAACCATTTACATTTATTTTTGTATATTCTCTCGTTTATATTATATACTTATAATTCATCCCTGATATCTCAACTTCTATTTTGATCTCTTAAAGATGTACCTCCAACGGATCTCTGAAATCTCATTTCTATCGTCTCAATTTTTCTTTTTAAAAAATAAATTTGCCCAGGACTGGAACATGTTAAAATAAAACATCAAAATATTAAGCTTTACCATATAAAAGTAATGTAAAATTCTCGTTGAAAATACTCTGAATAGAAGTCGTCTGATGGCATTGTTGATAGCAAGATATCTGCCTTCAGAAGTTAGAGAATTGTATAAGTGGAAAGAAATATTAACGTTTGTGCTATGTTTGGAATGGTGTAGTGTGTTAAACACAGATGTATGAAACATTGACCTGCAGTTCGATTCCCGGTCCTAATGTTAATTTTTCTTTAAAAAAAATTTTACTGCTCTACCCAGTCCAAGTAATACCCTAGTTATATTTGAAGAGAAAAATTTTTGCCTTGACCGAGACTCGAACCCGGGACCTTTGGCTTGCCGGACCAAATGCACTACCAACTGAGCTACCGAAGCAAGTTGCAATGTAGACGCAAATTTTTCTTTTATATACGTTGTAATTCCCTTGCGCCAAATGCTTTGAAACATTTGCTTCTACCTTTGCAAATGGCAGCTTCTTAGTTAAGAAGACATTTATTGGGAATTTAACACTACTTTATAAAGCCAGTAGGGCTTCTATTGATGTTTTTATTTAGTTATTATTTTATTTATTTAGTTATAATACCTTAGTTGCTTACTAGGTCTCATTGAGGTGATGTGCTGACATGTTACTAACATCTGTAGCATAATTAAAATTATGTTGGGTCAAAAACTCCTGCTAGGGGAGCAGTCATGTCTCCATGAGGAATGTATGGGGTATATACATACATCCAAATGGACCCTGGGATGAGCATGATAGGAACTAGACCGTCAGGACAAACAGTAACATGAATTAGAATTAATAGTTCAAAATATAAATTAAACCTCAGTGAATTTTCTTACAAAATTTCAAATCATATTTTCAACTGATTTGTAACTTACATTGAAAATTCATATGTCGACAGAAAAACAATTAAGTTATGTAGGTAGGAAGTAACACTATGAGGTTAAATAGAAGCCCTACTGGCTATAAAGTAGTGTTAAATTCCCAATAAATGTCTTCTTAACTAAGAAGCCGCCATTTGCAAAGATAGAAGCTATGGTTTCAAGCATTTGGCACGAGGGAATTACAACGTACATAAGAGAAAAATTTGCGTCTAGATCGTAACTCGCCTCGGTAGCTCAGTTGGTAGAGCACTTGGCCCGGAAAGCCAAGGGTCCCGGGTTCGAGTCCCGGTCTAGGCGAAAATTTTTCTCTTCAAATATAAAAAATACTATGAGGTTTATTTCAATTAATTTTGAGTTGTATTTTTTACTCACTTCATATTTCATGACTCCCATGCAGACCCAGGTTTCGTCACTGCATTTGTGGCATTATCTTGGTGTTGCATCGATAATGTCACAAATGCAGTGACGAAACCTGGGTCTGCATGGGAGTCATGAAATATGAACTCAAAAAACAACTCAAAATTAATTAAGAAAAACAATTGTTTGCATTAAGCAGCAAGCATTTGTGCCATTAATATTAAAAACAGAATTTATGAAAGAAATAATAATAAATACAACTTAACCTTTTTATGCTATATTTTAAATTAACACGTTCCAGAATTCAACAGTTCTATTTTAGAAAGAAAAATTAACACTCAAATCGGGACTCGGACCCCGGATCTTTGACTCTGCATGTCAGTCGTTATGGAGTAGCAGTTATCATAGTGATGCACAGTCAGAAATTGAGGGCACAAATCATGATTCGAGCATTAATTTTTCTTTTAATATATGTAAGAAATAACAGCATGAGGTTTCGTTTAATTATTAATGAGTGGTTATTTTGACTCACCTCATATTTCTTGATTTTTATTGTTGATGCATTGACTATGTCGCGCAAAAGTGATGAAATCTAGTCTGCATAAAAATCAAGAAATATGAGGTGAGTCAAAATGACCAACTCATTAAT
This sequence comes from Diploptera punctata, assembly GCA_030220185.1. NCBI lineage: Eukaryota > Metazoa > Arthropoda > Insecta > Blattodea > Blaberidae > Diploptera > Diploptera punctata. The sequence goes on from JASPKZ010000467.1 coordinate 962,273, forward strand.
ACTTAACTTTTCTTCCTAAAATACAACTTAACTTCTCCATTACTGCTTTATAAGCAAGAGACTACGGTATCATACTGGTGAAAATGGAGCACATACTTCCCTTACAGATGTAACTTACTACTCACGATATGAACATATCAATTTTTTATCACTCTTCTAAAGTTTCAATGTAATTTTTTTTACATTCATATCTAACTTTTTTTTCGGAAGGGAATATTCATGACTTACAAGTGATTTAAACACTTCATGTATATTAATAACTAATAAAAAGTGAGTCGTGAAATCTCGCCTCATATTCCGTGATCTTCAAGCATGGAACTGCAGTTTTGAGAGGCACCTTTCTCATCTTCAGCTATCTTTACGATTGTTGAATTTTGGTGAAAATGGGTGAAGGTGAGAGGGATGACTCTTTGAGCGGTTCTGTGCCTCAAGATCACGACTCACTATTTAATAGTTATTAACTTGAAAACCTCAATGATGTTTCCCATAATTATTAATTTATGAAAAAAAAATACACCTTTCAATTCGTAAATCAATGAGTCATTTTTTACACCTTACCTCATATTTTATGTTTCTGAGTCATAATGTTAGTTGAAAATGAGAGAGATGGTTCTCTTGAAAACTAGTTCCTGTGTTCAAAGAAACATAAAATGAGGTGAGATGTAAAAAATGACTAATTATTTACGAATTAAGAACCTCATAATGTTATTTCCCATATTTAACTATAAACACCTTTCAATGTTTTTATTATTCATTTAATACATCTCAAATATGATATACATATTTCTAAAATTTTATTCTAATTTTAAAGATGCTTTAATAATTATAAACAAATGGACTTGGATCTTTAAGTGCATTCAGTAGTAACATATTTACCCAAACATAATTTCCCCCTCCCCCGAAACCTGAAAATTGCAACTGGTTTTAAATTTGTTTTCTAGGAAATTAGCCTGGACATGATCAATGTTTTATGCTGCTTAGTGTACACAGTTGCTGGCAAAAGAAAACGATCGCAGATGTAACAATGGGCGAATAGTATACAGCAGAAATTGAATATAACACGATAGCTAATAGGAAAGCTGAGAAAAAAAAGAGCCTTGGTAAAAAACAATCTTTATAATGATGATTTGCCTTGAAACAACTGAGGAAAATTTCATGTTAATTGGTATAGGGATTTTGAACCAATGACCTATATACAAGTCTCAAATACCTGAGCCAATTTGCTTAATAAAGATATTTTAAATTGACCATCTCATGGGCTATAGTGGTCAGTGTTTCTGACCACTGTTCATGAGGTCCCAGGTTCTATTCCCGGTCAAATCATAAGAATTTTTCATTAAAGGTGGTTGTCCATGGTCTGGGATTTAGGTTAAGAACTCTCCTGACGCTTAATGATCATTTATCACCCACCATATCATTGGGGTAACATAACTCTACCTTCTAAGCACCCCAACTTCAGAAGTGGGTTACATTTAAGCCAATGTCAGGAGAGAACACCAGAAATGTCGAAATGGCAACTTGGGGAATTGAATAAAAAAAAATATTTTTTAAATTAATAAATAAGGTGAGCCTTTTGCATCTTACCTCATAAAAGTTGAGTTCTTTCACAACACGTTTCAATGCATACTTGTGTAACACCTTCAGCTTGTCCAGACTCTTGATTTTTACCCTGTCAGGACAAGCTGAAAGTGTATTGAAACATGTCCTAAAAGAACTCAACTTTTATGAAATAAAATACAACAGACTCACCTTATTTATTAAAAATTGTTATTTTATAATATTTTTAATTAATGATACATGAAATTAAAATATTTACCACTTTCTTCTGTTGACAAGTGTGGTGGCTGTGGCAAAGGCAATACAGCATCACAGTAAACCTGTTTAACTTTCAGTTTATTTCCAACTGGATTTTCTCCCTCCATGATAATAACTTGTCCTGGGAATAACGAATAAGTCTCCATTGAAGACACATCCATGGCCACTGTCTGGCCACTAGAACTCTCGAGGAGCAATGATTTTGAATTTAATCGGCCATTGCTGTCACAGCAGACTCGCCCCATGCCAATAGATTCACCCTGTAAATTAATAAGACTTTACACAGATAGGTAAATTTTCAACATATTCCTACTTGGTCACTTTGATACATTTGTTACAAATCACATCTATATTACGAAATATGGAATATTACATGTACAGACACAAGTAACATTGCTCTCACAGAATGAGGCTTAGTTCATTGATGATAGGTCTAACATCAGGTGATATAATCCTGTTCCTAACTGCAGAAGCAAAACGATCACAACACTAACCAAATGATAAACATTTCATTTGGCACATAGATTGGTATGAGCAAAGAAAATTATGAAAAAGAAGAATACATAATTAATGTTGCAACAGATAATGGCTTTAAAAAAATATGGTAAACAAAAATATAAATAAATTTAAAAGACAAAAAATAATTAATGAAAGCATGCTTATAAAAACAACCAGAAGAAAAACTAAAATTCAAGAAATTCTCTTATCATACAACGAAACAAAACAAGTTTCAAAAAGTTTAATATAAGATTGGCACCGAAGAACGAATACTGCCTAAATGGGATAATTAAAACCAATAGAAATGAAAAAATATTGAAGAAGAAAACAAATCAGGAACTTATCAGATCAATTGCAGGGATTGTGACAACATTTATATAGGAAAAACAAAGATATTAGAAAACAAGGGGTGGAAGAATATCTTAGAAATGTAAAAATGGTAGAGTGGAAAAGTCAGCAGTAGCTGCTCATACCTAGTCTGAAAAACATCTAATTGAACCAAAAGCTAGTTTAATTAAACAAATAGATAAACAAAAGGAACTCACAGTTTGGGAAAAAATCTACATTCAGAAAAACAAGGAAAAAACTTATGAACTTAGAAATTCCCGCAGAGGCTGACCTCATCCGGAAGTTTATCGGTCCATCAACAGAGGGAAGAAGTAGTCTTCCAATCGACATAACATCAGTCTTCAACAAGAGTGTACCAAGGATGGGGCTGCCAAGACCCTAAAATCGTGATCTACTTAGAAGATTGATGAGGAGACGTATGTAACATTTTAATATACCTTAAATTAAACCACATAGTAATTTATTCCTATAAAAAATTCAATATTTCATTTTGTTTAAAATTCATCGGAGAACATATTGTTTAAACAACTCACCTCATAGGATTCATGCTTCCATGATATCGCGATTTCAAACATAGTCATGTTCATCGTCAGCCATAACTCCGACTGACGAAATTCTTCGGCCGTCAACTATTCTATTGTCGCCATCTTCAGTGCTGCCATCTATGGTTGAATTTATGAACTTCGAAATCAATGTAATTTCGTTAGGGATATCAAAATTCATTGATCTATTTTTGTTTTTCTGAATGTATATTTTTTCCCAAACTGTCAATTCCAAAGGTTTCTCTACTTGTTTTAAAAGTTTAGCTTCTCTTCCAATTTTATGATGTTCTAATAAACTATGTGCAGCAATTTAGATTTTTCATTTTATATTATAAAAAAGTATGAATTTGAAACAATGTTATATATAAATTTATACACTCAGGTTGATTGATAAATTATTTTTTGAAGAGAAAATTTTTTTATACCCAAGATCTCCAGTTCTATGTACAAGGGCACTAACCAACTATGCTATTCAGGCATCTCACTTCAGACAAATTTTTCTCTCTTATATAATCCTGCATACCCATAGGAGAAAACAATTGTTCACAATGCATTTGGGCAGCAGGCTATAATGGGATTATTAATACCACTGTTACAGCTGTAAAGCTATTATAATGTTATATGTAAATTTATACACAAGCGGGAATTGTGTGTAACAATAAATTGGGATTGGAATTAAAACTGTTTATGACAACAAGGTGCAGTGTGAAAAATTGGTAGCATATTATGGGATTGGAATTCAAACTGTTTACGATATCAAGAACAATAAATTTGAGTTAATTATCGACTTAGAATATTCTCGATTCAGCTCATATTTGTACATTTCTTGAAGACTAAGGTTTCCACACGTTATGCATAATTATCATTTCTTTCTAACTGTTGAATTGGCAGTTGGCGATCCTGTAGGTTGATTTTTGCTCCCTCTCTCTGTTGACTGATGAACTTCCAAATCAATTTTTGTTCTCCAGGAATTTCATTATTTTCTTTTTTGGGATATAAATTTTCTCCCAAATTGTGGAATCTAAGGAACTTTCAATTTGGGAGAAAATTTATATCCCAAAAAAGAAAATAATGAATTTTGAAATTCCTGGAGGAAAAAATCCGATTTGGAAATTAATAGGTCAGCCAACAGAGAGGAGAGAAATCAACCTACAGGATCACCAACCACTGATTAAACAGTTAGAAAGAATTGATAATGATATGTAACATATAGAAAACTTGGTCTTCAAGAAATCTACAAATGAGGTTAATCGTGAATATTCTAACTCCTATTAATTAAAATAAATCTCATAGCGACACTTCCTTTAAACATTAAACATAAGTAACTTCATTATGCAAAAAAAAAAAAGTGCTTCCAACAGATTGTAAACAACATTGGTTGTGAACCAGTCAGAGGAGAGGGTAAGGAAAGTAACATTATGAGGTTCTACTTAATAACTAAGTTGGGTCTGCATTCATCTTACCTCATATTTCGTTGCTTCTTATAAGACATGTTTCAAAGCATCTTTGCTACTTCTTCAGTTAGTAAAGACTCTGTACCAAATGAAGAAGGAGCAAAGGTGCTTTGAAACATGTCTCACAAAAAAAACAACAAAATATGAGGTATGATGAATGCAGACCCAACTTATTTATTGAAGACAATACTACCCATGTTAGCAACATTGTTGCCATACATACAATTGACAACATGCTGGATTATATGAGCTGCACAGACTTTTAATATAATGACATTATTGCCATCAGAAAAATTCATTTGGCAATTACAAATAATGTTAACAGTTCACAAAAATGGAAAAAATTACTACATCCATAAGTAAAGAAAATCTAATGTTTTAATTATACTTCTCATTGATATAAATATTTTATAGTGTCATAATTCAATTAGTCAAGCTCCTTCTCCCCTTCATTAGACCGAAAAAAAAAATGGCATGTCTCATTTGCTTACAGTACAATATTTCTTATTTGCATATAACAATCTAGAGAGTAAGTTCAGTAAAATTATTATATACATTCTAGGTACTAGGTAAAATTTCCCTCATTCTCTCACGTTTCACACTAACATCAATGTCTTGGTTCCAACTCTGCTTGCATTTAGATTGGAGTTTCTCAGATAGCTCCATTGGTAGAGCATTCATCTGGAGTGCAAAAGGTCCTGGCTTTAAACCCCAGTCTGAGCATACAATTTCTCTCTTCAAATGTAACTTACAAAAGTATTTTATACATCTAAATATATACAATTGTTTTAGGAAATGAACAAGAATAAAAGACTAATTAAAACAAATAAAAAAAAAATTAGGGCTCTGTGGCGCAAGCGGTTAGACCCTCGTCTCTCACTGCTGGGGTCCCAAGATTGAGTCTTGGTCACTCCATGTGGGTATCATGGTGGACGAAATCGAGCTTGGACATGTTTTTCTCCCGCTTTCCCCTGCCACAAATTTCATTCCACCATTTCTCCATACTCATCTCATCCATTTTCTTCATCTGTCCCTGTGATGGTGTGTCAGGAGCAGCACCCTTGTAGTTCACAGACCTCTGTAAATATAGGGGGCTTCATCCCATCTCATCCCTCAACCCTGAGTTGGACACAAGTTGAGGATATTCATTCATATTGTTATTAATTACTTAAACGTGAAGCAGTGAACCTATTGCTTTGCTGATTAAAAATCCGCACAGCTAATAAAATTAGAAAAATTATCTAAGCATTAAATACGAAAGGAACAAGATATGAGAGTAGATTATTTTTGTACATTTTATTGCTTTATAGTATTTTTAAATTGTTAATCATAAAATAAGTAGATTAATTTTGCATATTTTATTGTTTCATACAATTTTTAAATTGTTACCCATAAGACAAGCAACATTTGCTGCTAATGTACTGTTGTTTATTCAAATTAGAATATAGAAATAAAAATATTTCAAACTTATTGTTTTTTTTTATTTCACTCACCTCATAACTTCATAACTCCTAGCATACCCAGAGTTTCATCACATCCTTTGTGACATTCTCAATGCTGTGTTGCATTCACAACTGATGTCCGGCTGCCTTCTATCCTGCAGACTGAGTCAGTTGTGAACGGGACAAAGCATTGAGAATGTCACAAAGGATGTGACGAAACCCTGGGTATGCTAGGAGTATGAGGTGAGTGAAAAAAAAAAACAATATTAAAAAACCTCATAGTGTTATTTCCTATCTACATAACTTAATATTTCAAACTTACCTGAAAAGCCTTGTCAACACGCTGAGGTTCTTGCAAAGAATTTTTAGAGACAATTTCTTCTCCCAAAAGATTCATTGAATCTTCTAATATCTGTGCTACGTCACAGAGTTTATTAAACATGTAACATGTATTTACTTCCATTTGTGGAGCCAATAGTTTAACTTGTGGCTTATAATCAATTTCCAGTCTCTGCCGCCAAACCAGAGAGGTTGCTTCCCCATAATCACACACAATATCACCTTTATTTGTGCGTCCTTTATACTTGCTTGATGGCGTAGCACTATAAAATATTGAAATACAAATTAGAAATAAATTGTAATGACAAATCTTAAGAGGTTTCTTAGATAAATATTAGATGAATGTATGCATTTGCTCTTCAGAGCAATAGTATCTTAGAGATTTTATTCTACAGGGTGCGGCAGCATAACTTCCTTTTTTTAAAACTTAATAAAATGCATTGTATGAATCAGAAAATTTTTATTCGTTTTTTATAATATAGGCACATACATAAAGTTTTGTTTTACTCAGTTTTGAAGATCAAATCAGGTAGGTGACGTCCCCCATTCTCCATACACTGAGTAAACCGATTTCTGGCGTTTGTCATGACTCCTGCCAGCATAGCAGGCGTTATGTTGGCAATTTCTTCCTGGATGTTGGTCTTCAAATCTTGTAGGGTCCTTGGACGGTTCACATAAACACGGGATTTCAAATAACCCATAGAAAAAATCACAAGGGGTCAAATCGGGAGAGCGGGCCGGCCACTTCAAATCGCCCCTAATTGAGATAAGGCGCTCTGGGAAGTGTTCCCTCAAAACAGTCATCGATGCTCTTGAAGTGTGTGCCGTTGCACCGTCTTGTTGGAACCAAGTGTCCCCTAAGTCCAACTCATCTAGCCGTGGGAAAAAAAATTCCTGTAACATGTTTACATACCGGTCCGAATTCACTGTCACTGTGACTTCATTTTCCTCAAAGAACCAGGGACCAATAATTCCACTTGAGGAAATTGCACACCACACTGTGACTTTAGGTGAATGCAAAGGCCTTTGATGCAATTGTCGAGGATTGGTGTCAGCCCAGTAGCGCATGTTTTGTTTGTTGACGATCCACACAATGAAAATGGGCTTCATCACTAAAAAAAACAATAGCGTCCTCAGGAACGACTTCCAGAAGAACCTCACACGCGTTCCTCCGAGAATTGAAGTCACGTTCAGAAAGTTCCTGCACAATTGCCATCTTGTATGGATGGAAATGAAGATCATCATGAAGTATTCTCCTTACAGAACGATCGGAAAGTCCAAGGGCAGACGCATGTTTGCGCGCAGAACGCCGTGGTGATCGCAACATTGAAGCTCTCACTACCTCAATGTTCTCAGGTGATCTAATCGGCCGAGGGACTCCAGTTCTTCGTCTTGTCGCACTTGCAGTTTGTCTGAACGTAGTGACCCACGTAACAATTGATTTCCGGTCCGGGACAGGGGCCAACGGGGCTAATTTAAAGCGATTCCGAAAGGCGCGCCGGGTTGCGATCACAGAACATCCGCTCGAAAAGTAGGCCTCAATGGCAAACGCACGCTCCTCACTGTTCCAACGCATGATGGCGACTGAACTGTGTCAGGACAAAACTTTATAGTCCCCCCTCTCGAACGAGACCACTAGTGCTCCGCTACATCAACCGACTAAATGGCGCACATTTTAAAAAAGGAAGTTATGCTGCCGCATCCGGTAGCCAAATGGGCTTGACCTCAGTGTAAATGCATCAAGTTATTAAAGAACATGATCTATGGCCTTCTTTTTGGGACTTGGGAGCAAGCAGGCCCAGAGTCAATGCTTGTTCCTGGCACACAGGGTCTGCTAAAATCAACTACCATTTTTTACAGACTGTAAGATGCACCTTCATTCAAAAACATTTGTAATATTAGATTGTAAAGCTAGACTAAAAACTTCTTAGTTTATAAAACCATTCTGATCTTTAAAATCCCTGAAAATCGCCATCTGAACTTTCTTCCCTCTTCTTAGTTGTCCTCTTCATATATATAAGATGGTCTTCATTGCCATCAAGAGGGTTACTTGCACCACACTTCTTGAAAGATTTAACAATGTCTTCTCTCACTCTAGACCATGACTGTTTTATCCACTTGAATGATTCTACGTCGTTTTAAAGCTCCCTTCGGCATGAATTCATGTTGGTTTTCATTCATCATCCATTTGTTCAAGTTCACTGGCATTGTAGACTGCAATGATACATCATAGGCTAAGAGTGTGTTCTGGGTTTGTGATGGCAGGGTGTGAGGGAGACAGAGTTAGCAAGCTCGTGAATCCCTGCAACTCGTGTTTGTTGCATTGGTGCACTGCTGCTGCCAGTTGAATCCAATGTTGCCAGATAGAGATAATTCCCACAGCGTCTTATATGTGGCCATTTTTAAGACTGTTGGGAATTTTAAATCAAACACTGGGCATTTTTATATTAATTTTGAGTATAAGACTTACCTGAATTTTGGAGGCAATTTTTCAAAGAAAAACGTGCACCTTATAGTCTGTAAAAAACGGTATTAAAATTACAATATTCATATTGTTTAAGCCTTGAAGACAGAGACAAAAAGACTGACTAGCATGCAACTGCAGTAAATCCCTTTCAACAGGAACGACAAGTGCCGATGTTGATCATAGAGTATGCCATAAAGTTATATAGCACATGCCATAATATGGGCATCACTAGAATTTTCTTAAGGGTAAAGGTGTATTAAAGGGGACAATAGATGATTCTTAGTCTTACATAGTTATTTGCAGGGACATATTTATGCATGTATCATAGTTTGGTATAGCAACATTTTCAAACATTTGTTTTTTCCTATAATACTAATCTCAGCTAAAATTTAATTGTGTGTGCTACCAATACACACTTTTATATTTGTATACTGTATAATCAAACAATGGAAACTGATCTCTAATTTAATTTATATTTTTTTGGGATTTTTGCTAATGGTCCGGAGCAGAAAACATGTTTAAATTAAACTTTGGGATCATTTGAAATCTATTAAACCAAACTAAAATATTAAACAGTAATACTGTGATAATTTAATTAACTATATTGTACATTAATTCTTAAATAAGTTAATCACAATTAAAGCTACATGCCTGATAAGTAATCCCACCCCCTACCCGTCAATGTCCATGTAAAAGAATAAGAATACTTACACAGTAGGGGAAAAGCTAGCTGGTGAAAATACTGCTCTTGGACTACGGCCTTGTGTTGGCCTACCATCGGGTGTGTGTTCATTTTTCCTTTCAAATTTATTCTGTAAAAAATAAAGCTTACATCAAATATATAATTAACTAGTTCCAACTTTCCCAAATTCTTTTCTGAAAGAAAGCAAAGCAATTCACTCTGTAAAATAATTATCTTTGATTGTATATTCAAGACTTCATGTAATTCTAAACTCTTTAATAGTTATTCGAGCTTTGGCCTTCCTTAATTTCTGCCTCCAATCATTTCTATTTTGCGCAGCAAAGCCTCCAGTTGCGACACTTAAGTAGGTTTGCAGCATCTTCCTTAATACCATTCTCCCATCGTTTTTTCGGTCTTCCAATCTGTCTATTCCCCATAAAACTTGCTGTAAGCACCTTTGTTGGTGCTCAGTCTGTTGAGAGTCTTTGTACATGGCCAGCCCATTCTAATTTCTTTAACGTATGTCCTTGTGACAAGAGGCATAGTACCCATCGGAAAACTGTTGCATGCAAAAGAATATGGTCCCCAAATGCACACAAGTGTTTTACACATTTAAATTTGTATGACATGAAAGTACTCCTTAATCTCCATAGGCCACTTATACTATCACCAAGCGTACATAACTTCAGAAGGCTATTGCTCACAGGCAACTGAAAAAAAATCTTTTGCACTTTCTATTGTTTTAACATTCAAGGATTGGGCCTTCAAGTGATATTTGTCTTCCTCTCACCACACTCTTGTGTCTTGAAACGTATTGCCCATTAGAATAGGCATTTATTAAATAGGAGTAACCTTTAACAGAGGATTCACTCTATCTCAAATTAACTAAAATTACCAAGTAGCATATAAATTCAAACAGCCTACAAAATCTATAGTAAAATATAAGCTTATTTTTTGTTACCATCTTTATTATAGTTAAAATTTCTTGTCAAAATGATGACAAAGATTGGAATATAGCATACACTAATCACCATAGACGAGTATGGATCTAGTCACGTTTTTAAATACGTCATCCAGATCCAGACCCGCCAATAGTAATAAGTTCTTACTTCAAAATTTTACATAACTTAAAAGTAAATTACAAAATTATTTTTATATTCATTAGGACTTACATCAGGCAGGATAACCAGATAACAAGTAAAGCTCATTTTATTTCATACAGGATTCACTATTTTTTCGCTCACATTTAAATATCATTTGCAAAACAGAAAAGTTTGTGTGCTATTTTTTTAACATGAGTAAACAAAATAAAATAAGTTTTTGGTTTTCTCAACATTATATATATATATATATATATATATATGCCTCAATTGAGTATATATAAAATCTCAAAATCCAGCTTTTGTATTTTAATGAGAAGACAGCAAAATGCAATCACTGACTAATCCTAGACTATTGAACAACTTTTATTTTAATGAAAATTATATATTATTTTGGCACAAATAAAATTTTAACAGGCACCAATGACAGAATTTTTCATGAGACACAAAATAATATAATTAATTTTAGTTCAAAGTTTGAACCAGAAGTTCGGAAGATGGTCTACAGAAATCGCTCTTTCAGTTAAATAACATTATACAGAAATATAATTTCAAAATATCAATAAGTAAAACAAAAATTCTAGCTTTTAAGGGATCAGATACCGTAAGAGCCAAAATAATTCTGGACGGGAAACCCATTGAACAAGTGAACCCATTTTAAATACCTGGGTTATGAAATCTCCTATTTTAAAAATGAAGATCTATTTAACAAACTTAATAAATTTAATTATATATGTGGAACAATCAAAAGGATATTTAAAAGCACAAGAAACAAAACTAAAATTTTATAAAGTAGTGGCAGTCCCCTTACTATTGTATGGTAGTGAATTTTGGGTTTTAACTAAAAGAGAAGAGAAGTTCATAGAAGCAGCTGAAATGAGATTTCTGAGAAGTGTGGCTGGTTGCAAAGTTCTAGATAAGAGAAGTGAAGATATTAGAAATGAGCTAAATATCTTCAAACTCATAGATAGAATAAAAGAGTCTAGAAAAAACTGGAAAGAACATGCTCAAAGAATGGAAGATGATCGAATTCCCAAAATTATACTTAAATACAAACCAAAAGGACGCAGGAATGTTGGTAGACCAAAGAACAGATGGATCCAACTATTGAATGAGAATCTATGAGACCGGAACAAGCCACTTGGGCTTAATCCATGATTGTTGTTGATGATAAAGTTTGAACCATTTGAAAGGTATAAAAGATAATTTAAAAAAAGTAATAACACAATAAAACCACATTAATTTGGACCTCAAACTAGATCTCGCTTAATATGGACAAGCACCAAATTAAAAAAAAAAATCAATGAACTTTTAATAAAATACAGTACTAAGACAAACTTAAGGAAATTGTCCATTTTATTTTTGCGTATATACTTGACCACCCTCCTTCACTCACTCTTGCGCTACCTGCTATAAAGCTTGCAACTCTTAACAGAAGGTTTAGTTTCATACTTGCCTTTCTTCAGATCATTCATAAGTTTAAAACATATTGAATGCAAAAATGTCATTTGTGTATCATCAGAGAAACAGAATCCTTATTGTGCATGAGAAATTTAAAATTATTTAAATGCCAAGAAAGTGCCACTGTTGTGTTGTGTATGTGCAAAATATGGAACCACGAAAACAATTTTGGATATAAAAAGAAAAAAAAAGCTGAACTCATAGTTTGCAATTAAATGTGATGCAAATGTAGCAGCCAGCTGAACAAGTTAGAAGACACAGTGCACAAAGAATTTAATGCAAATGGAATTCCATTGAGGGGGAGTTGAAATTTAAGCTCCTGCCAAATGCCTTGTAAAACAACTTGGTATCAATAAATTTTCAGTTAGTTCAGGCTAAGTTCTGAAACATCTGCTGTTGACCCATTTACAAAGAAAAAGAAGGGTTAGATTTTGTCTCAAGTGTATAATGCTGACGACAGGTCTATATTGGTATGCATTGCCCAAGAATATGCAAGCTTTAAATCCTTAAAAAAATATGCTTGGATGTAAAATCAGTAAAGAATGCATTTCTGCATTATTGTGTGCTTATGCAGATGGAAGTCAGTTGTCAATAGTAAACAAGGGTTAAGAACGTTATGTCCACATTGCCTGTGAAACACTACAATTCCAAAATGTGTGGTTTGCACCAGATATCACCCATGATTGATTTCAAAATCACGCTGTACCTGCATAAGAAGGTACCAAGTAAATAAATCTAAGTAGTGTGAAGCCATAATCCTATTGGATAATGTATCTGTACATACTGATGCAAAGAAACAGTGTAGTGCCAATGGTAAGATCAAATACATACTCATGCCACTTAACTTCTTACTTAAGCTGACAGAACATGTCATCTACACTACACTGCAAAATGGTTTATCTGGACGGCGAAGATAAATGGGTGAAAAAAAAAATACACAAAAAACATTCAGAATATAAAATTATTACAACCTGGATAGATCAGATTATAGTGGTAGCAAAAAAGGGCATGAAGTCAATAATTTCTATGCATATGATTTATCTAAGATTTCTTGCTCGAGTGGTAGCGACAAGAGAGCGGTCAAAGCCTGGGGAAACGGTGTAGAGGTTCAAGGTTGTCTGCTAAATATAGATTGGAATGTCGGTTCCGTTACAAATACCACACACAAGACCAGCGAAACCACAACTTTTATTTAACTATATATTGCACTGAATTAAATAAACCCTTTAGAAAAATACTCGTAATTATAACTTAAACACAAATAACAAATCTTTATTTTATGACGCTAATTTAGATGAGTTAACAAGCTAAAATGAGAGAACTCAGAATATTTTGATGTATATTTTATTTAGAACAAGTTAGACAAACTCGTTTTTTACGTTTAATATTTCTATGTTAAAGTTAATATTCACAAATAACAGAGAATTATTATCTCAATTTTAAGTTTATTTTATTCCAAGCTAAAGATAATTAATATCTTTTATTCATTCGAACTATTTCAAAGTGAATTATTCAACCTGGAACTTTATAGAAAGTTAAGAAAATTGTATTTTTACTTACACACACTGAGATTCGAAATCATGTCCAAGAGTCGTTTCTACGATCTGCCTTCCGTCTGATTTCTCCCTAAAAACCGCGAGTATTTATTTAATAATTTAGTTCCCCTACCAGCTAGAATCCGTGGCGGCCATAGCATTATTTCCTAACCTTTAGTAATAATTTGGTTTTGTCAGGGTCAGATTATATAAGGTGTTTGTTCCCCTTATATAATGTGTTATTCAAAGGTACAATATTTTCAGCTTTTATTCTAATCTTTTGTAAGTGTGTCCTAATAGCCTGAAAATATGTCGTTTCAAAGACCTGAGCTGTTAGGTTATGACATACATTTTCCCAGATATTTTAATATTTAATTAATTTTCCCTCGTTTTTTATTTCTTAAAGCCCTTTCATAAATTTGATTATGGTCTTATCAGAGTTTTCAACGTTGATTATTTTTCCTCTATCTTCCAGTATAATACATAAGTACATATCGCCTATGCTTCAATCTTTTTTTTATCCATTTGTTTTATTATACTTGCAATTAAGCCCTGTTGTATTTATAATAAAAATCATATGATTTTTCCTATATTGCAACTGGACTTTTAAAATTTCCCAGGTACCAATTTTGTATTTAATATCTTATTGAAACTGCAGTCAATGCATTACAACCTCTGTATGACTAATGCATGGAAGTAAATTTTGAATTTGATAGTCACAAAATTTAATTAAATAAAACGCTGGTTGCTACTGGTGAGAAAGCCGTCACAGTAGAGGAGATTAAAGATTGCTCGAAAAAAGATGATCCAGACTATTACATGACTGGAGAGGTAATTGTGGAAAGAGTAAGCAATGCAGGCAAACAACATGGATTTTAGAATACAAAAAACGAAATTAAGTAGAGTTAAGTAGCATTTAAATTGTGTAGCAGACTCCGTTGAAAAGCAAAAGATGTGTGAAACCACAAAACAAAATTGAAAGTTTTGTAAAATCAAACAAAGGATGTGTAATTAAAATCAGATACCCCTACTGTATCTTATGTCATAATAAAATTACATACATAATTTTATTCACAAAAATGTCTATATGGTTTTTATTTCACTTCATCCGGACTTTTGCTAATAATCAATGACAGATGTGACCCTCCACTCATACTGGGGTTTGGGTTTTGCATGAGCAGACAATTTAACCGCCATAAGAAAAGAACTAATGTATCCACTTAAATGAAGACAATATTTATTACTAAACCACTAAAAAATCACAGCTAACAGAAATACAAATTAACTTATTTTACAAGACCTTTCTCGTAAATTTCTTTTGCACTGATACTATCATTTCCCTTATTAACACGTTGAGTCCGGCGGTGGTACTAGAATCAGAAAAGCACCCCTATAAATCTGCCAGCACAGGCATGCCAAGGGATTTAATTTTCTCCGGCTTCAGTGTCATTTAAATGCTGTGGTACTAGTACCACTGCAGGACTCAAAAGTGTTAAGTGTCAATCATTTCCCTTATTGTCTTAATAAAGACCAAGACCAGTATTAAGATATGGTAGTGAAGCATGGACAATATGAAGAAGAGATGAAAGCCGAATAACAGCAAATGAGATGTGATTTATGCGCCATACAGCAGGCTACACAAAGTGGGACCATAAAAGAAATGAGAAAATTATGGAAGAGTTGGATGTAGAACCCATTCTTCACCATATACAAAACTACCAGAACTGGAAAGCCCATCTTCAACGAATTCCAAAAGCCATATTTCGTTACTGCCCCCAAGGCAAAAGATCACTGGGACGTCCAAAAAAGCGCTGGATGGAAAATTCCTCTTTGAGACCGTAACAGGCCACACAGCCTAATACTTGCATGGATGATGATGTCTTAATAAAGACTACACCTTTTGCAAAATAATTCTCATTTGTAAAATTTATTTTTCATAGAAGATCCCAGTTCTCCTTTAAGCATTATAGCACAGGCATGCTAAATATGCTTCTAGAGTGTCCAGCAAATTACAAATATGAAATTCCCGACTATTTCCCGCTTTTTTCTATGAAAATCAAATAATGCCAGAGTTTTTTTACTGCTAAATTGAATTAATTGAAGAAAAGCCAATTTGTAAAAATCTTGTTTTATATATGTTTAAGTTATAAAAACACACATTTATAATTACTTGTGCTCAAGTATTGTTTTGTAATGCGATACTGTGTTGGCAAGAGCCGGCATTTCTTTAGTGGTGGCAGCTTGACTCCGTCAAACATATGCTACAATTTCACAAACATTTTTTCCAAGAAATACACCAATATCTGTAAACATTTTTAGAATGCGGTTTAACAATTGCGATTCTTATGATATGAATACAAGACAGATGCACATCACTTTACAAATTCCCCTATTTCCCAGCTGCTTTCAAATTCCCAACTTATTCCCAGTTTTCAAGATTTTTCCCAACTGCTGGAACCCTGGCCTCTTTATCACTGCATGTGACATTGATAAATATGAACTATTTTTAATTTCAGAATTTAGTGACAATGAAGCACGGTGTTGTAATGTGTTCTAAAATCATTGTGTCTTGCGGACTGTGGTATGTGCATGCACTAAAAGACAAGTATTTGACTGTAATTTTTACATCCACCAAACAATATTAAATATCTAAACTATTACTAGTGAGTGGAGAACATATTTTAACGACTCACATAATGCAATTTCAAATGTCTTTGATACCGATAGTTTCAGACATCTTCTCCTTCTTCAGTCATGACTTCCACAGATGAAATTCTCTGGTTGTTGATTTCTCTATGGACAATTTAATTTCAAAATTTATAATCCCAACCAAAAGTGGCAGCACAAGAGGTGATGTCCATAGAGAAATCAACAAACTGAGAATTTCATCAGTGAAGTCATGACTGAAGAGGGACAAGATGTTTGAAACCGTCGGTATCAAACAAATTTGAAATTGTATGAGTCATTAAAAATATGTTCTCCACTCACTGTTAATGATATAACCTTAAAATGTTTACTTCCCAAAATTCATTTAAATATATCTAAACTATTGCTGGTTCCAATTTGTTTGAATAATGAACCATATTTAGTCAAAATTACATTGGGAAGTAACACTAAGATAATTTACAATTTATAAAATGAGTGGTTTTTTCATTTCACTTCATCTTCATAAAATCGGCATCAGATGGTTGTAACTGCAAAATTTCAACATTTGGGAGTTTTGACTGATAATGGAGGCAAAGCCTTTGAAACCAGTATCATGAAAATACGACACTTTATGAGGTGAGATAAAAAAAAAACATTTAACAGACTCAATTTATGAAATGAAGAGCATAATACAGTAAAAACTCCTTATTCACAGTTCTGTTATTCATGTTTTCATTATTCATAGGTTAAATAATTGTGACAGTTCCTGTTTTCGCAGCTAAAAATTAATTTATTTGAAGTTCCAGTCGGTATATTAGAAAGATTAGTATCCTTTATTAATGCATCAGTAAGTCTTTTACTCCAGGTATCTGCCAAGGCAGTTTTTTTTTTAAAGAGTGATTCAAACCAAATGGACAAATAAATATCAAAGTAAAAGAAACCTTATTGTCACTAAGCCTATAGTTTGTTGTTGTATTTCATATGCTACTATGTCCGTTGATTAAATGCTGCCATTGCCAAGATTGGTGTTTTATTATTTCAACTTGTCATCCATTGCAATAATTTTGATTAAACAACACATGTATCTTCGGCTTTGTTCCCAATTTATAATGTCGAGTAAAAGGAAGGAAAAATTAGCTGAAAAAAATGTGTTGTAGCTTAAAGTAAAAATAGAAATGCTTGACCGTTTAAGCGTTGGCGAGTCATTTGCATCTATATCTTGCTATTTAAATGTTAATTAATGAACTGTACGATTCATCATGAAATCCGAAGACAAAATAAGGAATTCTATTCCTGAATTCACAGCTGAATATTAATCCAAATTGAAAAGTCTTTCAAAATAGGCAAAACAGGAAAAAATTACTAACTTCTTTAAGCCCTTGCCTAAGACAATAAATATAAAATGTTCAAAATCTCTCATTAAATTGATTTTATTTTGTTATGGAACCTGGGAACGTATCCCCTAAATATCCATACAAATTACCATTACATATTCACAGTTACTCTATTTGCAGCATATTTATGGAACATATCCCAGCAAATAAGGAGCTTTTACTGTACATTTACAGTAAGAGAACTTAATTAGAACAGTTTTGGATGATAAACATATTAATTCTATATTAATTCTCTGAACACTTGACTGCTACTCACCTATTTTACCAGTAGAAATACTCCCATACCCCTTGATGAGTGAGGATCTAGTCACAGTCTACCATTCCATATTCATGGTTTCTGTATTTGCAGCATATTTATGGAACATATCCCCGCAAATAAGGAGCTTTTACTGTACATTTACAGTAAGAGAACTTATTTAAAACAGTTTTGGATGAGAGACATGTTAATTCTCTGAACACTTGACTGCTACTCACCTATTTTACCTGTAGAAATACTCCCACATCCCTTGATGAGTGTGGATCTAGTCACAGTTATTAAACACATGCGCACCAGACCAACACCCATCAGAGGCCATGAGATCATGATCATAAGAATAATGCTTTATTTAAGCTGGAAGAGATAAGGACATAAGGACTTCTCTTCCACTCAACCAGCAAATAATAAAATACATAATTTTATACACTTACAATTTTAAGAAATTGAAGTAAGCCTAAACAATCAACAATGCAAATATAGTCTAATATTAATACTAATAAAAACATCGAATAAAATTAAATAGGAAAAGCTTCCTAGATGAATATTTATAGGTACATACAAAATGCTGAAATAGTGGTAATGTAGATAGTAGTCTTATTATATGAAACATAATATAATTTAACTTAGATTTAAATAATGATAATCGACAATCTCTGACATGACTGGAAAGCGAGTTCCATGCTCTAGTCATTGATGTTGTGAAAGATTCAGAGTATAAACACATCCTGTATAGTACAGCCATTTGGTAGTTTTGCATGGAAAGTTTTCCGGGAGTTTTGAAAATTTGTAATTATATGGATATCGATGTGCTCTTTCCGAATTTCAACTTTGCCACCTCAAATTTTTGCCGCTTGCACCGCCATATTGGAAAAATGGTGCCTAAAAGCAGTTTTTTTGACAATATCTCCACATCAAATTTTGTCTTCAACATTCCAAGGAGGCGGTTCATGTTTACATCATTGCACAGGAATTTATTTTGCGACAGAGTTGGGATCATTGTCTCGTCAGAAAGTATGTCTACTGAAGCATTTTTTTTTTACACGATCGTCGGGATTGCTCCGTATGTTTGGTACTATGGTTTGCTACATCTTCTGAATATCCATCAAATACAATAATGGCATCAGATGTATAGTTCGATCGAACGTAGGTAACATATTTATTGCATATGGATGAAAACGATTCACCGCAATGCCAAATGGCTGGGTGTATTAAGTATCCTCTGTCGGTGACATAGATCTTATTCTTTTGACGGCCTTATCTACTCGTTCAAACATATATTCTCAAACCAGGAAAAGGAAAAATTTCGCAACAAATACATTCAACAAAAAGTATCAATCAAAATCAAGAACGAAGAGGTTTGTGATGAAACTGATAATCCCATCACGGATGGTGTGAAAGAAAGTTCGGTCTGTGATGTTTTGATCGGTACCAAAGACAATGAACTCGCAACACCTGGTCCATTAAGAACAGCGAAGAGAAGGAGAATGCGCTAAATTATGGAATACTGAATTGCATGTGTATTAGGGCTACTGGGATACCACAATAAAAATATGCGCCGCTTACTCTACCTCAAGGTGGTGTGGAAATGAGTTTTTTTGGTCTAAACACGTGTTGAACTACACTTGGCAGTGCTCGTACGCCGAAACTATTGATTTTACAAAAATAATGGTTATTACATGAATTGTAGGAAATTTTCTCGATTAGATTGGCTCTGGCGCTCCTGTCCATTACTTGCCAGACAATATACTTAAACTACCTGCAAAGCCGATCACATTGGCGGGTGTGATTTAAATCTCTGACAAGAGATTTTACCAGATCCATGCAGAGGGTTAAAAAAAGAGGTTTCCTAGAAAGTTTTGAAAATTTGTAATTTTATGGATTTTGATGTGCTCTTTCCAAATTTCGACTTTGCCACTTGCACCACCATATTGGAAAAAATGGTGCCTAGAAGCAGTTTTTTTGACATTTATATACAAAATTAAGTTTAATTTTGTACATAAATGTTTTTATTGTGAAATGAGTCACAAAGGAGATATTGTCAAAAAACTGCTTCTAGGCACCATTTTTTCCAATATGGCGGTGCAAGCGGCAAAGATACGAGGTGGCAAAGTTGAAATTCGGAAAGAGCACATCAAAATCCATAAAATTACAAATTTCAAAACTTCCAAAAAACTTTGTCAGAGATTTAAATCACACCAGCCAATGTGATCGGCTTTGCAGGTAGTTTAAGTATATTGTCTGGCAAGTAATGGACAGGAGCGCCAGAGCCGATCTAATCGGCTCATGACACCTAAAGGGTTAAAACCAAATGACTGACTAGTAATGTGGTATCAAAAGTAAAGTATCTTATACCTAAATTGTGATGAGTAGAGCGAGGATTTTTATGAAATTTCATGTTTTAGACTATTGGTCAGAGAGCGCTGAGACAAAGTATCTTTACATTTTATGATATGTAGAATCAAATAAGACCATAGTTTTTCATATTTCATAATATTTTGGCAAAATATTCATATTTTAGTAAAAATTTAATATTCCTTCATATTTTTCAATTTTCAATTCTTTAAAATAAAATTTCTACTAATTCGTTAGAAACTTTTTGGAGTGACTGTAGTTTTGAAATTTTTTGACAATGTAATATGGTAGACAGCGAAAATTCCTAAGTATCCCATCTGGAACAAGATAAATAGATTTGATAAAAGAAAATAATTGAAAAAGGGAAAGATGGAATGACCAAGTGGAGGTTTTTGTCGGAAACTACAGAAAAAGAACAGGGATTTCCTAATCTGTGACAAGAACATGAATAAGTAGAATAATAACCACCCACTCTTTTTTCTCAGGTAGAAACCTATTCCTTTTTGCTACCTCAGGACAGTCCTTATTTTATGAATGGATTACAGTATTTAAATCTACTGCTGCTGCTAAACTTGAAGCTGTGCTGTGAAATAAGGTCTTGCTCCACAGTTTATGAAATTAGTAAAGTTCTTGTAGGTAAAGCCAATATTATTCTCACTTAAATCAAACTATCATATATGTAGTGCAGTACATGATTGCTCCCATAACATATAATGTGGAGTATACTTTTTGATCGTACAAAATAATTCTGACAGACAGGCGTTTTAAAAAAATAATAAAAAGCTCCTAACTGTGTATTATGAACAGAATTGATAATTTGATTATTCAAAGAACATGCATACATACTGTGTTCAGGCAAATTTCATGGAAAAACTAATGTTAAAATAATTCTAACTACATTTCACTATGTTCATACTTGTAATGTATAGGATTAAAAATAATTGTAATTGCAAAGAGAGTTTTGAAATACTCCCTAGAATTATTTGTGGATTAATTTATTTTAACATCTTTTTTTTCCAAATTATGACATATAGTACTTGGTCTACTGCAATGGGCAGGGCATGTGGCACAAATGGGGAAATGAAAGACGTGCATGGAAGCTTCTTGAAGGAAAACCAGAGGGAAAACGCCCAGTTGGTAGACCAAGAATGAAGTGGGAGAATAACATTAACCATGATTTGAGGGAAAGATTATAGAGGGGATGATTGGAAAACATTGGCTCAGTATAGGGCTGTATGGAGAGCTTATGTCCGTGCAGCCATGAACCTATGGGTTCGAATTGTGCCAGTGAGTTAGTTAGTTAGGACTTGGCCTATGTGTGTTCTGATTCATCCAATTTAATGTTAATGTGGCATTTATATATACTGGAATTCATTATCTTTATGCAAGGTAAATAGAAGTCATCCAAATTGTACCTACTCTAAATGTTGTCAGTGGTATACTATCCGATGGAAGCAAGTTATAAACGGTTACTATGTTCTGTTTTTTTATTTATGTTTGGATTTCGTAATTAAATATCATTAGATAAATTAATTGATCACGTTTTATATAAACTCAGTATTAATTTATTGAAATAAAGTGTCAAACTACAGGCTTGGGAGGCCCTTGGGGTAGATGGAGTGTTGAGACTTCCACATTTCTAGACAATCTCCAAGGGATGTCCACTGGGTTCTCAGTCCTGCGTGATGGCCCCCTTTGCCCCAGAATATGCGTCTGGTACTCATTTCAATTAAGAGCTGAGTAGACTCTAGGGCTATGATGCCGCCAGAAGGTTTGGTGCAACTAAAAACCTGACCGCCATTGTGACTCAAACCCACGACCTTCCGGCTTGTTAGCGTGATTCCTCACACAATATACTTCAATGTGAGCCATTAAAATTGCTTCAATTCATGAACATGATATTTTATTGATAAGAATCAATAAAAACCTCATAATGTTCAAAATTCCAAAATTGTATTATATTAAATGGTATTTTATATTGAGTCAGAATTAATGAAAAATTAATTAAAATGGAAATACAGTGAAACTCTTGATTTCTTGAGATATAAAAAGGTCTTCTTGTCTCATTTGTGTGCTTTTATGTACACCCATAAATTAACAGGGCTTCTGTATATAAATATGTGTAAAAAGTTGAAAAAATAGTAGCTTCATAATATTTTTGTGTCCTAATTTTCATATTTTGCTATTATTTCATATTTTAGTACAATTTTCTTCATATAATTCCTCGCTCTAGTGATGAGCAATAAATACCCACTACTTTTTCATTGTTAGGTTGGGAAGCCTGGTTAAGTTAGTGTACACCAATTGAATAATATGTAATTAATTTAGCTAGGTTAAAATAGTAAAATGGGCAAGTTACTGTATTCCAATTTCTTAAAAAGAAATCTGGGAATTTATTGTAAAGGTTGGTCATACGGGTTTCACAAATATGCTGTTATCTTGCGAGAGTTTGTAAACTTTGCACATGTGCACTATCATTCTGTAGAACTGAGAAAATTTGTGGTGAGTTACTCAATACAGTAGAAACTTTTCCCCCCAATCATTGTATGTTTTAACAAAAAATAGAATTCTGTAAACATATAATACACATAAGCCTACATAGAGCAGATATTCTTGTAATACTGATCTACAAACGTCCGTCTATCATCATCATTTCATACTATTTTAAATATTTTGCAACAATACTCATAACATTTTTTACAATTATTATATTTGCAAATTGGCTGTGCTTTCCTTTAGGTCCGAAAATTTTTCAATTTTATATCTTATTCCACTGATGCACTAAACACTCTTAAACACTTTCAAAACATTTTGCAACACTTTTTAACACATTTTAAACATCTTCCAATGTTGCAACGAGTTTTTTTTCATATTTATATATTTGCGTAAAACACGGTCGTGCTACATTACTTACTTATTACTCTTTGTTATTTTCCCTCCACTTCCTATGTTGTTCCAGCGTTGCCACCATCAACAACCCAAACTTGCTTTTTAAATGTGATTCCACGTTCCCTGGATTTCACCTACGTTAGAGTAATTGATTTGTGTTACAGTAATTGATTTAGGTTTGGTTAGCTTTTAGGTTCCTTGCTTTTTAAAAGTGATTTGATACGTAAAAATAAATTATACATTTTTAGACAAGTTCTGGGATTATTGTGTCAATGTTGGTCATACTGACTTCTCATACAGATACCGCCAACTGCTGGAGGCTGCATTTATCTACCTGGGATAATTGGAGCACTAGCGCATGCGCACTGCGATTCTATAGAACTTAGAAAAATTTTCTCCGGACCTAAAGGAAAGTATATCCTTGCAAATTATCACATTTATCTATAATTATTTTTTTAAGTTTTGCAGAATCATAGTGTGCATGCACAAACATTAAAGAAACTTCCATTAGATGGCAGAGATATCTGTGAAAAAAAAACTATTTGAAAATATATTTTAAGAAATGGATGTTCACTCACTTGATTTTGTTGGGTTCCAATGGAAAAAGTTAGTGTACATCAGATTAGTTTACACTTCATTAAATGGTATGTACTTCATAAAACTTATTATGGGAATTAACTTTATGAGGCTTTCAAATTAATAAAATTAAAGTGAATCGTAAATTATCTCATCTCATACACTACATATTTTTTTAGCCGGAAATATGGTTGAAGATAGGAACGATTGTTCCTGAAAATACAGTCCTGTGCAATGAAGAATACAGTGTGTGAGGTGAGATAATTTATTATTATAATTTACGACTCATTTTAATTGTATTAATTGATATGCATGTAATTTACTGTATTAGGAAGGAAGAAGTTGGTGTACATCCATTTCTTATAAAGGTGTTTTGGAATTTATTGCGAAGATTGGTCATACTGATTTCACACATGTCTGCCATCTAGCAAAAGTTTTGGGCCGAAGTTTCTTCAGGTGTTCGCGCATGTGCATTATGATTCTGCAGAACTTAGGAAAATTAATTGGTCGAGATAATCTAAACTTTTTTCCCCTTGAAACCCTAGACGTTATATAAAACATCTAAAAAACACAAAAGTGAAGTTTTAATAAAAAAAAGTGAATTTCCTAGTAAGTTATAAAAGTATAACCACTGTTATTTCATGGTTTGAGAAAGGGATAGTGAAAAAAAAATGTATCACTGAACAATAAGAACCTGAGATTGATCTCAGAAGATAAGCGATCACCGTACAAGAGTCAATTACGTGCTTTAATAATAAAAATCATACTAGCAGATACATTTGTAATATTTAAATTACGCGCCACAAGAATTGGTGGGAAAACTAAATCGACAAAAATAATAATAAAGTATTACATATTGTGGATCACGAAAATAAATCCAAAGAAATAAAATATCTCGCAACTAAAAATTTGCGGGAATGTGTCATTACGCATGCGTCTTAAAGATAAAAAGATCAGAGTACATAGACCTTCCACAATCAGGATTTGCTCTTGAATTGTCCAAGTAGTATTGTTTTGGACAGTTTTACAAACCGGTGAATCAATCACAAACAAACGCGGCAACGTAATAAAAAAAAAGACTAGATAGTGACACCGATTGACCCCAACTCACCACAGAATTCTAAAATCCAGAAAACAGCGTCCTTCTAACGTCAAAGCTACTGCTGACCTTGGGTATGAACCTCTCACTAGAAGAAAACCCACGCCACTGTTCTTACAACAGTTCGCAATACTTTAAGAATCAATATAAAACTTGGCAACATAGCCAACAAAACTGGTTTTTCCCCTCCTCCTTAGACCAACGTCTTCAGGAGGCTGCTTCGGATCGAGCATCTACCTTTTCATTTTCTTCCAACCCCCCCTCAGGGCACTTACAATATGGCGGCACACATCATTAAAACATTCCACTTCAATACGTGGTCAAAACACGAAGATCTTACCTTTGCTTTGGGAGTTGTGTTGTAAGCATTCAGAATATCATCGGCGAAGTCTGATTCCCTGGTATTTAGAGTTAAGGGTTAAAATTTCAGCATTCAATATATATTTTTGTCTTTCCTACTACCCTATTTTACAAGGATAATTAATATATAACCAACGCAACTTCAAAAAAATCTGCACAGTTGCAGCTTTATGCGCTGGCTCTCTACAATGAATTGCCTTGGAACATAATTTGTCTTAACAACTAGTAAGGAAAGTCCACAAATTCAAATTCTACCCTATTAGATAATTATTTAATCGTCAACATCCATGCAAGTATTAGGCCGTGTGGCCTGTTACGGTCTCTAAAGAGGAATTTTCCATCCAGCGCTTTTTTGGACGTTCCAGCGATCTTTTGCGTGCCCTATTAGATAATTCTTTAATGTAAATCAATATTTACAGGGGACAAAAAAAAAAATAGAGAAAAACTGAAGCTGAGATAAGAGATATTTCTAAGTAGCTCAATAGCGGAGCACTATCGAAATAAAGCTTTTTAGTGTTTTAATTAAATATTGACATTTTGCAATGAAAGCCAAATTATATATAAATGTTCTTAGCGTGAACACACACAAATATAGACCTATGCATGCAAATAAATAAAGCGTTAAACTATGACAGGAAATATTAATTTTAGAAAGCTAAGCGAATTTTAAACTTTATACTTCCTAGCATTTTTTATTTAAAAATATAATAATGAAAATTATATTTAAAACTATCTCAGTTTCTGCAAAAATACTGATTACCAAACTTATTCTCATAAATTTGTCAGAAAAGTCCTTGCCAATAGCAAGTACGATAATCTAGCAGTTCTGGGGGGGGGGGGGTTAGAAAGGATACATTGAAGAGGACTCTTTGCCATTGTAAATAATTAGCGTACTCTCTTGTGGCCTAGATTTTTGAACAGTTTGGGGTTCTTGTTTTTTTCCAAACTCTTTACGTTCCATTTGACCGAGGGTGTCCAGCGTGGGGTTCGCTCCCCCTAGGTGAGAGACGCTGAAGGCCATCCATACTTCTACTAGTTCTTCCTCGTCTATATTGTTCGAGATGCATATCTCCACACCTGCAAAGATTTTATCACCAATAAAGACAATAATTTAGAAAAATACCTGAAAATAACAGTAATTAAAAAGTTTTGACATAAAAATTGTTATAGGTGAATATTATGTATATATTTCAAAAGATCGCGAGACTTTTGAAATATTTTTTAAGACTAAACACTATTTTCATTTGTCAAATATCGTTAACACGGTAGACATGACTACATTTTTCCGAGGTTGTAATCATCTGTAGCTTATGTAAACAAGTTTTATTAGGTCTCGTCTTCCAGTTCTCATTCACAAATCTTCACTTCTATTACAATTCCTATTCACTAATTTCCGGCGTATCTGGTATGAGTTACAAGGCTACAGTCAATTCTACTTACTTAACAAGCAGACAGTTCGTTCAGGAAAACTAACGTGTAGCTGATTTAGTTTATTCGAAATCAAAATAGTCAATTCAATTGTCTACCAGAAACTGATGCACGGCAGTTCATTCAAATCCTGTGTAGTACAATAGTAGATTTAGTTCATTCCATTGTCAGATGCTCATTCAAATAACTGAATCTGTGATACAAGTTAATTTAGAAAATCCTGGTCAAGACATTTCTTCTTCTCTCGGCTAGAAATGGGCTTCTCCATAATGTCCCTCCATTATTTAATCCAATATTCAAATTATAGGCACAGACAGCATTAACTAATTTATCTTAGTTGAATAACTGTAGGTTTCTACACATTTGTGTTACTAACGTCTAAGACATTAATATGTATAGAATTATTTTTGAATGTAACAAGAAGATAATCTTAAACATAAATTGTACAATAAATTTAACAAAATAAAATAAAGTTTTTCCTTCTATTTGTTTCTGGTTCCTTGAACATTCCAAATTCCTATATGCATCATACATAGTTACCACCAGGGAAAAATAGATTGGGATAGCCTAAACACAGAATGATATCCAGGAAGAAGAAAAGAGGGATGGGGATGGAAAAGGACTGATTAGACAAAAAAAAGAAAATTGAGAACAGAGAAACAATACCGGTTAAATCTATAGAGGAATAATGATATGTTTCCTTTGGACAGATACATTGAAAATCTCAGCAAATATTTAATTCATGCATGCTACTGCTAAGATGAGCTAAGGATGGACTAACGATAGAGTAACCAATGAAAATTGGGTGTACTACCAATCCAACTCTCATATTCCATCATCATCTTCCAGGGATTAAGCCTCTCGCATTCCAGTTAAGTCAAAAAAACACTGCAATCACAGACTAAAAATATGCTATTATGTACTTAAATCTCATAACTTTTTACTTAATCTAGGAAGAGTAATGTGACATGTTATTCCACTATCTGCTTGTCATCTATAATCCACAAATGGAGAAAATTCCTCAGGAGGATCTCATCTATTGATTATTCATTTGGAAACTGCTACTGGTGACAAAACATGGTTAAAACATTAATGGCTTCTAATTAGGAAACTGTCAGATGAAGGCCAGAGTAAGAAACCTACCAGTTCAGGTAGTAGTGCTAAATCAACCATTAAAGGAAATTCCTGAAGCTCTTCATATTGTCACAACCTAACCTAATGGTATAAATTCTTTTGAAAGCTTCTTCTTCTTCTTCACTTCACCGGCTAGGCAAATTGCCTGTTCCACCTCACAGTTGTTCTGTCCATCTTTTCACTGGCCTTCCTACATTCCTTGAACCTCTTGGCTTGTAGTTGAATGCTGCTCTTGGTAATCTTGATACATTCATTCTTTCCACGTGTGTAAACCATTTCTCTCTATATTCTCTGATTTTCTCATCCAATAGATATATATTTAACTCTGTTCTTATATCTTCATTCCTTATCCGATCCAATCTTGTGCAGCCTTTTGTTCTTCTAAGGAAGTTCATTTTTGCGCTTTGTATTCTACTTTGCAATTTTTTGGTCATTACCAAAGTTTTGCAGGAACTGCCAATGTTTTATAAAACTTCAATCTAGTATCTCTTCTTGTTTTATGTATAGTCTTTTGAAAGCTTCAAATTATATTAAAAAATCTTATTAACTAAAATAATACAAAAACTGATTATCAAACTGCCATCATGTGAATAGGTATTGCTGTCTAGCAGATAGAAATACTAAATCAACTGTTACATTTTTCAGTAATAATACATTGCACATAGTTTTTAAGTTATATATAATTTTGAATTACATTAGGGTCATTCCATGTCAAGGGACCTAACAGAAGAGATTTAAAAAGTGAAATCTCAATCATTTATGTCGGGAGATCTGAAAATAAATAATGGATATGAGAAAACAATCAATGCAAATGCCTGTAAAAACATAAATTATCAAATTTGTATGCATATAATCAAGAAACACAGCTAATTTATTATATTATCTTCTGACCATCTTCATTTACGGTACATTAAAATATTTAATGAAATAGTCATTAATTTTCCCCATCTTAGTCTTTTAGGCTGATGTACCATTCTTATTAACCTATTCCCCTTTGGCAATTATCAAATTAAGGGTTGACAGTGATAAGTGCCCTAGGCACCTACCTATATCATTTTGATATTTCTTCAATGATACAAAGTTTTTTTTAAAAGTACAAACTTGTTTAGCAGTCATGTCTTTTAGAATCTGATAAATAATTACAAAGAGTTGAGAATTGGACATGAAACATGTTAAAGGATTGTTTAAACTGAGAAATGGCTAATTCAGAGTGGGCTGGTAGGATTCTTAAAAAATGGAATGGGTCTGCTACAATACATTTTGAAAACATCATTCATAGTACATCTATCAATAACTTATAAAATACCCCATATTGGTTTTACCTTATTTCACATTACTTAAAACAAAATTTATTCCAGTTATTTAAATAAAGTAATCAAGTTAATTTTCTTCCATAACCACCAGTTTTTAGTACACAAGTGAATATAATTTTTTAGCAGAATTATTAAATAAATACCTTTAATTTATGTCACACCTATAACCTAACATAATTCCAATCTTCTTTTTCTTCACTTCCTGGTTTAGGCAAGAGTTGCCTGTTCCGTCTTCACTAATAGATCTAAGACCATCTCTTCCGAGGACGTCCGGCATCTCTTCTTCCTCTTGGAAAATAATGGAAGGTTTCATTTGGTAATCTTCTTTCTTCCATTCTTTCTACATGTTCTTTCCACTGTATCTTGTTGTTAAATATCTTTTCTTTTATGGAGTAGATCTGCAGTTCTTCACGGATATCCTCGTTTCTTATCTGGTCCATTCTAGTGCAGCCTTTTTACTCTTCTTAAAAATTTCATCTCGGCTGCTTGGATTTTACTTTCTTGTTTGGTAGTGGTAATCCAAGATTCACTCCCATACAAAAGGACAGGGACAGCCATTGTTTTATAAAATTTTAATTTTGTTTGTTTATGGGCTTTATTATTCAATGTTCTATTTATTGTACCACAAATAGCTTGAAACTGATGTGTTTTGTGTTCAATTCCAATCTATCGAAAACAATTCCTTCATACTTCTGTAAAGTGAGGTTAACCATAAGCTCATTAATTTTTAATTAAAACTTTTTGATACCAGATGCCATTTAAATATATTACATGGTTTAAATTGCATTTAGGATTTGTTTACCTGGACCTAACAAAACTTTTACTATATACTTACTCAACACCTAAGATACTAAAAGCATTGCAATTCTTGATTTCATAACATTCACAGTCTTCATAATAGTTTGAGCCTGAAACTGTATCTTTAAGTTTATAACAAAGTTAATATTCTATTCTAGTCTCGTCTCAATAATGTTTTCACCAAATATAGTGAGAAAATTCATAGAGAAACTTAAAGCAAAATAAAGAGGAGTATGTAAAACAGTTACAGTAGGAGAGGGAGATAAAAAAACAATATTATACTGACAAGAAAACAAAGATGAAACATCTAAGAGATGCAAAGTGACAGAGGTGCCACAAGAAGAAATTGAAACAAGAGACAGTCAAGTCCATCAGGTTTATCTATTGATATTGGCTCCTATCCACCACTATGATCGCAGTATAGCATTGTAGTCAGCAGGCCTGGGTTTGATCCCTGGTCGGGACAAGCTTCATAGGTGATGGTTTTTTCGGAGTTTTTGCTCATCTATAAGACAAATGTCAAGAAACTTTTAAGGTCCTAAAGGTCCCCTAAATTCACCTGGCCATCACAATCATATTTGCCATGTTTAGTACGAATGTGTGTTTGTCAATTATGTGTTTCATCCTAATGCTGTGTTGTCTCAGAGGAGGCCCTATCATTGAACTGATCACTCATTCGGAGAGGACCTCCATATCCTTGTGTTGTCAAAAAAAGATTGTATTATACCACCAAGTTAACTCCGCACAGGGGGAGGGGAAGAGTTTTAGTGCTAGTGTCGTCAAACTACTAAATCTATAGAAGGGATTTAGGAAAAGATTGTACATCTAATCATGTACTGAATGGTTCAATTTTAAGTGTGGACGGAGAAACCCTAAACACATGTGAAAGATCTTAACATGGTTGTCAAATTATGTCATTTAAGCACAGAACGCTCAAGCGGTCAGATCATTTAAAATCACAGTGTTTGTTGTCTATCCATTACCAGCCTAACAATAAATCACAAGTGGCAACATGTAATGAGAAGGGACAGCTCATTCCTACATGTAACCTCAATAGTAAGGGTTGTCAAATTAGTCATTTTGCCAATGACTGCGTAGGACAGACCATTAAAATCCATAGTATTTGTCAGCTCTCTACCTGCCAGACAAAGAACATATACAGAGGACAGGAAGTAGCAACATAGTAAGGAAGAGAAAGACAACATATTAACATATTTTCTGCCTGCGCAGATTACTTGGTGGAGTAATATGTGATCCATAGTTAAAATCCCTCTCCCGACAGGTGGCATATGATGGCACATAAAAAGTACTAAGATGGAAGATTAAACTGTGTGAGTGGAATGGAATATTGCTTCTACAGTTTAAAATCAGTCTTTTTATCTAAAAGACCAAACAAGAAAGGTACAGTAGTAAGAAAATTAGTGTTAGATATTTTACCGAACATCAAAAAGGGAAAGAAAATATAACAAAAGGAGGAAAAAGACAAAGTCATAAACTTCTATGTTAGGGATGACAATCGAGAACCTGGTCAAAAGATACTGCAATAATTAGAAATATTGAATCACATGAGAAAGAATGACTTCAGGAAAGGAAGCCTATAAATTTAAACAAGAGAACTCTGATAAAATTGTAGTTTGTGATACACTAAATCATATTTGCATCTCAAATGAGAAAAAGTAGTTTAATGATATTCCAAACAAGAGATCCAGTTTATATTTACATCATAATTTAATATATGCTTAATATTTCATTATTAAGATGATATATAGTAAGTTATTTATAAAATTTCATTCCTTTATTATTGCTACTTTTTCTATCACACCCATAACATAGAATCCTGTAAAACCCAGTCAAGAGGTGATTGAATACTAAACTATAGTGAATGCCATGGTTAAAGTTATGCGAAGGTAAGCTATGCTAAAGGTAGTTTCTTCAAGAAAGAACCACTTTAATAGATTTTTTGGTTCCTTTACATAGGCTACTAGACATCACCTGTGATGTCATATATAAAGGGTGCAACATATCCACTAAAATGGTTATTTCCTGAAGAAACAGCTTCAACACAGCCCAGCTTCGTATCCCTTAAACTTGGCACTCACTATAAATACTATGTTTTCTTTAAGAAAGAGTGATGAAAAATATAAAATCTGGAGCTACCCCCTTTTTTGCACCGGTGTCTTCAATTGGCAACTCACCTTATAATTGTAAATTTCTTGAACACTAGTTTCGATACACTATGTATAATTTGCAATACCGTCTAACTGTTGAAATGGTGGTTGATGAACTTGTAGGTTGCTTCCTGCTCCCTCTGTTGACTGATGAATTTCCTAATTAAATCTCATTCCTGGAATTTCTAAATTCATGATTTTTCTTATATTTTTGTGGATGTGAATTTTTCTCAAACTGATAATTTCTTTGATTTTTCTGTTTCAGTAATTTGGCCTTTGTTTGATTGTGTTTTTTTTTCTGCATGTGCAACTATAGTAGATTTTTCTATTTCCCAATTTTAACATTTCTAATGGTGTTCTTTCATTCTTGTATTTAAGTTCCTTTTTGTTTTTCCTATGTATATATTTTTAAACTTAAATACAAGATTGAAAGAACACCTTAAAAATGGGGAAATATAAAAATCTGCAATAGCTGCAATTCATGGTCAGAAAAACACAGAATTGAAAAAAAGGCCACAAAAATAAAAGGAAAATAATGAATTTTGAAATTCCCAAGGAAAAAGATTTAATTTGGAAGTTCATCAGTCAACAAAGGGAGCAGGATGCAACCCACAAAATTGCCAATCAATTTAACAGTTAGATGCCTGAAAATTGAATCGGAAGTTAACTTAAAAATAACCCAAAAGACGGCATATTATCATCGGAACATGAGGCATTGCAGATATTAAGGGTGAACTCAACATATTTAAACTAGTGGTTCTCCAAGATAATTTGCCCCTAATATCTGCCATGCCTCGTATCTATTATTATTATTATTATTAAAAAGAAGAGCCAACTTATGAAAAATATGCTAAAAAAGGTTGTTGATACATACCTAATCTATTTTAACCTATCTAATGTAATCTGAATAAACACACAAGCAATTTGCTGTAGCGAAAACTTAAATGAACATGTTGGCAACTATTAATAACTATTGATATAGTCCATAACTAGTGGTTCATTGCAACACTCATAGGTGCTTATTTCACATAGAATAGCCTAGGCATTTTCTGTCCATGCAAATAAAAAACATGCAAGAACAATCAATATACATATAACATGCACTGGAAGTAAAGGCCTTCAGAGTTAGAGACGAACAATGGCAGGAGTTAAGCCATGACCCCAGCACTCAAGCTGGCACAATTTTCTGTTGTAAAGGAGAATAATATTTCTCTATATGTAGCATTTTTTTTATTGCAGTGATAATTTTTTAGAGAAAATTTTCTCTGCCTTTTTAAAATAACAATCTTTGTAAATCCTTCCATAAGGTAAAAGTCTATTACTTTGTTGGTGGCCATAAATATAAATTACAAATAAGAGCTAACTGGCTCAAAGTTTCCATTATGCGACAAGCTTTAAAATACCCCACACAAGTTATGTCAAATTGTAGAGTTATGGTTTCAGGCTGAACTGTAGAATATGGCTCACTATGCAACACCATGCAAAAATCTTTCGCTAATTACTTTTTCCATTTCTACTAACATTTCCTACTATTTTATTTTCATTTCTACTAACATTTCCTACTATTTTAATGTTTTCTGCGCCATAGCCAAGTGGTTAAGGCAAGAAGCCTTGGTGCACAGCAACAGGACTTGTGCTGGTTCGAGTCCCCATGGGGGAAGAAATTTTCTCATGGAATTTCGGCCAGTACGGGACTGATGCCTACTCAGCATCGTGAGGCATTTAGGTAGCTACAATAAGTAGCGGCACCAGGTTGAGAAGTCCAGCAATAACAGCTGGTGGAACCGACATGCTGACCACATGTCACCCCTACACTGGCTCGATGATAGTCTACCTCTGTGATCAACACATGTGGATTTGAGGCTAGCAGTCAGATGGTGGACCAACGGCCTTCTAGGCCTGTCATGCTTAGAGTTTTTTTTAAATGTAAAACATTTTTTTACAATTCTTAAATATTTATCTATCTATGCAAAATCTTTCAATCATATCTTTGAGAAAGTTCTACAGAACCATAATGAGCATGCGTAAGGATTTGTCAACAGAAGGGCACAATAAAAAATGTATTGCACTACTACTTTTTATTGTTAGGTTAAAAGGAGTAAGTTAGTGTACACCAAACTAATTTATTGAATGATACGTAAGCAATTTACTTTGTTAGGTTATGAAATGACAAGTTAATGTACATCCATTTCTTAAAAGTATGTTTGGAAGTTTATTGCAAATGTTGGTCATACCAGTTGCACAGATAGTCCTGCCATCTATCAAGTAAGTACATAAACCTTGCATATGTGCATTAAGATTCTGTAGAACTTAAAAAAATCATGGTGAGCCACAAACTGCAGTTTTCCCCAATTTCGTTTTAATAATATTTATTTTTACTTAGAACTTTTATAACAATTAATAAAACTTTTATTTAATTCTTAACAATAAAGCTTCTATGCAAGATGTGGTACTCATATTACTTTAAATGCAGCATATACTTTAAAAGTGGGGCACGCCGTAGCGTAGTGGTTAAGGCACTGAGCTACAAGCCGGAGGGTCGAGGGTTCAAGTCCCGTTGGGGTCAGGTTTTTTAAACTGACCCAAACCCTCTGGCGGCACTATGGCCCTGGGGTCGACTCAGCCTCTAACGGAAATGAGTACCAGACGCTTGTTCTGGGGGTAAAGGCGGCCGTCACGCAGTGCTGACAACCCGGCTGACATAAAGTGCCGATTGTCTAGAAAAAGTGGGAGCCTTAACCCCCTACTACCCCAAGGGTCTCCGGACCTGTTGTGGGATCACTTTACTTTACTTTACTTTAAAAGTTCTATAACTTTCATTGCACCCAATATATAGTTTTTAAGTTTCTATTCCCTATACTAAATGTGATAACTGCTACCTAGGACAAATTTAAGGTTACAGTATTTGTATTTTCGTTAGCTCATAAGACTTTTTTACAATTATTAAATATTTATCTACATATGCAAATTGAAGTACGAATCTTTCAATGATTTTTTCCAAAGTTCTACAGAATCGTAGTGTACATGCACAAATGCTTATGAAACTTCTGGCAAATACCAGGGTATATATGTGAAATTGTTATGACTTGATGAAATGTCACATTTATTACAAGTAGTTGTCACAAACGATGCAGATTAATAATTAAGTGCATTGTGCAATAAATATGTTAGATATGAGGTTTTATAGGCCATTAAAATGAATTTTTTCCCTCATTTTTCTGATATTTTACAAATTTTATTTGTAATTTTAGGTCATTTTATTTACTTTTCGTACTTTTATACGTCAGTTTTTAAATAATCTATATTTAAATGTTCATTGGAAAAGCCAATAGAGTTAATCAATAGTGCTGAAAATTGTATAAACAATGTAAATGGAGAGATTGGGGAAGCAGTTAGAAATTTATATTTTTGTTATATTAAAACAAAAATTATGGCAGTTCAAGGTGTAGATCCTGTCAGAAGTAAAATTGTACTGGACAATAAAATTTTGGAGCAGGTGAATAATTGTACATATCTAGGATGCAATATCTCATATAAAGAAGAAAAGGATGTAAATGCAAAAATATCAAAATTTTTTAAGAATTTTAGGGTTAATAAATTCTATCTTCAAGTCACAGTTAGTCCAAAAGCATTCAAGATTAAAAGTGTATAAAACACTGGCTCTTCCAACTCTTTTGTATGGTAGTAAAGTATGGACATTGAAACAGAAGGATATACAGAGACTTAGATATGCTGAAATGAGATACCTTCAGAGGACTACAGGATACACACTACTAGATCACAAAATAAATGAAGACATCTTAGAAGAATTACACATGTAACCTTTAGAAAACAAAATTTCTGATTATTTATAAGTCAAGATGGATGCAACATGTCCATCGAATGGAAGATCACAGAATACCCAAACAAATGTTAAGATATCAACCTGCAGGAAGAAGAAGACCAGGACGTTCACTCAACAGACTTTTGGACGGTGTTTCTCTTGAGGCCCAAAACAGGTCAACAAATGGCCTAAATTCGTGAATGTACTATGATGATGAATATCCTGTGGTGACATAGTGTTTTTCAAATATGCACTCATTGCATCTGTGGAAGTAGAGAAAATTTTCAAGTATAAACCAGTGTTAGCTGACAACCGCTGATCCTTCACTTTTGTTAACTTAAGGATGACTATGGTGGTGTATTGCAATGCCAACTAAGATATGTTTAGTTTATAACTTTTCATATTAGTTTAATAGAAATGAGATTGACCTAGTGATAATTATTTAATTTTTAATTATTTGTGTGTTACTATTTAAAAACATGCATTATTTTAGAAGTTACCCCAATAAATAATCATTTTTCTTAGCCATTTCTAATTAATATATTAATAATTATTAATTAGTTAATTACTATGAAATGTACCTGTTTCATTGGGTAATTTCTTTAGAGTTTTAAGTCTTTTAAGAGAAATTTAAGGGAATGTTATGTCATTTATTAAACAATTTAAGATCATTAACATCCGGACCCTAGTTATGATCAACATTCACCATTAATTCCAAAACATATTTTAAGAAAGGGATGTTAACTCACTTAATTTTGTTAGGTTCCAATGGGACAAGTTAGTGTAGGCCTACACCAGATTAGTTTATTAAATAATATGTATGTATTTCGATGTTACGTTTTAAATTAACACTTTCCAGAATTGGATATTTTATTTTAAAAGGAAAAATTACATTCGAACCAGGAATCATACCCCAGATCTGACGCATGTGCACTGCCATTCTGTAGAACTCAGAAAAATTTATTGGCTGAGTTATTGTACAATTTTTTCACAATATTAAATATTTATATATGTACATAAAATGCGTAATTATCTCTCAATGACTTTTTAAAGGCATACAGAAATGTAGTGCACATACGCAAATACTTATGAATTTACCTGCAGAATCAAAGCACATATACATGTGAAATTAGTATCACCAACCTCCGCAATCCACAATTAATTCCCAAAAATATTTTAAGAAACAGATGTTCACTAACTTCATTTTGTTACATCATGATGAGAAAGTTAGTGTACACTAGATTAGTTTATTGATTAATATGTAATTTATTTCAGTAGATTATGAAAGGGCTAGTTAATGTACATCCATTTCTTATAAACATATTTGAAAATTAATTGCGAAGGTTGGTCATACAATTTTCACAGATATGCACTTCCATCTCCTGGCAATTCCAAAAGCATATGTGCTTGTGCACTGCTATTCTTTAGAACCTAGAAGAAATTGAGTAGATTATTGTATAGTTTTTCCATACTTCTTTTGTCACGTAATTCAAACTTTATCCGAGATAATTTTTAGCTGAAGCTTCTAATAATCTGCTCTGTTTTTCCATCAACATTATTATAACACTGTTTCATTAATTATTTTTTGTTTCTGCTAACATTTTTATACTATTTTAATGTTTTCTGACGATTCTTAAAACTGTTTGCAATTAATAAGAATCAAATGAATTGTAAATTCTTCTTACCTCATACATCTATGTTTTTTTAACACAGAACTAGAAAAATCGTGAATTGTTTTGCAATTCTTAAATATTTATCACAAAATCTTTCAAACATTTCTTCTAAGTTTTACAAAACTGTACTGCACATATGCAAGGCTTTGTCAATATATGGAAGGACTGTGAAATCGGCATGAACAACCTTCACAATAAGAAACTGCACTACTACTTTTATTGTTAGGTTACGAAGGGATAAGTTAAGTTGTTACACAGCAAATTAGCTTATATTTTATTGAATTATATGTAAGCGATTTACTTTGTTAAGTTACAAAATTACAAGTTAGTGTAAATCCGGTTCTTAATAGGATGTTTGGGAATTTATTGTAAAAGTTGGCCAAACAGTAAGTCCTGCCATTGGAAAAACTTTAGAATACCTTGTTCAATTAATTATTCTAAGTTCTACAGAATAGTAGTCCACTTGTGCTATAGAACTATTGCTAAATGGAGCCATATATCTATGAAATTGGTAAGACCAACCTTCACAATAAATTCCCACACGTTTATATGAAATGGATGTACAGTAACCTGTCCCTTCATAACCTAATGACATTAAGGAAAAACTTCAGAATACTTTGTCTAATGAATTTTTCTAATTCTACAGAATCATAGAGCACATGCACAAACTTTTAAATTAACTTCCACTAGACGGCAGACATCTATGAAATCGGTATGACCAATCTTTGCAAAAAATTCCCTAACATGTTTATAAGAAATGGATATATACTAACCCGCCCTTTCATAACCTAACGAAATAAATTACATACATATTATTTAATAAACCATAAACAGATCTGGCATACACTAACTC
The DNA here is from genome assembly GCA_030220185.1 of Diploptera punctata. Classification (NCBI taxonomy): domain Eukaryota; kingdom Metazoa; phylum Arthropoda; class Insecta; order Blattodea; family Blaberidae; genus Diploptera; species Diploptera punctata. The sequence goes on from JASPKZ010000467.1 coordinate 1,000,718, forward strand.
ATCCAAGATGATAAATTGGAGAGTGAACATTCATTTCTTAAAATATGTTTTGGAATCAATTGCGAATTAATTGATAATTCTGATTTCACAGATATGTCTTCCATATGGCAGAAGCTTAAGCATTTGCGATGTGCACAACGTTTCTGTAGAACTTGGAAGAAGAAAAAAAAACATTGATAGATAAATGCGACAATTTGGATACCTAGATATATTTAATAATTGTAAATTGTATATTTAATAATTGTAAAAAAATATATAATTATCATTGTAAAATATTAAAAATATTAGAGCCTAAATAAATTGCATACATATTATTTAATATTAACATATAACTAATCTGGTGTATATTAACTTGTCCCATCAGAACCTAACAAAATGGAGCGAACATCCATTTTTTAAAATGTGCTTTTTAATTAAATGTGAATGATGGTCGTTCCGGTTTCACAGTTATGTCCTGCAATCTGGCAGCAATTTCATAAGTGTTTACATATGCGCACAATTCTGTAGAACTTAGAAAATATCATTGAGAGATAAATGTCACAATTTGCATACATAGATAAATGTTTAATTGTAAAAAAATTGCAAAAGTTTAAAATAATACTAAATGTTGGTAAAGACAGAAGAAGTACATAGAACAAATTTTGTATCTATTTTCAAAACAACTTTACAATTATTAAATATTTACCTATGTACCTAAATTTTGGCATTTATCTCTCAATGATTTAAAGTTCTACTGAATCGCAGTGCACTTTTTTAAAGTAACTTCCACCAGATGGTAGGATATATCTGTGAAATCAGTGTGACCAACATTTGTAGTTAATTCTGAAACATATTTTAAAAAAATATTTCATTTTGTTAGGTTCCAATAGTATAAGTTAGTGTACATCAGATTAGTTTATAATACTAGTGTTCACCAAGTGGTCAAAATTTGACCATAAATAACACGCCACTTTATATTATATTATACATTGTTAGTTTTAAATTGTATTATTGTATAGCTGGCTTAACTTGGCAGGGAGAGAGATGGAGATACAAGGGTAGATCGCTGACCACTTTAGTCCAGTAACAAAAGAAAAGAACCCACCCTGTTGTCAGTTTTCATCTTCCCCCTTCCCTTATTAACATCTGGTGAAAAAACAGCAACAACACTGGTGGCGAGTGAGAGAGGCGAGTACAGATGCCTCATTCTACAAATTTCTCGTAAAGTTAAACCATAGAGGACTATAGACCATAATCATAAAAATATAGGGTATATATTTATGTTGGAATGTAACTGATGATGGGGGTGATAGTATTCTAAATTAGCATCCAGCATCATGAGGAATTTTGGTAGCTACAAAAGTATCGGCTCCACATTGAGAAAACCAGCTGGTGGATCCGATCTGCTAACCACATGTTACTCCTACACTGGCAGGATGATCGTCTACATCTGTGATTAACTCATGTGCATACAGAGAGGATCTCCCGACCTACAGCCAGGCTAGCAGGAGAAGTGCATGCAGCTACTACACATCACGTGGCATAGCAACTGCACGGCTCACTGTGAATCATAAACTCACACCACCGAGATATTGAAACCTAACTGCCTGGCGAGACAGTTGGGTTTCATGCTTGTAAGGTGAAGCACACGTGTATTCTCGTATTAGTGGTCTTAGTTCACAGTTATTATGCCACGATCTGTGTTTACACTACAGCACAGGGTATTTATGTACGATAATTATATGAAAATAAAGAGTCTTGCAGAGAAGTCGGACGATTTCAAACACAATTTCAAGATGTAAATCCTCTAAATAAATATTGTTTGATGACTTGTAAACAAATTTAGAGAAACGAGTTAGGCGATCTGAAAGAATATATCATCATCATCATAGTACATTCACGAATTTAGGCCATTTGTTGACCTGTTTCAGCCTCAAGAGAAACACCATCCAAAAGTCATTTCGAGTGGACGTCCTGGTCTTCTTCTTCCTGCAGGTTGATATCTTAACATTTGTTTGGGTATTCTGTGATCTTCCATTCGATGAACATGTTGCATCCATCTTGACTTATAATCAGAAATTTTGTTTTCTAAAGGTTACATGTGTAATTCTTCTAAGATGTCTTCATTTTTTTTGTGATCTAGTAGTGTGTATCCTGCAGTCCTCCGAAGATATCTCATTTCAGCAGATCTAAGTCTCTGTATATCCTTCTGTTTCAACATCCATACTTCGCTACCATACAAAAGAGTTGGAAGAGCCAGTGTTTTATACACTTTCAGTCTTGAATGCTTTTGGACTAACTGTGGCTTGAAGATTATATCAGGACAGAAATAAACTCAATAACAGAACAGCAACTAATGCATGTGAATGAGGATTTTGTATCAAGGTCCCGAAAATGTTTGGAAGTAAGAGAACATTTTCGACATCTCCTGTCATAAGGTACATAACTTATTATTGCTATTTTCATGGTCATGCACAAACCAAGTGAAAGAAGTTGGAAAAGAGCCTAGCAGTTGCTCTGCTGCGTAAAACAGAGTGAGAACTCAGCAGCAACATGCACTTTTCCTGCTAGCCAGGCCATAGGTCGGGAGATCCTCTCTGTATATTACTTCCCTATAGTTTAAATGGGAGCTTTGGCGCTGGATTTTAGTGCCTTGCAGTTAAAAATGGCAGATTTTTGGATATGGCCTTTGCACATCATATGCTTCTTTGGAAAAAATGTAACTCTTGCATCATGGGGATTTTCAATGAACATTGCTTTGCAGTTAAAAAAGCAGAACAGTTTCCATTTTATTGATAACACTAAAGCTCATCAATAGCTATAAAAAAAATTGTTGGCTGAGGAGAAAATGGTTTTTTTTAGCCTAATTTCCATTTTATTGATAACACTAAAGCTCATCAATAGCTATAAAAAAATTGTTGGCTGAGGAGAAAATGGTAACTGTTTTGTCTTAGCCTAATTTTTAAATAATATTATGTAATTTATTTTGATATGTTAAGATGGGTGAACTTTGTTTATTGTGTAACGGATCTGTGCCCCAGTAAGATATGCGAACTAAAGCCCACTTCCTTTTCTTCCTCAGTAAAATCATTTCCCTCCCTTCGTATCTCTCTCTCTGTCTCTCCTTTTCGCTATCCCACTACTCACAATTTTGAACCTCCTGGCAGGACATTAATTGCATTTGCACTCCAGTGTTGTCAACTCAACTCAACATGAATACTGTAGCACGAGCAGTGAAAGAAATATAATTAAGCAAGTAATATCATTTTGTGATAAAGAGAAACAAACGGTCATTAACTGTTTGCCATAAATCAGGCAATAAAAAGAGCAGCTGCTATTGCAGGCGAGGCTTATTTTATGCATGCAGGGATGGTTAATGTAGCTTCCGGTAGATGGCTCTGAAGTCGGCATTACCAAATTTGGGAATAAATTCCCAAATGCAAAAAAAATTGATGTAAACTAACTTCCCATTTCCTAACCTAACAAAACAATTTACATGCATATTATTGAATAAACTATAAACTAATTTTACGTACACTAACACTAAATATGGTTTGGATTTATTTTCAAATGTTGGTAACTTCGACTTGAGAGCTACCTAGCGGATGTTACAGGAAGCATTTCAGTGTCTCTAGAAGCCAATGCACAATATTCGCATAATTTACAAATATTTAAAAATCTTAAGTAATGTTTAAAAATGGTTCCAAAATGTTTAAAATGGTACAAAACACTATAAATGGTTGAAAAGTATTTAGTGCATCAATGGCATAAGAATGTTAGATGGAAAATTGTGTGCATCTTAAAGTGAACCTCAGCCAAATCCCCAAATATATGTTAATATATATATTAATAATATTGAAATTACCAAATGTTTATTAAAAATGGGTGTACACTTACTTATAACTCCCTAATGCCGATCCAACCAGCAATAACCCAAAACAGCGATAGAAAAATAATAGACTAAGTAATAAATGGCTATCGCTTATGAGAGGAACAAACACTGAAGATGATTCTGTAAAATTTGAATTAAAAAACTTGAAAAATGATTAAATGCGGCTGGAATCTTCAGATAACAATGTGGCACAACGAAGAAGAAAAATGATATAAATAAAGAATGGGAGGCTATAAGAGATACTATTAAATTGTCAGCATCAGAAAGCATTGGTTGTTTAAAAAAGAGGCAAAACAAGAAATGGTTTGATGAGGAATGTGCCGACATTGTAAAGAAAAGAAAGCTAGCAAAAATGAAATGGTTACATGAGCCAAATTTAGTGCAATTGGGTAATATTAGACGTGAAACCACCAAGTTACTAAAGAGTAAAAAGAGAGAATATTTGAGAAGATTAATGATCTTGAAATGAACGCAAAAAATAAGGAATATTAGAGAATTATATCAGGGAATTAGTATAGAGAAGAAAGGGTTTCAGGCTAGAACAAACATAATTCGGAATGAAAATGGGGATATGATTGCAGATTCCAGGAGTATATTAAATAGATGGAAAAGTTACTTTAATCAGCTATTAAATGTACATACAGAACAGGACATTGAAGAGGATAATTTACAGACAGCAGAAATGCTAGTCGCAGAACCAAGTGCATTAGAGTGTTGAAATGGCGATTGAAAAATTGAAGATGTATAAAGCATCAGGTTCAGATGAGATCCCAGCAGAACTGATAAAATCAGGGGGAGAAAAATTGATGGACAAGATAAGCTGGCTGCTTAGTATGATTTGGGAAAAAGAAGCTCTTCCAGATGAATGGAAGGAATCAATTATCGTACCAATTTATAAGGTGATAAAACTGATTGCAACAACTACAGGGGCATCTCATTGCTTTCAACTACATACAAAATTCTAACAAATATATTAGTAAGCAGACTTAACTCCCTATATTGATGACATTCTAGGAGATCATCAATGTGCATTTAGAAGAAAAAGGTCTACAACAGATCAGATTTTTAGTATAAGACAGATTTTAGAAAAGAAATGGTACTGTACATCAGCTATATGTAGACTTTAAAAAAGCATATGATTCAATTAAGAGGGAGAGGTTATATAGTACCTGCTGGAGTTTGGAATTCCTAAAAAGTTAGACTTATACGAATGTGTCTAAATGGCATAAAGAGTAGGGTGCGTGTAGGCAAACAGTTTTCGGACACTTTTGAAATCCAGAATGGGTTGAAGCAAGGAGATGCACTATCTCCTCTACTATTTAATTTTGTACTAGAGCATAAGATATAACCTCCTAGGTTGTGAAATATCATATACAGCAGAAACAGATATAAATAACAAAATAAATAAGTTTAATTATATAACAGGTACACTAAAATGAACTTTGAAAAATAAAGCCAGGAAAGACTCTATAATGAAATTATACAAGACAATGGCAGTGCCTATTATTACTTATGGATCCGATACACGGACAGTGACAACACAACAATCTGCCAGGATACAAGCTGCTGAAATGAGATTCCTCAGACCAATAGCAGAATATCAAAGAACAGACAAAAAACATAACACTGAAATAAAGACAACTAAAAATAGAAGAATTAAACTCAACAATAGAGAAATACAGAACAAACTGGAAAGAACACTTGGCACTGAGAATAGAATACCAAAATCAGCATACAACTATTCACCACGAGGAAGAAGCTTGGGAAGACCAAGGAAAAGATGGAAAGAGCAGCATTTTGGAGCCAGAACAGGCTAGTAAATAAGTCTAAACCGTGAAGAAGAAGACTAGAGCATGCCATTAAATCTTTAGAGAATGAGGAAGGCTTACAACTCAATGGTATTAATAAGCTGTTAGTTTATGCTGATGATGTAGTACTATTGGCCGATAGCAGGGAGATACTGAAGGACAACATGCACATACTATTGAGTAACACTAAGAAATTAGGACTGGAAGTAAATATCAATACCCTCCATGGTATCTTTACCTTGTCGTGGTGGAGTGGCTTGCGTGCTTAAATGATCCTGAGAGCTATGCCGGCAGTAGCATTGCTGCCGATAGGGTTACCCATGCCGGACTGGTCGAAGGTGATAAGCCAGACGAAAAAAGTACCTTGGGCAAAAGAGTGACGATCTTTCACCGTAAAAATATAACCGTCAAGAAATGCGGACATGGGTTCATCTGGAGTAAAATTTTCCGGAGGTCAAATAGTCCCCCATTCGGTTCTCCGGGCGGGGACTACTTCAGGGAACCCATGCCAAAGGCTCAAACACAGGGACATGTTCCTAGGAACATGGAATGTTAGGACTTTATACAATAGCGGGGCACTAGAGATATTAACGCGGGAATTAGATAAATCGCCCTTGGATATAGTCGCTTTACAGGAAGTTAGGTGGCCAGGAGAAGGTAGTCAGGAATCAGGAAGCTTTGCATTATACTGAAAGCATTAGCTCAGGATAGGAATGTATGGAGAGCTTATGTCCGCACGGCCATGAACCTTCGGGTTCGATAGTGCCAGTGAGTAAGTAAGTAAGTAAATATCAATAAAACTAAATATATGGTCACACGTAGAAATTCATTAAATAATGGAAATGGACAGCTAATGACAAATGAGGGAAATTTTGAGGAAGTGGCTGAATTCAAATACCTAGGAACAATAATCACAAATAGGAATGAGATGCACAAAGAAATTAAACATAGGCTCAATTCTGGAAATGCATGCTATTATGCATTGCAGAAACTCTTGATGTCCCAACTCCTTTCAAAAAATGTTAAACTGAAAATATATAAAACTATTATTCTACCGGTTATATTACATGGGTGCGAAACATGGACTCTTACTTTAAGGGAGGAAAGGAGATTACGAGTATTCGAGAATAAAGTACTTAGGAAAATTTTTGGACCAAAGACAGATGAACAGACAGGTGAATGGAGAAGACTACATAACAATGAACTACATGGTCTTTATAGGAAGCCAGATGTAATAAGAACAGTTAAGTCTCGTAGACTGCGATGGGCAGGACATGTTGCATGTATGGGGAATGAAAGACTTGCATGGAAGCTTCTTGTAGGAAAGCCAGAGGGAAAACACCCAATTGGTAGACCAAGAATGAGCTGGGAGACTAACATTAACTGTGATTTGAGGAAAGTAGATTATACAGGAAATGATTGGAAAGCATTAGCTCAGGATAGAGATGTATGGAGAGTTTATGTCTACATGGCTATGAACCTACGGGTTCGATTGTGCCAGTGAGTAAGTAATATACTCTGAGAAGAAAATAGCAGTTAGCATCACAATATTGTCTAACAATGTCATAATATTGTGATTTGCGTATTTAACCTTCCATCAGGCGCAATATTCTGACCTTCGAGTTTGGGCACAAGGTACCTGATCAGCACATGCTTAAATAAATGAGTTTAAACACTGTTTGCCAATCTGAGCTAGGGGAAGCCGAAGAAATGTAATTGTTAGTGATATCCAAAGGATAAAATATTCAAATTCTGCTGCTAGAAAACTTATTAGACATAATATTCATTAAACAAATTTGTGACAAGCCTCAAACACCATGATATAAAAGTAAGAACAAGTTAGGTTCAGTTCAATTATACTAGAAAATAGTTCACATTATCAACTTTAGCCTATGTTTTTAGGAAAATTATTCAAGAATATAACATTGTTTAGTCTAAATAAGTTAAATAAATAATTTTCCTTTTGCAAATATTTTCAAAATACACATCTTCAATAATGTACTGACTTCGGGTGCAATGAGCTTCTCTAAACAAAATATTTACAACCCGCCATGGTAACGGCCGAGAGAACTGAGTGATGTGGTTTTTAGAGTAGATAAAAAGAAACAGCTACTCAGATGCCCTGTCGTCAACGCCGTCTGATGACAGTGGAATGGGACAAAATTGACAACCTGTGCCTCTCAGATCAGATGCGCCCGACAGAAGGTTAAATAAATACTTCAAAATTGTCTAATAATGTTATAAAAATTGTTTGAAAAGGTTTAAAATATTAGAAAATGTTAGTAAATAAATAAGAAGAGCTATAGTTTACAACAATAAACTAAAAAATCAAGCATAAGTAAAAGTGCAGTTCAGCTGAACATAGGCTACACGAAAGTTGTGATACTCAACTCCTACACCCTTAAAAATCGCCCTTGTAGTGGAAAACGTGAAAAAGGTAGCTCTTTGGGCGCTTAAATTGCTTACGCTACCTAAACCATAACAAATACACAAAATTAATGTACACAGGATTGAATATCTCAAAAGGCTGTACAAAAAAAATCCGCGACCGCATATGTTTATCTCTTACGGATAACTCACAATAACCAGTTTTGTCTTTCATTGTTGCCAAGAAGATCGAAACAAGTACGTAGATTCCTGTGCAAGCATAGCAGCACATGGCGGGTATTCTTTTACGGATAACTCATAACGAATTTTGTCTTTTAGCTCAGTTATGCCAAGAAGATCGAGATAAATAGATTCTGGGCAACACCAGGTAATCAACACGGGGAATCTTAAAATAATTATGATATGCATTTTCAATTATTTTTTATTCTACTTATTCAACTAATCATAAGAAGTACTTTAAGTTTTGTCTTTCAGCTCATTTATGCCAAGAAGATCGGGATGAGTACATCCGTGGATACTGGGTAAACAGCACGTTCCTTTTACTTATTCAACTAGACATAAATAAATAACAATTGTAAAAAACTCTTAAGAATTGTTAGAAAATGTTAAAAAATAGTAATGTTAGTAAAACAGAAAAAGTAAATAGTGCAACAGTGTCACAAAAATATTGCATTGTGGAGCATAGTGAAGACTAACCTATAGTTGTCCAAAATGTGGCACCATACCGCAAATACATGGAAAATTTTCCCCTCTATAGACAACTAGTTTAATTATGCTTGTATAATTACATGTGGATGTTCTAACGTAATAGATTTATGAGGTAATTTTCTACTCAAAATTAAAGAAAACACGGTTACAAATTTAGCACTTCTTTCATCTTTAGATGGCTAAAAGCAATTTAACCTTTCAGTATTTTACAACATGCTTTATAAGAAACGTGTATAACTTTCTAAAGCTTTGTCTATTTTTCAATAGATGATACAATCTGAACAGGATCCATTTATCCAGTATACTAAATATGAAAAATATTTTCAAAATAATGCCATGAAACTACTTGAAAACTTAACGGCAAGAAGTATGCAGATACTTGTAAGACCAATCATCTCATTATTTCTACTTCATTAATGATGTTGAAAAATTAAACTTACATTTATCTAACACTTCATCTGAAACATCGAGAACACCTAAACATGAAAAGTGCTCTTTCAATGCTCCTTTCTTCACCATCTTACTGCTTTACGAAAACCCGCGAAAATGTACGCACAAAGCCGCGCATGACTTTGACCTTGACTCTCCATTGGTTAATGAATTTTAAGGAGCCGCATGTACCCTTCCAAGCTATGTTAATATCAAACAAGTAATTAAACTTACCTGAAAACTATGAAGAACTTCAGTTTACCATCAATGTAATTTCAACAATAATTCCAAGATTAAACCGACGAGCATAACAAAATCGCAACCTCATTCCAAACGCCAACATACAAAGTGGTCTGAGAAAATATTCTTTGCATTGCGCAGACGCCAAAGCAAAGACTATAAAGCGAAAAAGCAATTTCTTCTGTACCTAACAGGTACCTAAGATATAAAAATAATTTAAAGAAAAAAAAGTAATACAATAATAATAATAATAAATAAGAACTCCGAACTATTACTTGCAATATTTGAAAATGATTAATTTTGTAAACTTATAACTGTCATATGATATTAAAAATTAAATACTACAGGTATATGGGAAAGTAACATATCTTTCTTAAGAAATAAGGAATTATTTCAATTGCTGTAAAATCTGAATAACGAAATGTATAACACTATATAAAGTAGATTTAAATGTTAAGAACCGCAATTAATATTATTTAACTATTATTTTTAATTAGTCTTACAATACAAAATGATTCGTTAAAACAAATGCATAACATTTTATTACAATTACAGTAATTAAATTGAAATATGGGCCCGTTTCGAAATTTATATAATAAAATTTACAACAATAGTACTACTGATAGAGATTAAAAAAATATATATATTATGATAGGGCAATATTCTCAAATTAAAGAATAATATTCATATTATAATGTTTATCATATCTACAACTTTTCATAAGTTATATAGATACAGTTTAAGGTGAATTACATTAAGCTAGGTTAGTTCAGAATGTTTACATTAAAATTAGCAGTCTATTAAAACATAGGTACCGTACTGTATCTAATAATTTTATTCATGCATAAATGTCTTTATAAATAAGATCTACATTTGCAACAAAGACATCTTTCTGTTAGGTTATTAAGTTTTGTAGACTGCAATGGGCAGGACATGTGGCACGAATGAGGAATGAAAGAGGGGCATGGAAGCTTCTTGTAGGATAACCAGAGGGAAAGCAATAGGTAGGCCAAGAATGAGGTGGGAGAATAACACGAATCATGATTTGAGGGAAATATATTATACTGAAGATGATTGGAAAACATTAGCACAGGATAGGGATTTATGGAGAGCTTATGTCTGCATGAATCTATGGGTTTGATAGTCCCAACAATTTATTTTTACACTTTTTAAATAATTAATGTTTTAAAAATAAATATACTCTCAAAATTATAAATATTTTTTAAGGATATATTAAAATTCTTCTTCTTGCTGCTGCTTCCAATGTAAGTAGCTTGCCTGTTATTCAATAAATCACTTATAGCTTAACTCATCTTTCCACCTTTTTTTTTTTGGTCGTACTGGTCTCTTCCTTTCCAAAGGTAATGAATGCATCCCTAGCAATCTGGACTATTCTTGTCTTAAATACAATTTACATGATCATTCCATTCTTGTTTTCTGCCTAATATCCAATCAGTTATTTTATTTAAATGTAATTTCAAAACTTAAAATACCCTGTTTGGTTGCAATGTTTATATCTGTACATTTAACTGCACTTTAAAAAGTAAACTAAAAATACATTAAAAATACTATTTGGGCCTTAAAATTTCCTGACATTTGTCTTATAGGTGAGAAAAAAACATTTAAAAAATTTCACCCAGGAAACACCTCAACCAAACTCAGGTCTGCTTCATCTGAGGTATTAACATTACCAATTGACCACAATGGTGGACCCTATTCTTCCCTCAAATTCTCTTCAGTTCTTTCTTGGACTTCAAATTGCATGTTCTTTTATCTCTCTTAACAATTTTCTACAGATGCTCAATTGCATTTACATATGGTGACTGAGCAAAACATTTTTAACTCAATTAATATTAACCATGTCCTGTTGAGTTAACCTTGTCCTGATGAAATATGTGATTTACAGACATCTGTATTTTCTGAATACTTTTTCTTCATCACGGTTTAGGCTTATTTACTAGCCAGTTCCGGCTTCAAATTGCTGCTGTTTTCATCTTTTCTTTGGTCTTCCCAAACTTCTTCTTCCTCATGATGAATAGTTGTATGCTGCTTTTGGTATTCTATTTTCAGTCATCCTTGCTAAATGTTCTTTCCAGTTTGTTCTGTATTTCATCAGTGTTGTGTTTAATTGTTCTACTTTTAGTTCTCTTATTTCTGTGTTATGTTTTTTGTCTATTCTTTGATATCCTGCTATTGGTATGAGGAATTTCATTTCAGCAGCTTGTATTCTAGAAGCCTTGGTGCAGAGCTACAGGACTTGCGCTGGTTCAAGTCCCCATGGGGGAAGACATTTTCCTCATAGAATTTCGGCCAGTATGGGACCAGTGCCCACCCAGCATCATGAGGCATTTGGGTAGCTACAATAAGTAATGACTCCAGGTTGAGAAGACCAGCTATAATGGCTGGGGGACCCGACATGCTGACCACATGTCACCCCTACACTGGCTTATGATCGTCAAACTCTGTGATTAACACACGTGGACATGAGGCCAGCAGCCAGCTGGTAGGCCAAGGGCCTTCAAGGCCTGTCGCGCTTGGAGAGGAGACTTTGTATTCTGGCAGATTGTTGTGTTGTTACTGTTTATGTTTCGGATCCATAAGTAATAATAGGAACTGCCATTGTCTTGCATAATTTCATTATAGAGTCTTTCCTGGATTTATTTTTCAAAGTTCTTTTTAGTGTTTCTGTTATATAATTAAACTTATTTAGTTTGTTATTTATATCTGTTTCCATTGTGTATGATATTTTGCAACCTAGGAAGTTATATCTTATCACTTGTTCTATTGGTTTATTTTCTAATATTATCTTTGTCCAAACTGGATGAGCACCCTTGAAAGTCATTCATTTTTATTTTCTGATGATATTTCCATGTTTTATTTTTTTTATTTTTCATTCTTTGTAACTCACCTTCTGTTTTTGCTATTAAAATCTGGTCATTTACTAAGTTAATACCCCCAGTCATCATTTGCTTCCATGATCTTATCATGTCATCAAAATAAATGTTAAAAAAGAGTGGTTGATAGTGGACAACCTTGTCTAACTCCTCCTGTTATATGTAGGCCTATTGGTTCCCTTTGATTTATTTTTATTTTTATTTATGTTTTCTCATACATTTCCTTAATTACTGTTATCAAGTGTGGTAGAATTCCTTTTTCACTTAATATGTTCCATAATTTTGGTCTAGACACTTTATCAAAAGCTTTCTTATAATCTATAAAGAGGATGTGTGTTTCTAAGTTGTTATTCTATTCGCTTCTTTGTTATTTGTTTTAAAGTGAATATGTAGTCTGTGCAGCTTCTTCCTTTCTTAAAACCTGTCTGCTCTTCTGATATTATTGCATCTACTATAGTTGTTAATGTTTGGTTGATCATTTTTGCAAATATTTTGTATGCTGCACATAGTAAGCTTATTCCTCTATAGTTTTCTGGCTTTGTTTTATCACCTTTTTTCTTCTCTTCTTCTTCTTCACTTCCTGGTTTAGGCAAGAGTTGCCTGTTCCATCTTCACTAATAGATCTAAGACCATCTCTTCCGAGGACGTCCGACATCTCTTCTTCCTCTTGGAAAATAATGGAAGATTTTATTTGGTAATCTACTTTCTTCCATTCTTTCTACATGTTCTTTCCACTGTATCTTGTTGTTAAATATCTTTTCTTTTATGGAGAAAATATTCAAATTATTTTTCCAATTTTCCATTCTTCTGGTTTTGTATTTTGTTTCCAGCACTTGTTATAGAATTTTAATAACCTTTCTTGGAAATTCTTTGGGGCATTTTTTTAGCAATTCTATGTTTATATTGTCTATCCTGCATGCTTTATTATTATTACATTTCTTTAGTGTTTCTATCATTTCTTGCATTTCTAATTCATCTACTTCTGCATATTGTTTGTTTGTCTGAATACTTTGTTTCAAAATCTTCTTTAAGATATCATATGTTTTCCCATTGATGAAGCATAGATTTCTAACACCACTGGATGATATGCACACCTTTCTCCAGACTAACAGAATTACATCTTTAAGGTAGAATATACCTCATAGTGAGAATTCCTAAAATAAGTAAAGAATTACATCTGTTTCATAGAGACTGATTTTGGTTTTTTGACCATATAACTCTATTCCTTAGACCCTGGCACTTATTCACATGATATTTTTCAAACTTTAATCCCTCTATCAGTTATTTTCACTTACCTAAGGTTTTATGTGACATCGTTTACATTTGTATACATTCCTCCATAAACAATATTTGATGAATTGTTCACTTACTTCTTAGATAATTTTTTTTTTTTAGTGAGTAGATTCCTGGAACTATTAGCCTTGGATTAAATCTGAGTTTCCTGATTGCCAAACATTCAAACTTCTCTGTCTTCTCTGCTGTGCCGAATAGGAAACATGAGAGGATAGTACCATTAAGAGAGCCGGCCTCCTGTTTTGAAGGATCATAACTGATGCTTGGGCATAAATACTATTCTTTAAATTCAGTACCTTCTTAGTGTGTAAAGATATGATAAGTAAGCTCAAAAAAGGCCAAACTTTAGCTTTAGCTATACCAATGAAATTGAAAAAATATGTTTTATATATATATATATATATATATATATATAAATGAATGCATGTGTGTGTGTATGTTCAGTTCAAACACCTGGACTGATTTGAACCAAATTTGGTACACATAAATTACAATCTGACAATGTGGCTATAAGGGGTAAAATATTGCTAGAAATAATGAAGAAATGGAAAAAGATCAGCATCGACCTACATATGGAGGGTTTAGAAGTCAATCAGTGTAAGTGAAAGTTTTGCTGAAAATCATCATCATCCTGTATCATGGCAGCTGCTGCCATCTTCTGGAAACCAAATGCTATTCCTCTCTGTCCATCCATTGATCTTCCTCCAATCCTCTGATATTCATAGCTGCTTGTACCCCTTCTATCCAAGTTTTCTTTGGTCTTCCTCCTTTATATTGGGATCCATTCCGTAACAATTTTAGGTAATCTTTGTTCTGGCATTCTTTTGACATGGCCATACCACTGTAATTTTTTCTTTTCTATAATGTCTATGATGTCCGGCTCCTCTTGTACACCCATAATTTCCCTTATTTCTTTATTTCGTATTCCATCCATTCTAGATTTTCCAGCTGATCTTCTTAAAACATCTGTACTTAAAATTCTTTTCATTTCCCTGGTAGGAATTTGCCAGACTTCAGCACCATATGTTAAAATGCTCTGAATTATGGTTTGATATATTTGTAATTTTCTATTTTTTTAATATTTTTGCTCCATGAAACAGAGTTTAAAGCTTTTATTGCTTGTTTTGTTTGTGTGATTCTATTTTTAATTTCCACTGTGTTATCGCCTGAATGGTCTAATTTTGTTCCTAAATAAGTGCATTCAATACTAGGTTTTAGTTCTTCTCCATTGTTGAAATTTATATTTTCCATTTCTTCTCCTATAACACAGATATATTGCTGAAAATATCTCATATATTGTAACTGCTTCCTTATTATTAAAATGTTTAGTTGACAAAATGCTTAGGTCACTATTTTACTTTTCTAATTCCAGATGGTAGCACCTGTACTGATAATGGAATAAATAAACCAAATTGCTCAGACGTCACTTATGTAAGTAAGTTTGAAACACATTGCTCTTTGTCGTAGCATACAATTAGAACTAATAATCTGTTTCTGTTATACAATCAGTGATTATAAGTATGTCCTTTCCACCAGTCGAAAATTATCCTTTTTCGGACACTGCTTTTGAGTATCTACCAGAAAATGAACATAGTTTGTTTGATTCAGGATGTAGATTCTAACTTTATTAAATATATATAGGAAATAACACTACTGAGATTTCTTTCAATTTTAATGAGTTTGATATTTTGACCTACCTCATATTTCTTGATTTTTATGCAGATTCTAACTTCTAAAATATGGTGTAATTTCATTTGATCACTCAGAAATGTCTTATTTTTTTCTATCTATCTTCGGGTTTTTTACAACTGCTGCTGTCTTCCCTTGCCAAACCTCCAAAGCCTACAATCTTGGGCATCTTCAATGCTTAGCCCTCTTGCTGCATTAATGTCTTCATGTTTTCCTTCCATGTTAACTTTGGTCTCCCTCTTTTCTTCTTTCTGCTCGGATGCCATTGATATAGTTGCTTTGGCCATCGCTCATCTTTCATTCTTAAAACATGTCCTAACCACTTTAATTCCTTCTCCTCAATTTTTTCAATTATGCTTTCTTCTGCTTCCATTATATTTCTAATTTCCTTATTTGTAACATGTTCTAATTTTGACTTTCTGGAACTTCTGCCGTAAATAATCCATTTCTAGTGCTAATAGTCTATTCTTGTAGTACTTATTGATTGTCCATACCTCACTTCCATACATTGCAACAGATCCACCAATGTTTATTTTGTCTTATTTTTCAAAAGCTATTAAATTGATATACCATATTTATGCATGTATAGGCCGCACTATTTACCTAAAATTAAGTTTCAAAATTAGGGTGCGGCTTATACATGAAATAACTAGATAACTGGTACATATTAGGAAGTTTCTGCGCTATTGATGTACACCACTGAATTACAAGGTCATGACGTGTCATAAATCGCCTTGCCCAGCCATAACTTTCTTTAAATTCATTGCATGGGATTTCCACATTCTTGGCCCTTAAGGCCTTCGAATTGTATAATTTCGATGGCTACAGAAAATCTGCCTGTCCTTGTTTTCTGTACGTAATCCAGGAGAACTCTTTCTGTAGATATTTTGCTTTCTTTCCATGGAAAGATTATCGATGTTGTGATGTGTTTTCAAGTGCATGTTTTGTTTGGATGCACCATCGCACATTTTTTTCGTCCACATCAAATTTTCTTCCTGCTTCCTGTTTCCATGTTCTGCTGCACAGTGCACACTTGTAGCTTGAATTTGGAGGTAAAACTTACTCTGCACCAGACCGATCCATGTTTACACACAGTGAACAGGAATGACAATGAATACCATACCTACCAACTGACCACCCCTTTTACCCTTGAGTTAATTACTGTGCCACAGCCTGAATGTACCATTACATAACCGGCAAAAAAAGATTGGGAATTTGCAACATTTCCAGATTTAAAAATGGTGAGATTGGATTATTTTGGTAACAACTGAAAAAAAAAATCCATTCAGGTAACAGAGGTGAAGTGACAAGAGTTTCTTTCAACAAAAAATTGGAAAATTTAATAATTTGAAATAGAAAAACCTATACTGAAGAGGGTAAAATAAATTGGTTGAAAATAAAATGGTTAAGATATTGCAAAAATGAAAAAAATTATATTTTCTATAAAGAAACATTACAGGATCAAATTTCATTTTTGAGATCAACATTAAATTGACTTCGAAATGAAGGCCTGCTAATTTAATCAATATTGTTCAAGATCCAGATCATAGATTTGTTGATGAGATTAAAAAAATGCTTATTTAGAACTTCTGTCGTGTATTATCACTCATTTTATAAAAAATGTACCGGTACCTTAAATAAACTGCAGAACATTGCATCATCTTCAAAGACAAATGAAATGAATAATCTTGCAGAGAATGGCAGTGACAGTAATGAATATATAAATTAAATTTATCAAAAAATTCAGTTTTTGTGTTAAATCAAGATTATTTTTTAAACTATTTAAGTTTAGTTTTTATCATCATCATCATCCCTCACGCATTAGGTCTTTGCCTGTTCCGATCTCACATCTGTTCAGCCCAATGCTTTCTTGGTCTTCCCACCAATCTTCGTCATACAGGATTATACATTAGTGCCATCTTTGGTATCCTATCCTCTGTCATTCTTTGCAGATGCTCCTTCCAATTGTTCCTGTGTTCTCTATTTGTTGAAGAAGTGGTTGTTCTTTTAAGTTCCTCTCTAATATTCTCATTTCTAATATATTCTTCTCTTGTACAACCTCTCACAGCCCGTAGGAATCTCTTTTCCGCTGCCTGAATTTTACCTTTTTTCTTTTGCCTTCAGGATCCAGGCCTCACTTCCATACATCACCACTGGTAGTGCCATTGTCGAGTAAAATCTTAGCTGCATATCCTTTCTTACTTTGTTCCTCAGTGTTCGTCTGATTGTTCCACAAATATGTTGAAATTTCTGCATTTTTTATTTATATCTTGATCTTCTTCATAAGTTATATCGCAGCTCAAATACTGGAAGTGTGAAACCTGTTCCAACACTTTATCTTCTGATGATCTTGTAGAAGATTTCCGGGCTGTTGGCCATGGTCTTAAGGCTTGTAGTTCCCCGACATTTTGCCAGAGACTGCGTCTGGCATCCTCAAGGGTTGTCTTGAGACTGGCAATTTTGTTGACTATCTGCCCTATTTATACATTTATCCACGATGCATTCTCTGCACAGTCCGTTTCTTCATAGAAGAACACATCGCGGATAAATTTATATATATATAGGGCAGGTAGTCAACAAAATTGCCAGTCTCAAGACAACCTTGAGGATGCCGGACACAGTCTCTGGCGAAACGTCGGTGAACTACAAGCCTCAAGACCACGGCCAACAGCCCAGAAATCTTCTACAAGATCATCATAATAACTCCAGCCTAAGTCAATATACTTTATCTTCTATTACTATTTTTGTTCTTACTGGGTACTTTAGTTTTTATATCTTCTAAAAGTTAGTTATTGTATTACTTTTCATTAACTGTTGGAGAATCAAAACGAATAATAATTAAACAAACTAATAAAAGATCAGAATATAGTGAACCATGTAAGATCTCTCAGAATTGTTTGGCTTGGACATTTGATAAGAATGGATGATCAGAGACTGGACAAGAAGCTCTATAAATGGAAACCTATAGGAGGCAGAGCAGTTGGAAGACAGAAGATCAGATGGGAGGATGAACAAAGAAATGAAAGAAAATGAAAGTGACCAATTTGAATATGGCAAGAGACAGATTGGCATGGAGAAGGATTGTTGAGAAGGCCAAACTTTCATTTTTGAAGTTGTTGCGCATTAGGATGATGATTACTTTTCATTAAAAAAATTCTTATAATTTTTAGAATTACCTGTATTTTCTGGATTTCACATTTAAACTATCTAATTATCTCGTTTTTATTGTTTATTGACTTACACTGATTGGCTTCTGAATCCTCCATATATTCCAGCATAAACCCTAGAATACTTGAAGTAATGTCAACTACTCCGTAAACTCAGTTTGAATATAAGACAATCTAGAAAATGTTCCACGAGGATTAGAGACCCCTAGTATCCCCATGATGGGGATGAAATGGGGTGACAGATAAAATAATGGAAAACTACCGATATTAATGTCAAATTTATAGTTTTTGGGATTGCTGAGCCCATTAGTAATGGTCCCAGTGACATTTAAATACAACTTTAACTCTAGCACTGCTCTTAAGGATGAGGGAATAATAAAGAACTCCACTGCACTACATGCCTAGAAAGTCCTTGCCCTACCAGCTGGCTGCTGGCCCCATATCCACATGTGTTATTCACAAAGGAAGATGAGGGGAATGTTTAAGAGTGAAAACTAAAATAACAAAAATACCGAGTTTGGTTGATATTACTTCAAGTATTCTAGAGTTATGCTGGAATATATGGAGGATTCAGAAGCCAATCAGTGTAAGTCAATAAACAATAAAAACGAGATAATTAGATGTTTTAAAAGTTTAATCCGGAAAAATACACAGGTAATTCTAAAAATTATAAGAATCCATAGTTTTTGGGGTCGCTAAGCTGATTGGTGACAATCTAAATGGTATTTTATCCCAAGTTTGACCTTAACACCCAAATGGGGGTGAAGGGAGTTGAAAACGGGTGAAAAATAAGATTCCAAAAGTGGCTGAGATTAGTTTTGAATCTGTAGTTTGTGGGGTTGCTGTCAGTTGATAACAGTGTTGATGTTATTTAAGCTCACCCTTAAGGGGCTGAGAAGGAATAGAAAATAAAATATCCAAAGTTACGTAGATTAGTGTCGAAATCATGGTTTTCAGGATCATTTATCTGATTAGTGACAGCCTCCATGACATTTAAGCCAAGAAACAACATAACACCGGTCGACGAGAGGCTACTGATGATGGAGATAAGCTCCGAAACTGCAGTCTAGAAGAAAAAGGATATGAGGTGAGGTAATAAAAACATTAATTTAATTATTAAATTAATATTAAGAAGCCAGAACAGGCAACTCTTGCCTAAACCAGGAAGTGAAGAAGAAGAGATATTAAGAAGCTAAAGCTGTTACTATGATTGAAATAAGTATATTGAAGTACACAACTAAATTATTGTAATCAAATGGTGAAGAGAAAAATTTACGAATTAAATAAAAATAAAACATAGTTTTATTTGACATGTTAACATGTCTGAAGAAGGTACAGTGTACCGAAACAGCTGTCACTGAATTATATAATAAATATGAAAATCAAATAAAACTACGTTTTATTTTTATTTAATTAATAAATATGGATTTTCATCAAGTAAACACCAACTCAATTGATTAGAAAAATTTATGCCTGAACCGGGAATCAAACACCAAACCTTCAACTTTCCGTCCTGATGCTCTTAACCATTGAGCTAATTCAGGCTTCCTTCCCATCAAAAAAAAAAATTCTCTTTACCATTTGATTACAATTAATTTAATTCTTAAATTAAACCTCATAGTTTTTTTTCCCCCTGTGAAAGTTAAATATTTAAGCCCATGTTTGACATCCAAGACCCTAAGGATGGGTTAAAATTAATTTTCCTAATGTGACCAATATATTGTTCATATTTTAGTGGTCACAGTCCCAATGACATTTAAGTCCAAGTTCGACTCCTAGCACCCCAAACAGGGTTGAGAAGGGATGGAAATGAAAACAGAGAATGAGATTAATCTCAAATCCATAGTTTTCAGGGTTCGTGATTGATGTCACATAAGTCCAAGTGTAACCTCTAGCATACCTAGAGGGAGAGGGATGAAAAATAATATATTTTTACGAAATTACCGAGATTAGTGCCTAATCCATAGTTTTCAGGGTCACTAAGCAAATTGGTGATGACATGTAAGCTCAAAATCCTAGCATACCTAGGCAGGAATGAAAATAATATATATAAAATTATTGTGATTAGTTTCTAATCTATAGAGTTTGAGGTTGCAAAACTGATTGTGACAGTCCAGATGTTATTTAAGCCCAAGTTTGAGCCCTTAAGCATCACTAAGGAGGATTGGGGGGATGAGAAGGGTTAAAAATAAAATTTCAAAAAGTGACCAAGGTTACTGTCAAATCCACAGTTTCTGGGACCACTGAGCCCTGTGATCATAGTACTAATGATATTTAAGCCAACATTTTACCACTAGCATCCCAAGTGGGGCCACAGTGGATAACATGAAGATAATCATCTTCTTGTATCTTGTAAGCCCATGTTTCCCTTAACAGAGATTTAGGTGTTCTCCCCCTACAGGGAAGAATTTGAACCAGACTAATTTAGTTACACTTGTTTTCGTATAGATGTCATTTGAGTGGTCCGTGGTCAGCGGTCCACCTCATACTGACATCTAGGAAACCAAGGTAGTACTAGGATGGGAAAATTCAGTAAAATTTTGCTTAGAGGCCTTTTCATTCAGGGTTTACGAGTTTTTGAAGTATACTGATGATGAAGAACAAAGTAATTGTTTATTTTTTATCAGCTTGATTTTAAAAAGTATCACGTATTAATAGCAGAAATGTGTGGTGTAAGTCAAGCTACTGTGTCCTTGGTATGTTTAGAAGAAAATCCAGATCAGAAGCTCGTCCACATTTTCTGTGTTCCGGAAAACACATAAATGAGTTGAAAAGATTGACAGATTTAGACAACTTTGAGAAAGACGTAGTGTGCAGAATTGTTTTTAATTTTATGACCATGATGAATCTCTCACAGCAGAAAAGGTTTCCTAGTCTCTAAAGGACATCTCTTACATAGGATCCATTATTTCCTCTTTGAGAATATTACAAACAAATTTAGGTTTCAAATATAAGAAAACTAACTTACTTACTCACTGGCACTATCGAACCCGTAGGTTCATGGCCGCGCGGACATAACTCTCCATACATCTCTATCCTGAGCTAATGCTTTCCAATCATTTCCTGTATAATCTACTTCCCTCAAATCATAGTTAATATTGTTCTCCCACCTCATTCTTGGTCTACCAACTGGGCGTTTTCCTTCTGGCTTTCCTACAAGAAGTTTCCATGCACGTCTTTCATTCCCCATACGTGCAACATGTCCTGCCCATCGCAGTCTACGAGACTTAACTGTTCTTATTATATCTGGCTTCCTATAAAGACCATGTAGTTCATTGTTATGTAGTCTTCTCCATTCACCTGTCTGTTCATCTCTCTTTGGTCCAAAAATTTTCCTAAGAACTTTATTCTCAAATACTCGTAATCTCCTTTCCTCCCTTAAAGTAAGAGTCCATGTTTCGCACCCATATAATATAACTGGTAGAATAACAGTTTTATATATTTTCAGGTTAACATTTTTTGAAAGGAGTTGGGATATCAAAAGTCTCTGCAATGCATAATAGCATGCATTTCCAGAATTGAGCCTATGTTTAATTTCTTTGTGCATCTCATTCCTGTTAGTGATTATTGTTCCTATGTATTTGAATTCAGCCACTTCCTCAAAATTTCCCTCATTTGTCATTAGCTGTCCATTTCCATTATATGCTGAATTTCTACGTGTGACCATAAGAAAACTAATGATAGTGAAAATTTCTTATGACATATTTACACTAACGGTAAAATTCTTAAGAACAATACATGAAATTCGAGTTTCTGAAAACATGAGATCAAATCATACAATTAAAATCCATTTGGCAAGACTCCTCTAAAAGTAGTGTATTAAAGGTCCCTGTAGAGAAGGGGAACTGACTTATAAGTATGCCATATAGGTTCACAAAGATGAGTTTTTTATGAGAATGCAAGTGGATATTTTGTCTAAATTAACATCTGACTATCATGAAAATCGGCTGCAGTGGACTAGTGGTCATGCTCCTTGCCTCTGGTCCCGAGGGTCGTGGGTTCAAACCTGGCTGAGGTCAATGGATTTTTTAGGACGGAAAAATCCAAGGAGCAAGTCCTCCAGGAGGGACTTTAAGCCATGGGTCCCGAGTCTGAAGATTTTCAGGCTCGTAAAAAATCCTTAAGCCTGAATGAAAAGGCCTCTAAGCAAAATTTACCAAATTTTCCCGTCCTAGTACTACCTTGGTTTCCTAGATGTCAATATGAGGCGGAACGCTGACCACGTACCACTCAATATGACATCTATACGAAAACAAGTGTAACTAAATTAGTATGGTTCAAATTCTTCCCTGTAGGGGGAGAGCGCCTAAATCTCTGTAAAGGGAAAATGCAGGCTTAAAAAAAATATATTATTGATATGTAACTCTAGAAATTAAGCATAATGTGAATGAATCTACATACTGTAATTTTATTTAAAACTCTAGCATACTGGGAGGTAAAATAGGGTTTGCAATATTTAGAGATTCAATAAAAATGTATTTGCTTGACTTACTTGCTAATGAAAGAGGACATCAAATAATATGACTTACCCCATATCACTGTCATTACAACCTCATTCAATTAGTGTGGACTTAAGTAAAGTATGTGGTTGCTTATAGAAGTAATACTTTCAAAATTGCTGATGTTGAACAACTTGTTAATGAAGAACTTGACAATATGATGCAAGAACAATGAGTCTCCTGTGTAAAACTTGCAGAACAACTTAAATAAGACAATTTTGTAAAAAATAAAGGCAAGCATAAAATTCTAGAACCAATTATAATAAATATAAAAGACAGTGACAAGGAAGAAAATGACAACAATGATGATGATGAGAGAGAGAGATGAGACAGATGGGAGTGAAGTAGAGCCCCTAGCAGTTCCTTTGGAAAAAAGCCAGGTAAAATTACTTACATCAATAATAGATTACATGACTTTCAAACAGTCACATTAAGACTTACTTACAATTGAGGGGCTCAGTGGAATAAGGGCCCATCCCAACCGATGGTTGATTTTTAGTTATTTGCAGATTATGTATCCTATGGCCATCTTCTATTAATCTGTAGAAGCTCATAATTCTAACTTTGCTCAAAAGAGGGTAAATGAGACTTTTTGTCTAAGAAAAATTTCTAACTTATTCACGCGCGCGGGAAATAAAGGCCCATCCCAACTGCTGACACATGACCATATACTGTCCGCTACTCTGTAGTCCGCTGCAATACTGACTAGCATTGCCAGCAAATATCAGCAAATGCAGAATGGCTGATGCAGCAGGTTCTTGTGCAAATGGAAATAGTGTAATAAAATTTAAGAAAAGAAAAATAAATGTGCAAGGGTGAAATAAAACGAAGCAGAACATTTTACGCAACAGTGGAAAGGAATATATATCGACCTGAATCAGTTGCTTCAAGAGGTGCAGACGAAATTGCTAGTTGTTTATTAAAAGCTGTGCCACTGATTGAAAAAGGTGCTAATAAAAAGAAACTTATAGTGTATATAGTGATTCATGTGTTGTTCAAAACAAGAATTATACAATAATGGGACTTTGGCTGTACGTGATTGATTGTGGTCGGTTTGAACAAATTAAACATAAATTTCTTGTACCAGGTCACACTTTCCTCCCCTGTGATGCTGACTTTGGTGTGATTGAAAAAGTTAAAAGAAAAACACAAGTGGTTTATACACCTGAACAGTGGGTTCACCTCATAAGAAAGAGTTGAACAAATAAACCATTCACAGTAATTGAGATAAATGCAGAAGATTTTAAAGATTTGGATAACTTAAATAAAATGTTCACAAAGAGAAATGTGACGCTGGACAAGCATAAGGTAGTCATCAGAAAAGCATCTCAGTTTCATTTTGTGGAAAACAGACATGTAATGTACATAAAATCCAGTTTCGGTGATTTGGCTTTAGAGGAAGTATTTTTGTTTTGTAAGCCTTTGTTTTCCCTTTACAGAGATTTAGGCGCTCTCCCCCTACAGGGAATAATTTAAACCATACTAATTTAGTTACACTTGTTTTCGTATAGATGTTATTTTGAGTGGTCCGTGGTCAGCGTTCTGCCTCATACTGACATCTAGGAAACCAAAGTAGTACTAGGACGGGAAAATTCGGTAAATTTTACTTAGAGGCCACTTCATTCAGGCTTAAGGGTTTTTTATGAGCCTAAAAATCTTCAGACTCAGGACCCATGGCTTAAAGTCCCTCCCGGAGGACTTGCTCTTTGGATTTTTCCATCCTAAAAAATCCATCAACCCCGGCCGGGTTTGAACCCGCGACCCTCGGGACCAGAGGCAAGGAGCATAACCACTAGTCCACCGCGGCCGACTTAGAGGAAGTAATAAGCTTTAAAAAAAAAAAGGGAAAGGAAAGTGTCCTGTATTACGAGATGTAATATTGACAACAAAATCTCCTAACGGTAGGATGATAAAGAAGACATCATGACTGTCATGACATTTGTACCACCTGTACACCAGACATTTTATCAGTAGCCTTAAATCAGATGATGCTGCTGCTGATGATGATGATGATACAAATGCTGCAAATGTAGAATACGTAGATTAATGCAATATTCAAGTTAAAAAGTGTTATTTAATTTGTTTATTTATGTTGTATTCTTTTATATTCTCAATTTTCTTTTTCTTTGATTAGACATATGAAACAATATAGTGATCTACACATTTGCAGGCAGAAAGCTTATTTTATGTACAAAACATGTACCAAATATTATCAATCTGTGCTCTATATATTTTACTCAATGTTGGTTGGTTGGTTGGTATCTAATGTCGAGCACTTGATAATGAAATCATTCGCTCTCTTACACTCCAATATTTAGCAGAAAGGCTGGTCTCTTCTACAAAAGCTGGACAACGGAGGAGATGGTTTCTTTCCATATCTTCATTTAAATTGCAAAAAGGGCATTTAGGTGAATCTGTTATGCCAATTCTGTGTAGGTGTTTATTCAAGCAGTCATGTCCCGTTAGCAGTCTGAATGTTGCTACTGCAGATTTTCTTTGTAATGTAGTAATGTCATAAGCTTGTAGATTTTCCCATTCCTTTCCAGATGTTTTGGTGGTGTATTCTTCTCTAAGTTTATTGATGTATTTATTTGAGATAATTCTTTTGATAGAGTGAAAGGAAACTGGAGCAGAAGTTGGGTTTGAAACAATTTTGCTACCCTTCTTGGCTAGAAAATCGGCTATTTCATTGCCTGTCACTCCACAATGGGCCGGAATCCATTGAAGTACAACTTTTTTATGTAGACGGGATAAATGTTTTATCATTTTGTGACATTCGATAATTTTGATGCTTTTGGGTGTTGTATCTCGTGTTTATAGCAAGAATGGCTGCTTTGGAGTCACATAGAATTACAACTTTTGTAAATTTTTGGATGTGATATAAAAGATTTTGTAAACTTAAGAAAATTGCTAGAATTTCGCCATCAAAGTTTGTTGAATTTGTGTTTAGTTTACGATAAAAGGAAAAAAGTGGACATACTGCACCAGCACCAGTGCCACCATCATTTGGTAGGCTGGAGCCATCTGTAAAAATATGTATCCATTCAGGAGCTGGGTATCTTAGATTTATCATTTCCAGTGACATTTGTTTTAAAATATATGGAGGAGTTTCAGATTTCTTGATGTCTCTTCTGTTAAATGAAGGTTATATTCGATTTCCAAAAATTCTAGAGGGTTGTTTCTCATCTGCATATTTTCTTTTGAATGTGGAAGTTGCAATTTCTGTTTGATTTCTTGTACAATGCTTAGGAAGCTTTGCTGAGATTTTAAACATACTTATGGTTTTCTTTGGGTCCAGTTATTATGGGGTAGCCTTAAAAATTTTTCATACTGTGTGACTGCTGTTTTCTCAATTTCAGATGCTATGTTTGGGTTATTTGTTAAGATTTGCATGGCAGTGATTGTGTTGTTTTAACGGCTCCTGTTATCAGACGGAGGATTTGGTTCTGCAATTTATTAAGTTTTTCCACTTTAGTAGTTACTAGGATTTCTTCACAATATTGAAGTACAGGTTTGATGTACATTTGGTAGAAGGTGTTTAGGTTTGTGTGTTGCAACCCCACTTTTTCCCTGCTAATCGTTTTAATAATGGTAACCTTGTTTCTTTCTATCTTTGTACATATATTCTCCATGTGTTTCTTCCATGTTAATTTTGTGTCCAGAGTTATTCCTAAATATTTTGCTTCATGTGTTTGAGTTAATAATTCACCCTCCAATTCCAGAGTGATGGGTAGTGGTTTCTTTCTTAATGTAAATAGTTGATAATTTGTTTTCTGTATATTTATCTTCATTAAGTTCTGGGATGTCCAATTCTCTAACTGTATTAGTGATTGTTGGGCTATGGTTATTAATTGTTGACTTTGGTTTTTCGGTTTGGAGACCCATATTACAACATCATCAGCAAAAAGTAGGGTTTTCGTTTCGAGCTTTTCTATATGCTTAGGTAGATCATTAATGTAGATATTGAAGAGAATGGTACTGAGTACAGAACCCTGTGGTAAACCTCGATGTGTTTGTTGGTATTTAGAGAGGTGATTATTATACTTTGTAGCGATTTTATTAAATTCTACATTGAGTAAAATGGCTGCGGAAAGGCTACTGTTTTTAACAGAGAGGAGACCCTTTAATTCCTTCCATCGAAGGCTTAAAGGAACCGACCTGGACAGTAACCTAGTGTCCAATCCCTCACCTTCTCGTGGTGCAGCTGTTAGTAATCATGCTTATGCATGATGAACGAAAGGGAAGGGCTACTCACCAACAAGCACTGGTCAGCTTGGTGAGTTTTTCTTTTTTGACCGAATTGGTATTACTTCTCCTCCCCATACCAATTCCCTCTTTCAACTTTTCTATCCAGTCTCCCTTGACTGACCTCTTGTTTCTTTTGACCCTGATGGTATTAGAGTACTCGAGGCCTAGGGGTTCATTTCTCCTTCCTTCCTATACCTACTTTCTCTCAATGGGTGACGTAACCACCACATGTGGTGCCTACTACTAAACGTTTACTCAATGTAGAATTTAATAAAATGCAATTTTCTCCAAACTTAGTGCAGTTGGGATGGGCCTTTATTCCACTGACCCACTTCATATTGCATACCTTGATTTTTGTATGAAATGCTGTCATACTGTATGAGAACATTACTTACTTACTTAATACAGGCTTTCCACTTTACAGCAGTTTGCCTTTGATTCCTGCCTTCCAGAGATTCCTATCTTCCCATTGTCCATCTTCCATACTCCTCTTCATCATGGCGTCATATATTCCCTCATACCATGCTCTTCTACTTCTCCCCTTCTTCCTTCTGCCTGGTACCATCCAATCCAACACCTGTTTAGGCCACTGGTCTTCCGACATCCGTTGTACATGTCCATACCACTGTAGAGCTCTCTTTGTTATCCTATCGATAACAGTCTCTTGTGCATCCATTTCTTATCAACGGGAAGTACGGAATAGCCTATTGATGTGATGTACGGTGGGGACTAGTTTCCCCATGACCACTACGGTAGCCGAGAAGGCCCAATAGGAATCCCGAAAATCGGCAAATGAGGCTCTGGTTAGGTCCCCCAAATGCAGGGGTTGGCGAAGAGCTGACAACCCGTTCCATAAAAAATAATTATGTTTCCTGCAAAGAGAGATAAAGCTGGACAGATCAATAGGCATAAACTTTAGCTATGAGAGCATACAAAGTAGATATGGTCACATTGCAGTGCTTCGTTATTAGTTAATGCCATATGCAGGAGGTTTGAATCATATTATATACAATCTTTCACATTTTCTTTGTCTGTAGTCAGATCCTCTATATTAATTTTTTAAAATGATATTATACTATGGTTGAATGTGATTTTCTAGCAGATATAGGAATACTTCTTTAAGGACTTACATTCTAGAGCTAATTTTACTATAACTTCAAATCTGCATTCTATTTTAACTTCTTGACTTTCGTCTTATACTGACTAAAAATTTATTCACATATTAAAGTCATTCACAGTCCAGGGAGATACATTTCTTATACTGCCTTATTAGGTTGTAGTGAATCAAAATTACATAAAAGAAAAATTACGCAAATGTCAGAAATAGATGTAAACCGAGGAGTGCATGAAAATGTTAGTTCAATATAAGGTAAAAATTTGAAATCAAAACTCTTTAAAGTAAATTGATCACATAATTGGTTATTATTATTTCCTCTCTCCGCAATGCCCCATGCTCATATTCTATGCCTATGGCAAGAAATTGTTTTTTGTGTTCTTTTTTTATTTTACAAATGAATCTGAAATTATTTAGCATGGTTTTTATTTACTGTGTTTTTCATGTTGCACCCCATAATATTAAATTAATAGTAATAACACTAACTAACTAACTAACTAACTAACTCACTGGTACTATCAAACCCGTAGGATCATGAATAGTAACAACACTAGTATTATTAATTCTAGAAGAAATAATAGGTTTTAATAAGTGAGTAACATGAACTGCATTGTATTTGTCAATACCTCTCCAGTTGTGAGAACTACGTGGCATGTTAACAATGTGCAATTTAAACTCAGAGCAGCCAAGTACCTCATATGCTTGCAACAGATTATTGACTGAAAGTAGTTCATATGGTTGTGTAATTGAACAATTAAAAAAATAAATCATTCTTCATACTTACTTTAACAAAAAACTTAATAAAATTATATTAGATGGGCGAACGAAACGGATCTTAAAATTGCTGCAGTCACTAAAGGTCAGAAAATTTTCACCCAAAACTTTCACATGCAGATGTCTGAAACTCTACCTTGGCTATGTATTGATTGTAGTGATTTAATATATATTTACCTATCTAATATATAAAAATGAATGTTGGCTTGATTGGCTGGACTCGGCTGGTTTTGTTCCTGTAACAGAATGTCATTGCTTTGGAAATACTGTTGCAATTCTCTGCATGTGCAAGCAGGTGGGGAGGGATAATTCATGGCTATCTAGCTGCCAGAACATTCTGTTTACAAATAGATCAGCTTGTTTAATGTTAGTAGTAGGCAATATTGTATTTATTCAAGTTAATTTATTGTACTTGGGTTTGTTTAGTGTTCATAGTTATGTGCCACCACAGGTAGATGATTTATATCACACTGTCAGTGATTACTATTCTTAGAAATGTATACTGTTCAAGAAATTCTGAAGAAATTCTCTCTTTATCCACTAGAAGGGAAATTAGATATAGTCATATCATATATTTGTCATATCTCTTTTACCGGCCTTACAATGTATCACACAGGACTGAAAGTGGCAACATAATGAGACAAGCAAAGAAGGGTCATTCTATTTCAACACAAAACAACAGTAGTAACAGGGGTTGTTGGATTATTTATTTGACCAATGACTGCTGAAGGTGCTGGTCTATTTAAAAAAAACATATTTGCAGCACTCCCTTTCCAATCAAATAATATAACAAAGGGTAAGGGAACTGGCAACATAGTGGGAGAAAGGAAGAGCCATAACAGCACATTCCTGCATATTTTCTGCATGCAGATTTAATTTAGGCTAGTAATTAGTTTCATGTCACTGGATTTACAATGCAATTAAAAATCTAACTAAAGTAAATTCAATTGTAAAATATAACACTCTCATTTGGGAATAACCAAGTTCAATCTCCAGTTCTGTCCAAACTAATTTTTTAAAAGGATTTTCAGGAAAATGCTGCATAGAAATTGACATACACCTAGCCTAGGAATTCTTGTTCATTGTGTGCATATTATTTTCTGTTGATCTGTGCATTGCTGATCACTAAAAACCAAATGTTAAAGGGAGAAGTGTTGATAAAGGATGAAAAAAGGAAATATTAAAAAAAATACCTTAAAAAGGGATATTAGAAAAAAAAAGGAAAAAAGGAATGCATATTAATCACTGCTTTTTTTTTTAAATTAAGAATTATATTTAATTATATTCAACATTTCAATATGTTTGAAGGTTACATTCTGCCTCATTGAATGTAGACTGTCTTTGTACGAGGAAAATGATCATTGTGTTTCAAAAGAAACAAGTGGTGAATACCAGGTTTTGAATATGAACTTGAAATCACTGCATTTTACTATAGTAGTTTTTCAAGGTTATGGATTTTAGCAAATTCTGAAGGAAGCTTATTTAGATTGTGGTCATGAAAATATTTTTGACTTTTTTCTTACAAATCTTCATCCATCCTATTTATTAGTCACTGAAATAATTGACCATGACAATAGTTTATATATATATATATATATATACACTGGTGTCCAAAAGTTAAGGATAATTAGTTCATTTGCCGACTTATTATAAAGCATTTGTCAGAATAATACAAAATTTGGTAAGGGTATGTCACAGATAATTAGAAACATGGCACGAAAGAAACAATGGCATGAATACGTCATTCACTTGTCATTTTCACAACAAACGAAAACTGCATTTCAGAATTCGAACATAAAAGTTGAATGGTTCAAATGATTAGTATGGGGTGTGATTCCCCCTGACAGCTACACAAGACTCACATCGACGTGGCATGCTAGTGATGAGGTTGTTCAGGAGTTCGATGCTCAGCAAATTCCACTCCTCATGAAGAGCAATGTGAAGGTCTTGAAGTGTCCTTGGAGGAGGCTGACGAGATGCAATTTGTCTCCCTTAAGGTATCCCATGCATGCTCTATAGGATTCATATCCGGAGACCTCGCTGGCCACTCCATACGCTGGATATCTTCCTCCTGAAGAAACTCATCCACCAGTTGTGACCTGTGAGGTCGGGCATTGTCATCCATGAATATGAATTCTGGACCCACAGCTCCCCTGAAAAGTCTTACATGAGGTTCCAGGATCTCTTCTCTATACCGCTGGGCATTAACAGTGCCACCTGCGAAGATGTGAAGCTCTGTGCGTGCATTCATCATTATACCTCCCCATACCAGGAGACCACCGCCACCAAATGGATGTCTTTCCATGATGTTCATGGGGTTGTAACGAGTTCCTTGCTCCCTCCAGATAGTCACGCGATGCGAATCACAGTTCAAGCTGAATCTGGACTCGTCTGTAAATAGCACGCTGCTCCACTGATTTAGAGTCCAGTCGCGATGTTCCTGACTCCACCGTAAACGTGCTCTCTTGTTATCAAGGGTGAGTGGGACACACACTACAGGCCGCCTAGCATACAGACCAGCAGCTCTGAGTCTTCTATAGACAGTTTGTCTGGATACTCTGATACCTGAGGCGGCCGCAAGTTCTGAACTCAGTTGTCTGGCAGACATTGTTCGGTTTTCTTCTTGCAGTTAACGCAAGATATCGATCCTGCTGAGGATTTGTAACTCTTGGAAGACCTCCCACTGGTCTTTCACCTAACGTCTCCGGTCTCTTGGAACCGTCGCCATAACCTAGATATAACATTTTGTGGCACATTAAGTGCTACGGAGACCTCAGTTTGTGTCTGTCCTGTTTCTAGCCGCCCAATAATTCTACCCCGAAGCAGAGGGTCCAGATGTTGTCTTTGTGCCATTTTACTGCAATCTGTTCTTACACTACATCTGATTATATCATAACTCTCTTTAAAAATGAAGATTTATGGAACAGGGCTTAACTGCAACAATGCAATTTTCATTTATAATTGCTATTAATTTTTTCATTGTTGAAGAGAGATTATAATTTAGTATGTAAACTAAACTAAATGTACTGAGAAACGTTTTGATAAATAATTTTTACTCCTTGCTCCTCTTTAAGCATTTTGATTTTCCGTTTTACAAATTATCCTAAACTTTTGGACACCAGTGTATATATATATATATATATATATGTGTGTGTGTGTGTGTGTGTGTGTGTGTGTATTTTAATGCTCTAGTGACAGCAATTTTTTTCGGAATTATATTCGGCATAAAGCAATCAAGAAGAGTAAGGTCGAGTTCGTTAACCTGCAAAATCAGACCATTTAAGAATGGGGGTAACCTGAAGCAAAAATTTCAAAATCACTCTAGCAGCAGCAGCAGCAGCAGCAGCAGCAGCAATTCTTTTATGTTTTTACAACAAAACTCAGTATATGCAATAGAAATAAAATGAGAAAGTTATTGTCCAAAAAATCAGGGAAATCCTTCCATTTACCTGAAACCTAAAATTTAAAAATTGCTCTAGTGGCCATCATGTTTTTTTTATTAGAACATAATTATCCATATATGTGATATGTACAATTTAATTAACAGAACAAATATATATTACATATAGAGCAAAATCGGACCATAAATTTAACTTGCTGTGGAATTCGCTGGTTATGCAGTTCCTGCATGACAGAATTTTTTTATCAGCTTCGTTTAAGTTTGTTATTTTCATGGTTAACATGATAAAATAACATAAATTATTGAGTTTTACATCAAATATTGTCAGAAAAAGAATAATAAAGTGAGTCATATGTGACTGAAAAAGGAACATACTTAAAAAAAACAGAATTAAAGTATTTTAAACAATTACAAACACTTACGTAGATTATTTAATGCGATAAAAAATATATTTCGCTTAAAATTCAATTTGGCTATTCTACGCCACTGTGCCACTGGTATATATTCAATTGGAGAACAATTGTCTTTTAGCATCGTGTTGGCCATATTCCAGCTAGAGCCTATTGCCAACACGTTTGCTCACATATAAGGGGATTCTATCCCAAGAGTTCACCTACATTAGTGGACAAGTTGATGAAAAAATAGGTGAGTTAGCACACCAGATTAGTTCAGCAATCCCTTGTTTGTTGGTGACTTTAGTGATAAATTAGCTACACTGTCTGAGCAATGTAACGAGAATTCATAGGCCCACACACACACACACACACACACACATATATATATATATATATATATATATATATATATGGTATGATAAGAAAAATAAATGCCTGGACGGGATTCGAACCGGAACTCTGAGTCTGTACCTCAGCGTGTTATCCGTTACACTACCAGGCGAATCCAATTCAAACACTTATTTTTCTTATATATGTATTATATTCTCCATTATTACTAGATGTCGCGAGAACTCGGTCTTCACTGCCATCTAGTAGCTGACTATAACAAGTAAGCAAATTAAAGAGAATATTTTTACTTTATAGCAGTGATGCTTTATAGATGTTATAATTAAATGTTTAACATTGAGCAATGCAAGCTTAATATAGTATGATAAAAATAAATGCCTGGACGAGATTCGAACCCGGAACTCTGAGTCTGTACCTCAGTGTGTTATCCGTTACACCACCAGGCAAATCCAATTCAAACACTTATTTTTCTTATATATTATGTATTATATTCTCCATTATTACTAGATGTCGCGAGAACTCGGTCTTCACTGCCATCTAGTAGCTGACTATAACAAATAAGCAAATTAAAGAGAATATTTTTACTTTATAGCAGTGACGCTTTATAGATGTTATAATTAAATATTTAACATTGAGCAATGCAAGCTTAATATGGTATGATAAGAAAAATAACGGATAACACGCTGAGGTACAGATTCAGAGTTCCGGGTTTGAATCCCGTCCAGGCATTTATTTTTCTTGTCATACCATATTAAGCTTGCATTGCTCAATGCAATTATAACATCTATTACAGTGTAATGTGAATGTGTATTTAGTTAATTACTTAACCATTTTGATTTTTTTTATTTACATAATGCTTCCTATAGTTTCAAAAGACGAAAAACTTTCCACAGTCAAAGATTATTGTGACTATTTAACTCATGCCCCAAATGGGAGTCAATGACCAATCACGTTTCAATGATTTCTGTATTACAACCAATCAGAGACGTGTTTCACGAAATAATTATCAACGTTAGGATTATCATATATTAAGCAAAGCTCCTCCTTTTTAATATTCTGAACAGGTCTGACCGTTATTTTGCAGTGACTGAGCCTATAACAAATACGGCTACCAGATTGTATATAATAGTGCTTACATGTCAACATTTGTAGCAATTGATTATACCACCAAAAAAAGAAACCACTGTTTGCACTTTCTTAAATGTATACGACATCAAAAATGAATTAATATACAGATTGATGTGTTTCATTTTTTTCTCCACTAGAGAGCATTCTTACAATATTGCGTTCCTTTGGCAATAAATAGTATGATCTGGTTGCAGTGATAAACAAAAGAAGCAGTAGAAGCGTAGGCTACCTATCGTTTCTCATTAGTTTTCAAACATCACCGTTATACTTTAAATATAAAAATATTTTTAAATAACTGTAGTTAAATAATGATTTGTGAGTAAACAGCTTTATTTTATTCGTTAAATAGTCCTAACAAATGCCACTCTTGATTTCCAAATTCTCTAGATAAATTCACTCCTCACTTCGTGAGTCGTGAATTTATCGATAATTTGGAAATCACTCGTGGCATTACTTATGAATATTTGCGACTATATGAAAGAGGAACGAAAACAAAATGAACCATTTTCACCCGTGTATTTTAAAGAAGTGAAGAAAATTCAAGAAATTAACACGGAAAACTACATAAAATGGTTATGTACTATGTTGATTCTAAATGTACCCCCATACTCTTAGTTGTTGACAACGCTTCGTACCATTAGACATAATTAAATAAAGTACCAACATCAAATTCCTTTAAAAAATACATGCAAGTCTGGTTAATTAAACATAATATAATTTTGACTATTTAACTCATGCCCCAAATGGAAGTCAATAACCACTTAAATTAATTTTGATTTACAACCAATCACAGTCTTTTTCACCTTGATTTTATCAATTTAATTTTATTACTTTAAAATCAAGCTCCTCCTTTTTAACATTCTGAATTGGTCAGAGCATTATTTTGCAGTGACCGACTCTCTAAGAAATACGTTGAATATTACAATTTATATATTAAGATGTAAGAATCCTACAATGCAAGTGGCTCCCAGATTGTATATATAGTGCACGAATGTAACCAGATTCTGCTTGCGGGATATAATACAAAATAAAAGAAACCACTGTTTGCACTTTCTTAAACGTATTATTTACCAGCTTTTTACGTTCCAGAAAAATATAATTGACATATTTACATCATAGGACATCAGAAATGAATTAATAACTTATAATGTTCGTTATAAACAGTTTGGTGTATTTCATTTTTTCTCCACTAGGGTGCATTCTTACAATATTGCGATTCCCATCCATCCATAGTAATTCTGCCCGAGGGCAGGTCCTTCACTGCAATTATAGCATTTTCATGCTATGCTTGCAGCTTTACTAGGGAATTGTAGGTGTGGTAGCTTCCCGTTGCTTTCCATACCGGTGAAGGATGATGATGATGATGATGATGGCCATATGATTTCGGGGACCGTTTGGGCATTATAGTTTTCCTGACATTTGTCTTACAGGTGAGGGAAACCCCGATAAAAACCTCACCCAGAAAAACTGCCCCGACCGGGGATCGAACCCGGGCCCGCTGCATGACAAGGCAGCACGCTACCTCGAGACCACAGCGGTGGACTTATTGCGATTATTTGGCAATAAATAATATGATCTGGGTGGAGTGATCAACAAATGAAATATAATAAACGTTTCTCATTTGTTTTCAAACATCGTCGTTTACATTAAATACATAAATATTTAAAAATAACTATATTTAAATAATGATTTGTGAATAAACAGCTTAATTTTATTCGTTAAATAGCCCTAACAAATGCCACTCTTAATTCCCAAATTCTCTAGATAAATTCACTCGTCAGGGCTTCGTGACATCGCGAATTTATCGATAATTTGGAAATCACTCGTGGCATTACTTATGACTATTTAACAAATGCTAGTCAAAAACCAATCATGTTTCAATGAATTTTGTTTTACAACCAATGACAGTCGTGTTTCACCTCACTCTTTATCGATTTCTCTTTATCAGCTCCTGCTTTTGTGATAAAGAAAGATCCTCCTTTTTAATGTTCTGAACAGGACAGAACATTATTTTTCTCCAACAAATACATTAAATATAGCAAATAATGAACAGATTCCTTGATTTTACTGAGTTGTTTACTAAAAAAATAAGTGAATAACCCGTAATGTTGATTATGATATATAGTTTGATGTGTTTCATTATTTCTCCACTTGGGTACATTCTTACAATATTGCGATCTTATTTGGCAATAAATAATATGATCTAGTTGCAGTGAATGAACATAACCTCACATTTCTGATTTGTTTTCAAAAATCGCCGTTTACATTAAATACATAAATATTTAAAAATAACTATAGTTAAACAATGATTTGTGAGTAAACAGCTTAATTTTATACGTCAAATAGTCCTAACAAATGCCACTCTTGATTTCCAAATTCTCTAGATAAATTGGAAATCACTCGTGGCATTACTTATGATAAAAATGGTACTAAACATATTTATATGATTTAATCTTAGCAAATAAACCAACATACAAAACCTACATAATCGATACAATACGTATTAGCCGAAAATAACCATACAGTTTTGAGATTTACACCTTATCACCCCGATTTAAATCCCATTGAATTAATTTGGAGAGATGTATAACAGTGAGTTGGTGATAAAAATTGATGTTGAAATGATTTGAACAAATTGGTAAAGAGGAATGGGAAAAATGTGTGTAATAAAGTGGAAGACAACGAACGCGAGCACTGGGAGAAAGATGAAATCATGGAAGAAAGAATTTAACAAATTATAATTGACGACGATGGTATGGAGAGCAGCGATGAGGAGAGTTAACACGAAACTGACCAAACGGAATGTGAAGATAATATGTCAGGTGTTGAAGAACTGACTATTAATGGTATATATATGGTATGAACATACTTCCTCCATGGATAAAAATGGCCGTATATTAAATAATTTTTATTGTGAGATTTTAAAAATGTATGTCAGTGACTGTACTTACATTCACTAGAGAGCATAGAGCTCACTAAGAAATACGGCTACCAGATTGTATATATAGTGCATGAATGTCAATACATACCGCATGCGGGAGTTAATATAAACACATTTATTATACTACCGAAAAAAGAAACCATTGTTTGCACTTTCTTAAATGTATTTTTTCCCAGAAAAATATAATTGTCATATTTACATCATAGGACATCAGAAATGAATTAATATACAGTTTGATGTGTTTCATTTTTTCTCCACTAGAGTGCATTCTTACAATATTGCGTTCCTTTGGCAATAAGTAATATGATCTGGTTGCAGTGACGAACAAAAGAAGCAAATGAAGCGTACCAGTCCTTTCTCACTTGTTTTCAAACATTGCCGTTTACATTAAATATATAAATATTTTAAAATAACTATATTTAAATAATGATTTATGAGTAAAAAGCTTCATTTTATTCGTTAAATAGTCCTAACAAATGCCACTCTTGATTTCCAAATTATCATAAGTAATGCCACGAGTGATTTCCAAATTATCGATAAATTCAC
Organism: Diploptera punctata; assembly: GCA_030220185.1. NCBI lineage: Eukaryota > Metazoa > Arthropoda > Insecta > Blattodea > Blaberidae > Diploptera > Diploptera punctata. The sequence continues at coordinate 1,038,598 of JASPKZ010000467.1, forward strand.
GACTCACGAAGTGAGGAGTGAATTTATCTAGAGAATTTGGAAATCAAAAGTGGCATTTGTTAGGACTATTTAACGAATAAAATTAAGCTGTTTACTCACAAACCATTATTTAACTACAGTTATTTTAAAATATTTATATATTTAATGTAAACGGCGATGTTTGAAAACAAATGACAAACGATTGGTATGCTTCATGTGCTTCTTTTGTTTATCACTGCAACCAGATCATACTATTTATTGCCAAAGGAACGCAATATTGTAAGAATGCTCTCTAGTGGAGAAAAAATGAAATACATCAAACTGTATATTAATTCATTTGTGATGTCGTATGATGTAAATATGACAATTATATTTTTCTGGATTATTACCTGGGAAAAAATACATGTAAGAAAGTGCAAACAGTGGTTTCTTTTTTTGGTGGTATAATCAATTGCTACAAATGTTGACATGTATGCACTATATATACAATCTGGTAGCCGTATTTCTTATAGGCTCAGTCACTGCAAAATAACGGTCAGACCTATTCAGAATATTAAAAAGGAGGAGCTTTGTTTAATATGGTAATTATAACACTGATAAATATTTCGTGAAACACGACTCTGATTGGTTGTAAAACAGAAATCATTGAAACGTGATTGGTCATTGACTCCCATTTGGGGCATGAGTTAAATAGTCTAGATAAATTCACTCCTCACTTCGGAGTCGTGAATTTATCGATAATTTGGAAATCACTCGTGGCATTACTTATGACAATTATTTTAATGCCTCTCACTATAATTGTGTTAAATAGACTTATACCTTCTTGCTAATGCACGAACAAAGAACTACATCTGAATTTTAATATAATTAATAAGTTTTATTTCTGTCTTGAAAAAACGAAAGTCGTCTTGAGTTACAAGTTATAACGATTTCGCCATCATTTCCCACGACGATTTCTATACCCAAGTATAATTTAAAGTGTGCTAAACTGGCGCGGGTGAAAACTTTTGCAATAGTTTACAGCTTTAGATTTACGCAGCACATTAATGAACTCGTCTTGTACAGATAACGCCAGTGAGCGTGTGTGCGCTTGCAACCAGGACGGGAGATCTGTCGCTACAATAACTGGCAGCTGATAGCAGTAGTGCAATGTCCGTGAAATAAGGCATTTCTTTAAGCTTGCTAATATCTAAACTTTCATACATATTATTATCCAGTTGTGTAATTTGCGGTGGTCTTTTATGGATTTCTACATATCTAGAAGAGGACTGTACGAAGCTCTCCGTGAAAAATCAGATGAAGCTCGGAATAATCAAATCAAACATTTATTTCAATTTGTGTTAAATTCTATAAATATTGAAAGTATATCTGGATATTATGTGAAAAAAAGTCCCTGTAGAGGTGTCGCTGTTCTGCAGCAAAATACTTAACTAAAGTGAAACGAGTGATGTGTTTTTAGTTGATAGTAGGATAGATGTGAAAACTCGTCTAAAGAACTCGCTTTTGCAACCAAAGTACATTTAAAGGTGCAAGGAGGGAAGACATCGGAACAAGCAAATGAAGCAGTCTAAACAACTCCAACAAGAGCAGAAAACCCCTTCGATTTTCGAAATTATCGAAATCACAACTCCAAGTAAAACATTGCAATGAAACTGGAGTTATTTAGTTAATTATTGAAGCTAATTTATGCCAAAGGCAATATAAGCTTATAAGAGCACAAGCAAAAGAAAGGCATGCTAATATCTATCGGTTATTTAATCATATCCAATAAAGCAAAGAACGTTGTTATCCTAGTAAGGATTTTTAGTGAATCTTCAGCAGATGTGCAGTTACAGAATTTGTGAATCATACAACCTGGCATATAGTTGCATTACATGATCCAGTTCTTATATTATTATTATTATTATTATTATTATTATTATTATTATTATTATTATTATTAGTAGTAGTAGTAGTAGTAGTAGTAGTAGTAGTAGTAGTAGTAGTATTATTTTCTAAATGCATATGCCTATTTGTGACTATAGATTAATCCACTTTTCAAAATACAGTATCTCGCAAATAAATTGTGTTTGTTAAATCAGTCATAACGAATATTTTGCACATAACAATTAATTAAAGGCCCTCGCATCAAATGTGCAGACCCAGATTTTTTTTTACTCTTAAAATTGTTAATCTTACACATGTGGATTGATTTGTAGCCCAAATAGTGACTTCCAGATTTTTGCCGATTTTTTTCGCATTCTGGATCACTGTGCTATGTGTTGAATAGTGACAGGGATGTAGAAATCAGGACATTCTAAAATGAAGATTAAAATAATATTTGCAGAAAACCAGAAAGCTTTGGAACGATAATGACAGTATTAAAGAATAGCTTAAATCAAATAAATCATTGTCATGGAAGTTGCGAAATAAATTACTCTTTGTTCTACAGTACAACATGATTTTAACGTAGTTAATTCGGTTAGAGTTGATTTTTTTTTTCAAGTGAAAAATCTTGTGTATAGCTTCCCTCGGATGAGAAGTAAAGTTATCAGACCCGAGTTTCAGTTTTACGACACGCAAACGAACCTCAAGCTGGAGTAAGAAGCCTCTGTTAAGTATTTTTCGCTTTTAGTCGATAGTATTACTGCCTGTTTGAATAATAAAATGTTCAGTCGCCATTTTATGGAATTGTAGAATTTAACTTTTCTTCTAAGAAATTGAATTGCTGGTTTAACTATTACGAATTTTATGTTAAATTTTGGTTTATATATAGTGTTCTGACCTAGGGCAGGTCTTTCACTCCAACCATAGCATTTTCATGCTATGCTTTGCAGCTTTACTAGGGAATTACAGGTGTGATAGCTTCCCGTTGCTTTCCACACCGGGGATGATGATGATATTGATTATATTGATGATGATGGTGGCCAGATGATGTTCGGGGACCATTTGGACCTCAAAGCTACCTGACATTTGTCTTACAGGTGAGGAAAAAACAGGAAGCTTGTCCCGACCGGGAATCGAACCCGGACCCGTTGCGTGGCAAGGCAGCACGCTACCTCGAAATCACAGCGGGACACACACACAAATATATATATATATATATATATATATACATCTTTATTTGTAATCTGTGTCATTGGACAGGCCCGATCAGGGCGCAATAATGAAAATTTAGTTACTTAGAAACAGATGCGTATCAAATGCAGCCCACACTTAACTTCTCTCAGCCGGATTCTGCAGTAGTTGTTAAGACAACTTATTATTTCTTCGTAACAATAAAACGTAATAATCAAGTGAAATCCTGGAAACGGTTAGTTATGAATGTATTTCTTTAAAACGACAAATTATTTCAAGAGGATTAAAGAAGAATGAAGAAGGTAAGTAATCTACTGTGGGGATAACAACCTTTAGTTCCAATAAACGCCTGACTGCCGTGTCAGGCGAGACTAGTAAAATCATGGACTATATATTAGATGTAGGCCCCATAATACATCATTATTATTGTAATATAAGATCGGTGGGTAAATATCGGTATCATATAGAGTCGCTAGATGACTCCAGCAGGGGGGGGGCGGTAGGCTGAATTGTCCGTGGCGGTCCCGTTTTATTGAGTGGAGTAAACTTTCTTCCAAAGAGGAAAGTTAAACATGCTATTGATGTTATTTTATGCTCGTGGATTGGGTTATGTGATTAGCACATGTTAGGCTTTAGGTCGAATATCTAGCACCTGTCATGTGGTCAGGATACAGTCAGTGATCTTGTGGCCATCTCGACGCGATAGCGTAGCCCAACTTACGTATTGAGAGACTCGTGGAAAACAGTTGGCAGATGGGCATTGTTGCGTCACGGATAATTTCCCGGATTCCCACAGGCGAGGAGTTTATATAGTCAGTTGAGCTACAGCCAGTTAGGATGTGGAGAGGGTGGGTGGGTGTGTTTTAGGGTTTCCTCCCAAGGGCTGGAGAAGGAAAGGACAGACCGCGGGTCCTTCCTCTCCGCACTCAGGACAGGGAATAGCCTGGACTGGGACCCATCTGGGTTCAGGTTGGGTGGCAGGCTGATGCACCCGAGAGGGGCTTAGCTTTACCACGGACCTGGATTCGGGGGAGGAGCAGGAATGGATACATAAAGGGAGGATTCTGCCTTTCCGATCAAAGGACAGACCCCGGGTCCTTCCCCCTCCGCACTCAGCACAGGGAATTGCCTGGACTGGGACCCATCTGGGTTCAGGTTGGGTGGCAGGCTGATGAACCCGAGAGGGGCTCAGCTTTTCCACGGACCTGCATTCGGGGGAGGAGGAGGAATGGATACATAAAAGGAGGATTCTGCCTTTGGGATCAAAGGACAGACCCCGTGTCCTTCCTCTCCTGCACTCAGCACAGGGAATAGCCTGGACTGGGACCCATCTGGGTTCAGGTTGGGCGGCAGGCTGATGACCCCGAGAGGGGCTCAGCTTTCCACGGACCTGGATTCGGGGGAAGGAGAGGACGGATAAATAAAGGGGGGATTATGCCTTTACGATCCCTACTCCAGCCGGGAAAGGACAGACCTCGGGTTCTTTCTCTTCTGCACTCAGTACAGGGGATAGCCTGGACTGGGACCCATCTGGATTCAGGTTGGGTGGCAAGCTGATGAACCAGAAAGGGGCTCAGCTTTTCCACGGACATGGATTCGGGGGAAGGAGAGGAATGGATACATAAAGGGAGGATTCTGCCTTTCCGATGGACAGACGCCGGGTCCTTTCACTCCTGCACTCAGCACAGGGAATAGCCTGGACTGGGACCCATCTGGATTCAGGTTGTGTGGCAGGCTGATGAACCCGAGAGGGGCACAGCTTTTCCACGGACCTGGATTCGGGGGAAGGAGAGGAATGGGGGATTCTGCCATCTTCCCACACAGCTACACACACACACATACACACACCCACAAAAAAACACACAGACACCAAAAAAAAAAGAAATACAGACACATAAAAAACACACAGACACCAAAAAAAGAAACACACAGACACCAAAAAAAGAAACTTACACAGACACCAAAAAATAAACATACACAGACACCAAAAAAGAAAGAAACACATAGACACAAAAAAAAAAATACACAGACACAAAAAAAAAAGAACACACAGACACAAAAACACACAGACACCAAAAAAAAAGAAACACACACACCCATAAAAAAATAAACACACACACAGACACCAAAAAAACACACCCACAAAAAGGAAACTCATGCAGACACCAAAAAAAAATATACACACACACCCACAAAAAAGAAACACGCAGACAGCAAAAAAAAAAAAAAAAGACACACTCACAAAAAAATCACACATCCTACTCCAGCCAGGAAAGGACAGACCCCAGGTCCTTCCTCTTCTGCACTCAGCACAGGGAATAACCTGGACTGGGACCCATCTGGATTCAGGTTGGGTGGCAGGCTGATGAACCCAAGAGGGGCTCAGCTTTTCCACGGACCTGGATTCGGGGGAAGGAGAGGAACGATACATAAAAGGGTGATTCTGCCATCTTCACGCACGCACACACACACACACACAAACACACACAATCACACACACACACACACCGCCCTCCACATCCTAACTGGCTGTAGCTCAACTGTCCATATAAACTCCTCCGCCTGTAGGGATACGGGAATTTATTCGTGGCCCAGCGGTGCCCAACTAACACGAGTCTGTCAATAAGTTGGGCTGCACTAACGTGCTGACATGACCACAAGATCCGGTGGGCCAGATAGGGGTTCAGGTTGTTATCTTTACAGGTTTTTTATATCTTAAAATTATTTCGGCTTAATTAAATAAAGGTAATGTTATTTACGATTACCATTTTTTCTCCAAATTTCACGCTGATATCGCTGAAGACAAGAATTACCAGCGACAATGACCAACCGGCGGGTTGGGACACCCCTCCAATGTGCTAGAACAACGGAGTAATACGGTTTATTTCTTGATACTTGAAATACATATCAAGAAATAAACCGGGGGACTGGGCGCACTCTTGTCTTCAGAAAAACATGGATTCCCACACCATGTTACATCAAATGTCCGTCACGCAGAAATTAATTTCTCAGCAAGTAGAATTCATGATTCGATTTTACTGGTTGACGGAATGTAAGATATTTATCTCTGATGAAGCTATAACCAAGACCGTCCGTTCGTGGTGAAGAACCACATCCTGCAAGAGGTGGTCCTGCTTTAACTGAATACAGTGGATCGAGACATGGCTATCGATAAAGGTCCCAATGCACTTTACCCCAAGTGTGAGTATTGGTAATGGTATAAGAGAAGGAGAAACTTCGAAAATAAACCCAGGATGAGGACTCTCATCAGCCTAGGAGAAAGCAACCTTTTAAGGGAAAGGGACCCAACAGAAAACCTCCGGTCCTCCAGGTTGGGTTTGTGCGTTGGGCTGGAAATCTACCACGTAAAAGAATCTTTCTCAAAAGTCTCACTCGAGTAAGCCAGATGTGTAATTCTGAAGATGAAGATTGGTGGGAAGACCAAGAAAGCGCTGGGCTGAACAAATGTGAGATCGAACAGTCAAAGACCTAATCCGTGAAGGATGATGATGATGATGACTTTACATGTGACAAGATTTTTTATTTTTCCAAGTTCCAACCATACACCATGGGCATACGCCAACAGACTCGAAGCGGTTTACACTTTGGAATAACAGGATGCAGCCAACATACACATGATATTTAAACTCACATTGCCAACGAATTAACAGAAAGAAGGTATCTACAAAAAAAAATACATCACTTATTTTTTGCTGATAATCAGATAATTATAACCGAGGATGGAGAAGATGCAAATTGCATATGTAATCAGTAGAGACCAGATGTTAGGGAAAATGCCTACAGTTATTTATTATAGATATTGTAAAAGTGACTTCATGTAAGTTCATACCGACGATCCTAGAGTTGTTTTCCATTAAGTTAATTTTGCCTATAAATGCCTATTTCAGCTTATAATGCCTATAAATGCCTATTTGCCATTTTTCTCGAAATTAACTTAGTATTTCAATGAAATTGATTGAAATGGACAAACAATCATGGCACATATCATTGCATAGAAATTTTCAAGTGTTCTTTTTTATAAATTCTCTCGTAGAATATTTTAGGATAAGAATGGCAATAAGACAATAACCTAGCAGGTAGATGGTTTCCCCCTCAATGCACTCCCGTTAGGCGAAATGACAAGTAGCGGCTATTTTATTTTTCCACTTCATGCACTCCCATTAAGCGAAATAGCCCTAAGCTATGTCCCATTGTATTATTCTAAAGTATAGCTTTGCTTATTTTCAATACAAATATTGCTGAGTGACAAAGAGGGTAGGTGGCTCAAGCTTTTTTTGTGTCTCACAACTGGTGCTGAAACGTTTAAGTGAGTGGCAATATTATTTTTTATGTTGAATTCAGTCTGAAGTCCTCATTCATAGACAAATGATTCAAAGATAAAGTGGTGTGACAAGTGTATGTGGCTTATTCTTTTTACCTTTAAAACAGTTGTTTTACTATGTCTAAGAATGGACAACAGTGAAAGACAAACTGGCCAATTTCGTGAAAGAATTTGGTGCGGAAATATTCACAAATGATGGTGTAATATTGTACTGCAAAGTATGTGAAATTTCTGTGAATTGCGCTAAGAACTGTCATGTTACGCAGCACATACATACTGCAAAACATAAGTCTGCTCTTTATAAAAAAGGCAAAACAAATTCCAAAATCATCTCTGATATCTTCATATGCTATCAATAAACGTCAGTCACATTTTTCAGTGGATCTCTGCAAAGCATTTTTCTCAGCTGGTATCCCTTTACAAAAACTAGAAAATACGACTTTAAAGAATTTCTTACATAAGTACACAAAACAAAATAATCCCAAATGAATGCATGTTACGTAAATCGTATGTTGATGTTTGTTACAATGATGCCATTAGTAGAATTAGAGGAGGAGTCAATGGGAAGAAAACATAGATTTCAGTTGATGAGAGTACAGATCCCTTTGGTTGATTTATTGCTAATGTTGTAATTGGCACTATGGGCTATGATCAATCCTCTCAAATATATTTATTGGCTTGTGAACAATTAGATAAAACTAACAGTTCAACTATTGCGCAAGTGTTTACCTCAGCATTGAATATACTGTGGCCTGATGGAATAAAATATGGCAACATTCTTCTGTTTACGTCTGATGCTGCGGCCTACATGAAGAAAGCTGGCAAGATCCTCAAAGTCCTGTTCCCCAACATGCTTCATGTAACGTGTCTTAACCATGCATTGCATAGAATCTGTGAGGAAATTCGTGGTCTGTTCCCAGGTGTAGGTGCCTTGATTTCCAACAGTAAAAAGACATTTATCAAATCTCCATCCAGGGTTCAGTTGTCCAAAGAAGTTGCACCAGAACTAGCATTACCACCACAACCTGTTTTAACTAGATGGGGTACTTGGTTAACTGCTGCATTATACTAGGTACTTATTGTGTTGACAGTGGACAAGTGCTCTAATGAAACAACTCTACAGTGTACATCAGTGGTATGTAATGTTTATTAAATAGAGTATAATATAAATATTTTCAGTTGGTACAGTAAGTTTTTCTTCTTCTTCTTCCTTCCAAGTATTAGGCCAAGGCCTGTTACGATCCTATAGAAAATTTTCCCTCCAGCGTTTCATAGGACGGCCCAGTGATCTTCGTCCTCTTGGTATATAATTATAAACAGCTTTGGGGATCGGATCCGATTTGAACTCATTCTTTCAAGATGGTGTTTCCAATTTAGTTGGTACTGTTTAATATATTCCAAAATTGGCGTAGTCTTCAATTCTTTTAAGATATCGGTGTTCCTTTTCCGATCCCATCTGGTGTAACCCGCTGTTCTGCGCATGAATCTCATTTCACAAGCCGTTATTCTGCTTTCATGTTGTTTTTTTAGTGTCCATGCTTCACTGCCATAGGTCAACACTGGTCTAGCCAAAGTGTTATATAAACGTAATCTGGTGTTTTTTTGTACAAGGGATGGTTTCATAACTTGATTAATAATTCCTAAACTTTTATTATAACTAGTAACTTTTTCAGGGATATCCTTTTCATCCCAGATAGAGAGATAATATCCAAGATATTTAAATTGATTAGATCTCTCTAAAATTTTATTCTGGAGACAGATTTTACTTTGTATGGGGTCCTTCCCATGAAATGCCATAATTTTAGTTTTGTTAATTGATATTTCCATATTAAATTTGGCACCTATTTTTTGTAAATTATAAATTGATCGTTGCAAATCATTTTCGGAAAGTGCCAGGAGAGCTAAATCGTCTGCAAAAAGAATAGCATCGAGTTTGAGGGGTATATATCCTCGTTGTGTTTTCCTCCATTCATTTACTAATTTATTCATGTATATAATGAAAAGCACCGGCGAAAGTCCACATCCCTGTCTTACTCCAGTGTTGATCTTTTCCCAAGAAGATAATTTGCCATCTTGTTTAACAGAGATTTCATTATCATAAGTTTTTATCATGTGTTTATATTCTTAACGTAAGGCTGTAAAAATTTACGTTGTAGTCCATTTTATAAGACCCTATTTTGAATTTTTTAGTGCCTATATTAATGATTTTTAGTGCCTTTTTGCCTGCCTATTTTGACATTTTTAAGTGCCTAACATTCGGACTCTAGTAATCAGTTGTCAACAACATATAAAAATGGGGTTTGAATATAAAAAAACAGAGTATTTAACAAATGAACCAGATCAATTATATGTTGATGGGGTAAAGATAAAGAAGAGCGATAATTTCTGTTATTTGGGATCAATTATAGAAAAAGAGATGGAATATCAAATAAAGAAATAGCAAAAAGGATCAGTAATGGAAGAAAAGCCATAGGAATGTTATGGAGTAAAAGCATCATTAACAGAAGAAAACAACTAATTTATAAGTCCATACTAGAAAGTATAATGGTATATGGATCGGAAGTTTGGACAATGACACAACATGCCAACAGTTAACTGCAGTTGAAATGGATTTTTGGAGAAGAGCTGCCAGAAAATCTCGACTGGAAAGAATTAGAAATACAGAAATTAGAAAATGGATTAATGCAGAAAGAAGTACTATATTAGATGAGATTGAACACAGAGGGCTAAAATGATATGGACACGTAAGAAGAATGCAGGATGGAAGATTTCCAAAGGCTGTTTATGCATGGAACATTGAAAGAAGGAGCAGAAAAGGAAGACCAAGAACATCCTGGAAGAATAACATTCAGAATTCAGTGCGGAAATTTGGATGAAGACAGAGGACAGATAACGATGGAGAACTTTAATTAAGGGAAATTTGTGAATGTTTGTTACAAACTGATACTTCAAAAGTCCGTAGTCATTTATGTATTTTTTTTTAAACTCGTGTTAATTACTGTACAACCATCAAGAAATGCGGACATTGGTTTCACTGGCTAACATTTTCCGGAGGTAAAATAATCTCCCTTTGGGCGGGGACTACTACTGGGAATACATTATCTCAGGATAGGGATGTGTGGAGTGCTTATGTCCGCTTGGCCATGAACCTATGGGTTCTATAGTGTCAGTAAGTTAGCTAAAAGGGGTGCATTCTATCAACTGAGCTAGCGTAGTGGGTCGTTTTTGATATATATATATATATATATATATAAGATTTTTTTTTTTTAAGATTTAAGATTTATTTAGCCTGGTGGAGTTAAGGCCATGTGGCCTTCTCTTCCACTCACCAGGACAAACATATATTACATAAGAATATAACAATCTTAATTAACTCTAATATTAAACACTAAGTAAAAATTTGATCAAAAGATAATATCTAATATAAAATATTTGTTATTCTTAATATTATTTTCATAAATAATTAAATATATTATTGCTAAAAGAATACTATCAGTGAGGTGTAATAAGTTAGTTTGTTATTAAATAATTCTTTAGTTTGTTTTTGAAGGATGTTATAGTTTGACAGTCTCTGACATAGGGTGGAAGGGAATTCCATGTTTTGGTAAGTGACACCGTAAAAGATAATGAATAATATACAGTGTGATGAGGCGGGATATAAAGGACAATGTGCTGATGGGATCGAGTGTCAAGATTATGTGTGTCGGATAGTCTGATGAAGCGGCGTGATAAATAATTAGGCGATGATGTGTGAAGTATTTTATAGAGAAGGGATAGGGAATGGACAGTTCTACGATCTCTTAGACGAAACCACGATAATTGTTCCAGGGACGGTGTAACATGGTCAAATTTGCGAATACCACAAATAAAACGTGCGCAAGAATTATGAACACGTTGAAGTCTTTGAGTGGAAATAATATTTAAGTCTGTAAAAAGAGTGTCACAATAATCAAAATGGGGCATTGCAAGTGTTTCTACTAACATTTTCCTAAGGGCGAATGGCAAACAATTTCGTACACGATTTAATGAATGTATTATTGAGAAGACTGTTTTGCATGTATGGTTTATTTGTGTATTCCAATATAAGTTTTTGTCAATAAATACTCCTAGAATTTTTACTGTCTCACTATAAGGGATTTGAACTCCGTTTAGTGACACATGCGAAACTGTGTTTAGGTTAATTGTAGATAATAGTCTCTGATGACCCATTACTAGATGTCGCGACATCTAGTAATAATGGAGAGTATAATACATATATAAGAAAAATAAGTGTTTGAATTGGATTCGCCTGGTAGTGTAATGGATATCACGCTGAGGTACAGACTCAGAGATCCGGGTTCGAATCCCGTCCAGGCATTTATTTTTCTTATCATACCATATTAAGCTTGCATTGCTCAATGTTAAAGATTTAATTATAACATATATATATATATATATATATATATATACCAACATAACCAACATTGCATAGCTTAAAGATTTTGAATGCACATGGATAATAAATATTAGCGGGGTTTAGTGGGTGAATAGAATTAATAATGATTACAAAGTTGCTTTTGTGTTACAAAAATAACTGGCATTTGAAATAGTATATATAATTAATTTAATAAAATTAGCGATATTTAGTTCTTGGAGTTGGTCTTACTCTATGCAGCTGCACGTTCTATGGTTATTAACAGTCTTAACAATAGAGTAGTTAATCATAGAGAACCCTATACACCAACACAACAAAAACGTGTTTACAGTGTTGTCATTAACTTTCAAAATTTATCACTTACAATTTTTTTTACATGAAATGTTTTTAAAATCATACCCGGAACATATGGGTACCATAAAAGAAAACGTAACGTAACGAAAACGTCTATATGGTCTTTTCTTAATAACTTCTTAGGTCACATGAACCATCCAACCACTCATTCTCAGAGACATGAATGCGATGTTTTTTTTAGCATGTATCAGCGATAAGCACGCGTGTCATATCGCTCATAATGGGTTATCGTTGGTACCAACCAGCCCAAAATCCCAGAACTATGTTGGCTACAATGAGGACCGTATTTTGTGCTCGAAACCATAGAGAACAGAGAACCGGGGACGCGATGGGACGCTAGAATGCGGGACCGAGGAACGATTGAGGATCTAATTACACAAATTTGACTTAAGGTTAGTTTTTAGCATAGAGAACGAGAGGGAGTTAGCAATGACATGTGGCCATACTTCCTATTGGCTGAAATCTACATTTGGTAAGTACAAGAGTCGCATCTAAGTTCCCATTACAATTTTTATTGTTCAGGAACTATTGCTAGGGTATACCCTTTTTGAGACTAGGGAATCCCAGCTTTTGTAAATTTTCTCCTATCTACAATTGAAGCACCAGTAAGAAATACTGTTGTAAAAATATGTAGGAGGCAATTAAAGAAGATCACACTTACAGTGTGATTTAGAAATATGGCTATACATTTGATCACATTTTGTGACAAAAATATTATTATTAAAATAAATATGATATCATTGGAAAGGGAATCCTTTAAATTACAAAACAAATCACTTACAACAACACTAAGCAAGTCACTTTATTGCTTCAAACTGTTCGCTATTTACATATAAGCATAATTGGCAATGCTTTGGGAAGTCATTCATTGCGTTATGATATATGTTTAAAGGAATAGCTCTAATTTCTTCCTCAATCACTAATTTCAGCATGTCGACGTCTTGAGGTTTCCGGGCATAAACCTTCTTCAAATAACCCCACAACCATTAGTCACATGCTGTGAGGTCAGGGGAACGGGCTGGCCATTCAATGGGGCCTCTTCTTCCCACCCACCTGTTTTGCAAATGACCATCCAAAATTTCCCTCACTGCAATTGCATAGTGAGGAGGCGCACCATCCTGCTGGAATAAACATTGTTCAGGTTCAGCACTTTGCATTACTGGCAGGACAAATTGTCTAAGGACATCACTATACCGATCACCATTAACAGTCTCTCAAAAAATTCGCATTCCTAACAGTCCTTCCCATCCGAGCATAGTCCAAACAGTGACTTTGCCCCATCTTAAATGTGTCTCTTCAATAACATTAGGATTCTCTTTATCATAATAGTGACAATTGTGTCGGTTAACACGTCCGTTCACATGGAAAACAGCTTCATCAGAAAAGTGCAATTTTCTGTACCAATGTTCGTCGTTTGCTGATTCCCTTACAACAAATTCACAAAATTCCATCCGCCTGTCAGGGTCGTTTTCATTAAGTTCGTGGACATGAATCGGTTTGAAGGGGTGGTACTTCTCATGCTTCAAAACACGACACACACTTGATTGACTGATATGAAGCCCATGTGCAGCTTGGCGGGTTGATTTTTGTGGGCTAGCGTCGAATGCCTCCACAATTATCTTCGTTCTTTCTGCATCCGTGCTAATGCGAGGTCTTCCAGGAGGTTTGATTTTTCTGCATCCTTCCCGTTTCCAGCAGTCATTTTTTCCACTTCCCCACAGTCGACAGCTGCAATGCTACGTTAAACTCACGTCTTGCCCGTCTTGCGGCCTCACGATCATTAGCATACATTATTGCCCATGCAGCAATTGTAGTTTGCTGTTGTATATTCAACACAATTTTGACTAATGACGTAAGTTCTACACTGTTTTGCTTTATTCCATTGTTGTAATTTGAATAATTGCCTTTCCAACGGTAATTTCATATTTCCTGTAATGGTAATATTTTTATCACACAACGCGATCAAACATATAGCCATATTTATGATTCACCCCGTATATTACTCCACCAAGTAGTCTGCGCAGGCGGAAAATATGTTATAATGTTAATTGTGGAAAATATGTTAACTAACATGATGCCTTTTTCTTTTTATTTCTTACTGTGTTGCCACTTCCTGTCCCCTGTATATGTTCTTTGTCTGGCAGGTAGAGAGCTGACAAATACTATGGATTTTTATGGTCCATCCTTCTAGGCGGTCATTGGCAAAATTACTAAATTGACAACCCTGTTACTATGGGGGTTACATGTAGGAATGTGCTGTCCATTCTCATTACATGTTGCCACTTGTGATTTATTGTTAGGCTGGTAATGGAGAGACGACAAATATTGTGATTTTAAATGATCCGACCACTTGAACGTTCCACGCTTAAATGACTCATTTGACAACCATGTTAAGATCTTTCACGTGTGTTTTAGGGATTCTGCGCCCACACTTAAAATTGGACCATTTCAGTACGTGATCGGATGTACAGTCTTCTCCTACATCCCTTCCACAGATTCAGTAGTTCGGTGACACTAGCGCTTAAAACTGTTCCCCTCCACCCGTGCGAAGTTAACTTGGTGGTACAATACATAGTTTTCCTTTGTACAAAAGAAAACTAAAAATCCCAATTGCTCTTACATACTTGCTTTATGAACATCAAACTGTCTATAAATCTGTATAACTTAGAATTTTCTTGAACTTCACGATCTAAATTTAATTTTTTAGCCATCTTTACTTACCTTATCAGTCTACGAAGTGTAAAAGTTTATAGTTATTTTATAATTATCAATTTAAAATGAAATAAAATAAAAATTAATTATCATATACTTAATACTTAAAAACTGTTCATCACCTGATACAAATTTATTCCATACCCGAACCCTGAGGAGGACTGACAGCTAACCGACAAGCGAACAGGCACAGCAATAACTAATACACATTTTACATTACAAATATCCTGATTTTAAGTTACTTTGAGCTCAACTTCTCACCTTTTCTAAGGCTTTTTCACATTTTTTGGGGAAAAAATCAACATATATATATATATATATTCCTCTCAGTTAATTATTCACATACTGTTCTTGTATTGATGTATGGATCAGAATGTTGGACGATCACTAAAAGACAAGAAGCAGCTGATATGAGATTTTTAAGAAATATAGCATGATATTACTCTGCTGGTTAAGAAAAGGTATAAAGATTATTATAAGAAAGGTACTAAATATTTTCAAACTTACAGACTGAATAATTAAATATAGGAATAACTGGAAAGAACATATTGATAGAATGCCAGAAGAAAGATTTCCAAAATGATTGCTAAATTATAAACCGCACGGAAGGAGAAATGTTGGACGCCCACACTGAAGATGGTCTGAACAATTTTAACAATTCTAGCTTTCATGGAACCGGAACGAGCCAACAGGCTTAATCCCTGGATGACGATGATGATGATGACTACAATAATAAATGTGTGTTTTTCCATTTTTTATTTGAATTTATGTAGGTGGCATAGAATCATCTTTGGTTTCTACTGATCACAAACCAATAGAAATCCTTGTATTTTATGAATGTATGTAATCTATATACTCGTAACTCTCTTCTCAAATGTAATGGTTTATAAGTCCCATGAGATAAACGACTCTATGGAATCATAATTATGTCTAACTGGCAACTTTATGATCATTTTACATCATTCGCCACTTACCTCTCAAGGGGTACTAGCGGTCAAACTTGAGCTTAAATGTCATCAGGACTGTTACAGATCTGCTTAGCGACATCGAAAATGTTATTTGAATAATCTCAGTCAATTTGAACATTGTCACACACTATTGAGTAACACTAAGAAATTGGGATTGGAAATAAATAGGCCTATCAATTAAACTAAATATATGGTCACACATAAAAATACATTATATAATGGAAATGGAGAGATGATGACAAATGAGGGGAATTTTGAGGAAGTGGCTGAATTCAAATACCTAGGAATAATAATCACAAATAGGAATGAGACGCACAAATAAATTAAATATAGGCTCAATTCTGGAAATGCATTACAGGGACTCTTGACGTCCCAACTCCTTTCAAAAAACATTAAACTGAAAATATATAAAACTATTATTCTACCAGTTATATTATATGGATTAGATATATGGACTCTTACTTTAAGGGAGGAAAGGATATTACGAGTATTGAGAATAAGGTTCTCAGGAAAATTTTTGGACCAAAGAGAGATGAACAGACAGATTAATGGAGAAAACTACATATCCTATCAGTGAAATACATGGTCTTTATAGAAAACCAGATATATTAAGAACAGTTAAGTCTTGTAGACTGCGATGGGCAGGACATGTGGCACAAATGGGTAATGAAAGACATGCATGGAAGCTTGTTGTAGGAAAACCAGAAGGAAAACTTCCAGTTGGTATACCAAGAATGAAGTGGGAGAATAATATTAACTGTGATTTGAGGGAAGTAGATTATACAGGGAATGATTGGAAAACATTAACTCAGGGTAGGGATGTATGGAGAGCCTATGTCCGCACGGCCATGAACCTAAGAGTTCGATAATGCCAGTGAGTTAGTTAATATTTTTATTCATCGAAAATGGTGATATTTGATGCTAAACTCAGTCAATTTTGGACAATGCATTTTTCACTCCTTGTCACTCCTTCTCGTTCCCTATCCCAGCGGGCGGGGGCTGAATTTGGACTTAAACGGTATCTGGAGTGTCACTATTCATCTCAGAGATGCCGAAAACTACGAAGTCCACACTAATAACGATTGTTTTTGGCTACTTTTCATGTCACCCTTCTTCACCTACCTTAGGGGCCCTGGAAGTCAATTTTGGCTTAAATGACATTAGGACTATTACCAATCATCTTAACGGCCCCGAAAACTATGAATTACATATTAATTTCGGTCTTTTTTTATATATTTTATTTTTCATCCTGTCATCCACCTCATCCTCTTTACGGATACTAAGGGTCAAATTTGGGCTTAAATGTTATCGTGATTGTCGCCAAAACCTATGGATTCGATTCCAATATCGGTCATTTTTGATTATTATTATTGTTGTTATTATTATTATTATTATTATTATTATTATTATTATTATTATTATTATTATTATTATTATTATTATTATCATCATCATCAGTCAGTCCCTCTCACCCCACATAATAACTTTTCCAAATTTTAAGTTAATATGTGTACATATCGAGTTTGGTTGAGATTTGCAACAGATTCTTTAAATTACGATTAGAATCACGTACATGCTTATTTCGAAACTTCAGCAACTCTCTCATTAAGAAATATTAAAGGTAAATTCTGGAAAGTCACTTGAGATAAGATTCACAGGTCCATTCGATGGCTAGAGGAACTCCTAGCTGTGGTACAAATGATGCAGAAATGTGTGTGGGTTTCAGTTCCAGCCACTGCAGCTTATAGTTCTGTGCTAAGCAGATGGATGGCATTATTGTGATATACAGGGTGCTCTAAAATTCCCCTTACAAACTTCCAAGACATGTAGAGGGGGCTGAGTTGATAATATTTAGAACTGGAAACCATGTCCGGAAACTTACCGTTTTCTTGCTACAGCCGTTTGAAAACAAGCATTGCCTGAACTTACGTCACCTGTCTCAACAAGTAATAGCTTCGCGATTCGTCTAAATCGAAAATTTCCCTATCGAGTATTCCAAGACTTGGTGTTTTTAAAAAAAAAAATTCAAACTTTTTCGAAATTTTGAAAACTGCAAAATTGATTGTGGAGAGTGTATCCGGTATTACTAATGCAAGTCATGATTCACTTTCTTTGGTTATTAATGAGTTGAATTGTAAAACAAGTGATGTACTGTGTCACGCCTCATAATAAATTACATGTAAAAGTGGCCGCCTTAAAACATGTTGTTTTCAAACGGCTGTAGCATGGAAACGGTAAGTTTCCGGACATGGTTTCCAGTTCTAAATATTATCAACTCAGCCCCCTCTACAAGTCCTAGAAGTTTTTAAGGGGAATTTTAGAGCATCCTGTATTTTCAATGTATGCACATTTAGACAGATCTCTTTATAGGATGTGTGTACTTGTATTGCGTACAAAGAGGAATGTAGAATGTGGGTAAGTTTAAGTGTTGACTTCACCATTCAATGTAGCGATCCCAAAAATTATGGTTTCGACACTAATAGGTAGTTTGGGCATTCTATTTTTCATCTTTTCTCACTCCCTTAAGGGAGCTAGGAATCAAACTTGGAGTTAAATGCCATCAGGATTATTGCCAATCAGCCTACTAACCAAGAAAAATGTGAATTATATCTATTGCTGATCATTTTGGACATTTTATTTTTTTACCCTGTCTTATCCTCTTGCCAATGGGAGCTAAGCTTGAACTTAAACGGCTCTGGGCATTTAGGTATTTATCTCAGCAATCCCAAAAAATATGGATTCGACTCTAAAATTGGTTTTCGATAATTTTTACATGTTATCAATTCTTTTACACACGTAAGAGTGCTAGAATCAAACTCGGGCTTAAATTATATCGGGACTATAACACCTTAGCACTCCGAAAATTATGGATTTGACGCTCATCTCGGCCAATTTTGACACTTTATTTTTCATCTCTTTTCACCCACAGGACGATGGAGCCTAAACACCTGAACTTAAACGGTATCGGTAGTTTTAACGTCTCCGGTAGGCTCCGGCTCAAATCCAACCTGAAGACTCGGAGGGGGCCGTCAGCTGCTCCCCACTTTTCGAGACGCTCCGCTCCGAACAGGTCTACAAGGCTAGCCATAGGCCACCTGTCTCTGGATACGTTGGGAACATTCACACAAATACAGGCGCCACTCCGTTGTGTCATAATATAAAAAAATATTTTAAACCTAAATTATTATTAATCCATAATTACACTATATATTATTTTAAAATGACTATCAGTGAACTGATCAATACCTGTAAGCAGACTAAAATATTTATTAATTATTTAGTCTGGTGGAGTATATGGCTTTTAAGAGAAAGTAAACTAATACATACCACATCCAAACATCCTAGCTGCGTTGTGACATAAAAAGTTCAAGCATCTCAAAATAAAATTCTAGGCCCCTCTCTATTTCTTAATATAAGCGTCTAATGTAAACTATTAAAACACGGTACTTTTTAACTTATGGATCATAAAAATGTTTTTAGAAAAAATAATTAAAATACAAATCTTCCCTAGTCATAAAATGCTTATTTATTTTTATTATTTTTACACTCATATAAGCTGAAAATTGATGTAGGCCTATTGTATACATTATTACTATATTTTTGAATATATACTTTTCTGATTATAATCCACATTTTTAGACAAAACCATGGGAGACTAATTGTCACATATTCAAACCGACCTTAATATGATTCCCCTGATATTAAAACATCGTTGCCTAAATAAATTAGAATTCGGAGCGTCAATATACTACATTTTATATATTTTTTTTGTCGAATGGCGTGCTTACTCTAATGATACGAATAAAACTAATTAAGCTATTGTTATGCTGAATAAATGTGGAAAAGAAAGGAGAGAAGTGTGAAGGTTAACTTGTTTGTGGTGGGGGACAGTACACTGACGGTGAAGGCGGAAATCTAGGCAAAAGCATTTTGATATCGCAGCTCCGACTTCAGTGTTGTTCTTTACAGTGTATCTAACTATGTCATCCCATCTTGACTTAAGCAATGGAAGTAGCATGCCTGCTATTGGGTTTGGAACGTGGCAGGTGAGCAATGTATTTTTGTTCACTTTTTAATTTTTTTATTAACTGTTCTATGTATCCATTCATGCCACCGCGCCTTAGCGTAGTTACGGGACATGGGTTGTTTCGATCCCCATGGGGGGAAGGATTTTATCGTCAAAATTTCGGCCAGTATGGCACCGGCGCCCACCCATCTTGAGGAATTGTGGCTACAATAAGAGGCGGCAAGCGGAGAAGACTATATAATAGTGATCTTTATTTTTTTATTATTTTTTTTTATTCCGGCTTTTACAATGAATATACATTTTTCCGGTACCCATGTTCACAGTTAACTACATATTTGTTTCAACACATTTTTCCATTCCTGTCTGTTCATCCATATATCTTCTTCTATTTCCCATTCCCTCTTAGCTTCATTGATTCCCTGAATCCACGTAATAGTTGGTCTACCCTTCTTTTTCCTTCCCTGTGGTTTCCAATCCATAATTATCTTAGGTAGTCTTCCTTCTTCCATTCTTCTAATGTGTCCGTACCAATTTCATTGTTTCTTCTTTATAAAATCTAATATTGAATATTGTACCTGCATTTTTTTCTTTTTGTGATCTTTATAGGAAACCAAATATAATAAGAACAGTTAGGTCTCGTAGACTGCGATAAGCAGGACATGTGAACATGAACAGGGTATGGAAGAGGAGCATGGAAGCTTCTTGTAGGAAAACCAGAAAGAAAACATCCAGTTGGTAGACCAAGAATGAGGTGGGGGAATAACTTAAACCATGATATGTGAGAAGTAGATTATGCAAGGTGATTGGATGTATGGAGAGCTTATGTCCGCGCGGTCATAAACCTACGGGCTCTATAGTGCCGGTGAGTTAGTTAGAACCTGTAATACTTCCCGCCGTAGCCGAGTGGCCTAAGGCATCATATTTTAGTATGGAGAGGAACTACAGTGGTTTGAGTCGCCATTTGCGAGTCAGGTTTGACAATTTCCAAATGCATAATCATAGTCCGACAATGTTATTTCGATAGTGTTAATCGACAGTAATTGGTAAAAACTGATACGGATTGTAAATTGGATTGATCAACATTCAATGTTATGAACAATATAGTCAATCTAAAAATATGCCTATTCTAAATTGTCCAATATACATCCGTTGTATTCTTTACTTATTCCGAGTCTATTAATAACTCGTAATTAAGGTTGATTTATCATCATCTGGTCCACCGCTGTGGTCTCGAGGTAGCGTGCTGCCTTGTCACGCAGCGGGCCCGGGTTCGATCCCCGGTCGGGGCAGTTTTTCTGGGTGAGGTTTTTATCGGGGTTTTTCCTCACCTGTAAGACAAATGTCAGGAAAACTTTAAGGCCCAAACGGTCCCCGAAATCATATGGCCATCATCACCATCATCACCATCATCATTATCATCATCATTATTATCATCATCCTTCACCGGTGTGGAAAGCAACGGGAAGCTACCACACCTACGCAATTCCCTAGTAAAGCTGCAAGCATAGCATGAAAATGCTATGATTGCAGTGAAGGACCTGCCTTCGGGCAGAATTACTATGGATGGATCATCATCTGAATCGTTGTAACTAATGAGCGCTTGACTGGAGCATTCAAGCTGAACATTTCGGTGCGACAATTCGCACGGTTTCTTTGTTAACAACTTCCTGCAGAGCTTAAATACCGCATTCCTACCTTGTAATTTCAACAGTGATTGTCCTCAAAATATTTATTTTTATGTGCAAGGAATGAAAACGAAGTACGTCGATGGTTTTCAGAGGTTGTTAAGAGATATTGTTTTAATACATGAGGAGCCTATGTTACTCGGCATATTATTAAAATGAAATCTGTGGCACGTCAGCTTTGAAGAGCCTAGGCTGACTGAATTGGTTACTGTTATTGATTAGCAAAACACAGGACAGGCAGTCAATGGTTAGAGTCACGCAGTCCCTTAACCTTAGTTTCAGCTTTCTTAACAGCATTTCGCTGCTTTTTATATCAAATAGCTACTCAGTTTTTCATATGAGGCTGAATGGATCTCTTTCCAGGGCTTATAACGAAAAAAAATCTGTTATGAGACGGGAATAGAATACAGGACTCTTGGGATACTAGTCAACGATACTAACGTTAAAAAGTTATAATTAATATTTTAACATTTTGTACTGAAATTTTAGTCGTCATTAATATTTTAACATTTTGTACTGAAATTTTAGTCGTCATGAACTATTAAAACTTCAGTACCTTGTTAACAGCTGAAGATGGAACATGTTCCGAAAGGCTCATTACGAAGTTTTTAACCCGAAGTTTTACATAGTTGAAGACGACTGATATCTCAGGTACAAAAATTTGATAATTTTAACTTTTTAATGTAGTAATTTTCATAATTTTTTAGGTGAGAGTTTTTTCTTCGGGATTTTTCCTCATTTGTAAGACGAACGTAGGGAAACTTTAAGGCCCAAATAGTTCTCCAACATCATAATTATCCTATTATATTTGATTGTGTAAGTGAATGGTGTGTCTTATCGTAAATGTTCGTGCTGTCTCTGAGGTGGCCTCGCATTGAGGTGATCCGTTATTCGGGGAGACTCTCCATATCCTTGTGTGGGCAGAAATTATATGGTTCAAAATTTAAACATTCTCTCTCGATAGGTCTTGTCACTGTAAGACCCTGGTGGCATGGGACATGTAAAATTACTTAAATTGAGAACTTAAACTAAGTATAAGAAAGAAAAAAAAATTAAGACAATTAATCAAGTTTTGCGGAAATTAATTTTGAAGAGAAAATATATGCCTAAATCGGGATGAACCCAATATTTCTGGTTCTGTACATCAGTGCTTTAACGATTTAAGCTATTACGTAGGCATCACGATTTTTAAACATAGATTTTTCTCTTATACTAATACGATTTCCGTACGCCAGGTAGCAGTGAAGTTTTTTCTTCCACTGACGCCATCTAGCGGTCTATTAAATAAGAGCACTTTAAAATGCAAATCAACACATTACATTTCTAGCAAGTAAAACTAATATTTAATATTAAATTTATCACTTCTCACTCAATGACAAATTAAATTTGAAGAGAAAAATATATGCCTAAATCGGGATTTGAACCCAATCTGCGGAAAAGTTACCACTTATATTTATAATTTAAAGGTATTATACATTTGGGAGACAAATGTCAGAAAACGTTAAGGTCCAAACGGTCACCGAACATCATCTAACAATCATAATCATCATTATTATAGTCCGGATGTTAGGCAATTAAAAAATTAAAAATAGGCAGGCTAAAAGACACTAAAAATCATTAATATAGGCACTAAAAATCAAAATAGGCTCTTACAAAAAATGGACTACAACATAACTTTTTACAGTCTTAGGTTAACAATATAAATATATGCTATCAATATCATGCGAAGATATCAGAGATGTTTTTGATATTTGTTTTGCCTTTTTACAAAGGATAGAACACTCAGCAATGTTTGTATTGAAAAGAAGCAAAGAAATTTTTTCCAAGCCTTAGATCCGAAGCATAATACAATGGGACATAGCGTAGGGATATTTCGCCTAACGGGAATGCATGATGTGGAAAAATACAATATTTACCTGTGCATTGAGGGGAAAACTATCTGCCTGCTAGGTTACTGGGTTATTGCCGCCCTTATCCTAAAATATACTAAGAGAATTTATAAAAAGAACACTTAAAACTTCTAAAAAAATATTTGTGCCATGACGTTTGTCCATTTCAATTGATTTCATTGAAATCCTGAGTTAATTTCGAGAAAAATTGCAAATAAGCATTTATAGGCATTATAAGCTGAAATAGGCATTTATAGGCAAAATGAACTACATGGAAAATAACTCTAGGGTCGTTGGTATGAACTTATATGAAGTCACTTTTACAATATCTATAATAAATAACTATAGGCGTTTTCCCTAACATCCGGTTTCTAATCATCATATTCGCCATTATTAATGTGAGTGTGAATGGTGTGTTTCGTCTTAATGTTGTGTTGTCTCAGAGGAGGCCCTCCATGTCCTTATATGGTCAAAACTTATGTATTTGATTCCATAATTAAAAACCCTCTTTCGACAAGTCGTGTCACCTTAAGGTCCGGTTAGCATGTGGCACGTAAAACTATCTATAAAGACTAGAGGTTAAACTTCGTTAATGGAATGGAATGAAATAGTCTAAATTTGGGGATAAATATGGAAGCCTACATTTCTTGTAAGGTGTTATTTTCGTCCAGTTGAATGAGGTAGAATATTTTTATTTTAAATTAGTTTTTATGATGTTCATTATCTAAATATTTAATATGGAAATATCAATTAACAAAACTAAAATTAAGGCATTTCATGGGATGGACCCCATACAAAGTAAAATCTGTCTCCAGAATAAAATTTTAGAGAGATCTAATCAATTTAAATATCTTGGATATTATCTCTCTATCTGGGATGAAAAGGATATCCCTGATAAAATTACTAGTTATAATAAAAGTTTGGGAATTATTAATCAAGTTATGAAACCATCCCTTGCACAAAAAAACACCAGATTACATTTATATAACACTTTGGCTAGACCAGTGTTGACCTATGATAGTGAAGCATGGACACTAAAAAGACAACGTGAAAACAGAATAACGGCTTGTGAAATGAGATTCATGCGCAGAACAGCGGGTTACACCAGATGGGGATCGGAAAAGGAACACCGATATCTTAAAAAAATTGACGACTACGCCAATTTTGGAATATATTAAACAGTACCAACTAAATTGGAAACACCATATTGAAAGAATGAGTTCAAATCGGATCCCTAAAGCTGTTTATAATTATATACCAAGAGGACGAAGATCTCTGGGCCGTCCTATGAAACGCTGGAGGGAAAATTTTCTATAGGATCGTAACAGGCCTTGGCCTAATACTTGGAAGGAAGGAAGAAGAAAAATAATTATCTAAATATTTTAAGGAGGTAGCCATTCATTTAATTGATTTCCATCTGGAGTCCTTCATGTCTCTCTCTTATTAGAGCCATCGGTGCGTGAAGTTCTAAAGTGCTTTCAAACTAAAATATATAAATAAAACATTCTATCACAACTATTGATATCATGTCTAAAATAATTAGACTAATTCAACAATAGAAATTATTATTTTAACGAAATACTTATGTATTTAAATAACTTTATAGGCCTAGGGCTTTATTTTGGTCAAATTATATACAGTTATCAGAACAATAGGCTATTTAATTTCATAGAGTATCCCACTAGATTATTGCGCGTCAGTATGTAGGATGCCACATGAACACCATTAAATTATTCTCACGTAAATAATAGTCCTAAAAAGTATTAATTAGACTCCACTTCCGTTTATAAATTTACTACTAATGCTGTGAAAGTAGAACGTAGTTTTCATCTGCAATTAGTTTCTGAAGTGAACATCAGCATTTGTTAAAATCACTTGTAATAGGAAATAGAAAATGTAGAATATTTTACACACTAATCACTATTGATAATATTGGGATAATATGCCCGCCTATAGACATGGATCATGTATGGGTTAAATTCTAGCCAAGATTTATGGGAATTTCAGCATGAGAAATTGAAAGAGCGATATTTACGTGTGTATATATGTACTTTACTACACATACTTTTTTCTTTAACTATCACCGATTGCTCATTCAATAGTAAACTATATTTAATATTATCAAATTTTCAATTTATAAACATTTCTGGCGATTCCGAAGGAGATTGTACCCATTAAATTATTATTTTTATTTTTTCAAACCTTCATTGACTATTCTTACTAGCCACCAATAAATGATATATATACAAAGCCACTTTTTCGTAATCAAACTCGGGATATAACATTCAATTAAAAAAATAAGTTGGAGTTCGTTAACTAAGAAAATCGGATCATTAGGAGTGGGGGTTAACCTCAATTGAAAATTTAAAAATACATCTAGAGGCTCATTTTTGTTTCTTCGCAACGAAACTCCGCATATAATATATGGATAAGAAAAAAATGCCATCTTGTTCGTTAATTAGAAAATTCGGACCATTAGATGTAGGGGTTGACTGGAAGCTTAAATTTAACTGCATACATTTTCAACGCTCTAGCGGCAGCAATTTTTTTCGCAACGAAACTTTGTATGATGTAATAAAGTTCACAAATCGACTTGCTGAGGAATTCGCTTAGTTTACAAGTTTGAATTTAGATTTTCTACACGCTTATATGATAACGTACACATGATTGATTAATCTATATGTCTCGAGTTCAAATCCCAGTTCAGACATAGAGTTTTCTTTTCAAGTCACACATACACACACACGCTAAACATGATAAGTAAATGACTAATTAATGCATTGCAATCCAATTATTTCATTCTTCTTCTTCTTCTCCTCATTATATTAGGCCCACATTCCGTTTCTTGCAGATGACCAGATTTTAATAGCAGAAACAGAAAACGAATTACAAAGAATGCTATATAAACTAAAAGGAATATAAAAAATATAATATGGAAATATCATCAGAAAAATAAAAAGCAATGGATTTCAAGGGCGCTCAACCAGTCCGGACAAAGATAATATTAGAACACAAACCAATAGAACAAATGATAAAATATAACTTCCTAGTTGCGAAATATCACTAAACACTAAAAGGAACTTTTGAAAAATAAAGCCAGAAAAGACTATTATGAAATTATACAAGACAATGGTAATTCCTGTTATTACTTACGGATCTGAAACGTGGACAGTGACAACACAACAATCTGCCAGAATTCAAGCTGCTGAAATTAAATTCCTCAGACCAATAGCAGGATATCAAAGAACAGACAAAAAACACAACACAGAAATAAGACAGTAACTAAAAGTAGAGGAATTAAACATAATAGTGAAATACAGAACAAACTGGAAAGAACACTTAGCAAGGATGAGTGAGAACAGAATACCAAAAGCAGCATATAACTATTCACCGAGAGGAAGAAGAAGTTTGGGAAGACCAATGAAACGATAGAAAGAGCAGCAATTTGGAGCCGGAAAAGGCCCAAACCGTGACGAAGAAGAAGAAGGATTCTGTTTCTTCCAGACATTAAGAGACCCTCCATCTTCTTTTCAGCCATCCAGGCAATCTCTTTCCGTTTGGAGATAAATTGTCCCTTGTCACATGTACAATAATTCTATTCGATGTCATACTAGATACATGTTGGTTCCATTCAGTTCTTCTACCACCCAATCACATATTGCTTGGGTATTTAACTGATTTATAATCTCTTTACTTCTTATATAACCTCTTCTAGTTTTATACACAATTCTCCTTAAAATATTTATTTCATTTGTCTCTAGAATCTGTTTCGTTCTGAAAATATCCACTCTTGTTTCAGAAGCATTGGTCGATATTGGGTGTAATGATTGCTTTATAGATTCTTGCATTGGTATCCTTATTTAAGTATTTGTTTTTCCATGCTCAAAACAATTAGAGGAACACTATGA
Organism: Diploptera punctata; assembly: GCA_030220185.1. NCBI lineage: Eukaryota > Metazoa > Arthropoda > Insecta > Blattodea > Blaberidae > Diploptera > Diploptera punctata. The sequence goes on from JASPKZ010000467.1 coordinate 1,065,933, forward strand.
AATATGAAAATATTTTTTCATTGGATAAAGGTACAAACATAAAATTAATAAAGTACATTATTTGTGGTTATTTATTTATTTATTTATTTATTTATTGCTCATGTCAGTAAAAACAAATGAATAACGCTGACAATTAACTTTTCAAATAATTCCGCTATATAAGCAATTGAATCTTCTGCTTATTTTTCAAAGCTAAACACTCGTTATATAGAGTTAGTATCGTGTATGGCCTCCACGACATTCGATGACAGTTTGGCACCTTCGTGGTATGCTCCCAATAAGATTCTGGATTTCCTCTTGCGGGATATTCTCCCATTCCTCCTTCAGAGCATCTCCAAGTTACTGGAGAGTTTGTGGAGCTTGATGTCGGTTCCTGGCCTTCCTGTCTAGAAGATCCCACAAGTGTTCAATAGGGTTGAGGTCTGGGCTGACCGCTGGCCACTCCATTACCTCAATTTCATTCCTCCCCAGGAAATCCTTGGTGACAGCCGCAGAATGTGCCCTGGCATTATCCTGCATAAACAGAAACCCAGGGCCTACTCCAATGGCAGCAGGTACTATATTCTCTTCCAGAATATGCTCGATATACCGGACAGCATTCAGTCGCTGGAGAACAAGTACAAGGTCCGTACGATTGTTGTACATAACTCCGGCCCATACCATTATGGAACCTCCTCCGAATCTATCAATTTCCTGTACAGCCTCTGCAGAAAATCTTTCTCCTGGCCGTCCCCACACCCTCAATCGACCATCACAACGTGTAAGACGATACCTGGATTCGTCCGAGAAGAGCACAGACTCCCACTGGTTCAGGTTCTAATTACCATGGTTTTCAGCATACGTACGTATTGCTGCCTTATGCCCATTTGTTAAGCGTGGTTTTTTAACGGGCCTTTTTGGACGAATATTCTCTTTCCTTAATCTGTTCCTTATGGTTTGGTCTGAAACCCGGATTCCGGAAGGTCATTCTGCAGGTCTTTTGCAGTTTTTGTACGCTGTCGAAGAGTAGAAAGAACAACGTATCTGTCATCCTGGAGGTTTGTTTTAAATTTACGGCCCTGTCCACGTCTTCTACAATACTGACCTGTCTCTCTGTGCCTGTTGCGTAACCTGGACACCACGGAAGGAGAAACCCCAAACTCTCTAGCCACTTGTCGCAGAGATTGACCTTGTCGTAAAAGATGTAGAGCATGATACACTTCAAACTCATTTAAATGCCTCATTTTGTCAGAGACTTCAATAAACAAGGCAATAATCAACATTCGTAACTATAGCAACATCAGGAAGCTTACCAATTAGAAGTGGCCAGTGCCTTCCAAAATAAAAAAAATCTCTATATTTGTTATTTGAGGTAATTTCTCTGTATTTAGGCCATGGAAAATTTGTATCCAATGATAGAATTAATTATTCAATTTACATATTGTCCTACTTTCAGCATCACAGCTTTAAAAAACAATTACTTATTCAATTTATTACAAGTGTTCCTCTAATTGTTTTGAGCAGTGTAATATCATTCATGTATGCCGCTATTCTTACTGCTTGGTTAGCTTGATATGCAACTTCTTTCTGCAGAGTTCCCAGCTAGTTATCTTGACACCGAATATTACTTTTACTTGTTCTATTATGTTTTCTTTTTATTTCTATTTTACATCTTAAGGGGAGTTTACTTATAGTCATTGATTTAGTTTTGTTAATGATATTTTCATATTGTACTTTCGACAACAAATAAAATTTATTTAATAATCTCTGTAAGTCATCCTCAGTATCCGCCAACAGAACCACATTATCAGTACAGATTACAATATTAAGGTCTTTATCACCCATTTTCTATCCATCTTTAAGTCTGATTTTTTTTTTATAATTTCGTTCGTTATTAAATTAAACAAAAGTGGACTTAGGTAACCTCCTTGCCTAACTCTTCTTCAGATTGGTATTTTTTTTCATCCACTCATATTATGTTAAACTTACCAGTAAAAGCCACTAATAAATAAAACAATCATTCGGCACATTATTATTTTCTAAAATATTTAAAGCATTATTAAGTCCCAGCCTATCAAAAGCCTTTTCGAGGTGAATAAAACATAAAAATGCAGGTTTATTATATTCAGTAGGTTTTTCTCTATTATAAAAATAGCATCTATACAAGACTCGGGACCCACGGCTTAAAGTCTCTCCCGGAGGACTTTTCTCTTGGATTTTTCCATCTTGAAATTTCCATCGACCCTGACCGGATTTGAACCCTTGACCCTCGGGACCATAGGCAAGGAATTTTACCCTTAGACCGGGCAATCAACTAAATAATTAAAATAATACATGGATATATTAAAAAATAAACAAATATTTATTAAATCAACAAAGGAATAAATACGTAAGAGAAGCTAATAGACAAACAAGAAATGAGTACCGGTATACAAGTTTATATAGGCGTACATCATAGACAGAGGAATACTTATATTGATCTATGTATACAGTAAACTAATGATCGAAAGCAGCAGCGTAAAAAAATACACTTTGATCAGAATAATGGGTATATTTTTAAGTACACTAGTGTCCAAAATTAAAGCAACAAACTGAAATTTCGCCTTCCTGTGTCCAATATACAATAGAATAGTACCAAGTGGCAGTAGAACGTAAGCAAATGTCTGTATAATCATATCCTCTATGTGAGATAGCATTCCTGTCTTTATAGAATCAATGAAGTGATAACGTCAGTACACCTATCAAAGGATACTTTATGTTTAATATCTTTAGTCCCAATTCAGCATTCACTGTGTAAACATTCAGGTGCAGTATGACACAGAGAAGACGCCAGACAGACTCCCTGCGTTTGTAGGACGATAGGGAGAATATAAGCTGGACAGTCTCTAGCTGATGTGGCCACTAGGCTATGTGTATCGTTTTGTTGTTTCCTGGATGTGGCAACAGTTTGTAGAGGTAGAAAATGTAACCCGAAGACCAGGGCAAGGACAACCAAAAGTCACTTAGAGAGAATCGTTACTTGACAATAAGGGCAAGACGGAAGTGTTGTACTGCACAACAACTGGCATCTGATCTCTCAGCATCCACTAGAACATTTGTATCGCGACAAACAGTGTACAGAAGGCTTCAACAGAGATATCTTTACTGTCGGAGATCCGCTTTATGTGTAACCCTGACACGTGATCACAAAAAAGACGTCGAGAATGGAGTCAACAATATGTCAGTTGGATGGACGAAGAGTGGATTAATGCCCTCTTTACAGATAAGTCCAGATTCGGTCTTCAGAGCGATTCTCGACGGATTCGAATTTGGAGAGAATCTGGAACACGATTTCAGCCATCAAACATTCTGGAAAGATACTCATATGGAGGTGGTTCAATAATGGTGTGGGCAGGCATTATGATAACAGCTCGAACACCCCTACAGAAGTTGTACGGTAAACCGACAAGGTTTAACCGCTACCAGGTATCGTGGCGAGATCTTGTTACCTCATGTACGCTTGTTTCGAGATACTTTGGGTCCAGACTTCCTGCTGATGGACGATAATGCTCGTCCACACAGAGCAGCGGTGGTTTATGAATTCCAGTAAATTGAAGACATCGTTGGAATGGATTGGCCTGCTTGGTCTCCCAACTTAAATCCGATAGAGCATGTTTGGGATATGCTAAAGAGACGAGTTGCTTCACGTCATCATCCATCAATCACGTTTGAGGACTTGAGAGTTGCTCTGCAGGAAGAATGGACGTTCATACCCCTAAATCAGATTGATGACCTGTTTGCAGCATGCACCGTCGTTGTGAGGCCTGTGTTGCTGCCAGAGGTGATACCATGCCCTATTGAGCGCTTGTAACCACATTTCTCGATACTGAGTGTGAACTTAAGATCACTTTAAAAAGAAGAAAATCATTTTTATTTCTGTTATTTCATGAAAAATGATGTTAGAATTTTTACTGAGTTTAGTCCTTTTGTTCTAGTATGAGCCAGTAATATTTTGTGACACAATTAACATAGAAAGTAAACATTTCAGTTTGTTGCTTTAATTTTGGTCACTAGTGAATATCAAACTATTATATGAATATCCTTCCTCCTTTGTTAAACTGTAACTTACAGAGAAAGGAAAAATGCATGAATCATAATTATTTCGTTATATAACAAGATAGACTGGAATGAGAATGGGGTTTTCAGCTTGCAACCGGCTTGGAACAGCCTTCGCCTGGCCTTCAAATTCTTTGTTCTGTGGTCAACTAGGAAGTGAATTTATTTATGTGAATACAAAAACATAGCATTTAACTAAAGGACAACTTTATGGCAATAAATTAATTGAAAGCTTTAAAAATATAACCCCAACTTACATAATACAGGTTAAATATTTTTTTAACCACTTTAGAGTTTTTATGACATGATCTATTTTCGCACATTTAGCACAGAGGGGAAAACAATACAAGCACTATAACAATCTTCTATTTAACGCAAAAGAAATAACTTAATTTCGACATAATTTATGACTCTCTGAAATACTAGAATTTACATTATATAATTTATATTCTCTTTCTCAGTTGCGTAAGGGGAGGGGCATACACGTAAACATTTTTTTTTACCTTTGATCTATTTTTTTCACTCCTATAAAATGCTGAAAACATGTCCCTAGGATGTAATTATTAGCGTCTCTGACTATATCTTGGGTATGATTACCAGTTATGATAGAATATTGTTTTCATGAATCCAGCATTGGGATTATTATGCATGTGTAAATACTGAAGTAGGTACGGATTTGCAATCTATATTTGTACTCTAGAAATCCTAGTGGCTTATTAATAGTAATTTTAAGTCCCGCGCCGAGTGGTTAAGGTAGGATGTCTTGGTGCAGAGATATGGGACTTCTGCTTGTTCGAGTCTCCATGCGGGAAGAAATTTACTCATGGGATTTCGGCCAGTATGGAACCGGTGTCCTCCCAGCATCGTGGGTAGCGGCTCCAAGTTGAGAAAACCAGCTATAACGGCTGGTGGAACTGATATGCTCACCACATGTCACTTCTACATTGGCTGATTGATCGTTTACCTCTGTGATGAACACATGTGAATGTGAGGCCAGCAGTCACCTGGTAGGCCAAGGACCTTCTAGGCCTGTCGCGCCATGGAGTTAGAGAGGAGAGTTACTTTAAGCATATATCCATCCATCCATAGTAATTTTGCCCGAAGCCAGGTCCTTCACTGCAATAATAGCATTTTCATGCTATGCTTGCAGCTTTACTAGGGAATTGTAGGTGTAGTAGCTTCCCGTTGCTTTCCACACCGGTGAAGGATGATGATGATGGCCATATGATTTCGGGGACCGTTTGGGCCTTAAAGTTTTCCTGACATTTGTCTTACAGGTGAGGAAAAACCCCGATTAAAACCTCACCCAGAAAAAACTGTCCCGACCGGGGATCGAACCCGGGCCCGCTGCGTGACAAGACAGCACGCTACCTCTAGACCACAGCGGTGGTATATATATATACGGTATATTCTTTAGAAATTCATACAGGAGTGAGTGATGCTCTCTATCTCCACTTTTCATCTTTATCTCATATATATATATATATGAGATAAAGATGAAAAGTATATATATATATATATATATATATATATATATGAGATAAAGATGAAAAGTACACTGCTCAAAACAATTAGAGGAACACTTGTAATAAATTGAATAAGTAATTATTTTTTAAAGCTGTGATGCTGAAAATTGGACAATATGTAAATTGAATTACTAATTTTATCATTGGATACAAATTTCAAAGATCCATGGCCTAAATACAGAGAAATTACCGCAAATAACAAATATAGAGATTTTTTTTTATTTTGGAAGGCACTGGCCACTTCTAATTGGTAAGCTTCCTGATGTTGCTATAGTGACGAATGTTGATTATTGCCTTGTTTATTGAAGTCTCTGACAAAATGAGGCATTTAAATGAGTTTGAAGTGTATCATGCTCTACATCTTTTACGACAAAGTCAATCTCTGCGACAAGTGGCTAGAGAGATTGGGGTTTCTCATTCCGTGTTGTCCAGGTTACGGAACAGGCACAGAGAGGCAGGTCAGTATAGTAGAAGACGTGGCCAGGGCCGTAAATTTAAAACAAGTCCCCAGGATGACAGATACGTTGTTCTTTCTGCTCTTCGACAGCGTACAAAAACTGCAAATGGCCTGCAGAATGACCTTCATATGGCTTCCGGAATCCGGGTTTCAGACCAAACCATAAGGAACAGATTAAGGAAAGAGAATATTCGTCCAAAAAGGCCCGATAAAAAAACACGCTTAACAAATGGGCATAAGGCAGCAAGACGTACGTATGCTGAAAACCATGGTGATTGGAACCTGAACCTGTGGGAGTCTGTGCTCTTCTCGGACGAATCCAGGTATCGTCTTACACGTTGTGATGGTCGATTGAGGATGTGGGGACGGCCAGGAGAAAGATTTTCTGCAGAGGCTGTACAGGAAATTAATAGATTCGGAGGAGGTTCCATAATGGTGTGGGCCGGAGTTATGTCAACAATCGTACGGACCTTGTACTTGTTCCCCAGCGACTGAATACTGTCCGGTATATCGAGCACGTTCTGGAAGAGCATGTAGTACCTGCTGCCATTGGAGTAGGCTCTGGATTTCTGTTTATGGAGGATAATGCCAGGGCACATTCTGCGGCTGTCACCAGGGATTTCCTGAGGAGGAATGAAATTGAAGTAATGGAGTGGCCAGCGGTCAGCCCAGACCTCAAACCTATTTAATACTTGTGGGATCTTCTAGACAGGAAGGACAGGAACCGACATCAAGCTCCACAAACTCTGCAGCAACTTGGAGATGCTCTGAAGGAGGAATGGGAGAATATCCCGCAAGAGGAAATCCAGAATCTTATTGGGAGTATGCCACGAAGTTGCCAAACTGTCATCGAATGTCGTGGAGGCCATACACGATACTAACTCTATATAACGAGTGTTTAACTTTGAAAAATAAGCACAAGATTCAATTGCTTACATAGCGGAATTATTTGAAAAGTTAATTGTCAGCGTTATTCATTTGTTTTTACTGACATGAGCAATAAATAAATAAATAAATAAACACAAATGATGTACTTTATTAATTTCATGATTGTACCTTTATCCAATGAAAAAATATTTGCATATTTCATAGTGTTCCTCTAATTGTTTTGAGCAGTGTATATATATACTATATATATGAATCAGATTAGCCAACATCATGGACATATAGTCTACAACTGAATATAAATATGAAATTAGACGCATATAACGTATACGTGAAATATTGGGATGTTCAAACAATACTGTTTGGAAAAATAAACATTTAAGAATAGATACAAACGTAAGAATTTACAAATCAGTCGTAAGACCAGTTCTAACATATGGTTGTAAATGCCAAATAGAAACTAAAAAAAATAATGAAACAACCGAAATGAAAGTTTTTAAGGAAAATCGCTGAGAGAGAAAATTCGCAGCTCTGTTATTAGAGAAGAATGTGAAATTGAACCTATAAACTTCTGGATGAACGATAGAAGACTAAATTGGAACGATCGCATAGAGAGAATGGAGAACAGTAGATTATTGAAGAAAGTACGTGACTGAACATCTGAGCAGAAAAGGCCACAACTACGGAGGAAGGACGTCACCATACCCCGGATCTGAAGTGAATGAACACGCAACAAGCTGCCAGAAGAACGTTAATCCTGTCACCATCATCAGAGGACGAATTACAATATTCAGTGTATAATTTTAACAAAATAACCATGAATATATATGAAAATTAATAGAGAGGAAACAAAAGTAATGACTTTTCATGGAAAATACTCTGTACGTAGCAAAATTTGTATAGATTCAAGGAAAGAGTAAATTAATTTACCTATCTTGGAGATATATATAAACATATTTTGATGAAGTAGACATCCATCCAAAGTAATTCTGTCCGAAGGCAGGTCCTTCACCGCAATCATAGCATTTTCATGCTATGCTTACAGTTTTACTAGGGAATTGTAGGTGTGGTAGCTTCGCGTTGCTTTCCACACCGGTGAAAGGATGATGATGATGGTCATATGATTTAGGAGACCGTTTTGGGCCTTAAAGTTTTCCTGACATTTGTCTTACAGGTGAGGAAAAACCCCGATAAAAACCTCACCCAGAAAAACTGCCCCGACCGGGGATCGAACCAGGGCCCGCTGCGTGACAAGGCAGCACGCTACCTCGAGACCACAGCGGTAGACGAAGTAGACATATCAAAACAAATTATTCATTTTTATAAAAGCATGGGAATAATACATTCAGTAATGAAACTTCACTAGTCCACAGATATACCAGATTACGGTTATACAAAACCTTAGCAAGACCTGCACTTTGATACGGCAGTGAGGCATGGACCTCGAGAAAAGGAGAGGAGAGCAGGATAACTTCTAGTGAAATGAGATTCATGAGATATACAGCAGGGTACACCAAGTGGGATTACAAACGCAATGATGATGTATTGAAAGAACTACGTTTAGATCCAGTCATTAAGTACATATTGAATACCAGAATAACTGGATGAATATTATGTGACGGATGAATTCAGATAGAGTTCCCAAAACCATATTTCGCTGTTGTCCAACAGGGAAGAGATATCTGGGCCGTCCAAGGAAGCGCTGGATCATCAGTGAGATCGTAACAGCCTATAGGCCTAAGAATTGTATGGAGGAAGGAGAAGTAGAAGTAAACTATGTTAAAATTCCGTACCTATATTTATAGGCAACGGTTAACAGGTCATGAAGCTATATGGAATCATGATTCTTAAAGTAAAATGCACGAACGAAGTCGGTCGTGTTTATATGAGTTCTGCGCATCCACGTCATAATGGTTTCAGATAGTCAATCGCCTATTGTATATCTGGCTTAACTTGGCAAAGAGAAGGATGGAGATAAAAGGGTTAGATCCTTGACCGCTTTCACCCAGCTACAAAGGAAGAATCCACCCTGATGTCAGGATCTGGTGAAGAAACTTCGACAACACTGGTGGTTGAGAGAGGGGTGAGCACAGCTGTCTCTACAGTTATTTTGCAAAGTTAAGCCAGATGAACTATAGAACTATTGTACGTTAAACGAGGCGGAATTTGTACTTCCGTGATGCGCCAGACCCGCCGGAATATTGTGAAATATTAATTGTAATCTTTTTGTAATCTTGTAAGCCCATGTTTCCCGTAACAGAGATTTAGGCGCTCTCCCTCTACAGGGAAGAATTTGAACCATACTAATTTAGTCACACTTGTTTTCGTATAGATGTCATTTGAGTGGTCCGTGGTCAGCGTTCCGCCTCATACTGACATTTAGGAAACCAAGGTAGTACTAGGACGGTAAAATTCGGTAAATTTTGCTTAGAGGCCTTTTCATTCAGGCTTAAGGGTCTTTTACGAGCCTGAAAATCTTCAGACTCGGGACCCTCCCGGAGGACTTGCTCCTTGGATTTTTCCATCCTAAAAAAATCCAACTGCCCCGGCCGGGTTTGAACCCGCGACCCTCGGGACTAGAGCATAACCACTAGTCCACCGCGGCCGTAATACAAGACAATAAATTAAATAGTGTTATTTGGTTTTTAAAAGCAAACAAACCAATAAAGACAAATCTGATTAAAAGTTGACGTGAGCGCATTTACATATAAACACGATGAAAAGAGTTCAGATTAGAGAAACTATGCATAAGTTTTAGTTAGGATTTCTTTTTGCTATATTTTTCTAAACTTTAGGTATTTTTAATTTTCATTATGCATAAGAGCACTTAAAAACGTGTACTTAAATTACTTTCTTTTCTTAAAACACAAATGACATAACTTCTCATTAGACCAGGCTCGTTCAATTGTGCTGCCTTAACATATGCATTATCCAGATCCTGTTTGATACTTCCTAATAGAAATTACACAAGGCTTCCTATAAAGACCATGTAGTTCACTTTAATGTAGTCTTCTCCATTCACCTGTCTGTTCATCTCTCTTTTTGGTCCAAAATTTTTCCTAAGAACTTTATTCTCAAATTCTCGTAATCTCCTTTCCTCCCTTAAAGTAAGAGTCCATGTTTCGCATCCATATAGTATAATTCGAAGGATAACTTTATTATATATTTGCAATTTAACTTTTTTTGAAAGGAGTTGGGACGTTAAGAGTCCCTGTAATGCATAATATCATGCATTTCTAAAATCGAGTCTATGTTTAATTTCTTTGTGCATCTCATTCCTATTTGTGATTATTATTCCTAGGTATTTGAATTCAGCCACTTCTTCAAAATTTTCCTCATTTGTCATTAGTTGTCCATTTCCATTATATAATGTATTTCTATGTATGACCATATGTTTAGTTTTATTGATAAAATACAATACCAACTAACCGAAACCTAAAAAAAATATTAAGAAATGTGGCGTAACATGTGGCGATTTAAAGACCTTATTACGTTAAAATTGTAAAATAATATGACAGGAGACAGATCGACGGATTGAAGATTGGAAACATAACTTGCGTTCCAGACACGCTATATCTCAATAACGGTTACCGCATATAGTTTTTCATAATTCCGTATACAAATGTGTGGTGACCTTCACCTCATATTATTGTTAACATAACAGAACGATATTGGTTATTGTGAAATTTATCATGTCCATCAGCGATTACAGCATGTGGCGATGTGATGATTTGTGAAAAAAGTTCAGACAACAAAATTTTGATCAAACAAGTTGGCTCAAATTGTAAGCATTCTAGACTCGTATTCAGAAGCTCCAAGTTCAAATTCCTGAGCCAACCAGTCTGATTGGTTCTTCGTGGTATTCCTCAGTTGCTTAGACAAATGGTTGGTTACAATTTCATTATAAAGTAAAGTAAAGTATTCCCACTACAGGCCTCAGGAGGCCCTTGGGGTAGTGGGAGGTAAAGGCTCCCACTTTTTCTTGACAATCGGCACTTTATGTCAGCCGGGTTGTCAGCCCTGCGTGACGGCCGCCTTTACCCCAGAACAAGCGTCTGGTACTCATTTTCGTTAGAGGTTGAGTCGACCCCAGGGTCATAGTGCCGCAGAAGCTTTGGGTCAGTTTAAAAATCCTGACCCCACCGGGACTTGAACCCTCAACCTTCCGGCTTGTAGCGCAGTAACAATTTCATTATAGTGATTCTAATTCACCATTAAACATCACTTAATAGCTATTTCTGTAATGTTAATATTTAGTGTATTTTAAATGTCAAAATTTAATTACAACACCGAAATAAAAAAAATGTTACGCCATAAAGTAAAATATTCTCATTAAAATGGTTTCTTGTAATATAAGCCGTATTGCACTGCGAGCGATGTTCCGCTGCCTCTTACGATAGATAATTGTACATAAGGAAGGAAGGAAGGAAGGAAGGAAGGAAGGAAGGAAGGAAGGAAGGAAGGAAGGAAAAAAAAAAAATATGTTTGCGCTGTGAGTTTAAGCTGGTCAAGATGGTATCTTGCTAACGTATAAATCTAGCGGTTTCGAGTTCAAATCTCGGTTCAGGCGTTAATTTTTCTTTTCCCCTAATACAAATATACAGGGTGTTGCAAAAAAACCGACAAAGGAGGTGAGGTGGTATATTGAGATATGTTGATTTTTTTTTATTGCAAGCCCATGTTTTCCTTTTACAGAGATTTAGGCGCTCTCCCCCTACAGGGAAGAATTTGAACCATACTATTTTAGTTACACTTGTTTTCGTATAGATGTCATTTTGAGTGGTCCGTGGTCAGCGTCCGCCTCATACTGACATGTAGGAAACCAAGGTAGTACTAGGACGGGAAAATTCGGTAAATTTTGCTTAGAGGCCATTTCATTCAGGCTTAAGGATTTTTTTACGAGCCTGAAAATCTTCAGACTCGGGACCCACGGCTTAAAGTCCTTCCCGGAGGACTTGCTCCTTGGATTTTTCCGTCCTAAAAATCCATCGACTACGGCCGGGTTTGAACCCGCGACTCTCGGGACCAGAGGCAAGGAGCATAACAATTTTTTTTAATGTAAAAAAATGATGCGTTTTCTCACTATGAGTAGCTAACTTCTCAAGAGTCCGTTAGTTGGATTTCAAGATTCAATACTTGACAATACTGTCACAGTCACATCAAGTTTTCAAAACATCCACCTTCCATCTCATTGGAGAGCGTACATCGGCGGTGTAGTGATTGACACACGTTCAAATACGCCTAGCCTTGTTTGAATTATATCTGTAGCAGCGTGGATTCGGGTTATAAGATCCATACGTAACTAGAGTCTGATGAACAGACTGTTTCATGTCGCCCCACAAAAAGTAGTCGAGAGGGTTAAGATCAGGTGGTCTCGGAGACCATGGGACTGGTCCCGGTCTACCAATCCATCGACCTGGATACGTGGTATTCAAATGTCTCCTCATATTGGCATCGAAGTGAGCTGGAGTTCCGTCATGTTGCAAGCAACATTCCGTTCCGAAGCCACGTATCACAGGTTCCGTACCTGTGAGGTGTTGTCGCGTAATGACTGTAATGAGTCTTCAAATTCTTCGAACTAACACTGATCTTGAGTAAAGTCATAGTGTGAAAACGCATCTTCCAGACATTGGTACCTTATTAAAAAAACTATCAACATATCTCAACATACTACCTCACCTCTGTTGTCGGTGTTTTTTTGCAACACCCTATATATACGAGTATATAGGGTGTTGCAAAAACATATATATATATCCATCAATAGTAATTCTGCCCGAAGGCAGACCCTTCACTGCAATCATAGCATTTTCATGCTATGCTTGCAGCTTTACTAGGGAATTGTAGGTGTGGTAGCTTCCCATTGCTTCCCACACCGGTGAAGGATGATGATGATGATGATGATAAGGATGATGATGATGATGATAAGGATGATGATGATGATGATGGCCATATGATTTCGGGGACCGTTTGGGCCTTAAAGTTTTCCTGACATTTGTCTGACAGGTGAGGGAAAACCCCGATAAAATCCTCACCCAGAAAAACTGCCCCGACCGGGATCAAACCCGGGCCCGCTGCGTGACAAGGCAGCACGCTACCTCGAGACCACAGCGGTGGACTATATATATAATAGATTTCAAGGAAAATTTAATGATAGAACGACAGCAGCAGGTGTACCAAAATTAAAGATGTAACATGAATAATTGGAATTTAATGGAAGTGTTTATATATAAAATGGCTAAGAATAACGTCGATAATATTTAGTATACGACCAGCCTCATCGGCTAGTGGTCAGCGTTTCTGACTACTGTTCATGAGGTCCCGAGTTCGATTCCCGGTCAAACCATAGGAATGTTTCCTTAAAGGGGATTATTCCTGTGGTTGCCCATGGTATGGAATTTAGGTTAAGAACTCTCCTGGTGCTTCTTTGTAATTTATCACCCATCAAACAAATCATCGGGGTAACGTCATTCCGCCTTTTAGGCGCCCCGACTTCAGCCAATGCCAGGAGATAACACCAGAAATGTCGAAATGATAACCTGGAGCATTGAATAAAAAAAATATTTAGTCTATTGTGCGGGACAGTAAAATTATATTTTTAAGAGGGATTCATTACCAAAAATCCATAGTTTGGCCGTTATAGAACGATGGTTTTGAGAAACATGCACACCATGTAAATGTAGCTTAAGTATAATATCTAAATTTCTGGCCGGGTTTGAACCTTTAATATTGGAGCCCCTTAGTGAATGAGCAATCTGGACCAGTAATACAACGACTGCATCACAGAGAAAATAAGTATGTATATAATTATTAAACTACAGTCTTCGAAATTTTAAATGGAAAAACTATTATTTTTACATTTTGCTAAATCTAGTGGATTTGTTTCTAAATTTCTCAACAATCCAAATTTCGATCAACTAGAAATCCATACTTATTAATTCATGAAACGCAATTTTTTTTTAATATCTTACAAATAATTTCGACATTTTTACCTATGTTTTCTGTAAAAACAAAACCTTGTACAGTCTACTAATCTTCATTTGACGTCAATGAATAACAATGCAACTGGTTATTAATTCATGAAACGCAATTTTTTTTTAATATCTTACAAATAATTTCAACATTTTTACCTATGTTTTCTGTAAAAACAAAACCTTGTACAGTCTACTAATCTTCATTTGACGTCAATGAATAACAATGCAACTGGAAGGAGAAGATAATTATATCCAATTGATATTCGCAGACGCACCGTAGCCGAGTGGTTAAGGTAAGGAAGCCTTAGCTCAGAAATACGGGACTAACGCTGGTTCGAGTCTCACGGATTTTCTGCCTGTAAGAGATCGGTACCCACACAGCATCCTGAGGCATTTGGGTAGCTACAATAAGTAGCGGCTCCAGGTTGAGAAACCAGCTATAACGGCTGGGGGACATGAAATGCTGACCACATGACACCCCTACACTGACTGGATGATCGTCTAGCTCTGTGATGAACACATGTGCAGCCGGCTGGTAGGCCAAGGGCCTTCTAGGCCTGTCGCACCATGGAGTTTAGTTTAAAATTAACAGAGCTTGGTGTAGAGTACCGAACCACAAAGTAAAGAAAGCACGGACGATTTCGATGTGTAGATTGAGGCGAATGAGAGATCGTAGCGTTAATCGTTGCTTCCTTATTTAAACATTCAGTTACAATAAGGGATAAAATTAATGTTATACAGTACTTAAACACATAAATATACAGAGTGAATTTTAATTACACCGACAAACTGCAGGGACTGATTTCTGACTGGAAATGGAGGAAAAAATGTCCCATGAATACATGTCCATAAATGCATCGTTACCACGGTAGATGACTATGAGAATGGCATTATTCTCTCGGATCACTTGCAGAATAATCTTGCTCTTTACTTGAGAATGGAGATATGGACAACATTACTGAATAAATGTCTAGAACTGGGCATTCTGCCAGATAGATGGAGAAGATCACAGCTTAAGCTCCTTTATAAAGGAAAAGGAGATGTGAGTCTCCCTGACTCATACAGAGGCGTTGCTCTAGAATCAGTGGCTTTCAAACTACTAACAAGACTCATTACTGGGAGAATAGGAATACTGATAGACCCGCTGCTACCTGAGGAACAATTTGGATTCCAACCAGAAAGATCAACGATAATGGCAGCCGTCTTAAAGTAGAAAGAGCAATAATGTTTTTTAGGTCATACTCAAAATTTGCACTACTGAAAGACATACATGCAGAAATCGATGAAGGGAAGAGCAAGATGTATGTGGTATTTGTGGATTACAGCAAGGCTTTTGACACTGTCAACAGAAAGAAATTAATGCAGAAACTTGAAGCTATTATAGGGTATAACTGGATGACACGAATAATAGATAATATAGGCTACTAGTAGAAAACTGTGCAAATCAGTGATAACCTAAGCACATCAAATTGGATCAGGCAGACGAACGGCGTATTACAAGGGGACCCACTTAGCCCGCTACTCTTCAATATACTCACACACGATGTGACTGACAACATTAAGAGAGAGACACCTGAAGTCCGCATTTATATATATGCTGATGATATGGCACTAGCTTCCGGTAACAAGCAACAATCACAAAGAGCCGTAGACATATTGTCGGACTGGGCAGAACAACATGAAATATATGTGAATGAAAAGAAGACAGAACTAGTGGTATTTAGAAAAGGTGGAAAACTAGCAGGGAGTGACTACATCACGTACAGAAGTCGAAGACTACATACTAGTAACTCATTTAAATACCTGGGAATAAGCATACAGACGACTAGGACATCATTCTCTATACATTTGAAGAAAAGAATGGTAACGGCAATACGTGGTATAAATTATATCAAATATTTACAAATGATATTGATAGAAACTGCAATGAAGCTTTTCAATCTCAAAGTACTACCGATTGTCACATGCGGCTTGGAACTAATTTGGGAACATCTAACAAGGAAACAGTTAGCAGAGTTAGAGAATCTCAAGGCGAGATTCCTTAAAAGAGCGTTGGGACTAAGTGCACGGCATCCCGATTAGTCTATGTATTAGCTAGAGAAACCTTTCTATTGGAAGACATAAGACTTAAAATGTTACTGCCATACACGGAGTGCCTTCAAGCGGTTTTAAGGGAACTAGAGGAGAAGAGAGAAGAAATTCCGGCCGAGTCCTATAACACGTATGCAATGAAATCTACTGATTGGTCGCGTGCGGGCTATGACTTTAGACACATTGTAACAAGATTTGCTGTGCATGGGTTCCATCACGGAATATGTAGAAGAAAGGGATACCACCAACCTGGACCTGATTGTGTATGCGAAAGATGTGGGGAACCGTGTGATACCTACCACGCTATGAACTGTTCGCAGAGAGGCGAATCACTTACACAGTAATATAATATTGAATGCACATTAGTGCGCATTTATTACTATTATTACTTGAGAATGTGCCTTTGGCAAAAAGACAGGTGATGTGGTTTCTGCATGATGGAGCGCCACCCCACTTCGGCATTACAGTTCGCCGACACCCGAACAAAATCTTCCCCAGACGTTGGATATGACGCGGAGGCCCTGTTGCATGGCCTGCTAGACACCGCGGACATCGTAAACGCTCTGGATTTTTATCTCTGGGGGCATCTGAAAAGCGCTGCGTATGCTGAACCAGTTCCTGATGTGCATACCCTTTCAGCAGCGTGTCCACGTCACCTGTGACGCTATTCGGAGAGAGGCCGGAACATGCAAAAAAGTGAGGCAATCCATGATACGACGTGTGAACGTGTGCATTACATCCCATGGAGGCCACTTTGAACATCTGTTGTGACGTGGATGCGATTATGCTATGTACTGTGTGCCGGGATGATTTATTGTCATTGCACACACATCGTTCGTTTCTGGACACATGTTCATAGGACTTTTTTCCCTTCATTTCCAGTTAGGAATCAGTCCCTGAATTTTGTCGGTGTAATTATCGTTCACCCTGTATAACCTATACTACGTTTCTAGTACAGACAATAATTATTGCCTAGGCTATTATTATATTCCACCGCTGTGGTCTCCAGGTAGTGTGCTGTCTTGTTACGCAGCGGGCCCGGGTTCGATTCCCGGTCGGGTCAAGCTTCCTGGGTGAGGTTTTTTCAATTTTTTCTTCACCTATAAGACAAATGTCAGGAAGCTTTGAGACCCAAATGGTCCCCGAACATCATCTGACCATCATCATCTTCATCATCATCCGAGCAACCATACGTATAATTCCCTAGTAAAGCTGCAAAGCATAGCATGAAAATGCTATGATTGCAATGAAAGACCTGGCCTCGGGCAGAACACTATAGAACAGAATATAATTATGACAAATAACTTTGTTATAAATGTAACTGCAGGCTTGCAGTGTCACACCATCCACGAGTCATGGCGTTTTGTTTAGCCTACTCCTTGCATTCCAATCTTGTAACTCGTAAAAAAATTAGAGACCTCTCACTCTCTCTCATCTTGCATACTCAGTGCATTCCAAACGTTAGTCTTGTAACTTTGTGACCCTATCCGAGGCCTGATGATAATGGATAACATAAATAAAGTAATGCATGTTTTCACAATTAATATAAGAAAATGCTCGTTTTTCTGAAATTCTACTTTTTAATTTTAAGCCATTATAATCTGTACATATTTATTGTTTTTTTATTTAGTTGTTTTAACGTATTGACAGTCTTACATCTATTAAGTTAGTACTGACGACTTTAACTTTCCTTCTGAAGGAAGAAGTGTCTCAATTATTTTCTCACTCCAAAAATTCCATCCCACTTGCCCGAGAATCGAACACGCAACCTTCAATCCGGCATGGTGGATTCTGTAACTTGAAACATTTTTCTGTCCTGGACGAAAAGACTTTCATTTCTGAAAAATTTTACTTGTTTTTATTGGCAAAAGTTTAGGAATATGGAATCTTAAATCTAAACCTTGAGTCTGCCTGTATTGTCCCCATATAACTTGTGCTGACTTCGGCGGAGGTTGTGACATTCTGTTAACCACAGGTACATAACAAGAGAGTCCCGTCACTATGTACCTGTCTATTGTCCACAGACGAAGTGAATGAAAGCAGTAGGTATTTCATATGTCATGAGTAGAGACCGGATGTTAGGGAAAATGCCTATAGTTATTTATTATAGATATTGTAAAAGTGACTTCATATAAGTTCGTACCGACGACCCTAGAGTTGTTTTCCACGAAGTTAATTTTGCCTATATGTGCCTATTTCAGCGTATAATGCCTATTTGCAATTTTTTCTCGAAATTAACTCAGTATTTCAATGAAATCAATTGAAATGGACAAACTTCATGGCACAAATCACTTCATAGAAGTTTTCAAGTGGTCTTTTTATAAATTCCCTTAGAATATTTTAGGATAAGGGTGGCAATAACCCAGCAGGTAGATGGTCCCCCTCAATGCACTCCCGTTAGGTAAATATTGCATTTTTCCACCTCATGCATTCCCGTTAAGCGAAATAGCCCTAAGCTATGTCCCATTGTATTATGCTCAGGCTCTAAGGCTTGGAGAAAAGTTCTTTGCTTCTTTTCAATACAAAAATTGCTGAGTGGCAAAGAGGATAGATGGCTCAAGCTTTCTTTCTCTGTCTCACACCTGGTGCTGAAACCGGCAATATTATTTTTGATGTTGGTAACATTGAATTTAGTCTGCAGTCCTCATTCACAGACAGGTGCTTCAAAGACAAAGTGGTGGAACAAGTTCTTATTTATTTATTTATTTATTTATTTATGTTTTACCTTTAGAACAGTTTTTTTTAAGATACCTAAAGAGCGGACAACAGTAAAATACAAACTGACCAATTTCGTGGAAGAATTTGGCGCGGAAAATATTCTCAAGTGACGGTTCTGCTCTTTGTAAAAAGTAAAAACAAATTCCAAAAGCATCTCTGATATCTTTGCCTGCTATTGATAGCAAATGTTTATATTCTTAATGTAAGACTGTATGTCTGTTATGTTGTAGTCCATTTTTGGTAAGAGCCTATTTTGAATTTTTAGTGCCTATATTAATGATTTTAGTGCCTTTTTGCCTGCCTATTTTGATATTTTTAAGTGTCTAACTTCCGGACTCTAGTCATGCGTATTCCTTTTTTTCTCAGGTACTATGCCATTGTATCGCTTGTAATTCCTTGTGCCCCCTCTTGTCCCGTGCTTTCATTCACTTCGTCTGTGGACTATAATGTGTTCAGAATTCGTGCTCCCAGCGACCGGCTGAGACATTAGTTGTAAGTTCGATGGATGGTGTAAGTTCTGTCAAAGGAAGGACGATATGAAAGAATAAAAATAATAAAGAGAGAGAATAAATGTAAATATTTAAGGGAAGTGCATATATTTTAATTAATGTTTGTACCTTAGCTTAATTAAAGAATAGCTAAATGATGAAGTACTGCATATACATTCGAAACGAGATAACTTAAATATGTATTGTTTACTTTGGATTTCAGTACAATATTATGCTAATGTTTATCACTGGCATTCACAATAAGGGCAATGACCTATCTGCATACGTAAGTAAAAGGCAATGTTCTCCATTATCATGAAATGGTTTAAAGATTACACAATCAATTCAGTATTTACCAAACAAGTGACGTTCGCGCAGCACGTGTCCTAAAACATAGTAAAGTAAAGTAATCCCACTACAGGCCTCAGGAGGCCCTTGGGGTAGTAGGAGGTTAAGGCTCCTACTTTTTCTGGACAATCGGCACTTGATATCAGTCGGGTTGTCAGTCCTGCGTGACGGTCGCCTTTACCCCCAGAACAAGTGTCTGGTACTCATTTCAATTAGAGGCTGAGTCGACCCCAGGGTCATAGTGCCGCCAGAGGGTTTGGGTCAGTTTAAAAATCCCTGATCCCACCGGGACTTGAACCCTCGACCTTCCGGCTTGTAGTGCAGTGCCTTAAACACAACGCTACCGGCGTGCCCCTCCTAAAAAACATACAAAAAATATAATATGACTTAAAATGCCGAAATAAAATATTCACACATGTTGGCTGAGACTTCTATTCGAGTGGTTCCTGATCTTAAATCTAGGGGCATGTGAAATTTTTTATTTTTTTCGAATCATTTTAACATAGTCATAATTTTGCAATTTATTAAATATTAGCTAATATCCGGCGTGCGCTGCTACGCCTAAATAAATGAAAATTAATGTGCTTTTATGTCTAGTCGAATAAGTACTAGGAAAAATATTTATAAATTTATATTTTTAGATACTCCGTGCTGATTACCCGGCGTTTCCCGGGAATCTACTTATCCCGATCTTCTTGACATAAATGAGCTGAAATACGAAAATTTATGTGTTTAATGTTTAGTTAAATAAGTAAAAGCAAACATTTATATCGTAATTATTTTTAGATACCCCGTGCTGTTTACCCGGCGGTGTCCGGGAATCTACTCATCCCGATCTTCTTGGAATAAATGAGCTGAAAGACAAAAATTAATGTACTTTTTATGATTAGTTGAACTAGTAAAATGGAAAATAATTATAAACGAATATCGTAATTATTTTAAGATTCCCCGTGCTGATTACCTGGTGTTGCCCGGGAATCTATTTATCTCGATCTTCTTGGCAAAACTCAGCTAAAAGACAAAATTCGTTATTGTGAGTTATCCGTAAAATAATATCAGCCATGTGCTGCTATGCTTGCACAGGAATGTACGTACTTGTCTCGATCTTCTTGGTATCAATGAAAGACAAAAATGGTTATTGTGAGTTATCCGTAAGAGATAAACATATGCTCTCGCGGAATTTTTTTGTACAGCTTTTTGAGATATTCAATTCTGTGTACATTGATTTTGTGTATTTGTTATGGTTTAGGTAGCGTATGCCATTTAAACGTCCAAAGAGCTACCTTTTTCACGTTTTCCACTACAAATGGAAATTTTTAAGGGTGTAGGAGTTGAGTATCACAACTCTTATACGAGTAGCCTATGTTCATCCCGGGAATCTCCTGAACATTTTGCAAAAAGCCCCATCATAATCGGATGAACGGTATGGCCGCGCATAAAGTACAAACAAACGTTTTTATATATTAGATTAAAACCAATGTAAATTATATAATACTGATAATGATGATAATGATGATAATAATAATAATAATAATAATAATAATAATAATAATAATAATAATAATAATAATAATAATAATAATTTTTATTAGGAATTTATCTACAATACAGGCTTTTCCTACATAACCTTATACATTTTACCCATCTATGCATCCCCATTCTCTGGACCACTCTCTCTGTTAATCCTCTCGACACCATACTCCTCTGCACTCCTTGAACCCATTTTTCTTTTGACGTCCCCTTTCTTATGTTGTACTCCGATTCAAAATTTAATATCATCTTGGGTATCCTGTTATCTGACATCCTCTTACGTGTCCGAACATTTCAGTCTTCATTCTTCAATAACTTGTAAGAATGTCATTTTGAACATACATTATTTCTCACTACCCTAGGTGTAGTGGGAGGTTAAGGCTCCCACTTTTTCTAGACAATCGGCACTTGATGTCAGCCGGGTTGTCAGCCCTCCGTGACTGCCGCCTTTACCCCCAGAACAAGGTCTGAGGCGATTGAAAGTCATAGACAAGATTTCTCCCGACAGAAGTTAAATTATATCAGTTTTGCATTATATATATATATATTATATATATATATATATATATATATATATATATATATATACACTACTCAAAAAAATTAGAGGAACACATGTTTGAACCAAAACACGAGAATAAATATTGAAACAATTTAATGTTTGATCTTTTGTAATTATAAATTGAAGATTTATGTAAAATTAGAATAGACATTCAAACAATATTTTTTTGTAGAGAATTAGCAATACGAACAAGCTATCATTTGTAATAGAAAACAAAGTGGAAATTTGAGATGTACAATTTTTGGAATCAATGTTTCCAGTTATTTCAACACGCAGTACGTAGTGTGTCCTCCGCGAGCCTGAATGACCGCATTACACCTACGAGGCTTGCTTCGCAGAAGCCTTCTTACAGAAACTTGTGAGATTCTCTCCCATTCTTCGGTGAGTGCATGTGAAAGTTCTCCAAGGTTCTGAGGTACAGCAGGACGCTTACGAACAAGTTTTTCCAACTTATCCCACATATGCTCGATCGGATTAAGATCCGAACTGCATGCAGGCCAGTCCATCACCCGAATTTGGCATTCTTGCAAGACATCTCTGGTAGCCTGTGCTGTATGATATCTAGAATTATCTTGCATTAGAAGAAAATTAGGGTCCATACCCATAAGCAAAGGGTATAACATGTTGGAGGATAATGTCATTAATGTAAATATCAGCATTCATGCGCTGTGGGACAACGACAAGCTCTGTCCGAGACTCAATAGTAATCCCAGCCCAAACCATAACCGAACCACCTCCAGTGGCTGGATCAAAACGTTCACCAGGACGTCTCCATACACGTGTACGACCATCAGAACCTGTTAGACGAAATCTTGATTCGTCCGTGAATAAAACACCCTTTCATTGACGAAGCAGCCAGTTGATATGATTCTGAGCAAATCGCAGCCGGACTTCTTTGTGCTGACGTGTTAAACAAGGGGCTTTAAAGGGGATTCTAGACCTCAACCTTACATTTCTCAGCCTATTTCTTACAGTCTGATCAGAAATTACCGTCCCAGTTGCTGTACGTAAATGATTTTGTAAATCTCTGATTGTAGATTTTCTTCTGCGAAAAGCTGATAAGACAAGAAATCTATCCTGTACGTCTGTAGTCGTCTTCTTACGACCTTGCCCGGGTCTCCTCTTGTATCCATGTGTCTCTCTATATCGCCTCCACAGCCTATGGATGACGGAAGGGCTGACATCCTAGAGACATGGCGAATGGAACGACCATCTTCAATCAATGCAACTGCTCATGCAACTGATGTTTAATTCAGATATCTCATAGCTCTGTATTAGCTTCAGAGAACACAAACATAACAATTCCCTACCACAGATTATTCTTCAAACTTGTTTTAAAAAATCAATACGAACTGACTTTGGTTTCAGCAACTCTTGGAATTTCACTAATATATTCAGAAAAAAATCAATAAAACCCAGAATATATTCGATTTGATTTTAAACAATACTTGAACTCAAAACATCTGACTATCAAAAATTAAATTGTTACAATATTTAAGCCACAAAATAAATATTGTAACAATTTAATTATATATATATATATATATGACGCATTGAAAAATCCTTCTGATATGAAAAACATCTTCTTGGGAAAAAATACCAGGAATCCACTGACTGTAATCGTGATTACTTTTGGATAGATAGCTTTAAAGAAAATGAGTACTAGATGTTTGTTCTCGGGGCAAATGCTGCCGTATGCATGGCTGACATTCCGGCTAACATTTTGTGCTGATTCGCTAGACAGATGGGAGCTTTAACTTGCTAATATTCCAAGAGCCTGTGTTAGAATCATTTTTTAATCAAGAAACAGGATTACATTTTTAAATGAGCTTTTACTGCTTTTTAATGATTTTTCTTCTTCTAAAAGTCTACCTAGAATTTTAAATGTTAATACTGGATGTCTGGAACAAAATCTATCAATAAGAAATTTTAATAATTCACTAAATAATTTATGGATGTTAATCAGTGGTTGCTGCTGACCAAATTAACTGGAGTTTAGTAGAGAATTCTTAAAATTAGATTAAATTGATTTTATAGGGCGCATAACAAATTGAAAATCGAACCAATACTATTGGAATAACGTAAACACGTTTCTATCTCCATAATATCTTTCTGAACATGGAATTTTCGGATTGAGACGTTAGTGTCCGCCAAAATTTGTGTCTTTGTTTTCCACCAGTGACGAGAGACAACGAAATAAACTATTTCCCTCCTAGTATACTTTCACGTTTCTTGCAAGGGGTTCGTATAAAGAAAATGCCCCGCTGCGCTTTTAAAGCATTCCTGGACAAGAGATCCGCGGCAGATATACTTGATGATTCAAACTATATTAGTATTTGAGGAACTTTCTAAGAAAGTATAAGTACAGTATTTGTCATCACAACTATAGACTATTTTAAATAAATTAAGTTTTTCTTACACCGTGTGCTCTTAAAGTCCCAGTATATTTTTGGGACAACGTAGTCCAAATAAAGCAAAAATTATAATTTAGTACCTACTACTAAGTCAGTATTCCACATGACCTCCATCAATCTCAAAACACGTTTCCCAACGACCTATCGTCGCCCGGAAAACATTCATTAACATACCCCCTGTATTAATTTCTTATGTGTTTTTCAGTACTTTCAGATTACGAACCATGGTTCTGTACACTTGTTTGATGAGCCTCCAAGCAAAAAGTCCAGTGGTATGAGCATATCATATGCTAGTGGTCCACAAACTGGAAGCCGAATATTGCGCAGTACGACGAGTAATATGACCTACGTGAAGCTGCAGACCAGGATAACTTAATGGATCACATCAAATTCACCGACGAATCCAAGTTTCACGTTTGTGGATGTGTTCATCGATTCGATTGTTGTATATGGCGGACGAGCTACCCAATGAAGCCACTAAGTGGGAAATGCATTTATCTAAAGAGAATGTTAGGCTTGGTTCAACTAAATGAAAAGTTCACCGCCCATACATGTTCGCCGAGCAACAATTACGGAAAACACGTATCTTAGTTTGTTGCAACTTTATCTTACAGCCATAGTTACTGAAAGATGGTATCATGGATACAGTTGTGTTGTAACAAGATGGAGCACCAAAACACTTTGCTCTGACTGTACGTGAGTATTTCAATGACATGTTTCCCAATAGGCGGATTGGAAGGGCATATCCTCGTTTCTGGGCACAGCATTCGCCAGACCTCACTCCTCTGGACTTGTTCGCTTGGTTTGGAGGTTCATCAAGCAATAAGTATACAGAACTAAGGTTCCTAATCTGCAAGTGCAAAAAAAAAATGCATACGCCAAACGAGTGAAATTATTACAGAGGGTATGTTGGTGAATGTTTTCCGGGCGACGGTGCGTCGTTCGGAAACGTCTTTTGAGATTGATGGAGATCGTGTGAAAAAATTAATTTGTAGTAGATACTAAATTATATTTTTTGTTTTATTTGGACCACGTTATCCAAAAAAAAATGTAATGGGACTTTATGAACACACTGTAGATTCATGAACGATAGAACATAAAGTAGCGTCGCCCCTGATTATAATGTTGTACGTTGTTTACAGCACATAACATAGTAATTTCAAAAGTTTTGGATAGCTAGTAATAAACTTCTATATATATGCACCTTTTCAAACATGACAAATGTCCAGACGATATTTAAGTTCTCTCCATGTGTTCGCTAATATTTCAAAAGTGACATTTGCAGCAGCAGCGACAGTTCTCCGATGCAGATCCTTCAAATTCACTACTGACATAATGTAGATGACTCTTTTATTTCCCAATAAAATAAGTTCAAAGATGTCAGATTTGGGGATCTGGTAGCCCACGTCGAAAGTCTATTTCGACCAATCCAAATATGTGAATCAGCCATTAAAATAATTCTTAAAGTGTTCCGAGAAATTACTCTACAACACAAAACTTAAAAATTATTTACTATTTACTATAAAGCTTATTTTCACATTTGCATTTTTGAGCTGTTAAACTTTCTTATTGTATATTTTCTGCCGGACACGTGGTTTTAGTGTCTAGAATATTTGGTAGCTCACCGTCATCGAAATTTCAGTTTCCTGTGTAAGCCGCTGCAGGAATTTCTGTGGAATATGTTCTAATCTTTCTCCTACTTCTTCCAGTTTCTCCAGAGTAAGCATACGTTTATGTATCATACGCTTCTTATCAAGAATCGACCCCGTTTCTCTAAATTTAGTGACAAGTTTTCACACAAAATATCTCTAAATGAGAAAGGCACAGCTGGATATTCAGTTAAAAATCGCCTTACAATTTCCCTAAGAGAATTTAACACATACAAATCATACATAAACATTTTTTGGGACAGAAAGTTAGTTCGGGGTTTGGTTTATGCCCCAGTATTTGGCGTCATTTTGGACAGGTAGACTGGTAGTTCCGTTCTAAGCTCGTACATTGGGCGACATTTGGGACAGAACGTCTTGTTCCCTTTATTCTATGTCCACACGTTGGGCATTATTTGGGACAGAATGGGATATGAATGTATTTTTAAACCCTTACATTGGGTGATATTAGGGACGTAATAACTGGTTGAGGGATGGGTTTACGTTCCAGGTCAGGATATTATGTTAGGATTATGCACCGGACTAGCTAGGGTTCAGTATTCGAGAACAGGGATCTTTCTAGGTACACGAGAAGAATGATAGGCACTAGGAAAACACTAGACGATTTGTGCTGGCTCCACAACAAAGTACTATTTTATTGTCACTTTTCTAATACACTTAGCCGGTATTCCGACAAGTTGTTTAACGCCGAAGGCCAGAGTGGGTAGAGTCGTAGCCTATTATGTTATCACCTGAGTTCAGATATCTATTACGACAGCTCCGAATAACTCGTTCCACTCCTTGGTGCGCATGATACGTACGTCGCCGTTAATCGTTGCTTATCATTAGTTTCCCGGACTCTAACTTCCTAAATCCCGAGTTCTAAACTACTCTTATATGTTTTACTTAAACTCTTACTTGTTAACACGGATAACCTATTAGCAATAATCCAATATCCGCTGGGTAACTCGTGTCCTAACAGATGACACGGGTATGTAGATAAGGCGTCTTTATCAGCGGTGCGCAAATACATGACAAACTACGCTCTATGTTACGGCATCGGAACATGCATATACGGAGCGCTCTCTTGATAGCGGGATTAGTTGTAATATGCGACTCTTCTGATAGCTCGCGCATTTGTAAGATGCGCCCTTCTCGGTAACGCGCACACTTGTAATTAAAATACGTCGTATGTTACGGCGTCGAAACTTGTAGGACGCTCCCCTCTCGACGGCGTTACTTGTATTGAATTTTCATAAAGTCTATATTTGTATCTCCTCGGAATAACTTTTTTCTGACTCCTCCCACATATATGCCTTCAGCCTTTTACAGAATTAAAATGTCATAGTTATTTTGATTGGACCCCTCCCATATGAGGGCAGTCGTTAGGGTGTTAAACTTATGTGTTCGCCGTCCACATTTCCCCATCTTGACTTATTTACGTCTTTCTTCGATTTTACAGGGTTGCTGAATCGGTATTTGACTCTGATTTAATATGTATCTTTGTCCGTCTAGGTCTCGCACCGACAAAGATACCCCCCGCGCCGTGAAGACATGTTTTGCTTAAATTGCCGTGAGAACGCTTCTCCGCCGAGCTCAGTTTGGAAACTCTAGTCTCTTGTTCGATGCTGTCTGGTCCATTGTGAGTAGTTTCGGATTATCTTTTATTGGATGACTGTCCACAATAGCCCTACCTTGTAAGCCCCTTTTTCAAAAGAAAGTCCAGACTTAGTCCTCCATTGTATTTTGTTTACAAGATTCCTGGAATACAATAGTGGAGGGTCGGGTCGATAGCCTAGCTCCAGCTACACGATAGTGGCCCTTAATTAATCTTATATGACTTCCTTACATTATCAGCAGCATCATTCTGATAATGCTATCAATCACTTCCTCGCTTCTCCCGTTTCATTTGAGTCTAAACGTGGCCTATTTCGGATAACAATTAGGGGTCGATTAATTATCCTTATTATCCTTCCCTAATTATTACCCGTAATTTTCTTATTAGCTGCGCGTATATTGTCTCGCTGCATCTTTGATGCAATGTTCAAGTATATCGAGGCATTATGTAAACTGTAGCACTGGGCTAATACACTAATACCAAGCACAGCCCACCTTTTTTTTGTTTCAATGCCACCTGTTTGTCATTCGACATTTCAGGTAATCTCTCCTGGCAAATGCATATCATAACCCACTTCTGAGGTTGGGGCATTTGAAAGGCGGGGTTACGCTGCCCCAATGATATGATGGGTAATGATGCGCAGGAGAGACCTTAAACCTAAACTTAATCTAACGAGGTGAATATATTGATGATAATGATGGCCAGATGATGATCGGGGACAGTTTGGGCCTTAAATTATCCTTACATTTGTCTTACAGGTGAGGAAAAACCCCGAAAAAACCTCACCCAGGTAACTTGTCCCGAGCGGGTATCGAACCTGGGCCCGCTGCGTGACAAGGCAGCATGCTACCTCGAGACCACAGCAGTGGACGCACAGCCACACTTATAGTATCAATACAGAAATAACATTTCATACGAAGTATTTCAAACAAAACAGCTGTGAAACTGATGGACTGATTGAACATAGAGAACGAAGCTGATTGAATGACTCCCGCACTCCTAATGCTACGGTTTATTATACAGCGTGTCGCGCCCGACGTGACGCATTCTCGCGTTACGCTCGGCGTGATGCTGGTTTCGCATGGAGCGCATACGGTACAGCGCTTATGTTTATGGAATTCTCGCCAGATGACACCACATATATGGGAAATCAAAATGACCAACGTTCATAATAAATTTCCAAATGTGTTTACAAAAATTAATGTATACAAACCTGTATCTGCATAACCTAATGAAATAAATTACATACATAATATTTAGTAAACTATAAACTAACCTGACGTACACTAAACTGACCCATCGGAACCTAACAAAATGAAGCGATTGAACATTTATTTCTTAAAATATGGTTTGGAATTAAATTCAAATGTTCGTCATTTATACATATGTCCTGCCATCTGGTGGATTTAATTTTATAAGCGTTCACGTATGCCAACTTCAATTCTAATAAAGAAGTTTGAAAATAAATTGAGAGGAAAAGTCATAATTTGTGTACATAGATAAACATATCACCTATTACAGTGTAAAAACATAGGAACATCGATAACAGACTTCTGTAAGACATGAAAACAATTCTTTCTACATGGCCATTGGCTGCAATAATACCTATTATTATTATAAACATATTACAATTCTTTATAAAAAAAATGTTTTAAGCATCGTTGCAAAACGTTTAAAATAGTACGATATATTAGTAAAGACAGAAAAAGTACCTAGAGCAACAGCATCATATGAATGTTGTATGGAAAATTATAGAATAATAAATTATTCTTTAGTTCTTAAATAAACATATGGTTGATGAAAATACCAAATTGTAGAATACTTCACATTTTTGCCTGAGCAGTTTTATCGGGTTTTGAATTTAATAGAAGACGAAATTTATGTACATCCATAATATCCCCAAGATACAATATTTACAGCTTTTATTTATCTCTTGACTAAGTTCAAGCCACAATAACCTTTTTTTCTGTACATCTCTGTACTTCTTCATGCTCATATAGTATAGAACTCGATGATTTGCAACAAAACTATCTAAATTTCGTCGTTAAAATTGGAAAGTTATAAAACAAGTAACGTATTTCCTACATTTTGTCATAAAATCTTAGTTTGTTTTTAGCAATTACACCAATGAGTACGGGTAATATCTTCTATATTCTTTGTTTGCGCTGGCAAATTGCGTCCCCGATTCAAGTGATTCAAATACACGACGCGACATGTCAGCGCAAAATTTTTCGCGCCAGCAATTTGCGTTGTTGATAAACCACATCCATTTAAATACATGGGGAGCAATTTTTGCGCTGGCGCTTTGCGTCGTAGATAAACCATAGCATAAGAAGGGGATTCAAGTTGGTCGTAAAGCCGGGAGCTCAGTTATTATCGTTTTTTTTTTCGCCGGTTGCCGTGCAACGTGCGACTTGACATCAAAAGGCATTATATATTGTGTCTAAAAATTATAAATAAAATATCAGAAATATCGTAACATTGTTATTTTAAAAACACTAGGGTGAGCATGATGGTCCACTATGTACATAACTTCACTATCTTATCAGTTGTTTCATTTTCATTAAATTTATATTATCTAACTTTTTATATTTTACTTGTTAAATTTAGACTAATTCAAACACTTATTTTATATAGCAATAATTACATTGTAGGCATACTATGTAAGCAATTATTTTCTTGTATCTTATACGTAAGACTAATAATTAGCTGGTTGAGAGGTAGACACAGCCTTAATGTCTTATCCCTTCCAGGCGAATAAATATATTATTATTACTATATGGATTGGTTTTTGAACATTCCACCGTGTCGTAGAACTATGATATGACGATATTAACGAGATTTTGCTGATTCCGCCTCGCCAGTCGACTCATCAGGATTCAACAACACGATGAAATTTTGAAATATCTTAAAAATATTATTAAATGTATATTTTTTAAATTTTAGCTAACATGAAAAAACAAGTTATTGTAAGCCTATAATTTTTTTTATTTTCCAATTTAATTGCTTTTAACCTAGCCATTAATATAATTGTATTTAAATATTACAGGCCACAGATGAAGAATTGGAAGCTGCTCTGGATGCTGCCTTGGAGGCAGGTTACAGACATATTGATACTGCGTATGTGTACGAAAATGAAGCAGCTGCTGGGAGAGTTCTCAAGAAATGGCTTAGTTCAGGGGAAAAGTCAAGAGAGAGGATCTTTTCATAGTCACGAAGGTATATTTTAATATTTTGACAAATTTTAATATTCAACACTATATTAGACTGGCATATAAAACTACGACAAATAAGATTATTCAGTTTTTAAAGCCTATAATCCACACCTTAATTGAATACGACAATATTTAATAGTAAACAATACAAAAAAATATTGTATTAACATTTTTTCTGCTGCTTCTGCAATTTTTTGCCAGTTTTATATCTTGTACGTATAGGTATAAAGTCCCCGAAATCATATGGCCATCATCATCGTCATCATCCTTATCAAATCATCATCATCATCCTTCACCGGTGTGGAAAGCAACGGGAAGCTACCACACCTACAATTCCCTAGTAAAACGGCAAGCATAGCATGAAAGGTGCTATGATTGCAGTGAAGGACCTGCCTTCGGGCAGAATTACTATGGATGGATGGATAGGTATAAAAGGTAAAGTGATCTCACTACATGTCTTAAGAAGCCATTGGGGTAATAGGGGGTTAAGGCTCCCACTTTTTTTTTCTACAGTAGGCACGAGATATCAACCAGGTTGTCAACCCTGCGTGACGGCAACCTTTATCCCCAGATCAAACTCTGGCACTCTTTCCGTTAGAGGTTGAGTCGACCCCAGGGCTATGGTGCCGCCAAAATGTTTGGAACAGTTTAAAAATCCTGACTCCACTGGTACTCGAACGAATTATTCTACGACATGCCCACGTAATAGGTAAAATCCACCTCTACAATTTTACAGTTTTAAATAACAATAATTATAGTCGTGGCTGAGGTGAATAAGGGCGTAAAAATGCTTAGGAAGAAAGGTAAAGTCATGGTACCCCTGTTCTGATTAAGATCATGTAAAAGAATCTATTTCCTGAAATAAGAGGCCACTGGGTAATATTTGTCGACCCTTTCCCACTTTAATTGAAATTTTAACGCTAATTCCCTAGGTTATTAAAGAGTATCGTTCAATAAAATCTTGAAACTTATATAAATAAAAGTCCACCGCTGTGGTCTCGAGGTAGCGTGCTGCCTTGTCACGCAGCGGGCCAGGGTTCGATCCCCGGTCGGGGCAGTTTTCCTGGGTGAGGTTTTTATCGGGGTTTTTCCTCACCTGTAAGACAAATGTCAGGAAAACTTTAGGCCCAAACGGTCCTCGAAATCATATGGCCATCATCATCCTTCACCGGTGTGGAAAGCAACGGGAAGCTACCACACCTACAATTCCCTAGTAAAGCTGAAGGATAGCATGAAAATGTGAAGGACCTGCCTTCGGGCAGAATTACTATGGATGGATATAAATAAAAATATATACGGTCACGAATTATTAAATGGGAAAGGGTTTCATGCCAGAACAAATATAATTAGGAATTGAAGCTGGATTTCTACTGCCTGTACTGAATTTTCACTCGTTGACATATGTAGGTAAATAAGCGTAACTGAATTAGCCCGATTAAGAAATTCTCGATAGGGAGCACCCGGATCTCCAAACAAGACATATGGGGTAATGCATACATAGTGAATATTGGCTAATATAGTAAGTATAGTGATCCCACGACAGGCCCGGAGGCCCTTGCGGTAGTAGGAGGTTAAGGCTCCCACTTTTCTAGACAATCGGCACTTTATGTCAGCCGGGTTGTCAGCCCTGCGTGACGGCCGCCTTTACCCCCAGAACAAGTGTCTGGTACTCATTTCCGTTAGAGGCTGAGTCGACCCCAGGGACATAGTGCCGCCAAAGGGTTTGGGTCAGTTTAAAAATCCTGACCCCAACGGGACTTGAACCCTCGACCCTCCGGCTTGTAGCTCAGTGCCTTAACCACTTCGCTACGGCGTGCCCCGACTAATATAGTAGAATCTCTAATTTATTAAAACGAAAGGACCTAAATGAATAATATTGAGGGATTATCATAGCATAGTGATATTTAGTATCAAATTAAAGAGGGAAATCTCAATAAAAATATTGACATCGATTTTATGTATTAAGAGATTTTGATAAGTTATTGATAGATATATGAATCTCAATAGTAAAGTATATCTAAAAAGTGTCAGGATACAGTCAGTATTCACTCGTGTAGAATGAAGTGAGTGGGACTGTTAAAACTGGGAAGATAATAACTTACATTAAATAAATAATTTTAATATCAGACAAAAAATAAAGAAAATTTACCAAACGTAATAAGTAATATAGTAAAAAGATGGAAATGCCAAATCGATTTTTTAAATAACTGAGAAGAGAATTGATTCCTGAATTAAAAAAAAAAAATCAGTAACATTGATTGACAGTCCCATTAAAAGTTTAAATTGTGGAATATATGAAAAAAAAAAAACTATTGATTTTTAGGGAGTCCCAACAGTTCTCAGAGATTTGTTTATATAGCTGGTTTCACAATGTTACACATCTTACCGAGCCCAATTAATCTACTGTCGTTCTCCTCCACATCTCTCTGTCATTCCAATCTCCATCGTCAAATGCTTTTTCCCCTCATGCTGTTTAAAAACACCATCAATCCACGTTATTATTGGCCGTTGTCTTCTTCTTCTACCATTCTAGTATTCTTCTTGGGAATATGTGCTTGTATCATTCTTTTTACATGACCATACCATTTTAATTGTTTGTTTTTATGAAATCCACAAATTGAAGTATGTTGAATTACACTGTATCTTATTTTATCTCTTTTAGAAATTCCAGCTGATCCCCTTAAAAATCCATTTCTACAGGATGTAATTTACTTATTGTTCTAGATTTTAATGCCACTTTTCTTCACCGTATGCTATTGTACTCCTTAATATTGTATTAAAAATGTTTCTTTTTATTTTAGAACTTATATTTTCATTCCATAGAACACCATTTAATTTTGATATTGCAGATTTGCCATTATTTATCCTCTCATTAATTTCAACATCATGATTTCCATCTGCACTGATTTTTGTCCCCAAGTATACATATTTGTCATATGCTTTTATTTTTCCATGTCAATCTTCTAAAATCAGATGTTTTTATTTATCTCCCAACACTATATAGTAGGTTTTGTCCAAATTTATCTTTAATCCCCATCTTTCATATTCCTGCTTCAGTTTTCTTGTCGTATAGACGTTGGGACTGGAATTAAACATCAATATAACTATAACTATAACTATATATATATATATATATATATATATATATATATATAACTATAACTAAAAAAAAATTCTCTTCAAATATAATTTATCCTTCAATGAGAAGTGTTAAATTAATAATAAAATCGTCAATAGAAGCCCTACTGGCTTTAAAAAGTAGTGTTAAATTCCCAATAAATGTCTTCTTAACTAAGAAGCCGCCATTTGCAAAGATAGAAGCTATGGTTTCAAGCATTTGGCGCGAGGGAATTACAACGTACATAAGAGAAAAATTTGCGTCTAGATCGTAACTCGCCTCGGTAGCTCAGTTGGTAGAGCACTTGGCCCGGAAAGCCAAGGGTCCCGGGTTCGAGTCGCGGTCTAGGCGAAAATTTTTCTCTTCAAATATAATATAACTAAATATATGGCCACGCACAGAAATTCATAATATAATGAAAATAGATAGTTAAGGACACATGAGGGAAATTTTGAAGAAATGGCTGAATTTAAATATCTGCGACCAATAATTACAAACAGGAATGATGAGTGAGTAGAAAATAATTAAACATAGACTCAAATCTGGAAATGGATGCTATTAGCATTACAGGGACTCTTTGTCATCCTAATAGCTCTAAAAAATTAAAATAAAAAAATATAAATTGTTATTCTTCCAGTTACATTATATGGATGCAAAACATTAATTATTACTTTAAGGGAGAAGAAAATATTATGAGTACCGGTATTTGAGAATAAAGTTGTTACGAAAAAATTTACACCGAAGAGAGAGAAGACAGGTGAACGGAGAAAAATACCCAATAGTGAGGTTCATGATCTTTATCAAAAACCGGATCTAATAAGAATAATTAAGTCTCATAGACTGCGATGGGTAAGACATGTGGCACGATTGGGAAATGATAGAGGGAATGTAAATTTATTATAGGAAAATCAAGAGAAAGCGCACAGTAGGTAGGCCAAGAATGAGTGGGAGAATAACATTAATCATGATTTAAGAGAGGTAAATTATACAGGGATGATTGCAAATTATAGCTCGGGATAGGGATGAAAAAATTATGTCAGCGCGGCCCTGAGTTACTTAATTATGCGAATGGACACTTAACAACAAATGAGGAAAATTTTGAAGAAGTGACGTAATTCAAATAACTATGAGCAATAATAACAAAAAGGAATGAGAAGCAGTAAAATATTAAAACTTAGACTTATCTGTGGAAACGCATGATATGAATTATAGAGACTCCAGTCCCCGCATTACCTAAAAAATTTAAACCAAAGATATGTGAAACTCTGATTATTCTAATTAGGAAAATATTTGGACCAAAGGGAGATCAACAAACAGATGGATGGAGGAAAATACATAACAGCGAGTTTCATGATCTTTGTAGAAAACCAGATTTAATAACAATAGTTAAATAGTGTATATTGCGATGAAAGGACATGTGGTATAATGAGAGATGAAAGAGTGGCAAAGACCCATCTATAGGAAAACTGGAGGGAAAGCGCCTAATATAAAGGCAAAGAATGAGGTAGGAATAGTATATTACGATGCGAGGTTGGGAAGTGGTTTTTACAGAATCGAGGAAAATGTTTAAAAAACGAGCGATGGCGAGGTTTTTAATTTCCGAGATTCTGTAAAACACTTCACAAACGTGCGTTGTATATTATTTTCTGCGCGATGGTGTTTCAAAATAATAAATAATAGTAAAATAATAACATCTTTGTTGGAAATATTTGCGTTTATTATAAACAATTGACTAACGTTAACAGTGTATGTAATGTTTATTAGTTAAAACAACAGGAGACATAAGACCATTTAGTGATAAAATGGCGGCAAGTACGTATTTATTGTTTTATATCGTTTCAAATAAAGTTCAGTTCATTTAAAATGCAATGATTTGTTTCGTATAATGTATATTAACACTAACTTTTTTATATTTTTTGTATAAACCTTGTATGTAGTATACGTCGAGGGCAGTGGTTTTACTTCCCACACGCGTGTTTGTAATATATAGTTTTGTGTATTTCTTGTGTTTGACGGTATATTTATCAACGAACCCTCGAGAGGAGACCCTGAAACTCCGGATTCCCTCTGTAATATATAGTATTACAGTATAGTTATTTTTATTGCAGTATAGTTATTTAGGTTGGCAACCCTAAAATGTAAGAAGTTGAACTTTCAATCATGGTCGTCATTGCTGTAAGTACGACAAAACGCACTATCGCGCAAAAAATAATATTATCCATGATTTGTGAGTGGTGAACTATACAGGGTATGATGGAAAACATTAACTCTGAATAGAAATGTCTGTGGGGCCTTTGTACTACTTCCAGTTTCGATAGTGCCCGAGTTTGTTAGTTGATGAAGAGATTTAAAGTATTTGTGGAGTGATCACACATTTTTCTTGCGAGCTGGTACCATTATTTTTTAGACCAAGGCGACAATTTTAATATTGTTAGTCCTTTATTTTCTTTAGAATTGTAAGAAACTTCTATGCCATAATATTAAGTTTGTATGTAACATGAAATTGTGTTTTGCTCGTAGCTTCCTCCAATTGGAAATCGCCCAGAAGGTGTTGAAAAATATATAAAACGTTCGCTTGAAAATCTTGGTTTGGATTACTTAGACATGTACCTCGTCCATGTGCCTTTTGGATTTATGGAAAGAGGAGAGGAAATCCATCCTGTAAATGAGGATGGCATGATTCTTCTTGATAAAACGACCAATCATGTTGAAATTTGGAAGGTAAGAATAAATTAATTTTAAACTACTACTACTACCGTACTATTACTAGTACTACTATTGTAATAATAATAATAATATATTTATATTCAAATTTTCAATGTTTTCACATCTTTCTGTGCCTAAAGTTTTATTATCCTTATCCACTCGTCCCTATCCATCCACTCCATGCCCCCCCCCAGTCCTCTTGTTCTCATTTGAATTCTTATTTCTTGCATCCATGGGTTTCGAGGTCTTCCTTTCTTTCTTCTTCGAGGTGGACACCATTCCAATGCTTTTCTGGGTAACCTTCCTTTTTGCATTCATCGAACATGCCGATACTAGTCTAATTGCTTATATCTTATATAATATACTAATGAATATTTAATATTCATTTTTTTCATGTGACTTTATTTCTTATTTTATCCAGTTCTGAACATCTTGCTGCTCTCCTCAAGAAATCCATTTCTATCGACATAATTGCTTGGATATTAAATTTTGGAAGATGAAATTTTATTTATTATTTAGATTGTATGAAAAATAGAGTGGAATTTTTTGTTGGATTTCCATGCTTCAACTCCATTTGTGACAGTACTTCTCACTATTGAAATAATAATAATAATAATAATAATAATAATAATAATAATAATAAATAATAATAATAATATAATAATATAATAATAATAATAATAATAATAATAATAATAATATCAATAATATAATAATACTAATAGTAATAATAATACTAATAGTCCTCCTCCTCCTCCTCCTCCCTCACTCCTCCTCCTCGTCCTCCTCCTCCTCCTCCTCGCTCCATCCTCCTCCTCCTCATCTTCCTCCGTCCTCCTCCCCCTCCTCGTCCTCCTCCTCCTCCTCCTCGTCCTCCTCCTCCTCCTCCTCGTCCTACTCTCTCTCCTCCTCGTCCTCCTCCTCCCTCCCTCGCTCCTCCTCGTCCTCCTCTCCCCTCGTCCTCCTCCTCCTCGTCCTCCTCCTCCTCCTCCTCCTCCTCCTCCTCCTCCTGCTCTCCTTGCCTTTTTTCTCCGGCCACATTGATGTACTGTGAGTGCCCATCTCTCGGGATACTTTTTTTCACAAACTCTGAAGGAAAGTAAAATTCATCGCACTGGCTCAGGTAATGAGAGTGCTTTAGTTTACTAAAACTTCTGATCTATGTGATAAAGCTAATTTAATCTGAAAACGAAACAAATAACAGTGTTTCCATCTAGGATACTAGGAAGTGTTGGCAAACAGCATGAATACATAGCTATTCGGAGAAGTGACTTGTTCCCAGTATTTATTTACAATATGTGAGCCTACATTATTAAAAACATCCATTATTAAACTTTGTACATCAAATTTGTATTTCTTCTTAGAAAATAAAAAAAAATGTCAATTCTTCAAAATAGGTAAAGTGATTTCACAACAGGCCTTAGGATACCCTTGGGATAGTAGGAAGTTAAGGTTCCCACTTTTTCTACACAATCGGCACTTAATGTCAGCTAGGTTGTCAGCTTTGCAGACGGCCGCCTTTACCCCAGAACAAGCGTCTGGTGCTCATTTCGATTAGAGGCCGAGTCTGACGGTGCCGTCAGAAGGTTTGAGTCAGTTTAAAAGTTCTGACCCCGCCGGGACTCGGACCCTTGACCTTCCAGCTTGTAGCGTATTGCCATGGTTCTTCAAAATACATTATTTAAATGTTTACAATTTCAATTTTTTAAATTCTTAGAGACCAGGATCATATGCCCATGAATGGAATTTAAGGAATTCACACTGATCACTGTAAAACCTAAATGGATTATAATTTATTTCATTGCCACCCATTGCACTTTTCGTGCTTAGGGTTCCGCTCAAAGTGGATAGATGTCGTTTAGATAGCCTTTTTTAATTTATGCACGACTTCGATAACCAATTTACAGATGTGATGTACAGAGAGGATTGAAGGATGAGTGTATGGTTAAATGTTTGTATGTAGATCTTATCAGCTTTTAGAGTGATTCTAACATAAACAAACGCAATTGTATAATTCCGCCATTCGCACCACAATTACTGTCACATTGATAGGGAGCACATGTGAAGTATATTAGACATGTGCTCGTTGAATGGGGTAGATTACAAGAAAGATGGTGAGATTTTTCACTGAACTTGTGAAATACATTTAAAATAACTATTATTTGGCCACTAGTCAAAGGTCTGCCACACTTATGTTTTAAAAATCTGTTGGCAACACAGCAACATAAGACTCGACACGTGCAGCCATTTTGTTGCATCTGAGTCGACTGAAGCATTACTCAAATGCATTATCCATATGTAATAAACTATTTTAAGTTGTAAGTATTGATTAGGTATATTTTAGAATAGTTTCTACGTTTTGAATATTATTATTTTCATTCACGAAGAATAACAAGTATATAAGGAGGACATATTTTTAATTTAATGAAGAAAATTACTTTTTCGCGTACTTACTGCTTCAACAACGTACGTCGGTGTCCATAACAAATTAAAAGCGAGCAGTCACATGGTTTTGTTTTGATGAGGATGACTTTATGAGCGGACAGACATTAATGTAAGTATGTTGTATGAGGGATGTTGAAGAAGAAAAGGAAAAGGTGAAACCCGGTGCTGCACATAGTCTACTCCTGTCGATAAACGCCAAGGGACCGCCAGGCACGACGTCCCCTTCTCCCGGAAGAATCGCTGTCAACAGTATCCATCACATAGCTTCCCAAAAAAATGTACTGCAGAGTTTGGAATATAATCCAGGAATCTGGTATCTGGTGCAGAATCTAGCGATTAAAAATTGAACGCCATTACTCCTAGCACTGAGATGGAAAATTTTACAATTACAATTTCAGACCCCGCCGTGTATCGAACCGGACTCAACTAGTCAGGAAGTAGACATAATATCGTCTATGCTATCATTGTGGACATTCCTGTAGAATAAACCAGTTAAAAAAAACAAAGTGCATTACGATCAATACTAGGTTTGGAAAAAATATATAGGCCCTATATATAACTTATATATACTTTTTTTCAAATGCCCCAGGTTGTCATTTCGACATTTCTGGTGTTCTCTCCTGGCATGGCGTACTTGTAACCCACTTCTGAGGTTGGGGCGCCTGGAAGGCGGGGTTACGCTGCCCCGATGATATGAGAATTGATGATGATAGTAATTATGCACCAGCTAATTAGGCGAATATGGTATTGATAATAATGATGGCCAGATGATGTTCGGGGAACGTTTGGCCCTTAAAGTTTCCTATTATTTATCTTACAGGTGAGGAAAAACCCCGAAAAAAACCTCACCCAGGAAACTTGTCCTGACTAGAGATCGAACCCGGGTCCGGACAAGGCAGCACGCTAGACCGAGACCACAGCGGTGGGCGGTTTGAAAATATTAATAATATAATCAATAATATAATATCCTCAACTCGTTTCCAACTCGAAGCCGGGTCAAGGGATGAGATGAGATGAAGCCTCTGGATTAATAGAGGTCTGTGAACGACAAGGGCACCGGCCGTCCAAGCCTGACGCACCGTCGCAGGGAAGAATAAACGAAATGAATCAGACGAGTATAGAGAAATGGTGAAATGAAATTTGTAGCCGGGAAAACGGAAGAAACCCCGAGAAAAACCTGCCCAAGCTCTCTTTCGTCCACCACGAAACCCAAATGGAGTGACCGTGACTCGATGTCGGAATCCCAGCGGTGAGAGGCGAGCCTCTAACCGGTTGCGCCACTGAGTCACCTTGAATTATGATCATGTATAAACTAAAGATAAATTTATTTTGCAGAACTATAATGCCTAAAGGAAGCCTGATCTAGAATATAGTAAAGAACTCTACCGACAAACAATCACAGGTTGTTCAGGAATGTTGCTAGAGTGTTTTGATATAAGGAGCCCATAGTCTGCGGTGATTTAGGCCTATTAGTATTATTAAGGTTAGGATAAGGGGGGTGTATCACTGTCTTATGCTCCATGGTCCATATGTTCTGTTTATAATCAGTAACTGGTTGCCGCGTGTCCCTAAGCCGACAGTGGTGACGACATACATTGCCTATAAAAGATTGCAAGAATGCAAAGATTGCAACGAAGTTACTTTTTCTGTGTTTGCGAAATATTTAAGAATAGTTTTCTCAGGATCTTGGGAAATTTAGAATTATTTTTCTTTTTATCGAGAAGATGTTTCTCTAAATGAAAATAACTTCCTTAACTTCCAGTAATTTATCAAAGTACATTAATATAATTCCTCATTTTTATTATTAGGAATGATACATATTGGTGCGTAAGCAAGGTTACTGGAGGTACAGTATATCTCCTCGATAGAAAGTGAATGCAGGCCTGTTATGACTCACTGCGCATGCTCAATGAGCTAAATCTGTGGTTCACGAGATAAAGTATTGTTAAACGTTTTAAATACGCTGTATTCGGTTTTAATTGCCTTAAATAGTCAAAGAACACTGAAGGAGACATCTTTCTAGATATTTACGAGTGTTCGACGAATACAATATTACTCAAATTGCGACATTTTAAATAAAGTTCAACTCTCGTGCATAGTGTAAAAGTAAACAAGACAACCAGGATTTAGACGACTAGTATCCGACGTTTGATTAGCGTAGAAAGTTAAACCAATTAAGAAAAAAATTAGATATATATGAGAGCCAGCGTTCAAATTCCTCGACAATGATTTTTTGTAATTTATTTTTATTTCCGCAAAATACAACCTATAACATTTAATTCCAGTAATGTAATCTACGTCTACTTTAAGCTATTTTAAGTAATATTCCTGCTTTCGTAAACTCTATAACAATATTTAGCTACCGGTATAAATTTAATTGTGTGTGCTGCAGTACCACGTTTTAATAATAATGCTATAAATGTATGTAATGAAAGATAAATATAGCTTAATATATTTATGTATTTATTTATTACGTATTAGTGAGGGAAAAGTTTCATCCTTCAATTAAAATATTTAGTTTATATAGGTCAAGTCCAGCCTAATAATAGCCCATAGATGATGGACAATAATAATAATAATAATAATAATAATAATAATAATAATAATAATAATAATAATAATAATAATAATAATAATAATAATAATAATAATAATAATAGTAATAATAATAATAGATAATAATAATAATAATAATAGTAATAATAATAATAATAATAATAATAATAATAATAATAATATAATAGTAAATTTAAACTGACCCAAACCCTCTGGCGGCACTATGGCCCTGGGGTCGACTCAGCCTCTAACGGAAATGAGTACCATACGCTTGTTCTGGGGGTAAAGGCGGCCGTCACGCAGGGCTGACAACCCGGCTGACATAAAGTGCCGATTGTCTAGGAAAAGTGGGAGCCTTAACCTCCTACTACCCCAAGGGCTTCCGGGCCTGTTGTGGGATCACTTTACTTTTAATACTTCCAAATAGTTAATTCGTTTTTTAATAATAATAATAATAATAATAATAATAATAATAATAATAATAACAAACAAAAATAATAATGCTTTATTTTAGCTGGCAGAGTTAAGGCCATAAGGCCTTCTCTTCCACTCAACCAGCTAATAGTAGAATTATTAAAAAATTACATACTTATTACAATTTTAAAATATTATTAAAGTACAGACTAAACAAAATACAATGATGATGTGATCTAATGCTAGCTAATACTAAAAAAAACATAGAATATCCATCCATCCATCCATAGTAATTCTGCCCGAGGGCAGGTCTTTCACTGCAATCATAGCATTTTCATGCTATGCTTTGCAGCTTTATTAGGGAATTATAGGTGTGGTAGCTTCCCGTTGCTTTCCACACCGGTGAAGGGTGATAATGATAAGGATGATGATGATGGCCATATGATTTCGGGGACCGT
The DNA here is from genome assembly GCA_030220185.1 of Diploptera punctata. Lineage (NCBI taxonomy): Eukaryota > Metazoa > Arthropoda > Insecta > Blattodea > Blaberidae > Diploptera > Diploptera punctata. The sequence goes on from JASPKZ010000467.1 coordinate 1,108,173, forward strand.
TTGGGCCTTAAAGTTTTCCTGACATTTGTCTTACAGGTGAGGAAAAACCCCGATAAAAACCTCACCCAGAAAAACTGTCCCGACCGTCGATCGAACCCGGGCCCGCTGCGTGACAAGGCAGCACGCTACCTCGAGACCACAGCGATGGATACATAGAATATAATAAAATTAAAATTATATAAAATAAAGTAAGTAGCTTCCTAGATGATTATTTATAGAATGCTGTATATAGTTGTTATGCAGTTAATGTTTTCATTGTGTCGAACTTAAGATATCAGTTAATTTGTATTTAAATAATGATAGCGATTGACAGTCCCTGACGTGACTGGGAAGTGAGTTCCATGCTCTAGTCATAGATATTGTGTAGGATTCGGAGTATAGACTTGTCCTGTGCTGTGGTATCAAAAGTAAAGAAGAGTCTTATGATCCATCCATAGTAATTCTGCCCGAAGGCAGGTCCTTCACTGCAATCATAGCATTTCCATGCTATGTTTTGCAGCTTTACTAGTGAATTGTGTAGGTGTGGTAGCTTCCCGTTGCTTTCCACACCGGTGAAGGATGATGGTGATGATGATAATGGTAAGAATGATGGTGATGATGATAATGGTAAGAATGATGATGATGGCCATATGATTTCGGGGACCTTTTGGGCATTAAAGTTTTCCTGACATTTATCTTACAGGCGAGGAAAAACCCCGATAAAAACCTCACCCAGAAAAACTGTCCCGACCGGGGATCGAAGCCGGGCCCGCTGCGTGACAAGGCAGCACGCTACCTCGAGACCACAGCGGTGGGCACTGTCTTATGATCTTGTTCCTAAATTGTAATGAGCCGATAATTTTGAAAACGTGTTGTTAAATAACTTGGTAAATATGTGTGCAGAATTTGGAATAGTAAGGTATGTGAATGTAAAGTTCTTCTGTCATTTAGGCGTAGCCATGATAAGGCTTGAAATGAAGGAGACACGTGATCATAACGACGGAGGTTGAATATAAATCAAATGCACGCATTATGAGCACGCTGTAGTCTGTCAGATCAGTTGTCAGATTAGTCAGTAATATGTCGCAGTAGCCGAAGTGTGGCATTATAAGAGTCTGTATAGGTATTTGTTTAAGAGTGGAGAGACAGAATAAAATAGAAAGCATTGTAACAATTTAAAAAAAAAGTGATCTCATCGGGAATTGAACCTGTGACTTCTTGCATACAATGCAAGCCATAAGGCACTGAGCTAAGCGTTCGCTGACTTGCTGTGCATAAACAGAATGCTCTTCATTGGAGGAAGAGGAACGTATTGCAGCTTTATTGTTACAATTGGTTTACTCGTCTTAAAACTTGAAATGTTCCAGATAAAGAGTCCACTCATTCTTTTTTGTTTTGTTTTTGTTTTACTAAGTGTACGTCGCATTACTGTCGACTGAGGTAACCGCGACAACCAGTTATTGGTTATAATTATAAACAAAACACACAGACCATGGAGCTTGTAATTGGTTACTCGGCAGAAGGCTAGCGGTTGGAATGTTAGCCTGATGAATAAAAATATCTCCACGTGGGGGATCCCCATCCCTAATAATTATCTTACAATCCATGTTGACCGTATTACAAATAGTGCAGGGACAACTAGAGAAAATATTTATAGAAGAGAATGCTTTTTTTTTTTTTTTTCTTCAGAGGTTATACAAATAGTTCCACTTATTCAGATAATAGTAAATCTCTCGCTTCCCTTTCAGACCCCGCTAGTATTCTCGTGTGTAAAGAACTGCATCTTGATATAGCTACTTTATCATAACGGTAGTTTTGTATACCCATACATTCTTTTTGTAGACATGGGTGCTCCCCTAGCGGAAGTTTCTTGACCAAGTTAATTTAAGTAAAGTGATCCCACAACAGACCCGGAGGCCCTTGGGGTAGTAGGAGGTTAAGGCTCCCACTTTTTCTAGACAATCGGCACTTGATATCAGCCGGGTTGTCAGCCCTGCGCGACGGCCGTCTTTACCCCAGAACAAGCGCCTGGTACTCATTTCCGTTAGAGGCTGAGTCGACCCCAGGGCCATAGTGCCGCCAGAGGGTTTTGGTCAGTTTAAAAATCCTGACTCCACCGGGACTTGAACCCTCGACCCTCCGGCTTGTAGCTCAGTGCCTTAACCACTACGCTTGTAGTTACACTTATTTCCTTATAGGTGTTACCGAGTGACATGGGGAAGGCAGGTTACAGGTACTATTTGGGCTTAAGGTTCTTTCACGAGTCCAAAAATCATCAGACTGGGACCCATGGCTTTAAATCCCTTGGAATTTTCCAACCTAAAAATCCATCGACCCCGGCCGGGTGCGAACCCGCGACCCTTGGGACCAGAGACAAGGTACATAACCACTAGACAACCGAGGCGGAACCTACACCTGTTTTTGTAACAGTAATTATTACATGATACTGTGTTGTTGACGTGTTAGACATGCAGCTAGCATATCTTTTGGGTTTTGCAGTTAAAAATGGCAGATAATATTTTTGCACGGCCTTTGTACATCAGAACGCTTCTCTGGAAGACATTTCAAGCTAGGTTTCGCATGCAATATATGACATTTCCCTTGTCAGTACCGCAAAACTTGCACTTGCACCCTTTCTTTGTAATCGCCTCATAAATAATTATATATTCACATTAATTTGCAATGTAAATGAAAATGAATTTTCTTTCTTTCGAAATGGGCTGTCTAATTCCAATACAACTACTACTAATTTCCTAATATCCTTACCAATTGATATCACCTCTACATTGTATGTAAATTTAAAATTCAGTTGTGTTAATACATTTTAAAATATCTTTATAATGTTTTTCTTTAAGTTCATTTATTTGTGCTGGCCACTTTCCTGCTGATTTGATTACACTTTTTAAAAATGCATCTATTTCATTATTTGAGTTAGCCTGATGTATGAAAACATTTAGACAGGCAGACAGACCATACAGACAGACATACAGACAGACCAGACAGACAAGACAGACCAGACAGACAAGACAGACCAGACAGACCAGACAGACAAGACAGACAAGACAGACCAGACAGACCAGACAGACAAGACAGACAAGACAGACAAGACAGACAAGACAGACAAGACAGACAAGACAGACAAGACAGACAAGACAGACAAGACAGACAAGACAGACAAGACAGACAAGACAGACAAGACAGACAAGACAGACAAGACAGACAAGACAGACAAGACAGACAAGACAGACCAGACAAGACAGACCAGACAAGACAGACAGACAGACAGACAGACAGACAGACAGACAGACAGACAGACAGACAGACACACGCACACACACACACACACATTATATATATATATATATATATATATATATATATATATATATAGAGAGAGAGAGAGAGAGAGAGAGAGAGAGAGAGAGAGAGAGAGAGAAGAAATTATTTATTTGTTTAAAAATTGTAATTAGTCATAATTTATTTTTTAACATTTGACAGGCAATGGAAGCACAAGTGGATGCTGGGCGTACCAAGGCTATAGGGCTGTCTAATTTCAATATATCTCAGATTGAACGCGTGTTAAATGCAGCTCGCATTCCTCCAGCAAACTTGCAAGTTGAACTACATGTCTATTTCCAACAACGAGAACTGGTGAATTTCTGTAAAACACACAATATTGTTGTATGTGCCTATTCACCATTAGGTTCACGAGGCACTGTGCAACTTCTGAAAAAAGCTGGAACAAGGTAAATATACTGTTGATTATCAAAGTTTTATTGTATATCTATCATGACATAAGAACCCAATGTTGGGCCTTGGCCTCTCCTATATTAGGAGTTACTAGACCAAGTTAATTTAGTTACGCTTACTTCCTTAAATATGACATGAATGGTATGCGGTCAACATACCGATCTAGTGAGACATGTAGTAGGCAACTATAGTAGTAGCATTAGGATGAAGAACATCAGTAAATTTAGAGGGCTTTTTATTCAGAATTGTGAATCTTTTACAGGCCTGAACATTTTTAGACTCGGGACCCACGGCGTAAAATATTTCCCGGAGGACTTGCTCCTTGGATTTTGCCATCCTAGAAAATCTATTGACCCCGGCCAGGTTAAACCCGCAACCCTCGGGACTAGAGGCAAAGAGTATTTTATCATAAGTAATGTCACGAGTGATTTCCAATTTATCTAGAGGATTTGGAAATCAAGAGTGGCATTTGTTAGGACTATTTAACAAATAAAATTAAGCTGTTTATTCAAAAGTCTTATTTAAATATCCGGTGTGGAAAGCAACGGGAAGCTACCACTCCTACAATTCCCTAGTAAAGCTGCAAGCATAGCATGAAAATGCTATGACCGCAGTGAAGGACCTGCCTTCGGGGAGAATTACTATGCATGGATGGATTTAAATATAGTAACCAGCATTTTAAAATATTTATATATTTAATGCAAACGGCGATGTTTGAAAACAAATCGGGAAAGGTGAGGTTATGTATATTCACTGCAACTTGTTCATATTACTTATTGCTAAATAGGACCGCAATATTGTAAGAATGCACCCTATTTGAGAAATAATGAAACACATCAAACTGTACATTATAATCAACATTACAGGCTATTCATTCATTTTTTTAGTGAACAACTCAGTAAAATCACGGAATCTGTTCATTATTTGCTATATTCAATGTATTGCTAGAAAAAATAATGCTCTGAGCTGTTCAGAATGATAAAAAAGGAGGAGCTTTCTTTGTCACAAAAGCAGGAGCTGATAAATAAAAATTGATAAAGAGCGAGGTGAAACATGACTGCCTTTGGTAGTAAAACAAAATTCATTGAAACGTGATTGGTCATTGACTCCCATTTGGGGCATGAGTTAAATCTTCACTATAAAAACATTTTGAAATTTACCGATATAGCTATTTGTTTTGAAACAAACAAGTTGACAATGTGTTTGGAAGCCATCGAGTTCAAATCCTATAGACGAAATGCAAACTTAATATAAATGTGGTTATTATAAAAGGTAAAGTAATTCCACACAGACCTTAAGAGGACCTTGGGCAGTAGGGGATCAAGGTTCCCAACTTTCTAGACAATCGGAATGAGGAATCAGTCGGGTTGTCAGCACGACGTGACAGCCGCCTTTACGCTCAAAACGTTACCTTTTGCACTCATTTCTGTTAGATGCTGAGCCGAGTGCAGGTTTATGGTGCTGTCGGAAGGTCATGTTATTAGTCAGTATAAAATCCTGACCCCCATCAGAACTCAAAGCAGCAAACTTCCGGGTTGTACTATATTGCCTTAACAAAGTATGGGGCTAATATGTCACTGTGACACCACTGAATATTAAATCGCAGAACAAGTGACTTTAGCATCGTGTTGGCCAATGTGATAACACATGTTCCCGCTAGAACCAATTACTAACATGTATTCACGTAGACTTTCACGGCCGGAGTTGCCAGACGCAGTCTCTGGCGAAACGTTGGGGGAACTACAAGCCTCACGACCACGGCCTACAGCCCGAAAATCTTCTTCAAGATCATCATAATTACTAACATGTTTGCTCTTATATATGTGGGGATTATATCCCCATATATATATATATATATATATATATATATATATATATATACATATCCATCCATAGTAATTCTGCCCGAAGGCAGGTATTTCACTGCAATCATAGCATTTTCATGCTATGCTTGCAGCTTTACTAGGGAATTATAGGTGTGGTAGCTTCCCGTTGCTTTCCACACCGGTGAAGGATGATGATGATGATAAGGATGATGATGGTGGCCAATTGATTTCGGGGACTGTTTGGGCCTTAAAGTTTTCCTGACATTTGTCTTACAGGTTAGGAAAAACCCGATAAAAACCTCACCCATAAAAACTGTCCCGACTGGGGATCGAACCCAGGCCCGTAGCGTGACAAGGCAGCATGCTACCTCGAGACCACAGCGGTGGATATATATGTATATATATATATATATATATATATATATATATATATATATATATATAATTATTCTCTTTAAATAATTTGCTTAACTGTTATGTTAGCCACTAGATGTCAGTCGGAACAAATTTCCCCCGAATTCTATAAAACCGCCTCTGTTGTATAACGATTATAATATACTCTAAATATACTGTAACATACCGTATAGGCTACTATATTGTTGTATAGGCCTATTATAGAATATTCTATTTGCAATAGAGCCTGGTACTGTGTCCAATCGTCTACTGAGGACAATGACTAGCCACTTGATATCACAAGTAAGAAAACTGAATCTGAGATTGAAGGACGCTAACTATTTGACTGCTGTACTGTAATCTGCTAGTCAGTGACAGGAATCATTCAATTGCCATGGCTCTTCAGAACTTCATGCCATGGTTTTTATTTAGTTTTATAAGTAATGAAAATAATAATAAATTAATGTGGGAAAACATCAGAATTATCTGTGGCATAATAAATAATTTATTTGGAATTTTTTCGTAATATATTTTCCTTTATTTTATGATATAATAATACATGTTAATGCTGCAACACTTATGTACATTTTCAGCAGAGAACTGCCAGACCTCATGAGTAATCCTGTAGTTCAGGAGGTAGCAAAGCAACACGACAAAACTCCAGCACAGATTCTCCTCCGTCACATTATTCAAAGAGGCATAGCTGCAATCCCAAAAAGTACAAATCCACAGCGAATTTTACAGAACTTTCAGGTAAACAATGTACATATTTCAAGAGTACAGGAAAAATAAAATAAAATAAAAAAGAGCAAGTCACTTTTTTTTTTGAAACGCAGTTTGAGGTGGCATTAGATTCTTAATGCACAGGGCTCTCTTTTAGAAACGCGAAAAGTAAAATAAAGTTTGGCATACAGGCAAAGAAGTAGATACATTGGATAATAAAAATACGTTTTATAGGTTTCATGGAAAATTTACTTAAACTAACTCACACACTAGCACTATCGAACTCTTAGGTTCATGGCCGCGGGGATATAAACTCTCCATACATCTATTTTTTTTCCAGACATCCCCTGTATAATATACTTCCTTAAATCATGGTTAATATTGTTCTCTCACCTCATTCTTGGCCTGCCTACTGGGCGCTTTTCTTCTGGTTTTGTTATAAAGAAATTCCATGCCCCCCTTTCGTTCTCCATTTGTGCCACATGTACTGGCCATCGCAGTCTACGAGACTTAACTCTGCATATCGTAAATCTAGTTTCCCATATGGGAAAGTGACTTACCTTTTTTTTTTTTGTTTTCCCCTGTACCTTTCATTTTATAGCTATCACATTTTAATATCACTGTTTTAATACATTGTGTGTATATTAGGGTTATAACTTTTTGGACTTTTGTGAAATAAAGCATTTCCTGTGTAATGAATGGATGAATGTTTACTTAAATCCATTGCAAATGACCTTAATTTCACTGAGCTTCAAGAAAAGGTCACCCCGAAATCAATATTTAGTTTCACAATATTTCTAAAATTTCAATTACATCCACTCAATTAATATATTGTGTAGTATTGGTAATAATGATGTGTAGTGCTCATACACTCCATTACATTTAGTATCTGTGATTGCTGGTGAATGGAAACAATAGCTTGTTTTTATTTACTGGGAATACATGATGTTACACAAGAAAAATGATAACATCACTCAGAAAAATAAAGGGACCTGGACAAATAATCTAGTGAGATTTCAGCAGTTGCATAGAAGAAGATGAAATGTGCCTACAGTAGATTCTTCACTAGAAGAATACTGCAAGATGCATCTTCAACTTCAAATTATTAGAAGGTATCAGTTTCTTGGAGCAGAGATTAAAGGAAGAATTGAGAGACTTGCGAAAATATCTGAAGAAGTTACAAATTTGTGCCGAAATAAACTTAATTCTCCCCATCAATCAAGTAAAACATACAAAGCTCCATAAAGTACTGAAGACTTATGATGAATGTGTAAGGGGAGGAGATATTGATACTCTTGATCAATCAAGTAAAACATACAAAGCTCCATAAAGTACTGAAGACTTATGATGAATGTGTAAGGGGAGGAGATATTGATACTCTTGATCAATCAAGTAAAACATACAAAGCTCCATAAAGTACTGAAGACTTATGATGAATGTGTAAGGAGAGGAGATATTGATACTCTTGATATTACAAAAGTAAATGGCCAATGGTTATCTACTGAATACAAATGATTGTACCAACTACAATTGGAAAGCAAAGGAGAGGTTCATTACTGAACAAGTAATGTAGCACAAAAGGAGACAATTCACCCTTCAAAGAGGCAGAACCTCCCTATAGAATCAATTTCAAAAAGTGTTGCTGTCAGATTGCAAAAAAAAAAAAAATGGCAGAAAAGGGTATTGCTGTACTCAATTTATCAGTTGTCAGCATCACATTCTTGACGGATTACTACGTTTAGTGATGGATCAAGAACTTGCTGAGAATACCAAGCCTTCAAACATTGAATACACATTTGTATCTAAATTGGTGAACGAGTATGAGGAGCTAAAATCATAATTTGTGAATGGAAAAGAAGATATCCTAGATACATCGGGGTGGAAACATGATATGAAGTTCCTGTACCTCTAACACGTGTTTTTATATTCTTTGAGGAATAAAGACACTTTCCATTCATTAGGTTCCAGAAAATTCCAAACATTAGTAACGCAAAATGGAATTCAAGAGCTATTCTTGCTCTACTTGCATTTATACTTATGCCTACTACAAGAGTTGCTTTGAAAAAAGTGTGCAGATTTATTTCATTTGACTGGACAGACTATTGCTTTAGTAATCAGATGTACAAAACGAATGACTTCAAGAACTCGTCAAACATATTAAGGTTTTTAAAAAAAGCACTGCACTCATTGGAAAATAACCGGAGGAAGGAACCATCTGCATTAAGTATACCAAGAAGTGATCAGTACACCGAACGTGCAATTAAATTCATGCAAGAATTATATGCTTCCTGTAGAAATAAAGACAAATTGCATCTCCGATTCTTTCTAAGCAATCAACAATAATATACAATGATTGTATATGCGGTTGAACACTTTTATCCCTTTTCTTGTTTATATTACAGTAGGCCTATATGTATTGTGTTTCAAAACATCCAGCCAGTAGTGAAATATGAATATTGATTTCGGGGTGAAGTTTTTTAAAGGAATATTGAAATGACTAGTCGATTCTTCGTACAGAGGTAAAAGTTCATCCGATACAGGAAAGTGAGGTTGTAAAAAAGTTGTAACCCTAGTGTATATATTCTACTGAAGAGAGAACCCAATAATGTTGGTACAAATTTCAAGATTTGATAAAAATGAAAATTAAAGTGTCTAATATCAAAACACATATTTTTATAACACATAATACAAATTTAATCATGGTAATATCCTTCTTTGAAATTATGTGAAGAAATATTACCATTGGACGAGTTGGCGTTTGTGATACGTATTCGGAAGATCCAAGTTCAAATCCCAACCTAACTTTTGTTTTTTCATGATTTTCCCTCGTTATAAATAGAGTTGGAATTTTAGGTGCTGCACCTTTTTTTTGTTATTATAATGTTAAAATTAGCTAGTATTGCAAAGAAAACATTAAATACATGCCCCTAACTGTGTTTTAGTTGCACCTTTTTGCACCTTTTTTCAATGCTAGCACATTTTTGCACCTTTTCTTTAATGGAAGCACGTTTTGCACCTTTTCAAATCTTATATATATATATATATATATATATATATATATATATATATATGAAAAATAGCAATACAGAAGAAGGCAAAAGAAATGGAAGCACGTTTTGCACCTTTTCAAATCTTATATATATATATATGAAAAAATAGCAATACAGAAGAAGGCAAAATAAACTACAGGAAACTAAACAACGAACTTAGAAGAGAAACTGACAAGGCAAGGGAAGAATGGATGAAGCAGAAATGTGAAGAATTAGAGAATCTGGAGAGGAAAGGAAAATATGATTTAATGTACCAGGAAGTTAAAGGCTTGGACTATGGAAAGAAGAGCAGGAAAACTGTGTGGCTGATTGAGGACGAAAATATTGAAGAAATAACAGACAAACAGGGAATTATAAATACATGGGAAAAATATGTAGAAGAGCTATATGAGACAAGAAATCGTCCGGCTAACTTGGATATAGAAAATGAAGAAGACGTATCAGAAGATGAAAAAGGATTTTCAATTCTGAAGGAAGAAGTTGAACTAGCAATTAAGGAAATGAAAAATGGTAAAGCAATAGGGGTAGATGGAATCCCCATTGAATTAGTTAAATGCTTGGATGAAGGAAAGAAGGAAATTTTGCGTTTATGCAACAAGATATATAAAGAAGGTGAATGGCCCGAAGAATTGACTGATACAGTGTTAATACTAATACCGAAGAAAAACAATGCAAAGAAATGTAAGGAGTTCAGAACTATCAGCTTGATGTCACACTCTGCAAAGATTCTCCTGCGAACACTAAATCGACGTTTACGTTCTACAATGGAAAGCGAATTGGAAGAAGAAACAGTTTGGCTTCAGGAAGGAAAAGGGTACAAGAGATGCAATTGGATTGATACGAACAATAGAAGAAAGAAATATATAGAAAAAGATAAAGACGTTTATGCAGTATTTGTCGACCTGGAAAAGGCCTTTGACAGAGTACAGAGTAAATTGGAATAAACTCCTGAAGATCTTGAAGAAAATTGGCGTGAACTGGAAGGAGAGGAGGCTCATAAGTAGTTCTTTATATGAAACAGCGAATAAAAGTGAAGATAGGAAAAGAAATGTTAGAGGGAAGAGAAATGGAAGAGGGGTGAGGCAAGGATGTCCTCTATCACCTACCCTTTTCAACATCTACCTGGAAAGACCTAATGAAGAACTGCTTCAGTAATACGGGGAGGCGTAAACATGGGAGGAAGAAGAATAAAGTGCATAAGATTTGCTGATGATGATGGCTTTGCTAGCAGAAGATGCAATGACATTGAGGAACATGCTGATGGAGCTGAATGATAAGTGCGAGGATTATGGGATGAAGATAAATATAAATAAGACAAAGACCATGATTATAGGAAAGAAACAAAGGAAGATAAACATGAAGATTAAAGATGAGACCATTTGAGCAAGTGGAGAGCTTCAAATACTTGGGTTGTACTATCAGTAGTAACATGAACTTGCAGTCAAGAAGTAAAGCAGAGGATAGCAATGGCAAAAGAAGCTTTCAACAAGAAGAGAAGCATTTTCTGCGGACCTATGGCAAGAGAAATAAGAAAGAGGCTAGTGAAGTGCTTTGTGTGGAGTGTAGCATTATATGGTGCAGAGACGTGGACATTACGGACGGAATGAGGAAAAAGCGACTGGAAGCTTTTGAGATGTGGATATGGAGAAGAATGGAACGTATAAAATGGACAGACAAAGTAAGAAATGAAGATGTGCTAGACAGAGTGGGTGAAAGAAGAACAATGCTGGAACTCTTAAAGAAGAGGAAAAGAAATTGGATTGGGCACTGGCTAAGAAGAAAATGCCTGCTGAATAATGGCCTAGAAGGAATGGTCGAGGGAAGAGAAAGTTAGAGGCAGAAAAAGACATCGATGATAGACAATATTAAAATAAATGGTTTGTATGCAGATACAAAAAGGAAAGCCGAGTCAAGGAAAGAGTGGAGAATGCTGAGTTTGCAGTGAAAGACCTGCTCTTGAGCAGAACACTATGAATGAATGAATATATATATATATATATATATATATATTACATTTATTCAAATACGATTTCAAGGGTTGGTAACGATATGTGGTATCAGTCCACATCACATTACTTCCACTTCAGTGCAATCCCGTTAGGCTATTCCTTTTAAATTAGTTTGCGCCTCATTGCACCACAGTTATGCGAAAACTATTGTTCAAGCAAGGAAGGTTGTTGAGTGCGTGAATAAATGTTTCAGTTCAAAATAATATTTGACTAGTGCAGTCTGCTATTTTCCTGAGTTACCAGTATACAGTATGCCGAAACTGAAAGTGAACTCCTATAAACTATGTGATATTGTTAAAAAGTTTAGTGCAGATGGAATTCAGAGTGACGGATTTGTTATCAGGTGCATTCTTTGTGATATTTCAATAACAATTGATGAAAAACATCAATGCATTCGTGTTATGCAGCATATAAGTAGTGTAAGTACTTACACAGACTCTTTAATATAAGACAACATGCGTGAATTTTCCATTATCTATGAATTTTGTGTCGTTAGTTACTTGTTGTAATTGGTTTTGGTAATCTTTAATGATTATTTACATGAGAAATTTACAACTTTTATTTAAAAAATTGCACCTTTTTTGCACCTTTTTCTGCTAATTAAAGCACCTTTTTCACCAAAATTTTGCACCTAAAATTCCTAGCTCTAGTTATAAAGGTAAATTATGGGACAGAATTTCATTTCCAAGGTTAATTTAATCATTAATCATATCCCAGAAGAATGGAAGAGGCCAAAATATATCCTATTTATAAAAAGGAGATCGTCATGATTGTGAAAATTACAGAGGCATAAATATCTTGGGTACCTGTTATAAAATGTATGCAACTATATTGAAAAATCGTTTAAATGTAATTATGGAAAGTATTATTCTAGAAGTCCTGAATGGATTCAGGAAAGGCAGATCCTGTTCAGATTGCATTTTCACTATCAATCAAATAATTGAGAAACATAGAGAATATAATCTACCAACTTTTATGGCATTTATAGATCTTGAAAAGGCATTTGACAAAGTTAACAGAAATAAATTGTGGAATATAATGAAAGAGAAAGGAGTACCTCAGCACCTAATAACTTCAATAAAAAGTCTATATGTAGAAAATAAAGTAACAATAGAAACTGGAGGCAAAAATAAAAACAATATAACAGCAACAATAAATAGAGGTGTAAGACAGGGATATCCACTCTCATCCTCCCTTTTTAATATTTATATTGACGATATCATATATAATTGGCAGATAAATTTGGACTCACATTTCAAAATAAGAAATAAGATGTTAGATACCTTACTTTTTGCAGACGACCAAGTTCTAATATCTAGTTCAGAGGATGGTCTACAGAAATCACTCTTTCAGTTAAATAACATTATACAGAAATATAATTTCAAAATATCAATAAGTAAAACGAAAATCCTAGCTTTTAAGGGATCAGATACCGTAAGAGCTAAAATAATTCTGGACGGGAAACCCATTGAACAAGTGAACCATTTTAAATACCTGGGTTATGAAATCTCCTATTTTAAAAATGAAGATCTATTTAACAAACTTAATAAATTTAATTATATATGTGGAACAATCAAAAGGATATTTAAAAGCACAAGAAAAGAAACAAAACTAAAATTTTATAAAGTAGTGGCAGTCCCTTACTATTGTATGGTAGTGAATTTTGGGTTTTAACTAAAAGAGAAGAGAAGATCATAGAGGCAGCTGAAATGAGATTTCTGAGAAGTGTGGCTGGTTGCAAACTTCTAGATAAGAGAAGAAGTGAAGATATTAGAAATGAGCTAAATATCTTTAAACTCTTAGATAGAATAAAACAATCTAGAAAAAAAGTGGAAAGAACATGTTCAAAGAATGGAAGATGATCGCATTCCCAAAATTATACTTAAATACAAACCAAAAGGACGCAGGAATGTTGGTAGACCGAAGAAGAGATGGATCCAACTTTTGAATGAGAATCTATGAGACCGGAACAAGCCACATGGGCTTAATCCGTGATTGTTGATGATGATGATGATTTAATCATTAATTAATATTTTCATATAAATCATTAAAATTTTAATATCAGTTAAAGAAAAAACTAACAATATATAGGCCTATAGTATTAGCCAACTGGTATACTAGTAGTAGGCTCTATACCTATTAAAATAGCTATATAAAAATGCCCAATCATCTTAAAATAAAAAATAAAATCATATCTAGTACCTAGTAAATATCTGATATAAAAAGAATCAAATCTTTTTTTTAGTTACCCTTTCCTATTATACGAGTAAGTTTATATTTTATATTTAATTATATTTGAAATAATTATAATTCCATGTATTTAAATTAAAATACGAGTAGGCCTAACTGTTTCATCTTCGTAGAAGTGTTTTTATTTTCCTCCTCCTGCACTTTATTTTAACATTGTTATGGCCAGCATTAGTGTTTCTTAACAGTTATCGCTGTAGCGAAGTTATTTCATACTGATATTATTATTATTATTATTATTATTATTATTATTATTATTATTATTATTATTATTATTATTATTATTATTACCAATCTGTTTCTTTTGTTGCCACTTATATCGCTTTACCTTTAGGGTCAATTGGATGATTTGGGTATGGAGGGATATTTCACGTCATAAAAAATTTCTTTATATATATATATATATATATATATATATATATATATATATATATATGTGTGTGTGTGTGTGTGTGTGTGTGTGTGTGTGTGATTAAGAAAGTTTTCTTGAGTTTTCTGCATCATGATTCAAGGTCGGCCTCTGGCCATTGATTCCGACATTTTGGCATGATCCCATTCCTTGATAATGGCATGAGATATCATGCCGAAACGTCGGAATCAGTGGCTAGAGGCCGACCTTGAATCATGACGTGGAAAACTCAAGAAAACTTTCTTAATCATACTTATATCCGCGAAAATCTACAATATATACATATATAATTTTGCAATAAAAATATGTACAGTAAGATACATATATAATTACCATGAAATATATTAATTCTTCTTACATTACCATTAATAAACTCTGACCTTTTTAGTGCAATAGTTCCACTGAATTGCTTTAATCCCCTCTTCATACAACAAACATTCTATTACTCCTACAAAGGCTTATTAAATACTTTACATAATTCATATTAGCATTATTTTATTAATCATCAATCCAATTTAATGTATTTGTTTCATTCGATCCAGCCAGCTCTCTCTGGGAAATGGTTTTATTTTAATCAACTTAGATTTGCTTGTCTCTAACTATTACTGATTCAAAACATAACTCTTTCAATGTTTCATTACACTACTTTACTCTCAATAAAATAAAACAATTAATGGTTAAAGTGTTTGAATGAAAAAAAATCACCAAAATAGCTGATAATATACGTATAATTTCAGCATTGCTCTCCAAAATGACATGGAGTGTTCCTGTTGACGTCTAGTTAGGCCTATTTAGGTCAAAAGCATGTTTTTATAGTCTTTAAAGCGTACGTACTTCTGGTATTTCTCGAAATCCAATATTATAATTTTATCAGGATAGATTCTACCCAGGAAGCCTTCTGTTGATACTTTAAGATTTTGAACTGTCTTATTTAGCACCGAGGAAATATAATTCACCATTACTGACCGAGTATTACATTCTTCACATAGGCTACTTGTTCTAATACTTTGATTCAATTTTGAAAATTCATCAGTCTTTAATTTCTTGGTGTTGGCTGTTCCGTGTGAGTGTGGCTTATCAATAGTTTCGTGTAAATGTTAGTGATTATTATGTTTAATCTGTTAAATTATTATAAGGAATTAGACAAAGGTTTATTAACAATATTGTTAAGTTTTATTATTTTTATTTCAGGTTTTGGATTTTGAACTGAGCAGTGATAACATGGCAGCTCTGGATAAATTAGACCAAGGACCAAATGGAAGAATTCTAAACTTTGAATTTTTCAAGGGGTAATTATATTTTAAATTATACGAAAACAAGATCACAATTAGTAAATTTAAATTTTAAATACTCTTTACATGCATTCAAGTTTTAAAAAAATGTTATCGATAACCCATTTAAACATATTTTTATACCAGTAGGCCTATATGTTATTTTTTGTTTGTGATATTAATTTTTTTCTTTTCTTTTAATTCATGCTAAGAATCATTCTATTTATTAATATTAAATTTATCTTAATACTGGTTTTGCGAGAACCTTATAAAGCCGTAATCTTGTGTTCTTCTGTACTAAAGATGGTTTTATTATACTGTTAATTATCCCCGTTGTTTTTTATAAAATTTGTGATTTTCTTTGATATATCAGCTTCATCTTGAAATGTTAAATTATAACCCAAATAATTAAATTTGTTTACTCGTTCTAAAATTTCATCATCCAAAACAATTTTGCTAGGTATAGGGTATTTCCCACAAAAGACCATCACTTTAGTTTTCTTTGTATTGATTTCCATATTGTACCTTTTTGCAATGATATTAAAATTGTGTATAGAATACTGTAAATCTGTTTCTGTTGGAGCTATTAATGCCAAATCATCTGCAAAAAACATCTATTAATTTGGATAGAACCATGTCTCATCTGTCGCCAATCTTGGAGTATTCTATCCATGTATATGATAAAGAGCAAGGGCGAGAGGCCACATCCTTGTCTTACGCCCCTATTAATTTCGGTCCATTCTGTTTGTGTGTTATTGACTCGAACTGAAATCAAATTTGATTTATAGATATTGTATAAATTTAAAATATGCTGTTGTGGTAGATTGTTGTCAGCTAAAATTTCCAACAGTTTATTCCTATTGATTTTGACGAAGGCTTTTTTGAAGTCCACAAAAGCTAAATGTGTTTCTACATTGAACTCCCTGTGTTTTTCTATTAATAATTTCATGGAGAAATAACCATCACAGCGGGATCGACCTTTACGAAGGCCATTCTGTTCTTCGCTGAAGAGGCTGTTAAGATGTTTGTATAATTTGTTCTTAATTAAATTGGCATAAATTTCGTATCCAGTATTTAGTAAGCTGATGCCTCTGTAATTTTCACAGTTTTTTTGTCTCCCTTTTTAAATATTGGTATTACAATAGATTTTGTCCAACTTACAGGAATGTCTCTCCCTTCCCTTCACCATTCTTCACCCATTCTTCACCATATACAAAACTACCAGAACAACTGGAAAGCCCATCTTCAACGAATGCCGTCTCATAGAATTCCAAAACCCATACTTCGCTACTGCCCCCAAGGCAAAAGATCGCTGGGACGTCCAAAAAAACGCTGGATGGAAAATTCCTCTTTGAGACCGTAACAGGCCACATGGCCTAATACTTGCATGGATGATGATGATGATGATGAATATTACATTTATAAGTTAAAATATTTAACGGGTACATAAGAAAAAATATATTTGAAGTAGAGGTTCTCATGCATGCAAAAAAAGTTCATCATATGTACGTAATGTGTGTATGTATGTATGTGTGTGTATATATATATATATATATATATACACACATTTAATTTATATGCGTTACAGTTGAATTACAGAGAATAATGTTCCATTCATTTGAGCGCGTAGCACAATTTTGAATAATGCATTTTTGAAATATCAAATATTTAACACAATGTGTTCATTTTGGATTTTTATTTTCTTTTGTTACAGGGTTAAGGAGCATCCTGAGTATCCATTCTAAATGGTTGTGTGCATTTTATTCTAAATCTATATGAAAACAATTAATTATATTTTATCAACAAATGAACAGAAGATAAATTATAAATAAAGATTTAAATAGAAGGCATAAGCCTACATTTAATGAAAAAGACGTTACGAAAAACTTTATAACAACAATATTGGCTACAACGTATTTTAGACAAAGGCTTACATGTACTATTTTATAAAAATAAATAATGTAATATGGAATATAAAGATAAAATGTAAATTAGAGAGCAGGGAAGAAGTTATAAATCACATGTGTGCTGTTTAAAGATAGCCTATATGGAAAATGGCGTATTAGTTCATTTATGCACCAGTTTCAAAGCCTCAAATATAATTATATACATAAAATATAATACATAGGCCTATATAGTAAATACTTGAAAAAAGTTTTCAATTTAAACTAAATAGCATTTCTTTTGCTTCAAGAGTATGCATTAAAGTATATTTACCATTTTGTATTTTATTCACATTACTCCTAAATTAAAAAAAAAAATCATTTTGGTTTTCTTATTGCAGACCCACTTGTTAATTTGCAGATTCATTTTTCTGCGTTAAAATAAAAAAATCATGGAATTAATTACATTACACTGTTATAAACAGAACTTCAGATAGAAATGTCTACATTATTTGTGTCTGTTTATCTAATGCAATGAGCAGAGGTAAATGATATAGGGCATATCTAGCAAAATATATTAAATTACAAGGATGAACTCAAAACAGTGAAAGTGTGTACATACTTACATTTAAGTTTTGCAATATCTTATGATTTTCCTTAGTAATAATTAACTGCTTAAGGCATCTATTATAGGATCTTATTGGTGAATCTTATGATTTAGTTAATAGAGAACTATATTAAATTAAAACACATGCATCGAACGTTAGATTTAAAAACGGTCGATGTGTTTCGAAAACAATGCTGTCATTCTCAAGACTGAGTGAAGAAATTATCGAGTCTGTCTTGAGAGTGACGTCAATGCTGTTAAAGCGCGTTGATCCTTTTTAAATATATTGTTTAGTGTATGGATTTTAATTGAATATAGTTCTATATTAACGAAATAAAAAGCTTAAAATGTCACTTCTATTTAAAATTGCACTAAAGCTAATTATACTTCAATAAGTAAATTATAATATTTACCATTACGCCCTTTAAAAAGTTGTATATATTGGTTTCATCTATTTTAAATTGAAAATATGCGTATATCGATGTGAAAACTAGAAGTTAGGCTTCTTTGAGAATAGTGTGTAACAGAAAAAATCAATTAATCAACTGTAGAAATATATCCAACATTACATACAAAATCAGGACACCAAATTAACTAAATTTATATTGGAATAATAGACTATGAT
Source organism: Diploptera punctata (assembly GCA_030220185.1). Classification (NCBI taxonomy): domain Eukaryota; kingdom Metazoa; phylum Arthropoda; class Insecta; order Blattodea; family Blaberidae; genus Diploptera; species Diploptera punctata. The sequence continues at coordinate 1,126,945 of JASPKZ010000467.1, forward strand.
AAATATGGCCTATTGTTTTAACATTTTGTCTTATTTTTTGCAGAACAATTATTACACTTTTTTTTACCAAGAAAAGTTTGAGTCTCCCATGCAATATTTCAGAATTGAAAGTTTCCCCTATCCGAGTATATTGAAAATGTCAGTTATATCATGGTACACTGAAAAGTATGTTTGAGCTTTAATGTTGCTATTGAATTCAGTTTATTTATGTCACAGAAGATTGATCAGTGTAAAATAATATGTAAGACATACTTTTATTAATATAAATATAGGATTTTATGTACAGAAATGTTTGTAAATCAGATGAAAATTAGTACTATCAAATATAATATTGATTATTATCAAAGTTAATTTTATATATTATACTTTATTTTTTAAATAAAACTAATATACCTCTTCACATTTAATAAATGCTGATGCATTATTTTAAAACATAAGCCAGTGATATAATGTTCAAAACTGTTGTAATTAATGGTGAAATTTTACATTTATAATTTTATAAAAATGTTAGTATGAAATATATCTGTAATTTAAAATTAATATGTCACATAAGATAAATGAAATTAGTTATGGGGAGAGGTATGAAACATTTTAGTTCACCTTAAATTAAACCTCATAGTGATTTATTCCTATAAAAGTTCAATTAATATTTCAGGTTTACGTCTTAAAATTGGATTTGTGAGAACACGTTTACGGAATTAAACAATCAATCAGCAAGATTTGAATCTATTTACTTTATTAAAACAATAGATTCAGTTCTGAAAGTCTGTTGTAAATTCAACAGCTGCAAATCCAACTTTTTCGATTATGAATCTTCAAGCTAAATGCCCTACAAAATTTCTTAGCTCTATTGGTCTGCGCCTGTTTTGAATCTAGTTTAGGAACAGTTTACCAAACTCCTTTATTTTAGACTAATCTTCTAAACTTAAATTTGAAGAGTTAGTTCTTGAAGGAATCGAGCACTATTCATTGTTCACTTATATTTACATTTTTATGATGTTATGTTTAAAATCACAAGAAAACTAAATATTTACAGATCGCTATAAACTCCATTAAGTATATCATACTGTATTAAAAATGAAAACTTTTTTCTGTCGATATAACAATAAATAAAGTATTTTAGATTAATTCATTCGGTTCCACCAGAATTCGATTGTTTGCAAAATTAAAAATGCTCGATGCTGGACATTCGGATTGACCGTTCGATACGTCCGGTTTTTTTTTTTGAGCTGCACGTTTCACCAGCTCAAACATACATTAAATTAAGCATATGTCACCTCGCCCTCTCGCGCACGCCAAGCCAGCAAACTGATATGTAGGTGGTTCATACACAGAAAACTCATGTTAGACAAGAAGAATATCTAGTTTTATGGGAAATAATTTTAATTAATACATTTATTTGTCGAGATTCTCTCAATAACAATATTGGCTCCACAAATCTCGAAACATTGCCTGCCTACTTCTAAAACTTGTCTACCCGAGATCTCCACGGCAGAAATACATTCCTGATTCAAAACATCTGGATATTTTAGGAAATCATTAGAAAATTATATTATTAATCATTACAACTATTCACTTTCTTCACAAGTTCAGTTTACCTTGGGGGTTCATAGGACGCGCCGCCTCTGTTCAATATGGTAAGTACGTGATATACAATTTGTCTCCATCAACCCAATAAAAAATCACATGGTGCATTCAATTAAACAAGAGTTTGGAATTATCAACATCTTTTCTGAGTTTTGAATCCATATCGGCTCCAGTAACAACTAATGAATCTGCACACCCTAACCCTATTACTCTAGAATCCATATAATATGTAATTTCAAAACTACATTCACTAAAGCACGCCAATGTCCTTATCTTCACACAACTGAATCCAATTATTCATATTTACAATGTTTTTCCCCTAAGGTCCATTAAAATAAAAACGAGAATTATTCTTCAAGCTATGTCTTGGCCTTCCTATTTGAATTTTTTCCATGGGTTTCCTAATCAAATTTTGAAAATATGTATTACTCTTACCAATTAGAAGTACATAATCTGTTCATTCCAATCTCCTAGACTTATGAACTATGACAACGACGCAAATTTTGGAGATCCCCGTTGTGAAAATTCCTCCATCCTCAATACTCATTTCTTATAGCTGCGAATAATCAATTTTGTATCTTATTTTCAAATACTTTAAACTTTTAATTTGACAGTCCGTGCTTCATAACCATAGAGTACCGTAAGTAAGATTATCAATTTAATATTTTAATCTCTTAATATAATAAATCATGTTTCACACACATAGACTACTGCAGCGCAGGCATGAAAAATGGATATAAATATTCATCTCTAAATGTTTACAAGGTAAGTGTCAACCACTGCACACCGATACTCACTTTAATTTTTTTTCACCCAAAGAAGCGTTATGATGTACCAAGGCCGTGTCAAAAAATGTATCTAACTTTTTAACTGCAAGGCAATAAAATACAGCGCCAAATCTCTGATTTATGCTATACGGAAGCAATATAACTCATGAATTTGTAGATTCACTACATGCCGTCTCGCCTCACTCCACTCCGCTTTTATTCGTGCAGAGATGTTCATCTGCCCCTTAAGGTACGTACACACTTGCGCGCCGCGCGCGCACCATGTTCGTCAGATTTGGACGGGGTTTTAAGGTGCGCGCGCGTCTCGCACCACGATCCACTCATTGTCGGTTTTTTCCACGAATATTTGATGGCTCGCTGTTTAGATTTGGACGGGTACCTGAGAGGTTCGTTGTTTTCGGTGCGCACCTATTATTTGAGTATGGAGTGGTCAGAGGAAAACATGTTAAAACTTATTGATATTATAGAAGCAAGCAATTATTGTGGGATCCTCAACATAAGGATCATTTTAAAAACTCATTGAAAGGAGATGCCTGGAGGGAAATTGGAGATAAAATGGATATATCTCCGGATACATGCAGGAAGAAGATAATTACTCTACTTTCTTCCTACCGGCAAGAGAAAAGTAAAATAAAATGCAGCCAAGGTACAGGAAAAGGTAAGTTGTAATATATAATATTTTTTAAATGCTTCATTATTATAATTCGTAAATACAATTGGACGACGTTATGCATCAACCGACTAAGCGCCATTAAAAAGTTTTTTATATAATCTATTGCAGTGGTTCATGAAGTATAATCTTTAAATATAGCTTTATTATTAAATAAAAATGTAAATACCATCAGTCCTATTAGAGATTTTGTGGTTTGCAACAAATAAGTTGGTAAGAGGCACTCGAAAGAGCATTAAGTTATAAGTTTATGATTTGTCTTTTATGAGTTCGTTCAGTGATCCTGTCCATATTCTGCATTGTTTGTAATGGTATCGCTCACACTTTTGGTCGCATATCTTGCATTCACACGAATCACTCGGTTGGTGGAATTTTGTATTTTTGCACATTTTGTGATGATATCCGTGTGTGCGGATGCTGTGCCTATGATTCTGTGCCTTTGTGGTTGGTTACTTCCAGTCCACTCTCTGTTTACCATGGCATCTGTGGCGTAGAAATCTTCGTCGATCTCTTTTTCTCTATGTTTCTTTTTTTCGATGACTTTCTTATATGGCTCCGTTGCTGGCAGTAGTATCCTTTGCCTCAGGTCCTCTAGGAAGAAGGTTTCTCTGGCCAGCATATAGGCCATTCTATTTGGTGTATATTTGCTTGCACCTAATGCCTTTTTGATGAATCTTGGTTTTACTTTTTCTAACCTCTCCAAATAGCTGGTCGATAGTTTCTCCCGTATCAGTTCTATCCCGTAGGTGACGATCGGGGTGATCACTGATGCGAATAATTTCATGGCTGTGACTAATTTTAACGATGTGATGTCTTTGATACTGCACATAGCTCTTATAGCTGCTGCTGCTCTCTCCTGCACATGTGCGCTGAAAGACTTTGTTGTTGTCTGCAGTGTTAGGCTTAAATATTTGAATTTGTTGACCATTCTTATCGGTTCTTCTCCTAGTTTTAGATTATCACTTGCCGCTGTTCTTCCTCCTTTCTTGAAAACCATTTGTACGGGCTTGTTGCTGTTTATCTTGAACTCATTTTCCATAGCCCATCGTTGTATCCCATCTATGCCTTTTTGCAGTTCTTCTTTGTTTTCTGCCCCAATGGCCATGTCGTCCGCATACATTACCAGCGTGGTCCCATTTGTTGCTTTCCCAATGTCAGCCGTCATTATGTTAAATAGTAGCGGGCTGATGGGGTCTCCTTGTAGTATCCCATTAGTTTGCATAACCTCGTCTGATGCCGCAACCTCATCTGTTATTTGTAACCAGTTTCGCCTCATTATGTCGTGTACTATTCCAACAATGGGGTGCTCGTTTCCAATCATGTCCCTCATCTTCGTGAGTAGTTTTTTTCTGTTTATGTAATCGAACGCTTTTTCATAATCTATGAAGACCACGTAGTATTTCCCTTTCGGTCTGTTGAGGGCTGCTTCTATCTCATATAATAATGCGGATGCTGCTTGCAGAGTGGATTTTCCTTTCCTAAATCCGAATTGGTTTTCTGGGATGTTTAATTTTCTGATGTCCACCATCAATCTGTTTGCAACAAACAGCTAAGAAATAAGTTCTTCATAAATACTAATCCAAGTTTTGTATCATGCAGTTTAGCGCCAAATATTCCCGCTGTTATATTGTTGATACATAACTTAATATTATTGGTTTGGCGCTACAATAAATAGTGAAGATCGTCAGGTCAGTGTGCATGTTGATGTCTATCGATATTTAATAAAAAAATGATTTCACAATATTGTTACAGCATGCCTGTTTTTTTCAATGTTATGTGTTTTTTTTCGTGTGTACTGTAATTGTATGAATAAATTAGAATTATTTAGAAAACATTATTTATTTAAGACGTTCATTTCATAATATTATGTATGAAGTATCACAAAACAATACAATATATAAACACATTTATTACTAATTATGTATTTATTTCTTCAAAGACTCCAAAGAGCAAGATTGCTCATGTTAAGGGGCAATATACAAAAAATAATTGCCATAAAACAATTAACAATAAAAACAAGAAAACAAATTCAGGCATAAGTTTAAGTAATACAAACTACTATAGATGCACAATATATATATACACATATAAATACAATATTTAAACAGGATAATACTAATAATAATAAAATTAACAAAATTAACTAAGAAAGCAATGAGAAAAAATATTTTTTAATACAATTAGAAAAATGTTTAACATTCGTGAAATGTTTATATTCAATAGGTAAGTTATTGTAATGGTTGATTAATGCATAACGAATCCCTTTTATACCTTTTTTTTGAGAAACTAGTATCTTTGTGCAATAAAGTACTACCTCTAGTATAATAATCATGTACATCTTTATTAAAAATTAAGGCCATGTTAAGATCTTCCATACGTGTTTAGGGATTCTCTCGTAGACTGCTATGGGCAGGACATGAGATACGAATGGGGGATGAAAGAGGTGCATGGAAGCTTCTTGTAGGAAAACAAAAGGGAAAACGGCCAGTTGATGAACTAAGAATGGGGTGGGAGAATAACATTAACCACGATTTGAGGAATTATATTATACAGGGGATGATTGGAAAACATTAACTCAGGATAGGAATGTATGGAGAGCTTGTGTCCGCGCGGCCATGGACGTATGGATTCGATAGTCAGTGAGTTAGTTAGTCATGTGTTTTGTAGAAAACCTCAAATTTAATTTTAATATAATTTAATCGAGTTCTAAAGGTGGCATGACTGAAAACGTTTAAAGCGTAACAAGAGCTCTTCGCAACATTTACATTTTTATAGTAGAGTTGTTGAGTTTGGATTTGAAGTCGTTAGTTCTAATGAGTGATAACTTGGATTAAACAAGTGTAATCCATTTTCTTCATGATGATGAATTAACCTCCCGCCCCTTTAAAAAGTACCTCACTCTTAACTGATATTATCTTTCTAATCTCGAATTTAGTAAAAATTCAATTCCACAAAATATTTTTAGTTAGGCCTGCCATTTTCAGTACTTTTTAAATTGGAATCTTCATTGAATTTAAAAACGGCATGAATATTATACGGATCAAATATCTATCTATCTATAGTGTTCTGCCCGAGGGCAGGCCTTTCACTGCAATTATAGCATTTTAATGCTATGCTTTGCAGCTTTACTATATAGGTATAATAGGAATTATAGGTATGGTAGCTTCCCGTTGCTTTCCACACCGGTGAATGATGATAATGATAATGAAGGCCGGATGATTTTCGGGGACCGTAGGGCCCTGAGCTACCTGACATTTGTCTTACAGGTAAGGAAACACCCCGAAAAAACTCACCCAGGAAGCCTGTCCCGACCGGGAATCGAACCCGGGCCCGCTGCCGTGACACAGCAATTCGCTACTTCGAGACCACAGCGGTGAACATAATTTAGGCTATATATATATATATATATATATATATATAATTCAATACCACCGTTTGTCATTTCGACATTTCTGGTATTCACTCCTGGCATTGGCGTATTGTAGCCCACTTCTCAGGTTGGAGCGCCTGGAAGGCGGGGTTACGCTGCCCCAATGATATGATCGGTAATGATGATGGCAATGATGGGCCAGTAGAGGGCCCTAACCCTAAACTAATCCAATAAAGTGAATATGATAATAATGATGATGATGACTAGATGATGTTCGGGGACCGTTTGGGCCTTAAAGTTTCCTGACAATTGTTTTACAGGTGAGGAAACCCCTGAAAAAAACCACACCCAGGAAACTAGTACCAACCGGGATCGAACCCGGATCCCCTGCGTGACAAGGCAATTCGCTACCTCGAGACCACAGCGATGGACGACGGATAATATACTCATATAACATTTATTATAATACATAAGCATAATGCAATATTTGATCAGTATACATCAATGACACGTGCGAAGATTATGGAATGAAGATAAAATATAAATAAGACGAAGGCCATGATTATAGGAAAGAAACCAAGGAAGACAAACATGAGGATTACATATGAGGCCATTGAGCAAGTGGAGAGCTTCAAATACTTGGGTTGTACTATCAGTAGTAAAATGAACTGCGGTCAAAGAAGTAAAGCAAAGGATAGCAATAGCAAAAGAAGCTTTCGACAAGAAGAGAAGTATTTTCTGCGGACCTTTGGCAAAACAAATTACGGAAGAGGCTAGAGAAGTGCTTTGTTTGGAGTGTAGCATTGTATGGCGCAGAGACTTGGACATTACGACGGAATGAGGAAAGGCCACTGGAAGCTTTTGAGATGTGGATATGGAGAAGAATGGAACGTATACAATGGACAGACAAAGTAAGAAATAAAGATGTGCTAGACAGAGTGGATGAAAGAAGAACAATGCTGGAACTCATAAAGAAGAGGAAAATAAATTGGATTGGCCACTGGCTAAGAAGAAACTGCCTGCTGAAGGATGCGCTAGAAGGAATGGTCAACGGAAAGAAAGTTAGAGGCAGAAAAAGACATAAGATGATAGACAATATTAAAATAAATTATTTGTATGCAGATACAAAAAGGAAAGCTGAGTTAAGGAAAAAGTGGAGAATGCTTTGTTTGCAGTGAAAGACCTGCTTTTGAGCAGAGTTATGAATGAATACATCAAACCTGATATTCACATTAGAGACAAATGTAATTACAGTAAAGGCTCCTTATTCGCGGCGGATATATTCCGCAAATATGCAGTGAATACAGAAACCGCGAATATGGAATGGTAATTTATATGGGTAGGGGATACGTCCGAAGGTTGTAGAATAAAATAATAATTATCAAAATAAAATCAATTAATGAGAATTTTTTTTAACAATTTCTATTAATTATTACTGCCAGGCTTACGCAAGGGCTTAAAGAACTTAGTAGCTTTTTTCCTGTTTTGCCGCTTTTAAGAGGTCTTTCAATTAAAATTGATATCCAGCTGTGAATTCTGCGGTAGAATCCCTTATTTTGTCTTCGGATTTCTCGATTCATTGACATTGAAACAGCGTGATGTACGGTAGATGCAAACGACTCGCCAACGCGTATAAACGATCAAGCATTCCTATTTTTACTTTAAGCGGCAACACTATTTTTTACTCTTCGGTACTATTTTTTCTCTCCTTTTACTCGACTTTATAAACTTGGAACAAAGCACAAAGAGACACGTGTAATTCAATCAAAATTATTGCAACGAATGCCATGTTGAAACAATAATATACGGACGATGAAGGCATTTTATCAAAGTACATATAGATGCGTGAAATACAACAGCTTTTAACAATGAACTTTAGGGTTAGTGACAATAACGCCTGTATTGATTTTATATTTATTTGTCTTTTTGGTTTGAATCACTTATTGTAAAAGCTGCCTTGGCATGTGCATGCAGTAAAAAAGTTGCCGATGCGTTAATCAAGAATACTAATATTTCTAATATATCGACTGAATCCGCGAATAAATACATTTCTAGCTGCTAATGCAGGAACTGTGTCGCAATATTTTAACCCGCGAATAAGGAGCTTTTACTGTATATAATTAAATACAAAGATGCCGACTACCGCCACTATAATAATTCCGCATGTTAATCATTGTCAAGCATTGTCGTGCGGCACCCGCTGTATATATAAACATACAGCCATTAAAGTGAGGCGATAATACAATAGGTAGCGGCTTCAGATTGAGAAAACAAACTATAACGGCTGAGGTTCCTATATTGGTGGGATGATCATACACTTCTAAAAATGGCACATGTGGATGTGAGGACAACAGCCTAATGCTAGGCTAAGATGCTTCTAGGGACTTAATATAGGGATGTAAAGGAATTCTCTTGTAGAGATGGTCTCCCATCGAGCCTCTACCCAGATGACGGACTGGAGAATGCTCATCAGATATGGTGGATATCGAAGATAAAAATAATCGGGGATGGATAAAAACCTGCTGCTGCTGTTGTCTTGTAGCATATGGACTGGAGTATCAAAAAGCTAGAGGAAGAAAAATCAGATCAAAAAATTACTTGTTTTTCCGGGCAGGGGGTTAAGCGATGGACTTTGCAACCCATCCCTATAAAATCACTATGTTACGAGACTTCGGGGTTAGAAAGCCTGATTGAATAATGGAAACGAACAAAGGAGAATGATAAAGGACAGGAACTGGAAAATGTAGGCATGGGTAGGAAAATGTTGAGGAATTGAATCCATAGCAGAAGAAGAGTCCCGCATCGTAGCCGAGTGATTAAGGCTGGAAGCCTTGGCGCAGAGCCACGGGACTTGGGGGAAGACATTTTCTCATGGTATTTCGGCCAGTATGGGACCGGTTCCCACCCAGCTACAATAAGTAGTGGTTCCAGGTTAAGAAAACCAACTATAACAGCTGGGGGACTCGACATGCTGACCACATGTCACCACTATACTGACTAGATGATCGTCTAGCTCTGTGATTGCCACATGTGGATGTGAGGCCAGCAGCCGGATGGTAGGCTAAGGTTCTTCTAGGCTGTCGCGCCATGGAATTATTATTTATTATAGAAGAAGAAGAAATAAATTAATTAAATCGCCGAATTTTTTATAGCTTATAGAATCGTTTTGCATAAGCAGTATGATATAGGAAATCAGTAGTCTGCAATCCTTAGGAAATAGAATGTATGGTTCAATTCTGCAGGTTTACTGAATACTTTTTTCTTCTGTTAGCCCTTATATTTGAGACACTCAATGTCTTCTGCCAGATTATTTAAATGTGTCGGACTGCAGTGGAACCAAACCATGCATAAGTTATTACTTACTGCATGTTGTATTATACTTCGGAACAAATTTAAATAATTTCTACTGATTTATTTTTCGTTGTTTTATTAAAATATTAGATAAATTAAACCAATTTATGTTATAGGTTAAATTGCCAATTCAAAGGCGAACTAAATTATGTGGTATACAGATACATTGCAACAAAACAAACATGATGTCTGTTACAGGTTTTTTAAATTTTGCATTTCACATAAATCACCTACTCCTAATGGTCTGTTTTTGCTAATGTTTTGAGAATATTATCCTCGTTTATCTTAATGACATATGCAGAGTTTCGTTGCGAAAAAAATATATAAACAAACGGATTCCGATGGAATGGAGCTATTGACGTTTTCATGAAAATGTTTTTTAATTTTTTTAACAGATCTTCACCGATCCTTTCTAGCATATACCGAAAATGACCACCACCCAAAAAAATAATAATACCAGATATATATACTGTACAAAAATATATCCAAAAGGTAGTGTTAATATACATTATACGAAACAAATCACTGCATTTTACATTAACTGAACTTCATTTGAAACAATATAAAACAATAAATTCGTACTTGCCGCCATTATATCACTGATTCGTGTCACGGCCTGCTGTAATCTCAACTAATAAACATTGCCCACACTGTTAACGTTATTCAATTATTTATAATGAACGCAAATATTTCCAATAAATATGTTATTATTTTACTATTATTTATTATTTTTAAAAAACACCATCACGAAAAAAAAATGTACAACGCACGTTTGTGAAGTGTTTTACACAATCATGGAAATTAAAAACCTCGCTATCACTTAGTTTTTAATGATATTCTCTCTTCTTCTGTAAAAATTACTTTCCAACCTCGCATTGTAATATTCTATTTCAATTACTTGCAATTTCTATTGATGACTTGTCCAAAAAAAAAACAATCGGTTGTATTGCAGCTTTAGAGTCGATAGTATCACTGCCTGTTTTAATTTGTCTAGATGGCGCGTCAAGTGTAATACAAATATTCAGTCGCCATTTTATGAAATCTTAGCATTTAACTTTTCTTTTAAGAAATTAATTTTTTAGTTTAACTATTGTAAATTTTATGTTAAATTTTGAATTTTATAATTTGTTTTTTATTTTATTTATTCTTGTATTGTCATTCGGCAGACCACAATGGGACCAGATATAATGACTTTGAAAATTTAATTACTTAGAAACAGATGTAATTTATTTCATTTGATTTCTAGTTGTTAGGCAACTTATTATTTCTTCGTAACAATAGAAAGTTAATAAATAAGTCAAACCCTGGAAATGGTTTATTATAAACGTCGTTTTAAAGAAGCACAAATTATTTCAAGAGGATTAAAGAAGACTGAAGAATGTACGTGATCCATTGTTGGGATAACAATCTTTTAGTTCCGGTGAACGCCTGACTGCCGTATCGGGCGAGACTAGTAAAATCATCGACCATATATTACATGCATAATACATTATTATTATTATTATTATTATTATTATTATTATTATTATTGTAATATAAGATCGGTGGGTAAATATCGGTCTCGTCTAGAGACGCTAAACGTCTAGAAAACCGGACGTCTCCAGTAGAGCGGGACGGTAGGCGGAATTCTCCGTGGCGGTCTCGTTTTATGGAGTGGAGTAAACTTTCTTCCACAGAGGGGAGTTAAACTCGCCACTGATGTTATTTTACTTCGTGGCGTGGGGTTATGCGACTAACGCATGTTAGGTGCTAGTTCGGGTATCTGGCAGCTGTCATATGGCCCGTGAGTCCCCAGGATACAGTCAGTGATCTTGTGATCATCTCAGCGCGTTTGCACAGACCAATTTATTGAGAGGCTCGTGGAAAAACAGTAGCAGACGGGCACTGCTGGGCCACGGATAATTTCCCGGCTCCTCACAGGCGAGGAGTTTATATGGCCGGTTGAGGAGGCTGTTAATATGGCATGAGCGCCAGTTAGTGTAGGATGGGTACGTGGGTGGGATTTAGAGACTGCTCCCAGATTGAGATAGGGGTTCAGGTTGTTATATTAAAAGTTTATTTATATTTTAAAACCTTTCGGCTTAATTTAAAAGTGGTAATGTTTTTTTGATTATTTTTTTTTTCAAATTTCACGCTGATATCGTTGAAGATAAGAAAAACCAGCGACAATGACCAACCGGCGGGTTGGGACACCCCTCCAATGTGCAAGACCAACGGAGTAATACGGTTTTATTCTTGATAATTGAAATGTCCAGAAATAAACCGGGGGACTGGGCGCACTCTTATCTTCAGAAAAATATATGTATTCCCAAACCATGTTTCATCAGTAGCCCATTTGCCTAACCAAACTGCTTATTTTTCATTCAAATTTAATCATTGAGGTCCATCCTCTAGTAACTGTGATGACAAACGTGTGTGTAAAATTTTATTGAAATGCAACAAACGGTTCTCGAGATATTGTGTTTTTGATTTTGAAAAATAATCGGATGTCTCCAGTAGAGCGGGACGGTAGACGGAATTGTCCGTGGTGGTCTCGTTTTATGGAGTGGAGTAAACTTTCTTTCACAGAAGGAAGTTAAGCACGCCACTGAAGTTATTTTACGTTCATGGCGTGGGGATGTGACTAGCACATGACAGTCGTTAGTTCGAGTATCTGGCAGCTGCCACATGGTCAGTAAGTCCCCAGGACACAGTCAGTGATCTTGTGGTCATCTCAGCGCTTTAGCGCAGTCCAACTTATTGAGAGGCTCGTGGAAAACAGTGGCAGACGGGCACTGCTGGGCCACGGATAAATTCCCGGATCCCCGCAGGCGGAGGAGTTTATATGGCCGGTTGAGCTGTAGCCTGGTAAGGTGTGGAGGAGTGGGTGGCTTTGCTCCCGGATTGAGATAGGGGTTCAGGTTGTTATCTTAACAGTTTACTTATATTTTCAAATCATTTTGGCCTAATTAAAAAGTGGTAATATTATTTGTGATTACCATTTTTTATTCAAAATTTCACGCTGATATCGCTGAAGATAAGAAAACCAGCGACGATAACCAACCGGCGGGTTGGGACACCCCTCCAATGTGCAATAGCAACGGAGTAATACGGTTTATTTCTTTACACTTGAAATGTCCAGAAATAAACCGGGGGACTGGACGCACTCTTATCTTCAGAAAAAAAATGATTTCAAAACCATCAAAAGTCCGTCACGCAGAAATTACTTAAACAAAGTGAATTTTATTGTAAGGTACAGAAATCAAAGACAGAATCCAGAATGGTAACCCAGTGTACGGAAATATATATATATATATATGCTCCCTACTCGAGGAAGAGCGGAGTGGGGAGAGGCAGGTTGTGAGGGTAATCCAATCTACCAATTCAAGTGTTTCTTACGAGAGTTGCTCCAAAAGTAATGCACGCTATTTTTAAAGTTATTTTTCATTCTACATCTTTGCAATTTATGAAGTTTATAGATACATCTTTCCCGCTTGTGTTCAAATGTATTTCAACCCGCTCCCGTGAGTGGCGCTGTCATAGCATGTTTTCAAAATGGTTGCTGCACTTGACATTCGTCAGAAACAACGTGATGTTATAGAATTCCTCTGTTTTGAGAACGAGACAGTGGGAAACATCCACACGAGGTTGAACAAGGTGTATGGTGATCGCAGTACAGTTAGTCGGTGGGCAAGCAGATTACGTGATATTCAGGATAATCCTCGCAGCGACAGTCCCCACACTGCACAAACGCCTGACGATGTGCAGAGAGTTAACATGGTTTTGGCTGACAAACGCATCAGAGTGAAAGAATTGTTACTCTACATTGGAATAGGAGAAGCAAGAGTTTGCAAAATATTGAAAATGTTGAGGTTGAAAACGGTTTGTTGCAGCTGGGTTCCAAGAACGTTGACAGAGGTTCACAAAGAAACAGGAAACTTGGGTGGACAGCATTGAAACACCCGCCTTATAGTCCTGACCTGACTCCGTGCGGCTACCATCTCTTTGGTAAACTGATGGAATACCTTCGTGGAACAAGGTTTGAAGATGATGACTCCCTCGTGAAAGCTGCAATCTGTGGCTCAAACGTGCTGGTCGAGAATTTTACCAATCACTTTTCAATAAGTTTTGTTTTAAAACCAATGACTGTCGTGTTTCACCTCGCTCTTTGTCGATGTCTCTTTAGCAGCTCCTGCTTTTGTGATAAAGAAATATTCTCCTTTTTAATATTCTGAACAAACCAGAGCATTATTTTTCTCCAACAAATAATGAATAGATTCCTTGATATTACTGAGTTGTTTACAAAAACAAATAAATGAATACCTATAATGTTGATTATAATACGTGTATATATATATATCCATCCATAGTAATTCTGCCCGAAGGCAGGTCTTCACTGCAATCATAGCATTTTCATGCTATGCTTGCAGCTTTACTAGGGAATTGTAGTTGTGGTAGCTTCCCGTTGCTTTCCACACCGGTGAAGAAAGATGATGATGATGATGACGGCCATATGATTTCTGGGACCGTTTGGGCCTTAAAGTTTTCCTGGCATTTGTCTTACGGATGAGGAAAAACCCCGATAAAAACCTCACCCAGAAAAACTGCCCCGACCGGGGATCGAACCCGGGCCCGCTGCGTGACAAGGCAGCACGCTAACTCGAGACCACAGCGGTGGACATATATATTTAGACGGATCATCGGTTGATTAATGTCTTTAACATCGTCCGATTCCTCATAGCCAATTTTGTCGGTCCATCCAATCTCCTGGTTGTAGATGTTGACATTTATGTCAGTCAGTTCATACACGCACTTTGATAGATAACGAATAGCATTTTTTTTTTTCAGAAGTAGTGTGTTTATGTATAATCTTAATCATACCCTTTTCCTCTATCATTTCAACAATATTGTATTATTACGCAAGCACTTTGCTGCAAAAGTATACTATTTATGTCAGCTAGTCACAAGTGAAATTGTTCAATAGCAATTTAATTAATTGGAGGATATCTTATAAAATAATTACCTTACCGATACACTCTTCAAAAATCACTATTTTTTCCGTTATTATTCCTAGAAGACAATAATATTCCTTATTAGCCATTAGTTAGGCAATTTAAGCTTATCTTCTTTTCCTCTTTCGGAATTAGACTATTCTCCTTTCACCCACTCATTATTGCAAAGCTTCATCTTTATTTTATCTGTCCATTTCATTAGCTGTTTTTTTCTCTCTTCACATTCACATTTTAATTTTTTTGTCACTTACTTGTGTAGCCATCTATAAAATCCACATATGAGATGCAAATATTCTAAACCTGACAGGTCGAGTTTAGTGAACGAGTTTTACATCAATTCTTATTGTATTTGTTAAGATATATTTTATTTTCAAGCTAAATTTGATGCTTCTTATTTAAAAAAATAATATAATTATTATTTATTATATTATATTTATATTTATACATTTGTATAATTATGAATATAAAGAGTGTAAATTAATTACATCACACAATCTTACTATTTACACTGTAGCCTTACACAAGCAAGATGATACGAAACCAGTAATCTGTTAAATAAAAATGGGCGAATTATAAAACAAATGTAAGTAAATTCTGATACTGATAAAACAATGTGAAAGTAAACTATTTCTGTGATTTATGCTAGATGATTAATTTCAAAACTTAATAGAGATCCTGGGAAATACGAATGTTAATAATTGGTTAATAACAATATTTTCGAAATTAGGCGTTTTATGTCTAATGTTAACCCATTCTCATGGTCTTGTGTTGAGAGATACTGACTACAGCTCACTAGGTCTCTGGTCCGGTTCTCGGTCAGTCCACATAAATTTTCCTTAAAAGGAATTATTCTTATGATTGCACATGGTCTGGAATGTATGTTAAGTTTACGTTTAAGGACTCGTCTCGTGCTTCATTATCATTTATCTGATTCCCCAAACTCAAACATGGATTGTAATTCCGTCAATATCAGGAGAGTATGCCTGAAATATCTTAAGACAGCCTGGTGGCATTGAACAAAAACTATTTAAACATAATTTAATTTTAGTATCAACTTACGTTCCTTATAATTCGGTAATTGGAGAATTCCGAAGCAATGAAGCTATTGAGATTGTTCTCATTAAAAGTTTTAATTTTTTTTTTCAGATCTTCACCGATCCTCTCTAGCATATATAGGCCTACCGATAATGGCCATGACCAAATATATATATATATATATATATATATATATATATATATATATAATTTATACGACAATTGCATACCGGTATCTAAAATTAATATTGGCAGTAAATTGTCACACGGTTTTGCGATAAATAAATGTCAACTTCAAGGTTGTTGTCTATCACCGACTCTGTTTAAAATATATGTACATGAAAAATATTAAAACGGGCGGATGGGGTTCGTTAGTTCTGCAAGCCAATCCATCTAGGAGAGACAACTCCGAAATAAAACGGGGCAGGTTGAGCTCTGGAGCTGGGTGAAGGCAATCGGCCTAGGGAGGAAACCCCGAATAATAAACCCGCCATGAAAACGTGACAGCAACCCACTTCAAGGTGTATATTATACATTGCTCGCAGTCCCAAGGATCAAGCTTCGGATCAAGATGGAAACAAAATACGACAAACCCTAGTAAAAGGTCTACGATTTGGAAAGAGAAAACATATTAAGAATTGCTACTTGGAATGTTACGTCCTGGTTTAAAAGGAAAGAAGACACATTTATTATAGATAGACGAAAATATTGAAAGGGTCATATAGAAAGAATGGAAGGAAACCGACTTTCAAAAATAACTAAAGAAGATAGACCAATGGACGGAAGAAGAACAAGAGAAAGACCAGCCAAGAGATGGATAGACAGTGAATGAACATCCAATACGTCTTCCTCCGAGAAGTGATTTTGGAAATAAACAGGATGAAAATCCTATAAATTATGATTAAGAAGAAGAAGAAGAAGAATATTAAAGAATTGGAGGATAAAATGTTCAAACATGGGAATTCCTATTTCAAAAACTTCATACAACTTACATTTTGCAGATGATCAAATGTTAATTGCACAATATTATGAAGATTTAGAATATACGACTAGAAAATTAATAAAAGAATATGATAAATCGGGATTGATTTTGAACATGAAGAAAACAAAGTATTTATCAGTTGGTGAACCAGAACAAATTTAATTTTGAAGACTGGAGAAACAATAAAATCTTGTAGTGGGATCACATATTTAGATATTAAAATCAATAAAAATGGAAGTTATGAAGAGGAAATAAGAAATATAAATAATAAAGAAAAATTTGCAATTGCTTGCCTCAATGGAATATTGTGGGATAAAAATATAAGTAATAGAAATAAAATTAATATATGGACTATCATACATTTGTTAAAAGCATCGTTACATATGGAGCAGAACTTTGGCCATTAACAACAAAAACAAATAAGTATCTTTTGGCAACGAAAATGGATTTTATACGAAAGGCAGCAAACATTTCAAGAAGAGAAATAATAGAAACTCAGCTATAAGGGAGAAAATGATGATAGAAGACAATATTTTAGATTATATTAAAACTCAGCAATTAAGATGTTACGGAAATGTCCAGCGAATGGAAGACGATCGGCTACCAACATGTGTTTTGGAATGGAAACCTGAGGAAAGACGAGGCAGAATAAGGCCTAAAACCTCCTGGAGTCAGGGAATAAATTTATACATGAAGGAGAAACTAATAATTTTGCTCAACATGGTCGTCTACATCGTTCTCTAAAATGTCATATTTAGTTATTTATATACAGGTTTTCAATGTATACACATCTTTCTGTGCCTAAAGTTTTGTTTTCCTTCTCCACTCGTCTCTATCCATCCACTCCATTTCCTCCAGTCCTCTTGTTCTCATTCCAATTCTTATTTCTTGCATCCAAGAGTTTTGAGGTCGTCCTTCCCTTCTTCTTCCAGGTGGACACCATTCCAATGTTCATTTTTTTCTCGTATTATAGTATTTCTTATGTTTTCTAATTTTGAACATCATGTTGATCTCCTCAAGAAATTCATTTTCATCGACATAAGTTTTTGTTAAAATATCATATAATAAATAAAAAAAATGATTTGTTATAATTTAGAAATACCGTATAGGTTGTAAATGTCAATCTTCTTATGCTGGAATATTTCCCAGCTTTATTTTCTTTGCTTACACACACTCTCACATTTTTTTTATTTGCGTGCGTATAAAACGTGATAAATCTATTCCTTTCCCATCCATAACAGCATATCGCTTCCTTTAAAATAGGAGTCAGAAGAAAACATGTTGTTAAAGCCATAAAACTGTGTTTTATGTCTTCAAGGCATGATGACGGATGAAACAACACGACCCAAATCTTTCACTTATACAGCCTAAAAAATAACACGTGGAATATAGTTCCAAGGAATATATTTTTACTGATATGATTTATATGAAATTAGGAGTGTAAACAATTTTTATAATACTGTATTTTATGCCTTATAGATGTTACAGTGAAAAAGTAAAAACAAAAATAAATTAAATCTGGTAAATTTGATAAATATCGAAAGTATGAATTTAAAGAAAGTCAAAAGTATACTAACAAAAAATATTCCTTCAGTCTAATACATATTCATACATTTTAAACATGACAGCGAATTTTAATATCATCTAATACATTAGAATGTTATTTATGCTATCCACAAGAAAATGAAACCCGTGTTGCTTCATACTGTAGCATTTGAGACTCGTATTTGGGAGGTCCCTGGTTCGAAAGAGCGAGTCCGACCAAAGTGACGTTCTTTCTGTATTTCTCAGTCGTAAAAAAAAAGAGAAAACTCAATGTACTGATTGTACAATAGTTGTGAAATTTATTGCAATTACAATTTCATAATTAAAATTTTTTTAGTGTAATTTCTTTATTTTGAACACTACTTTTTCAATGATCATAATAATTTGTAACAATTAATGCTATTAATGTATTTTATGTCTTTTGGGCTAAATGCCCGTGGTTTGGTTTTATTATCACTCAATGTTTCGTCTACTACTGCGGTATACATCCTCAGGAGATTCTACGTGCTCTTTGACCTCCTGAGGATGTCTACCGCAGTAGTAGACGAAACATTGAGTGATAATAAAAACAAACCACGGCCATTTAGCCCGAAAGACATAAAATACATTAATCAAAACACCTGCCGTGAAAGTCTACAATTTTATATAATTAATGCTATTATTGAAGTTAAAATTTCTGGGCGAGATTGCCACGTTCTTGTTCTTGAATTTACACACAGCGACTGCGTAAAACATCCTCAGGAGGTTATGGCAACAGATATTTGTTAATAGTCGAATATCCCGAGGATGCCTGCCTCAATAGCGTCGTGTGATTTCGAGAACAATAACACCTGTAAAAACTTTGTGATACCGGTCGTGAAAGCCAACGAGAAATGATTAATCCTTAAAAAATGTATTATATTAGTTATTAAATTGTCAGCCAGGATGGTCTAGATGTTACGTTCCTTGCTTCTAGTCCCAAAGGTCGCGGGTACAAACCCGGCCGGCTCGATGGATTTTCAGGATGGAAATATCCAAGGAAGAAGTCCTTCGGAAGGGACTTTAAGCCGTGGATCATTAGCCTGAACCTGAAGATTTTCAGGCTCGTAAAGGAACCTTAAGCCTGAAAAGATGCCTCTAAGCAAAATTTACCGACTTTGTACCATCCAGTAATACCTTAGTTGGCTACTAGTGTGGGAGCCAAAGGGGTAGTATGTGGTCTCGAGGATATATACCTTGTTGGCGGGTATATACTACTAAAACTCGGGAAATGCCATTAATTCCTACCAAGTCCGACGCACACACGTCCTCGTCGTGGCTCCTGGTTAACGCTAAGTGGTGCAAGGGAGAAAAGCGAGTTTCCGACGCTTGAAAATAGGGACTGGCCAACTAAGGAAGACAACCCTGACAGAAAACATCGGTCCTCCAGGATAGCTGGGGGTTGGGCATAGGGTTGACACCCCTATCCCGTAAAAATATAACTGTCCCGAAACCAGAAGAACAGTATGCCGGACGAAACTTTCCACGAGAACAGGGAATTCTGGCATAAGCTTCTGAAGGCGGCCAAGGCCCACATGGGGCTGTCGAGCCAATTATGATGATTATGATGGCTACTAGTGTTTCTTGAGGAAACATTCCGACAACATGTCACTCACGACATCTGTCGGGAAATAAGTGTAATTAAATCAGACTGATTAAGAATCCCCAAATGGAAGGTCAGGGCACGATTTGACATTAGAGCCATAGGATGGATGGAGTAGACCTATATTAAGTTACTGACAATATAAGGTTATTAGTTTTCATTATTCGTGTTTTCATTTAATATAGCAATGCAACCGGCGAATTACATTCGTAACTAACGTAAACATTACAACAAGATGAAATAAAACAACATTTAATTTTTTATAGTGCGACACTACTTTTACTCATCAAAACATTTATGTAGCCTATAGCTTCCAATCTGTTTAGCATAACATATGGAGTTTCTATACTCAATAATCGTATTTAAAATTTACTGTTTTATATCGGTATCTGATGCAACTGTAGAATGACATATTTTACCGAGTGCGAGTAAAATAATCTCTGTGGCCTATATATAGGAGGAATTACAAAATACGTGTTTTGAGTTTTATGTTCTAAATCATTTTAGTCACTAATTATACAAATTACATGTAACTGACGCAATAAATAACGCTTCTGTGTGGTGTAAAAGTTTGAATTAAAATAAATGACAATTATTTGTTACGTATGACTTTGTTCATATAGGCCTACTACAATATTTTGGGATGTGGACTGTTATGAATACATAGTCTTTTATATAGATTTTTTTAATTGTTTTATAGATTATTTTAATTATTCAAGCAAAGTCTTTTGAAATAGGGTTTAGACATTCAAAGTCTGTTGAGATAGAGTTTAGACATGATATAGTTCAGAGCAAAGTTTTGCATAGCTAACTGTAAACATCCCTACATTTAGATTATTGGAATGTTAGTGAGTACAGTTAGGGTAACTAGAGGTCAAATTGAGTATATAACACTTGAGAAGTGAGGGTCTCGTGTCTGTCTGTCTGTGTGTGTAAGCTACTGAAGGGTAAGTCACCGACCATTTTTCTTAATATGTAGTCCGTACTTTTTGTAAAAAGAATCAATTACCTTAACTATTTTGATACATGCTTTTCAAGGGATAGCAGAATTCTAAACAATGTAGACTGTTTTAATACTATATTTTCAAAAGGGGATATAACATTTTTAAACATGTAGATTAGGGCAGATTTATAACTTCCACAACTCCCACTCTCTCAAACCCCAGAAAGTACTGTAGTTTTTAATATAGGCTTAGATTAGTTATTTAGGGCTAGAATACTTAGGGATTATAATTATTTATACCTTAGTAATAAAATAGTTTAACATAAGACTCCATTTGTTTATTTCAAAACATGTATACTGTACATCCTCATACTAACGCTCGGCTAGATAAACGCTACCAGATTTTCCAAGTCCCGAAGGTCCTTTAAGCCTAAGAAATCCAGTTGGGGTTATAATATGGACACTTTTAGATTCTTTTTAATAGTCAATATACCACTTCGGGAACCAGAAAATAAAATTTAATTTTCATACGTTATAAATTTTACGTGAAATTCACCAGCCATAACCATCTTGCTACTCGTATATTACTGTATACAATAATTTAAGAACAAATGAAAAAGTAATATATGAGCTTACATAAGTAAATAAATAAATGGGATAATTTATTTCTTCTAAGATGCAATAAAATTCGATTTATAAATTACCATAAGATTAAAAGGAATAATGATGTAATTAACAAAAGTTTAAGAAGAAAAATAAAGTATTGTGATCCGTGTAATCTGACGCATTTTGTCAAAAACATTAAATTATATTTTCAAAGTTTCGCTACAAGTGACATAACACGATTATTTTCTAACCTCTTTCCCAAATACTTAAACGAATTATAGGTTATTATTATTTTTTTTCCCATGTCAACTTTATATTGTGTAGCCTGTATCAATTATGTATCACTGATCAACATGTAGATAATCCATAATTGTTATTATATGTATAATATTCATCCATCCATAGTAATTCTGCCCGAAGGCAGGTCTTTCACTGCAATCATAGCATTTTGATGCTATGCTTGCAGCTTTACTAGGGAATTGTAGGTGTGGTAGCTTCCCGTTGCTTTCCACACCGGTGAAGGATGATGATGATGATGATGATGATAATGATAAGGATGATGATGATGGCCATATGATTTCGGAGACTGTTTGGCCTTAAAGTTTCCTGACATTTGTCTTACAGGTGAGGAAAAACCCCGATAAAAACCTCACCCAGAAAAACTGCCCCGACCGGGGATCGAACCTGCGCCTGCTGCATGACAGGGCAGCACGCTACCTCGAGACCACAGCAGTGGACATGTATAATATAACCCTGGTGAAATGGAAGAGAATACCTTACGGTCTTAACTCCATTAGGTAAAATAAATAAATAAAAATAAATAAAATAGAAAACAAATTGGGACAATTATCTTGATTGCAGATGCTTCGGGGAGACTCCATGAGTCAACTTACCTTCTGACACTAAAGGTAATCTATTCTACTAATGTTCCAGATCCACAAATTAATATTAAATTGACATAGATTCATAGGAGTATTCACAATCACGAACTGCTTTGTAAGAACAACTGAATTTCCCATCAAGCAAAGATTAGTGCAGTACTTAAATAGGAGAACGGTTTTCAGGCATTTTCATTTGGAAATTGTATGGATGAAGATAGATTTTAAATACATTTAGGGATTTGGGAAACGTAGTAAATATATGGCCACCTGTCGCACCAATACACTAATCCTAAACGTATTTTCTTCAAATTCGAGGTAGGCTAATGGAGGTGACTGCTCGATGTCAACAATAAATTGCAGGGAGTTGGGTGTTGAGCGTCAGATCGCCAGATGAAGAAGAGTTGGGAAGAAGAATGCTGGAGGAAGTGAATGAAGTGACATGATTTAGGGTGAGAGTTGGTAAAATTGTTGGTAAACAAGATGAGTGGAGTCGTCGCCACCAAGCCGCGTAATTGCCCGTCATTCAAGTAGCACGCGGTACCGCCGGCCCAGATATTGGCGTTTCTCTTATCTCATGCAGCCCTGGCCATTACTCGGAGGTGAGGCCGGCCGTAGGTCAGGAGTGCACTATGGACCCCAGAGGCTGACCGAGGTAATCATATTGGCTTATCTTATGCATGCATTTCCAAACTTGAATACTAATTTTTCGTCGTATTGAAAATGTAAGTGGAGGACAATAGTAATTATTATAGACGATTAAATAAAAATAAAATAATTTTTAATTAATCTAAATTAAATAAAAAGATTCAGTTTGAAAGGTAAATAATTATTTCTAAATGGGATCTTGAGGTAAAATAGACAAATCTAATGGTACCATTGTACGTAATACAATTAGATTCGTATTTACGACTTTTTCTGAGAACCAAGACGTTAAGACGTTTATAGTTAAATATTTTCTCTTTTTTACAAATTATGCTTATATGACATTTTATACTAACTTAAATACTTCAAAAATTTTAAGATCTTATATGCAAGGTGTCTGTTGTGCAGGACATTATATCTTGATCCATAATGGGGTTTATTACATTTATAAGTTTAAAATTATTAAAATTATTTGCTATTATATATCAATAACAAATCCACTGAAATGTATTGTTTATTTAAATGTGCTTAATAATTGTAAGAAAGTGTTGTAGCCTATAAATATATTTTTATATAAATGAATAACATATTTAATACCAATAAGCTTTACATTGACGCAAATCCACTTTGTTGTATTTATTGGTAGAAGAGAAAAAGGTATAGCAGCACGTTTTAGTTACGTCGAGGAAATATTTTATATAAAAAAAATTGAATAAAGAGTTAACAAATTTTATTACGCTTTTTTAATATTTTAAATTTTTGTCTTAGTTTATTTAATTACAAGCAATTATTTATTTTTTTAGTTAGAGTATACTTTAAATGTCTTATCTTTTGGTAAACTATTCACAAGACTACGCATTTTACTTATATTTAACGAAGATAGTTAAATGGATAATAAACTGAATCAATAATAACAGTAAAATAATACCTTATTATATTTCTTTAGGTAGCCTAGATACAATATGATTCTAATGAATGGTGATGAGTAATTTATTGTAGCTATATTTTTATAAAAGTAAAGTAGAGAGATCCCACAACAGGCCCGGAGGCCCTTGGGGTAGTAGGAGGTTAAGGCTCCCACTTTTTCTAGACAATCGGCACTTTATGTCAGCCGGGTTGTCAGCCCTGCGTGATGGCCGCCTTTACCCCCAGAACAAGCGTCTAGTACTCATTTCCGTTAGAGGTTGAGTCGACCCCAGGGCCATAGTGCCGCCAGAGGGTTTGGGTCAGTTTAAAACTCCTGACCCCAACGGGACTTGAACCCTCGACCCTCCGGCTTGTAGCTCAGTGCTTTAACCACTACGCCACGGCGTGCCCCCGCTATATTTTTATAACATATTAAAATATTTACGTTTCACATATAAATTAATTGTTAATAAATTTAAAAAAATCGTTAATGATATACAATTTATAATTTTTAATGAAATTACAATTTCAGGCTGTGTCCATAAGCATATCTTGGAAGTGGAAGCTATTCTCACAGGATTTTCTCTGAGACAAAATTAACTAATGCATTACTATTTTATAATGTTTAATTTTTTATTAGAATATTCGAGATGATGTGTTGTCTCTAATTGAGTTTGGTAAGCCTGCAAAGTGTAAGCAACGAAGACAATCTCTTCGACAACTAAATTAAAATAACTTGCATAAGAGAAACAGAACTAGAAATTAATATATATTAATACCGAATTTTATTTATCAACCACTGTTGTCTCGAGGTAACGTAGCTGTCTCATATGCAGCGAGAGCGGGTTCAATCCCCGATCAGGGGAAGTTACTGGATGAGGTATTTTCGAAATTTTTCCTCATCTTTAAGGCTCAAATGGTACCCGAACATCATCTGGCCATCATAAAAATCCATATAGTGTTCACCTTATTCAGTATCAATGAATGTTCTTGTTGTATCAGAGGTGACCGTGATGTTGAGCTGATCACACATCCAGAGAGATCCTCCATGTTCTTGTGTGGTGAAAAAAGTATGTGTATGATCTAAAGTTACAAATCATCTCCCAACAGATCGTGTCCCTTTAAGGCCCCAGTGGCGTGGGGCATGTGAAAGTACGTAGAAAGGGAGCGGTTACACTAAGGTATTGTAGAGAGAGAATTTGATTTGTTTTAACATATCTATACCAAAGAAATTTTAAAGTTAATTGAAGACAAAATGTTCAATTGCGTAATTCTTATTTCTCCTTCTTCTTCATACGAGGATTAAACCTTATTGGTTTGTCCCGGTTCCAAGTATCATAGCTGTTGTATCCATCTGTTTCGTGGGCATCCCCGATCTCTATTTCCTCTTCTCGGTTGATAGTTCAGACTTTTCCAAGGCGTTAATTACGTACTTGTTACGTAGGTTAAATGCCATTGTTTTCTATAATTAACGGTTTTAATCTAAATTGATAAATACATCTATTTTATGCCTTAATTCATGAAAACATAAGAAAATGTAGATAAAATCAAAAAACTTCCGTATGTTTATTCTTAAAACAAAAGTATAAAAATGATAAAAATGCGTTTTCTGCTTTTAATATATATTTTTTTCTAGCGCTCTATACTCGTTCATTTATATTCAAATGTTACTGTAATAAGGCACTTGATACCGGTACCAAATTACGCCTTCGATACACGATCTTGAATTAATAAAAATAAATAGGTATATTTAATTCAAAATAAATAATGATAATTTTATATAGAAGTTAAAAATAAGTATATTTAATATATTGCTGAATTACATTAGTTTAAATCATTTATAACTGGTAGAATGAGTAAATAGTGACTCTTTTGGAACGAAACTTTGACAATGATTTTGTTACTGGGTCCCGAATTTGTTAACTTCAAATCCACCAACTTAGGTCACACATAAATCCACAAATTACGAATTTATTAAAAGTGCGTTCATTGAAAATAAGCTATCAAGTGTTGCAAAAACGTTTTTAAGAGATCTTTTATAAAATACAGTTCATTTTTCCAGTGGAAATAGTACAGAATTAGAATTATACGAAAGCTCTTGCAAATTTAGGGTTCTATTCTTAATTTATTTCGTATGAAGAATATATATATATATATATATATATATATATATATACATCCATAATAATTCTGCCCGAAGGCAGGTCCTTCACTGCAATCATAGCATTTTCATGCTGTGCTTGCAGCTTTACTAGGGGATTATAGGTGTGGTAGCTTCCCGTTGCTTCCCACACCGGTGAAGGATGATGATGATGATGATGGCCATATGATTTCGGGGACCGTTTGGGCCTTAAAGTTTTCCTGACATTTGTCTTACAGGTGAGGAAAAACCCCGATAAAAACCTCACCCAGAAAAACTGCCCCGACCGGGGATCGAACCCGGGCCCGCCGCGTGACAAGGCAGCACGCTACCTCGAGACCACAGCGGTGGACACATATATGTACATTCCAATTTTATGGAATTTTCATATTTAAATATTAATTTGTTTTATATGATATTTAATATTTCTAAAATGGGCGCATTTTATAGGAAATTGCTTACTAAATCTTAATTTTCTTTATTAGTTATTTACAAGGAAGAATAAAATTTCCCTTAATATTTTAAATTAAATAATTGTTAATATTACAGAAGTATTTCTAAAATATTGTTTTAAATAATTTATTTCGTGTTTCGACAACTTTTTCAAATTCCTCTACCGATTTCAGATGTAAAAAATGAATTTAATTACAAAAATATGTTGTATGTATCTTCATACAAGCCAGTTTTTAATTGGTCATCTTTTTAAAATGAAATTGGAACTTTACAACAAAAATACGTTCTCCATTGTTATATAGTCGGATATTCATCTCTAGACGTAAATTTTGTAAGATATTCCTTTTGGATGCACATAAGAAAAATTATCGTTAACAGAAGCTTCACATCTTTACGAACTTCGAAAATAAGCGTGTATTCAATAGTTGTACGTTAGCTGGACCTTGTTAATGCTGTATTGCACAAAATGCTATAATTACAGTATATATCTACAAATATTTCCGATCAATTTGAACGATTTATGTTTTTATTATTTTTTAAAACTATTTATTGGCCTCTAGGATTAGGCCTTCTGGCCTGTTCAGTCTCAAAGTAGTTGTTCACGCCATCTCTTTAATGGTGGACCTACATTTATTTATTTTTTTATTTATAGCGTAGGGCAGCTTTCGATATCCCAGAGTCTGGAATTAGTTGAATGTGATCTCTCCAGTTTATTCTGTGTATGAACTATTGATGTAGACCTAATTGAGACTAAACTTAATTCTTCTCTAATATATATGTTCCTTTTGTGTTTGGTAATTTATAACGTAATATGTAATTTCTGATTATTCAATTTGTCTTAACTGGTCTCATGTTAAGGTCTAGCATTCACTTCCACATAATAGCAATGGAAATGCAAAACTGTCTAAATCTATTTACTTATTTTGTACGTCTTCAGATTTTCTGTTCCTTAGATTACAATTAACTAAATAACTCACTGGCTCTGTCGAACCCGTAGGTTCATGGCAGCGCGGACATAAGCTCTCCACACATCCCTATCCTGAGCTAGTGTTTTCCAAAATCCCCTGTACAACCAACTTCCCCCAAATCATGGATAATGTTATTCTCCCACCTCATTCTTGGCCTACGAGCTGGTCGTTTTCCTACCAGAAGTTCCCATGCATCTCTTTCATCCCCATACGTGCCACATGTCCTGCCCATCGCAGCCTACGAGACTTAACTGTTCTTATTATATTTGGCTTCCTATACATATAATGTAGCTCACTATTATGTAGTTTTCTCCATTAACCTGTCCATCTCTTTTTGGTCCAAAAATTTTCCTAAGAACTTTATTCTCAAATACTCGTAATCTTCTTTCCTCCCTTAAAGTAAAAGTCCATGTTTCGCATTCATATAACTGGGAGAATAACTGTTTTGTATATTTTCAGTTTAACATTTTTTGAAAGGAATTGGGAAGACAAGAGTCCCTGTAGATTACAACTACTGACATAAACTTTAAAATTAGTATATAACATTAAAACAAGAAATGAGATCATAAAACTTAGGATTTTTCCCCGATTTAATTGAAATTTTCTATATTCATTAAAATCGAGTAATATTGGGAATGTTTTAAGTTTCGATCTCTAATTAACACAATACTCGTACAAATTTGTCAAATAATTGAAAACTTTGGATTTAATGGTGAAAATTGATAATTTTGTCGAACAATAGCCTAGGAAATATGCACATTATTTGTGAGTGAAAGTCTATGCATAATATTTCCATTTCTAAGTCAAATAGCACCTTGACATGTGCATGGTTGATAAAAGTTTGTGACTTCAGTTTCAAATTGCAGCCGTACCAACTACATCTGACTAAATCTTTACGAGAAACTCAGTCATCGTGGTAATAGTTTTGAAAACGCGAAATTGCTGGAAAATATAAAAATTATTGAATAAAATATACATTTAAACATACAATATCAAATCATATCCACTTTTGGATAGCATAGAATTAATCTTCTTCATTTCACGGGCTAGGCAAAATGCCTGTTCCGCCTCACAGTTGTTCTGTCCATCTTTTCACTGGCCTTCCTACATTCCTTGAACCTCTTGGCTTGTAGTTAAATGCGACTTTTGGTAATCTTGTTACGTTCATTCTTTCTACGTGTCTAAACCATTTTTCTCTATATCCTTTGATTTTATCATTTAATGGATATATATTTAACTCTGTTTTTATATATTTATTCTTTAACCGATCCATTCTTGTTCAGCCTTTTGTTCTTGTAAGGAAGTTCATTTCAACACTTTGTATTCTACTTTGTAATTTCTTGGTCATTACTCAAGTTTCACTCCCATAAAGTAATGCAGGAACTGCCAATGTTTCATAAAACTTCAATCTAGTATCTCTTCCTGTTTTGTTCTTTAATATTTTATGTAGGCTATAGTTCCACATATTATTTGAAATCTTGACAGTTTCACATTTACGTCTCTTTCAGTTTTTGTATTTATAGTAAAATTACAACCCAAATAATTAAAATTTGTTACTTGTTTCAGAGGTTTGTTGTCTATTATGATTTTTGATCTTATATGTTCACTTCCCCAAAATGCAATTATTTTCGTTTTTTCCTTTGATATTTTAAAATTATATTCATGGCATAGCTGATTTAATTGATGCAAAGAGTGCTGCAAATTATTTTCATTTTTCTTGAATAATAACCACATCGTCAGCAAACAATAAATCATTTAATATTTTAAAATGGTCCATTCTTATACCCACATTAACATTACTTTTCTAATTTTGGATGATGTCATTGATATATAGGCCCTAAATTAAACAGGGTAAGTGTCTTACACCTCTATTTATTAAAATTGGTTCGGTCATCTCTCTCCATAGAATTAATAGCCTAGTTATTTATACTCGCCTTAACAACTGAAGTTCTCTCCATAGCTCATAAGTATTAACGATAATCTACATCTAGAGTACGAACATTTCTTAAGTTTTTTTTTGGTGAATTATGTACGAATCAATTTCAATCTTAAGTAAGTCTGAATATACCACATCATAAAGAATTTAAAATATTAATTGGATACATCATCATCATCTACCGTCACGGTTTAGACCATTTGTCATCTGTTCCGGCTCCATAATATAGTTGCTCGCTCTGTCTTTTAAATGGTTGTCCACGACTTCTATGTCCTTGTGGATTGTAATTTAACATCCTATATGGTATCCTCTCTTCACTCATTCTACTAACATGTTCAAACCATTTATTTCTACAAAAATATTAATAAATGAATAACACCTATAGTTATACTCGTAAATCGTTTCACATTTGTCGAGTAGTCTAAGACATCATGATTTACGCAGAACTAGAGGACGCGCGTTAGTTCGAATTTCGGACCAATGCCGAACAGAATAGTGAGGAAATTTCGAAACTACTATAAGTAATGGCTCTAGGTTGAGAAAACTAGTTGTAACGGTTAGGAATCCCGAAATGATGACCACATCTCACCCCTATCCTGACTTGATGATCGTGTTACCTTTTAGAGGCGGGGTTCTATGACAAGATCTAGAGAGAAGAAATCAAGAGGTCGGCCGAGTTAGAAGGGAAGAAAAAGTTAAGTAGAATATCGAAAAAAAGAGGCATTGAATGACTGGAAATGATCGAAGAGGAGACATGGAATGACCGTGATAGATGGAAGCTTTGGTCTAAACCTCGACCCCAATAAAGCGGAAATGATACTATATGAAAAAGAAGATCTCAAAATGATAACAGTACATCCAATACAATAAAAAGTGGAGGTGCTGTGAGCACCGATATATATATATATATATATATATATATATATATATCGGTCGTTATCGATTTTTTTTTAAATTTTAAACCCCATCTCATCCCCTAGGGATGATAAGAGTATCTTACCTCTTACAGAAACTTTTCCACATTGCATTTCATATGTGTAACAAATGTGGTCGAAACTGATGCATGCATTCGAGAGTTATGCTGGAACACACACACACACACACACACACACACACACACACACACAACACACATATATATATATATATATATATAATAATAATAATAATAATAATTTAACATACAGTAGTTTATGTATCATATGATCATAAAGTACTTTTTTAAAATAGGCCTAATGTAAAAGCTGAGAAGTAAAAAGTATTTGTAAAATAATAAACTATGGCAGTTTTCTTACGATTGTTTTGCGGTGTTTTATTAAGAGAGAGATTAAAAAGTACAGTTGCAGCCATATCGACTTCAGAATATACATTTGTGATAATTAAGAAACAGAACAGTTAAGAGTAGATAGTAAGAATTTTCGCGTTCGTGTGTCTCGTTGGAGGAGATTTCCGGTGGAGAGTTTCTTAAAGATTTTCATGCTTCATTCGTGGTCACAAAATCGTGACGTTTGGTTCTTCCATAACAAATGTTGGTACCGCGTGCAATTGTTATACTTGTTCGGTAAATCACGAAACTTGCATTCTGCCAGACACTAAACTTTCTCTTGCGGCGTGAAATGCGCCAGTTTACATTTCTGCATTTATCAACGCGTGCCTAGCAGATAGACATAAAACATTGTAAATCATTTATAGGGTTTTTCCATGTCTAGAAAATAGTATTGCTGTTATGGGAACGCCGTTGCCACTTGACGCCTTAGATTGAGTGACAGATATATATCCCTCTTCTCCTTCTAGCAAAGTACAGCATAAACATAAGTTTACGGCATAATTATCTCCACTACTACTACTAAATCTAAATCGTGATCATTCTAATATGGTTACTAAAGAACAATAATAACATTTATAGATTGTGACCACAGAGACGCCAGTAGATTCGAAACATTTTCGCTGAGTAAACCACACATTGATATATTAGTTATGTATTATTTTTTTACCACTAATGTACCTGGCAAAACAAGTTTCGTTGAAAAGGGATGATTCAATGGCTTATCTGCTAGCCGCTGTTCCGATAATTAGGTTCAACCCCTAACTTTATTAAATAATTGTATGATAATTATACTTTCCTTAATGGTACCCATTTTATTGGCAAAGTTATAAGTGAAATTAGTTAAATTAATTATTTATTTAAAATGAATTAACTAATAAATCAATATAACATAAAAGGACACTTACTAGCAAGAATTGCTCCATACGATAATGCTGTCTTCTAGATGTGAAAAGCCCTATAGCAACTGTTGTCCATCATTACAATATAGCTTCTATCCGAAAAAAAAAAAAGAAGGAAAAGTAAATTTACTTCTAAGGAAAGAAAAATTGAACTATTAGAACAAGTTTTGGAAATGTTTTTATTTTGTCAGAAATGTCAAGGTCTTTGTTTGGATTAATTTTGGCGAAATGGTGTTCCATTAATCCTGAACAGGCCTATATAGGCTTGATCGACCAAGTTGTTAAAGTGGAGATTTTTCTTCACTGGTCCGAATACAAATTGAATCTCTTATCCATTCTTCGTGGTTTGATATATCTTAATCTCACAACCACATGTATTAATCAGAGAGGAGACGATCATCCAATTAGTATAAGTGGTGACAGCATTTCGGACCCCTCAGCCGTTAAAGCTGATTTTCTCAATCCGGAGCTCCTCACAATGGAAATGGATACTCGTTCCACAAACTTGTCGAAATTATGAGAACATTATTTCCCCTTGGAAATTCGAACCAGCGTACATCGAACAGCGAGCTGTCGAGTGGAAGAACGGACCTTGCAATCATAGTCCCCCCTATATGTTTTCCGCTTTGTGCCAATCTTCCCATGAGTACACAGAGATCTTAATTATCGCTAATGCAACTTAGATAAATTCAAAGAAGATCTTTATGGAATCATCATAATGTTATTGTCCTATTTTATTTTATATCACTTTAATGTTCAAGATCATAACGCATTAGGAGTCCGCTATGTTTCTTAACAAGTTAAGTTACGAAAATATCCACAGCTGTGGTCTCGAACTAACGTTTAATAGAGTACCTTGAGTATAGTTATAGACTAATAAAATTTCGAAGATTGGAAATGACAGTTTACGTCATTCGATGAATAATACAAAAAAAAAATCTGTCACGCAGGAACTGCGTAAACTAAGCGATTTACTCAGAAAGTCGAATTTATGGTTCCATTTTTCTGATTTACGTAATATAGTTTCCTGTCAATTAAATCTTATGTATACGCCTATAGTTTTATTTAAAAAAAACATGGCAGGCGCTAGAGCGAATTTTAAGTTTCTGATTTTTTAACTTCCACTTCTAACGGCCAGTTTTGGCAGGTTAACAAATTCGACTTTACTTGTCTTAATTGATTGCTGTACACCGAGATTGATTCCAAAAAAAAAATGTATGCCACTAGAGCGTTAAAAGACATAAGTGTATATATATACACACACACACTCGTATTATTATTCTACCGCTGTGGTCTTGAGGTAGCGTGCTGCCTCGTCATGCAGCGGGCCCGGGTTCGATTCCCGGTCGGGACAGGCTCCTGGGTGAAGTTTCTTTAGGGGTTTTTCCTCACTTGTAAGACAAATGTCAGAAAGCTTAGGGCCTAACGGTCCCCGAAAATCATCCGGCCATCATCATCCTTATCAAAGTTATCATTATCATCATCATGCACCGGTGTGGAAAGCAACGGGAAGCTACCACACCTGTAATCCCCTAGTAAAGCTGCAAAACACAGCATGAAAATGCTGTGATGGCAGTGAAAGACCTGCCCCCGGACAGAATTACTATGGAGGATACTATGAATACTTGTATTATTAAGTTATCTTAGCCTTCAAACTAACTCCAAAATATACAAAACTCTCCTGAGGCCTGTCATCCTGTGTGGAAGTGAAACTTGGTCATTCATTAAAAATTATGAAAATAAATTAAAAGTCTTTGAAAGAAAGATTCTAAGGAAACTCTGTGGTCCGATAAATGAAAATCGGCAAATCGCGCAGTAGATATAATAATGAATTATACGACTTATATGGAGACACTGACACAATAAGAATAATAAAATCTTGAAGGCGGATGTGGCTGGGATATTTACATCGACTGAAAAAAAAAAAAAGACCTTGTCCGTAGAGTCACATTCTCCAAATTAGAGGGAAAATATCGGAATGTGGCTGCCGTGAACACGGCCGTGTGTTTTACGTGAATACTTGTAGGCCTACGTAACGGGCAATACTTTCTTTGAGCGTATTATATATATATATATATATATATATATATATATATATATATATATATATATGTCATAATCATTTTTGAACACTAAAAAGTCCTTCGGCATTGATATAGAAGCGATTACATAATCCACTTGCGTAGGCTCGGCCGCCCCAGCTGCAGATATACTGGCGCCGTGGTTGATCCGCTCGGGGCCTTCATTATTTTACGTTCCCGGCATTAATTTACGTTCACTATGTTATGTGATGTTTTATGGCTACCACTGGATTGCTCTTGAGAAACCCTTTTCAACCATATAGGATATCTATATTTTGATTTGGCTTTTTAACGAGTATTTATTTTAAAATTTTACTTTAACACCATATACATTCATTATAACTATTTTACACTAATGTTTTATATATGCAATCGATAGGTATTGACAAGAGCTGATGATTGAAACGCAAATGATCGTCGTAACATCTCCGAGTCAAAATTTATACTAAACGAAAATTATGTGACGGAGCGAAATGACCTCAAAATTGCGGCGCTTCTCTCTCCGCCACGTACAATGCGTTACAGTTCAAACTCAACGTAACTAATTCTTTGATCCTTTATCTATTGAGTGATGTAATTAAATTTTGGATGTAGATAATATATATGTAGCTGCAACACCAAACTCTATCCCCAGATTTTGTTATCATCGGTTTTCTGAATTGCCTCCCACTATGGACGCAAATTTAAAAACGTATTTACGTCAAAATAAAAGTTAGAAGATCTCTTACCAGATGGCTAGAAAGCGTGGAACAGGATCTGAAGGTCATGGGAGTCCAGGGATGGAGAAGGAAGGTAGAATACAAAAATGGATGGAGGCGCATAGTTGGGGCGGTCAAGGCATGTAATAGGCTGTAGCACCAAACATGATGATAATGATGATGATGATATATACACACATACATAATTATATATACTAGTGGTTGCCCAGCGGTCGAAATTCGACCGCAATACATTACAATTTTAAGTATGTCACAATTACGCCATTATGCAACAATTTTCTATTTATTTTAAAAATACGAACGATAGGAAATATATGGTTATAGCTTGCCTAAGCCATATTTTAAAAAAAATAACGCGTCATTTGACATTCGTATAACTTAATATTTATACTATTTAAATTTGCATTTGGCCTATCATTATGTGTACGGAGATATATATCACTTCCTCTTTGTATCTCACTACAACCCGTCAATATTCTATTGTCGAGGCATAATGGAAGTAGGTGCGAATATGTAAATAAAAAAGTAATGAAATTACTGAAACAAATATTAGACAGGGTTTAATTTAAATTAAAATAATAAAATGTACTATTTTTTTAAATCACTAATAATAATAAACCACTAATAATAAATACGCGAGAGTAAGTCAATTCAGATTGTTGCAGCACAATTTTCTTTTTACAACAATGCACTTTCAGTACGAACGTAAACAAATGAATGCGTAATACACGTAAATTCCTTAGAGATAATTTATTTTATTTTGTTTAATTTAATTTATTTGTAACACATATTACATATACATTTTTATTTTTCTGCACTCCTCTACATGAACTTTAATTATGCCAAGTACCACACTCCTCCGTGCGCGCAATCTGCTTAAAAAAGGGGTACAAAGTTTTTCCTTCACGTATTAATATATAGATATGCCATGGTCATTTTTAGTATTTACTAATATAATTCTAATATTGAAATTAATGTACTCAGGTTTGCTGTTTACATGTAATAATTAATACAATTAAGAGGAAAATGTCTCCCTCATTTTTCCCCCTTAAGTTAGTAGCTATTACCTATTGCATAGGAACAGATAACCTGAATACATTAATTCCAACAATGCGTATGTAATTAGCTGATATGGCACAGAATAATGCCCCATTATAATGCCTCGTTAGCAGTTGTAATGTGAATAGAAGTTCACTATACGGGTACCGTACATGGGAATTTCAAATAAAGAAAAAAAAATGTGTCTACTCCTGGATTGCCAATTGATTGGTGCGCTAGCGCGTAAACTTGAAAATGTTGGGTTCAAATTCCGGTTTTGCAGACATTTTTCTCTTTAGTTGTATAAATAGAATCAATGAACATATCTTTTTTAAAATAATATTTTCATGAGAACCATCTCAATAGCTTTATTACTTCGAAATTCGTTAAAACGCACAAATTATGCAGCAGTATGTCAATAATAACCTAAAGTATATATATATATATATATATATATAAAATCGTAAGTTGAGTCAGTGTTACTCAAAAAACACCATTATTAACAGAAGACTATGTAAGTAATTATGAGTACACTAGTATAGCTACTTATCGGAAATACATTAAAAAACTAAAAGTGGAAAAACTACACTTAAACTGACGTGAAATATTTTGTCCTATACAACAACAGTGCGCATGCGCCAGAGTTTATAGAGCCAGCGATAACCCATCATCGAATCACATATCGATTATCATCCTCGATTACTATCGATATCGTACTAAGTTAAAAAAATCTTATGCTAGATGGCAGCATGTCGCTATGAAATTTAAATGACCAATCTTTGCAATAAATCCCCAAATCTATGTTAATAATATTAAAATTACCAAACGTTTATTAAAAATGGGTGTACACTTACTTATCACTCCCTAACGCCGATCCAAACCAGAGGTAACCCAAAACAGCGATAGAAAAACCATAGGCTAAGTAATTGCTCTATGGAGAAAATAGCAGTTAGCATCACAATATTGTCTAACTGTCATAATATTGTGATTTGCGTATTTAAATAAATACTTGAAAATTGTCTAATAATGTTATAAAAATTGTTTGAAAAAGTTTAAAATATTTAAAAAATGTTAGTAAATACAGAAGAAGAGCTATAGTTTACAACAATAAACTGAAAAATCAAAAAGCAGTAGAAGTGCAGTTGAGCCCTAAAAGAAAAGTGCACATCGGCTTTAAACTTAGAAAAGCTAACCAATTTGACTCATGCTGATCTTATATTTATTTATTCTATATAGAATATGCGGGGATTCTACGCCAACATGCCACCAACATAAATTCTAATAAAAAGGAAAAACGCACAATTTATCGTTGCAGTATGTGAATAATTACCTCAGAATTTTCGTATCCATATAACTGGGAGAATAAGAGTTTTATATATCATTAATTTTATACATTATTAATTTAACGTTCTTTTAGACGAGCTGGAATGACTTCCTGTAATGTATAATAGCATGTGTTTCCAAAATTGAGTATTTGTTTAATTTCATTCTGCACGCCATTCCTGTTTGTAATTATTGTTCCTAGGTATTTGAATTCAGACACTTCCTCAAATTCCCCTCATTTTCCACCAACTCCGAATTCCATTATATAGGCCTAATGCATGGTCTTTATAGGAAGCTAGATATAATGAGAACAGTTAAGTCTCGTAGACTGCGATGGGCAGGACATGTAGCACGAATGGGGAATTAAAGAAGTGCATGGAAGCTTATTGTAGGAAAACCCAGAGGGAAAACGCCCAGTTGGTAGACCAAGAAATTCATATATATATATATATAGGCCTATATATATGTGTGTGTGTGTGTGTGTGTGTGTTGATTTTTTCCTCAAAGAAAATGCCTTAAAATAAGGTCAGAAGTTGTGTTCAGACTAACCAAAAATCTGCATATTTGGAATGTAAAATACTGTATATATTAGTCATTGCTCAGACAGTATAGCCAACTTATCACAAAAACAGCTACAAACAAGTGAACGCTAAACTAACCTGGTATACTAACTCGTCCATTTTCTCATCATATCTTGACCAAAATTAACCTTAACTTGCCCACTAACGTAGGTGGACTCTTGGGATAGAATCCCCTTATATGTGAGCAAACATGTTGACAATTGGCTCTAGCGGGAACATGTATCATCACAATG
Source organism: Diploptera punctata (assembly GCA_030220185.1). Lineage (NCBI taxonomy): Eukaryota > Metazoa > Arthropoda > Insecta > Blattodea > Blaberidae > Diploptera > Diploptera punctata. The sequence goes on from JASPKZ010000467.1 coordinate 1,164,561, forward strand.
GGCAATACGACTCTAAAAGTCATTTGTTCTCCGATCAAATATTAACTGGTGGCTTGGTGGCATATATAGCCGAGTTTATTTTGAAATAAAAGGCCTTTTCTTGATTGTTTAACGGTGACATTTCAATTTGTTTTCTGTACTCACTTTTAATGTCTGTTGAATCCACACATGTCGTAGGTCGAAGTGTATTATCTTGAAATTGAACTTTTGTGTTTATTCACGAAAAACCGTCATATTCGTTGGTCTTATTTTTATTTGTACTTAAATACAAACTTACGTATGAGTACGAAACGACATAACTTTATATTTCACCGTACAGACGCAATGAATAAAAAAAAATGTTAAGTTCGATACACAATCAAATACGGTACAAGTAATATGCTCACCAATAACTCGCTGCTCTACTAAAGACAACTGCACACTACGAGGTCAGAGCTGAACTGAAATTCATAGACTATCATTTTTGTACTAGAACAGCCAAAACTATAAGATAACATTTACCTTGAATATTGAGGGAAAATCACAGTAAACCTCTGTCAGGTTGATCGGGTCCAAGATTACTTCCTTATATCTCGGAAACGAGTGTCCAACGCTATCGTTTGAACTAAGCTCGCTCGAAAATGTTATTTTAAACGCCAAAAAACAGGCGAAAATGTCTAACTGACTTGAGAAATCGTCATCTTGTTATCTGTGATATTAAAAACATATATTTACTTTCTCAAGAGAATTTTGTTAATTTTAATTTTGTTACTACCTAATTTCACACATACGCCTATTTGTAGGTCTACAATTTTTAATATTTTCTAAAAATAAAAATGGAGGATATGTTTAATAAACATATTTCCTATTGTATATGAGTACATCAATATAATTTAAATAATGCAAGACCTTGTGACCTTTATCCAGTTTTGAAATTGAGAAAGCGAAGGGAAATTAGTATAATACCTCTATTTCATAAAATGTAACCAAGCTTTGGAAAATTACACTCTTCTTTGGAGTTTGAAGTTCTAATTAATGGAAGTTTTATATTATTTCACGTAAGGTATGACTAAAACGTATTCTAGAAAATCATACGAGATATGTTATCTAGATAATCATGCGTCACAATAAATTATTATTAATTCACTGACACTATCGGGCCCGGAGGTTCATGACAGCGCGGTCATTTGCTCTCCATACATCCATATTCTGAGCTAATATTTTAATTCACATCCCTCAAATCAAGATAATGTTATTCTCCCACCTCATTTTTGGTTTACCTATTGGACGCATCTCTATTGCTTTTCTTACAATGTTTACCTATTGGGCGCATCTCTATTGCTTTTCTTACAATAAGTTTTTGTGCCCCTCTTTGATTCCCAATTCGCGCCATATGTTCTGTTCATCGTAGTCTACTATAGCTACTTAAATGTTTCCAATCAATGTTAATATCATTTTCCCACCTCATTTCTGACCTACCTACTAGGGGCATACTTTTACTTTTCTTGCAAGAAGTTTCCATGCTCTCTTTGATTTCCCATTCGTTCCATATGTTCTGCCCATTGCAGTCTACAATACTTATATGTTGTTATTATAACCTGTATGGTTTCTACTAAGTTCTTGGCACTTATTGTTATGTAGTTTCCTCCATTCGCCTGTTTGTTCAACTCTTCTTGATCCAAATATTGTCTTAATTGAAGAATAATCATATTACATAGGGGGTGTATTTACATGTTAATATTTTTTTAGAGAATTTGGGATAACAATAGTTCATGTAATGTAAAATATTGCACCATACTTTTCCGGATTGTGACTATGTTTATTTATTTTTTAATCTCATTCCTTTTATTATTAACGTTCTTAGTTATTTGAATTCGTTCCTTCTTCTATTTGACAAGTGTCCGTTCCTATTTAACAATGTATTTATGCATGTGACTACTTATTAATTAAATAATTGAAAAAGTAAATGAGTTATCTAATATTACAATGTTGAGTTGTTTTATCTGTTGTATAGTGGCTCAGGAGAGTCAAGGCCATTTGAGGTGATTGTTGTCACTGGCTAACAGATGACAGTAAAGGCGTCATATAATTGACGTAACAAAATCTCTCAACTTTATTTTAGTTATTGGGTTCGTTACTTCTCATAATTATCAGTTGTCCTTAAGAGTCTGAGCGGACTCCATTTCAAACTCTACACTTCTAATCTCTAATTGAACCCGGTCCTCTGGGATAGATGAACTTAATGTTGATCACCTGAATCCAATAGCATAACTTAGCAACACTCGCCTTAAAAATGAAGCGAGAGGGATGATAAGAGAAAAACGGTCATTATTTATCACCGAGTGCAAATTTGCCACAGATTTTGTCCAGGTGTGTTGTTTGTAGTCGGTTCCCAAGATTTACCTGTCAGCTATCCGCATAGTTAGATTTAATATGTACGTTTTGACGCATGCAGCATTCTACAAGTTTCCTATCGTGCCACGTCATTCAATCTGATGGATTGTTTATTTTTATACTTAATTTTACTAGGAATGTATTTCCTAAATAATGTTTACTTGTCAATAATCCTGTCATAAACAATATTCATAGGTTTGTCTATTATTTTAGACGTAGTCAAATGTGTAAACAAGAACATTTTTATAACGGGAATTATTTTTTCTGACTATTTAACTCATGCCCCAAATGGGAGTCAATGACCAATCACATTTCAATGATTTTTTATTTACAACCAATCACAATCGTGTTTCGCCTAGAATTTACCAACTAAAGTTTATTATAATAAAGAAAGCACCTCCTTTTTAACATTCTGAATAGGTCATAGCATTATTTTGCAATGACTGGCTCTCCAAGAAATACGGCTACCAGATTGTATGTATAGCGCATGAATGTCAACACATAGCGCATGCGGGAGTTAATATAAAAACATTTGTAGCAATTGATTATACCACAAAAAAAACACTGTTTGCACTTTCTTAAATATATTATTTCCCATGTAATAACATTCCAGAAAAATATAATTGTCATATTTACATCAAAGGTCATCAGTAAGGCTAGGATTCGTATGTAAATTACATATTGTTTCCCTTTGCTTATACGCAGCTAAAATTATAAATGTCCACGAATGAGGAACTTCCTTATCAAATATCAAAAGTTATCATTACATATTTTACATATTTCATCATAATTACATATTTTTACATATTTTAATATTTTTTATGTAAAACTACATATTCTGTCTCATAATTAAGAAAAAAATTCATAAGCGGAATAACATTTTAAACTATCTGTATGACAGTATTTTATTCACACTAAGAAGTCAGCTATCCAAAAGCTACAAAAAAAAGTCAAGGAAGAATTCCATTCAACTGACACCATGGTAAGGTCTAGATAGTGATTATTTATGAAAATTAGAACAGAAAAGAAAAATAAATTCTGCTAGAACTAAACAATATGCATCCTAAAATAGAATTTACGGAAGAAATATAACTTAATAACAAAATAAACTATATAGACCTTACCATAATGAAAAGCATAGAAAAAAAGAAACTTGAAATAAGTATTTTCCGCAAATCTACAAATAATATGCTCACCATTAATAACAAGTCTAGACACCCATATCAACATAAAATCAGCACAATTAATAGTTTAATCAACAGAATGTTAAAACTACCCTTGAGCAAAACAAATTATAACAAAGAACTACAATATCTTAAAAACATGGCGAAAAGCAACGGATTCAACAAACAAATCATTGATAAGCTTATAAATTAAATTGTACCTGTTGGTAGGTGCCGTCGTCCTCAATTTTGTTAAAATATTGTATACAAAATTAACTGGAGCGTTTTCAGAAGTTATCTTCCATTTTCTGCAGGTTGAGCTTCCGCTACTCGTTGTTGCTCAACCTGCAGAAAATGGAAGATAACTTCCGAAAGCGCTCCAGTTAATTTTATATACAATACTTTAAAAAAGTTGAGGACGACGGCACCTACCAACAGGTACAATTTAATTTTTAACTTTCATCACATGACTTCACCTCAACGGAATTTGATATGAATTTTACTAATATTGAAGCTTATAAAGAAACAAAAAAGAAAAAAAAATGACGCAAACAATATAACAAAACTTGAAAGAGAATCTAATAATAACAAAACATGGGTAACATTAACATACACAGGAAATGAAACCACAAAACTAGCCAGAACTTTGAAAAAGATAAATAAAAACATTAACATAGCTTATAAAACAGGGAAACAAATTAAACAACATAATATACAATGGCATAGAAGAACACAACAAATTCAACAACAAGGGAGTCTACAAACTAACATGTAAAGATCGTAATCAATTTTATATTGGCAGGACAAGCAGAAATTTCAATACAATATATAAAAAACACCTAAAAGATTTCATACACGAAATCAAGCTATGCTAAACATCTCATTAACGCAGGTCATCGAATGAACACAATTGAAAATACTCTCACGATAATCCACCGAGAAAACATTCCAGCTAGGATAAATATATTTGAAGACCTTGAAATTATAAAGGAAACAAACAACACCTCACTTCTTAATTCTCAATTCTCAATTTCATTTTAACTTTCATCATATGACTTCACCTCAAGGAATTTGATATGAATTTTATTAGTATTGACAATAAATAGAACATTGAATAATAAAACGCATAAACAAACACAATTAAAATTTTATAAAACAATGGCAATCCCTGTCCTTTTGTATGGGAGTGAATCTTGGATTATTATCACTACCAAACAAGAAAGTAAAATCCAAGCAGCCGAGATGAAATTTTTAAGAAGAGCAAAAGGATGCACTATAGAATGGACCAGATAACAAATGAGGATATCCGTGAAGAACTGCTGATCTCCATAAAAGAGAATATATTTAACAACAAGATTAAATGGAAAGAACATGTAGAAAGAATGGAAGAAAGTAGATTACCAAATAAAATCTTACATTGTTTTCCGAGAGGAAGAAAAGATGGTCGGACGTCCTCGGAAGAGATGGTCTTAGATATGTTAGTGAAGACGGAACAGGCAACTAATGCCTAAACCAGGAAGTGAAGAAGAAGAAGAAGATCAAATGCACGATTTATCCAAATTATTATTATTATTATTATTATTATTATTATTATTATTATTATTATTATTATTATTATTATTATTATTATTATTATTATTATTATTATAATTTCAGATGAAGTGCCTCTTCACTTGATGACGTAATTTAATGAATTTTAAAATTATGTAAAATAGTAACAGGTCTAAATTGAGTATTTATGGATTGTGCACTTTTAAACGTCATAAAATGTTATCATGGATATTCTCTTGAATTCTGTTAAAAGTGATTTTTCCGCATCGGGTGTAACTTAATACAAGTTTTTCCATGTCAAGACGCGGAAACGTCTGAACATTGATTGCATTCAAGCACGATCAAACTGAGGCTTCTATAGCTCTTGGAATAAGCCCTCTAGTTAATAGAAATCGCGTTTTAATTATACGAAAAGTAATTCGTTTTTCTCTCAGATGTCAATTTTCTCGCGCACCCCCTCGCCTCAAACGTGAAGAGGGTGCCAGAAGGCTGTCACGCGAAGGACCGGCGCGGAGCGAAGGTTTATAGAGTTCCACGTGAAATCGTACGGCTTCCACAAGTTTCATTGCACGTTTTCAAGTGACTACTCGTGTTCTGTGTGCGTACTATACAGTACTCTATTCATAGTGATTAGTTATAATAATAAATGCGAGGGGAAAGAGCGTTAACCAATTGAAAATTATTGAGTAATATTAAAAGAAATACTGAGTAAAGCGTGATTTAAAAAATCTATTAAGCAAAATTATCAGTAGTACTTATTTTAAAAATAGGGGACTTTTTACGAGTTGGCACGAGAAATAATAGGATAGGCTACTGTAATTTAATAATATTGAAAATTTTATAAAGCAAGAAGGAAAATAAATTATAAATTGTGCTACCGTTAACAAAGTGTACACAACTCGAACAGAAATAAAATATTAATTTTAATAATTTATGTATAGGCCGTTTTCTTGTAAAACAACATCTAAATTTACATATTGTAATGACTATAGCGAAAAACACAAAATTAGTAAAATGTTCAACTTGCCAAATGCTAGAAGAACTAAAGGATTTATTAGACTTTTTTCTTTCCTTATTGTAATTACTAACCCGACAGCACTTGATTAAATTATAACAAATTGTAATTTAAGTTCGTGTTGTCTCGGAGCTGGCTCTGGAATTAAGCTGAGGCCCTACATGTCTCTGTGTGATAAAAAAAGTATGTGTGTGATCCAGAATTACAAATCCCTTGCCGACAGGTTGTGTCCCTGTAAGGCGCGAGGGACGTGGGGGCATGTAAGTATACCTATAGAGGGAGAGGTTAAACTAAGGAAGAAAGAGAGAGAGAGAGAGAGAGAGAGAGAGAGAGAGCAACGAAAATCTATTTATAAAATTATATCTAACAGAGGTAAATTGTCCCAAATTAGGGCAATATTCGTGTAATATATTTTAAAATGGAAATTGAAATGCTGTTTTGTCACGTACGCTTTTATTGTAAGCAATAATTTTATTGCTAACCACGAAAGACATAGTCAATAGAATAGCATAAACATTATTTTTCACGATAGGCGATATTGTGCCTTAATTTAAACAATTATATAATTAACTTTATTTTCAAAATTTATAAATGTAAAATTAACTCTATTTTTTTGTTATATTTTACGTATACTCTATAGGCCTATATCCATAATACTGATTACTTACTTACTTCCTCACTGGCACTATCGAACCCGTAGGTTCATGGCCGCGCGGACATAAGCTCTCCATACATCCCTATCCTGAGCTAATGTTTTCCAATCACTCCCTGTATAATCTACTTCCCTCAAATCATAGTTAATATTATTCTCCCACCTCATTCTTGGTCTACCAACTAGGCGTTTTCCCTCTGGCTTTCCTACAAGAAGATTCCATGCACGTCTTTCATTCCCCATACGCGCAACATGTCCTGCCCATCGCAGTATATCTGGCTTCCTATAAAGACCATGTAGTTCACTGTTATGTAGTCTTCTCCATTCCACCTGTCTGTTCATCTCTCTTTGGTCCAAAAATTTTCCTAAGAACTTTATTCTCAAATACTCGTAATCTCATTTCCTCCCTTAAAGTAAGAGTCCATGTTTCGCACCCATATAATATAACTGGTAGAATAATAGTTTTATATATTTTCAGTTTAATGTTTTTTTAAAGGAGTTGGGGCACAAAAGTCTCTGCAATGTATAATAGCACGCATTTCCAGAATTGAGCCTATGTTTAATTTCTTTTTGCATCTCATTCCTATTTGTAATTATTGTTCCTAGGTATTTGAATTCAACCACTTCCTCAAAATTTCCCTCATTTGTTATTATCTGTTCATTTCCATTATATAATGCATATTACATTTGCTAATTAAGTCAAGCAATAAAATTAAATTGATCCATAATTTTTACCGTAAATCATTTTTTTTCTGAATTTACTGTCCTTACTCTGATTCCTGTCCACCGCTGTGGTCTCAGGGTAGCGTGCTGCCTTGTCACGCAGCGAGCCCGGGTTCGATTCCCGGTCGGGACAAGCTTCCTGGGGGAGTTTTTTTTCGGGGTTTTTCCTCACCAAATGTCTGGAAGCTTTGAGGCCCAAACGGTCCCCGAACATCATCTGGCCATCATCATCATCATCATCCTTATAATCCGCCGGTGTGGAAAGCAACGGGAAGCTACCACACCTATAGGCCTAATTCTCTAGTAAAGCTGCAAGCACAGCATGAAAATGTTATGATTGCAGTGAAAGACCTGCCCTAGGGCAGAACACTGTAAATAAAACTCTGATTCCTAATAGCTGTATTGAGAAACAGTAAATTACAGTATTTTAAATATCGGTATTCCTTAGTAAAGTAAATACGAATATATCAATGGATCAAAATAGATCTTCGTCGAAAACTTCCTCAAACCATTTTATAGTTGAGTATAAAAAACATGCATGTGATCTGAAGAAAAGGACAACAATTTATTTCAAATTAGTTTACTATGAATATGAATTATAGAAAATGAAGAAAATAAAGTAAATAAATTTCAGGCTATTTGTGGAACCATAAAAAGAACCTTAGGTCGGAAAACAAGGGAAGATACGAAACTTAAATTATATAAAACAATGGCTGTTCCTTTGTTGTTGTATGGAAGTGAAAATTGGATAATGAAATCAAGGGATAAAGCAGGATACAGACTGCGGAAATACTGTTTTTACGTAATGTGAAAGGATGCACAAGAGCGGATAGAATAAGGAATGAAACTATACGAGAAGAATTAAATATATATAAAATTGAAGATAAAATCAGCGAAAATAATAAGAAATGGACAGAACACTTAATGAGAATGAACAACGAAAGAATACCAAAAAGAACCTTCCTGTATAATCCCAGAGGAACAAGAGATGTTGGCCGACCACGTAGAAGATGGACTCCACTTTTAACTTCGCCGGAACAGGCTGCATGGCCTAAACCTTGTAGTAGAAGAAGAAGGATGAATATATTATTTTAAAAAAATATGGAATACGTGAAGAAGCAAATTAATATTCTTCGCTCGATGCCGCTTTCATTGAGAGGTTTACTGTAAGCAGATTACCGTGAAGCTGTGCAAAACCACAAAACACTGAACTTGTAACGGAACTGGTTTTGGTTATAAACGTTAATATTAGAACAAGTGAAAGTCGTGGGAAATAAAAATATGATTTATTTTAAATTAATTTTATTAATATTAACGATATTTATTACGAAAAAATACTCTTAGAATGCATAGAAGTCGTCACCTTTAAGAATAAATTGTTTTTATTATTGATTTAACACTCCTCACTGAAGGATAAATTATATTTGAGGGGAAACAGTTTCGCCTAGACCGAGACTCGAACCCGGGACCTTTGGCTTGCCGGGCCTAATGCTCTACCGAGGCGAGTTGCGATCTAGACGCAACTGTTAAATCAAGAATAAATTGTATTTAGAACATTTTTTTAGAAATTATAAAAAAAATTGATTATCGAAGAAGATCTTTCAAAAATTTATTCATAACCTAATCTGCGTTCGTCTGTGTATATTCAATGCCCAATCAAAATAGTTTAATAAAAAGACAATAGGATATTTGTTTACGTTATATTTTTATAAATAAATTACGAATAATATTAAAATGATGGAAATATATTTTAGGACTATTTATCGGGCAAAGATGAAAGAGTATGTTCTATAATAAATTTAACGCGAGAATAATTCTTGTGAAGCTCAATTAATATTTATATGACCAATTTATTCCATTGGAACCCATGCCCGCGTTTCTCGACAGTTATATTTTTACAGTGAAAGATACTTACATTTTCGACCATGGCATCTCTTTTAATCTGACAATATCTTTGATCTTTCCGATATGCGATTCTTGTGGCAGCAATATCAACGTCGACATATGCACATGACGAATGGAATTTAAAATAAAATCTTATTCTGAATACGTTATTTGTGGATATTTGCTATTAAAAAGAAAAAATGGTCAACGCTGTATTATTTGCGAACTTTTGTTAAAACATCCCTAAAACTATTTAAATATGAATAAACTTCTCCCAACTTTCGAAAATCATAATAAAATAGTTTAAATTTATTATTTTGTTTAGAGGCTTCATTTCGCTTCGAATAGATTCTTACAGGTTTTACTTGGTTTTCTAACATTAACAGAATTTACTTATTATTTTTACCATCTTAATAATGGCGAAACACATGAAAATTACCGTTACAATTTTCCACAAGTGTTTTAAGCAGTTAAAAATATTTTAGTCGTTATATATAAAGGGTCCACCGCTGTGGTCTCGAGGTAGCGTGCTGCCTTGTCATGCAGCGGGCTCGAGTTCGATCCACGGTCGGAGAAGTTTTTCTGGGTGAGGTTTTTATCGGGGTTTTTCCTCACATGTAAGACAAATGTCAGGAAAACTTTAAGGTCCAAACGGTCCTCGATATTATATGGCCATCATCATCCTTACCATTATCATCATCATCCTTCACCGGTGTGGAAAGCAACGGGAAGCTACCACACCTACAATTCCCTAGTAAAGCTGCTAGCATAGCATGAAAATGCTATGATTTCAGTGAAGGATCTGCCTTCGGGCAGAATTACTATGGATGGATATACAAAGCAACTATACAATTATTATAAAAATACATTTAATTTTAGTTCAATTTTATATTACTTAAATTATGTTTTTTTTCTGGATTTTGGGCATTTAGAAAAATATTTATACTGTTGTATTAATGTCCCGCGCTGTAGCCAAATGGTTAAGGCAAAATGCCTTGGCGCAGAGCTATGGGACTTGCGCTGGTTCGTGTCTCCATGGGGGAAGAAATTTTGTCATGGAATTTCGCCCAGTGTGGGACCGATGCATCGTGAGGAATTTGGGTAGCTACAATAAGTAGCGGCTCCAGGTTAAGAAAATTAACTATAAGTCTGGGGCCCAACTTGCTGACCATGTGTCACCCCTTCACTGGCTGGATGATCGTCTACCTCTGTGATTAACACATGTGGGTGTGAGGCCACCAGCCGGATGGTAGGTCAAGGGTCTTTCAGGAGTTTAGTTTTTGTCTTATTAATATTAATGTTCTTTTTTCTTTGTAATTAGGGTTATCTCTTATATTCTAGTGTACACCTTCAAGTAGTATGCCAAAAATTTAATAGAGAATTTAATAATACAGCTAAGTAATTGGTCTTACGAATTATGAATATTAATTACAACATCCAAAATTCGAAAATAATTATTAATATAGGTATAAGAATGGACCGTTTTAAAATATTAAACATTGCAATGTATGCTGACGATGTGTTATTATTCAAGAAAATTAAAATAATTTGCAGTCTCTTTACATCAATTAAATCAGTTATGCAAAGAATATAATTTTAAAATATGAAAAAAAAATGGCATTTTGGGGAAACGAACATATAAGATAAAAAATCGTAATATACAATAAACCTCTGAACATACCTCTCTAATTATTTGGGTTGTAATTTTACTATAAACACAAAAAACTGCAAGAGACATAAAAATGAAACCGTCGAAATTTCAAATGATATGCGGAATTACATACAGTATTAAAGAATAAAACAAGAAGAGATACTAGACTGAAGTTTTATAAAACATTGGCAGTTCCTGCATTACTTTATGAGAGCGAATAATGACCAAAAAATTACAAAGTAGAATAAAAAGCGCAGAAATGAACTTCCTTACAAGAACAAAAGGCTGCACAAGATTGGATCGGATAAAGAATGAAGATATAAGAACAGAGTTAAATATATATCCATTGAATGAGAAAATCAAAGAATATAGAGAGAAATGGTTTACACATGTAGAAAGAATGAATGTAACAAGATTACCAAGAGCAGCATTCAACTACAAGCCAAGAGGTTCAAGGAATATAGGAAGGCCAGTGAAAAGATGGACAGAACAACTGTGAGGCGGAACAGGCATTTTTTGCCTAGCCCGTGAAGTGAAGAAGAAGAAGAAGAAGAAGAAGTAAGAAGAAGAAGAATTATGAATTTATATTAGCTATTTTGATTTAATGTTTTATTTAAATGTTTATTAAATATTTTTTCAGAATTTATTGTGACATATTGCCAATATTTTAAAATTGTTGAAAGGGTAGTTCAATAGGGAGAAAGAAAAACTATAAAAATAGCTCCCTTTAAAACAATCGTATACCTGCTTTCGGTAATAAATTAATAAATAAACTTATTAAACTACACTCTTCGGTTACTTTATAATGAACATGTTTAGAGGATTCAAGAAGATATTCTATTCACAGCTTACGTCTTAAAGCCCGTTCGATCTGCTCATTGAACTCAATTCCACCTTTTCTAGAGAATCCTGTTGTATCAGTGCTGAAATTCCTTCATTAGATATTCGAATCGGCCGTTTTTTTTTCTTTTATGTATATTCGCTTACAATACAAAAAGAATGTATATTCCTCCATTACTTTTTAATTTTTTCTTTGTCTCTGTAATGACTACTATTTTTTTTTTCCTTTTTAGTTTATCATTAAGTTCTTCTCCCTTTTTATTATTATTATTATTATTATTATTATTATTATTATTATTATTATTATTATTATTATTAACAAAATTTATATTGGGCACAGGAAAATGTTGTATACACTTAAAACCTATTGAATAAATTTATTATTATTATTATTATTATTATTATTATTATTACCTCTAATATTACAGCTATCGATTCTGAATCTATATTTTATCCCAAGTTGTTTGTCCTTGGCATGCCTTTGTACGTGTCCAGTTAATCAAAATTCTTCGCTTGTGGATTAATCCCGTAAGTAGGACCCTCCTGCATATTCCGCATTGATTCCAGGAGATAATATGACTTAAAACTTAGGTTAGGTTTTATTTCATGAAATATCTGTATGCGTTTACATACAGATGGGGCCAGTAAATCTAGCACTTGATGGTATGCAAGCGACACTCTAGACAGGCAGACGAGTTCATGCGCCTTCTTGGCCACACCTATATCTGTGCCTATAGACAAACGCTCTGTGTTGTGAATAGTAAGTTAACGCAACTGAAAATATTTTGCTTCTTTAATTGCGGTATTTACTGTCTTACATTGATTTTACTACAAATTTACTTTTAATTACCATATCCTAATAACTTCCTAAAAATGTAAATTTTAGCCTTTATTGACATTTACACACCATTCCTAATACTATACATATTTACCAGTGGTGGATCGTGAGTTCTAGACTAGGTGGATATTAAAAAATAAACGTGTCTTATACCGTATGTATATATAGATGGAGCTCGAAATGCCGTTAATTGGCCCGAAAATAAACGTCACTAGGCGTAAGCCGCATCCTTAAAATTCGAAGATAAAACAATAAGTAAGGCACGCAAATAAGCCGAACTCGGACTGAGATAAGCAAAATTACCATAAATATTTATTTTAAATTAATGTATTATTATAGATAGGAATGAACTGGAAACTCCACCTGGAATTCCCAAGCAACGGTACTACATCCCTTTATATGGAGTTGCCAATTGACACTACTAGGAAGGCCCCTAGCAATTTAAGAAGACTGTTGATGGGAAAAGGCGCAGGGAAGGGCTGTCGTTTTCAATTCCATCGTTTGTACTAAAATTAACTACCTACAGCTCCAGTAGAATATATTAAGCTAAGAACCAAAGACGACTATTTAATTTTAAAACTTTATTTATAACTTTAAAGTGAATGACTACTTTTATCTAACAACACTATTTTCAGATCATTAGTAATTCAGGTTTTTACAGCCTTAAGCCTGGTCTACACGTAACGTTTTGTCGTCAGTCTTGCATGATCAAATAAGACTGACACAAAAATCGTGAGGCTACGCTACTCACACTTGAACTCAGTCTTTGGGTCAGTCGTTACCCTACCTTACTGACTACATCAGACCTTACCGACTGCATCAGAAGACTGGCACGCAAACTAAACGCGTTGACGCTTTTATTTTCGCACACTCTTTACGGCAAACTGTTCGAAATGAGTTGATGTATATATATTTTTTTTTGTGACGGACTCTTTACTTGCTTTACCATCCACTTCTGTATATTTACTAACAAAGCGGTGTAAGCTTGGTTTTTCTTATCTGTATTTCTGCAATCCTTCGATTTCACGTGCCAGAGGCAAGGAACACTATAGTACAGTTCTATGAATTCCCTGAAAAATTTATGAGACCAGTGTCGTAAATCTGATGTAATTTTTTCCGTCACTGTACATAGTGAAAACACTATAGTTAAAACCTCCAGTATCGCCAAGAAAAGACTTGGCAGAAGAGCGAAGTTTGACCGATTAGACTGACATTCTTCTACATGCACCTACTTGTCCGCCGTCTTGCTTGTACACAAAGATCCAGTCCATCAGTCAAACCTGATTCAGTTCATGCAAAACGTCCAATTTGCCGTACACACGAAACGTTTAGTTTGACAAACTTGGCATGATCATGCAAGACTGATGACAGAAAAACGTTACGTGTAGACAAGGCTTTACAGTCATTTGAATATTTTAAGGCCCAATTTGATTCAGTTGGATTAATAACTTTAACTTATTGGGCAAGTCGTTGTCTTATAATTCCGTTTGGCTTAACCGCGTGAGACTTTTGAAAAATATATTTTTACGTGGTGGATTTCCAGCCTGTTGGCATCCCTTTCCCTTAGAAGGTTGCCTTCTCCTCGGCTGACGAGAATCCTCTTCTCGGTTTTATTTTCGGAGTTTTCCTTTTCCTACACCCTTACCAATACTCACACTTGGGTAAAGTGTGTTGAGGCTTTATATAGACAGCCATGTCTAGATCCGCCGTATTCAGTTAAAGCAGGGCCACCTCTTGCAGGATCACGTACGGATGGTCTGGTTATAGCTTCATCAGAGATAGGACGACCAAGAAAGCACTGGCTCAACAGATGTGAGATCGGAACAGGTAAAGATCTAATCTGTGAAGGATAATGATGATGATGCTGACGATGATGATGAACTTATTGGGGATATTGTAGATCTTATACTTTATTAATTGCTCATGTGCTGTGTTCATCAGGTTTACTCTGTTTGGCAAGTAGTTGCAATTCATAACTGAGCGGAAAACGGCCAAAAAAAATTGTTCAGAGGCCTCTTATTTCAAGCTTGAGGCTATTTTACGTGCCGTAAATCACGAGTCACGCGGTTTTTATTTCCTTTCCGAAGGAAGACAAGTACACGATTTTTACGCCCTTAAAAATTCTTCGACACCTGCAGGATGTCCATTAGTACCGAATGTTATTTTGAAGGTTATTAATTTAATGGTTTAACTTAAAGCTTTCGCAGTTACACATAAGTAAATGTAATCAGTTAATTAATCAGTTAAATTTAAATTTTGGTTTTATAAGATTTTTAAATTTTCAGTTTCATAGAAATGACAAAGAACTGCACCCAGTTGTAGTTGAAGACACATAGAAATATATTGTCTGCGAGTCGTCTTACACTATTTTTAATCATAAAATGATGCAGATTCATTTCTCACTTCATTCGATTCAATGATCGAAAGAAAAAAAAAGCAGTGCCATTTACTAAGTTACATCTGTGGTTAGTCTATATACTTAATGGATTTAGCACTTGGCTCTGCTTGACAAAAGAAGTTTATAAAAGTTACTCTCTTTAAACGACAACAAACTTCATAGATAGCTGTATAATCAAACTCGACATAATAAAAGTGCACTTAAGAAAATTGCAGGTAAAGAAGTTCATCCCCTAGCATCTTAATAGATAATGACATGACGTACATCCATTAAGATAAAGACACTAATATTGAGACAAGAGAACATTGTGTGAAAGTTTTGGACAAATTTTCAGTTCACGTGTTCTGCAGCAGTTAGTGTGGTGAGACACGGTACTTTGTTAATTCAATTATCCAAAGCTGCTCCGACAAAATGGACACGTAAGTCTTCAACATGCTTTTATGTAAAATACTGTGCAAATCTTTTCATTAAGTGTTATGTTCTATAGTTGTTCAAGTGGGATTTCAGCATTCAAAAAGTGACTGAGATAGTTTACAATTATTATTATTATATTTTCACAAGTGGCTTTGCTAAAACAAGTTGATTTATTTAACTAATTAAATCTCTGTGCTGAAATCACGTCAAAATATAGGCAGATTTTATTTCACAATTTCTCTTAGGAGTGATATTATGATTTATAACTTGAATTCGCGTCTATATTATGAATATAACAACAATACGTAGACAGTAGGCCTAGGCCTAAATAATGTAGATTTCTAAAGAAACATGGCAAAAGTTTATATTATTTTTAATTCTAATAGATTTAGATATATAGGGAAGTTCGGGTAATGTGGACCCTTCTGTTTGAGTGTATCCTGTTAATATCTTCTTTAATTGGTGCTGCCCTCGAACAGAAAATATTTTAACTTCTTCCCCTCATCAAATTTGACGGGTTCAAGGCCAATTTCTTTTATTCTTTGTGTGAAGGATTTATTTGTGATATTTATGAAAATTACCACTTTAAAATTTTTTCAAGCTAAAAATCAATTCTTAATTTCTGCTATTGAATATTACAAATGTTGAAAAAACTCCTAAATATATTATATTACGTAGATGCTGTTTTAATATACTGAAGGATTTGATTTGATATTAAATGACATGGTGACTGTATAAAATAATTAAACACAACAAAGGACCTGGGTACACTTTATACGAATACGCATATTTTATCAATGAATCTGTAAAAAACCATTCACTTAATTAATTTTATTTAATATCCTTATAATCAAAAATAATTTTTCAAAACATTAAATAAATATCAACGCTTTTTATTATGATCAGTCATAAATATTTTCGGATTAATCTGTGCCTGTCTGTATAAATTAATAGAGGAAATAAACTCAAAAATAGACTAAAAGCTAAGGTGGACTCTGGGGTCCACTTTATCCGAATATGGAGGTAATGTAAAAAAGTTTATAAATTATGAAGATGTTTCCATATTTGAACAAAATAACAATGCTATTTCATAGTTACAACACTAATGATAATCACTGTAATTAATTAAAAAAAGAAAAACAACAAATTCAAAACAGGGGTCCAAATTAACCCAAGTTCCTCTAATTATTTAATTCACCAAGGATATTAACTTTTTAAAAACACAGTCCAATTGCATTAATGAGTTGCCTGTAAAGAGGAGTAAAATAGCTCATATATACGTAGGCCCTATATATAAAGTGATCCCCACTACAGGACTTAAGACTCCTTTGGGGTAGTAGGATGTTAAGGTTCCCACCTTTCTAGACAATAATACGACATGTCAGCCGGGTTGTCAGCTCTGCATGATTGCCGTCTTTACCCCAGAACAAGCCTCTGGTATTCATTTCCGTCAGAGGCTAAGTAGACTCAAAGGCCGTGATGCCATCAGAAGATATGAGTCAGTTTAAAAATCCTGATCTCACCGGAACTCGATCCCTCAATCTTCCGCTTGTCCATGTAACACACACACACACACATATGTATGAACCCGTGGGTTCAGGATTTTTAAACTGACTCAAACTTTCTGACGACATCATGGCCCTTTGGTCGACTTAGCCTCTAACGGAAATAAGTACCTGACGCTTGTTCCTGGAATAAAGGCGGCCGTCACGTAGAGCTAAGAACTCGACTGACATTTCGTGCTATTATCTAGAAATGTGGGAGCCTTAATTTCCTACTACCCCAAAGACCTTTTAAGGCCTGTACTGGGAGGATCACTTCACTTTATATATAGGCCTATATATATATATATATATATATATATATATATGGTGTCCCATTCAAACTTCTCACATTTTAATTAATCATAACTAACAAAGTATGCGGAATTATGAAATGAGGCCGGTATTAAACGAAGCAGAAACTCAAAGAATTTTCATTGCCACACACTAAAACACCTCTATATGTGCACCATTAGTAACACGAACAATATCAAGTCTGTATTCGATTTCGTGCCATGTTATGTCCAACATGTCCATTGATACTTTTGCAATTGGTAAATCATGAAGATCTTGTACAGGCTCCAGTGTGGTGGGGCTCCAGCTTGCTGAAAGATTACTTGGGGTTGCAGATTAGCTACTTGGGGGTACAAGAACTGTGCAACATGTCTTGGTATACCCGGCCAGTTATTGACTTCTCATGGGAGAAAAAAGGACCTATAATCCTGTTCTTCATCAGGCCGCACCAAACGTTTACTTTTGGGCTATCCCGGATGTGTTCACGGTAAACGTGTGGATTTTGCGTACCCCAGATTCTTATATTGAGCCGATTAACAAATCCTGATACATCGTCAGAAAACAAGACGTTTCCAAGAAATTGAGGGTCAATAGCGAATGCCTGCCGTGGTGGCCTGTCATCTGGCTTTATTTGTTGAACAATTTGCACCTTGTAGGGGTACAAACGAAGCCGCTTATGAAGCACTCGATGCACAGTTAATCTCGGCACATTGAACTGTCGGGAAGCTTGGCGAATTGATTTTTGTTGACTTCTCTGAAATCCTGCTCTAATTTCTTCAATATTTCTTTTGAAACACGTGTACGAGCACCTCCTGATTTTTTTAACGCTTCCAATCGCCAGAAACTTCTCAAGTCATGCCTTAATGGTCTTCCCATCAGGTGCATTTCCTCCATATTCTCTCCGGTAATTTCTTTGCACTATAATTATTGACTTCGACTTGGCATACCAGAAAACAGTTTTTTGTGCTCGTTGCTGAGGAGTCGCCATTTTGTTTTATGTCATTATTGTCCAACATGCGACAGATGAAATAACTTCAACAATGAAAATAAAAATTCTTTGAGTGTCTCTTTCATTTCATTTCATAATTCCGCATACTTTGAGAGTTATGGTTAATTAAAATGTGGGAGGTTTGAATGGGACACGGTGTAGGCCTATATATATAATATATCCATCCATAGTAATTCTGCCCGAGGGCAGGTCTTTCGCTGCGATCATAGCATTTTCTTGCTATGCTTTGCAGCTTTACTAGGGAATTATAGTTGTGGTAGCTTCCCGTTGCTTTCCATACCAGTGAAGGATGATGATGATAATGATGATGATGGCCGGATGATTTTCGGGGACCGTTGGACCTTAAGCTTCCTTACATTTGTCTTACAGGTGAGGAAAAAACCCCCAAAAAAATCTCACCCAGGAGCCTGTCCCGTCCGGGAATCGAACCCGGGCCCGCTATGTGACAAGGCAGCACGCTCTCGAGACCACAGCGGTGGACTATATATATATATATATATATATATATATATATATATAATGACTTTATTAAAATTGTGTGTTATTTGTGGATGCATTTAGCTTACGTACATTAAATTTAGTATGAGTTATTTTTTAAATAATTGAAGTTGGCCATCAATTACCTATACTGAGGGACAGTTTTCTCAACTTCCTTAATAAATAAGGATGTGAATTTTTAACTCAAGTACGAGGGCGGATCGGAAAGTAACGCACAATAATTTTTTTCTGCCTTGGTATTGCAGCTAGAATGTTGAAATTTCACAGAGATATAGTTTGAAGTTTTCACTACAGATGGTATTTTTTTCTCAGGTGCACCTCTTGCGAGAGAAGCTTGAACTATGCAACAAAGATGGCGCGCATGCTATAGTCGTCCACCTGTGAGGGACGGATCGGATCGGAAAGTAACGCACAATAATTTTTTTTAAAAGTTTAATAGTAAAAAAAAAGAGGAAAAAATCACAAATGAACTTACATCTTTTACCTACTTTTCGACATAGTCACCAACTTTCTCAACACATTTTTCCCATCGTGTTACCAGTTTCAATATGCCCTGTTCGTAGAAGTCCGTTTGGTTGGAGTGTAGCCATCTGCGCACTGCTGATGCCTGCTTTGTTTCGGGCGTGTAGTGGTACGCCCACGACTCATCACCTGTGACGATTCCTTCCCAGAAAGTAATCCTTGTGCGGGGTGTACCGCGTTAAGTGGTCCAAGCTTGCCATCATTCGCTGGCCCTTGTGGTCGTCTGTCAGGTTCTTAGGCACCCAGCGAGCACTAACTTTACGGAATTTCAAATTTTCATGAACAATATCGTACACCGCACCATAGGAAATGTTTGGCCCACAAAAATCGAACAACACTTCTCTGTACCTCACAGGTGGACGACTGTAGCATGCGCGCCATCTTTGTTGCATAGTTCAAGCTTCTCTCGCAAGAGGTGCACCTGAGAAAAAAATACCATCTGTAGTGAAAACTTCAAACTATATCTCTGTGAAATTTCAACATTCTAGCTGCAATACCAAGGCAGAAAAAAAGTATTGTGCGTTACTTTCCGATCCGCCCTCGTAGTTATTATTATGTCCTAGAAGTTTTATTAATGTGACTAATATTTTGAATGCAGGATGTCTGCATTTTAACTTCTAAACGTGATATATTTTCATGTAAAATATTTTAGGAATTACTCGTATTTTACTGAATCTGGCACAGGAGTTTCAGTATGTAGCAGGCAAAGTTCCCTAACATTTAATAGTCCTACCTCGAACAATTCGTTAGAAAAATTTTACCAACAGATTGAAAGATTCAAGATATCTGAAAATGTACATATTGTAAAGCTAAAGGTAGACCCTACCCCTAATTAATACATAAATTAATAAGGTCAGATATTATTGTGAGTTATTTTTTATTCCTCTTCAAACCCAACTCTCCTTAAATAAAATTTATAAAAAATATTTCATTTGGGCACTAAATTAAGTAATGATACAAGTCCGAATAGTCGAGTCATGTGGTTAGCGAGATCTAATCCCTCAACCTTAATTTCAGTATTATCTGCTACTTCTCGTATCAAAAAGCTACTCAATTGTCATCATGAAGTTAACCGTTACACCACAAAGGCGGTTTATATCGAAATTGAATCATATCCGGGGCTTTCCTTTTATTTAATTTTATGTAGGTATTTATCTAAGTAATTGAATTGTGAATTGTTATATATTTACTATTTGTAACAATTTCTTTAATAGTTTTTCAACAGTAGCTCATATAGAAATACTGCAATAGGTAGCTTATAACATTATAACATAAATGAATGTCTTTTAAATATATATTTTTATATTGAAACCCATTTACGCTATCATTTTATTTTGAGACGTTAGGTCATATCGCGGCAAGATATTTGGATGTATATCAATAGGTTGTATATGTCTGTTAAATGTAATCTTTACGTTCAATACAATTATTTTGAATTTATTTTTTAACATTAAACGCGGCAATGAACATAAACCCAATCTTGAGAAATAAGTAAAATCACAAAAGTCGTGAGGGAATTTCAAAATATGGAAGGAATAAATATTAATCCTATAAATGTTCAACTTCAATCACATTGCCTATCCCGAGATTTGAACCAAATATCTCTAAAACGTTATCATATTTTTTATTAATCACATACACCTTTGACATCTAAAGTTAAATAGCGTCTATTTATTCATTAATGTATTATTTATATTTTTCATTTAAATATTTTATTCATATTTTTATTTGTATTTTGTGATGCTATATTATGAAATGGTGAATGTGAAGAAATAGATCTTAGTAATGAAATTTGCCTTGAAAATTGAGGAAAACCAGGGGGAAAAAAAAAAACTTCAGTCAATTTGGTCGGAAGCAAAAACGTCCCGAATACTGGTCTCAAACGTTATACCGTTTGAGCCAAACCAACTGGTTCGGTAGCTTAATTTTATTTCACAGTACAATCCAGTCTCTAAATAATAAAACGCAATTTTTGTCAAAAGAATAATACCATGCTCTTAGCTCAAATATTAACAAAATAGTTTTATCAGTTATTATGGAAAAAAATAAATAAAAGTTGGATTTAAACTGTTTTCATTTTAACAACTTTCACAGGGACAAAACTTTCTGAAATTGGTAAAATAATTTATAAAAAAAAACAAAATGAAACAGGATTCAAATATAATTTCTCGTATAACTGAAAATATGAAGATCATGCAGCTTCATCAACCAGATACAGGTAATTAAAATTATTATCGATGATGTCCTTAATACATGTCAATATTTTTTTATCCAATGCCACCACATTGTCATTTCGACATTCTGGTATTCTCTCCTGGCATGGCGTTATTATAACCCACTTCTGAGGTTTGGGGCGCCTGGAAGGCGGAGTTACATACCCCGATGACGGTGGTAATGATGCGCCAGGAGAGGCCTTAATCCTAAATTTAATGAATATGTTAATGATGATAATGATAGCCAGCTGATGTTCGTGGACTGTTTGGGCCTTAAAGTTTCCTGACATTTGCCTTACAAAACCATCACCTGGAAACTTGTCCCGACCGGGGATCAAACCCGGGCCCGCTACATGACAAGGCAGCACGCTACCTCGAGACCACAGCGGTTACATGCCAATATAAAATCATTAATTTAACTTTTTTCCCCTAAAATTAGCATTGAAATTCAGATTTCCTGAATATTATTCAAGAGTACAGTATACGCGTCCATCATTGTGGTCTAATGGCAACGTCGTTCCCTCAGACATAGCGAGCCTGGGTTCGATCCCCGGTCGGAACAAGTTTCCTAACTGAGGTTTTTTCATAATTTTTACTCACCTGTAAGACAAACGCTAGGAAACTTTAAGGCCCAAAAAGTCCCCAAACCTTCTGACCATTTCAATTATCCATATCACATTCGCCTTCCTCACTGTGAATGGTATGTCTTGACTTAAATGTTCATGTTGTCTCACAGGTGGGCCTGATTTTGAGCCGATCAATCATTTAGGAAGGCCCTCAATGTCCTTGTGCGATAACATATCTATACAGGGTGTTTCATAAATGATGGCGCAAACTTAAATGGTTGAAAGTACACGATAATAGACGCAACAATGTCCCAGTAAACATGAGTCCGCAAACGAGCCGTTTGCGAGATAATTACGAATGTATGGTTACAAGCCGCCACTGACGTCATTGTTTGTAACATCGTACTAGGTGATTATCTCATTGGGCCACACATTCTTCCACCAAACCTTAATGGATGGAGGTACCTTAGGTTTCTGCGGCGTCATCTTCCAGGATTGCTTGAGGATGTTTCCCTTCAGCAACGTCGGAGTTTGTGGTACATGCATGATGGAGCTCCGGAACATTTTGCTGTTGCTGTGAGACGGCATCTAACGCGCAGATACGGCCAAAGATGGATAGGTCGAGGCGGATCTGTACCTTGGTCTCCAAGATCACCTGATCTAAATCCTTTGGATTTTTATGTCTGGGGTCACCTCAAAAGCGAAGTGTACAGTACACCCGTTAACACGATTGAAGAACTGGAGCAGAGAGTTCTACATGCTTGTCAAAAATTCAGAAATGATCCAGGGGTTTTCGAAAGAATTCGACATTCATTGCAGAGACGAGCTCAGTATTGCATCCAGATGCAAGGAAGACACTTTAACATCTCCTTTAACAGGTAACCCATAAGTGAAGTGAACTGTGAAAAGTGAACTAAATGAGATGAAAAATTAATAGTAAAGTCTAATTCAAATAAATTTATACTAACTAGGACGATGTTTACAATGAAGTCAGTGGCGGCTTTCAACCATACATTCGTAATTATCTCGCAAACGACTCGTTTGCGGACCCATGTTTATTGGGACATTGTTGCTTCTATTATCGTGTACTTTCAACCATATAAGTTTGCGCCATCCTTTATGAAACACCCTGTATATATATATATATATATGCGTGTGTGTGTATGCATGCGTGCGTTTAAAATCCTTTCCTGACAGGACGTGTCCCTGCAAGACCCGGGTGATGTGGAGATGTAAAAGTTCCTACAAAGGGAGAGGTTAAACTAAGGTAAAAAAACAAAGAAACAGTATAGGCCCTATAATTTTAACAAAAGATGTGTTTGGAGAATAAAATCAAATAAAGAACTCGAACAAATGTAAATAATTAAACTGATCCCACTATAGGTCTCGAAGGGCTATGGGGTAATAGGAGGTTAAGGCTCGGGCCTTTTTAGATAATCGGCTCGAGATGATCAGCCGGGTTTTCAGCCGTCTATGGCGGCCACCTTTACTCCTGGAACAAACGTTATGATATTAATTTCCGTTAATGGTTACTCGGTCCCAGGGACATGGTGCCGCCGAGTTTTAAGCGAGTTTAAAGATCCTGACCCTACCGGGACTCGAATGCTCGATTTTCCGGCCTATAGTGTATTATCGTTACCAATTACGCTAAGGCGTACCCACGAACAATTATTTTGTAAATCTACATCATAGCACGGATTAAAAGAAAAATGATCTCCTGGTTGAGACATTTAGACAGAATGGACATAATAGAATACTTAAAAAACTTCAGATTTTCATTGGCAAACCGGGTGGTAAAAGGAAAATAAGAAGACCAAGGCTTAGATAGTTGCAACCTGTCTGTTTGTGGTTGGCGCGTCGACACTTAGCCTACCTGTCCCGGCTCTCTATTGTGTGTTGCAGTCAGCGGCTGGATTGGGCCTGAGTGAATCAATTTACTGTATCTACTGTATAAAATCTTTATTTTTTATCTTGCCAAATACAGTAAAACTTGTTCAAATCAGAATCGCATGGGACCAATTTTTTTTTCTACATTAGACAAAATTCCGCATTATTAAAAAAAACTAAAACTTATTAATAATCCTAGATTATAGAGTACCGTATATGTCCTTTTACGTACCTTGGATTAATTTTAATTCTGCTGCTTTTGGAAAGTGAAGTATAGTATGTATAAGCGACTTCGACGGTAACGCACGAAAAAACAGTCCAGTTTCGTCCGCGTTAAAATTGTCTCTTAGGCGCGTATCCTGAAACTAATGTATGCAGTTTCGATTTCCGCTCACCAACTATAGTTTCGTCCACATCCTTTGACTCCCCGCAAATTTTATTCCACACTTCATTGTATCGACTTTTAAAACTGTACAGCCAACCTAAAGATGCCTTGAAATCGTTATTCCCTTGGGATTTAGACAGCTACAGCTTGACTTTGGAGCATCGGTCCGGGAATTTGGAGATTTATCTTTAATCACTTTCACTTTTTAGTTTAATGTTAAATTTACATACGTTTTAACCATCTTTATTCCGTAAATTCAGAACGTTACCTGTGAAAGATCGGTCTCAGAACTTAAACTAATTTAAAATTTTACAGTGCAATGGTTATTTGTAAGACAGGTATATGTATTTCGCATAACGGGTATGCAGTGAGGCCGAAATAAAATTTCAGGTACAGGTAGAATCTCTACTTCACCCGGCGGCGGAATCATTTTTTTTTTTTGGCCTAACAGGAATTCAATGAAGTGAAAAAATATTTATTTCTCTGTCTTTCCGCTTTATACAACTTTTTTCATGAATTATGTAGAAATATCCTTCCGTTTCCGCGTTGGACAGATTCCGTTTTATGAAAAATAAATACACTTAAAATTACTATTATTTCGCCAGGACCAATAAATTTGTTCACATTGGACATATTTGCGTATTATTCACGTTACGGATTAAACAAGTTTTACTGTACTTTTATATTATAATTTGTTTATTGTTTATAATTTATTTTCCAATCGTTGAATGTTGCTAAACGAAATGTTACAGTTTACATTTGAGCTTGCTTGACAATGAGGCAAAACAAGATATCCTTTCAGAATTCGTGGATTGATAATGTTATGAAATTTGATTATCGTCCCCCTCTGTAATTAACACATGTGGATGAGAGACCAACAGCCGGCTGATAGGCTTACGGCTTTCTGGCCTGTCGTGTCATTGAGTTAATGTTTTGAAAACTAAATAAATTGTAATTGGTGGATTTAAAAATGGATGGAGGGGCATTTAAATACACGCAGTTGAGATTAAATCGATCAAAGAGACCGAAATCTCGTATAGCAGCTTTAAAATTAGCAGACGGGATAAATTCAGCTTTATCTTCTTTTTACAATGAAACATGAATAAAAAAAATGAGATATAGATATTTTCATGATATTCACAACTCAATCTCAGGGTGAAGCAAGTTCCTCGAAAAATTAGAAAATAGTAAATGCTTGAAACATTTCATGACTTTGATTGGACATTATTGCAAGGGCAGTGTGAATAACAATAATAGAGCTATTGAATACGAGGTCACGAGGGTATTAGTGTATAAAATAAATAGAGCTTCAATAAAAGTTAAGGAAAACAATACCGAAATGAAAACTGTCAAAAGAGACCTGAATATAGGCCTATACCTTAATAGAGTGGATAGAGAAAAGAAGAAGTAGTATTTCTCTGCATGCAGGTCGAAACTGAATGTCGTGAGGTTAGCCAATTCTGGCGCTCGATGGTGCTACCAGGAGCGTCATCATACAAACGTCAAAATCACCTCCTTGTCCGAGGTATCAATATAACACAACACGAAACTCTTGTCACTCATAACACATGCCAATCACCACCTTTACTACAGACTGTTTCAAATTATGGATTTCGTTTCGACTTTTTTTTTTTACTACGTTTACATTTTGTCGTTATCAAGCTAGTAATACAGTAGTTATAACTTCATGTGGTTATATCAGAATGTTAAATCCAAGAAACATATTTACCAGAATATATAATTGAACTGCATTTGCATTTTAGAAACTTAAAATCAGAGACGTCTAAACTATGGCTTGCTGGCCTGATATGCTCTTCATCAAAGTATGTCCGGTTCCTATATACCATTTTGAATAAAATGTAATTTGCTAAGTGTTTAATATTAATTATGAATAGTATTATCATAATACAGGTGAGACCGTAAACTGGCGGAATATTTGACACGTAAAAATTAGTACCGATATATTTCTTGTTATAAGGGATCCTACGATATCCTGGTCTGAGTGTTAATTCTGTAATTAGCAAATTAACAGACTTTATTAAAGTTATAATAATAATAATAATAATAATAATAATAATAATAGTAATAATAATAATAATAATAATAATAATAATAATAATAATAATAATAATAAAATAATAATAATATGGTCAGATGCAGAAGCTTAGTTGGTTAGGCAATAATATTATAATAATATAAATAGTAATAATAATAATAATAATAATAATAATAATAATAATAATAATAATAATAATGAGGCATGCAGAAGCTTAGTTGGTTAAGGCAATGCGCTACAAGTCAGAAGATCGGAGTTCGAGTCCCGGTAGGATGAGGATTTTTAAATCGGCCTAAATCTTGTGGAGGCACAATGATTTTGGGTCAACTCAGCCTCTAGCGAAAATGAGTACCAGACGTTTATTCTGGATGTAAAGGCAGTCATCACGTAGGGTTGACAACCAGGCTGATATCTCATCCCGATGCCTAGAATGATGGAGGCCCTTACATTCCTCTATCATAAAGGACTTCTTATGGCCTGTAGTAGGATCATTTAATTTTACTTTTTAATAAATAATAATAATAATCCTCTACAGCCACAGTAGGTGTTTACAGTCCGCGCCTCCTTATTGTTTCTTTAAAAATGTCAAACGTTTATCTCATAAATAATGTCGGTTTTGATGTAATGTTGTATGTCTGATGGGATTTTGAAGGTGCAACTATTTCTGGCCAGGGTTAAAAAAACATCCCAGTTTCACGGAGACCTCTGTATAGCCTTCATTAGGGCCTACATCCCATTGAGTAAATTAAACAATTTGAAACTAAAATGACTCATGGAAAGCATTTACCAGACTCCTCCATTAAAAAAAAAGGCTATGCAAATAACTAATGAGTAAAATATGGCAGATATCCGACAAGCTGTTGATGGAAAGAAAATATGGGTGTCAATGGATGAAACCACTGACTTAATGGGACGATTTGTGACAAATGTAGTGATTGAAACGCTGGAAAAAAAAAGGAACCGAGTTCAACTTTTTTCTTGAACAGCGAATGTTTTGAGAAAGTGAACTATTCCACAATCAGCAGACTTTTTGTTAAATCATTGAATTATCTGTGGCCAGGTGTAATAAAACATGAGGGTGTGTGTTTGTTCGTAACTGATGGTGCACTATATATGGTAAAAGCTGAAAACTCTCTGAAGGCATCCTGCTCTAAAATGGTGCAGTTTACATGCCTGGCGCACGCATGACACGTAGTAACAGAAGAAGTGCTAAGTTATTTTCCAATGGTAGATCAACTTATCAGGAGTGTGAGAAAATTGTGTGTAAAGGCACCACCTGAGTTGCATCCTTCAAGCCTATAGCTCCTGAAGTACCATTGCAATCTGCACCTATTATCACCAGATGGGGAACTTAGATTGAAGCATGAGTGTATTATAGTGAAGATTTCAAGAGTGTGAAAGAGATACTGGATTATAAACTTACAATAGGAAGTAACATTATGATATTTTTTCTTTAATAAATAAGGCTAGTCTGTTGCATCTTACCTCATAAAAGTTGAGTCTTTAGAACATACTTCAAAACAAAGTATATAACTTTTATGAGGTAAGATGCAGTAAATGTAAGTAATAAAAATAAAATGAAATATATATCATACAATTGTTAAAAGCATCATTACTTATGGAGCAGAACTTTGGCCATTAACAACAAAAATAAATAAGTATCTTTTGGCAACAGAAATGAATTTTATACGAAGGGCAGCAAGAATTTCAAGAAGAGAAAAAAATTAGGAACTCTGATATAAGGGAGAAAATGAAGATTCAAGACACTATTTTAAATTACGAAGGGCAGCAAGAATTTCAAGAAGAGAAAAAAATTAGGAACTCTGATATAAGGGAGAAAATGAAGATTCAAGACACTATTTTAAATTATATTAAAACTCAGCAATTAAGATGGTACGGACATGTCCAGCGAATGGAAGAGGATCGGCTACCAAAATCTGTTTTGGAATGGAAACCTGAGGGAAGACGCGGCACAGGAAGACCTAAAACCTCCTGGAGTCAGGGAATATATTTATACATGAAAGTGAAACATCTACAACCAGAAGATTGGATGAACCGACAAAATTGGCTATTGGGAATCGGACGATGTCAAAGACATTAATCAACCAATGATCTATCTATGAGGTAAGATGCAAACAGACTCACTTTATTCATTAGGTAGTGGATTCTTGAACAGTAGCGATGCTGTTTCCATACGAATTTGGCAGGAACTCCTTTTTTGATACTGGGATTGAAGGAAAACCCTGTTACCTAAGGTCTAACTTTGATTTTCCTTCCTTCTGCCATAACTTTTTTGAAAAAAAATCTGGAGTTAAGCTGGTCCAACAATTAACATTAGTAATGAACAGTGATGAACAGTTTAGAAGGTGTTTCTGGGCATTTTGGCAAGAACATAAATAAAAAGTCCAAGAAAGTTTTGAATACAAATATAGGATATGAAATTATGTGCTCCATTTCAAAGGTTCTATCTGGAAACATTTTTAATTTGAGGAAATTGAAACTGATTTAGTTAGCAGAGATATTGTTTATTTTAAATATGCCCCTATTGTTTCAGTTGAGGTAAAAATAATATGTTGTATGTGTGAGATTGTTAGCCGATAATCGCCAGAGTTTTAATTTCGAAAATGTGTATAAGATGCTTATTGTGTATGGAATAAATAAAAAAATATTTAATAAATAGAATGATATCCCAACCTTCAATTTCGGTAATAAAATATACGAACGAGAATTTTTAATTATTATTAGTCTAAAATAAATCAAAACCTGTCTTACTACTATGCCAATTTCACAATGTAAAGTTCATATATGGGTCATTATTTTTAAAGTTTGAAGCATTTTAAAATTATTTTTAAGTCATAAATGTCTTATTTTTAGGACTTTTTTTTATTATTTTTAGGTCAGCAAAATTATAGCCCTACTTATGACCCTTTCTTCAAGCTTGCGCGCAGTTGGTACAACGACAGCGCAGCTGTTCGCGTTTAATTAATATTTTCATGCGTAGTCGGTACCAACCCAAAATTTTAATTGTAAAATTTTCATTCCCGAAGCTAGGAGGAATGGTGTTGTACAAATTTTAATCGCCAGATTGTGCTCCAGATGCCTAGATTAAATCCCAAATCCCTCTTCAATGCATAAATTTATAAGGCATGTAGTACTGCTGGTAATGATTCGGCCTAGCGCTCCCCTCAGTGCTTTTGACAGGAATAGCCTATGTGTCAGCACCGAATTTCACTTTCTTCCTTCTCTTCATCGTCATCCCTCATACAACACACTTTACATTACACAAACACATAAATATACATAATGTTGAGTGATTCCGGGTTATTTGGCCGTGGTCCATAGATGGTATCAACACCAACTATGGACCACGGCCACATAACCCGGAATCACTCAACATTACGATTACCGGCCGTGAAAGCCTGCATTCAACATAAATATACAGTCATCCTATCCTCCTCTATATACACAATACAAGAATATATCATCTACGTAAAGTAGTCTGCCGATGTGCTGCGTAAATTGAAAATAGACCACATTAAGGTCATCTATCCGCCTAACGCATGACCCGAAGCATGAAAAGTGCAGTGAATAGGATTAGAACACACAATTTTTTAAAGCTTCCGAAATAAATTTTCACTACCAAAATCTTCCGCGTCAAATTTTAAGTACGATAATTTTTTAAGGATTGGAAACAATTAGTTGGTAATACACTTTATTTTATTTTTATCTTTTAAAACAATTTTTGTGGTTTACTATACTCTAATGAGAAAGTTGAATAATAATAACCAAGGGGCGGATTTCTATGACCTAAAAAGTGGAAAATATGTATGTATTTATGACCCAAAAAAGGTTTAAATATGACCTAAAAAAGACAAAAATATGACCTTATAATTGAATGAATACACATACTATATTGATTGTTCATTCATGTACATTTTCAATTCTATCATAAGAAAAAGGAAATTCTATTGTCCAGTGAAAAAGTTTGCTACCTGTTAACGGAAACCTTCGAAACAAGTGTACTGTGAAACTGACGATTTTTATACAGATAGAATGTTGGTTATTTCCAATCGCCTGATGACTAGGCTATAAAAAACCCAAAATATGACTTTATTATAGAAATAAGCAGAAGTATGACCAAAGATCTGAAAAAGTGAGAAATATGACTTTTAAGACCCAATAAAAACCACTTAATCTTAATAACAAGGCATATATAAATGTTTTTACTTACTTGAAGCTTAGAATATAGGCTTTGGTAAAAATATGACATGTCATAGGAATCCGCCCCTTAATAATAACAATAAAAAAGGGGAAAAATATCCAGATAGAGAGAACAATTTACTGTAATGTTTTGTCATTTTCAGGATACGTAAATATGGGGCAAGGCACATCCCGCCTAAATTGGGTTTGTTCATGCGAAGATGGAAAATTTAACCTCACAGCTACATATGAAGAGCAAAAGTCCAGCTCTACAGAAACTCCAGTCAATCAATCATGTGCTAAAAATAGCCTGCAACATCTATTAGGTATAAAAATAATTATATTTAATTTTTTAATTGTTTAAAAATTGTTCAGTTATTTAGAAGTGTTCTTTCTAGTTTGAGCATTAATCTTTATATCACATCCTGGTTAATTTTGTAATGAATTTTATATAGTTTTAAGTAATCAATTAATTTGGTGTTACTTGATGAAAATCCATATTATTTTAAAATAAAACTATCAATGTTTTAATGATTTTCATAAATATTTATCTAATCACTAATTAAGCAGCTGTTTCGGTACACTGTATCTTCTTCAGATGTATGTCACAAATAAAAATAAGAACATTATAATAAATATTTATGAAAACCAATAAAATTCTGATGGTTTTATTTAATAAATAAATTATATAGTTTTGCGTAAAACGTAGTTGTTGTTGTAGGACGAGTACATTTCTGACTTTCGCAGAAATTATTTTTATTTAAGATCTGACTTCCAGATTGCAATAGAACACATAACATTAATAAATGCCTTTTGTTCATAAAATTTATAGATCTAAATTTGGTAATCTACAATTCTAATAACATATATGATATATAGGAATACAAGTTTCTAAAACATATTATAGCTTAACATAACAAGTTCCTAGTGGTCATGATATTACCGTAAAAACATCATCATCATTCTTCCGTCCGTTAGTCCTAGAAGAACTGTTACAGTCTGAATGAAACACTTGTTCCTCTTGGAGGGGAGAATGCAATTTTATTAAAATTATTGTGTCTATGTTTAATTTGGAAAACTCACTTGTTATTTACTGATGATGACAAAAAAAAATGTTTGCGCGATAGTGCGTTTTGTCGTACTTACAACAAAGGCGATCGTGATTGAAATTAAACTTCCTACATTTCGGAGTTGCCAACCTAAATAACTATACTGCAATATTACATATTTTTTCACCTCATGCATTCCCGTTAAGCGAAATGGTCCTAAGCTATTTCCAATTGTATTATGCTCCGGCTCTAAGGCTTCGAGAAATGTTCTTTGTTTCTTTTCAATACAAACATTGCTGAGTGATAAAGAGGGTAGATGGCTCAGACTTTCTTTCTCTGCCTCACACCTGGTGCAGAAACCGGCAATATTATTTTTGATGTTGGTAACACTGAATTCAGTCTGCAGTCCTCATTCACAGACAGGTGATTCAAAGACAAAGTGGTGCTGCAAGTGTTTTTTTTTTTTTTTTTACCTTTAGAACAGTTTTTTAAGTTACCTAAAGAGCAGTAAAATACAAACAGACCAATTTCGTGAAAGAATTTGGTGCAGAAATATTCTCAAGCGAAGGTTCTGCTCTTTGTAAAAAGGTAAAATAAATTCCAAAAGCATCTCTGATATCTTCGCATGCTTTGTTTATATTCTTAACGTAAGACTGTTAAAGTTATGTTGTCCATTTTTCAAAGAGTCTATTTTGAATTTTTAGTGCCTATATTAATGATTTTAGTGCCTTTTTGCCTGCCTATTTTGAATTTTTTAAGTGCCTAACATCCGGACCCAAATATCATCATCATTCAGGGATTAAGCCTGCTGGCTCGTTCCGGTTTCATGAAAGCAAGAATTGTTAAAATTGTTCAGACCATCTTCTGTGTGGGCGTTCAACATTTCTCCTTCCGTGCGGTTTATAATTTTGGAATTTTCTTTCATGAGAACATTTAGTAATGTAAATTGTCCCCTGAAGGTGTTACTGGCACCTCGCAGGGGCTGCCTTCTTAAGGTTCATCGTCATAACCTCCCATTATATCAGCCCTAATGGGAGGGTTGCCTCTTCCGTTCTTCTCAGACCGTTGAGGGTTTCCTCCTTGTTACCCAAGAGATGGGTCCTTATATTTCGCCCTAAGTCGAGAGTTGCCTCTTCCGCCAATTACAACATTTGAAAGCTTGTTCCATCTTGTTGTTCTTGCCGTTAAGGTCTTCGCCCGTATCCTTGGACAGGGGCTCTCGATACACCCCGAGAGACTGGGTCCCTGACAGGACTTAGTCACTAATATATTAGTGTTCACCCCCGCGACGAGAACGCGCCTGTCAGGGTATTACTCAGTTGTAAACAGTTACAGCCTAAGCCGCATGAGTCCGAAGCTAAAGGCGATTTTTAAATGATCCTTAACCTACAGTAATCGTTGACCAAATGAACAATCCGGCAACCATGTTACTACTGGGGAATGAGCTGTCCCTCCTTTGCCTTCTTCATTACGTGTTGCCAATTCTCTTACCCTGTGTTGTGAAGCTGGTAATAGAGATGTGACAAACACTGTGATTTTAAATGATCAGCAGTAGTAGATTATTAATTTGACAACCATGCAAATATATTTTACATGTGTTTAGGGATTATCCTCTCCATAGAGAAATAGTTTGGCGACATTAGCGCTAACCCACTTCCCCTTTAGCCGTGCAGACTTAACTTGGACGAGTAATATGTTCCTGCATATACTCTCGAACGCCTAGAGAAATTTCAACCAAACTAGGTACACATATTAATTACAATCTGGAAAAGTATCTGTAATTGGTGAAAAAATCAGTGAACCCTAAAGAGGTGAGAGGGGATGAAATATAAAAATATTATGTTTTCACATAACTCTAGAACGCCTGAAGCAATTTCAACCAAACTTGGTACCGGTACATATGTAACTCACAATCGGTAAAAGATACTGTGAGGGTAATAGACACCTATCGCCCATAGGAGGGGTGACATGTAACAATAATTGACAACTACCAATATTGGTATCGAATCCTTAATTTTTTGGTAGGTTATCTGATTAATGATATTCCTGATGATATTAAAGCCCAATAATAATCTCTAGCACCCTTGCCCTTAATTACTCGCGCATACATAACCTACATGAGGACTCGCGCGGGGTAATTTGTTGCCTTCAAGTCTTTATCATAGTTAATAACACTGTATCACATTATTACAAAGTTTAATGATTCAAAAAAAAATAATAATAATATATATACACACCTCACTCAACACAAAAGCAGTCTGGACTGGACTCCACACACATGATTTTTGCAGATCGGCTTGCCGCAATTGGCGCATCACTTCGTTGTCTTCCGGTCTTTGGCCCTGGGACAGAAGTGGCACCTCCCTCCTTTTCTGATGATCAGTGGTTCAGCTTCCTCCATAGATCTTGTGAGATGTGTTATTTTCGCCTGAAGAGGTTATGGCAAAGTATTTATGGTTGTCCTTTTCTTCAGATAGCTGTCCAGTAGACTCCGACCAAGGTATTTTAGGAAGTCGCTGTGAGCAATCTTTCTTCCCACATTTTCTTGTATAATTATATGTGCATTGATGCCGCCAACATTTAACAAAAAGTAAAATATAGCCAGTGGCCAGCGATTGGACATCTTCATCTTCTGACATAATATCATCTTGATCACTTTCAGCGCTCTGTATAGTTAGAATCCTGGTCACAGTCTTTGTCTGATGAAGAAGAAAATCCGCCAACAATTTCATCATCTGATGCTTCCAACAGTTATATAATTTCATCTTCTGTCAATATATTCCTCTTTCTACTCATATTTACTCTTAGACTTCAAATTGTAAGCACGAGAATAGAAAATAACTCTCTACAGATGCTAGGCGCGCGCGGGGTAAAACATTTCCGCAGGCAGCAACAATGACATAAAATAAATATAATTTCGTCATTAGCTATTCCAAGAAAATAAATACAACATAAACACATGCTGGAAGAGCCCATTTGAGAACAGGTGAGTTCCAGGGAATCTCATAAATGTAATTGTCACTAAATAATAGCGTCTTTCAACGTAACGGAAATAAATTACCCCGCGCGAGTAATTAAGGGTTAAGGTTGTGATGGGGTGAAACATAACATTCCAAATGTGACTAAGATTAGTCCAAATCCTCAAACTTCAGGGTCATTAACCTAACTGGTAACTGTACCGATGACATTTCAACCCAAGTTTGACTCTTAGCATCCAAAAAGGAGTGAGGGGTAAGATGAGATGAAAAATGAACTGTTCAAATGACCAATATTGGTGACTATTGCATGATTTTTGGAGTCACTAAGCTGGCTTCTGCCTATCCAGATGACACTTAAGCCCAATTTTGATCCTTAGAGAGTGATAAGGGGTGAAAAATAAAATGTTAAGAGTGATCTGACCAAGATTAGTGTCAAATCCATAGTTTTTGGGGCCACTAAGCTCATTGGTGGCAGTTTTGTAAACATTTCACTCCAAGTTTGACCCCTAACACTTTTAGCAGGATAAGAGAGAGATTTGTAAAAATATTTAAAAAAAGGACCGATATTAGTGTTGAATCTATAGTTTTTGAAGTCATTGAGAATAATTTTGATGGTGATAATGTCGTTTACGTCCAAGCTCAGCTCCCATCTGCATGGGGCTGAGAAGGAATGAAAAATTAAATACCTATCCAGAAATATCGAGATTAGTGTTGCATCCATAGTTTTGAGGACACTAAACTATTTGGTAATAAGAATGTTGGGATAAATAAATATGCAGCAACTTCGGGTAATGAGTTAGTAAGATTAATAAATTAATATTGGGCAATTATACATTTTCTCACTATTCTACCTCTTCTTCTTCTTGTCTTCATGGATTAGGCACCAATCTGTTTGTACCAGTCTCAAAATCTAAATTCCATCTTCTCCTTGGTCTGCCTCTTGATCTTCTCCCTCTTAGTCTGTGCACAATGTCAATCATCAGCCATCTAATTTGATTCATTCTTTCCATGTGCTCTCTCCACCTCTTGCTAAAATGTGTTACATCTTCAATATTATATTTGCAATTTTAAATTTATTTCTAATGGCCTGTTTTTGTCTTATTCAAACTGTGTTTCCAGCCAATAGTCTCAAAAATCTCATTTCAGTTTTTTTTTTTTTTCCTCTATGTCCAAGTTTCCCTTCCATTATTTAATTACTGACTTTGACACCATTTTATACAGTTTAAAACTGTGTGTAAATTCATTTCCTTACTTAAATGTTTTTGTAAAATGGAATTGTTTTTCATAATCAATGAAGGCTATGTAAGTGGGTAAATTGAATTCTATCCTCTTCTCGATGATCAGTTTCAAGTAATGATCTTGTTCTAAAATTTTTTTCACTATTTATAACATTTTTTATTTATTTACAGTGTTCTGCCCTAGGGGTCTTTCACTGTGATCGTAGCATTTTCATGCTATGCTTTGCAGCTTTACTAGGGAATTATAGGTGTGGTAGCTTCCCATTGCTTTCCACACCATGGATGATGATGATGATGATGATGGCCAGATGATGTTTGGGGACCATTTGGCCCTCAAAGCTTCCTGACATTTGTCTTACAGGTGAGGAAAAACCCCAAAAAAACCTCACCCAGGAAGCTTGTCCCGACCGGGAATCGAACCTGGGCCTGCTGCGTGACAAGGCAGCATGTTATCTCAAGACCACAGTGGTGGAACGTTTATAACGTATAATGCATCAATTTCAAGCAATTGAATTATGTTTGGTTTAAGTGAAATCATACTAATGAATTTATTATGATGTTTTATGTAAATTCATACACAAACACTAAAGGACAAATTCATTTTTAAAGAGAAACATTTTTCCAGCTTGGGCAAAAATTTTTCTTTTCAAAAATTAAATTATATTATGTTTAAATCACACAAAACAATACTGTTTTCAGTTAAGGAAGATGAAGAAAAGAAGAAATCACAAACAAGAAATAATCATGACACAAATGAACATATTTCTACTGCAAAGGACACTTTACTTCCAATTATGGATGTAGAAACCAAAATAGATGACTCTAGCAAGGGAACAAAGCTCAGAAGAACTTACAGTTCTTGTGATTTGGTGTATACTAAACCTGTCCCAGATTCCAAGAGATTGCATGGAGGAAAGACTGTAAAGGGCTCTACTAATAACAATAAGAATGGTCATCAATATCGATCACATGAAGTTCTTTCTTCAGGTGGCAGCAGTTCCACAAACACTGAATCATCAGGTAAATCATCTCAATACAACTAGAATTCATTTAACACCAAAAACATAAAAGCATCACCACTTGTTGCAAATTGGCTCAAAGGAAGAGTTCAAAATTAGTTTAAATTGGTGGATATAAATTCCCAATATTCAGACCATTCAAAATATACCCCTAAAGTCATAAAAATTAATGTTTAATATGATTAATAAAAATATGATATAATTATACATTATTATAATTATATATTTAAAATTCAGTACTATAAATAATCACAAATAAATAAACAAATGATAATGATGAAGATAATAATAATAATAATAATAATAATGTTAAACTGATTATAATGGGAGGTTATGATGATGAACATTAAGAAGGCAGCCATTTCAATGATTTTACCCTGTGAAGTGCCAGTAAAACACCTTCAGGGAATAATTTACTTTACTAAATATTCTCATGAAAGCAACCGGACTGTTTCCAAAATTATTGCTAAATTATAAATCGCACGGAAGGAGAAATGTTGGATGCCCACACAGATGATGGTCTGAACAATTTTAACAATTCTAGCCTTCATGAAACTGGAACGAGCCAACAGGCTTAATCCCTGGATGATGATGATATTAAACTGAAAATATATAAAACTATTATTCTACCAGTTATATTACATGGGTGCAAAACATGGACTCTTACTTTAAGGGAGAAAAGGAGATTACAAGTATTTGAGAATAAAGTTCTTAGGAAAATTTTTGGACCAAAGAGAAATGAACAGACAGGTGAATGGAGAAGACTACATAACAATGAACTACATGGTCTTTATAAGAAGTCAGATATAAAAAGAACAGTTAAGTCTCATAGACTGCGATGAGCAGGACAAGTGGCACGCATGGGGAATGAAAGACGTGCATGGAAGCTTCTTGTAGGAAAACCATAGGAAAAACACCCAGTTGGTAGACCAAGAATGAGGTGTGAGAATAACATTAACTATGATTTGAGGGAAGTAGATTATACAGAAATTATGAATGTAGAAAAGGATATTATACAATAGATTGAATAAATCCAACTAAGATGGTATGGTCATATAATGAGAAGAAGAGACACAGAACAAACAAAGAGATATTGAAATAGATACCTCCTGGAAAAGGAAAATGTGGTAGATCAAAGCCAACGTGGATAAAGGGAATTCAAGACAACATGAAGAAGAGAAATATGACAGAAGCAGACATGCAAGACCGGGAAGTGTGGAAGAAAAAAAAAAACTTTATATTTTTGGTTGAGGATACCTGTGTAAACAACAGAAACAATCCTAAAATAAAACAAATAGATTATACAGGTAATGACTGGAAAACATTAGCTCAGGATAGGGATGTATGGAGAGCTTATGCCCATGCAGCCATGAACCTATGGGTTCGATAGTGCCAGTGAGTTAGTTAATAATAATAATAATAATAAGTAAATTTGGGGCATGACAGGTCTGAGGCGCTTATGCTGACTGAATTAAACATTGCCACAAGCTTGCAGTTGACACCAGAATATAAAATTCTTTAACTTTAGTTTGAGATTTCTTAACAGTATTTTGTGATTTCTAATTTCAAGTAACTATTCAATTGACTGAATAAATCCTATTCCAGACCCAAAAAAATCAAACATGGGACCGCCAGAAAGCTAGTCAGACATGCTGTTATATCACAGAGTTGGTCAAATAAGAAATTAACAAATCAAGCAGATATACTATATATTCCATTTAAATAATTAATTATATGATTAATAATGAATGGAGAACATATTTTAATTGACTCACCTCATACATTTTCAAACTTCTTTGATACCGACGGTTTCAGACAAAATCATGTCCTTCATCAGTCATGGCGTCCATTGATGAAAATCCGTGATTGTTGATTTCTTTAGTGACATCATCTCTTGTGCTGCCATCTTTCGTTGGGATTATAAATTTTGTAATTAAATTTTTATCCACCGGAATATCGAAATTCATAGATCGATATTTATTCTTCTGAATGAATATCAATTCCCAAATTGTCAATTCCAACGGTTTAAACTAGAACATCATAAAATTGAAAAAGAAGCGAAACTTTTAAAACAGTTGGATAAACCGTGTTG
Source organism: Diploptera punctata (assembly GCA_030220185.1). NCBI lineage: Eukaryota > Metazoa > Arthropoda > Insecta > Blattodea > Blaberidae > Diploptera > Diploptera punctata. The sequence goes on from JASPKZ010000467.1 coordinate 1,203,610, forward strand.
GAATTGACAATTTGGGAATTGATATTCATTCAGAAGAATAAATATCGATCTATGAATTTCGATATTCCGGTGGATAAAAATTTAATTACAAAATTTATAATCCCAACGAAAGATGGCAGCACAAGAGATGATGTCACTAAAGAAATCAACAATCACGGATTTTCATCAATGGACGCCATGACTGATGAAGGACATGATTTTGTCTGGAAACCGTCGGTATCAAAGAAGTTTGAAAATGTATGAGGGTGAGTCAATTAAAATATGTTCTCCATTCATTATTAATAATATAACCTCATAATGTTTACTTCCCGATATTAATTTAAATATAATTATATGATTGTTAAATCTGCACTGATCTAAATTTAATTATATCACATTATACCAATTATTATAATTAAAATGTTTTTGTACATACATTAGTTTTTAGAAGATAGTAGGAAAACCAGAGGAAATGTACCAGTAGGTAGGTGGCAAGAACGAGGTGGAGAATAACGCTAATCATGATTTGAGGGAAGTAAATTATACAGGTGATGAATGGAAAACATTTGTTCAGGTTAGAGATTATGGAGAGCTTCTTTCTGCATGGCATGAACCTACAGATTTGATAGTTCCAGTAAATTAATTAGTTTATTTTTCCTATCAGGACACCAGTAAAATAATATTGATGAATATAAAATGAACCTGCACTTCACTTTCTCCATACTCCTGAACTTAACTTTTCTATCTACATAGTAATTCATCCAAGAATAAATACAAGAACCAGAGTTAACCAGACATCTCTGACATGAGGTAAAAGTTATGATCAGCAGGAAAAGGAAGCTGTGAGTTCCAAAAATTTGGAATCACTTAAGTCCAGTGTATTCTGAACATAAAATATGAGTTACGGTATTAAAAAAAACTAGGAAAGCTCTATTTAATTTTATACTGATCTGCTCCAAAATTCCAAGATTACTCTGCATAAAATATTACATTTAACTGGGATATTCAAGAGAAAAATTAATTTTTTTTAAACTCAGAACTTCAATAGAGTATCTTATCAAATATATTTTATCCTTAAATTTAACAAATTATTGCTCTACAGAAAATTAGGTGAATTAAAACATTGAAGCTGAATTTGGTTTTATATTAAATATTTTAACGGAATTAAACACAATAAAGAATATTAAAACTGTCTGTACCAGAAGAACAAAATGATTTATTCTAAAAATTCACTAAAAATCTTAAGTTTTCACCAATTTGCAAATTAATGTAATTTACACATATTCTTGCACATATTTATAAATGTATGAACATTAAGTGAAACATGTTATTTTTCCTTCTAGGGCTCAGCCAGAGCAATTCGGAGAACTCTTTGAATTCTACAAAAAGTGCAGACTCCAAATTACAGCGAATGATAGAAACATCCAACCTATATAGAACAAAACGAGAGCAAAATGAAAATTTGAATAAACAGAAAATTAATAACAATGGAACCACAACTCAGGTACCAACTCCTGAGAGAAAATTAAGTATAATTCAACAACATCCACTGGTTCAACTGACAGGAAATCGAGTATAGGAGATATCAGTTCTTTGAGCGAACTGCTCAAGAAGAAAAAGAAAGAAGCAAGAAGAGCTGAGATTGTTGCAGCTGTTACTAAGAGGTTGTACAGCACCAAAAAGAAAGTTGACATGAAACCAGAGCCTGTGGATGTTGTACTGGAACAAGAAGACAAGAAGCCTGAAAATGAAGATGATGAACTTGAAGAATTGAAATTATGTTCAAGAGCAAGGACAAGACTGCAAGAATTGAGTAAGAGGGCTCTTTTTGCACACAGAGGTAAAATGAAACGTTATAGTGATGTGGAAGCACAAACTGAATTTGATAAGCATGTATTACGTGTAAAAGAAGTTGCAGTCAGTACAGATGAACCTTATCAACCACCTTCCATGTTATTCTTAGAAAATAGGAACTTCCTTCTAAGTAATTACGCATACCCAAGTATGAGACAACCACCACCATGGAGTACTGTCTCAGTAAGAAATCATAACAGTCTTCCACATGAAGACAATTTCTCTGATGACAGTCTGGATTCTAATCATGAATTGGATGTTACAGAAGATAAACCTTCTCTCTGGAATGTTATTAGCATTTCATCTGGAGAGCAGTTTAAAATAAATGAAAATGACAATGGATGTGATCAGATATTTAAGAATACTTCAACACAAACATGCATTTCCCCTGACAATGGCAAAATTACGATTTCATCTTCAGAAGATAAAGAAATGGGCAATTTCAACATTAATGACCCAATTAAACCTGAACTAGAAAATGATTATGAACATACAGGAGAAACTGATAATGAAGTAACTTCAGATAGGGACCAAACAAAACAAACAGTTGATTTCCGTAATTGTAGAGAATCCTCAGAAAATGATTCTTGCATTAGACTTGAAGGATCACTTTTAAACACAGTTAACAGACATTTATATACAATAACAGAAAACAGTGAGTTTAGTGATTGTAATGATTTTTTGTCATCTAGTGATTTTGAAAATTCTTATATTAATACTAACATAAATAAAAAACCTGTGACAGTTATTGAAAAAACTGAAGAATTGCCAAATAAAGAAACACCTGCAGAGAATAATTCTAAACCTCACCAAATGTGTACCTGCAGTAAGTTAGAGACTTTGTTAAATAAAACAGATTTATCATGTCGAAAACAATGTACTGAAGATACATTAGGCAGAAAAAATAATACAGAAACTTATCAGTATAAAAATAAGGCCACGCAGACAACTATGAATAAAAAATCAAACAGTGTAATAAGTACAACTGATACGGAAGATAATGAAGGAATAACAGAGTGTATAAAATCACTGATATATCAAATTATTATTGTAGGAAAAAATGTAAAATATGTGGCAAATGCCAAACAGAATTCCATAACCCAATTGGTGACATAGAGAGAATACAAACAAAGAGTGTTCAATGTACTTTAAATGATTTTCCATTAGACGCTAGTACTCAAACTAACAGTACTGGTACTAATTTTATCATTGTTATGTTCTACTTTACTGGGAGCCTATCATCAGCTGTTACAACTGTCTAATCCATCCCTACAATCTGAAGAGTGTATTGGTATTTTCTTCAATGGTCAATCTTCACAGCCAACAGTCATGAAACCAATTCACTGGGACAGAGTACATCAGCATGAGACTGTAGGCATACAAACAGAAGAAAATGTAGAAGATAGATCTAGAGAAGTCAATTTACAATACATAGAAATGCATGATGATAGAATAAGAGGATCGAAAAGAAAAAAAAGGTTTCATCATAAATCTTTATCTATTCCTGTAAGTGAGCAATCAACATCATCATTTATGGAGGACATAGCAGCTGATTATCAAAAAAAGTCTGAAGAAAACTGTTCTAAAATTGATTTAGCAGATATGGATAATTTCTCAGATGAAGAGGACAGTCCTTTACTTCCTAGATCAACTATAGGATCAGAAGCTTCAGGCTATCAACACTGGACTGAAATAAAGAATCTCATACTTGGGACAAATGGAAATATATTTCCCTATAATATAACAACTGATGACAAGAGCTCCTCAGATCCTCATCCCAAAAATGTGAAAAAGAAATCTGTATCATGGTCTGATTTGAGTGGTTGTGGAGCTCTCCAAACAGAAATGGTGTTTACATCAGATCATAATCTATTTGATTCTTCACAAGAATCACAAAGTAAGATTACAAAGAGCTCTCTATTGGACATAATTGCAACAGAACCAAAGAGATCAAGTTACCAAAGGTAGGAATATTAATTTTTCTCTTAATTCTCACAACTAGATTAAGATAGTTAAACTTGTCTTATTTAGTACCAATATTCAATCACGAAAAAAAAAAATACAAATATTTTTAAACATTACATTCATCACAAAATCAAAAGCCTGTTATGGAACTACCCAATGAACTGCATTGAATAATAGAATCTTAAACTATATATCATAAATGTTTTTGGAAACTAAATTTTAAATTTTATAATAAACAATGCATATTCAATAACTTCTCTCAAAAAACATTGAACTGAAAATATATAAAACTGTTATTCTACCAGTTATATTGCATGGATGCAAAACATGGACTCTTACTTCAAGGGAGAAGAAAAGATTACAAGTATTTGAGAATAAAGTTCTTATGAAAATTTTTGGTCCAAAGAGAGATGAACAGACAGGCAAATGGAGATTACATACCAGTGAGCTATATGATCTTTATAAGAAACCAGATAAAATAAGAAGAGTTAAGTCTTGTAGACTGAAATGGGCAAGACATGTGGTATGAATGGGAAATGAAAGAGGGGCATGGAAGTTCCTTGTAGAAAAACCAGAGGGAAAGCGGTCAGTAGGCAGAACAAGAATTAGGTGGGAGAATAACATTAACCATGATTTGAGGGAACTAGATTATACAGGGGATGATTGGAAAACATAAACTCGGATAGGGATGTATGGAGAGCTTATGTCTGCATGTCATGAACTTATGGGTTCAAGTGCCAGTGAGTTAGTTAGTTAGAATTTCTAGTCTTGCCTGTCATAACTAACTCATTGGCACTATCAAACCTGGAGATTCATGGCTGCATTGGCATAAGCTCTCCATACATCCCTATCCTGAACCAACATTTTCCAATCATCTTGCATAAAATTTACTTCCTCAAATCATAGTTAATATTATACTTCCACCTCATTCTTGGCGTAACTACCAGGTGCTTTCCCTACTAGGAATTTCCATGCCCCTCTTTCATTCCCCATTGTGCCAAATGTCTTTCCCGTTGCAATCTATGAGACTTATTTATCCTTATTACATCTGGTTTCCCATAAAGATCATGCAGTTTATTATGTAGTCTTCTCCATTCTCCTGTCTCTTCGTCTCTCTTTGGTCCAAAAATCTTCCTAAGAACTTTACTCCCAAATATTCATAATCTTTTCTCCTCCCTTAGACTACAGAGAGTATGTTTCACATACATACAATATAACTGAGAGAATAACAGATTAATATATTTTTAGTTTAATCTTTTTTGAGAGAAGTGAGGATGACAAGAGTCCCTATAATATGTAACAGCCCCTATAATATGTAACAGCATGCATTTCCAGAATTGAGCCTATGTTTAAATTCATTCACATGTATTTCAATTCAGCCACTTCCTCAAAATTTCCCTCAACATTGTCTCTTCTGGTAATGTGGTTACTAGAAAGATAAATCTTTTAATATAAATTTGCTATGAATAGGTAATGGATTCTTAGATAAATATGTTTCTTGCATAGAAATAGACATCCCAAATTGTCTTGGGTGAGAGTTCTTGAATAGATATATCAAATTTTATTTTACATAAATCACATATTTTAATTAAATATATCTAAGGTAGGAAATAATACTATGAGGTTCATTTTAATTAAATTTGAGTTTTTTTTTTTTTTTGATTCACCTCATATTTCTTGATTTTTATGCAGACCCGGGTTTTGTCACTGAATTCGTGACATTCTCGATGCATCACAACTGTCGTCTTGCGGTTGTCCCTCCTGCAAATTGATTTCTGCACTCTCTGTTGGCTGACCGATGAACTTCCAAATCATTCCCCTCTCATTTTCACCGGGTATTTAAAAATTCATAGTTTTCTTTTTATTCTTGCATATGTAAATTTTCTCCCAAATTGTGAGTTCCTTAGATTTTTCTAACTGTTTAAGTAATTTTCCCTTGGTTTCAATTCTGTGTTTTTCTGACCAAGCATGTGCGACTATTGCAGATTTTTCTATTTCTCCACTTTTAACATTTCTCAGGTGTTCTTTCAATCTTGTATTTAAATTCCTTTTTGTTTTCCCATGTATATCTTTTCACAATCTTTACAATCAATCTGATAAATCCCTGATTTGTCGCCATCTTCAATCTTTTCATTTTTGTTGGTTTTGATTAATTTATTCAAACTGTAATCATTTATCGGTGCTAATTTAATGTTAAATTTGTTGAAAATGTTTTGAAACTTGTTAAATACTAAATACTATGTAAATTTATTGAATTTTTTACCAATTTCTTTATCTGTCTGAAGAGTACTTTCATTTATCACTTTTTGTTTTTTGAATTCATTTATCGAAAAGTCATAAATGAAAGTACTCTTCAGACAGATAAAGAAATTGGTAAAAAATTCAATAAATTTACACACTGCCCTTTAGTATATAGCAAGTTTCAAAACATTTTCAACAAATTTAACATTAAATTAGCACCAAAAAATTATTACAGTTTGAATAAATGAATCAAAACCAACAAAAATGAAAATTTTGAAGACAGCAACAAATTAGGAATTTATCAAATTGATTGTAAAGATTGTGAAAAGATATACACGGGGGGGGGGGGGAAAGGAATTTAAATGAGAAATGTTAAAAATGGAGAAATAGAAAAATCTGCAATAGCTGCACATGCTTGGTCAAAAAACATGGAATTGAAACCAAGGCAAAATTACTTAAATAGTTGGAAAAATCGAAGGAACTCACAATTTGAGAGAAAATTTACATATGCAAGAATAAAAAGAAAACTATGAATTTTCAAATATCCAGTGAAAATGAGACGGGACTGACTCACTTGGAAGTTCATCGGTCAGCCAACATAGAGCGCATAAATCAATTTGCAAGATGGACAACCACAAGACGGCAGTTGTGATTCATCGAGAATGTCATGAATTCAGTGATGAAACCCGGGTCTGCATAAAAATCAAGAAATATGAGGTGAGTCAAAAAAACAACTCAAATTTAATTCGCATATTTTAAATTTATTTTTATGTAAATACATATTTCCATCTTGTTTAAAACACATTTTTTTATTAACTTTTCATAGTTTTATTGTTTATTCAGAAAAATGTAAATGTTTGATCATAATTATTAACCTATTTTTATATTTTCCATACAATTCTTAGATTTTCAGTTCATTGTGTTTTGGTTTTGTGAACTTGCATATGTCTGCTGACAAGGGAATATCACTCAATGTACCGGAAATTTCCAAAAAAAAGTATACACCATTCAAATGAGCATTCTGAAGTAAAAGTAAATCATGAATATTACATCCTGTGATCCATATATGAGCAAGCTACAAAATGTTAAAGATGCAGGTTTGGGGAAATGACAGACTAATTTGACCACTTTGCTCAATTTGCTAGTACATTTAAATTAGTGACACTTGGTGTTGCATTCACTGTACTGTATATGGGGAAAGGTTACAAGGCAAGTTTATGCAGAACATTCAGAGTAGAACTATAAAATGTACTATGGAAACTGAATTTGAAAGACAAATCCCATTTTTAGATCAAAATTTAACAAGAAATGGAGAAAACAGGATAGAATTTGGAATACGTATACAGAAAGAATACACATACATAGATAACTATATTAAAGCTTCGGGATTCAACCATTTTGCTCACAAAGTTTGACACATAGATGGTAAATATACCTATGAGCAAAGAAAATTATGAAAAAGAAAAAGAATACGTAATTAATGTTGCAACAGAAAACAAGGTTGAAGAAAATATGGTATACAGGTAAATTTAAAAGAAAAAAAGAAATTCATGAAAGCACACATAAAACAAGCAGAAGAAAAAATATAATTCAAGAAATTCACATACCATACATTGAAACACCACACACCACAAGTTTCAAAAAAATTTCAAAAGTATAATATAAGATTGGCACCAAAGAACAAATACAGCCTAAATAGAATAATTAAAACCAATAAGAATGAAAAAAATTGAAGAAAACAAATCAGGAATTTATCAGATCAAATGCATGGATTGTGACAAAATTTACATAGGAAAAACAAAAAGAAATTTGAAAACAAGGGTGAAAGAACATCTTAGAAATGTCAAAAATGGTGAAGTGGAAAAGTCATGCTTGGTCTAAAAAAATCTAATTGAATGAAAAGCCAGTCTAATTAAACAAACAGAAAAACTAAAAGAACTCATGGTTTGGGAAAAATTCCACATTTAAAAATACAAGAAAGAAAAACTTATGAACTTCGAAATTCCTGCGGATCTGACTGGATCAGGAGGTTTATCGGTCCACCAACAGGGGGAAGAAGAAGTAGCTCTTCTGTTTGACGTAACATCAGTTGACAAGATAATACTGAAGATGAAGCCGTGAAGGCTTTGAAATTGTGATCTACTTAGAAGACTGGATATGAGGAGAGATATGAAGCATTTTAATTTAATCATCACATGAGTTGTTTACTTACTTTCAACCAAAGAATTTTCAACTTCCCATGTTATCAAAAGAGGATGAAGCAATATTCTAGCATTTATATTTGAAGAGAAAAATTTTCGCCTAGACCGAGACTCAAACCCGGGACCTTTGGCTTTCTGGGCCTAATGCTCTACCAACTGAGCTACCGAGGCGAGTTGCGATCTAGATGCAAATTTTTCTTTTTATACGTTGTAATTCCCTCATGCCAAATGATTTGAAACCGTTGCTTCTATCTTTGCATATGGTGGCCTCTTAGTTAAGAAGACATTAATTTGGAATTTAAGACTACTTTATAAAGCCAGTAGGGCTTCTATTGATGTTTTTATTATTAATTTAACACTTCTACAATGTATAAAGAGAAAAATTTGCTTCTATATTGCATCTCGCCTTGGTAGCTCAGTTGGTAGAGCATTTGGTCCAGAAAGCCAAAGGTCCCGGGTTCGATCTCGGTCTAGGCAAACATTTTTCTCTTCAAATATAATTTATCCTTCAGTGAGAAGTGTTAAATTAATAATAAAAACATTCTAGCATTTATTGGAAATAATACATATGCAGGCTCTAAGGTATTAATGAAATTAAGCCAGAGCCAGAAACATACATAAAATCAAGCACATACTCACCAATAATGCTTATTGTCCTGCTTACTATCTTTAATAAATTTATTCTACTGAGAATGGCATATTTATTTGCATATACATTCATTGCAATGTCTTTTTAATTATCTTCCTCCTTCCTCACCAACAAGTTCATAATATAACAGAAGTACGCACTGAACATCAGCAGCTTTAATGAGAGATGGCTATGAAGAGAGGTATAATGTACGATAACTTGTGATTAAAAAAAAATTATCTCTGTTTCTAATTACCTGACATTATCTATCTACGAAATCAATACAATAACCAAACTGTCGCTGAAAACTGCCATTGCCCTTTATGAGGCCAAAATTGTCCCTATTCTAACATGTGGAATAGAGATAACCTGGGAAAAGCTAACCTTCAGAGATCTCCTCTGCATGCAAAACGTCAAAGCCTGCTTCCCGAGAGCTGCCCTCGGAGCATCTAAGTACACAAGGTCAAGACTAGCCTATGAACTCGTAGGAGAATATTTCTAATAGAGGACCTGATATGGAAATTCAATCTGTCCTCCACAGACAGCTGGAAGAAGTTGTTGGAGGACAGGGAGAAGAAAAGAAAAGAGATTTGGCAGGATTTTTACTCGACAGAGGCTATGATGAACAGATAATGGACCAGTACAAACCAGGGGCTGCATCACTTTGTGAATTCAATGGCAGTTCATGGCTACCATCATAAAATATGCAAGACAAAAACTTACCATGATCCGGAATCAGGCTGTACATGTGAACTCTGTGAACAACATTGTGACCATTACCACATACTAATATGTAAAATCCAAGTGAAATCCATCATAGACTACTTTGAAAATTGATATGCACAAATTGTGCACAATTCCTTATTATTATTATTATTATTATTCTTAAATGGCACTACAGCCCAATAAGGACCTTCGCCTCCTCCAGAATCCAATCTTTCCGAGGCTTCATATTTGGGTTCCTAACAAGACAGTTTTAAAGGATGGGTCGTCAGCCGTAGCCTAACTCCCAACCTGGAGGGCCAGGGAGTCTTCTGTTGGAGTTCCATACCCTAGCTGAGATGGCCTCATTTGGGGTGCCAGGCTTCGCCCGAACCAATTCCCAAGGGTCTTGGCTTGCTGGTCAGGTGGCTGTTGTAATGCCTTCTGTCTTATATCTAGGTATATTTATTAGCACATCTACTCAGCATTGATGCACCTCCTAGTACACTGACCAGCAGTAGGTATTTGTATAAGATGCATAATTTAGGAAAGGTAACTGAAGATTATGAGCTACTCAATCCACCCCCAGGGGTATAGGAAGGTTATGAAATGAAAGGATATTTGGTTAAGAACAGCGGTTTGCTGCTCCTATTAGTCGCCTTTTACAACAGGGGGAAGTCCCATGGTGCTATTCTACAACCTGGCACCACACGGGGCTATTATTATTATTACCTGACATTATTGTAATTTTTTGCATTAATTAAGGATACAGTTACATTTAAAAAAAGAGAGCAAGAACGCTAATGGCTTCGTTGCCGAGGCCCAGCATTTGAAAACAACAACAACATTAAAAAAATATATATTTATGTATTTTTATATATCTTAAACCATTCAGACTGAATTAATTTATAAATAATTCCTGAAAATCATACTTTTCTCAAGAACTACTTGAATTCAATCTTATCCTGTATTCAAAATATTACAGATACATCAATAAAACTTATAGGGCAGATATTTATGTATAATGACTATATGTATTTAAAATTTCACTTTCTTACTTACTACAGACCTGAATTTATATATAAATAATTCCTAACAAAATCACACTTTTCACAGTAACTACTTCAAGTAGATTTATGAAATTTTCAGGACACTTTACTCATTAAATGATGAAGCTCATGTACCAAATTTAATAAAATAGTTCCTCAAAAACTATATTTTCATCAATCTAATATATAAAAATGAATGTTTGTTTGTTCGTACTTTATGCGCTGCCATACCGTTGATCCGATTGTGATGGGGCTTTTTGCAAAATGCTCAGGAGATTCCCAGGATGAACACAGGCTATAAGAGAGTTGTAATACTCAACCCCTTCACCCCTAAAAATCACCCTTTCTACTGAAAACGTGAAATAAAGTCCCTATTTTGACACTTAAATGGCTTACACTGCCTAAACCATAACAAATACACCAAATTGAATATCTCAAAAAACTCTACAAAAAAGTCTGCGACAGCATATGTTTATCTTCTATGGATAACTCACAATAACCATTTTTGTCTTTCATTGATGCCAAGAAGATCGGGATAAGCAGATTCCCGGGCAAGTATAACAGCACACGGCTGGTGGTAAAAACATACTAACATTTATTTAGGTGTTGCAGCGCACGCCGGGTATTAGCTAGTAGTTTATATAAAAAAATATAATTTTCCTAGGTTTAAAATTCAATTATATCCTATATTCAAAATGTTACAGATACATCAATAAAACTGGTAGGGCAGATATTTATGTATAACATGTATTTAAAATTTCTCTTTCTTACTTATTACAGAAAATGAGAAAACTGAACTTCAATATAAGTACATGATGGCCATACTTTGATTACCTAAAAAATAATTCAGAATGAATGGTTTAAGATATCTGAAAATACATATACGTTTTTAAATAAAAATATATCCTTAATTAACACAAGAAGTTTTAATAATGTCAGGTAAATAGAGTCAGAGATATAATTTTTTGACTACAAGTTAGTACTTTTAATGACGTGGATCTCAGGATGCAATATTCAAGATTTGGCCATAATTCAGGATGCTCTTTTCAGGGTCGTATGTATGAATGCATCAGACCGTAAAAGTCGTTCTCTGCTGAGAAAGTTGCATCCAAAGACGTTTTTGCATACTCAAAAATCTGTTCATGCGATAGTAATTGTCGAAATTCCTAAGCTACCTGGCGAGGTGACTTTGCAGAGAACGAATCGTGAGCAACCCGATGTAGTTTGAAACCTTGCTGCTTTATCCAAGATGTCGGACCTTGAAGAGTTCGATCATGTTTTTGGAATTTGATAGAGTCTACCAAAGAATTCAACTGGAAGAACATGAGAATCGGCGTAATATTGCACGATGCAGACGTCGTCGTATACAGTATTATTTGTGGGCGCAAGCGTAAATGTGTTCCTGTAGTAGACAAAAATAACGGAAGAAGTTTTATCGCTGAGAATTCTGGGTAATTTCTTGCCAATATTACGAAAATGATGACTTTCATGCATGACCAGTTAGTGGGTAGCTAATTTGATCTTTGCACTTGCTCACGGTAAGTCAGCTCGCCAGTGATTGGAAGTAATTTGAGTACAGACTAATGTATTTGCATGCGGCTCTTAAGGTTGTATAAACTATTTGGAAGTTTTTGGGACATCGTGTGATTTTCCCTTGTGTATAGGATCTAATGCTATAAATCTGACAATAAAACTATTCATAGTTACATATGGGAAATAACATTATGAGGTTCTTCATTAATAAAACTATTGGCCTTTGGGCTTCATAATATTCTGACATAATATATTGATGTAATTTAACACTTTTATGTCATGAAACATGTAATGACATCATTGAAAAAATTATTTTTATGACAGACAGGTAATGACAACTTCAGATCTGGATGGGTGTAACATGCAAAGCAGGAAGCTTCACAGAAGATGGAGTTTGGGAGACACCGACAAGGTAAAATCTAAAGAAGCCGAAGGAAAACTACAGCTTTCAGTGTTCCTCAAGGAAGCAAGCGCTCTCGTGAGCAATTTGAGTCAAGCAACACGTCTCCTTGAGAAAGGACATCAGTTAAACATTAGATCAACACAACCAAAGAGACTTCACAGTATTCATAATGAACTATGGTTACCAGAAAGTAGTTGTTACTTCAGTCATTCTCCTTCTTTTGAAACTCAAATTACCTCTTCTAGTCCTATGTCCCTACCAACAATAATGCCAAGTGACAATTATGAAAGACCTAAGTTGAGACATAACATACGTTATTTAAGAGAATTTAAAAACTGTAACATCAACACTCAGTTGACACCAAATCGGGATCTGTGGGATGTAAGAAAAGCAAGTGGTCTCTGTGGACAAGAAATTAACAGAACTGCTAGCTTGCCAGATTGTTCCATGACTGATGATAAATCATGTTCCTGCTGCAATATATCTGTTTGTCCTAGTCAACAATCATTATTTCATTTAAGAGATATTTTCGACAATGAGAATTATTTTGGAAAATCTCATTCATTATATTCATCTTATATGCTCGGCAGTCCAAGGGCTTATAGACAATATCTTGTGGCAATAAGAAGACAAATTATTCAAGCATCAGTGCCCATCACATCAAAAGAATAGTAACATATGACATACAACTGAATTATATTTAATCAATAAATTACAATAAGAGGTAACATGATGAGGTTCTCTTAATAAATATTGTGAATCTGGTACATCTTCTATCTATCTGTAATGGCTTAGCCCATTGTTGAGCCATAGCCTCTCTTTTGGTAGGAGTTACTAGACCAAGTTAATTTTTAGTTGCCTTATTTGCCCATATATGATATGAATGGCATGAGGTGAATACACTAACTCATTGAGACATGGTACATCTTACCTCATAAATATTTGTGTTTTATTGACACATTTCGTCAGCTTGTCTAGACTGTTAAATTTTATTTTGTCAGCTCTGGATGTGTACACCGCTGTGGTCTCGAGGTAGCGTGCTGTCTTGTCACGCAGCAGGCCCGGGTTCGATCCCCAGTCGGGGCAGTTTTTCTGGGTGAGGTTTTTATCAGGGTTTTTCCTCATCTGTAAGACAAGTGTCAGGAAAACTCTAAGGCCCAAATGGTCCCTGAAATCATATGGCCATCATCCTTACAATTATCATTATCATCATCACCCTTCACCGGTGTGGAAAGCAACGGGAAGCTACCACACCTACACAATTCCCTAGTAAAGCTGCAAGCATAGCATGAAAATGCTATGATTGCAGTGAAGGACCTGCCTTCGGGCAGAATTACTATGGAGCTCTGGATGTAGACTTTCAATCCATATTTTGGTTGAGCGAAGAACTTGTAAATCAAATCTTTTACCTCTGAATTTCAAAATTCATAATCTTATTTTTATTCTTGTGGATGTAGATCTCCTCCCAAACAGTAAGCACTTTAATGTTTTCTAACTCTTTTAATAATTTAGTGTTTACATCAATTTTATGTTTCTCTGACCAGACATGGGAAGCTATTGCAGATTTTTCTATTTCTCCTTTTTTTACATTTCTAAATGTTCTTTCGTTCTAATGGTCAAATTTCTCTTTATTGTACCTATATATATCTTAACACAAATCAGTATATTTTATCTGGTATATTCCTGATTACTTTTTTTCATCATCAATATTTTCATTTTTGTTAGTTTTGATTAGTTTATTTAGGCTATAATTATTTTTTGTGCTAATTTTATAATATATTAAATTTGTCAAATTTATTATGTACCTATGGATAATATGTGAATTTACAGTATTTCTTTTCAATTTGTTTTTTTACCTTAAGAGTGCTTTCATTAATCATTTTTTTTGTATTTCCTTATTTTTTTTTGTGTATCATTATTTCTTCAAAACCATTTTCTTTTGCTACTTTAATTATGTGTTTTTTTCTCTAATTAAAAAATTTCATGGCTCAAGGGTATGTTTACCAGTCTGTGTGTTAAGATGTTAAATCAACAGGATTCATATGTCACACAAACTGGTGGTCTTTAACAGCTTAACATATACTTGTAAACATACCCTTGAGCCATAACAATTTTTAATTAGAGAAAAAAAAAACACTTAATTAAAGTAGCAAAAGAAAATGGTTTAGAAGAAAAAGATATACACAAAAAAATAGATGAGTACAAAAAAAAACTGATTAATAAAAAAAACTCTTCAGGTAGAAAAATGAATTGAAAAAATACAGGAAATTCACATATGATCCATGGGTACACAAGATTTTCTAAAAGATTTTTGACAAATTTAATATAAAATTAGCACAAAAAAATGAATACAGACTAAATAAGCTAATCAAAACTAACAAAAATGAAAAGATTGATTGATTCATTCATTCATAGTGTTCTGCTCAAGAGCAGGTCTTTCACTGCAAACTCAGCGTTCTCCACTCTTTCCTTGACTCAGCTTTCCTTTTTGTATCTCCATACAAACCATTTATTTTAATATTGTCTATCATCTGATGTCTTTTTCTGCCTCTAACTTTCTTTCCGTTGACCATTCCTTCTAGACAATCCTTCAGCAGGCAGTTTCTTCTTAGCCAGTGGCCAATCCAATTTCTTTTCCTCTTCTTTATGAGTTCCAGCATTGTTCTTCTTTCACCCACTCTGCCTAGCACATCTTCATTTCTTACTTTGTCTGTCCATTTTATACGTTCCATTCTTCTCCATATCCACATCTCAAAAGCTTCCAGTCGCTTTTCCTCATTCCGTCGTAATGTCCACGTCTCTGCACCATATAATGCTACACTCCACACAAAGCACTTCACTAGCCTCTTTCTTATTTCTCTTGCCATAGGTCCGCAGAAAATGCTTCTCTTCTTGTTGAAAGCTTCTTTTGCCATTGCTATCCTCTGCTTTACTTCTTGACTGCAGTTCATGTTACTACTCATAGTACAACCCAAGTATTTG
Organism: Diploptera punctata; assembly: GCA_030220185.1. NCBI lineage: Eukaryota > Metazoa > Arthropoda > Insecta > Blattodea > Blaberidae > Diploptera > Diploptera punctata. Next base: position 1,219,147 of record JASPKZ010000467.1, read on the forward strand.
AAGTTCTCCACTTGCTCAATGGCCTCATCTTTAATCTTCATGTTTATCTTCCTTTGTTTCTTTCCTATAATCATGGCCTTCGTCTTATTTATATTTATCTTCATCCCATAATCCTCGCACTTGTCATTCAGCTCCATCAGCATGTTCTTCAATGTCATTGCATCTTCTGCTAGCAAAGCCATATCATCAGCAAATCTTATGCACTTTATTCTTCTTCCTCCCATGTTTACACCTCCCGTATTACTGAAGCAGTTCTTCATTAGGTCTTCCAGATAGATGTTGAAAAGGGTAGGTGATAGAGGACATCCTTGCCTCACCCCTCTTCCAATTTCTCTTCCCTCTGACATTTCTTCTCCTATCTTCACTTTTATTCGCTGTTTCATATAAAGACTACTTATGAGCCTCCTCTCCTGCCAGTTCATGCCAATTTTCTTCAAGATCTTCAGGAGTTTATTCCAATTTACTCTGTCAAAGGCCTTTTCCAGGTCAACAAATACTGCATAAACGTCTTTATCTTTTTCTATATATCTTTCTCCTATCGTATCAATCCAATTGCATCTCTTGTACCCTTTCCCTTCCTGAAGCCAAACTGTTCTTCTTCCAATTCGCTTTCCATCGTAGAACGTAATTGTCGATTTAGTGTTCGCAGGAGAATCTTTGCAAAGAAAAGATTGATAATGAAAAAAAAAAACAGGAATATATCAGATAAAATGTGCTGATTGTGTTAAGATATACATAGATAAAAGAACATATGAAATGAATGAAAGAACACATTAGAAATGTAAAAAATGGAGAAATAGAAAAATCTGCCTATGTCTGGTCAAAAAAAAAAACATGAAAGTGATATGAATGCTAAATTATTAAAACAGAAAACACTAAAGAGCTCACAGTTTGCGAGAAGATCTACATCCAGAAGAATAAAAATAGAATTATGAAATTCCTTGGGAAAAAGGTTTGATTTACAAGTAATATGGTCAACCAAAAGATGGAGTGGGAGTATACATCCAGGACCACACAATGGTCACAATTTCTGAAGAAAAATTAATGCTTATAATGAAAAATTTCTTAAAAGCATGAGAGATTTGTGGTGGCACAGACACACAATTTCTAATATCTTCTATGACAAATGTACATGGATAATGTAGATATAATTTTCTCGAGAAGTCTGTAAATAGTGAAACATTTATTTCCCCAGAAAATTATTAAATTGATACACCTTTTCAAATATTCCATCACAAAAACTTATTGTATCAGTGGTGATCGCTCCATAGGTGCTGTAATGCATCAGCCCGTTGGCAATTTAAAGAAAACTCTTAATTACAAACTGTTTAGTTTTTTATATTTTGTTATTGCATTACACACATGGTCCAATATTTTTCATTGTGCTATATCAATGCAAAAATTTGAGATCATGTCTATGAGAAAGCATAGAATCTTCCCTATGTAAATTTTAGTGATCTATGCCAATGCTAATTGATAATACAAAAATTTACTATTTTGTTTTGATTCTTGCATCTATTTCCGTTTCAATCCCTGGATTTTGTGTCAAATATTCAAAGTGCCATTGTTCTTAAAATGAATTTGATTTATTTTGTTTAAGTTGGTTATTACCTCATTTCAACTATTAGGAAAAAGTGGGGTTGTTGGAACAAGCGTAATCATTATTTACTCTTCAATGGTTTGGAAACTTTGGTGTTTTAAATATAGATGTAAGAATCTGTTTAATAAAAAAAATCCAAACTAATTTCAAATAATGTACTTAAGTTATGCTAAATATTGGTCCAATAACCTTATGTTGTAAGTATCCCAGTTCCCTTAGTTATTGCATTGCTTTCCTTTTTTCACTGATGAAATATAGCAATTTTTCAATTAGATATAGCATTATTTTATTTTGAGTCTGTTTATCTTACCTCAAGATTAATGTTGATTTGTTCTTGAACATGTTTTGATTGGATCTCAATCATCTTCAGCATCTTGCCCAGACATAGCATTTTTTATAAATGGATGTTTTCAGCATCAGCTGCCACCGGTTCCAATATTTATTTTATTACCTTTGAGATTATTAGTGAAAAGTTTAACAATATTGACATAAATCATGGATTATTACAGTATGATTTGCCAAGATTAGCACTTGCTGTCATCTTTCTTTAAAAAAATACATTATTCTAAAAAAAAAACAAGAGAGAATAAAAACTAATTATAATTTAGGTAAAATTTTTATCACTCACCTCATAAAAAAAATTACCTAAACAGTGTGAATTCCTAAAATAAGTAGTTACTAATTATAATTTTGTAATTTTCACTTACTTATTTACATCTAGAACATATCATTTGTTGAATTTTCAGAGTGTAGTCAGTAAGCTGAGTGCATATAGTGACTAAGAATTTATAATATGTTTATAATATATAATCCAAGAAAAATCAGACTTACATGGTTTTTAAAGAAAGATAATATATTTTGAGAAAACTGGCAAAAAATCATGAAGTAAAAAGTTTGTTTTTATAACTATACTTAAGATAAATTAATATTTCTTGCAAAAAAAAAAGTGCCTAGAATTGAAAAGATCTGAATTAAAAATGTTCAGTTTTGGGAAGATATAATTACATATTTTCATAATTTTTGTATTTACTACTAAATAAAATGAAAGACAAAATTTAATATTGATAATCAAAATGTTAAATACTAATTATAGTGAACTTGCTAAGTGAGATGTAAAAAAATAATTGTGATTATTATAAACAATTTTTAACAAGATTAGAAACTATCTTCGCATTTTACTATAAATTCTATTAATACTCTAAAAGAAAGATAAGATTATACTTTTTATAGTAAAATTTCCTCATTGTCAAATTATTGCAGATTTAGTAACGTATTTTAGTTTTTTCAATTTAATTTTAAAGGAGCTAAATTATAGGGAAACAATCCTACTCTATTAACATTCTAGATGTTTATGTGACATACATTTTTTTCAAATAAAGTTTTGGAAATTCATTAAAAAATGTATAAGTAACTACTTATAAATTGAAAATGCCATGAAATATAAGTTTTAATAAAAGAAACTCAAGTTGGAAGAAAAAAATATTTTTGTTTATGTAATAATACTGTACCTTTCAAGAGACCATACAACACATAATGTGTTAAATTAAATTATCTTTAGAAGTTATGGAAGGAAAAAAAAAAAATGTGTAAAGGAAAGGAATACTGTACAAATAAAAATTAATATCTTTAAGGCAATATAAATAGTGCTCCAAGATCAGGTAAAAGTTTATATGTTTTTATTAATCATTTCATACATCTCAATGATGGATAAATTATATTTGAAGAGAAAAATTATATGCTCACACTGGGGTTTAAACCTAGGATCTTTTGCACTCTAGGCAAATGCTCTACCAACTGAGCTATCTGATAAACTCCAAAAATTTGCATTTAGATTGGAGTTTCTCAGATAGCTCAGTTGGTAGAGCATTCACCTAGATGTAAAAGGTCCTGGGTTTAAATCCCAGTTTGAGCGTATAACATTTTTTCTCTTCAAATATAAAACTTTATATGTTCATTTATGTGTGTGTGTGTGTTCCAATACCACCTACTGCACTTTTCGTGCTTTGTATTCCACACTAGGCTGATAGATAGCATCCATGTGATGTTTTCATTTATGCACTTCTTGGCAGACCACTTCATGTAAATTATGTGTATTTGTATTGTGTGTGGAGAGGAGTGTATGTTCATTTATAAAATAGTATAAAAAATTGGTTTTATATAGAGATGTAATTTTTCTATTTTGATTTACAATATCAAATATTTGTTTTAATGAGTGTATTGAAATGGTTAGAAATTTATAATTTGATACACATCTCTGATAATAAAATTATGAACAATAAGTTCAACTAAATAAAAAAAAATATTTAGACAAAATATATACCAAGCTTATTTTTAAAACTGATAACTCTTTATTCTTTTTACCTTCTCTCCTTCTGTAAAACTGTTGGTCCTGGTGAGTTAGTGGTTATCATGCTCACATGTGGTTCAGATTTGCTGGTTCAAATCTAGGGAGGGTTTGGTGGATTTTTTATGGGCATAAAAATCCTGAACATGGGTTTCTTTGAGAAGGAATTAAAGCCATGGATTCCATGACATAGATTTATGGAATATAAAAGAGCCTCAAAGCCTAAAAAAAAAGTCTGAGAAAAATATGTTGGGGTTATTATGCTTAGATGGAGTTGTTGAGTATGTGAAGAAGCTTGGCATTAGCAGTCACCCATGATAGACAGAGATGGAGATCTTTCCTGCGAGAAGGCGAGGCCCAACTTATGTTGTTTTGATGATGATGATTGTGCCCAGATTTTAATTGTGACATTAATGACCTTAAGAGTATCTTTAAATAAAATAACAGCATTAACAATGTTATAGGACTTATGCCACTCATACAACTTACAAGCCAATGCCCTCAACCAGTCACCTGTAGGTAGAGAGTTCAGAATCACAAATTTCACCGCTGTGGTCTCAAGGTAATGTGCTGCCTTGTCACGCAGTGGGCCAAGGTTTGATTCCGGTCAGGACAAGTTTCCTGGGTGATGGTTTTTTTCAGGGTTATTCCTTATCTGTAAGACAAATGTCAGGAAACTTTAACGCCCAAACGGTCCCCGAATATCATCTGGCCATTATCATCATCATTAACACATTCATTAAGTTTAGGATTAAGCCCTCTCCTGGCACATCATTACCATCTTCATCATGTATCTTATATCATTGGGGCAGCGTAACTCTGCCTTCCAGACACCCCAACCTCAGAAGTGGGTTACAATAACACCATGCCAGGAGAGAATACCAGAATGTTGAAATGACAAGTAGCGGCATTGAATAAAAAAAAACATTGGTATACAATGGGAAACTTAATTAAATCTGTGATTAGTAGCACACAAGACTTACTACTGAAGGAAGATAAAGTACCAGGTGCAGATTTCTAATAAAATGTTTTATCCTGCCAGGAAATGAACCTGGGTCACTGGAACAGAAGTTAGGGCTCTACTGACCAGGCCTCAGAGATGACCCAAATCTAATCATTAGTTCATTTTCTTAATGATTTAATGTAAATTAATAATCTATCATTTCTGATCTCAATAATTAAAACAAATTAAGGATCAAATCCAACATGGTGAAAAATTAATTAACCAAATTATTATCTGAGAGCAGAAAATATTTGTCTAAAATAATAAACTGTATATGGTTATAATGAAAATTTTTAATCATTGTTTTATATTCTAACTGTTGAATTCAAATTATGGCATTTCATGGGAAAGATCCCATACAAAGTAAAATCTGTCTCCAGAATAAAATTTTAGAGAGATCTAATCAATTTAAATATCTTGAATATTATCTCTATCTGGAATGAAAAGGATATCCCTGAAAAAATTACTAGTTATAATAAAAGTTTGGGAATTATTAATCAAGTTATGAAACCATCCCTTGTACAAAAAAACAAACAAATTACTAATAATTAAATGAATCGTGATTTCTTCTTACCTCATACTTCTATGTTTTTTTAAACACAGCACTGCAGTATCGACGACAACGTGTCACCGATACTGCAGTGCTGTGTTTAAAAAAACATAGAAGTATGAGGTAAGAAGAAATCACGATTCATTTATTATTAATTGAACCTCATAATGTTAAAAATTCCCAAATTTAATATATAGATATAACCAGATTACGTTTATATAACACTTTGGCTAGACCTGTGTTGACGTGCTATGGTAGTGAAGCATGGACACTAAAGTACACAACCTGAAACCAGAATACTGGGCTTTTTAATAATGAGCTTCATGTGCAGAACCAGCGGGTTCTAACAGATGGGATCGGAAAAGGAACACCGATATCTTAAAGGAATTGAAGACTAATGTCAATTTAGGGAATATATTAAATCATTACCAACTAAATTGGTAAATAACCATCTTGAAAGATGGAGTTGCAAGTCTGTCATCCTCACCAAAGCTGTTTATAATTATATACCAAGAGGACGAAGATCTCTGGGCCGTCCTATGAAACGCTGGAGGGAAAATTTTCTATAGGATCGTAACAGGCCTTGGCCTAATACTTGGAAGGAAGAAGAAGACTGTTGAATTCATTGCTAATAACTTTATTATTTGTTGTATCAATGGTAAAGAGAACATTTTTTGCCTGAACCAGGAATTGAACCCCGAACCTTCAGCTTTACATGCTGATGCTCTGACCACTGAGCTAATTCAGGCTACATTCCCATCCAAGCACAAATCCTCCCTTTACCTTACTCTCTTGGGCCCACATGCAATGAATTACAAATACACATTGAATGGCTTCTACATTAAGAAGACATGAAGGGACTCCACACAGCTATAGTATTATTTATTAAATTAATAGTGAGAAGATAAAGCTAAATCACAGTAATAGTTGTAGCTTCTTAATATTAATTTATTATTTATTGTTAATATTATATTTTCCTTATTGTATCCTAGTGCAAGTTTGATTCCAAAATATGCCCTATTCCTCTATTTTTCTCTTCTTAGTAATGCTCTTGATCCGTAAGGTTTTTCTTAATCCAACCATTTTTCCTATCATTTGATTTTTAAACTGACCCAAACCCTCTGGCGGCACTATGGCCCTGGGGTCGACTCAGCCTCTAATGGAAATGAGTACCAGATGCTTGTTCTGGGGGTAAAGGCGGCCGTCACGCAGGGCTGACATAAAGTGCCGATTGTCTAGAAAAAGTGGGAGCCTTAACCTCCTACTACCCCAAGGGCCCTCCGGGCCTGTTGTGGGATCACTTTACTTTACTTTATCATTTACTTCTACCATTAGATTTCAGTTTTTTTAAACAATTTTTTCTTATAGTTTTTTTAAGATGCCTATTTTTCTCAATGTCAGTATTACTATTTTTTTTTGTCCCTTCTTGTTTTCTGTACAATTCCTTGCAGGATTTTCATTTGTAAAGCCTAAATCCTACTTTGTCTTTTTTTTTACCAGTATATTTATATCTCTAATGTGTATATAACATGTAGGTATTACAGTCCATGAAGGACCCTTAAGTACTTCTTATATTGTTATAATGACATTCTATCCCTCTCTTTTAAGCTCTAAATCTCCATCTCTTAACATTCATTATTCTTCAGTCTTCTCCACATAATCTAAATATCTATGCGTTGGTCTTCCTTCTTCTGTAAGTTTGCCACTGAAAAGCTTTTTAACCATTCCATTATCCTCTTTTCTGACAAATATGTTCCAACCAGGAGATTCTTTTAACAATGCATTTCAACTTAATTTGATCTTATTCTCCAAATAATACCTTCATTAAACGGGAAAAAAGTTCTCTTAAGAATTTTATTTTTTTGTATTGCTATCATAATTTCACCATTTTCTTTAGGGCCATTCTTTAATGCAAAAATGAAAGTCTTGTTTTCTGTAAGTTTCAGTTTACAATTTCTTATATGCTTTTTAATATTATTATACCAAATAGAGGATAAAAACACTAATTTCTTTTTATTAAATGGGCTATTATTTCAGAAGTCATATAACTCATAATATTTTAACTCTTTCAAAGTGATTACAACAAAGTAAATTCCTGTTAAAAAGTTTATATTACAACTTATAAATTGTTTATTTTTTATTATTTCACTCACCTCATACTTCATAATTCATAGCAGACCCTGGGTTTCTTCACGTAATTTGTGACATTGTCAATGCCACAAATTACGTGAAGAAACCCAGGGTCTGCTATGAATTATGAAGTATGAGGTGAGTGAAATAATAAAAAATAAACAATATTAAAGAACCTCATAGTGTTATTTCCTATCTACATAACTTAACTTATAAATTGTTTAAGTTACGTAGATAGGAAATAACACTATGAGGTTTATTTTAATAGTTTAATTGTTTCGTCACTCACCTCATACTTCTTAACTCAAAATCAGACAAAGGGAATAATTTGGTAATTTTGGATAAAGAAGATTACAATGATAGGATGGCAAATTTATTAAAGGGAGAACAATATGAAGAAATAAAAACAAATCCTTTTGCAAAAACAATTAAGGAAGTTGAAACCAGCCTAAAACCAATTAAAAAAATTATGACACAAAAGGAGAAGTTTAAATTAAAAATACCAAATCCCAGAAACCCCAACATTCATGGTCTTCCTAAAATCCATAAAGACGGAAAGAAAGTGAGACCTATCATCAACAATATCAACTCACCGACATATAACATATCAAAATGGCTAAGCAATAAATTTAAAGGTATGGAAAAATTTGAAAATTTAGCAGTAGAAAATTCTTACTAACTAGTGGAAAAATTAGAAAACGTAGAAATATAACCGTCAGAAAGATTGGTCTCATTTGACGTCACTTCATTATTCACAAACATCCCGACTGACATAACTTTGAAAATTTTAGAAAAATGGTTGAAAGAAAACAAAGTAGATGATGATAGTGTTAAAGAATACATAAAATTAACAAAATTATGCTTAAATCAAATGTTCTTCACCTTTAGAGGAAAGTACTTTAGACAAAAATCAGGATTTGCAATGGGAAATCCATTATCACCATTCTTAGCAAATATGTTTATGGGGAACTTTGAATGTCATGTAACCAAAGTATACCCTTTGATGTTTAAATTTTGGAGAAGATATGTAGATGATATCACAGCAATAGTAAAACAGAAACAATTAGAAAATGCCATTAAACTGTTAAATATTCAAAATAAAACAATCAAATTTACAATAGAAGTAGAAAATAATCATGAAATACCATTTTTAGACCTTAAATTGATCAGGAATGAAAAAAAATATAGAATTTGGAATCTACAGAAAAGAAACTCTCATTGACAATTATATAAAAGCTACAGGATTTAACCATTTTCACAGAAACAGGCAGTATTTAATAGTTTAACACACCGACTTGTGAACGTTCCCATGAGCAAAGAAAATTACAATAAAGAGAAAAAACACATTATAAAAATTGCGAAGGATAATGGATTTCAAGAAAAGATGATACACAAGAAAATAAATAAATTTAAGGAACAAAAAATGATTAATGAAAGTACTCTTCCGACAGATAAAGATATTGGTAAAAAATTCAAGAAGTTCACATACCATCCTTTAGTACTTGACAAGTTTCAAAAAATCTTCAACAAATTCAACATTAAATTAGCACCGAAAAATGATTACAGCTTAGGTAATTTAATAAAAACTAACAAAAATGAAAAGATTGAAGACTGCAAAAAATTGTGAATTTATCAAATTAATTGTAAAGATTGTGAAAAGATATACATAGGAAAAACAAAAAGGAATCTAAATACAAGATTAAAGGAACACCTCAGAAATGTTAAAAATGGAGAAACAGAAAAATCTGCAATAGCTGCACATGCCTGGTCAGAAAAACATGGAATAGAAACCAAAATAAAATTACTTAAACAATTGGAAAAACTGAAGGAACTCGCAATTTGGGAAAAAAAATTACATATGTAAAAATAAAAACACAACTATGAATTTTGAAATACCCGGTTATAAGGAGAGGGGATTGATTTGGAAGTTCGTCAGTCAACCCTCAGATGGCGCAGAGGGCAGTCTGCAGGATAGAAGGCCGTTGGACATCAGTTGTGAACGTAATGCAGCATTGAGAATGTCACAAATGAAGTGACGAAACTCGAGTTTGCGTGGGAGTTAAGAAGTATGAGGCGAGTGAAGAAACAATTAAACAATATTATAAATTGTTATTGAAGATTTAGATGTGAGAATGGATAGTCAGTCAAAATAGGTTCAAAGAATAAAAAATTGGCGGAAGAAAAGAAAAAAAGTATTGACACTGACAGAGGTTTACAGAAGACCATTAAACCAGTGAGGAATACTAAAACACAAAAATTATATCACAGTGATACAGTAAAACTTTTTAATCCAGAAAGCAAATAATGTGGAAATCTGTCCAATGTGAACAAATTTATTGGTCCTGGTGAAATAATAGTAATTTTAAATGTATTTATTTTGCATAAAACGGAATCTGTCCACAACACGGAAAAGGAAGGATATTTCCACACAATTCATGAAAAAAGTTGTATAAAGCAAAAAGACAGAGAAATAAATTATTTTCCACTTCATTGAATTCCCATTAGGAAAAAAAAAAAATTCCTGGTGCCGGGTGAAGTAGAGATTCTACTTGTACCTGAAATTTTATTTTGGCCTCACTGCACACCTGTTATGCAAAATACATAATATATTATATATAATATTTTTATATTATATGATATACAGGTATATTATACCTGTCTTACAAATAACCATTGCACTGTAAAATTTTTAATTAGTTTAAGTTCTGAGATCAATCTTTCACAGGTAACGTTCTGAATTTATGGAATAACAATGGCTAAAACGTATGTATCATCTGACAGTAAATGAAAAAGTGAAAGTGATTAAAGATAAATCTCCAAATTCCTGGACCGATGCTCCAAAGTCAAACTGTATCTGTTGCTAAATTCCTAGGGAATACAGATTTCAAGGCATCTTCAGGTTGGCTGTATAATTTTAAAAGTAGATTCAATGAAGTGTGGAATGAAATTTGCAGGGAATCAAAAAATGTGGACAAAACTGTAGTTAGTGAGCAGAAACCGAAACTGTATACTTTAGTTTCAGGATATGTGCCTAAGAGACAATTTTAACGCTGATGAAACTGGACTATTTTTTCGCGCATTACTGTCGAAGGCACTTATACATACTATACTTCACTTTTCAAAAGCAGCAGAATTAAAATTAATCCAAGGTACATAAAAGGACATATACAGTACTCTATAATCTAGGATTATTAATAAGTTTTAGTTTTTTTATAATGCAGAATTTTGTCTAATGTGAAAAAAAAAAAATTGGTCCCATGCAATTCCGATTTGAGCAAGTTTTACTGTTTTTTTTTTTTTAACTTTCACAGGGAAAGAACACTATGAGGTTTAATTTAATAATTAAATTAATGTTTTTATTACCTCACCTCATATCCTTTTTCTTCTATACTGCAGTTTCGGAGCTTATCTCCATCGTCAGTAGCCTCTGGTCGACCGGTGTTATGTCGTTTCTTGGCGGTTTCCTTCTTACTTCTATCGGTGGACCGATGAACCTCTGGATCAGGTCAAAATTTGCGGGAGTTTCAAAATTCATGAGTTTGTCTTTTTGGATATGGATTTTTTCCCAGACTGTGAGTTCCTTTACTTTATCTGTTTGTTTGATTAGGCTAGCTTCTGTATCAATTAAATGTTTTTCAGACCAAGCATGGGCTGCTACTGCTGACTTGTCCACTTCACCCTTTTTTACATTTCTAAGGTGTTCCTTCAATCTAGTTTTTAAATTTCTTTTTGTTTTTCCTATATAGATTTTGTCGCAATCTTGACATTTGATCTGATATATTCCTGATTTATATTCTTCTCCAATTTTTTCATTTTTGTTGGTTTTAATTATCTTGTTTAGGCTGTATTCATTCTTTGGGGCCAATCGAATGTTAAACTTATTGAAAATTTTCTGGAACTTGTGGTGTTTTACAGGATGGTAAGTGAATTTTTTGAATCTTATGTTCTCTTCTGTTTGTTTTTTAAGTGTGCTTTCATTAATTAGTTTTTGCCTTTTAAACTTATTTATTTTCTTGTGTACCATGTTTTCTTCATAACCATTTTCTATTGCTACTTTAATTATTTCTATTGTACTTTAACTATGTTTCTTTTCTTTTTCATATTTTTCACGGTTCAGGGGTACATTCACCAATCTGTGTGTTAGGCTATTAAATACAGCTTCTTTGTGAGCGAAATAGTTGAATCCTTCAATAGCCTAACACACAGATTGGTGAATGTACCCCTGAACCGTGAAAAATATGAAAAAGAAAAAGAATACATAATTAAAGTAGCAATAGAAAATGGTTATGAAGAGAACATGGTACACAAGAAAATAAATAAGTTTAAAAGGCAAAAACTAATTAATGAAAGCACACTTAAAAAAACAAACAGAAGAGAACATAAGATTCAAAAAATTCACTTACCATCCTGTAAAACACCACAAGTTCCAGAAAATTTTCAATAAGTTTAACATTCGATTGGCCCCAAAGAATGAATACAGCCTAAACAAGATAATTAAAACCAACAAAAATGAAAAAATTGGAGAAGAATATAAATCAGGAATATATCAGATCAAATGTCAAGATTGCGACAAAATCTATATAGGAAAAACAAAAAGAAATTTAAAAACTAGATTGAAGGAACACCTTAGAAATGTAAAAAAGGGTGAAGTGGACAAGTCAGCAGTAGCAGCCCATGCTTGGTCTGAAAAACATTTAATTGATACAGAAGCTAGCCTAATCAAACAAACAGATAAACTAAAGGAACTCACAGTCTGGGAAAAAAATCCATATCCAAAAAAACAAAAAAGACAAACTCATGAATTTTGAAACTCCCGCAAATTTTGACCTGATCCAGAGGTTCATCGGTCCACCGATAGAAGTAAGAAGGAAACCGCCAAGAAACGACATAACACCGGTCGACCAGAGGCTACTGACGATGGAGATAAGCTCCGAAACTGCAGTATAGAAGAAAAAGGATATGAGGTGAGGTAATAAAAACATTAATTTAATTATTAAGTTTTACTGTATTAAGTTTTGTAGAGCTTTAGCCTCTTCATATGTTTATGGTTGATGTAAAGCTTTAGTGGTTACAGTTGTCACTAAGCTCTCCTCCTGCATATATTTTCCTCTGAGTATTACAAGAATATACTATTGTCTGTCCAATGGATCTGTGCCCCATAATATATGCGAACTAAAGCCTACTTCCTTTTCTGCCTCGGCAATCATTTCCTTCCCTGCATTCCTATCTCTCTCTTGTACTTGCACTCCAGTGTTGTGAACTCAACTCCAACCTTGCATTATTCAATATTAAAGAGCCATGACACTGGGGGAAGTTTGGCAACATCCCTACTCAATAAGTTACCATAGCTGCTGTTTGACATAGTGGGAGGGGAGTGCAGTGAAATGGTGTAAGTATAGACATGTACTTTTCTAAGAATGATGTCAGCACTTAAAGGGACACAGATCTGTTGGTCCGAGTATAGTAATACTGTATCTGTTTTCATGATCTGTTGATATTTAACATGGAAAATATGGTGGAACAAATTCTCTTCATTTCTTTCAAAGTTGAATATGTGCAAACATATAAAATGTAAAAAAAAAAGTATTGCACTTAATTTGAAAATTTCAGGAGGTGTGGTTATAGTCCAATTAGTTCCAACTTTGGTCCCTAAAGAGTAATTATGAAACTTGTTTTGTAGCTGCTGCACTAAATTCATTTCTGACAAACTATTTTCGACATAGTGTTAAAAATGGCAAATGCAAATATTTTTGTACAATTCAGATTGATGACAGAAGTCAACTGTTGCACAGTGTTCTCAACAGTGACTAAGATTTCACAAGTAAAATCATCAACACTTATTAAGATTATATAATGATATTTCTTATTTTATAATTTTATAGAAATATTTTACTGAATCATGTATTTTTTTAAAAATAAGCTATAGCAGAATAGTTCTTAAAAGTCAAAACCAACTGATGTGGTTGATGCCACTAGCTGTAGTTAACTGTATAAGGAGTCATTTACTCGTAGTTTTACATAATTTCTTAATCTTAGTTTGAGCTTTCTTAACTTTTTGGATTTAAATTCAAGTAGCATGTCATCATCATTATCCTCTTATTGTGTCCTCCTTATGGAAGATTGATCCAAATCTCTTTGTTGTATGTAATGAACATTTTTTAAAAAGCTATAATGGATTTGTGATTATGTGAAATAATATAACAATCTACTGTTAAAAATTAAAATGTTCTGCAATTGATGTTTTATTTTAGGAAGTTCTATTTTGAGGTTCTTTTAATCAAGTTATTTTGAGTCTGTAATATCTTATCTCAATATTAATGTTGATTTGTTCTTGAACATGTTTCAATTAGTCTTCTAATCATCATCAGCATCATGGCCAAGACTGGTGGGAATTATGTTATAAACCCTGGATGTCGATGTCAGCTCCCTCCTGCGGTTGGCCAAAGAACCTCCAAACGATGTCACGTTCAGTCGGTATAACAGAGTAAAGAATTTTAAAATACTGACTGAACATAACCTCGCTTGGAGGTTCTTCAGCCAACCGCAGGAAGGAGCTGACATTGACATCCAGGGTTTACAACATAAATCCAACCAGTCTTGGCCATGATGCTGATGATAATTAGAAGACTAATCGAAACATGTTCAAGAACAATCAACACTAATATTGAGGTAAGATATTACAGACTCAAAATAATTTGATGTTCTGCAATATTTATATTATTAAAATTAAAGGCACTATATGGATGTTTTGTGAGAGGAAAACTGGGCATATATTCAACCATAGAAGTAAGAGGTCTAAACCTGATATGACAATGTAAGTATAACAATATTAAAATTTAATCGGGAATTAAAATATGTCATAATTAAATATAGGGACCCAAGTAAAACTAAAGGCACTATATAGACATTTTGTGAGAGGAAAACTGGACATAAATTAAGCATAGAAATGCTAACAAAGTGTACAAAACTAAACCTAGAAAGGGAAGAAAGTAAAAAAAAATTGTTTTTAATTCACAATATGCCATTTATATACAATTATTCATAACTATATGCATATACATAATCATGAGTGGGAACATTTTTTGAAAAGAATATTGATAGGAACATAAAAAGAAATAAAAAATTTTCCATTTCATTTATAGTCACCATCCAACTGCCTACTTCAAGAAGATCAAGCAAGCACCTACCAAAAACCCTGCATGTTTCTGTACTTCCGCTTAAGAGTGAGAGATCAAAAGTGCACATATACAGTGCTTATATTTCATGTACAGAATAAGACGCAACAACAATAACAACATGATTGAATGCTATGCAATATACGATAAATTATTTACACAATCTGAAAACAGCATTTAAAATCAAAACTTTACACTCTTATTTTTTTAATCACATCACACAATCAGTCCTTCAATTTGAACACATATTCACATTATATACCTAATTTTTTAGCCGTGTTGTCTCTGGACAGGGACAGTTTCAACCACAAATTTTCAGAATAGTGTAAAACACTGCATCACAGCCCAGAACAGAAACTCGAATGTGGGATGACAGTCTGACGGACAACCTGTTGACGGTGGGAATGCTATGATGATGTATTTTTTTTTGGAAACAGCATAGACTTTTATCATACCAAATGTCATTTTTAAAAGATATCACTAGGTGTGTTATTGAGGTTGTGGTCGGCGGAAATAAACTACAATTCCTAGCAAACCCACCAACATGGTGATGAGATACATGTCCCAGTTAGGACCCAATGATTGATCCAGATTGAACAGCAGTAACCACTCCTGCCAACGGCTCTGAAACACAATATAATTAGTAATAATCATCTATACGGGCATATATTTTATTCCATTAACACATTATATCAACAAATGTGATAGATTCTCCATGAATACTCATCTCAAATTCAGATTATGTGAATATAAGATTTGTTGTTATAAAGCACAATGAATGTTATTTTTATCTTCTTATGAATTGTTAAATGTTTGACACTTCTCATAATTTTTTTTTTCATTTTATCATGTACTATACTGCCAAAACTCATGAGGAGTTGCAAAATATGTAAAAATATGTAAACTACTAAAATTACTCATTATTCCACTACTGCTCTCTTGAGTGAACATTATCAAATTGTAAATCTTCAATAATAATTTATCTATTGTTAATATACTTATATGAGGGAAGCTGGACCCCCATCAAGTGCTGGTGGATAGGGGGAAGCCTGGCAGATATGCCAGGTATCAGGGAAATCAAATACCTGGGGCGAACCAACCAGCGAAGAGGAGCGGCTGACCAGATTGGACGGCTTCTCATGGGTAGACATAGCTCAAGAGCTGTGGTGAAGGCAATACGTCAAGAGAAGATGACTTGAATCAACTCCTGCAGTCCTGGAAGCGGTAAGATAGCAGCCCTATCACCAGGATAGTTCTGCACTGCGTTCGCAATGCAGTCAGGGCAAAATTCTAATTACTGGCAAGCTCCAAATATTAAAGCGGACGGATACAAATGGACAATTGAATGGACACAGCAGCTATGATACTTGGAGTCGGAACGAACCAATAAGGTTTAATCCTTGTAAGAAGAAAAAGAAGACTTGTATGATAATTAGAATCAGATTTATATGGAAATGCATGTACTAGCTGCTTTTACATATGATACGACAGGAGACTATAAGTAAATTTTGTCATCACTCGTTACTGAACATTAATTTTTATAGTGCATATAATAGCCTTTTTTCAGTGTTTTTGTATATTTTGTAATTTTTGTACGATCATGTACCTATCAAACAACTTTAAGGATGGGACTGCATAATTTGTAATTTTTGTATGAAACAATTTTAAATATAAGAATGTAATTTTTCAAGTACCAGTTTTAACAACTTTTTGTAAAAAAAGAGTTCTAACATACTTTTGCAGTTCTCTTTGCTAGCAGGAAGATGGATAACACAAAATGCGTCTGGTATTGCAGGTACTGTGTTGCTTGTCAGCCTCGTGAGAAGCTGAAAAGGGGATGAAGACTGAGTCATTAGCCCCTTAAATTTGGTGCATCGTCGAAGTGAATACATAATTTAATATATAATGAAAACACTGAATCACTGGCACCATGATTATGACTAGTAGCTGTATCGTGCTCCATGCTGTTGGCTGTGTGTTACCTAATGAGGTATATGCATGTGTAATTATATTAATTTCCATGGGGCAGAGTGTGTGTCCTAAATGTGTATGGGTGACCATCGAGATGGCACCATGTATATGAGGCTGTTTTGAATTCAGATTCCAAAAGTATGGGTGACCATTTGTAAAATTGGGATTTATTTTTGATGTTATATTTTTATGTATTGATTTTATATTTTTTTAAAATTAAAGTGAAAATGTGTATTTAAATGTATTTTTTAGATTATTCGTTGGATTCATTGGCAATTTCACCATAAAAATGCTTTACCAAAGACTCAGAATTGTTGTACTTAGGTGTGGACCGCCTTGAAAACTTCAGACTTAGAAAATTTTGCCAAGTAGGGATTTAGAAAATTTTTGCATAAATGGATTAGAAAAATTTTGGTTGATATAAGCATTTGTAAATTTCGTGTAATGTATTATATATGATGGATCCTTTCAAGCCAGGATGAGCCTCTTGTCAAAAGCTGCATATAATGTGGGAATAACTTGATCACAGGGAATAACCTGTTTGTGGAGTGACTGTTTATTGATTTTTAAGCAATAAACACCAGTGAGTGACTGATTTCCTTGCAAGAAAGAAATTGTTGGAGAGTTCTGTAATGACAAAAGATAAAAATAATAGAAGTGCATTTTTAGCCAGTGGATTACACCTACAGAGAGTAAAGTTGCTTTTTGTCAACTGTGTAACAAACATATTGCATGTGAAAAAAATTTTAATTGACCCAGTATTCAATAACTAATCAACATATTGAAAAAAAAAAATCAGAGACAGACTTCTGCATTCTGCAAAGCAAACTTTACAGACACAACAAAGTTCTACTTCATTTAGAAGTGACAATTTTTTTCAAAGATTTATATCCTGCTCTAGTTCCAGCAAATATACCTTTCAATTTACTAAACAATCGGAATTTCTGGAATTCCTTAGAGAAATATTGCAATCGTTTCATCCCAGATGAATCAACAATTTGGAAAAAGTACTTAGACGATTGTTACCATTCAACAGTTATTGAAATAAAAGATATATTCAAAGAATGCCTTATATGAGATGTAGTTGTTGAAACTATAGATGCTTATAGCTGTCATGTCGTGAACATTCTCATTGGTAAACTAAAAGAGACAGGAACACCATGTTTGATCACTTGTAGGGTGTTAGAAAAACCAACCATTCCACTGCTGTAGTTAACAACTATCTAATAGTATTGTGTCCGTAAGGGGGCAATGATAAGTTTTATGTCGTACTTTCAGATTCTGCATCCTATATTTTGAGCTCTGGTTCAGCTCTAAAAACATTTTATTCCTATCTAAAACATGTTACTTGCATTGCACATGGACTTAATAGGGTAGCAGAAACAATTAGGAACAGTTTTCTGAAATAAATACTTTGATTTCAAGCACAAAAGAGACATTTCTAAAAGCACCCGCACAAGTAAATGCTTACAGAGAATCACTTCCAAATTGACCTTTATCCCCAAAACCTATTCTTACTCCCTGAGGTACATGGATAAACGCAGTTCTATTTTATTCAGATAATTATAGTGCTATTAAAGAATTTGTTTGCACCCTGAATCCAAGTGACGCAGTTTCAATTCAGCATTCACAAGAAGTATTCAAAAGTGAGACATTACAAAGGGATTTAAATTTAATCAAAGCACATTTCTCTCCAAAGCAATTACAGAATTTAGAAAAGACAGGTTTGCTCCTTCACGAAGACTATTAATTCTGGAGAAAGTTAAAAATTACCTTAATTGCTTGCCTGTGAAATATGCGGAAAAACTGTGTAGTGTTTTATGAAGAAATCTTGGCTTTAACATCTTAAGCTTTGTGAACAAATATCTGCAAGGTGACCTTCCACAAGAAAGTATGAAAAATAGGAAATAAATAAATTATAAAATCACATAAATCTAACCTAAGAATAATAATAAAAAAGTTAGCATAGAATCATGGGAAAAAGAATTGCCAATCCAATGGATTTGTTATTTTGACCGATCTCGTTGGGGCTATTATGCCATTGTAGATAGAATAGTATACCATTTTGCAATAAGAGTTATTTAAAGTATAATATGAATTTTCATTGAACAGCTGGGATAACTTCACACCATTGGAAACAACAATAAAACGGCTAAGGCAGATAATTATAATGACTACTTGTACTTAATATTTCACTTTCTTACTTATTATAGGACCGGCCGCGGTGGACTAGTGGTTATGCTCCTTGCCTCCGGTTCTGAGGGTTGCGGGTTCAATGGATTTTTTAGGAATCCTCCGGGAGGGACTCTAAGCCATGGGTCCCAAGTCTGAAGATTTTGAGGCTCGTAAAAGATCCTTAAGCCTGAATGAAAAGGCCTCTAAGCAAAATTTACCAAATTTTCCTGTCCTAGTACTACCTTGGTTTCCTAGATGTCAGTATGAGGTGGAACGCTGACCATGGACCACTCAAGTGACATCTATATGAAAACAAGTGTAACTAAATTAGTATTACTATATGAGGTGAGTGATAAAAAATTCTACCTTAATAAATTAGTATTGTTCAAATTCTTCCCTGTAGGGGGACAGTGCCTAAATCTCTGTTAAGGGAGCATGGGCTTACAAGTACAAGTACTTATTACAGGAAATGAGAAAACTGTACCTCAATATAGATATGCAGAGTCCAAATTTTAATTATTTAAAAATTAAATCAGAGTGAATAGTTTAAGATATCTACAAATGCATATTATTTTAAACCAAAATGTATCCTCCATGAACACAAAAAGTTTTAATAATGTAGGTAATTAGAATCAGAGATATAATTTGATTCACTATGTAACACATTTTATGTCCTTGAAAAATAAATGCTATTTTCTAATTGATTATATCTGAAAAGTTAGGAAAAACATAATTATTCATGTTAAATTTTGCTTTTGTGAGCAGGATATTGATAATCTATTAGTAATTCATTAATAACCAATAAGAAATTGACTACCCCAGATAGTAAAAAAATCTGGAATTTATCAAATTAGTTGTAGAGACTGCAATAAAGTATACATAGAAAAAACAAAAAGGAATTTGGACATTCGCACAAAGGAACACTTTAGAAATATTAAAAATGGTGAAATTAAAAAATCAGCTATTGCAGCACATAGTTTGTTGAAGAGAGTCATAAAATTGAAAAAGAGGCCCAATTTTTAAAACATTTGGAAAAACGTTTATAATTGACAGTTTGGGAGAAGATATATATATATATTCATAAGAGCAAATTTAAATCCATTAATTTCAAAATTCCTGATGAACGGGACCTGATCTTGAAGTTCATCAAATCAACACCAGATGGCAACTTTATAGATGGAGATTCCAACAAAAATCTGGTAGCCATAATGTCGTTCAGAAAAGTGGCAAATGCCATTTCTTTTAATTATAACTTGCATAGAAAGAAAGATTATGTTGAATGCAATTAAAACGCATGTAACATAGTAAAAAAAATACCAGTGCAGATATTTATAAGTGTGTTGCTTTTTGAGATTTACATTTATACACTAAATCACTTTCATGAATTACCCCTAAATATAGTCTCCCATCATAAGAATCAAATGAATCGTGAATTCTTCTTACCTCATACATCTATAAGAAAACCTCATAATGTAAAAATTTCCAAATTTGTTATTAATCTCCCATCATACTCTCATTATACTGTCCTTGGTAGTGGCATTCAAAAAACAGTATATCCTGACGGAAGCGTTTCCTTGTTCCTCCGAGAAGCTCCCATATTCTCCTTGAATGTATTAAGATGAGCATCAAGCATATGGATCTTCAGCGACATTCTGCAGCCCATTGCACTGCAGTTCATCACTAAGTTCCGGACCATTTGCTCAAAGTTTTCAGCCTTGTTATTGTCCAGGAAGCCCTGAACAACTTCAATATAACTGGTTCAAGCAGCTATCTCCTTCTCATCAAGCTCCTGTGGAAATTTGTTGTATTGTAGGATCTTCTTTATTTGTGGTCCTACGAAAACACCTGCTTTGACCTTTGTCTCGGACAAATTAGGGAAGAAGTTAAGGTATTTGAAAGTTGCTGAATCTTTTTACAGAGCTCCTACAAATTGCTTCATAAGACCCAGCTTTAAGTGCAGTGGAGGCATGAGCACTTTCTTGCTTTCTATTAGTGGCAATGGACGAAGGAAGATCTGGATAAATGATACCAGGCGCATTCTTGCCAGTTCTACATTTTGAAGAGTCCATAGTATAGAAGTACAGTTGCTTGAATGATCAGTGGACTCCCTCCATATCCTTGGTATACCAAACTTCATGCACCTCTTTTCTCCTCTGTACCATCATCCAGAAGAACAGAATAGAATATTAAGTTAAATGTGAATGTATTTATTTAATCCACACTTCAAACTAAATGCACTCTTATCTTCCGAAGTTCATTTACAGTATTCACAGACGAAATGAAGTGTCCAGGGTTTGTCCTGATCCCCAACAGGCATGCCGAAATTAGCTTTTAGGCCTCACACATTTTAAAAGATGTTTATACAGAGTACTTTTTTGCTCTTGTTTTAAAAAACTGGCCGCAGACATAGCAAAAAGCATCTACCAAATACTTGCAATCTCTTGATGCCATCACTGGGGCATCTATTATTATCTCTACTCTTTTTAAATAAAGATACAAAAAATTAAACCAGTTTACAGCAACACTTTCACCACAAGCACTCATGTATCTGTAGCTGTAAAAAAATTAAAATGTCATATAAATCAAAGTGTATATCAGAAAAGCAAAGTTTATGGAATATAATGGCCATTTTCCATACTTTTGGGGCTAAAACAAACATGAAATAACACTTTAAACACAAGGACAAACAAAAAGTTAAAATTTGTTACATATGGTAATGAGTTACTTTTAATGACCTCTTCACAACTGCCTTCCCTAATATGATCCATAATTATATATCTAGTCGGCTGTGGTGGTTTAATGGTTATGTATCTAGCCTCTGGTCTTGAGGATTACGGATTCGAACCCGGCTGGGATTGATGGATTTTTTAGGATGGAAAAAATCCAAGGAGCAAATCCTTCAGGAGGGACTTCAAGCCTTGAGTCACGACTCTGATGACTTTCAGGCACATAAAAGAACCTTAAGCCTGAATAAAGAGGCCTCTAAGCAAATTTTACTGACCTCCTTCATCCTAGTTGCCTATTATATGTTTCATTGGTCAGTATGTTGACCACATACCATTCATAACACCTTTAGGGAAATAATCATAACTAAATTAATTTGGTCTAGTAACTGAATACTTTGGAGGGCAAGGGTTATATAGTAGTTTAATATTTTTAGGAAAAATTAATCAATGGTGACAATAAAACAATATAAAAACATTTTTTTATTTTTTGTTACAAAACAAAAGGAGTTGTTGTTTAAACCTTCCCTTAACATACAGCTGCATTTCTCTATTATTTTTATAGTTTTAACATCTTGTCAAGCTTATGAGAAAAGCACACCCCAGTGCTACTTTCATTGATTCATTCCAACGTACTTGACTGGGGGCCCGCAATTTAACTCTCTCTAGTTTATTTATATGTAGATTGCAGGATGTACTTACTTACTTACTCACTGGCACTATCGAACCCATAGGTTCATGGCCACACAGACATAAGCTCTCCATATATCCCTATCCTGAGCTAATGCTTTCCAATCATTCCCTGTATAATCTACTTCCCTCAAATCATAGATAATGTTATTCTCCCACCTCATTCTTGGTCTACCAACTGGGCGTTTTCCCTCTGGCTTTCCTACAAGAAGCCTCCATGCAAGTCTTTCATTCCCCATACATGCAACATGTCCTGCCCATCACAGTGTACGAGACTTAACTGTTCTTATTATATCTGGCTTCCTATAAAGACCATGTAGTTCATTGTTATGTAGTCTTCTCCATTCACCTGTTTGTTCATCTCTCTTTGGTCCAAAAATTTTCCTAAGTACTTTTATTTTAAATTCAGGGATATATTTCATGATGTTCTTTCGATTGGTATATTAATTTGTTAAGAAGTTTCCTTAACATCAAGTTACGTTCCCTTATTAACCAAATGGAAATTGTCTGTCTGTTTCTTCTTAATATCATGTTCAATGTAATCTGGATGTGAATGGTTAGTTTTTATTTGAAGGAAAAATGCATACAATTTTGAGCCAGTTGAATTTGTTTCCCATAGTGTCCATTTTCTTATTGACAATCACTTCTTTTAATTTCCTTGGTTCCTTGAAACATTTTCTTTATTTATTTTCTCTAACTTCAATTTTTACAGCAAAGGCCAATCCAATGTATTAGTATGTATCTACCTCTTTGAGATGTTTATTTCATAACAATATTCTTTTACAACAGCACTAAAGTGACAACAGTTATTTACTGTAAAGATAACCACCTCAAGAATGTTTTGTTTAAATAAAAGAGGAAATCACAGTTCCATTCAAGTAGTAGAGAGACAAATATTTCCATCTGAAGTGAGATGCTCAGAGAGCATAGTTAGTTAATGTGCTAGTTGTACAACTAGACATTTTGGCTTCAAATCCCAGTTTGGGTGAAAATTGTTCTCTTAACAAATAATACATTGTCTGGGAAATATCAGTCAAAACCTACTCTGGTATATAAATAAGTCATATTACATACAGAATTAAAAAAAAAATAGTTCCTCAAACTTGTGAGATGACAGAGAAAAATGAAATAAACAAGGACAGAAAATAAGCCCAGTATTACAGTATCAAAATTTTATTAAAAATCTCAAATATAGGTCTTAGCAAAATTCTCAAAGTCCATTGTTATGTTCAAGAAATGTCATGCAATTTTTAATAAAAAATCTTTAATTGGAGTCAGGGAATATATTTATACATGAAGGAGAAATATGTACAACCAGGAGATTGGATGGACCGACAAAATTGGCTATTGGGAATCAGACGATATCAAAGATATTAATCAACCGATGATCTATCTATCTTTAATTGTGTAGTTGACTAAATGGTTGGACATTCTAAGCAATTTTTTAAAGGCTAAAATATTGAAATCATTAAGATATTATTAGCACTTTTTCTAACTTCATTATTATTATCTCCCAAACTGTGAGTTCCTTAGATTTATCTGTTTCAGTAATTTGGCCTTTGTTTTGATTCCGAGTTCTTCTGCACACGCATGTTTTCTTTGCAAGACAAGCTAATTAGAGCATTGTAGTAAAAAAAAAAAATTAAGGTGTAGCAACTAAAATTCCTAGCATTAAATCTCACTGATGAATTTTGTATATTGTTAAATGTAATAAAATTAACTTACCTCTTGCAAATATTTCATGCTGAAGAGCAATGACAATTTCATTAATGCTAAAGCCACTGGAACTTTTGCATCAGCACTAGTCTCTGCAGCCATGTCATAACATCGTTTCGCCAGATGAATGTCCTAAAATAATTTATAAAAATAAATACCACATATTTTAATATATTTTCTTCCACTAAACATCAAATATTACACATCATAAGTCTCCTACAAGAGTGATTCAGAAAGTTTCCGAACCCTAAACTATTGATATACAAAATTATATGATAATTTTATAAGACAGACCATCCTTTTAAGAGGCTGAAACATAAATCCAGTCCCTTAGTGGAGGAGGGAATCAATAATTCATATATTCATAATGGAGGTAAATCATGAATATTTCCATGCAATCATTTTGTATTATTTTAAATAATTTGAGTTAAAGTCTACCGCTGTGGTCTCGAGGCAGCATGCTGCCTTGTCACGCTGTGTGCCTGGGCTTGATACCTGGTCAAGACAAGTTTCCTGGGTGATGGTCTTTTTCTCACCCGTAAGGCCCAAAGGATTAAGGCTTTCCTGGCACATCATTACCATCATCATCACCCATCATATATCATCGGGGCAGCATAACTCTGCCTTCCATGTGCCACAACCTCCGAAGTGGGTTACAATAATGCCATGCCAGGATAAAATACCAGAATGTTGAAAATGACAACGTGGTGACATTGAATAAAAATAAATCTGAGTTAAATTAAAGGCAGGGTCTTGAAAGGCTTTTGCAGATTCATTCCCCTCATTGACAACAATTTTTAGTTGGTACATGGAATTTAAGAAGGGACGGGCTTCCCTTAAAGATGAGGAGAAGCGTGGAAGATCTTTGTTACGATAACTAAAGAAAACATTGTGGCAAGAGCAAGTAGCTAATCACATGTTATCCTCTTGCTGAGTGGACTAGAAAGAACCTACTGTATTATTTTTGCATATTACTGATAATTGTTACAATTGTCATATATCCTGGTAATTTTACTCACATCTGAAAAAGTTCAATTTTCTTAATAAAATACTTCACAGAAGAAAAATACACACACACACAAATCTATTTCATTCTCTATTTTTAGAAATTCTTGATGTTCATTTTTCTTTCAACACTACTTTTTTAATAGTGAAGCTTATATTTTCGATGGTTTTATTTAAAATGTTTCACTTACATTGAAGGGAAAATTAATATTTGAAGATAAAAATAAATACAAATACAAAAATAAAAATGTATGCCCAAAATAGGATTTGAATCCAAGATCTCTGGTTTTCCGTACCAGTGCTCTAAACCACTGAGCTATTTAGGTACATATCTCTTTTATACAATACCGGGGGGCAGAGGCTAATTGAAATTTCGAGATCTTTGATCTGGTCAAAATCCCTGATGGAACTGATATTTAACCTCTGGGATGAATTTCGGTGAAGTCCAGAGGGTCTAACTTAGCCAAATCCACTCTCCTCACCTCCAAGTCCCTTGGGACCTTCGTAAGATCTCTTAAGATTTTAAGATGCAAAAGGGAGTGTGGAGTGTGGAAAGAAACGGAAAGCTACCATACATATATATCCCCAGTAAAGCTGCAAACCTGGCATGATGAGTCTCTCTATGGTAGAAGACTCCAGACATAAATTATCCCCCCCATTCAGATGTCCGGGAGGGGGATACTGCAAAAAGAGACATCATGCAGTCAAAACAATAGAAAAAAGAAGACTAAGGATTGGAGCCTGGAATGTGAGAACACTTCTGCAAGCCAGAAAACTAGAAAATTTGAAGGAAGAAATGAGAAGAAACAGAGTGGATGTGATGGGAATATCGGAAGTGAGGTGGGAACAAAGTGGTGAATTAGTGAGTGAAGAATTTAGAATATTTTATTTCAGTGGCGATTCAATTGGAAATCATGGTGTCAGTGTAGTATTAGGACCACGTGTGAAAGAAAAAGTGATATCAGTGCATTATGTGGATAATCGGATGATAATGCTGAGGTTACAAGGGAAAAAAGTGGACTTGGTGATAATGCAAATTTACATGCCCCATAGTGGGTTAGCATATGAAGAAGTGGAGGAAAGTTATGACAAGATAGAAGAGATTGTTGAGAGAGAGAGAAGAAGGGGGCATGTGTTATCCTAATGGGTGATTGGAATGCTGTAGTTGGAGAAGGGCAGGATGAAAGTACAATTGGAAGGTATGGATTAGGAAAAAGGAATGAGAGAGGCAAATCACTGGTGAGTTTCTGTAAAAGGAATTCAATGATAATTGGAAATACAACATTTCAACAGCATAAAAGAAGAAGATACACGTGGATATGCCATATGGACAACAAAAGATACCAGATCGACTACATACTAATACAAAAGAGATTCCGA
The DNA here is from genome assembly GCA_030220185.1 of Diploptera punctata. NCBI lineage: Eukaryota > Metazoa > Arthropoda > Insecta > Blattodea > Blaberidae > Diploptera > Diploptera punctata. The sequence goes on from JASPKZ010000467.1 coordinate 1,245,609, forward strand.
AATTGCTTGAAAAATGCGAAGACCCTACCAGGAACAGATATCAATTCAGACCATGTCTTACTAATAGGCGTAGTAGATATTTTATAATCAAATGGTAAAGAGAAAAATTTATGCCTAAACCGGGAATCGAACCCCGAACCTTCAGCTTTCCGTGCTGATGCTCTTAACCATGGTTAGAAAGCTGAAGGTTCGGGGTTCGATTCCCGGTTTAGGCATACATTTTTCTCTTTACCATTTGATTATAATAATTTAGTTGTGTACTTTAATATAATTATTTCAATCATAATAACAGCTTTAGCTTCTTAATATTAATTTAAGAAGTAGATATTTGCCTGAAGAAGATAAGAGGAAGACAGGCAAAAAATACGTTTTACTTGGAGAAACTTAAAACTGAAGAGGAAAGGAGAAAATTCCAAAAAAACTTTCAACAGAAAGCCTCTACCTTGCAAATCTCATATGGCAATGCCAAGGAACACTGGAGTAATTTGAAAACCTCTATACAGATAGCTACCAGCAGAAACAATAGGATGCAAAGAGAGCAAGAATATTAAGAAACTTTGGGTCACAGAAAAAATGTTGGAAAAGATGGAAGAAAGAAGAAAATGGAAAAATAGCAATACAGAAGAAGCCAAAAGAAACTACAGGAAACTAAACAACAAACTTAGACAAACTGACAAGGCAAAGGAAGAATGAATGAAACAGAAATGTGAAGAACTAAAGAATCTGGAGAGGAAAGGAAAATATGATTTAATATACCAGGAAGTTAAATGCTTGGACTATGGAAAGAAGAGCAGGAAATCTATGTGGCTGATTGAGGACGAAAACAATGAAGAAATAGCAAACAGGGAATTATGAATATGTGGGAGAAATATGTAGAAGAGCTATATGAGACAAGAAATCGTCCGGTAACTTGGATATATAAAATGAAGAAGACATATCAGAAGATGAAATAGAAAATGCGAAAGTAATAGGGCTAGATGGAATCCCCATTGAATTGGTTAAATGCTTGGTTGAAGGAAAGAAGGGAATTCTGCATTTATGCAACAAGATAAATAAACATGTTGAATGGCCCAAAGAACTGACAGACAGTGTTAATACCAATACCGAAGAAAAATAATGCGAAGAAATGTAAGGAGTTCAGGACTATCAGCTGCAAAGATTCTTCTGCAAATACTGAATCGACAATAAAATATAATGTTCCCTACCTCTCCTCATATAAATCTTCTAAGTAGATCGCGATTTCGAGACCATAACAGTCTCAGCTTCATTACAATCTTGGCGACTGATGTTACATCAGATCTACTTAGAAGATTTATATGAGGAAAGATAGCAAACATTTGATTTTATCATAAATTAAACCTCATAGTGCCTGTAAAAGTAAAATACTGAATCAATGTTTACATCTACGATGGAAAGCAAATTGGAAGGTGATGTAGGACAGGAAGAGAAAGGATATGAGAGATGCAATTGGATTGATACGAACAATAGGAGAAAGATATATAGAAAAAGATAAAGAAGTTTATGCAGTATTTGTTGTTTGGCTTCAGGAAGACAAAGGGTATGAGAGATGCAATTGGATTGATACGAACAATAGGAGAAAGATATATAGAAAAAAGATAAAGAAGTTTATGCAGTATTTGTTGACCCGGAAAAGGCCTTTGACAGAGTGAATTGGAATAAACTCCTGAAGATCTTGAAGAAAATTGGCGTAAACTGGAAGGAGAGGAGGCTCATAAGTAATCTTTATATGAAACAGTGAATAAAAGTGAAAATAGGAGAAGAAATGCCAGAGGAAGAGAAATTGGAAGGATGTCCTATATCACCTACTCTTTTCAACATCTAACTAGAAGACATAATGAACTGTTTCAGGAATACAGGAGGCGTAAACATAGAAGGAAGAAGAATATGATGATATGGCTTTGCTAGCAGAAGATGCAATGACACTGAGGAAAATGCTGATGGAGCTAAATGACAAGTGTGAGGATGAAGATAAATATAAAATAAGATGAAGGTCATGTCATGATTATAGGAAGGAAACCAAGGAAGATAAACAGAGGATTAAAGATGAGGCTATTAGGAAGTGGAGAGCTTCAAATACTTGGGTAGTACATCAGTAGTAACATGAACTGTGATCAAGAAGTATAGCAGAGGATAGCAATGGCAAAATAAGCTTTTAACAAGAAAAGAAGCATTTTCTGTGGACCTTTGGCAAAATGATTACGAAAGAAGCCAGTAAAGTGTTTTGTGTAGAGTGTAGCTCTGTATGTGCAGAGACTTGAACATTACGACGGAATGAGGAAAAGCGACTGGAAGCTTTTGAGATGTGGATATGGAGAAGAATGGAACATATAAAATGGACAGACAAAATAAAAAAATAAAGATGTGCTAGACAGAGTGGGCGAAGGAAGAACAATGCTGAAAAAGAAAAGAAATTAGATTGGACACTGGCTAAGAAGAAACTGCCTGCTGATGGATGCCCTAGAAGGAATGGTCAATGGAAAGAAAGTTAGGGACAGAAAAAGACATCAGATGATAGACAATATTAAAATAAATGGTTTGTATGCAGATACAAAAAGGAAAGCTGAGTTAAGGAAAGAGTGGAGAATGCTGAGTGAAAGACCTGCTCTTGGACAGAACACTATGTATATATGTAACAATACTCTGCACTTGAAGCTGGGAACCTTCTTCTATACACCCTCTAGCCTGATTCATATTCAAGAAGACATTTTAGTGGGATTTCAATACTACTTTTATAGTTGATGGAAAAAGAGAGACCTTGGGTTCTAATACCAGTTCAGGCATACATTTTTCTTTTCAAATATTAATTTGTCCTTCAAAGTAATTGACAAATTTAAAATAAAAACATAAAAAATAAAATAATATTTTTTGCAATTCCATGAATTTGTTTTTACTAGATTTTATTTTAAATTTCTGCAGTGCTGGCTCATGCGGTAGCATGCCTGCTTCCTGACTAGCAGGCCCAGGTTTGATACCCAGGGGATTGAAAATTTCTTTTTCTTCTACACTTCACAGGCTAGGCAAATTGCCTGTTCCACCTCACAGTTTTGTCCACCTTTTCATTCCTTGAACCTCTTGGCTTGTAGTTAAATGCTGCTTTTGGTAATCTTGTTGCATTCATTCTTTCTACATGTCTAAACCATTTTTCTATATATTCTTGAAAATTTTAATTGTTAAATTATTAAATTAAATGCAACATTTACAATCTCATGGCCAGGAGAGGTGGTGATGTACAATTTTTAATTGCTAGATTGTACATCAGATTAGTGCATTAAATTGCAAATATCTCCGCAGTACATATGTTGAGAAGACATATAGTACTATTATATTTTTCTCTTCAAATATAATTTATCCATCATTGAGATGTGTGAAATGAATAATAAAAACATCAAACATATAGTACTGTTGATAGTGTCATCCGTCAGATAGAGACATTAAGGGTCGCATGTTTGGACGCATTAGACAGTAAAATGCCTTTTCTGCTGAGCAAGTTGTATGCTAATACGATTTTGCTTACTCAGAAATCTGTTCATGCGATAATAATTGGTTAAATTTGTAAGCTACCTGCGGAGGTACCTTACATGAGCAACTCAAATTAAAATCCCGAAGGGAACCGATGGTAATCGATGTACTTTGCTGCTTTATCCAACATTTATCCAAGATGTCGGACCTTGAAGACTTCGATCATGTTTTCGGTATACACGGAGAAGAGGAATTTGATAGAGTTTACCAAAGAATTCAACTGGAAGAACAGGAGAATCGGCGTAATATTGCGTGTCGCAGACGTGTTTGTATACGGTATTATTTGCGGGATGCAAGCATAAATGCATTCCTCTATAGCAGACGAAAATAACGGAAGTGGTTTTATCGCTGAGAATTCTGGGTAATTCGTTGCCAATATTACGAAAACGTCGACTCTCGTGCACGACAGTTAAGTCGGCCGTTAATTCGTTCTCAGCAATTGCTCACGGTGAATCAGCTCACTAGTGATTGGAAGTAATTTGAGTAGAGAGTAATGTTCTAACATACGACCCTAAGTCTGGCGGCCCCCTTGGTGCTTTTCGATAGGAGTACACTACATGCTGGCACTGGGTTTCACCTTCTCCCTTCTCTTCATCATCATGCCTCGTACAACACATTTTACACTACACAAACATAAAACATATACTCATCCTACACTCTTCTCTGTACACAATAACGGAATACATATACATAAATTGGTCTGCTTTAGTTGTGCATAAATTGAAAATAGACCACATTAACGCCATCTATCTGCCCAGCACAGAACCTGAAGCATTAGAAAAAAAACACACATGCATAAATATATATATATATTTTTTAAATTATTCATTGATACATTTCAATGAAATATAAATTATATTTGAAGAGAAAAATATAACACGCACACACACACACACACACATATATATATATATATATATTTAAAACTTTTTAAATCTTCTCTCTCTTAATGTAAAGTATTATTTCACACAAACATATGATTTATGTAAATATATACAGTATGTAACCCATTTGCCTCAAAAGACGAGGTAGACTCGCTGGCTGTTAAATGGCCTTCAACTCAAGACGAGGTACACTCGCTTAACTCTGTTGTTATATATTTTGCAACATTTTATAAATCCCTTGGCAGGGTAATCTTTTGTTAACATTTAAGAATAGTAGAGTAATGTGTTTTGGCCTTCATCCTTATTCTGATCTCAAGTTGTTTGTTTTGAATGTCTGAAAATAGACAATATAATACACGGTAACTTAAATACGGTTTCTGGAGAAATACATTGAGCATGTATACCTGTGAATGGGTTAATAAATAACAATAAATCCTCAAAGTGAAGATGACCTCAGGATCCAGAAATATAATGCAAGATTTTGAAAAGGAATATACTGTATAGGTTAATTTCCAGTTCAACATTTTTTCTAAATAAATAAATAAATAACCAACTAACTAATTTTGCTCAACCCATAGGTTCATGGTAGCATGGAATAAGCTCTCCATACACCCCTATACTGAGTTAATGTTTTCAAAACATCCACTCTATAATCTATTTCAAATCATGGATAATGCTATTCTCCCACCTCATTCTTGGTCTACCAACTGGGCATTTTTCCTCTGATTTCATACAAGAAGCTTCCATGCCCCTCTTTCACTCCCAATTCAATTTTTAGAACACATAAATTTAATTAATACAGTACAAATTAAAATGTGAAATTAGTACTGAATATATCACACTGTAAAAAATTGGATCATGGAAAACTGAATGTTGGCAACTTACAATCAGGGGGAAAAAAATTTTGATCCATGATTATGGGCCGCATGCAAATACATTAGACTCTGGTGAGTCGAGTTTCCCATGAGAATGTGCAAAGTTCGAATTAGCGAGTCGCAGACTGGTCATGCATGAAAGTAGTTTTTTCGTAATATTTGCAAGAAATTACCCAGAATTCTCAGCGATAAAACCACTTCTGTTATTTTCGTGTGCTAGAGGAACGCATTTACGCTTGCGTCCTGCAAATAAAACCGTATATGATGATGTCTGCATCGTGCGATATTACGCCGATTCTCCTGTTCTTCCAGTTGAATTCTTTGGTAGACTATCAAATTCCTCTTCTCCGTGTATACCGAAAACATGATCGAAGTCTTCAAGGTCCTACATTTTGGATAAAGCAGCAAGGTTTCAAAGTACATCGGTTCCCATCGTGTTGCTCACAATTCGTTCTCTGCAAAGTCACCTCGCCAGGTAGCTTAGGAATTTCGACAATTATTATTTATCGCTTGAACAGATTTTTGAGTACGCAAAAAGTCTTTGGATGCAACTTTCTAAGCAGAGTACAAGCTGAGAACGACTTTTACGGTCTAATGCATTCATAGATACAACCCTAAATCTTCATATATTTTCAACTGATTTTTTAAAATTTTTTAACCCATTATTTTTAACAAATTAACTATTTTACAGTGAATATTAAAATTATACAACTAACTCAAAGACCAAATAATTGTCCAGTTAGATAGAGGAATTTATCTTGAAAATACAGTTGGAAGTAACATTAAGAGGTTTATTTAATAATAAAGATATTTGGTCTGTGTATTCTTACCTCCTATGGTTGTTTTTGTTGAACATATGTTACAAGGCTTCTGAGACCCATCTTCAGTGAATACATACTGATTTTTCTTAAGTTGTCAGCCCTGATTCTGACTTGAGGGAGCAGGAGTCAAGAATCAGAGCCGACAACTTAAAAAATCAGTCTGTAATCACTGAAGATGGGGATCAGAAGCCCTGAAACATATGTTCAACAAAAAACAACCATAAGAGATAAGAATACACAGACCAAATATCTTAATTATAAGATAGAGGAATATTTAAGTTTTTAGCAAGATATGTCTGTCAATCAAGGTACACACATATATATATTATGAACACAAGCAATTTGTTTAAAAAAACAACCATTATTAAGTAATCACTCAATCCCAAATAGAACTTGGGCTTTAAATTTTAAAGATTATAAATCATATAAACAAATTACATATTTTTACCTGCTGCATTCCAAGTCCTTGTTCATGCATGTAACCCAAATTGAACATTGCTTGGGCATTATGTTGCTGTTCTGAGGCAAGTCTGTAATGTGTGGCAGCCATTTCATAGTCTACTGGAGTTCCCAGGCCATAATAATGATAATCTCCAAGCTTGACTTGAGCAGCAGAATAACCTTGTGCAGCTGCTCGTCCCCAATACATAAGTGCTCTTACAAACACATCTTGCTCCACAAATAAGGACACCTCACCTAAGGATAAAATCATGAAAGTTAATATAACATATTACTCATACAATACTGTAATAATATTAAATTTAGCACTTAAGCTATTTTTCCTTCAGGCTACCCAATATAATTCCACAATGTTTTGCAGCTCTGTTTGTCTTGATTTAACTGATGACATTGTAGGAGATGATAATCAAATCTTCCTCCAATGCATAGTAGGCATGTCAGAATAAATTATTTGAAGTTTTGCCATATGACAAAGCAAACAATCTGAACTTACCTACTTTCTTTGTTTTTGATGTCAGATACTGAATTGTATTTAATAAAAAAATTAATTAAATTGATTACACAATTTTTATACTCTAATAATATTGTTTTATATAATTCTTGATGGAAATATTATAGTGCACAGGTTTTAAGTATGGATTATTTCAGGCAAATATAATAAACATCATTTTGAAAAGAAAAATTAACACCAGAACTAGGATTTGAACCTGAGACCTCTAGCTTTATATGCTAGCATGCTAACCATTACACTACCCAGGCATCTGCTGTAACTGTTAATTTTTCCTTCCTCATATATAATTTTCTTATCGTCCAAGGCAGATAACCATCGCTACCAATGCCATCTTATGGCTTCTAATTCAAGAAGACGTTTAATAAGAATTTACACAATTATTATAGCAGTAAAGCTTTATATAATAAATAAGTTTGGTCTGTATTCTTCTTATCTCATATAGTTGTTTCTTTAAGATATATGTTTCAAAGCATGTTTGCTTTATCTTCGGTTGGTACAGACTGATTTTTCTCAAGTTGTTGGCCTTGGATCTCGACTCCTGCTACCTCTTTCTGTGGTCCAAAGGACTTTTTCTAATTAGGTTCCTCTCCCTGGGAATTTCAGAATTCATAACTATCTCCTTGTTCTTCTGTACGTAGATTTTTTCCCATATGGTTAGTTTGTTCATTTTTTCTGTTTTAATAATTTTGTGTTTACACCTATTTTGTATTTTTTCTTTTGACCAAACATGAGCAGCTACTGCAGATCTTTCTACTTCCCCTTTTTTACATTTCTTATGTGTTCTTTGGTTCTAATGGTTAAATTTCCATTTGTTTTCCTTATGAATATCTTATCACAATCTGCATATTTTATTTGATATATTCCTGATTTTTTACTATCATCAATCTTTTTATTTTTGTTGGTTTTTATTAGTTTATTTAGGCTATAATCATTCTTTGGTGATAATCTGATATTAAATTTTTCAAAAATATTTTGGAACTTATTGTGTACCCATGGGTGATATGTAAATTTCCTGTATTTCAGTTCCTTTAGTTTTTCTATTTGAAGAGTAATCTCATTCAAAGCTTTATATTACGATGTTATAATTAAATTTTTAACATTCACAACGATGGGCAATTACAATAAAACATATTGTTGTGACATGTGTCAGTTTAGCCGGTGCGGTTGGCTCAGTCGTATCTGGCGTGATCTGCATCGACTACCGATGTAGTTTACTTGCTCTCCACTTGGAGGCACCTGAGTACAGCACCAGACATTTATGTTGGTCATACTGTTTTGCTGCGGCCTTTGACATGGCTACCAACATCGTCGGTGTTGTGTCCAGGTCTAGCATGACTCGCTCTCAGTGTTAGCCAGGTCATCATGGGCGATGGTATCGTTTTGATTATTGGAGGTTGAATACCTCAGTGTTTTGCCAGGCCGTCGAGGACGATGGTCCTGTTTTAGTTAAGAGGTTTAGGAACACCTCATTCTTTGTGTGCCTGGCCGTCTAGGGCGACAGTCTTATTTGTTGGAGGTTGAATACCCCACTTGTTGCTTTAAGCCGTCTACGACGACGGTAGTGCTTGTAGGCCTAGGCTTGGAATGCCTCTTGGTCCCTAGTTGAAAATTGTGAATATTCACATTAATATATTAATTATTTCTAATGTCAATTCTGTTTAGTGTAATACTCGTAATAAAACTTAATTATAGTTACCAAAGTGTTCTACAAATTCTTTCTGGACATAAAAATCCCTGCGACCTACCAGAGGACTTTTTCAACCATTGAATGTAAATTTAGTCGTGTTACGGGTTTGTTAATTCGATCAACATTGTGGTCGTGCTTATGCAACACACATTTTATACATTTCAGGTTACAAATGTACAGTTTTCTCAACAAAAAAATTGTGCAGAGATTGAAGACCACAGGGGTAAAATAAGAAATATGTGCATTTGGTGGCTAAAGTGCTGCAAAAGTGCTTTAACACTTGACATGTAGTGTATCATTCATTGAGCTATAACTCGCTCTAGCAACCTTGCAGCTATTGTAGAATAGAAAAAGATTGCTGCTTGCATTCTTATTAGTTGTTTTATTTTGTTTAAAGATGGCATTAATGACTTATTTTAGGAATTCACACTATGAAGTATGAAATTAATGGTTATGGTCAGTTTATGATTGATGTGTATTGAGTTATTTACATCTCTATATTTATATTTTTATTCAATTAGTAGTTAATGTGTTTAGGGAATATAAGTAATAAAGTAAACTTCTGAAGACAGTGCTAATTTTAAGTTAATTACCTTCTTAATAAATTAATGAGTCATTTTAACATCTTACCTCATATTTCATGTTTTTCAAACACGGTAACTATAGTTTTCAAATGATCTTGTCATTCATTTTCAACCGCCATTATGACTACCGGATATTCAACTTTGAATAGTTACCTTCTTATCAACATTATGATTCTAATCTCTAAGATTGCATTTAAATCATTGTCTTATAGATGGACTAATTTTTTTTTGTTAAAAATGTATCACTGTACCTTAGGGTAAATTAATAACAGTTCTGTTAACTTGAAAATGCATATATAATAACGTAGAATCTTAAATGATAATGTTGATGGGATCACTTCTCTGTCTGGAAGTGTACAACTGGTTGTCAAATCAATTTCCTCTATAAATAAAACCAGTATTTGTACTCTTCTTTAAATTTGTAACACGATAAGAAAGCATAAAATGGGCAAACCAGTAAACTGTGTATCTTATTGTTTGAAGAGAAAAAAAATTGCCCGAACCGGGATTTCAAATCAAGACCTACAGGTTAACGCACTGGTAGACCAACTATTGTAAAATCCAGACATCCTAATTAAAATACAATTTTTTATTTCTCTTATATAATAATGTGTATCTTATTTTTGTTGACTATTTAACTCATGCTCTAAATGGGAGTTAATGACCAATCATGTTTCAGTGAATTTTGTTTTACAACCAATGACAGTCGTGTTTCATCTCATTCTTTATCAAATTCTCTTTAACCACCTCCTGCTTTTGTGATAAAGAAAGCTCCTCCATTTTAATATTCTGAACAGGTCAGAACATTATTTTTCAGTGACTGACTCTCCAACAAATACATTGAATATAGCAAATAATGAACAGATTCCTTCGAACTACACATTTGATAATAGTGTAGTTCAATAATTGTGTTTTTAAATAATAATTTTACTGAGTTGTTTACTAAAAAAATAAATTAATAATCTATAATGTTATTTATAATATACAGTTTGATAAGTTTAAATATTTCTCCACTAGGGTGCATTCTTACAATATTGCAATCCTATCTGGCGATAAATATTATGATCAAGTTGCATTGGATCAACAAATTAAAATATGATTAATTAACCTCATAGTGATTTATTCCTAAAAAGTTCAAATGAAACACAACCACACATTTCAGATTTGTTTTCAAACATTGCCATTTACATTAAATATATAAATATTTTAAATTAACTATATTTAAATAATGATTTTTGAGTAAAGAGCTTAATTTTATATATTTGTTAAATAGTCCTAACAAATGCCACTCTTGATTTCCAAATCATCTAGATATATTCACTTGTGACATTACTTATGATAATTTCTGAATAAGTGAAAGTGTAAGCCATAAATTGAATAGAATATTACAATATTCTAGAATCTTATATAAACTTTTGTGATGTCATGAACATTTATAATTCGTCAGGCTTAACTTTGCAAGGAATTTGTAGAAAGAGACAGCTGTGCTCACCTCTCTCACTCGCACCAATGTTGTCGGGTGTTTCTTCACCAGATGTTAATAGGGGGAAGGGGGGAGACGAAAACTGACATCAGGGTGGGTTCTTTCTTTTGTACCAGGCAAACGCGGTCAAGGATCTACCCTTATATCTCCATCTCTCTCTTTGCCAAGTTAAGCCAGATATATAATAATACTTAATTAGAAATATCAAACTCTACATTTTTCTAAATATACACTCGTCCTACACTCCACTCTGTATACAATATAAGAATACATAATTTATGTAAAATGGTTTGTCAAAATGGTTTGTAAATTGAAAATAGACCACATAATGCCATCTATCCGCCCAGCGCAGAACACAGAGCATGAAAAATGCAGTGGGTGGCATTAGAAAACACACACAAGTACATGCACACATTTTACATTTTTTTCATTATTATTATAATAAATATGGATTTTCATCAAGTAAACACCAACTCAATTAAGTTATGTAGATAGGAAATAACACTATGAGGTTCTTTAATATTGTTTATTTTTTATTATTTCACTCACCTCATACTTCATAAATATGAAGTATGAGGTGAGTGAAATAATAAAAAATAAACAATACCAACTCAATTGATTACATTTTTTTCAAATTTTTAGGAAGTGTAATGTTATATAATGTTTACCTCAGTGTTAGGTGTTTTACATATATTATAAATGGCTCAATAGTATAATTAGTGTAACTTTTAACTTTACTGATAAAATGGATTGCAAATGTTAGAGGTTAAGTTACATAGTTTCATTAAGTATGGTGAGTAAGTTGGTTATTTATAATTGAATGCTGTCATGGCAGAATTTTATGTGTCTAGTTGGAAATTTCTAAAAACTTTTTGCTTTCACCCTAGCCATTAAGACCACGGTAGTTGCTCTTTTAAATAATGTATATTTTCAGATGATACAAATGAAGAAAATTAATCAATTGTTAAGAAAACAATTTTAAAATGTAATAAACTGATATTTTTCTTCACTTTCATTTCTATTCCTTAAGATAATTTTAAATGAAAATGATGTCTGGAAGTTGATAAAATACAATGACAACTTCCTTTTACAATTATTACAATTACTAGCCTACTGCACTTAAGACATTTCTTGCATTATTTACTTTGCTTTTGCACATATCCCTATTTTTCCTATGTTCTCTAACATAAACCCTAACCCCAATATATACTAGCTGGCCTGGCGAACGTTGTATCGCCTTTAAATATTTTTACGTTAATTTTTCTGATGTTTTAATAGTTATCTGATATCCGGGGCGGAAACAAATCCAACAAATCAAAGATCATAAAAATCTGTCCAGCCGTTCTTGAGTTATAAATAGTGTAACTAATCCGACTTTGTTTTATATATATATAGAAGTCCCGGCCACGCGTTGCTGTGGCTAAGGTATACGTTAAATTATGTTGTAGTAAACTAAGTGAGAAATCTAAATCAGAAAGTTTTTGTTTTACACAATTTTTTAGTTCTGGCACGTTAACTACACCCGGTATAAATATGGATGGTGGTTTATGTGGAAGTGGTTTTGTTGACTGAGATGAATTTATGTTATCTGCATTCTCAGTATCATCCATAAGTGTGTCAAAAGGATTATATACATTTATTGATGGAATATTTTGAGGAGGCTTGCTGATTTCATTATACTTTCGTTGTTTTTTTTTCTACGAACGTGTTGGCAGTTTGGATTCTCATCATCATCAACAAGTCTTTGTATAGTAATATCATCTTGTGATATATTATAGTCATCTTGTTTTTCATTTAATTGAGGCATGGAGATTGTTTCTGTAATATTAGGCATATTATTATAACTAACAGACTTACTTACAGTTCTGTTATTCTGTTCCTTAGGACCTTCATATGTTTTTAAATTGACATTCTTCTTAAATGTAAGATTTATGTCACATAGGCCTATACCAATTTGCGGAAATTCACTTGATATCTTATCATTCATGGCCTCTAGAACTGATTCGCCATATTGTTCAATGTCTGTTCTCGGTCAAGTTAAATTTAAATTAAGTTGCTGTCTTTCAGCCAGATTACTTAAAACTAATACTTACACATGAAATTAATATAATTAATAAAATATATTGAAAATAAAATAAACACAAACACACTTAAATTATGAAATAATCAATATTTGTAAATTCAATTGAAATTCGCGGTTGCAACAAAAAGCACAGCCACCTGATTAAATAATAAACCAATTACCTTACATGGCCATCTGTTAGAATCGTATGGAACTCACAGTTAAATAATAAACAAATAATTTGCAATAAAAATAATGTGACTATAAATTTAGTTATAAACTTCCCAAGTCTCAAGTTGGATCAAACTGCACACAGTGTGCAAAATTTTATAAAAATCGGTTCAGTAGTTTAGGATTCCATTGTGGACAAACAACGTGACATGTAATTTTTATATATTAAGAAACTGCATGAGTAAAATGGTGTTCATTTTCTGTTGAGGAGATCTTTAGACTTTATGTGTACGAACTATTGTATTCTTTGTTGGTTTTCTATTTGTGTTAATGTTTAAACTGTTGCTATTTAAATTTTTAGTTATTGTACAATATAGATAATTTTTGTACATCAGGGATCAAAAGACATAACTCTATTTTCAGTGATTCCGAGGTTCTGATGCAGTAGTAATCACAAGAAAGAGATCTATTTAAAGGTATAAAGTAGTTATTCTCATCTTTAGTATTGCCAATTTAGGCTTGTGTAAAAGCTGCCATAACTCCAATATCACTTAGTGGTATAGTTAGAGATTCGTGGAAGTGGTTTTATTTTTAGGGAAAATTCATTTTAAAATTTCAGGATTTCGATGTTATTGGGAATTTGGCGGTGTTATTAAAAAAATTTAATTTGAGTCTTTTTTTAACCCTAGTTTAGTATATCAAACCCAATAACAATGATATTAAGTTATGTAGATAGGAAATAACACTATGAGGTTTTTTAATATTGTTTATTTTTTCTTTCACTCATTTCATACTTCATAACTCCTCGCAAACCCAGGGTTTCGACATCATTTGTGACATTCTGAATGCTGTGTCACGTTCACAACTGACGTCCAACGGCCTTCTATCCTGCAGACTGACCTCTGCGCCATCTGATGGCTGACCAACGAACTTCCAAATCAATTCCCTCTCCTTATAACCGGGTATTTCAAAAGAAATGTTAAAAATGGAGAAACCGAAAAATCTGCAATAGCTGCACATGCCTGGTCAGAAAAACATAGAATAGAAACCAAAACAAAATTACTTAAACAATTGGAAAAACCGAAGGAACTCACAATTTGGGAAAAAATTTACATATGCAAGAATGAAAATACAACTATGAATTTTGAAATACATGGTTATAAGGAGAGGGGATTGATTTGGAAGTTCGTTGGTCAGCCATCAGATGGCGCAGAGGTCAGTCTGCAGGATAGAAGGCCGTTTGACATCAGTTGTGAACGTGACACAGCATTGAGAATGTCACAAATGATGTGACGAAACCCTAGGTTTGCGAGGAGTTATGAAGTATGAGGTGAGTGAAAGAAAAAATAAAGAATGATATATCCAGTAGTTTAAGGTCAATTTTAGCTTGTGCAATTGATATCGATTTTAATACAATAAAAAGCACAACATTTTAATTGTAGTCACTAATTTGTAAGCAAAATTTACCTTTTAAGAAAGAGCAACCATGGTGAGTATCTCTGCATTCTCAGATTTCAATCTCCACCTTTTTATCACTCACCACAACACCATACTGAGAAATAGATATTTCTTGGAATTCATATTGGCCATAGAAATTAAAATCTATGGAGAGACCATATTTGAGCATGAGAAGGACAGAAAATAGTATCTTTAAGTTGTGAACTGTGTTGCAACCATTTCCCTTTACAAGAGTGCATGGAGGAAGCAGATATGACAAAAAATGATGGAATCTGAAAACAGTGTTATATAACAAAAAATCTCCGGAATTTGGTGAACATTTTAAGTTTTGGTGTTATTTTGCGATTCATAAACACTTTTTTGAGGTTATGGGACGTGGAGTTAAGAAATGGTAGAAGAAAATGACAAAATTAGAGCATTTTGCATTATCACGACTCTTGAATTTCACTAATCTCTAGGTATAGAGTAGTAAAGTCTTCCTCCTGTAAATCATGGAAATTGTGAGATATGGCTCTAGACTTCTGAGGTACAGATTTATTGCATTATTAGTTTTGGTTTCTTCAGTAAATTGTTTTTACATGCATTTGTTTAGTTTTATTGAAATGCCCTCTTCCATTGTATTTTGATTGTCAAAAATTATTACAAAATCAGAAACATATCTTGCTATTAGTTTTATGTTAAATAGTTCTTTTATCATCATCATCCAGGGATTAAGCCTGTAGGCTAGTTCCAGTTTCATGAAAGCTATAATTGTTAAAATTGTTCAGACCATCTTCTGTGTGGGCATCCAACATTTCTCCTTCTGTGCAGTTTATAATTTAGCAATAATTTTGGAAATCTTCCTTCTGGCATTCTTATCAATATGTTCTTTCCAGTCATTCCTACATTTAATTATTTGGTCTGTAAGTTTGAAAATATTTAATTAGTTCTTTTAATTTTATATTATTATATCTGTCTTGTCTTTGTCTTGAAGGATAAATATATTACCGATTCCGATTGAGGGTCTTTCCACTTTTCAGCGGTTGCCCTTTTACCAGCCGGCTGCTGGCCCTTCACATCCACATGTGTCAATCACAGAGGTAGATGATCAACAGCCAGTGTAGGGGTGACATGTGGTTAGCATGTCGAGCCTCCCAGCCGTTATAGCTGGTTCCTCAACCTGGAGCCGCTACTTATTGTAGCTACCCAATTGCCTCACGATGCTGGGTGGGCACCGGTCCCATACTGGCCGAAATACCATGAGAAAATTTCTTCCCCCATGGAGACTCGAACCAGCGCAAGTCCCGTAGCTCTGCGCCAAGGCTTCCTACCTTATATATTACAAGTTTTTCAAAAGTTCTGTTACTTATATTTTAAATTTATTTGTAGGATCTTTTGTTATACACATCATAAAATTTATTTTCTATAAACTATTGTCTTTGTTTATCAAAACTATGTTGTTACATGTATTATGCTGTTTAATCAATATTTTAGGAAGTAACACTATGAGGTTTTCTTTAATAATCATCAAAGAAATTGTATCCAATTCTTTAATGATTATTTTGTTAAGATATTTGGTCTGTATAATCTTACCTCTTATGGTTGTTTTTGTTGAACATATGTTTCAAGGCTTCTGAGCCCCATCATCAGACCGAGTCTGTAATCGCTGATGATGGGGCTCAGAAGCCTTGAAACATATGTTCAACAAAAACAACCATAAGAGAAGAATATACAGACTCAGTCTGTAATCGCTGACGATGGGGATCAGAAGCCTTGAAACACATGCGTTGCAGATATTAAGGGCAAACTCGACTTACTTACTCATATTTAAGCTATAGTGGTTCTCCGAGATAATTTGCCCCTAATATCCCCAAAGCCTCACATGTTCAACAAAAACAACCATAAAAGGTAAGAATATACAGACCAAATATCTTAATTATTAAATAAACCTCTTAATGTTACTTCCTATTGTATTTTAAAAAAATGTAGTTTGTTTTAAGTTTAAACTTTAGATTTTTAGGATGGTTTAGATCAGGGCTGTTAATAAGTGCTCACTGGGTGTGAAGCTCCACCCCTACGTCGGATAGGCCAAAAAGGTAAGACGTGCTACTACTCACTATCAGTTGTGTTATATAATTGGGAGTGCACTTGATGTAGCTATGGGGAGGGGTCTTTTCACATATAGTTTTAACAGGCATGGTTTATTTTCTTTTTCATTTAAGGGTATTGACTCATTGAACTATATAGGAAATATTAATAAGGTATACTTTAAAATTTAAAATAAATTATTTTCACTTCACCCCATACCTGTCTTCTAATTATACCGGTTTTGAAACCTGATTGGTTTCATCTTCAGTAATTCCATGATCGATGTTCTGTCATCTAGGAGCACAGATTCTTACTCCATCTTAATTATATTATTTTTTGTCTGGACATCTTACCTCAATATTAATGTTGATTTGTTCTTGAACATGTTTCAAAACAATTCTGTTTTATCGTCAGCTTTTCCAGTCAACATTAATATTGAGGTAAGATGTCCAGACAAAAAATAATATAATTAAAATAACCTCAAAATATAACTTCCTTAAATTAAATATTACTTACTCCATCTGTTTGGTGGACTGATGAACCTCCAAATAAAATCAAATTTCCCCAGGAATTTCGAAGTTCATTAATTTTTTTTGTGGATATGGATTTTTTCCCAAACCATAAGCTATTTAGGTTTTTCTAATTATTTAATTAATTTAGCTTTGTTTTTCTGACCAAGCATGAGTGGTTACTGGAGATTTTCCACTTCCCTATTTTTGACATTCCTATGATGTTCCTTCACTCTATTTTTCAAATTTCTTTTTGTTTTCCCTATGTAGGAATGTCAAAAATTGGGAAGGGAAAACATTGCAGTAGCCACTCATGCTTGGTTGGAAAAAACATCAAATTGAAAGATTAATTAAACAACTAGAAAACCTGTAGAAAAAGAGATTAAAGCCGAATAACAGCAAATGAGATGTGATTTATGCATTGTATTGATATGGAAATCAATACAAAGAAAACTAAAATGATGACCTTTTGTGGGAAATACCCTGTACCTAGTAAAATTGTTTTGGACGAAGAAATTTTAGAACGAGTAAATGAATTCAATTATTTGGGTTATAATGTCATAATTTAACATTTCAAGATGAAGCTGATATATCAAAGAAAATCACAAATTTCACAAAAAACAACAGGGATAATTATCAGTAAAATGAAACCATCTTCAGTACAAAAAGAACACAAGATTTATAAGGTCCCACAAGACCAGTATTAAGATATGGTAGTGATGCACGGACAATATGAAGAAGAGATGAAAGCCAAATAACAGCAAATGAGAAAAGATTTATGCACCATATAGCAGGCTATACAAAGTGGGGACCATAAAAGAAATTACGAAATTATGGAAGAGTTGGATGTAGAAATCATTCTCCACCATATACAAAACTACCAGAACAACTGGAAAGCCCATCTTCAACGAATGCCTTCTCATAGAATTCCAAAAACCATGCTTCGTTACTGCCCCTCAAGGCAAAAGATCACTGGGATGTCCAAAAAAGTGCTGGATGGAAAATTCCTCTATGAGACCATAACAGGCTACATGTCCTAATACTTGCACGGATGACGATGATAAAACCTATAGAGCTTATGGTTTGGGAAAGAATCCATATTAAAAAAGAAAAGAAAGAAAGAAAGAAAGAAAGAAAAAAAAATTGATAAATTTGAAATTCCCAGGAAAGTTGATTTGAATTGGAGATTCATCAGTCCACTATCAGATGGAGTAAGAAGAAGTGCTTCTATACGACAGAACATCAGTCATGGAATTACTGAAGATGAAACCAATTAGGTGAAATTGAAAAATCAGCAATTGCAGCTCACAGTTCATCAAATCAACACCAGATGGCAACTTTGGAGGTGAAGATGTAGACCAAAACTTGACAGTCGTAATGAGAGCTGAAGATGGGAGGGATTCATCTTGAAAACTGCAGTTTCCGTGCTTGAAGAACACGATATATGAGGTGAGATACGACTCATTTTATTGATTTTTATTAATTACTAAATAAAAATCCTTCTGGGAAATTCTCATATAAGACTTGAAATATCAATTAACAAAACTAAAATTATGACATTTCATGGGAAGGACCCCATACAAAGTAAACTCTGTCTCCAGAATAAAATTTTAGAGAGATCTAATCAATTTAAATATGTTGGATATTATCTCTCTATCTGGGCTGAAAAGGATATCCCTGAAAAAATTACTAGTTATAATAAAAGTTTGGGAATTATTAATCAAGTTATGAAACCATCCCTTGTACAAAAAAACACCAGATTACATTTATATAACACTTTGGCTAGACCAGTGTTGACCTATGGTAGTGAAGCATGGACACTAAAAAGACAACATGAAAGCAGAATAACGGCTTGTGAAATGAGATTCATGCGCAGAACAGCGGGTTACACCAGATGAGATCGGAAAAGGAACACCGATATCTTAAAAGAATTGAAGACTACGCCAATTTTGGAATATATTAAACAGTACCAACTAAATTGTAAAAACCATGTAGAAAGAATG
This sequence comes from Diploptera punctata, assembly GCA_030220185.1. Classification (NCBI taxonomy): domain Eukaryota; kingdom Metazoa; phylum Arthropoda; class Insecta; order Blattodea; family Blaberidae; genus Diploptera; species Diploptera punctata. The sequence continues at coordinate 1,264,723 of JASPKZ010000467.1, forward strand.
AGTTCAAATCGGATCCCCAAAGCTGTTTATAATTATATACCAAGAGGACGAAGATCACTGGGCCATCCTACTAAACGCTGGAGGGAAAATTTTCTATAGGATCATAACAGGCCTTGGCCTAATACTTGGAAGGAAGAAGAAGAAGAAGAATAAATAAAAATATTAACCTTGACCAGGGTTATTTCCTAGTCTGCAAATTTAAGACAAGTATGATTTTTGGATTTCAAATTTTGGGAAAAAACTTTTATATTCTGGTAAATATGGTAATATGCACTATTTCTATGGCATTGGTATGGGTTATGAATGTGCAATATTATTCTAAACACATACCTTTATCAAGCAAGAAAGCCGCATTGCTTTGAGCAACTTCATATCCAAGTTCAGCTAAGAGTGTATATGTGATAAAAGCTTCATCCAGTCTTCCCTCACGGTAATGTATATGCGCTTCCATCAGCTTTTCACCCCACTTTCCTCTTTCTGCTACATTCTTGAAGAGCTTTAATAAACAAGATAATTTTCTATATATACACTATATATTACAACACAGACAAACTATCTTATTAAGGAAGGAATAATTCAAAACGAAATTTAAACAGCAAAGAACAGACATAGGTAAATTCTAATTATTATGAGTTAGGGATTTCGACTCACACTATGTTTATTTTTTTAAATTTTCTTGCAGACCATCTGTGTGACATTGTCAATGCTTCCTAACTGTTGAATTTGCAGTTGTCAATCCTGTAGGTTGGTTCCTGCTCCCTTTATTGGCTGACCGATGAACTTCCAAATCAATTTTTTTTTTTTCAGTTTTTGGAAGTTCATCAGTCAGCCAACAGAGGGAGCAGAAATCAACCTACAGGATCGACAACTGCAAATTCAACAATTAGGAAACATTGACAATGTCACACAGATGTGAAGAAACCAAGGTCTGCAAGAAATTTAAAAAAATATATGAGGTGAGTCTAAATCCCTAACTCATAATATTTAAAAGAAACCTCATAATGTTACTTCCTTCAAATATTAAATAGGTAAATTCTCTTTCTTAAATAAAACTGTCAATGTCTGGAATGACATTGCAGTCATGCAGTGGACTTCAAATCCTGTTCTTCATTGCGAAAATTTAAAATTGTAACTTAAATAAATATTGAAAATTAAATGTAGAACTGATATGTATTATTTGTTTAATTAATACATAGATTTTATTTTCATATCTATTACTCTATCTGGAGTAATTTTATAGTGAAGAATAAATATATATTTATATAGACGATTTTATTATTAATTTAACACTTCTCATTGAAGGATAAATTATATTTGAAGAGAAAAATTCTCGCCTAGACCGGGACTCGAACCCGGGACCCTTGGCTTTCCGGGCCAAGTGCTCTACCAACTGAGCTACCGAGGCGAGTTACGATCTAGACGCAAATTTTTCTCTTATGTACGTTGTAATTCCCTTGCGCCAAATGCTTGAAACCATAGCTTCTATCTTGCAAATGGCGGCTTCTTAGTTAAGAAGACATTTATTGGGAATTTAACACTACTTTATAGCCAGTAGGGCTTCTATTGACGATTTTATTATTAATTTAACACTTCTCATTGAAGGATAAATTATATTTGAAGAGAAAAATTCTCGCCTAGACCGGGACTCGAACCCGGGACCCTTGGCTTTCCGGGCCAAGTGCTCTACCAAACTGAGCTACCGAGGCGAGGTTACGATCTAGACGCAAATTTTTCTCTTATGTACGTTGTAATTCCCTTGCGCCAAATGCTTGAAACCATAGCTTCTATCTTGCAAATGGCGGCTTCTTAGTTAAGAAGACATTTATTGGGAATTTAACACTACTTTATAGCCAGTAGGGCTTCTATTGACGATTTTATTATTAATTTAACACTTCTCATTGAAGGATAAATTATATTTGAAGAGAAAAATTCTCGCCTAGATAGAAGATTCAATATAATGATTCATTAAAATGAACACAAGATGGCAGTTTAGGAAATAATTCTTTAAAAGAACATCAGATGGCAGTTTGGATAATTATCAACAAAAGTAAAAATTGACAATTGTGAAAGCAGCTGACGAAGGTGACAAGAAGTTGCCGATACTGCAGTGCTGTATTTAAAGAAATATAGAAGTATGAGGTAAGAAATAATTACGATTAATTTAATTCTTATAAATATATATACTTATACAAATATATAGTTAAAGAATTAAATTAATGTTTTTATTACCTCACCTTATATCCTTTTTCTTCTTGACTGCAGTTTCGGAGCTTATCTCCATCATCACTAGCTCTAGTCGACCGTTGTTATGTCGTTTCTTGGCAGTTTTCTTCTTCCTTCTATCGGTGGACCGATGAACCTCTGGATCAGGTCAAAATTTGTGGGAGTTTCGAAATTCATGAGTTTATCTTTCTTGTTTTTTTTAGATGTGGATTTTTCCCAGACCTAATCAACACACAGATAAACAGAAAGAACTCACGATCTGGGAAAAAATCCACATCCAAAAAGACAAGAAAGATAAACTCATGAATTTCGAAACTCCTGCAAATTTTGATCTGATTCAGAGGTTCATCGATCCACCGATAGACGGAAGAAGAAAACTGCCAAGAAACGACATAACAACGGTCGACTAGAGGCTAGTGATGATGGAGATAAGCTCCGAAACTGCAGTCTAGAAGAATAAGGATATGGGGTGAGGTAATAAAAACATTAATTTAATTCTTAAATTAAACCTCATAGTGTTTTTTCCTTGTGAAAGTTAAATATATATAGTTAATTATATATACACAAATCTATAGCTCCATATGATATAGAAAAGTAATACATTTAAAATTATTTTCATATATAAAACAGGCAGAAAGTTTACCTCAACAGCTGTTGGACAAGATCTCATCATTCCTGTCCCTGTGGCATGCATCTGGGCCAAGTTATAGAAGGCAAGCACGTGGCCAGATTGTGAAGCCAGACTAAAATACTTATTGGCTAACTTGTAGTCTCGTCTCACGCCCAAGCCACCTACAAAGTAGAGAAAACAATATTAACTCATTCTATACTTTTCTCAACCTGACAGTCTTCTAGAAAGTAGTTAACATGTGCTACCTAATTTATATATTAAAATAAAACTAGATGTCAAAGAAATTGAATTAGTTATTTACGCCTTATCTCATATTTTGTTCTGTTACTTGGGACATGTTTGGAATGAAAAGAGAATCTTAGAAATATGAAATATAGAGAAATAGAAAAATCAGCATTAACTGCTCATGTATGGACCAGTCTTGGAAATGAGAGATCAAAATTGCTAAAACAACAGAAAGACGAAAAGAACTTACACTTTAGGAAAATGCCTACATCCAGAAAAACAAGGGCAAGATAATAAATTTTGAAGTTCCCAGAGAAAAATATTTGATTGTGAGGGGTTTGTCTAGCCAACACCAGAGGGAGAGGTTAAATAAGGCTTCCAACCATTATCTCAATAATGTTGAGTGATTCCGGGTTCTGTGGCCGTGGTCCATAGTTGGTGTTGATACCAGACGTTTCGCCCTCAACTGCGGAGGGCATCTTCAGTGGCGAGTGCTTCTAGGCGTGTTTCCTGGTCGGAAGCTCTACTTTAGTAGTACTCAAGTAGAGCTTCCGACCAGGAAACACGCCTAGAAGCACTCGCCACTGAAGATGCCCTCCGCAGTTGAGGGCGAAACGTCTGGTATCAACACCAACTATGGACCACGGCCACAGAACCCGGAATCACTCAACATTATGATTACCGGCCGTGAAAGCCTGCATTCAACCATTATCTCAATAGTTGATTTTTGGCTGAGAATAAAGGAAATGTCCTTTGAAAATGTCCAAGATGAGAAGGCAAAATATGAGATGATATGTAAATAACTATAAGAATTAAATGAATCGTGATTTCTTCTTACCTCATACTTCTATGTTTTTTTAAACACAGCACTGCAGTATCAGCGACCCATTGTCACCATCGTCAGCTGTTTTCACGACTCGAGTCGTGTAGATGGTGACAATGGGTCGCCGATACTGCAGTGCTGTGTTTAAAAAACATAGAAGTATGAGGTAAGAAGAAATCATGATTCATATAATTCTTATGAATTGAACCTCATAATGTTAAAAATTCCCAAATTTAATATATAAATGTAAATAACTGATTCAATTTCTTTGATAAAACATCTCATAGTGGTACTGCCTATCAATTTTATGTTTAAACACTAGAGATATTATGACCAACACTATACATGGTGAAATTCCGAATTATTCATCATGATGCAGCTTTCAGGGAGTTAGATCACTGTTGACCCATTCTAATCTCAAATCAGTTGTCAAGAAATCTTTTCAATGACCTTTCTTGTAATTGATGGAATGGAATTTTTAAGTAACTTAGGCAATATTTTGTGTAGCACTCTATTCACATATTGCATCTATTGTGATTTATAATATTTTCTCCAGAATTATTAGTTTTGTTTTTTATACAGTTACCGTTACTAAAACTGAATCAGAAATACACACCTCATCTCACAAAATGAATTTCTTCTCCTGGGCATATTTCAGATACTCAATTTCATTGGACATAAAAACAGTAAGGAGACTTTTTAATGATTTATTAACTAGCATACTCCATTACAGATAAGCAATACTACATGCTAAATATTTACATGCATTTACATTATACATTCGTTTCTTTTATATGCTAAAATATAATATGTACACATTTTTAAAACGCCTACAATATTATAAATTAATTATGGGAAATAACATTATGAAGTTTTCAAGTTAATAATTAATAAAACATTAGTAGTATCTCACCTTATTAACATTATGTGAGATACAAATCTTTTTTTATTAATTATTAACCTACTAATATAGTTCATATATTCCATTTACTGACTGTCAAAGTTTATGTATTTTTATATTATTTGGAGTTGGTTTACCTTACCTCAATATATTTTTGTTTTAATTATCCTATTTAGGCTGTATTCGTTCTTTGGTGCCAATCTTATATTAAACTATTTAATTTTTTTTTTAAACTTGTGGCGTTTCAATGGATGGTAAGTGGAATTTCTTGAATTTTATTATTTCTTCTGTTTGTTTTGTAAGTGTGCTTTCATTAATTAATTTTGTCTTTTAAATTTATTTATTTTCTTGTATACCATATTTTCTTCAAAACCATTTACTGTTGCAACATTAATTATGTATTATTTTTCTTTTTCATAATTTTCTTTGCCAATAGCAAAATAAAAATGAAAAATTGAAGAAGAAAACAAATCAGGAATTTATCAGATCAAATGCTGGGATTGTGAGAAAATTTACATAAGAAAAACAAAAAGAAATTTGAAAACAAGGGTGAAAGAACATCTTAGAAATGTCAAAAAAGGTGAAGTGGAAAAACCAAGCTCATCCTTGGTCTGAAAAACATCTAATTGAATCAAAAGCTAGTCTAATTAAACAAATAGAAAAACAAAAGGAACTCACTCACGGTTTGGGAAAAAATCTACATTTAGAAAAACAAGAAAGAAAAACTTATGAACTTCAAAATTCCTGCAGATTCTGACCTGATCGGTCCACCAACAGAGGGAAGAAGAAGAGGTTCTTCTGATCGACATAACATCAGTCGTCAAGATGTACTGAGGATAGGGCTACCAATGCCCTGAAATCGTGATCTACATAGAAGATTGGTTATGAGGAAAGGTATGAACATTTTAATTTATCTTTCTCGTACAAACTCCTTCAAGGCCATAATAGAATCCAAAGTCCGTACTGGTTTTTGTTTAAAAAATTGATGCACTATCCTATCGATAAACAATTTTTCTAGTATTTTTGCCTTCGTGTTTAACAAACTTATTGGACGATATTTTGAATCCCCTGTTGGACAAATGGAATAATTCTGGCTTTTCTCCAGACTAATAGAAAACAAGCCATCCATAGACATCCATTATACAGTGTGTGATGAACAGTGGCAGTAAGTTGAAGTATTGGTAGATAATGTTGGCTTGTAACACATTTTCATCTGGGACTGTTCTTGCTCATTCCCTTAATAGCACCGTGAACTTCCTTTGATAGGAAAAACTTGTCATCTGTGATTATTGGTGTCTTGGTTTCAGCTCTTACTGCCATGTGATACTCATCATTTTCTTTAGATGCAAATGTAACTATCATAAAGTTCGGTGTATCTGCTAGGTCTTTAGTTTGGGTCCCGTCAGGTTTCCTTGAAATGCTTATTGGACATTTCATTCTAGTAAATTAATGAGTCATTATATTATTTTTAGTCTGGACATCTTACCTCAATAATAATGTTGATTTGTTCTTGGACATGTTTCAAAACAATTCTGTTTTATCGTCAGCTTGAGGTAAGATGTCCAGACTAAAAATAATATAATTAAAATAACCTCAAAATATAACTTCCTAAAATTAAATATTAATGAGTCTTTTTTAACATCTTACCTCATATTTTATGTTTCTTCAAACACGGGAACTAGTTTTCGAGAGAAGGATCTCTCTCATTTTCAACCGACATTACAACTACCGGATTTTTGTTAGAATCGTAATCTGATAGTCATAATGTCGGCTGAAAATGAGAGAGATCCTTCTCTCGAAAACTAGTTCCCGTGTTTGAAGAAACATAAAATATGAGGTAAGATGTTAAAAAATTACTCATTAATTTACAAATTAAGAACATCATAATGTTATTTCCCATATTTAACTATGAATTTCTGAAAATTTGTATTTATCAGAGAAAATTGTGAAATTCAACAAATCAATGGGAATCATTAATAGAGTTTTAAAAACCTTCATTAGTGCAAAAATCAACCCATACTCGTCTTTATCAAATAATGGCGCGACCAGTCCTATGTTATGGGAGTGAAGCGTGGACTATAAGGACGAGAGATGAAAGCAGACTAACAGCTTGTGAGATGAGATTTATGCGCCGAACAGCTGGCTACACCAAATGGGGTCGAAAGAAAAATGTAGAAATCGTTAAAGAACTTAATGTGTCACCAATACTGGACTACATCTCCAGATATCAGCTAAACTTGAAGGAACATGTCTCAAGAATGGCTAGATCCAGGATCCCCAAGGCAATAATGAACTACTGTCCAAATGGGAAACGGTCACTTGGTCGACCTATGAAAAGATGGCACAAAAACCGCTTTCTCAGGCCGTAACAGGTCTTCTAGGACTAATACCTGGCAGGATGATGATGATGATGAACTATGAATTTCATTCTAGTTTTACCCGTGGCTAATTTATAAACAGCATTCCAAGGATTTGTGGCACTGGTGATGGAGCAATATTGTTTCCACCTATTTAGCTTTTTTTACTTCCTCATAATAGCTTTGTATTCTCTTTTCCCCTGTAAATTGAAATGTTTCCTGTTTCCTCTTAACTGGCTGCACCATTTGGTTCGTTGATATATTTGCCTTAGAGCATTTACTTTCTTCCTCATGATCGTAAGTTCCTGGCATATAAAGGGAACTGATTTATTTTCTACATATTTTTTTTGACAGCTTTTGGGTTTTGAAAGACTTGTTGCATGCTGATATGTATTTTGGTAGTTTATAGCAATTTTATCGAGATGACAAAAGAATGTTCAATTCATGGTCTATATTCTCAGTTGTAATACTATGATTGTGTTGAATTTCACCAATGAAGACACTATCAAACTTTTTAAAACTTTCCTCATTTGTCAGGTTTTTTATACCATGATAGTTGTACTCACTAATTCTGTAATTGCTTTTCATTTACAGAAAGTAATAAATCAGTGATCTGAAATGCTTTCTTGTTCACTGCAGCACTCTTCATTTATACCAACAAAAATTAAAAGATTGATGAGGCAAAAAAAAAAAATCAAGAATATACCAAATAAAATGTGCAGATTGTGATAAGATATACATAGGGAAAACAAAGAGGAATTTAACCATTAGAACTAAAGAACACACAAAAAAAAAATTATAAGCAGAAAAATCTGGAGTAGCTGTTCACGTCTGATCAGAAAAAAACATAAAATATATGTAAACTCCAAATTATTGAAAACAGAAAACACAAATGAACTCACAACATGGGAAAAATCTACATACAGAAGAACAAGGAGGGATTCACGAATTTCGAAATTCTTGGGAAGAAAAATTTAATATATAAGTTTTATGGACCAAAGAAGAGGGAGCAGGAGTTGACATCCAATACCGATAACTTAAAGATCATCAGTTTGTATCAACTGATGATGGAGAAGAGATGCTTTTTGAAACATGTCTTACAAGAAGCAATGAAACATGAGGTAAGATCATGGCAGACTCATATTTATTAAATTAATATCCATCCATAGTAATTCTGCCCAAAGGCAGGTCCTTCAATGCAATCATAGCATTTTCATGCTATGCTTGCAGCTTTACTAGGGAATTGTAGGTGTGGTAGCTTCCCGTTGCTTTCCACACCGGTCAAAGATGATGATGTGATTTTGGGGACTGTTTGGGCCTTAAAGTTTTCCTGACATTTGTCTTAGAGGTGAGGAAAAACCCCAATAAAAACCTCAACCAGAAAAACTGCCCCGACTGGGATTGAACCCAGGCCTGCTGCATGACAAGGCAGCATGCTACCTCGAGACCACGCGGTGGATTTAATTAATAAATATGGATTTTCATCAAGTAAACACCAACTCAATTGATTGTTTAGATTAATATAAAGAAGCTAAAGCTATTACTATGATTGCAATAAGTAAATTAATGTAAACAACTAAACTATTGTTAATATTATTCGTTTTTAAACACCTTAATGATGGACAAATTATATTTGAAAAGAAAAATTAACTATGTGTAAGAGAAAAATACGCGTTTAGATTGGAGGCCTAGGTGGCTCAGATGGAAGAGCATTGACATAGAAAGTCAAAGGTCCTGGGTTCAAACTCCAGTCTAGGCGTATATTTTTCTTTTCAAATATAATTTGTCCATCATTAAGGTGTTTAAAAACGAATAATATTAACATTGAAAGAAGCACTACTGGCTTTATAAGTAATGTTTAAATTCCCAATAAAAAGTCTTCTTAATAAAGAAGCCGCCATTTTGCAAAAATCGTAGCAACGGCACGTAGCATTTGGGGTTAGGGAATTAACTATGTGTAAGAGAAAAATACGCATTTAGATTGGAGGCCTAGGTGGCTCAGATGGAAGAGCATTGACATAGAAAGTCAAAGGTCCTGGGTTCAAACCCCAGTCTAGGCGTATATTTTTCTTTTCAAATATAACTAAACTATTGTAATCAATGGTAAAAAAATTGCCTGAACCGGGAATCGAACCCCAAACCTTCAGAACTTCATAATGTTACTTCCTATTGTATTTTCACTGTTATGCTTAATACATGTAGGACACTCTGTTACATATTATTTCTTGAGCTTGCTTAGGTTTTTTTTACATGGAATTATGCCAGAAAAATGTTTTAAAAAGCAAAGGAAATATTAAGTAGAAACTTAACATGGACAGGCACCTCACTATACAAGCTCTGAAGAAAAACCAATTTTCATTGGCTAGAAAAGGTGATAACTTTCATTTTTTGCTACTGTGCTTTCATGTCAATTACCTGGATTAATACAGATAGGCAACTCTCTTTATAACCAAAGAATATCAAGTTGTTAAATTCTCTGCTACTTACTGAAGTACATATTTCCAAGCTGCAGTTGACCATCAACCCAACCCTGATCTGCAGCTTGAGAGAAATATTTAAGTGCTTTACTGTAGTCTTTTTCTACTCCTTTGCCATACAAATACATCAGTCCCAGACCACTCTGGCCTACAGGATTACCCAAATCTGCAGCTTTCTTGAAATATTTATACGCAGTTTCATTGTCCTGTTTCACAATGTCACTTCCTTCCAGATATATCTGTAAATAGAATTGTTAAATTTATTACTGCCAGTACGAATAAACTTCTCACTGAAAATATAACATGATGATTAAGTATAATTGGTAAAAAAAAATACATTACTGCCAGAGTTTAAAAAAAATGATAGCATGCATGCCTCCTGAAAAGTGGGTCAAAGTTCAGTAACTGGCAAACTTAAAAATGTTATTAAGTTATGTAGATAGGAAATAACACTATGAGGTTTTTTAATATTGTTTATTTTTTATTATTTCACTCATCTCATACTTCATAATTCCTAGCAGACCCAGGGTTTCTTCACATCATTTGTGACATTCTCAATGCTGTGTCACGTGACACAGCATTGAGAATGTCACAAATGATGTGAAGAAACCCTGGGTCTGCTAGGAATTATGAAGTATGAGGTGAGTGAAATAATAAAAAATAAACAACATTAAACATTTTAATTGTAAAATTTTCAATCTCAGGGATAAGAAGGATGGTAGTGTACACATCACCAGATTATATATCAGATGTCTGACTTAAATTCCAAATCCTCCACAGCACATATGTTAAAAAAGCATGTGGTACTCTTGATAGTGATTTGTTCTTCAGATCAGGATCTTAAGCCTAGCAGTCCCCTTTGTGTTTTTCAACATGAATAATAAATAAATAATAAATGAATCTATGTGCCAGTACCATATTTCATCTTCTCTCTTTTTTCTTCATGCCTCACATTTACATTAAAGAAACCCTTTACACATATATCAGCCTACTCTCCTCTCTGTACACAATATAAGCATGCAATGCCTATACATTATAATCTATCAAAGTAGGGGTAAAAACTTAAAGTACACTGAACCCACTATAGGACTTAATAGGCCATTAGGATGGTAGGAGGTTAAGGCTCCCACCTTTTAGACAATTAATGTGAGATGCCAGCTGGGTTGTCAGTCTTGCATGACAGACACCTACATCCCAAGAACATAGTCTGGTACACATTTCTATTGGATGTCAAGTCGACCTCAGGGCTATGATGCTGCCAGAAGGATTAGACCAATCCTGATCATCATGACATGAATTCATTACCTTCCAGATTATAGCATTTTGCCTTTAATCAACTATGTCATAGCGTACCACATCAAAATAGGATGGGTATAAATTCAAAATAGACATCATCTACTCATGGGATGCTTTTATTATTCATTTTGTACATCTCAACGATGGATAAATTATATTTGAAGAGAAAAACATATGCTCAGACTGGGGTCTGAACCCTGGACCTTTCACTTTCTATGCAAATGCTCTACCAAATGAGCTACCTGAGAAACTCCAATCTAAATGCAAATTTTTCTCTTATATACGCTGTTAATTCCTAAGCAACATATGCTATGAAACCATTGCTTCGATCTTCATATATTTTTCTATTCAAATATGGTTTATCCATCATTGAGATGTATGAAATGAATAATAAGAACATCGGAAGAGGCCGTACTGGCTTTATAATGTAATGTAAAATTCCCAATAAAAAGTCTTCTTTTATTCGGGGACATCCACAAATGAGATGGACACAGCAGCTTGATACTTGGAGCTGGGATGAACCAAAAAGGTATAATCCTTGAAAGAAGAAGGTCTTCTTAATAAAGAAGCTGCCATTTGCAACATAAAAGCAACTGTTTTGTAGCATTTGGTGCTTGGGAATTAACAGCGTATATAAGAGAAAAATTTGCATTTAAATTGGAGTTTCTCAGGTAACTCAGTTGGTAGAGCATTCACATAGAAAGTGAAAGATCCTGGGTTCAAACCTCAGACTGAGCATATATTTTTCTCTTCAAATATAAATAATCTACTCATATCTGGAAAATACAAAATCCCAAACCACAGAGTGCAAGTGGATAGCCTTTACATGTACATACTTTTAAACTACAATTTTCCATGTTAGTTATTCTGTGCTATCATGTATATTGTGTAAAACCAAATAAAATACAAAAGCTGCCAAAACATAGGAAGAGATCCTTGAACAGTTAAAAGAAAGAATATATATAAATTCAACCCTAAGACTATAACATGCGATGCTGATGGGTCAATAACCACTTGCTATTAAAAACTCTTTGATTTTTGTAACCACATATGGATGCAATGATAGTGATAACTACAACAAGCATTTATAAAGTAAGTTCAAGAAAAAAATCAATAACAGTAATGAAATTACAAATTTAATCTGCTCTCATAGTTTATTTTAATTTATTCAAGTTTCAATTTCAAATTATAATGTAAAATTATATACCTCTAAAGTCTGTCACCTCAACCATTAAAATATAAAGTTACTGTAGGCCTTTCGGGACTAGTTTCATCATCAGCAGTAAGTATGTCTTCATCCACTAGCTTCGAATGCAAGACTGGCTGGTCCGTTATAACTTTAAAGGTTGGGTTTAAAGTACTGGGTATGTTCTCGTTTAATAACATGTCATTCTTGTCTGCTTAAATATTTCCAATTCCTCCATTATGTTGATTCTATTAGGATTATTATCTTTGTGCGTAATAGAGTATTATCAATGTCCAGCATGCCTGAATTATATGTTTTGCAAAGCTGGATGTATCTCTTGCATAAATAAAATCTTTGAAACATTCTTTGTATCTGATATTAAATTTATTTTTTGCACGTTAGTTTATATAAACCTTTGTTATTGAATTTATTATTTTCTTCAATGCCATTTTTATGTTTTTGTCACTTCTTTTTATTGTGTTAGCCAATTTTGATGTTTCTTTCCTGATGTAAGTGAGTGTTATCCAAGTTTTAATGTTTTCATCGGATTCCTTTTCGAGTTTAATTATGCTGGATGCATTTTTTTTTGTTTGCTTACTAATTTGTTGATAATATGTTCATTGTATCCATTAGTTTTCGCCATACGTTTAATATAATTCAGTTCTTTGAGATAATTGTTTCTATTTACAGGGAGTTTTAACATTCTGCTTATCAAACTATTGAATGTACTCATTTTTGTTGGAATGGGCGTCTAGAATTTTTGTTGACAAGTGTATTACTTGTGGGTTTGTGATAAATGCTGATGTCCAGTTTGTTGTTGTTGAAATTTTTAGTGATAGTTACATCCAAATAATTGATACTATTGCTAACTTCCATTTTTTCAGTGAAAGTCAAAATTTTTATGCATCTTATTTAGTTCTTGCGAGATTTCATTTTCTTTTCTATATTCATTGTCATAGAGTATTAGAATGTCATCAACATATCTTACTATTAATTTTATATCAAATATGGTTATTAGCTTTTTCAAATGTTTATTTTCTAAATTTTGAAGGAAGATTTCTGCCATAATCCTAGATGTGGGGCTACCCATAGGGACTCAGTCTTCCTGAATAAAAAGTTGTTATAATATTATTCAAGTTATTTTTATTTTTGAAAGTACTTCCATCAGCCACCACTGACTTGCTAAACCAGATGTGGGTTATGGAGCGCCTTCAGCTCACTCATTGAAGAGTCCTTGTTAGGCCTTCACAGCTACCTTGGAGGTGCCGGAGTCCATGTTCCTGATGTACTTCACTCTACCAAATATTAATTTTTTTAAAAAGAAAAATAATGTTTGAACTGGGAATCGGACTGTGGGCCTCCAATTCTGTACATCGCTGTGCAGTCTATCCGGCACAAACACCAACAATTCTTTCCATTTATACAATTCTCTAACATCTGAAGGCAGAGAGCAAGAGCTATCAACAATGCCATCAGATGACTTCTATTCGAAGTTTTACATTACTTTTAAGTGGTAAAGCTTAATATTTTAATGTTATATTTATTTTAACATGTTCCAGTCCTAAAAAAATGTTTAAAAGAAAATGTGTAGTGGGCTGTATACCAATGTACAGAATCAGAGGTCTGCGGTTTGATTCCCGGTTCAAACGTTAATTTTTCTTTTAAAAAAAATTAATTTGTCCAGGACTGAAACATGTTGAAATAAATATAACATCAAAATATTAATCTCCTTGAGCTATCCACATACCATGAAGTTAATATAGGGTCAGACTTAATTGCCTCCAGTAAAGGGGACATAAGAGGATAATGACAACATTTTTAATCAATTTAAATTATTACATTCTAAGTGAGCCTTTTTTATTTGCACTAACATTTCTTATGCACATGAACAAAGGTCTATTGTGAAAAAATCTGACCCACAATCATTATTTTAATTTTTTTATTCCTTCCATGGCAATAGTAAAAAAACTGAAAATCCATGACCCTAAGTGATTTTATTTTTAGATTTTAAGATCAATTAAGTTATGGCTGAAGATGAACGTGATTACGACTGCTGTATTGTGAAAACATGAAATTTATGAAGTGAGTTGTCAAAAAATGTTCTCCGATAAATTTCAATGATTATACCTCATAACATTAAATTAATATAATGAAATATTCTATATAGATATATTCTGACCACATCTATGGCTGAGTATGCTCCCTGGATATATGGTTTCAATTCACAACTATATGTATACATTTTTTTCAAGTTTAGCATCTGAAAAGAGGTCTACTCAACTTTATGAAGTAACTAGTCTACTTAGAAAAAGAGAAGTGACAAAGTGTAACAATTATATTGCCTTCTTCGGAAACTTGATTCATGTTAAAATAACATTAGTTTGTGATGAAATTGCTACCTCCAAAGTTTGAATGTTTGTGGGGTATATTTAGCATGCTGAATTCAAATTCAAAGCCAGAAAGTTCATCATGTAACAATTTTTTTTTTAATTTTGTTTTCCTTATTGCGCAATCTTCTTATGCCCAAAGAGTAATTATACAGGCCTGCAAATATTTTGCGGCATGAGATATTTAATGCAAATAAGTTAACTCAAATACCCTGATAATCGAACAGTTACCAGTTTTTGAATATCAGATAAAGATTTTGCACAATTCTATTTTTAACAAAAAAAAATTAGAGTTGCGGTTCATAACTTGTATGTGGTATATACATGCTGTATTAAAATATGTAAACACCTAAAACATAATACATTTTTATAATATCATCACTGATTTTATTCATACTAGTTTGTTATTGTGTTAAACTGAGGGTAGCTTCATTCTATGACTCTCTCCTGGTTACATTAAATTCCGGTGAAAAACTGCAGAAACAATAAGCCACCAGCACATGGGCCAAATATTGTATTGTAAGCCCATGTTTTCCCCTTACAGAGATTTAGGCACTCTCCCCCTACAGGGAAGAATTTGAACCATATTAATTTAGTTACACTTGTTTTTGTATAGATGTCATTTTTGAGTGGTCCGTGGTCAGCGTTCCGCCTCATACTGACATCTAGGAAACCAAGGTATTACTAGGACGGGAAAATTCAGTAAATTTTGCTTAGAGGCCTTTTCATTCAGGCTTAAGGATTTTTTACGAGCCTGAAAATCTTCAGACTCGGTACCCACGGCTTAAAGTCTCTCCCGGAGGACTTGCTCCTTGGATTTTTCCATCCTAAAAAATCCATCGACCCCGGCCAGATTTGAACCCGCGATCCTCAGGACCAGAGGCAAGGAGCATAACCACTAGTCCACCGCGGCCGATTGGGCCAAATATTACAATTCTAATACAACCAATAACATTACAAGACAGTAGTACCAGCACTTCTTCCACCGCCAGCACAGAAGATGATTTCAATTTGTCCCTAGAATCAAAAAA
The DNA here is from genome assembly GCA_030220185.1 of Diploptera punctata. Taxonomy (NCBI): domain Eukaryota; kingdom Metazoa; phylum Arthropoda; class Insecta; order Blattodea; family Blaberidae; genus Diploptera; species Diploptera punctata. The sequence continues at coordinate 1,280,260 of JASPKZ010000467.1, forward strand.
CAACAATCCATATCCTATCAATTAATCAAAATTAAACTATTTGGTACGCGATTTGGGTCATACAAAAAAGCGAAACTTTTAGGTTCAAGATTTAAAGAAGACAATCTTTCAGCTCCTGGTACAACCTTTTATTGGTATGGACATAGTGTAGAAGAATTTAAAAAGAATTTTGTAATGGGGGAAGTAGTGTACTGTTGTTACAAACCTGGCTTGAATGGTCATCTAGGAATAGTTTAAGAACTGCCACATTGGTGTATATTTATTGATTCTAGCAAAAGAAGTCTAAAGGGGATTCTTCTGCATAATGGGAATAAATTATGCTTCAGTTCCAGTAGTTCAGTCAGTGTACATGAAAGAAACATGTACAAACATGCGTACAATTCTAGAAAAAAATAAAATATAATGAACACACGTGGTACATGGGCTGTGACCTGCAGGTGTGTGATATGTTGTTGGGGCAACAATGGAGAGTACACGAAATCTCCGTGTTTTTCGTGCGAATGGGTCTCAAAAGCCAGGGAAAGATGCTGGAAAGTTACTAATTGGCCGAAAAGAAAACAACTGGTGCCAGAGACAAAAAATTTAATAAATTGCCTATTAGTTGATTACAAAAAAAATATTGCTACCTCCTTTGCACATAAAACTAGGATTAATAAAGCAATTTGTTAAAGGTTCAGACAAAAAAAGTCCTTTGTTACCAATATATTGCTAAAAAAAGTTCTGTTACTGTCGGAGGCAAAAGTGAAGGAAGACTTTTTGATGGTCACAGATTTGTAAACTTATTAAGGATGTTACTTTTAAAAACTGCATTTCCAACAAGGAACTACAAACTTGGGAATCATACATGGATGCCTACGAGAAATTTCTGGGTAATGCTGAAGATGATAATTATGAGAAAATTGTAAAAACCATGGTTGAAAAGTTCAGGGCACAGGGATGTAATATGAGCTTGAAGATACACTTCCTCCACTCTCATCTTCAACATTTCCCAGAAAATTTAGGAGCACTAAGGGCTGCATGCAAATACATTAGTCTCTGGTGAGTTGAGTTTTCCGTGAGCACGTACAAAGTTTAAATTAGCGAGTCACCGACTGGTCATGCATGAAAGTAGTTTTTTTTCGTAATATTGGCAAGAAATTACCTAGAATTCTCAGCGATAAAACTACCTCCATTATTTTCGTCTGCAAGAGGAACACATTTACGCTTGCATCCCGCAAATAAACTGTATACGACGTCTGCATCATGTGATATTACGCCAATTCTCCTGTTCTTCCAGTTGAATTCTTTGGTAGACTATCAAATTTCTCTTCTCCGTGTATACCGAAAACATGATCGAAGTCTTGAAGGCCAAACATCTTGGATAAAGCAGCAAGGTTTCAAAGTACATCGGTTCCCATCGGGTTGCTCACAATTCGTTCTCTGCAAAGTCACCTCGCCAGGTAGCTTAGGAATTTCAACAATTATTATCACAAGAACAGACTTTTGAGTACGTAAAAACATCTTTGGATGCAACTTTCTCAGCAGAGAATAACTTTTACGGTTTAATGTGTTCATAGATACGATCCTATGTGAAGAATATGATAAAAGATTTCATCAAGACGTAAGAGAAATGGAAACAAGGTACCAGGAGTGATTGGAGGTCTCCAAGATTGCCTACTACCATTGGCGTTTGGTAAGAGAAAATCCTTGGCAGGAGCACAAATTTCAATCAACTTACCATTCATTTCTTGCTAAGCGGAGGAGAAAATAGAGATCTTAAGGTATATTAGTAGTTTTTTATTCATTTTAAACTGTTTGAACTGCAAAATTGATATTGTATCAAGCCTCTGTAGTTTTTACAGCAGTTTAAAGGATTATGGTTATTACAAATAAAGCAATTAATAAATTTAACTTTTATAGGAATTAATCACTATGAGGTTTAATTTATAGTGAAATTAAATGTTTCTTACCTCACTTCATGTAAATCTTCTAAGTAGATCGCGATTTCGAGACCATAACGATCTCATCTTCAGTACAATCTTGGCGACTAATGTTATGTCGATCGGAAGAAACTCTTCTTCTTCCTTTTGTTGGTGGATCAGGTCAAAATTGGCGGGAATTTTGAAGTTCATGAGTTTTCCTTTGTTTTTCTGAATGTGGATCTTTTCCCAAACCGTGAGTTCCTTTTGTTTGTCTATTTGTTTAATTAGACTGGCTTTTGATTCAATTAAATGTTCATGCTTGGTCCGAAAAACATTTAATTGAATCAAAAGCCAGTCTAATTAAACAAATAGACAAAGAAGAGAAACTCACGGTTTGGGAAAAGATCCACATTCAGAAAAACAAAGGAAAACTTATGAACTTCAAAATTCCTGCAAATTTTGACCTGATCCAGAGGTTCATCGGTCCACCAACAGAGGGAAGAAGAAGAGTTTCTTCCGATCGACAGAACACCAGTCGCCAACAAAGTACTGAAGATGAGACCGTTATGGTCTCGAAATTGCGATCTACTTAGAAGATTTATATGAGGAGAGATAAGAAACATTTAATTTCACCATCAATTAATAAATATTTAATTTCAACATGGCAAAAAAAACCTTACGTGATATGAAAAAACTGTTAACATATTTGAATTCAGCACACCAAAATTAGGTTTAGAGATCTGTCAAACCCTGTGCAGCAGAAAAAATAATTAAATTTGTATGCCTGTATATTCATTGTATCAACATGTTTGAAGTTTCAAAAGAAGGCAAAATGGATTGTTACACTAGTTGCTTCACTTCTTTCTCTAAATAGACTTCAAATAACTGCTTGAATTGAAAAACAGCAAAAATTCTCCTAAAAATATTAAGATTAAGGTAGGAAAAAAAAAAGTGAGTGGAGAACATATTTTAATGACTCATCTCATACATTTTCAAATTTCCTTGATACCAACGGTTTCAGACAATATCTTGTACCTCTTCAGTCATGACTTCCACTCAAGGGTAGAGGAACAAGATATTGTCTGAAACCGTCGGTATCAAAGAAATTTGAAAATGTATGAGATGGAGCAGAAACTAGAGCTGATACAACAAAAACTAAACAAATAATAAGCACATGCAAAATGAAAATCTTAAGAACTATTCAGGGGAAAACATTATTTGATAAAATACACAACACAGAAATTAGGGACAAATGCCATATTCAAGACATAACCAAATTTATTATAGATAGATGAAAATATTGGAAGGGTCATATAGAAAGAATGGAAGACCGGCTTGCAAAAAGAGCTAAAGAAGATAGACCAATGGACGGAAGAAGAACAAGAGGAAGACCAGCCAAGAGATGGATAGACAGTGAATGCACATCCAGTACGTCTTCCTCCGAGGAGTGATTTTGGAAATAAACCTGGATGAAAATCCTACAAATTAAATTTAAGAAGAAGAAGAGAGACATTAAAAATATGTTCTCCATTCACTATTAATGAAATAACCTCACAATGTTTACTTTCCAACATTAATTTAAATATAGGGGGAGAAAAAAAACTAATAACTATATCAGCTAGCTCTTTAGTGCTAGTCATGACTTTACTACTATATAAAATATATCCTGGCGATGTTTTTATTATTCATTTCATACAGTTCCCTTTCGCATCCATAAAAAGAATAATTAAATACAAATATAAAATCAAACAAAACCAAGACCTATGTAATAAAGCCAAAGACAAAAAATGGAAAATTTTAGTAAAGAAGCCAGATATTATTCCAGAAATTCCATGTAAAACTACAGTAGCAAAATTTAGACTGCTTACAGAACGTGACTATTTGGCCAAACATTTATATAAAATAGGAATCTACACGAATCCAAATTGTCCTCTATGCAACAAAGACAAAGAAATGAATGAAGAACACCTACAAACCTATGAAATATTATAATTATATTATTTTTAGTCTGGACATCTTACCTCAATATTAATGTTGATTTGTTCTTGGACATGTTTCAAAACAATTCTGTTTTATCGTCAGCTTTCTCAGACAGAACAAATCAACATTAATATTGAGGTAAGATGTCCAGACTAAAAATAATATAATTAAAATAACCTCAAAATATAACTTCCTAAAATTAAATATTAACTATGAAATATTACCTGTTGGATCCACCACAGAGAAATATTGGAGAGCAAGAACGCTAATGGCTTTGTTGCCAAGGCAGCATTTGAAAACAACAACATGATGGAAAAAATTATATTTGAAGATTAATTAATTTAGAGCATTCACCTAGAGTACGAAAGGTCCTGGGTTCAAACCCCAGTCTGAGCATATATATTTTTTTCTTAAAATATAATATATCCTGGTGGCCTAATTTTTATTTATGAAAATTCTACTAATTATTAAATAATAAGTGAAAAGGTTAATATGATATTTATTTTCAAAATGTAATACAGTATGATATTATTCAAGATTCTCTGTTTTTTTTTTTTTTTGCTGAATGCATACTTCAATGAACATCCATAATATAATGACATTTGTCTTTGTATTAAGTTTAAATTAAAAACACTATAATATTTAATTTTAGGAAGTGATATTTTGAGGTTATTTTAATTAAATTATTTTCAGTCTGATCATCTTACCTCAATATTAATGTTGATTTGTTCTTGAACATGTTTCCAGGGTGTGCAACATAAATCTAACCAGTCTGGGCAAGATGCTGATGATTATGATATAATCGAAACATGTTCAAGAACAAATCAACATTAATATTGAGGTAAGAAGATCAGACTGAAAATAATTTAACACTATAAAAATTTATTTAATATATAAAGGAAGTGACACCCTGGTCAGCCAACAGAGGGAGTAGAAATCAACCTACGGATCGCCAACTGCCGATTCAACAGTTAGAAAGAATTGATAATGATATGTAATGTATCAAAACCTTGCATAATTTTATTTATGAAAATTCTATTAATTATTGAATAGTAAGTGAAAAGTTTAATGATATTTATTTTCAAAATGTAATACAGTATGATATTATTCAAGATTCTCTCAATTTTTTTCTGAATGCATACTTCACTGAAAATCCATAATATAATATTTGTTTTTATATAAAAAAACATTAAAAAAACACTATAATAATTTATTTAATATTTAAAGGAAGTGACACCATCGGTCAGCCAACAGAGAGTAGAAATCAACCTACAGGATCACCAACCACTGATTAAACAGTTAGAAAGAATTGATAATTATATGTGATGTATCAAAACCTTGGGTCTTCAAGAAATCTATAAATATGAGGTGTGTTGTGAAAATTCTAACTCCTATTAATTAATAATAATAATATTTAGGTAAATTTTTTTTATCACTCACCTCATATTCTTCTATGAGTGATACTTTTTTTACCTAAATAAGTATACCTCAGTGTGGTTTCCTATAAAAAAAGTAAAATAATAATATTGTTATTCTATCAGTAGATTTAATAAGTGATATAATACAGGTGGCCTACTTGTAATTAGAACGCTGTTTGCCTTTGCAAAAAGAGAGAAAAGGTATCCATCAAAAGAATATTAGAGAGTTTACACACATGGCTCGCTATCCAACAACTTGGAGCAGAAGCAGAAAAACATAGTGAACTCTTCACTCATATTTCTGTAAAAAACAAAGCAAGCTTTTTGAAGGAGAAACAACGTCAATTAACATAGTGCTACAACATCTGCTGAGCAGACCAAAAGCCTTCAATAACTGATTAACTAAAAATCAGAAATTTAATCTACTTTTTCAAACACCAGCCAACACCCAAAACTACAAAAGAAGCAAAAGGAACAAAAACTTCTTACAGATGAGGAAAATTAACCCATTGGATACTTTTAACGAGTCTCCCTCGTGAGCAGTTAGAAAGTCCAAACAGCTCAACCACGACCCACACTCCTATTAATACCCTCCACTTTATGAAGTTGGCTTTATGTTTAGTGATTATAAATTTCTGTTCGCCATTTGTAAAATTTGTTGCAGGTTTATGTGTAGGCCTAGTATAGTGTATTGTATATTATAGATATAATTTATAGAATAATATATTTTTGGGTATTTATTACGATAAAATATATGTGTATATATATATATATATATATATAGTTTGAATGTTGTTTTTTCAAATAACATGGTTGTAAATTTAACATTTTTAGAAACACCCGCAATGAAGTGAAGGCCTATTTTGCACTATGCATCCTAATAAATCAAGTTGGAAAACCTAACATAAAATGGTTCTGAAGCAATAGAGCAATTTTAGGAATGCCTATTTACAGCAAAACTTTTCCTTTCGAAAGTTTATTCATAATTTTGAGGATTCATCACTTCAAAGATAACGAATCCGTAATTAGAGATGACAGAATTTACAAAATTAGACCAGTGGTAGAGTATTTGGATACAAATTTTTCTGTCGTATTTCCCAAGTGAAAACATTTCACTTGATGAATCTCTTATAAAATTTCGTGGTAGACAAGCTTATGTTCAGTTCAAACTCTCTAAACAGAATAAAATTTGATGAATCTCTGATGAAATTTCGAGGTAGTCTGACTTCCGTTCATTTCAAACTCTCCAAACGGAATAAAACGGCGCGATTTGGAATACCATATTAGAAATTGTGCGAGTCCTCTTCAGAATATGATTCAAATAAACACTGGACAAGATGCACAAGAAAATTCCGATTTTACAGCAAATGAGTGTGTAGTCCTGGAATTAGCAAATCCGTTCATAGAGAAAGGTTACACATTATAATTGTGTTCTCCTAATATATTTATAGAGCTCAGTACATATTAGAGACAGTAAAATTTAACAGAAGAAACATGCCTATGGATTTAGTGAACATCAAATTGAAAAAAAAAAAAAAGTAGAGGTAGCAACATGATCTAGCCGGAGACTTCTAGCATTGAAGTGGAAATATAAGAAAGACATTTATTTATTATCATCCAAACATGAAAATGCCATGGTCTCAAAATCGCAATCTACTTAGAAAATTTATATGAGGAGAGATAAGAAACATTTAATTTCACCATAAATTAAACCTCATAGTGATTAATTCCTATAAAAGTTAAATAAATGAAAATGCCGACTTGACTGACGCCAGTAAGAAGCAATGGAAGAATAAAGACGGAGAACACGAAGAAAAAATCATAAAGGCTAAATGTATTCTAGAATACAATAAAGGAAATGGAGAAGAAGATCGACATGAAAAGTTTGTGGCTTGTTTTTCAGTAATAAGGAGATTTTTATACAGGGCTACTGAAAAATTGCTTTTTACATTATCAATAATTTGAGAAGATATATAGCAAGAATTTTCTATGATTTGATAATGTATAGGCCTATGCTTTTATATGTTTAGTTTAATTTATTTTTATAATATCCAGTATTATATACTTTTGTTTTTTCCCCGTTTCTGTTAGAACATACGATTCATGTTTACTTTAAATGTAATGACTGAGAATTGATAGTAAAATATGGTTTTTGAAATGTTTGTCAATTTTCACATCCTTCAAACTAACAATAGAAAATGGTTAAATTGAACAAAAAAGGGTTTTAGGCAGGCCACATTCCTTTGCTATTCTTAAAAGTACAAACTACTACAAGAAAAAACAGGGGTAAACAAACTATCTAAAATTTATCATAAGTAATGCCACGAGTGATTTCCAAATTTATCTAGAGAATTTGGAAATCAAGAGTGGCATTTATTAGGACTATTTTATGAATACAATTAAGCTGTTTACTCACAAATCATTATTTAACTATAGTTATATTAAAATATTTATATATTTAATGTAAACGGCGATGTTTGAAAACAAATGAGAAGCGATAGGTACGCTTCATCTGCTTCTTTTGTTTATCACTGCAACCAGATCATATTATTTATTGCCAAAGGAACGCAATATTATTAGAATGCTCTCTAGTGGAGAAAAAATGAACACATCAAACTGTATATTAATTCATTTCCGATGTCGTATGATGTAAATATGACAATTATATTTTTCTGGATTGTTACCTGGGAAAAAATAAATTTAAGAAAGTGCAAAACAGTGGTTTCTTTTTTGGTGGTATAATCAATTGCTACAAATGTTTTTATATTAACTCCCACATGAGGCACGTGTTGACATTCATGCACTATATATATACAATCTGGTAGCCGTATTTCTCACAGGCTCAGTCATTGCAAAATAATGGTCAGACCTGTTCAGAACATTAAAATGGAGGAGCCTTTTTTAATATGGTAATTATAACACTGATAAATATTTCGTGAAACACGACTCTGATTGGTTGTAAAACAGAAATCATTGAAACGTGATTGGCCATTGAGTCCCATTTGGGGCATGAGTTAAATAGTCTGTGATAGAACACAGTATGCATGGTCTGGATATACTGATTTAAAACCCAATGCAGCCGGAGTAGCACTGGGGAGATTTAAATGGTTTCCAGTGAATGTACCTTGCGCTTTAAACATGTCTTCAATGGGTTAATAGCTTTTCAATGGATCCCATCACATGTTAACATTTTTAAAATGAAACTGCAGATTTACCACCTATCAAGGGAGCAACACTTTAACCCATTCAACTTGTATGATGTGATGTTCACATGCACTCTTGTGAGGCCCAGTCTTCAAATGATGTGACATTTACGCCAAGAGAACAAGGTCATATATTTTGCTATAACTTTCGAGCTATCCTATAGATCCCTCATGTGTTAGCTTTTCTAGGTTCCTGAAAGAAAGCATGCTGGAAGAGTTGTGTTTTTTTTTTGTAAGATACTGAAATTAAAAGCTGTTTATACATTAGAAATATTAAAAAAAAATTGTAGTAGCCAGTATTTGAAATGGTGTTTTACAGAGGGTTGTTCACGATTCCTGGGGACAAGTTTGCATCACTATCCTGCTTATGAAAACCCATGTCTCCACCAGCGGTTGTGTTCAATTGGATGGCCTTGGACCCTAGCTGTCGCTCTGCAACAGAGTTTCACTGCAGAAGTGCTTTATGAAGAACAGCGATGTCGATTTTGGACCACTCCTCCTTGCAGGCTTTCCACAGACCTTCAATAGAGCATTGTCTCCTACTTCAAGCGCTCTTTTTAGGAGACCAAATGCACAAAAATCCATGGGCGCAGCATCGGGGGACTTGACAAGTATTTCACTGAAGGGCACTACATGTATTCTAGTTGTCTGCTCCATTGTCTCCATGAACCGGCATGTAGCAGCAGAGGTGTGGTTTAAAGCTTTATCCCGATGGATCCAGACATTGTTCACTTCTCTACCTTAGAGCGAAGGTATCTCAGAGGTATAAATTGGTGACAGGACATTCCTTCATTCCTTTGGTAGTAGGCAGAGTTAACTTTAGCTTTTTTTTCTACTCTGCGGATGATTAACTTGCCATTGTAGCAAAATCCTGCAATTATCATGAAGCCGCATGAAAAACTTTCCCTGCATTGGCATACCACTTTTCAAATTTTTTTTCACCTCTTGGACGGTAAAAAATTGCTCGTGGCTTATTTGTATCATTAAGATACACATGTGCCTCATCTAAAGTCACTATAAACTTCCATTTATCACCCGCAAGATGGCATTCATAGAGCTTTCTACTGTTGGTGCACCTTTCTGCAATGTGTCTCGGTAGGAGCTTGTGATCCCAGCTTTTATGTCGCTTTTCTATGTTTAAATTTTTGTATATTATGTTGTTTATGGTTGCTAGAGAGATGCCCAACTTCACTGCTATTGCTCGTTGGGTGGCTGGATTGTTTCCTGTCACAAGGGCTTTAACATTCCTGACCACCTCAGGGATGCGGCTTGTAGCAGGCTTAGGGTGTGCTTGCTTTTTCCCCTTAAGAATCAATCCCATACAAGTTTCACTTTTTTTTTCTCTTAAGAACTGAGTAAATCCCATTCCTGGATATATTGAAACTACGCTTCTTGCACATTTCAATTCACTACAGCTGTAATTAGCGTCGGAAGGGGCTGTTACGTATCCCTCCCAGAAAGGATTGATTTTCCTTGGCATCCATCCATCCATCCATCCATAGTAATTCTGCCCGAAGACAGGTCTTTTCATGCTATGCTTTGCAGCTTTACTAAGGAATTGTAGGTGTGGTAGCTTTCCGTTGCTTTCCACACCGATGAAGGATGATAATGATAAGGATTATGATGATGGCCATATGATTTTGGGGACCGTTTGGTCCTTAAAGTTTTCCTGACATTTATCTTACAGGTGAGGAAAAACCCCGATAAAAACCTCACCAAGAAAAACTGCCCCGACAGGGGATCGAATCCAGGCCCACTGCGTGACAAGGCAGCATGCTACCTCGAAACCACATTGGTGGACTTCCTTGGCATACTAACGAGCAACCAGATCTGAACACTGTGGCAGGTAGCACTCGACTGAATGAACATGTGCTGTTGTGGGTAGCATCTCTGCATAAATAGTAGTGATGTCATCACCTTTCGAACTTGTCCCCAGGAATCGTGAACAACCCTCCGTAGATAAAATATTTGGTGATAAAATATTTAAAACATTGAAGAATATTGGTTACATTTTCAGTTTCAATTTTAGGACCACTGTTGACAGAAAATCTCTCTTCTTCACCTGGATAATTATGCATTGTTTCCCACACAGAAGTTCTGCAATTTTCTTCCTTATCATCAATTTTGTAATTTATCATTGCTTCTGCCACTTACAGATTCAATATCATGCCCATAACTACTGTCATTAAAAATACAACCATCATCCGATTTATTCAAAATTTTGAAAACTTCAAAATCTGTCACATCAATTCCAGTTATGATTATCCACAGTCAAAACACCCACACAATTATAACCGTCGAGCTTAGTCAAAATTGATTCGAGTAGGAAAGTGTAATCCTAAATCATCACCATCAGCAGCAGCACCACCAAGGATTAGACCTGCTGGTCTGTTCCGATCTCATGTTAGAATTGATCTGTCCATCTTTTACTGGGTCTTCCAACATTTATGATAAAATCAAATGTTTCTTACCTCTCCTCAAATAAATCTTCTAAGTAGATCGCGATTTCGAGACCATAATGGCCTCATCTTCAGTACAATCTTGACAACTGCTAACCTCATCCACAGGTTCATCAGTCTACCAACAGAGGGAAGAAGTGTTTCTTCCGATCGACATAACATCAGTTGCCAAGATTGTACTGAAGATGAGACCGTTATGGTCTCGAAATCGTGATCTACTTAGAAGGTTTACATGAGGAGAGGTGAGAAACATTTGATTTTATCATAAATTAAACCTCATAGTGATTAATTCCTATAAAACTTAAATATATCTTCCAACATTTCTTCGTCCTAGTGGTTTGTATTGAAGAATCTATTTCGGAATTCTATTGTTATCCATTCTATTGATGTGGTCCATCCATTCATCTCTGTATTGTGTAATTCTATCTAATAGTTTGAATCCTAAATGAAATAGAAAAAAATTATCAACAGGTCCCTGTTCTAGGAAGGTATGAAGTGAAAACATAAATATTTTGTACCTACTATGCAATGTAAAATATTTGACTTGAACCCAAGTTATTTCCTAGTTGGTAAATTTGGATTTCAGATTTTGAAAAAAAAAGGTTGTCTCATATTCAGGTATATATATATAGTAACTACTTATTTTAGGAATTCTACTTTAATAATATATACATAGTACCTTAACAATCAACATGAACCCATTTTTAAATTCAATTAATATAAATGTACTAATGCCCAAAGAATGGACCCATTTTGCTCTCCTAAATTAGCATTGAAGTATCAACCTAAAGGACTTCGAGATAGAGCAACATCTAAATTAAGATGGGCTGACCAACCACATCTTGAGATCTCATGAACTGGCTCAAACAACCTAAACCTAAATAAGATCATGATGATGATAAATGTAATATTAATAAAAATGATGATGGGAAATAACACTATAACATATTTGCAATTTATATATTAAATTAGAGAAAACCTTTTACATCTCACCTCCTAATACTCTGTTGGCCGCAGTGGTCTAGTAGTTATTTTCCTTGCTTCTAGTCCCAAGTTCAAACCTGGCCAAGGTTGATCGATTATTTAGGATGGTAAATTCAAAGGAATAAATCTTCTGGGAGGGACTTTAAGCCATGGGTCCTGAGTCTGGATATTTTCTGTCTCATAAAAGAACCTTAAGCCTGAAAAAAGGCCTCTAAGCAAAATTTACTGACCTTCATCATTTGAGAAATAACTTAGTTGCTACTAGTTGTCTCAATGGGTCAGTATGCCAATGCCAGTCATAACATCTATAGGGAAATAAGTGTCTATAGGGAAATAAGTGTAACTAAATTTGTCAGGTTACAAAACTTCCCACTAGGGAAGAACCATGTCTACGCAGTAGGTTGAACAGGGATCAATCAATCATAAAACTCCATAATTTTCATAGAACAAGTTTCTGAATCCTTTGATCTTATCATCAGCTAAAACTCTTACTCAGAGTTTTAACTGAGGATAGGAACAATGGCTTCAGAAACCAGTCCTGTGAAAATCATAGTGTTTTATGAGGTGAGATGTAAAAAGTTTCTCTGATTTAATATATAAATTAAAAAATAAATGTAATATATTCTAGATAATACGGTCTGCTGAAGTTGTGGGTAAAATTGAATATAGATCAATTAATATAATCTATCTACTGAATGCAGAATCCAAAAGATGAAAAATATTAAATCAATAATAAAAACGTTGAAAGAATTTACAGTTTTGAAAGTGCAAAAAAAACTTCAGCTTAATTAATGAAAGAATTTTTTTATTTTTATATTACAGTATTGAAAATGAAGACACTCACTTTTCCTAAAAATGCCATTGCTATTGGATTTCCAGCATCTGCTGCTTGTAAAAAATAATGAAGGGCTCTCTGATGATCCTGTTGCACTCCTCGGCCACCTTGATAATGAAGTTGTCCCAAACCCACCTGTAAAATTAAGTATTAATGTAAATAAAAAAAAATCATGACATCTGACCAATGGTAATAGCAAAAATTAGGAAAAATACAGAGTGTTCCACAGTGGCTTTGCTGTTTGTCAGTTAGGTAAGTGAGCAACTGCTGGCAACCGGCTTCCCCCTACTCCAGATGTTTAATAGCTTGAATTTTGCTCAGGCCATGTTTTAATGATACATATTTCAAACTTGTCAATCTTCAAATATAATTTGTCCTGCAGTGAGAAGTATTAAATTAATAATAAAAACATTGAAAGAAGCCCTACTGGCTTTATAAAGTAATGTTCGAATTCCCAAAAAATATCTTCTTAACCCCTCAGCGTGGGAGCATTTAAATATATATTCTATGTTAAAGAAAATTTTAATATCTCTTCTATGATATGGCAGTTCATAAAGCCTGTTTTCTTGGTATATTTTCATTAAGAATCATAATAAAACAAACGTGGTGCATATCGAGCATGCTCGATCAGCACTCTGCAGAGAAGTAGTATTTATTTTATGCAGGCACTGCATGTCATTCCACGCTGATGGGTTAAATAAGAAGTCATTTGCATGATCGAGCAAAGGTTCCTAGCATTTGACACTTGGAAATTATTATATAAGAGAAAAATTTGCATTTAGATTGGGGTGTTCAGGTAGCTCCATTGGTAGAGTATTGGAATAAAAAGTCAAAGGTCCTGGGTTCAAACTCCAGTCTGAGCATATAATTTTTCTCCTCAAATATAATTGGTCAATCTGAGCTTGGAAATAAGTGGAGTGAAGTCAAGACATGCATTTAGTTATAACATGGAGACTGCATAATGGTGAAACATTCTGTGCAAAAACATACATATATTGTCAAAAGGTTTTCTGTTAAGTACTTAACAGAAAAAAAAAATTGCAATCTTGTTTGCTTATTGAAGAAACCCTCGAAATTGGAGCTGCTTTGGAACATACCCCTCAAAAGTTCTGTTGAGATGTGTAAGCACAGGAGATCGCAATTTCAAAAAACAATTGCTTAATGCACAACAAAAAATTACAATTGGAGCCTACATAATAACATAATTTAATATTTGAAGTAACAGTATGAGGTTTCTTAGCATAAATAATGTCACATAGATGTGAAAAAGAAAATTAAAAAATAATTATAACAACAGAAATTCATCAGTTACAACCTCTCAACACTTCCAGCAGCTTCTGTCATGAGGATAAGTACCGAATTTTGTAATTGAATAGTTGCCCCAAAAACAGATATAACCCTAAACTACAAATTATTGGGAAAACAAAAAAATGCATAATGTTCATTTTGAGGCTATTACCTTTATTATATCATACACATTTTAATCTCTCATCCTATCGGAAACATATACAGCCAATTTGAATGCAAAATAACATGCTACTAGCTAAATGATGTTTTTTATTATTGATTTAACATAATAATTTAAATCAATAATAAAAAAAACATCATTAGAAGCCTTACCAGCTTTATAAAGTAATGTTAAATTCCAAATAAATGTCTTCTTAACTAAGAAGCCGCCATTTGCAAAGATAGAAGCAATGGTTTCAAAAGCATTTGGCAATAGGGAATTACAATGTATATAAAGAGAAAAATTTGCGTCTAGATCGTAACTCGCCTCGGTAGCTCAGTTGGTAGAGCACTTGGCCTGGAAAGCCAAGGGTCCCGGGTTCGAGTCCCTGTCTAGGCGAAAATTTTTCTCTTCAAATTTAATTTACTAGCTAAATATTAACAATTTAATACAGAATTGAGAAAAAAAGTCATAAACGCAAGTTTTTCTCTTATATACACTATAACTTCTCTTATAACCCATACTTAACTATAAATGCTATGATAAGAAATAGAAAATACATATTGAACACTGATTCAGTTAGAAAAATGTCTAATTGAATCAGTGTTCAATATTTTATTTTCCATTTAGAGTCGAATGTTTGAACGCATTAGACAGTAAAAGGCGTTCTCTGCTGATAAAGTTTTATCCAAACACATTTTTCTTACACAGAAATCTATTCACGCGGTAATAACTGTAAGCTACCTGACAAGGTACCTTAAGATCGTAGCTCAAGATATAAACTTATGTGAAAATCCCGAAGGGAACCGATGGTAACCGATGTTAAATGATGTAGTTTGAAACTTATCCAAGATGTCGGACCTTGAAGACTTCGATCATGTTTTCGGTATACGCGGAGAAGAGGAATTTGATAGAGTCTACCAAAGAATTCAACTGGAAGAACAGGAGAATCGGCGTAATATTGCGCGTCGCAGACGTGTTTGTATACAGTATTATTTGCGGGATGCAAGCATAAATGCATTCCTCTATAGCAGACGAAAATAACGGAAGTGGTTTTATCGCTGAGAATTCTGGGTAATTCATTGCCAATATTACGAAAACGTCAACATTCATGCATGACCGGTAAGGTGGCCGTTAATTTGATCTCAGCTCACAAGTGATTGGAAGTAATTTGAGTAGAGACTAATGTATTTGCATACGACCCTTAATGTTATTTCATTACATTCTTTGTCTTTTTCTCATTTTCACTTAATTTCTCTAGGATCCTGATAGAATTCAAGGAACTGTGGTGGAATGAATTTGCACATGTGCAATACTTTTAAAAATAAAACAGATCTAGAAGAGGGTAAGGGCAGTTTTATATCCACCACACTGTGATATTCTCCAGATAGATCACTAATCCACTGAAAACTCAATTTTCAAATTTTTATTGGTTAGATCTCTTTTTGGGGCAACTATATAACATATCCATAGTAATTCTGCCCGAAGGCATCCTTCGTTGCAATCATAGCACTTTCATGCTATGCTTGCAGTTTACTAGGGAGTTGTAGGTATGGTAGCTTCCCGTTGTTTTCCACAATATAACATATAATAATTAATATAAAATATGACATATTGTAGTTAATAATTTGAAGTAGCTGGTTGCCAATATTACATAACTGCCTGCTGGCCAATGAATACACAGCAAAGCCACTGAGGAACTCGCTGTACATAAAAAAAAAAAGTAAAGTGATCCCACAACAGGCCCGGAGGCCCTTGGGGTAGTAGGAGGTTAAGGCTCCCACTTTTTCTAGACAATCGGCCCTTTATGTCAGCCGGGTTGTCAGCCCTGCGTGACGGCCGCCTTTACCCCCAGAACAAGCGTCTGGTACTCATTTCCGTTAGAGGCTGAGTCGACCCCAGCGCCATAGTGCCGCCAGAGGGTTTGGGTCAGTTTAAAAATCCTGACCCCAACGGGACTTGAACCCTCGACCCTCCGGCTTGTAGCTCAGTGCCTTAACCACTACGCTACGGCGTGCCCATTCGCTGTACATACAAAAAGTAAATTGGGTTATAACTTGGAAAGATTTAAAAAAAAAACTTTATGGAAGATGCTATGTTCTGAAACAACCCACAAATAAGTCAAAATATTGTCTGGAGATGAAGAGCTAGCAAGCTGGGTTCTACTCGTTGGGGATAAAAATTTTAATTGCAAAGTTTTCAATCTTAAAGCTAGGAGGGATAGTACAATTTCTAATCACTAGATTGTGGACTAAATGTCTGGATTAAATTCCAAACACCTCCTTACTAGATATGTTAAAAAAAACATGTGATACTGTTTACAGCAATTTGTCCATCGGATGGGAATGTTAAGTGTAGTAGTCCCTTGGGGCTTTTTGAGAGGATAGGCTACATCCTGTTATTGGTTTCACACAGTCCCTTTTCTTCATCTTCTTCCCTCTTACAACACCTGCTACACATATGCACTTACTTACTTACTCACTGGCACTATCGAACCCGTAGGTTCATGGCCGCACGGACATAAGCTCTCCATACATCTCTATCCTGAGCTAATGCTTTCCAATCATTCCCTGTATAATCTACTTCCCTCAAATCATAGTTAATGTTATTTTCCCACCTCATTCTTGGTCTACCAACTGGGCGCTTTCCCTCTGGCTTTCCTACAAGAAGCTTCCATGGAAATCTTTCATTCCCCATACGTGCAACATGTCCTGCCCATAGCAGTCTACGAGACTTAACTGTTCTTATTATATCTGGCTTCCTATAAAGACCATGTAGTTCATTGTTATGTAGTCTTTTCCATTCACCTATCTGTTCATCTCTCTTTGGTCCAAATATTTTCCTAAGTACTTTATTCTCAAATACTTGTAATCTCCTTTCCTCTCTTAAAGTAAGAGTCCATGTTTCGCACCCATATAATATAACTGGTAGAATAATAGTTTTATATATTTTCAGTTTAACGTTTTTTGAAAGGAGTTGGGACATCAAGAGTCTCTGCAATGCATAATAGCATGCATTTCCAGAATTGAGCCTATGTTTAATTTCTTTGTGCATCTCATTCCTATTTGTGATCATTGTTCCTAGGTATTTGAATTCAGTCACTTCCTCAAAATTTCCCTCATTTGTCATTAGCTGTCCATTTCCATTATATAATGAATTTCCACGTGTGACCATATATTTAGTTTTATTGATATTTACTTCCAGTCCTAATTTCTTAGTGTTACTCAATAGTGTGTGCGTGTTGTCCTTTAGGATCTCCTCACTATCGGCCAACAATACTACATCATCAGCATAAACTAACAGCTTATTAATACCATTGAGTTGTAAGCCTTCCTCATTCTCTGAAGACTTAATGGCATCCTCTAGTACAAAATTAAATAGTAGAGGAGATAGTGCATCTTCTTGCTTCAACCCATTCTGGATTTCAAAAGTGTCCGAAAACTCTTTGCCTACACGCACCCTACTCTTTGTGCCATTTAGACACATTCGTATAAGTCTAACTAACTTTTTAGGAATTCCGAACTCCAGCAGGATACTATATAACTTCTCCCTCTTAATTGAATCGTATGCTTTTTTGAAGTCTACATACAGTTAAAGTACAGTACCATTATATTCCCATTTCTTTTCTAAAATCTGTCTTATACTAAAAATCTGATCTGTTGTAGACCTGTTTCTTCTAAATGCACATTGATGATCTCCTAGAATGTCATCAATATAGGGAGTAAGTCTGCACTTACTATTTTTACTATTATATTAAGTATTTATTACTATCATCATCTAGATTATATAAAAATTTCTGATCTGTTGTAGAGAAAAATTATTCTCATTTTATTTCTGAAAATTAAATTATATTTTGATTAAATCTCTGCCTTAATAAAATAAGAATATATATCATTCATACCTGTGCTTGAACGTCACCCTTTTCTGCTAGCAATTGATAGTATTCTATCAGGTCATTGTCTAGGATTCCAGAATTGTACCCTGGATTTTCTAGTTCTTCCAGCAAACGTACACGTTGTACCGCTTGCCCACCAGAGAGTGATACTTCTTCTGCAACTACAAAATACAAAAATATGGTTTGCTTATTTTATAATCAAACAAGAATAATATTTTGTTTGAAACAGCAAATTTTTCATAACTACTGTATTTAGATCAAGGGTGTTCTCCAGGCAGGGTCTACTTCAGGGAATCCCTGCCAAAGGCTCAAACACAGGACATGTTTCTGGGAACATGAAATGTTAGGACATTATTTAATACTGGGGCACCAAAACTATTAACATAGGAATTATATAAATCACCCTTGAATATAGTCACTTTAATCATTAAGTTCAGGTATCATGGGATTTAGCAGCATACTTCCTAAGCCTCAATGAACATGGATTCTTCATAATGTTAATATTACTTGGTGTTTTAAAGATATGAGTGTTATGTGATCTGTATGTATTGGTTATTGTATTTGCCTGTGTACAAGTGATTCTTTCTCATTGATTAAATGCTTGTTATTTCTTAAGGATCCTTTTGTTTTAAAATATTTAGTTTAATGAAAGCTGGATTTTTAGCCATGTTGTTCATTATGAAAGTACATTTTTAATATTTATGTTTAATGAATATTACATTCTAAACATATTTTTATATGATGTTTTTCTTATTAATTTAACATTTCTCAATGAAAGATAAATTATATTTAAAGAGAAAATTTTTTGCCTAGACCGAGACTCTAACCCGGGACCTTTGGCTTGCCGGGCCAAATACTCTACCAACTGAGCTACCGAGGCGAGTTACGATCTAGACGCAAATTTACAACGAGAAAAATTTGCATCTAGATCGTAACTCGCTTCGGTAGCTCAGTTGGTAGAGCATTTGGCCCGGCAAGCCAAAGGTCCCGGGTTAGAGTCTCGGTCTAGGCAAAAAATTTTCTCTTTAAATATAATTTATCTTTCATTGAGAAATGTTAAATTAATAATAAAAACATCATTAGAAGCCTTACTAGCTTTATAAAGTAATGTTAAATTCCCAATAAATGTCTTCTTAACTAAGAAGCCGCCATTTGCAAAGATAGAAACAATGGTTTCAAAAGCATTTGGTGAGAGGGAATTACAACGTATATAAGAGAAAAATTTGCATCTAGATCGTAACTCGCCTTGGTAGCTCAGTTGGTAGAGCATTTGGCCCGGCAAGCCAAAGGTCCCGGGTTCGAGTCTCGGTCTAGGCGAAAATTTTTCTCTTTAAATATATTTTTATATGTTCATATATTAATGTTGGGAATTTTTACATTATGAGGTTTTCTTAATAAAAATCAATTGAATCGTGAATTCTTACCTCATGCATCTATGTTATTTAACATAGAACCATGATATCGTGAGACTTCACTCCCATCCTAAGCTGTTGATTCTTCATCATGCCAGTTATTTTCTAAACTTCCATCTAGTATTAATTTGAAGAACTTTGTAATCAAATTTTGTTTGTCCGGAAACTCAAAATTCATGGATCTAAAATGATTTTTCTGAATGTATATCTTTCCCCAGCACACCGTAGCAGAGTGGTTAAGGCACTGTGCTACAAGCTGGAAAGTTGAGGGTACGAGTCCCGGTGGGGTCAGGATTTTTAAACTGAACCAAACCTTCTGGCGGCACGATGGCCCTGGGGTCGACTCAGCCTCTAACAGACCAGACGATTGTTCTGGGGATAAAGGCGGCCGTCACGCAGGGCTGACATCAAGTGCCGCTTGTCCAGAAAAGTGGGAGCCTTAACTCCCTACTACCCCAAGGGCCTCCTGAGGCCTGTAGCGGGATCACTTTACTTTTATATATTTCCCCAAACTGTTAATTCCAAATGTTTAGATGGAAGTATCAAAAGTTTAGCATATTTTTCAATTCTATGACTCTCTAATGAACTATGTGCTGCTATTGCGGATTTTTCAATTTCACCATTTTTTTATATTTCTAAAGTGTTCTTTATGCGAGTGTCCAAATTCCATTTTGTTTTTCCTATATAAACTTTATTGCAATCCTTGCAATTAATTTGATAAATTCCAGATTTTTTATTATCTGGGGTGTTAACTTTTTATTAGTTATCAGAAGATTATCCAGGCTGAATTTAATAATTGGAACTAATGTTATATTAAATTTTTTAAATTTGTTATGAACTTCTGGATGGTAAGCAATTTTCTTGAATTTTTCATCCTTTTTGGAATCATGTTGCAGAGTGGTGTATTCATGTAATCTTTTTTTGTTGTTTAAATTTTTTTTCTTTATTATGTCTTCTCCAAAACCATTTAAGTTAGCTATATGTATAATACAATTATGTAAAAACATTCTCAAAATCCTTTTCATTTAGTGGAATATTTATTAATAGTTAAATATGGGAAATAACATTATGAGGTTCTTAATTCATAAATGAATGAGCCATTTTTTAACATCTTACCTCATATTTTGTTTCTTCAAACATGGGAACTAGTTTTCGAGAGAAATATGAGGTAAGATAATAATTAAATTAATGTTTTTATTACCTCACCTCATATCCTTTTTCTTCTATACTGCAGTTTCGGAGCTTATCTCCATCGTCAGTAGCCTCTGGTCGACCGGTGTTATGTCATTTCTTGGCGGTTTCCTTCTTACTTCTATCGGTGGACCGATGAACCTCTGGATCAGGTCAAAATTTGCAGGAGTTTCAAAATTCATGAGTTTGTCTTTTTTGTTTTTTTGGATATGGATTTTTTCCCAGACTGTGAGTTCCTTTAGTTTATCTGTTTAGGCTAGCTTCTGTATCAATTAAATGTTTTTCAGACCAAGCATGGGCTGCTACTGCTGACTTGTCCACTTCACCCTTTTTTTACATTTCTAAGGTGTTCCTTCAATCTAGTTTTTAAATTTCTTTTTGTTTTTCCTATATAGATTTTGTCGCAATCTTGACATTTGATCTGATATATTCCTGATTTATATTCTTCTCCAATTGGACAAAATCTATATAGGAAAAACAAAAAGAAATTTAAAAACTAGATTGAAGGAACACCTTAGAAATGTAAAAAAAGGGTGAAGTGGACAAGTCAGCAGTAGCAGCCCATGCTTGGTCTGAAAAACATTTAATTGATAACAGAAGCTAGCCTAATCAAACAAACAGATAAACTAAAGGAACTCACAGTCTGGGAAAAAATCCATATCCAAAAAAACAAAAAAAGACAAACTCATGAATTTTGAAACTCCCGCAAATTTTGACCTGATCCAGAGGTTCATTGGTCCACCGATAGAAGTAAGAAGGAAACCGCCAAGAAACTACATAACACCGGTCGACCAGAGGCTACTGACGATGGAGATAAGCTCCGAAACTGCAGTATAGAAGAAAAAGGATATGAGGTGAGGTAATAAAAACATAAAAATGACTCATTAATTTACGAATATTTGTTAACCTGTATAATAGACTGTTGAAAATTGCATGTTTATGTGAAACATGATTAAAAGCTGAAGATTTTATATAGTTATCCTTACGAGTATTTTTTTATATATATTAAATTACATTATTTGTAGTTGCTCATTTCTCATTAACCCGTCAGTGACGCACCCTTTTACTTGCTTTCCTACTGCATGGACGGAGGCCATTTTAACATTTTAGTATTCCTAGAACACTGATTTGTATAAACGATCATAACTTTTTTAAATATCGATGGATTTGAACGAAATTTTTACTTGTTAGCTCAGAAATAAATGAGAAATTTAATACATACCGTATGGAGTTCAGTAGCCTTTATAAACTATTAAAAAAATTTTGAAACCTGAGTTTCTCTCTCATGATACACATTTTTACTAAATAATTTGATTTGCTCACATTGGACACCCTTGTTTCTTTCTGTGAGACACTAAATATATTGTGTGGCATAGTGCTGATTCATCTGTAACTTATATATACAAAAGCAGCTGACATAACCAAAATCAGAATGAATATTTAGAAGAGTGAACTCAAGCTCAATCTTGTGTCAAAGCATTAGCAATGTTTATACTTAGAATCTGAATTATTGCTTGGATTCTACAGCAGTTATTTACAACTACACAGACCATAAAAATAATTTTCTCTTATTTTAGTACTACTAATTTTAGAAATAAAAAATCACAGCACCTTAGTAGTTGAGCTTGGTGTGATACAGCTCGAAACACTCTTCAATACACAGACCTACATCAAATTCCTGGCAGCAATAAACAGATGTCTTTCTTCTCCCATGTTTAGTACAAACAACACACCTCCTTTGAGGTTTCAATTTATCACTTTTAGGGGTAATTTTTCTGATGAAGTGTCTTTTAGGTTACGACTGGCCATAATTACGTATATAACGCACGACACCGCGCCTCAGACTGATTCCTTGTAAGTAACATCTATTTGAAAGAGGCAAAATAAATCAGGTATTCCCCTAAACAGGTCGATTTATATATCAATCGATAGCTTGTATATCATTTTATCGACTTTGAAAAATTAGATTGTGTATAAGTTTATTAGAAGCCCTGCAGAAAGCAGCACAAAGCTAGGTCTGTGTGCCATTGAGTGTTGAAGTAAGAAACTACTTCAACCTCAATGCCACATGCACAAAATGTGATCACAGCTGATTCATACACTTAGAAAGAAAGCTAAGATCTTAGGCTTCAAAACTATATTGTTCATACGCAAATATAAGAATATACAGCTGTAAAAAAACAAATGAAAAGGTCGCGCGCATTTAGAGAAAATTACGATTACTTCAATCTCATCTGATATTTTAAACAAATAATATGAAATTAAATTTTAAACAAATATTATTTTTATTCATATGTCCTGAAAGCTCATAATTTCTACGTTAAACACAAATAAATTACATATTTGTAGCTTCAAAAATGTACGATCCAGAACAAAAAGAAAACATGCCTGCATAGGTCTATACCACGTATAGATGTCGGCAATAAGTGAAGAAGAGAGGGTCTATACCACGTATGGATGTCGGCGCTGACGGGTTAAGTACAAGTCCAAAAATGGGATTTTGTTATCTTTTTCTATTTCAATAGTGAATTTCACCAATTTGTCTTGAAGATAAGTAATTTTAGTGCATCTTTAATGTATTTTGAATATATTACAGAGAAAATATCATCTATATATTTATATCAATATTTAAAAATCCAAGGGTAAGCATTGGTGATATGTGACTCAAGATAACCTATAAATAAATTGGCCAAAATGGTGAAAGTGGATTTCCCATTGCCAATCCATAGATCTGTTTATAAAATTTACCATTAAGAGTGAAAAAATTATTGTCAATGCAAAGTTTCGTTAGTATTTTGAATTTTGGGTTTCCAGACAAACAAAATTTGATTACAAAGTTCTTCAATTCAACACTAGATGGCAGTTTAGAAAATAACCGGCATGATGAAGAATTGACAGTCATGATAACAGCTGAGATGGGAATGTTGTCTCTTGATACCGCGGTTCTGTGTTAAATAACAAAGATGTATGAGGTTAGAAGAATTCATGATTCAATTGATTTTTATATGGTTCAGAAACTTGGCAGTTTAAGAATGTTTTTATAAATAAGTTATGACTATGGAAATGGATTTCATTAGACGGTCAGCAAGAATATCCCGAAGAGATAGAATATCAAATAATATAAGATATATGGTATGGACATCTAAGAAGAATGGCTGAAGAGAGGTTACCAAGGTTGGCACATAAATAGGGATTTTGTTTTGGTCCATAAGAACGACAAAAAAAAGTAAGATCACAGACAACATGAGAAGAAGGGTATCTGGGAAGCAATGGAGAGCAGGCATCTAAGAGAAGATCAATAGGTAGACCGAGTGGATTAGTTCACAGCAATTTGTGCGATATATAATTAATTTGTTTTTATTTCTAACGTT
The DNA here is from genome assembly GCA_030220185.1 of Diploptera punctata. Lineage (NCBI taxonomy): Eukaryota > Metazoa > Arthropoda > Insecta > Blattodea > Blaberidae > Diploptera > Diploptera punctata. The sequence continues at coordinate 1,304,356 of JASPKZ010000467.1, forward strand.
ATGTGGCTGATTATAGGTATTGGTATAATAATAAACCTCAATGTAAAAATTTCCAAATCTATTATATTAAATGGTATTTGGCTGTCAGAAGATGTGAGAACACTCTAACCTGACTAAATAACAAGAATATTACGTTCTTCTAGTCATGTTGTTTATAATGAAAGTACGTCATTAACCCTCTGCAATGCTACTGGTTTAATCTCTTGTGTCAAGAGATTTAAATCGCAACCGCCGATTTGATCGGCTCTGCAAGTAGTTTAAGCATTCTTGTTCTGGCAAGGTAATGAACAGAAGAAGCATCAAGAGCTGATCGAATCAGATAATGGCACCGAAACCCGAAAGTGTTAATATTGTTGAAAATTCTTAAATATTTACCCTTTTTTCTACTTTTCAAATGATATTTATCTATAATGAACACTGGGCTTATTCAGTTTTGTTATTATAAAAAATTATTTTTACAATATTAAATAAAATCTTTATAAAAATCATCGGAGAACATATTGTTTAAATAACTCACCTCATAGGATTCATGCTTCCATGAAATCGCGATTTCAAACATAATCATGTTCATCGTCAGCCATAACTCCGACTGTTGAAATTCTTCAGCCGTCAACTATTCTATTGTCGCCATCTTCAGTGCTGCTATCTATGGTTGAATTTATGAACTTCGAAATCAATGTAATTTCGTTAGGGATATCAAAATTCATTGATCTATTTTTGTTTTTCTGAATGTATATTTTTTCCCAAACTGTCAATTCCAAAGGTTTCTCTACTTGTTTTAAAAGTTTAGCTTCTCTTCCAATTTTATGATGTTCTAATAAACTATGTGCAGCAATTGCAGATTTTTCAATTTCACAATTTTTAATATTTCTGAAATGTTCTTTTGTCCGAATTTCCAAATTCCTTTTGTTTTTCCTATATAAACTTTATTGCAATCTTCACAATTTATTTGATAAATTCCAGATTTCTTACTGTCTGGAACTTTGACTTTTTTATTGGTACTTAGAAGATTACCCTGACTAAATTTATTTATTGGTGCCAAAAAAATGTTGTATTTGTCAAAAATTTTTTGAAATTTCCTATGCATTTCAGGATGGTAAGTAATTTTCTTGTATTTTTTCTTTTCTTTGCAATTTTGTAAAGTAGTATATTCATTAAGTCTTTTATTGTGTTTGAATTTCTTCAACTTATTTATAATTAATTCTTTATCAAAACCATTTAATCTAGCAGTGTTTAAGATATGTTTAAACTCTTTATTGAAATTTTCTTTGTTTAATGGTACATTTGTCAATCTGTAAATTAAGCTATTGAATATTGCATGCTTATGAGCAATGTGATTGAAGCCTGATGATTTAATGTAATTATCTGTATGAGTTCCTTTTCTAAATATATCAAATTCAATTTTCAGTGTTTGATCATTCCTAATTATACATAAATCCAAAAAAGGAATTTTGTTTTCTTTTTCTAATTCGACGGTAAACTTTACTGATTCATCCTGAAGGTTTAATAATTTAAGAGCATCTTCAATATCCTTAGAATTTATTATTGCAAAAATATCATCCACATATCTGTACCAAGTCTTAAACATCCATGGGTATGCTTTAGTGATTTGACACTCCAAGTAACTCATGAACAAATCAGCTAAAAATGGTGAAATGGGTAATCCGCTTTCACAATTTTTAGCTGATTTGTTCATGAGTTACTTGGAGTGTCAAATCACTAAAGCATACCCATGGATGTTTAACACAGATATGTGGATGATATTTTTGCAATAATAAATTCTAAGGATATTGAAGATGCTCTTAAATTATTAAACCTTCAGGATGAATCAGTAAAGTTTACCGTCGAATTAGAAAAAGAAAACAAAATTCCTTTTTTGGATTTATGTATAATTAGGAATGATCAAACACTGAAAATTGAATTTGATATATTTAGAAAAGGAACTCATACAGATAATTACATTAAATCATCAGGCTTCAATCACATTGCTCATAAGCATGCAATATTCAATAGCTTAATTTACAGATTGACAAATGTACCATTAAACAAAGAAAATTTCAATAAAGAGTTTAAACATATCTTAAACACTGCTAGATTAAATGGTTTTGATAAAGAATTAATTATAAATAAGTTGAAGAAATTCAAACACAATAAAAGACTTAATGAATATACTACTTTACAAAATTGCAAAGAAAAGAAAAAATACAAGAAAATTACTTACCATCCTGAAATGCATAGGAAATTTCAAAAAATTTTTGACAAATACAACATTTTTTTGGCACCAATAAATAAATTTAGTCTGGTACTTCTAAGTACCAATAAAAAAGTCAAAGTTCCAGACAGTAAGAAATCTGGAATTTATCAAATAAATTGTGAAGATTGCAATAAAGTTTATATAGGAAAAACAAAAAGGAATTTGGAAATTCGGACAAAAGAACATTTCAGAAATATTAAAAATTGTGAAATTGAAAAATCTGCAATTGCTGCACATAGTTTATTAGAACATCATAAAATTGGAAGAGAAGCTAAACTTTTAAAACAAGTAGAGAAACCTTTGGAATTGACAGTTTGGGAAAAAATATACATTCAGAAAAACAAAAATAGATCAATGAATTTTGATATCCCTAACGAAATTACATTGATTTCGAAGTTCATAAATTCAACCATAGATAGCAGCACTGAAGATGGCGACAATAGAATAGTTGACGGCCGAAGAATTTCAACAGTCGGAGTTATGGCTGACGATGAACATGATTATGTTTGAAATCGCGATTTCATGGAAGCATGAATCCTATGAGGTGAGTTATTTAAACAATATGTTCTCCGATGATTTTTAATGATTATACCTCATAATATTTACTTCCCAACATTAATTAAATATAAAATCTTTATAATTATAAATTATCTTGGCACAGCAACAAAATACATAATTTATTATTATTATTATTATTCTATTTGAGTCCTTGTGACATGGCACCCTCTCCCTCCCACTTCTTTACCAATTTCATATTTTCCATTTCATATTAAATTAAACTTCCACTTTAATTTACTGCAGGACACAACTATTCCTAGGTTCACATAAAATGAGAATTTCCTTTTATTTATTTCTATGTCCTTTTAATTTAGTCTACAAAACCATTTCCGTTTCTTTGTTATCAGCTGGGTGTACATTTTAAAATCATAACATAGAGGATCTTAACAAGAGCATTTAACAATGCTCTTTAATGAATCAGGTTATTAGTGATGCAATTCAAATTTGGGTGTGAAAGGGGCAACAAATTTTGCTTTCAGGTTAAAGTTCTTTTATGTACCATAAAACTATGACATGGAGCCCATAGTTTTACTTGCCTTCTGAAGGAAGTCACACTCAGAATTTTTATACCTTTAAAAAGTCCATCAGTCTTTACCAGTTTAGGAACCCATAAACTTCAGAACCAAGTACGAGAATGGTAATTAATATTTAATTTTAGGAAGTGATATTCTGAGGTTATTTTAATTATATTATTTTCAGTCTGATCATCCTACCTCAATATTAATGTTGATTTGTTCTTGGACATATTTCAAAACAATTCTGTTTTATCATCAGCTTGTCCTGGTTTGATTTATGTTGCACACCCTGGATGTTGATGTCAGCTCCATCCTGTGGTTGGTCAAAGAACCTCCAAACAAGGTCATGCTTCATCGGTATTTCAAAATTCATAACTCTGTTTTTGTTCTTCTGAATATAGATTTTTTCTCTTTTGTATTTTCTAACGGTTTTAATAATTTAGTGTCTGAATTTATATTATGTTTTTCAGACCAAACATGAGCAGCAACTGCAGATTTTTCTATTTCCCCATTTTTAATATTTCTTATGTGTTCTTTGGTTCTAATTTTTAGGTTTCTTTTTGTTTTTCCTATATATATCTTTTCACAACCCATGCATTCAATTTGATATATTCCTGATTTTTTATTTTTATCAGTTTTTTTTTCATTTTTGTTGGTTTTTATTAGTTTATTTAAACTGTAGTTATTTTTTGGTGCTAATTTAATATTAAACTTCTCAAATATCTTTTAATAGTTTAACTCATAGATTGGTAAACTTACCCTTAAATGAAGAAGATTTCAAACAGGAGAAAAAACACAAAGTAGCAAGAGAAAACGGGTTTGATGAAAAATGGTACATAAAAGGATAGAAAAGTATAAAAAACAAAAAATGATAAACAGAAGTACTCTTGAAAAAGAAGAGCTATGAAAAAATATAGGAAATTCACATATCACCCTTGGGTACACAATAAATTCCAAAAGATATTTGAGAAGTTTAATATTAAATTAGCCAACAAAAATGAAAAAAACTGATAAAAATAAAAAAATCAAGAATATATCAAATTGAATGCATGGGTTGTGAAAAGATATATATAGGAAAAACAAAAGAAACCTAAAAATTAGAACCAAAGAACACATAAATATTAAAAATGGGGAAATAGAAAAATCTGCAGTTGCTGCTCATGTTTGGTCTGAAAAACATAATATAAATTCAGACACTAAATTATTAAAACAGTTAGAAAATACAAAAGAGCTGACTATTTGGGAAAAAATCTATATTCAGAAGAACAAAAACAGAGTTATGAATTTTGAAATACCGATGAAGCATGACCTTGTTTGGAGGTTCTTTGGTCAACCACAGGATGGAGCTGACATCGACATCCAGGGTGTGCAACATAATGCAACATAAATCAAACCAGTCTGGACAAGCTGACGATAAAACAGAACTGTTTTGAAATGTGTCCAAGAACAAATCAACATTAATATTGAGGTAAGATGATCAGACTGAAAATAATATAATGAGAATGGTAACCACTAATCCCCTGGAATCTGAATGAGTCGACCATTATGTCAACCCGTTCCCCTGATGGTGGGTAGATTAATTTAGAGATTCAATCTTGCTGCCAGGAATTTGTAAATATATAAATATATATTATAAATAAATAAATAAATATATTACTTATTTTAGGAATTCTCACTATGAGGTATATTCTACCTTAATAAATAAATATATACTTCCCAATATTAATTTAAATATAATTTTATTCTTATTCTATTTGCATTTGTTTCTTATTCAGTTTTATTGATTAATTAACTCATAGTGTTACTTTAAAATTTACATAAGTATACAATATTTTTTAAAAGAATAAAAATTAGTAAACTTTAGCAATCCTTATCTTCCAGTTTTTTTTGTCTGGGTGTTGCCATTTCAAAGTTTGATCAGAAGTCAAATATGAACATTATTGTACATTGAACTTACTCAAAGCTTATGTTTTTATTTGTAATAAGAAGAACAAAAGACTTAAATATGCATCAGCTGCATGAGGAAACTTACCTTTATTTGCAACTTTTCTATAGAAATCCAAAGCTTTTTCACAACTAGCAGTTACAGTTACACCTGACCAATAACGATAACCTAAAGCCATCTGTGCCCATGAACTTCCACCAATTGCTCCAAATGTGTAATGGACAAGGGCTCGTGCTTGGCTAGCATTCACTCCAATACCTGTCGCATACAGGAATCCCAACCCCTGTAGGAATAAAATAACACTCTTTACATTTTCTAACATATACTCAAGAAATTTGTCAATTCTCTTGAATAACTCATTTTTCATTCCATAAAAAAGTTCTATCAAATGTAAACAAATGGATATTATATAAATTGTAAAATGTTCAATCTGCTCCTGTGTTTGTGGTTTTGTGGCATACAGTGCTTTTTCCATTTTCTAACAACATTTCAGTACCTATTCCTTTATTTTAGGAAGTAATATTTTGAGGTTCTTTTAATTATATTATTTTGAGTCTGTTTATCTTACCTCAATATTATAACAATATTAAGGTAAGATAAGCAGACTCAAAATAATATAATTTCAGTACCTACCTACACTGAACCTATAACCTCTCTGCCATGTTTGTTTACAAGGGGTCAAACAAATAAAAAAAATATTCCTAGGATTTTTACCACCTTTTAGAAGAAAATACCAATTCACCTATTAGAGCTTTATGCATGCCCTTATTAAAAAAAAAATAAACCACAAAATCTGCATATTTGTTTACTTTGATTATATATATAAGGTTGATTTTATCAACAGTCGTTAAAAATACACCACTTTGCTTGTAAGCAATTTGCTAAAATTTTAACACGTTAAAAGAAAGATTCAAAATTTGTAGGAAGTAACACTATTAGGTATTAGTAATTAAATGTTTTAAAATTACACCACTATGTACAAAATTAAATTATTATTTTTTTAAATTAGGAATATTCCACAATAGTGTTTCTCCTTCAACCCAAAATGATTTGTCGCCAGAGGTTTCTGTCTAGAGCATCATCTTCTCTCAAATCTCTAGCTTCCATGCTTCTCCTCACTCCGTCTATCCAACGTTCTCTAGGTCTGCCTCTTACATTAGCTTTCCAATTAAGGATCTTCTTTGGACAACCCGTGTGAGGTTGTTGGTCCCCCATCGGGTGCCTCCCCAGGTGATGGATAGGGGAATGCTTCCCAGATATGGATGGTATCAGGGAAATTAAATAGGCTGAGGCGAACCAAAACTAAGAAGTACTGCCTTGTAGTTGTGTTGATTCACTAAAGGCTAGAGGAAGACAACCTTGATTACAAATTACCTGGTCCTCCAGATTGGGAGTTGTAGTAATGGGACAGCTCCTCATTCTACTGGAAAAAATGTACACTGCTAAAAAACCTAAAGAGAAGAATGCCGGGCAGAATTACCTACAACCTAAATTATTATTAGTATATTTAACTAAATGTTAAAATATTTTCATTTCACCAACAATTTTGTGCTAAATGTTAGTTAACACCTTGCTAAATTGAGCAGATACCACAAATGTAACAAATTCAAATGATGATTATTCATTTATTGGGATTTCAGCACACTCTGATGTGAATTTTTTAAAATAAATAACAGCATTGAGCAGATGAATATAATGCCAACCAAATTTCTTTTCTGCGTTCCTTAAAACTGAGATTTCTTTTATATAATAAATTTGGGAATTTTTAACAATATGAGGTTTAATTCATAAGAATTAAATGAACCGTGATTTCTTCTTACCTCATACTTCTATGTTTTTTAAACACAGCACTGCAGTATCAGCGACCATCATCACCACCTCAGCTGTTTTCACGACTGTCAATTTTTTCTTTTGCCGGTAATTATCCAAACTGCCATCTGGTGTTCTTTTGAAGGAATTATTTTCGAAACTGCCATCTTGTGTTATTTTGAAGGAATCATTTTCTAAACTGCCATCTGTTATTTTTGAAGAAATACAATAGATGGCCGGTAATTATCCAAACTGTATTTCTTCAAAAATACAACAGATGGCAGTTTAGAAAATAATTCCTTCAAAAATACAACAGATGGCAGTTTAGAAAATAATTCCTTCAAAAGAACACCAGATGGCAGTTTGGATAATTACCGGCAAAAGAAAAAAATTGACAGTCATGAAAACAGCTGAGGATGGTGACAATGGTCGCTGATACTGCAGTGCTGTGTTTAAAAAACATAGAAGTATGAGGTAAGAAGAAATCACGATTAATTGAATTCTTATGAGATTTCTTTACCAACTTGTAGTTAATTTTGATATTACACTTTTATTTGCCTTGTGTTATGCACACAGCAGATGGTGTTATTGTCTGTTTTCAATTTACGAGTTTCGTATTATGATGTACTGGATAAGAAGGGATATATAAGCATGTGTGTGTTTTGTATATGTAAGGGATGAAGAAGAGGAGTTACAATTCAATACTCTCTTTGAAAGGTATAAGGCACCTCTAGGCTTAACATCATCACAAAAAAGCAGTACATATTTTTCTCCATCCGTAGTAATTCTGCCTGAGGGCAGGTCCTTCACTGCAATCATAGCATTTTCATGCTATGCTTTGCAGCTTTACTAGGGAATTGTAGGTGTGGTTGCTTCCCATTGCTTTCCACACTGGTGAAGGATGATGGTAATGATGATGATGGCCAGATGATTTTCGGGGACCGTTGGGCCCTAGGCTTCCTGATTTGTCTAACAGGTGAGGAAAAACCCCGAAAAAAACCTCACTGGCAATTGAACCTGGATATTTTTCTCATACAATAAAATTATTTGGTCCTTAATCAGTGATTATAAATTGAGAGTATAAAAAAATTCTGCCGCAATGGGATTTAAACTTGGGTCTGCAAATCAACATGCAGATATGCTAACATCTGAATTAACATAGCTCATCCTCAGACAAACTAAACATATTATATTAAATGCCTGTGGCAATGACCAATTATATTTCTGGCAGTGATTACATTATAAACTATTTCCCTCTCATATATGTAGTATATCAAATATAAAAAGTAAAGTGATCCCACAACAGGCCCGGAGGCCCTTGGGGTAGTATGAGGTTAAGGCTCCCACTTTTTCTAGACAATCGACACTTTATGTCAGCCGGGTTGTAAGCCCCACGTGATGGCCGCCTTTACCCCCCAGAACAAGCATCTGGTACTCATTTACGTTAGAGGCTGAGTCGACCCCAGGGCCATAGTGCCGCCAGAGGGTTTGGGTCAGTTTAATAATCCTGACCCCAATGGGACTTGAACCCTCGACCCTCCGGCATGTAGCTCAGTGCCTTAACCACTACGCTATGGCGTGCCCCAAAGTAAAGTGATCCCACAACAGACCCGGAGGCCCTTGGGGTAGTGGGAGCTTAAGGCTCCCACTTTTTCTAGACAATCGGCACTTTATGTCAGCCGGGTTGTCAGCCCTGCATGACGGCCGCCTTTACCCCCAGAACAAGCGTCTGGTACTCATTTCCGTTAGAGACTGAGTCGACCCCAGGGCCATAGTGCCGCCAGAGGGCTTGGGCCAGTTTAAAAATCCTGACCCCAACAGGACTTGAACCCTCAACCTTCCGGCTTGTAGCTCAGTGCCTTAACCACTACGCTACGGCATGCCCCCTAAAGTAAAGTGATTCCTCAACAGGCCCGAAGGCCTTTGGGGTAGTAGGAGGTTAAGGCTCCCACATTTTCTAGACAATCGGCACTTTATGTCAGCCAGGTTGTCAGCCCTGCGTGACGGCCGCCTTTACCCCAGAACAAGCGTCTGGTACTCATTCTCGTTAGAGGCTGAGTCGACTCCAGGGCCATAATGCCGCCAGAGGGTTTGGGTCAGTTAAAAAATCCTGACCCCAACGGGACTTGAACCCTCAGGCTTGTAGCTCAGTGCCTTAACCACTACGCTACGGCGTGCCCCCAATATCAAATATAGTAGCCATAATTTTAAAAAAAAGTGTAATATTACCAATGCTCCTACCACTGGGGACGGAGCTTACCTTGCTGTTCACCATGACAACCATGTTGTCATCCACTGATGTCTAATGTAACAAAATACCAACAAGTGAAGTAGGGAGAGAAATATAGCTACTTGCTTCATGGCTTGGTGTATGAAATTCTTTTGTATCATGCTAATTGGATATTGTTGTTGTGGTATTGGAAACAACATTTTTCATTAATTAAATTATTTTTAGTCTGTTCATCTTACCTCAATATTAATGTTGATTTGTTCTTGAACATGTTTCAATTATATCATAATCATCAGCATCTTGCCCAGACTGGTTGGTTGATGATTGTGATATAATCAAAACATGTTCAAGAACATATCAACATTAATATTGAGGTAAGATGAACAGACTAAAAATCTTCTTCTTCTTCACTTCCTGGTTTAGGCAAGAGTTGCCTGTTCCGTCTTCACTAATAGATCTAAGACCATCTCTTCCGAGGACATCCGACATCTCTTCTTCCTGTTGGAAAATTTTATTTGGTAATCTACTTTCTTCCATTCTTTCTACATGTTCTTTCCACTGTATCTTGTTGTTAAATATATTTTCTTTTATAGAGTAGATCTGCAGTTCTTCACAGATATCCTCGTTTGTTATCTGGTCCATTCTAGTGCAGCCTTTTACTCTTCTTAAAAATTTCATCTCGGCTGCTTGGATTTTACTTTCTTGTTTGGTAGTGGTAATCCAAGATTCACTCTCATACAAAAGGACAGGGACAGCCATTGTTTTATAAAATTTTAATTTTGTTTGTTTATGGGCTTTATTATTCAATGTTCTAGTTATTGTACCACAAATAGCTTGAAAATGATGTGTTTTGTGTTCAATATCTTTATCATACCCATAGCTGATGTCACATCCTAAATATTTAAAGTGGGATACTTGTTCAATAATTTAGTTTCCATTGTGAAGAATACAAGTAATGTGTTTTCCTCTGATCGCAGTATCAACACTATGCAGAGTAGACCATTGGTGGGGCTGCCACCTCGAAGCTTTAGGTCCAGCTCCTGGATGTACTAACCCCATCTAGAGATTGCCACTTCTGCCAACCTATTAAAAATTAGTTGTCGCTGTGGACTTTACTCTTGTTTCCCCGAGCATGGGTCTCTTATTATCCCAGACAAAGGACCCCCTCTTCCCATCAGTTCTCCGACCCAAATCGCTGAAGGGATTCTATACCACAACCTTGATTTGGGTTACTCGGATTAGCAGGTCCATCTCGAGCAGGTTGGGAGAGAAGTTGATATGCAGAGGCTGTGTGTTTTCAATGGAAACTATATTGCGCATGCATACCCTTGGACTAAAAATAATTTAATTAAAATAACCTCAAAATATCACTTCCTAAAATTAATTAACCTTTTTCATGTTAGGAAGATGTATACTTATTAAATTCATTATTTTTTTATTATTTTATATTACACCATTGAAGCTATATTTTTATTATAAAATGTATATACCTTTTTCATTTTTTATTTTTGTATTTTTCTACTCCGTCTTCCTCAATTGAGGAAGGTATATACATTATATACATTTTATAATAAAAGTTAGAAGGATGAAGATAAAAAGGAAGTTTTAAAATGTGGGTGTCCTACTTAATCTCTATAAATATGTGGTACAAAAGAAGTTAAACATACAGCTGATTTTCTAGCCAAGAATGAAGTGCAAAATGAAATTGAACCCAGACGTAAGTGTGGAAATGCATGCTATTAAGCATTTCAGGGACCTTTACCATCCCAAGTTCTTCAAAAAAATGTTAAACTAAAAATGTATAAAACTGGTATTCTTCCAGTTATACTACTCGTAGATGGATGAAATACATGGTCTCTTACTTTAAGAGTGAAAAAAAGATTACATGTATTTAAGAATAAAGTTCTTAGGAAACTTTTTAGACCAAAGAGAGATTAACAGACAGGTGAATTGAGAAACTGGATGTAATAAGAACAGATAATTCTCACAGGCTGCAACGTGTAGGACATGTGACAAGGATAGGGAATCAAAAAGAGAAGCATGGAAACCTATTGTAGGAAACCCAGAGGGTAAGTGCCTCAGTTAGTAGATCAAGAATGAGATGGGAGAATAATGTTAATCATTATTTGAGGGAAGTAAATTATACAAGGAATATAATAAATTTGGGAAAACAGTCATGAAAACAGCTGAGGATGGGAACGATGGTTCTCAAATACTGCAGTGTTGTGTTTAAAGAAACATAGATATATGAGGTAAGAAGAATTCAAGATTAATTTGATTCTTATACAAGGAAGGTTTTAAACAATTAATTAAAACATTTTGTCTGTTCATTCTTACCTCTTAGAGTTGTTTTTTGTTGAACATATGTTTCAGAGCTTCTTAGCCCCATTGTCAGCGATTACAGACTGTAATTGCTGACGATGGCGCTAAGAAGCTCTGAAATATGTGTTCGACAAAAACAACTCTAAGAGGTAAGAATGAACAGACAAAATGTTTTAATTATTAAACAAACCTCTTAATGTTACTTCCTATTGTTTTTTAAAATAAGGTTTTAAACATTCGCTTGGGATAGCTATATATGGAGAGCTTATGTCCATATGGCCATGAACCTCCAAATTCAACAGTTCCTTTGAGTTACTTCGTTAATTTACTATATGAATGGTAAATTGAAGAATTATAACAATAAACAAAGAAAAAATATATGGAGGGAGTCTAGCATCATTCATTAAAGGATTAAATTTATTCTCACGATGCATATTGTATTACTAGACCTATGATTTGTAACTGCCATAACAATACGTCACACATTCATTAACTTTGATTTCTTGACAATGAAATAGGTTAAAAAAGAAACTAATGGGTCTACAACAGCAGAAAGTTAGTTATAAAAATTTCCACTTCTATAGAAACCTGATTTTTAATCATAATTTTAAATAGGCCAAATAGAAAGTGTTCAAATCCCTAACATTTATTTAATTTGTCACTGACTTGACTAAAAAAATAATGTGTTTACCATATGTGCATCAGGTACACCCAAATCTGCCATTTCTTGAAACGCTTGTTTTGCAGCTTCTATATCTTGAGACATGGGTGAGCCCAATAACTGTGCCCAAGCAACCAAAACCTTTGATTGACTATGTCCTAGTTCTCCAGCTCTTTGTAACATCTGGTAGGCCTCCTGTTTGTTTGGACGAGTCACATTCAACATAGCCAGTCCACTTTCATACAGTTCCAATGCTACAACAAAACAAACAATATCACAGAGATTAATAAAATTCTCTTAGAGAAATCGGCCTATATCAAATAAGATTTTTAATATAAGACAGATTTTAGAAAAGAAATGGGAATATAATGGCACTATGCATCAACCAAATGTAGACTTCAAAAAGGCATATGACTCAATTAAAATGGAGAAGTTATATAGTCGATCATTGGACAGACCCTTCAAACATTGGATTGAGACTGTAACAGACCGCTAGGTCTATCACATGAAAGGAAGAAGAAGAAGTTATATTGTATCCTGTTGGAATTTTGAATTCCTAAGCTAGTTAGACTTATTCAAATGTATCTAAATGGCACAAAGAGTATAGTATATGTAGGCAAACAGTAACCTTTTGGAATTCAGAATTCCAAAAACGCTAGTTCGACTTATTCGCATGTGTCTAAATGGCATAAAGTGTAGGTATACATAGGCAAAATGTAATGATTCATATGATTCTTATTAAATAAGTAACCTTCTGAAATTCAGAATTCCTAAAGAGCTAGTTAGACTTATTTGAATGTGTCTAAATGGCATAAAGAGTATGGTGCACGTAGGCAAATAGTAACATTCATAGTTAAATATGGGAAATAACGTTATGAGGTTCTTAATTCAATGAATGAATGAGTCACTTCTTACCTTACCTCATACTTTATGTTTCTTTAAACAAGGGAACTGCAGTTTTCAAGAGGAGTCCTTATCTTCAGCTGCCATTAAGACTAACGAATTTTCCTTGGAATCTTCATCTATAACGTTGCATCTGGTGTTGATCTGATGAACCTCAAGATCAGGTCCCATTCATCAGGTATTTCAAAATTCATGGATCTAAATTTGTTCTTCTGAAGATATATATTATTTTTTCCCAAACTGTTAATTCCAAAGGTTTTTCCAAATGTTTTAAAAGTTTAGCCTATTTTTCAATTTTATGACTCTAGCAAACTATGTGCTGCAATAGCTGATTTTTTAATTTCACAATTTTTAATATTTCTAAAATGTTCTTTTGTGCAAGTGTGCAAATTCCTTTTTTGTTTTTCTTATGTATACTTTATTGCAGTCTTTACAGCTAATTTGATAAATTCCTGATTTTTTGCAACCTAGGAAATTAACTTTCTTATTGGTTATTAATAGATTACCAAGGCTAAATTTATTTATTGGTGCCAAGGTTATATTGAATTTCTTAAATTAAAAAAAAAAAATTCTTATGTATTTCAGGATGATAAGTAATTTTCTTGAATTGTTTTCCTTTTTTTGAATCAGATTGCAGGGTGGCATATTCTCTTAAACTATTTTGTTGATTTAATTTCTTTAATTTATTAATAATTATTTCATTTCCAAAACCATTTGAATTAGCTATGTTAAAATGTGATTGTATTCTTTCTTAAAATCTTCTTCATTTAGTGGGACATTTAATAACCTACAGTGCCATCAGTATGACATTGGACAGCAGATGCAAGGACGCGGAGATTTTACTGTCACTGCTGGCGCGGGAATGGACAGCGTACGATCGCCGTGTCCAATGCTATACTAATCACACTGTATATATCAAACTATCTAAAATTGCATGTTTATGCACAATATGATTGAAACCTGAAGATTTTATGTCTAATTGTCAATAAGAGTATCCTTCCTGTATATATTGAATTCAATTCTTTGTTGTTGTTCATTCCTTATTATGTAGAGGTCGAAAAATGGGATTTAGTTATTCTTTTCTAATTCCATAGTAAATTTTACAGATTCATCTTGAAGATTAAGTAATTTCAATGCATCTTCAATATATTCAGAATTTATCACAGAGAAAATATCGTCCACATATCCATACCAACATTTAAACATCCAGAGACAAGCATTGGAATTATGACACTCTAAATAACCCATAAATAAATTAGCCAAAAATGGTGAAAGTAGGTTTCCCATATGAGATTTGTTTATAAAATTTTCCATTGAAGGTGAAAAGAGTATTGTCGATACAAAGTTTTGTGAGATTTAAAAATTCTTCTATTATTATTCCTCTTTTCAGTTTCAAGGAATTTAGCCATTTTTCTAAAATATTTAACATCTTTCCAATTGGGATGCTCGGAAATAAAGAAACAACATCAAAAGAAACCAATCTGTCATTACAGTTCAATGAAACATTATTCAGTTCTTATACTGATTCAACTGAATTTTCAATACTTTTGTATTGTTTTCTTTTGATGTCGTTTCTTTATTTCTGAGCATCCCAATTGGAAAGATATTAAATATTTTAGAAAAAATGACTAAATTTCTTGAAACTAGAAAGAGAAATAATAGAAGAATATTTAAATCTTACAAAACTTTGTATCAACAAATTTTTCACCCTCAACGGAAAATTTTATAAACAAATCTCAGGTCTGGCTATGGAAAATCCACTTTCACTATTTTTGGCTAATTTATTTATGGGTTATTTAGAGTGTCAATGCTTATCCCTGGATGTTTAAATGTTGGTACAGATATGTGGACAATTTTTTCTCTGCGATAAATTCTAAATACACCGTATCCCATTCTAACCTCCCACATTTTAATTAATCATAACTCTCAATGTATGCGGAATTATTAAATGAGGTTGGTATTAAAAGAAAGAGAAACTCAAAAAATTTCTGTTTTCATTGTTGCAGTTAATTCATCTGTCGCACGTTGGACAATAATGACAAATAAAATGGTGACTCCTCAGCAATGAGCACAAGCTGTTTTCTGATATGCAGAGACGAAGTCAATAATTACAGTGCAAAGAAATTACCAGAGAGAATATGGAGGAAATGCACCTGATGGGAAGACCATTAAGGCATTGCTTGAGAAGTTTCTGGCGACTGGAAGCATTGAAAAAAGAATCAGGAGGTGCTTGTACATGTGTTTCAGAAGAAAAGAATGAAGAAATTAGAGCAGGATTTCAGAGAAGTCCACAAAAATCAATTTGCCAAGCTTCCTGGCAGTTCAATGTGCCGAGATCAACTGGGCATCGAGTGCTTCATAAGTGGCTTAGTTTGTACCCCTACAAGGTGCAAATTGTTCAACAAATAAAGCCAGATGACAGGCCACGACGACAGGTATTCGCTATTGAAATGCTGGATCGTATTGACAAGGACCCTCAATTTTTTGGAAACGTCTTGTTTTCTGAGGAGGCAACATTCCATGTATCAGGATCTGTTAATCGGCACAATGTAAGGATCTGGGGCATGCAAAATCCATGTCTACTATGAACACGTCCAGGACAGCCCAAAAGTAAATGTTTGGTGCAGGCTGATGAAGAACAGGATTATAGGTCCTTTTTCTTCCATGAGAAGTCAATAACTGGCCCAGTATACTAAGACATCTTGGAACAGTTCTCATACCCCCAAGTAGCTGACCTGCAACCCCAAGTAATCTTTCAGCAAGATGGAGCCCCACCACATTGGAGCCTGGATGTTCGGAATTAACTCAAACAATCCTTCCCAGATAGGTGAATTGGACGCAGCGGACCAATTTGCTGGCCACCATATTTGCCAGACATCACCCCACTGGACTTCTTCCTCTAGGGGTATGTGAAAAACCATGTGTTTGCGACTCCAGTACAAGATCTTCATGATTTACGAACCCATATCCTTGACACAATTGCAACAGTACCAATGGACATGTTGGACAGAACGTGGCACAAAATCGAATACAGACTTGATATTGTTTGTGCTACTAATGGTTCACATATAGAGGTGTTTTAGTGTGTGGCAATAGAAATTCTTTGAGTTTCTGTTTTGTTTAATACTGGCCTCATTTCATAATTCTGCATACTATGTTAGTTATGTCCACCGCTGTGGTCTCGAGGTAGCGTGCTGCCTTGTCACGCAGCAGGCCCGGGTTCGATCCCCGGTCGAGGCAGTTTTTCTGGGTGAGGTTTTTATCGGGGTTTTTCCTCACCTGTAAGACAAAATGTCAGGAAAACTTTAAGGCCCAAACAGTCCCCGAAATCATATGGCCATCATCCTTACCATTATCATTATCATCATCATCCTTCACCGGTGTGGAAAGCAACGGGAAGCTACCACACCTACACAATTCACTAGTAAAGCTGCAAGCATAGCATGAAAATGCTATGATTGCAGTGAAGGACCTGCCTTCGGGCAGAATTACTATGGATGGATGTTAGTTATGATTAATTAAAATGTGGGAGGTATGAATGGGACACCCTGTATATTGAAGATGAATTGAAATTACTCAATCTTCAAGATGAATCTGTAAAATTTACTGTGGAAGTAGAAAAGAATAACCAAATCCCATTTTTGGACCTTTACATAATAAGGAATGAACAACAACAAAAAAATTGAATTTAACATATACAGGAAGGATACTCATACTGACAATTACATAAAGTCTTTAGGTTACAATCATATGGCGCATAAACATGCAATTTTTAACAGTTTGATTTATAAATTATTAAATGTTCCACTAAATGAAGAAGATATTAAGATAGAATACAATTACACTTTGAACATAGCTAATTTAAATAATTTTGGAAAGGACATAATTATAAATAAATTAAAGAAATGCAGATAATAAAGAAAGATTATAAGAATACAACACCCTGCAATCTGATTCAAAGAAGGGAAAACAATTTAAGAAAATTACTTACATAACAAATTTTTAAAAAATCAAGAACCGATAAATAAATTTAGCTTTGGTAATCTATTAATAACCAATAAGAAATTGAACATCCCCAGATAGTAAAAAATCTGGAATTTATCAAATTAGTTGTAGAGACTGCAATAAAGTATACATAGAAAAAAAAAAATTGGACACTCGCACAAAGGAACACTTCAGAAATATTAAAAATAGCAAAATTGAAAATTCAGCTATTGTAATACATAGTTTGTTGGAGAGTCATAAAATTGGAAAGAAAAAAAAAAAAAAGGATCAAACTTCTAAAACATTTGGAAAAGCCTTTAGAATTGACAGTTTGGGAGAAGATATATATTCTGAAGAACAAATTTAAATCCATAAATTTCTAAATTCCTGATGAATGGGACCTGATCTCGAAGTTTATCAAATCAACACCAGATGGCATCGTTCTACATGGAGATTACAACGAAAATCCAGTAGTCATAATGTCGGTTGAAAATGGAAGGAATGTTTCCTTTTGAAAACTGCAGTTCCCATGTTTAAGAAAAACTATGAGGTAAGATATAAAAAATTACTCATTCTTCATTTATATCACTTGATTTAGGTTATTTCTATCTCCAATTGTAATTCAATTCTTTTTTTCATTATTCTGTGCAACTTTCTTCTGACCAAAAAAACTATATATATATATCCACACACTCACATATGCACTCCTCAAGTCACTAATATTCTACAATAGTAATTTGTCCATTTTTTTTAAGTTATGGTATTGGCAGTCCTTGAGTGGGGTGGGATGGCATCTTGGTACTTTTTTAAAATTACTTAAAAACATCCCATTGCTTCTTAGCACTATTAAACAGCATTCCAAAATGTTTTCTTTATACTATTAACTTGTTAACTTATAGTTCATAGATGTGTTGATTTCAAAACATTTTCTTTATTTCAAATTAAATACAATGTAATCTCCCTCTCTCTCTCTCTCTCATTAATGGTGTAACAGCCCAACGTTGGGCCTTAGCCTCTCCTTTGTTGGAGTTACTAGACCAAGTTCATTTAGTTTTGCTTTTTTCCCAAAAGATGTCCTGAAAGGTATGCAGTCAACATAACCCAATAAGACATCTAGTAGACAACTATGGTATTACTTGGATGAAGGTGGTGAGAAAATTTTGCTTAGAGGCCACTTTATTTAGTCTTAAGGATCTTTTACGAACCTGAAAATCCTCAAACTCGACTCCCATGGATTAAAATCCCTCCCAGGGAACTTTCTCTTTGAATTTTTCCACCCTAAAAAAAAAGTATCGTCCTTGGCTGGGTTTGAAACTGTGACCCTCGGGACCAGAGGCAAGGAACATAATCACTAGTCCACCGAGGCTGACAAAATACAACCAAATCAGGTCATCTATTATCATTATCACAGATAATGTCAGGGAAGTAAAGCCCAGTGCATGCTGGAACAGACTGCTGGTTATCAATTTTCTCAAATCCTATAGAAGGATCACATTATTATTATGTATGTTTGTAGTGACAATATGCTTTTTTTTTACTCTGATATCTAACGGTAGATTTCCTTACTACATAGTACTAATAGATCAAGACCTAAACTTGGATGAGTGTATGGCTTCTGAAATGGACCACAGTGAACACTCAATGTTTCATTATATAAGACCTAAACTAGTGACTCAAACCTATCATTCCTTGATAATGGCATGTGGGATCATGCCGAAACGTCGGAATCAGTGGCCAGAGGCTGACCTTGAATCCATGACACAGAAAAACTAAGAAAACTTTCTTAATCATACTTCTTCTTCTACTACAAGGTTTAGGCTATGCAGCCTGTTATATCCGCAAAAATCTACAATATATATACTGTATATATATATATTTTTTTTTTTCTTATGTCATATTAAGTTTGCATTGCTCAATGTCAAAAACAGAATTATAACACCGATAAAGCGTCACTGCTATAAAGTAAAAATATTCTCTTTAATAGCTTACTTGTGACAGGAGCTACCAGATGGCAGTGGAGATCGAGTTCCCATGACATCTAGTAATAATGAGAATATTATATATATAAGAAAAATGAATGTTTGTACTAGACTTGCTTGATGGCGTAATCGGAAAATGCACTGGGGTATAAATCCAGAGATCTGAGTTCAAGTCCCGTCTGAGCATTTATTTTTCTAATCATGTCATATACCAACAGTAACTAAATTTTACAATGGCAATTTTTTGTACTTTTTGGAGTTGTTATATTGTGCTTTTCCGCTGACAATCCCCTCTATACTTTGCTTATGTTAAATTTTTTTTTTCTTATAAAGTTCGTTTCCTTTAATGGTTGAATTTGTGACAGTGATACTAAGTGAACCAACATAGTAACATGAACATTTCTGTAAGTTGGCAATTCCGGTTTTAACCATTATTCTTAGCTATCTTTGCAGAATTAATAACATTTATATCAAGATTTACATTATGTTTACATGCAATTCTACCTTTTTTGCTATTTTTTTTTACTTTTCTCTGATGTAGAACTATATATTATATATTTCTTAGATTGCTTATCACATTTGAGAATAGTAATTTGGCATTTTTTTATAATACAGTAATGCATCATTTGTACTACAATCCCCAATCTATCTAAAGCTTATCTAACAAAGTAATCTAAACTTAAGGAAATTCTTGCAATATAACCTACTAGTGCTCTGAATGATAATTGTTGAAAAAGTGGATAATTTACTAGAAGAAGCCATACCATGTTTTTAAGAGGGATTGTCCACTTTAACTTACCTGATATATATTTTCAAAGTCCTATAGAACAACAGTGCGCATGCGCCAGAGTTTATAGAGTCAGTGATAACCTATCATCGAACCACATATTGAATATCAGCTCTGGTTACAGGTAATTTTTTTTACGTATTTAGACCCATTTAAAATGTAACGAACCTAAAAGCTAACTAACTAAATCACACTTAACCTAATTCAATTACTCTAACCTAGGGTGGATCCTTTTCTTCACTCCTTAATAATTGCAACCATCGATAACCCACTGGTTCCAACTATGTAATATACTCTCTGGAGAAAATAGCAAGTCACCAACATAATATGTGTATTTGAATAAATAGTTAAAAATTCTAAAATAAAGTTATAAAAATTGTTTTACATATTTAAAAATGTTACTAAATATAGAAGAGTTATAATTCACAATAATAAACTGAAAAATCAAGGATAAGTCATTCTTAAGAAATGGTTATACATTAAACTGTCTTACCCTAATCCTAACAAAATTAATTGGCATCTTATAGTGAATTGTCAAATTATTTTTGTTAGGTTAGAAAGGTACAAGTTAGTGTATATCCATTTCTTAAAAACATATGCAACATTTTCTTAGTAAATTACTAGTATTCCAAATATCATGTGACTTAACGATATAGGATGTACCAACTAATGTCACTAAATGTCACAATAAAAAAAAATGTTGATAGCATGATATATACAGTGCGACCAGTATAGCACTGGACAGCAGACGCGAGGATTTTACTATACACTGCTGATGTACTCACAGCAGGGAACGGACAGCATAGGATCGCGGTGATACAACCACACACATTTTCCTAACTATTTTACAAATTGTCGTATTTACCAACTTTATCAAAGCAGGTGCTGAACTGTTCACCTTCATTGTCCATACATTTTTTGACATATCTTTATAAAATTTGTTGTACAGATTATGGACTGTTGAACATGAAGGAATTTTTACACTCGGGAATCGTGTTTTAAAAAGCCTTCATACTTGGTTGGCAGACTGAGTTAACAAATATTGATCATAAATAAATACACGTTGTTCAGTAGAAAAATTATTAGCCATTATACAGTTTACACTTATACACACGTCATTCAGTTTATACTTATACACGTCTGTTTTATAAGATACAAATTTTAAAATTGAAATAACTTAATACACACGCCATTCAGTATACAAGGAAAAGTGAGCAAGCACCTTATCCACTCGAAGCATACAATATGACTGCGATAGTGAATGCGTGGGATGTGCTTGTATACTGCTGAGTCTGCGCACATTTCAACTCCCATGTCTGCAAGTGTAAGCCTTCGTCACTGCACAGCAAAAACCCCACATCTGCTGTCCAATGCTATACTGATTGCACTGTAATATAAGATGTAATGGAAGATAATTGGGGGATTCTATGCCAGGAATCCACCTACGTTAGTCATTCAACGTTCAAATGGAATAGCCAACTTTTCCTTACGGTGCGCCAGATTATCCAATAAACTGTAAACTGATCTGGTGTATACTAACTTACCCATTATCTCACCATAACTTGCTTATTTTTCCTTACCTAATGAAATAAAATAAATTAGAATGGTTCATAAAACACAAAACAATAAAACAGTGACAATAAACTGCGGAGTAAAACAAGGATGCCCAATTTCGCCAACACTTATTAATATATTAATATATATAGACGATGCCATATAGAATTGGCAAATTGTTTTAACTGAACATTTTAAAATTGACAATATTCCATTAGATACTACATTTTTTGCAGATGATCAGGTTGTGATATCTGAGACAGAAGATGACTTACAAAGGACAATTTACAAATTACTTAAAATACGTGAAACATACAACTTGAAAATATCTGCTCTAAAAACAAAAGTTTTAGCTTTTCGAGGATATGAGCAACTAAGAGTAAAAATCCAATTAGAGAATAAAATAACAGAATAGGTGAAGACTTGAAAACAAAATAAATCAATTTAATTATATGTGTGGCACCAAAAAACAAAGTCTCAAAGGAACTAGAAAGGAGACACTTTTAAAATGTTATAAAACAATGGCAGTTCCAACACTACTATATGGATCGGAACACTGGGTCTTAACCAAAAACCAGGAACGAAGTATAGAAACATCAGAAATGAGGTTTCTGAGGAGCGTACTGGCTATACAATAACATAAAAAATTAGATGAAAATATATGAAATGAACTAAATATATTCAAACTATTAGATAGAATTGTATACTACAGAGATGAATGGATGGACCACATTATAGAATGGATAACAATAGAATTCCAGGCTCAACTGCACTTCTACTAGCGCTTGATTTTTCAGTTATACTGTTGTAAACTATAGCTCTTCTTCTGTATTTACAAACATTATTTAATGTTTTAAACTTTTTCAAACAATTTTTATAACATTATTAGACAATTTTAAAGTTATATTATTTTTAGTCTGAACATCTTACCTCAATATTAATGTTGATTTGTTCTTGAACATGTTTCAAAACAATTCTGTTTTATCGTCAGCTTTTCCAGACTGGTTTTATTTATGTTGCACAACCTGAATGTCGATGTCAGCTCCATCCTGTGGTTGGCCAAAGAACCTCCAAACAAGATCACGCTCCATCGGTATATCTAAATTCATAACTCTTTCTGTTCTTCTGAATATAATTTTTTTCCCAAATAGTCAGCTCTTTTGTATTTTCTAACTGTTTTAATAATTTAGTGTCAGAATTTATATTATGTTTTTCAGACCAAACATGAGCAGCAACTGCAGATTTTTCTATTTCCCCATTTTTAATATTTCTTGTGTGTTCTTTGGTTCTAATTTTTAGGTTTCTTTTTGTTTTTCCTATATATATCTTTTCACAACCCATGCATTCAATTTGATATATTCCTGACTTTTTATTTTTATCAGTTTTTTTCATTTTTATTGGTTTTAATTAGTTTATTTAAACTGTAGATATTTGAGAAGTTTAATATTAAATTAGCACCAAAAAATAACTACAGTTTAAATAAACTAATTAAAACCAACAAAAATGAAAAAACTGATAAAAATAAAAAGTCAGGAATATATCAAATTGAATGCATGGGTTGTGAAAAGATATATATATAGGAAAAACAAAAAGAAACCTAAAAATTAGAACCAAAGAACACATAAGAAATATTAAATATGGGGAAATAGAAAAATCTGCAGTTGCTTCTCATGTTTGGTCTGAAAAACATAATATAAATTCAGACACTAAATTATTAAAACAGTTAGAAAATACAAAAGAGCTGACTATTTGGGAAAAAAATTATATCCAGAAGAACAGAAAAAGTTATGAATTTTGATATACTGATGGAGCATGACCTTGTTTGGAGGTTCTTTGGCCAACCACAGGATGGAGCTGACGACATCCAGGTTGTGCAACATAATGCAACATAAATAAAACCAGTCTGGAAAAGCTGACGATAAAACAGAATTTTTTGAAACATGTTCAAGAACAAATCAACATTAATATTGAAGTAAGATGTTCAGACTAAAAATAATATAATTAAAATAACCTCAAAATATAACTTCCTAAAATTAAATATTAATTCTGAAGTATTTATTTAAATATGCAAATCACAATATTATGACACTGTTAGACAATATTGTGATGCTTACTGCTATTTTCTCCACAGAGTATATTACTTAGTCTATAATTTTTCTATCGCTGTTTTGGGTTATCGGTGGTTGGATCAGCATTAGGGAGTGATAAGTAAGTGTACACCCATTTTTAATAAATGTTTGGTAATCCTAATATTATTAATATATTTTTTAACATAGAATTTGGGATTTATTGCAAATATTGGTCATTTAAATTTCATAGTGACGGATAGTAATCAAGGAAGATAATCGATATCTGGTTTAATTGTGGGTTATCGCTGGCTCTATAAACTCTAGCACATGCACACTGTTGTTCTATGGGACTTTGAAAATATTTCACACTAGTTTAAGTGCAGTTTTTCCAAATTCTGAAACAGATTCTTCAATACAAACCACTAAGAAATGTAGGAAGACCCAGTAAACGATGGACATAATAATTCTAGCATGAGATCGGAACAGACCATAAGGTCTAATCCTGGATGCTGATGAAATAAAATGAGTATAGATGGATTCCTAGCATAGAGATGCCAATCATTGATATAGTTTGTAACATGTGACTCATTGTAAGAATAGCTACAGTTTTTCCATACATTCTTATGACACTGCTGCACTACAAATTTTTACAATTTTTAATAACATTTCAAAGTATTTTAAACATTTTTCAATGATTCTTAAAACATATTTTACAATTACTACATAAATTGTCTATGACAAATTATTTCTCTCTATGGGACAAGTTAGGGAAAAAGTTGGTTATTTGGCAGACACGAATTCTTCTAAGTTCCACAGAATCGCAGTGTGCATGCGCAAGTTGCTGTAATGGTTAATGTAGCCTCCGATAGATGGCTCTGCAGTTGGCATTACCAACTTTGGGAATAAATTCCCAAATGCTAAAAAAAACTAACTTGCCATTTCCTAACCAAAGAAAATAATTTACATGCATATTATTTATTCCCAAATGCTAAAAAAAATGGACGTAAACCAACTTCCCATTTCCTAACTTAACAAAACAATTTACGTGCATATTATTTAATAAATTATAAAGTAATTTTGGAAAAACTGCACTTACACTAGCGTGAAACATTTTCAAAGTCCTATAGAACAGTGCACATGCGCCAGAGCTTATAGACCAGTGATAACCCATAATCGAACCACATATCGATTATCATCCTCGATTACTATCCGTTGCTATGAAATTTAAATGACCAATATTTGCAATAAATCCCCAAATCTATGTTAAAAATCATGGGCTAGTGGTCAGCGTTCCTGACTACTGTTCATGAGGTCCCGGGTTAGATTTCCAGTCAAACCATAGGAATTTTTCCTGTGGTTGCCCATGGTCTGGAATTTAGGTTAAGTATAGGTTAAGAACTCTCCTGGCGCTTCACTATCATCTATCACCCATCGTATCATCGGGGTAATGTAAACCCGCCTTCTAGGCACCCCAACTTCAGAAGTGGGTTACAATTAAGCCAATGCCAGGAAAGAACACCAGAAATGTCAAAATGACAACCTGGGGCATTGGAAGAAAAAAAAATGATAAAAAATAAATTAATAATATTAAAATTACCAAACGTTTATTAAAAAATGGGTGTACACTTACTTATCACTCCCTAACACTGATCCAACCAGCAATAACCCAAAACAGAGATAGAAAATCATAGACTAAGTAATATATTCTGTAGAGAAAATAGCAGTTAGCATCACAATGTTGTCTAACAGTGTCATAATATTGTGATTTGCATATTTAAATAAATACTTTAAAATTGTCTAATAATGTTATAAAAATTGTTTGAAAAAGTTTAAAATATTAAATAATGTTAATAAATACAGAAGAAGAGCTATGGTTTACAAGAATATAACTGAAAAATCAAGCACTAGTAGAAGTGCAGTTAAACCCTAATTTTACGTACACTAACACTAAATATGCTTTGAAATTATTTTCAAATGTTGGTAACTTCGATTTGAGAGCCACTTAGCGGATGTTACATGAAGCATTTCCACGTCTCTAGAACCCGATCCACAAATTTCGCGTAATTTATTATTAAAAATCGTAAGAAATGTTTATAAAATGTATTCACATAGACTTTCACGGCCGGAGTTGCTATGATGATCTTGAAGATTTTCAGGCTGTAGGCCGTGGTTGTGAGGCTTGTAGTTCCCCGATGTTTCGCCAGAAACTGTGTCTGGCATCCTCAAGGGTTGTCTCGAGTCCCGAAAATCTTCAAGATCATCATACGTTTATAAAATGTTTAAAATAGTATGAAACGTGTTTATAAGTGTTTAGTGCATCAGTGGCATAAGAATGTAAGTGTAGAATTGTGTCCGCCAAATAACGTACCTCACCCCAAGTTAGTGTACACCAGTTTAGTTTATAAAATAAAAAGCTTATAATTTATTTTGTCAGTTTGGAAAGGGGGAAAGTTAGTGTACATCCATTTCTATTAACATGTTTGGGAATTTACTGCACAAGTTGGCCAAAACGATTTCATATGTAGGCTACATCCACCCTAGTGGAAGTTACATTAAGCAATCACGCATATGCACTGCAATTTTGTAGAACTTAGAAGAATTCATTGAGTAAGTGAACGTCAAATACCAAAATTTTTTTTCCAGATTCTTTCTTATTGTAATTTGAACATTATTTCTTACCTTGTTTTTCCATTGGTGTTAGTTCTCTTGGTGGCTCTGGTTCTGTTGGTTCCTCTGTTTCTTCCTCTCTACTATCAACTTTTTCATCATCTGTATCTCTTAACAAATCTTGTTCTACTCCTTCCACTTGCGCTATCATTCTCTGAATCCATTTTGCTGGTTCAGTCAACAATTCTGAATCTATTTCATCATCTTCACCAGAATCCCCTTTCCATTTTTCATCATCTGACTTGGAAAGATCTGGAGCAGGTACAATTTTAATTGCTTTTGAACGAATACTATCTAGACCATCATACGCTGACTCTTCCTGTTCTTCATCATTCTCAGTTTCTTTACTTCGCCGTCGCTCATCTCTTCTTGACTTAATGCCATCCTGATAATTATCATTAGTTTCTACCCACACCAGCAACAGCATTAAAAGTAATAATATTTGTGCCTTATGTCGCATTTCGCCTAAAAATAGTTATCAAAATAAAAATAAATTGTATTTAGTGAAAAGTATTAACATAAACTATGTACAAAAAATTCACATCAACCTTCTTTGACAATAAAATACAATATTATTTTCGTTAAATGTTTATGAGAGAAAATATATTAAACTATAGCAAGGTAGGGAACATTTTTTAAAATCACTGATTTAAACTAAATGTATACTAACATGCTTATAAAGCTAGTCGGTAAATCCAATTAATATATCAATGTAATATTACATTAGAGTTTCAGATTAAATATAATAAAAGTACAAGTTAAATTTTAACCAACATCGTAAATCCTAAACATGACCTACGTAACATATTCTCACCTTAAATATATTCAATTCCATACAAATCATGACCTCCTATGATACGAAAAAAAAGTTTCAGTCATTGTAATAAGAATTTGTAAACGTCACGGACCATATTTACAACTACTAAAATTATTTAACCATTTAAATTGCAAGAATATAAAAGACTAAAAATAAAGGCGAACTCCTTCCTTTAATATATCGGCACTGATTGATATAACCGTTCTCTATGTCTAAGACGATTTACAGAATTCCTACCTCTATGGTTCATTTAGGATGAGTAGGGATGTACAGAAGCAACATGGAAACAACCATATTGAATCCAGCTAGTATTTGTTTCTGCCGTGTGTGAAGTGGTAAGGTGATGCCATGAGTGATAAACAATTACATTGGAGTTTTATTAAGTACGTTGTGTGTTGAATTATAAAGACTAATTAATGCAGAGTTACGTAGCAGTTATAAGAAGAATAGTAAAATAATTCCGAAGTTTTAGGTATACAGCTGAATAAGTGTTAAGAATAATTGACATTTATTATAGACTCCATAGAGTACACTATTTTAGAGATGTAGATTCTTTGCGAGAACAATTATTGGAACTGTGAATGTTATTTATTAAAAACTGTGATTGTTATTTATTTAAACAGTTCCAGAGCAAGTATAATTATTATTCTTTTTATTATTGCAAAGTATTACTTTGAATACAGTGACTATCATATTATACATTTCATACAGATATTATTGAATTTCTACCTCAATATGTCAAGTGGTAAATGTAAAAATTGTGGCTGCTCGGAGATTGATGTTGACCCAGCTCGTGGAGATGCAGTTTGTACCAATTGTGGATCAGTACTTGAAGATAGTATCATTGTCTCTGAGGTTCAATTTGAAGACAATGCCCATGGAGGAAGTTCTGCTATTGGACATTTTGTTTCATCTGATTCCAAAGGTGGAGCAAGAGGATTTGGAGGATCTTTCCATGCAGGGCTTGGAAAGGAATCAAGAGAAATAACTCTCAGAAACGCAAAACGAGCTATTACGAATCTGGCCCAACAACTAAGATTAAATCAACACTGTATAGACACAGCGTTCAACTTTTATAAAATGGCTCTTCAACGTCAATTGACAAGGGGGAGAAAAAATACTCATGTTGTAGCAGCATGTATGTATATGACATGTCGAATTGAAGGTACTCCACATATGTTAATAGATTTCAGTGATGTTTTGCAAATATGTGTTTATGAACTAGGTCGTGCTTATCTTAGATTATCTCAAGCTTTGTGTATCAACATTCCATCTATGGACCCATGCCTTTATATCTTAAGATTTGCCAATAGGCTTGAATTTGGAGATAAAACCCATGAGGTATCAATGACGGCTCTTCGACTTGTTCAAAGAATGAAAAGAGACTCGATTCATACGGGAAGAAGACCGTCAGGTCTTTGTGGAGCTGCCTTGTTAATGGCTGCACGTCTTCACGAATTTAGTCGTACTGTGGGAGATGTGATCAAAATTGTGAAAGTGCATGAATCAACTGTTAGAAAAAGACTTCTTGAGTTCGGAGAAACACCTTCAAGCTCTCTAACTCTGGAAGAGTTTATGACAGTAGATTTGGAGGAAGAACAAGATCCACCTTCATTTAAAATTGCTCGCAAGAAAGATAGGGAACGTTTACAGAAATTAATGGATGAAGGAGATACAGAAAACAATTTTAATGAACTTCAACATGAAATAGAAAGACAATTGGAAGAAAAATCAGGACGCCTGAAACGAACCCGTAAACAAATAACAGAATCGGAGGCTGAATCAGATCATGAGAGTCAAGATGCAGATCGCTTCATAACGCAAGCAACTATTGGTATTATTAAAGGTTGCATTAATGATAATTCTGAATATAGAGATCAAAACAACAGCGATGAAAATAATCCCGTAGTTGAAGATACACTTTCTTCTAAAGGACTAGGGCCTGATATTGCAAGCATGGGTCTAGCTAATTCATTAGAAGATTGTCGTGAGGTGCAACCAGAGAATAAATCAGAAGAGAATATCACTGAAGAAATTGATCTTGATGGCATCGATGATGAAGAAATTGATTCCTATATAATGTCCGAGAGAGAAGCTCAATATAAAGACACTTTATGGAATAAAGTAAATGCTGAATATATTAAAGAACAAAAGGAAAAAGAAGAGAAGTTAGCCAAGGAAAAAGAAGAAGGCAAACCAGAAAAGAAAAGAAGAAAACAGTTACAGAAAAAGCCAAGAAATAATGCGGCCAACTCCGCTGGTGAAGCAATTGAAAAGATGCTTCAAGAGAAGAGAATATCGTCAAAAATAAATTATGATGTTCTTAAAAGTTTAAACGTAAAATCATTGGAAACTCTCCAGACTCCTGTAAATGACAATATTGAAAATAATGATGCACCAACAAAAAATTCAGAATCTTCAGAGAATCGGAAATTTGATGAAATCATTAATAAAAATGATGATACTATATCAAAAACTAAACCACTTCTTGCCATACCTACGATAGACGTTGCACATCATAAAATCAAAATCGTTACTGAATCATCTTCAGAAGCCACTACGATTGTTGAAGAACCTCAACAAACTGCCGTAGAAACTACAGAGATGCAGGAAGATGCTGAGGTTGATGAAGGTGAAGAATTTGATGAAGAGGTTGATAATGAACCTGAACAGAATGAATTAGCCGAAATGCTGAATAATTATAATAGGGGATACGATTACTACAGTGGCTATGAATATGATGATTATTAAACTTCGAAAATGTATATTCTAACGCTCATTAGAACTATCTGTGTAAACTAATTGGCACTGAGCCCTAGACAGAGATGTCTGAATTGAGGATCTGCACTTTCGAACTCACCGGATATACTTCCATCCACTTCATTTCAGTGTAGGCCTACACATATTCTTTATTAATGATAGGTGAATAGATTTGGCATGCACTTAAATGTGACATTCTAGATTAGTATGATTAAAAAAAAAAAGTAAAAATGAACTCACATTGCTAGAATTTTTTGTATTTTAATAATTAAGAAATATTTATTATGATTATTTACATAGCAAATAATTCAATTTGTAGTTAAAAATTATGTATTTTGTTGAATCCTAAACTGGATTAGTAAAGTGACAACAAGAAACAAATTTAGATGCATATTTCAGTATTAGCCTATATAGATCAGGTTCTCTTGCACATTTTTGTGAACAATTCTTGCATTATACATGAGGGCTGTAAATAAAGTAGTGACAACAATATTATAAAGATTTTATTGAGGTTATAAACCGAATGTCATTAGACCTACATCTCTTTAATGTAATCACTAACATAGTTCTGGGTCTTCTGGAAAATGTACAGCAGCTGTAGATGCAGTCTACAAGATTGTCTGTTGAACATGGTAATAGACACTCAGGCCTGGGAGCACCAATTGTGTATCACGAAACCAGATACAATTGAGAGGTTTTTCTATCTGGAAACAAATTTGTGAGGGGAATGTGAAAGACTTCCAAATTACAAATGCATAACATGATATGATATCCACTGTTTCTACTACATGACGTGCATTGTCAGGAAAGGTACAAGGCTGATTATTCCAAAAGAAAGTGGACCTTTGTTGCAAAGCCAGATGCTAATTATACCTGTGTATTATAAAAGGACAGCCGATGTGTCTGGGGTAAATTCACCGATTACCATTCTCTTTTCTATCGCGAATCAGTCCAATATGGATATACATATTTCACTTGGGCTCCACTCTAACCTTAATGGAAATCCATGTATTTTTGCCATGAATCATGTTAATTTTATCCATGATCGCTCTTCTACATTAGTGATCATGTTTTAGGACTGATCACATGAACATTCACAGCACCAACTGCTTCTAACATCCTAAGGAATGATAGGGCTACAACATATGACCATCAACTGCCTGCTAGTAAACTGTTGCATTATAATATCATCCCTATAAAATTAATTAACAAAGTGCCTATAATACACTTTTCTCAACAACAAAAACATTCCTATTGATTATTAAAGATGTTGACTGTACTTAATTTACAGCCTTTATGGTTAGGTTTAATTTACACAACTCACCACGAAACCTGTATAAGAGCAGGATTATTCAAAGGGATACTTGTAGTATCACTTACATAATTGTTTTAAATATTCTTATCATTTTCCTGTTTTTTATTGTTGTAAATTTAAGATTAGCGATATATATATATATATATATATATATATATACACACACACATACACAGGGTGTTTCTAAATTAGACCAACATAGTTTGGGACCAGATAGATAACCTTGGTTGAAGCATATTTTGTTAAGGAACCCATGGTCTGTGACGCTTCATTTCAGTGCTAGAGGGATCTTGCAGGAAAGGATTTAAGGAAACGGATAAACACTCCTTTCAGTCTAAGAGAGGTTGTCATTACTACTATCACTTGGTTTATTTACTTCTGGAGCTGCATTCGGTATCAATTACAGCAAGTTTGTTTAAATCCATTGGTATGATCTATTGGCCATCTGACAGCTACGTTTGGCTCTCGGGTAGATATTGGTGGGCTCACTGCCTGGCCGACATGCTAGCCTGACATGACCTGCCTAGATTTCTTTTTGTGGGACTACATGAAGGCAATGGTTTATGAAACCGATATTAACTCTGAAGATCTTGTAGCATGCATTATCAGCGCAGCAGCTGAAATAAGGGAAACTTCTGGTAACTTTGGAAGGGTACGACAAAATATGGCATGTTGGTGCACTGTTTGTCTGGATGTCAATGGATGTGTGTTCCAACACTTGTTATGATGGGACAATAAATTGGATCCATCCTGACAATGCAAGACTGGAATGAGTTTTTTTCTTTTTTTAAATAATTAAGTAGGCCTACATTTTGTTTCTGCTTGTCTGTAAAGTATTTGGATTAACACACAGAATTATGTGACACAAATTACTTGCTATTTGCACGTACTTACTTCTTTCCATCCCTTCCTCTAGGACCACTCTAGCACTGAAACGAAGCATCATAGCCTATAGGTTCCTTAACAAAATATGCTTCAATGTAGGTTAACTATCTGCTCCCAAAGTTTGTCGGTCTAATTTAGAAACTTCCTGTATATATGAGAATGTCCACCGCTGTGGTCTCGAGGTAGTGTGCTGCCTTGTCATGCAGCGGGCCCGGGTTCGATCCCCGGTCGGGGCAGTTTTTCTGGGTGAGGTTTTTATCGGATTTTCCTCACCTGTGAGACAAATGTCAGGAAAACTTTAAGGCCCAAACGGTCCCCGAAATCATATGGCCATCAACATCATCCTTCACCGGTGTGGAAAGCAACGGGAAGCTACCACACCTACAATTCCCTAGTAAAGCTGCAATCATAGAATGAAAATGCTATGATTGCAGTGAAGGACCTGCCTTCGGGCAGAATTACTATGGATGGATATATAAGATGCGGAAGATATATATATATATATATATATATATATATATATATATATATATATCTTAAATCAGTTTGAAAATAAAGACTCTATCATGGTTCGAATCTGCGCGTTTCATCACGTACGCAACACACAGATCTATTACATAACGAAGTTAAGTCTCCGTGGCAGTAGAGGACATAGAGAACCGAAGGGTAGAGGAACTGTGTTAGCGCTAGTGTCGCCAAACTAATACTTTATTAAAGGGGTGTAGGGGAAACAATAGTCACTCTAAAATTGTAATGAAGAGTATAATAACACAATATTAAATCAATTTAATCCTACCTAAATTAATATAAGGGAACTATTCGAGGCATATCCTCTTCTTCACTACTTTCAGTGTCATTCAAATAAATTATAAGTAATGCCACGAGTGATTTCCAAATTATCGATAAATTCACGACTCACGAAGTGAGGAGTGAATTTATCTAGAGAATTTGGAAATCAAGAGTGGTATTTGTTAGGACTATTTAACGAATAAAATTAAGCTGTTTACTCACAAATCATTGTTTAACTATAGTTATTTTAAAATATTTATATATTTAACGTAAACGGCGATGTTTGAAAACAAATCAGAAATGTGAGGTTATGTTCATTCACTGCTGCTTGATCATATTTATTACCAAATAAGATCGCAATATTGTAAGAGTGCACCCAAGTGGAGAAATAATGAAACACGTCAAACTATATATCATAATCAACATTACGGGTTATTCATTTATTTTTTAGTAAACAACTCGGTAAAATCAAGGAACCTTTTCATTATTTGCTATATTCAATGTATTTGTTGGAGAAAAATAATGCTTTGACCTGTTCAGAACATTAAAAAGGAGGAGCTTTCTTTATCACAAAAGCAGGAGCTGGTAAAGAGCGAGGTGAAACACGACTGTCATTGGTTGTAAAACAACATTCATTGAAACGTGATTAGTCATTGACTAGCATTTGTGGCATGAGTTAAATAGTCATTACGATTATTGTCATCGCTTCTCTCTAAAGCACCTAATTCAATTATACTTTTCTCAGTATCTTCCTCCATCAAACCATCATTTTCCCAGTATTCTTCCTACAATTTAAGAACATGGTCACACTTATTTCCCCACTCGTCCCGTGTAATAGATTCGAGGACCTTATGCGTAAGGTTTTCAATGTCTATTGTCAATTGCACGACATTCCTCTTCTTTATCCTGGACTTTACTGTGTTCCAAATATATTCTATTTGATTAAGGTCATACTGATGAGGGGGCAATATAACGACTTCAGTCCCGTACCGTTAAAAATGATCGTCAGTTCCAAAGAAATGGGGAGATGTATGGACTCTTACTAGTATCAAGAGTTCAATTTTCGAGTATGTGGTAGAAGAGGATTCTTACTTTTTTAAAGCCAGTTTCTGATGTCCTATTTTCGCGGAGCCTGTGGTTGGAGATTTGTTGTCTATAAAACTGGTTCATTACAATTATGCCAGCTGAGATGTTGGAAATCATTTCGTTGTGGTAATCGTCAGTTTTCTGTTTGCTTTTAATACTAATTTAGCGCCATAGATGAAAACATTTTTGCTTCCGGCACTCTTAATTATGTAACATTGCACAGTGCTATCATTTTTTCTTTACCAATATTTATTTACTGTGTAGTGAGGGTGCATCCATGTCTCGTCTAGATATGTGACTCGTTTTTTAAACAAATGCATACATCTCTTACAATTTTCAAATTCTAAATCACACCGGGAAACAAATGAAGAGCAATATCGAAGATCTGAAGCACAGATACACCCAGAAGTTATCTGAAAGTAATTGTATCTTACACACCAAAATATATTTCCGTTTTGAAATGACTGTATCCCTGAGTAATACAAGCTTTGGCAAGCAGCCATTGGAGCAAAATCACGACGTTGGATAAGTGGCTGTTAATTACTTTAAAAATATCCTAAAACAGAAATACCAATAACAAACTAATTCACCGGCACTATCGAACCCAAAGGTTCATGGTCATGCAGACATAAGTTCTCCGCACATTCATATCCTGAGTTAATGTTTTCCAATCATCCCTATATGATCTACTTCCTTCAAATCATGGTTAATTTATTCTCCCATCTCATTCTTGGTCTACCAACTGGGCGTTTTCCCTCTGTTGTGCTCTTAACAATATGATTATTTCATGTACAAAGGTGATAATCTAATCCTATTGTCCTTGTCTCTTTTCATAAAGACTGAATTTGCCTATTGTTGGCGTAAATATAATCTTCCCGTCACAACTTTACATAAAAATCTCCTAAGACTATCAAATACGCATTCTAATACAGAACTCATCCGTACACTTAACGACAAAAAGAATGGGCCGAATCTTGTTCTCGAATATTTTAAGTTCCAACGCGCGATTCACACGAGTAAATTAATTGCACAGTAGAGCTACAATACGTTTCCCTTCTTCCTTTGAAGAGAATTATTCTTTCAAGTGCAATTGCCAGAGTACGCTTAGTCCAGTGCTTAGTGGCTTGATTCGTATGCAAAATATCACAGGTTCGATTCCCGATGAGGTTAAATTTTTTAATTGTTAAAATGCTTTCTATTTTATTCTGTCTGTCCATTCTTAAAGAAAAAAAACATACTAGACCCTAACTATTTGGAAGTATTACTATTTATTTATAAACAGGTTTACAATGTAATAAAACATTTTCCTGTGCCCAAAGCTTTTTAAATTTGTATATTCTTTTTCCAGTCTTCTCTATCTTCACATTCCAATTTTTCCAGACCTAGCTCCTTCATACCTCTTCTTTCATAATCCATCCATTTAAATCTAGGTGGACCTTTTTTTCCTTCCCCAGGTGGAATCCATTCCAAAGCTTGGCTGGGTAATATTTTCTTCGGCATCCTACGTGTACACATCCAAGTTAACTGTTCACGGTCGGAGGGGAAGAGTTTTAGCGCTAGTGTCGCCGATCTACTGAATCTGTGGAAGGGATGTAGGGGAAAACTGTACATCCGATCACGTATTGAAATATTTCAACTTCAAATGTGTGGGAGAATCTCTTATCACGTGTGAAAGATCTTAACAAGGTTGTCAAATTAGTCATTTAAGCACGGAACGCTCAAGCGGTCGGATCATTTGAAATCACAGTATTTGTCGTCTCTCCGTTACCAGGCTGACAATAAATCACAAGTGACAGCATGTAATGAGAAGGGCAAGTAAAGGACAGCCCATTCCTAGACGTAAACCCAAAAGTAACAGGGTTGTCAAGTTAGTAATTTTGCTGCTGACCGCGCAGAACGACAGATCATTAAAATGCATAGTATTTGTCAGCTCTCTACCTGCCAATCAAACAACATAATACAAAGGACAGGAAGTGGCAACATAGTAAGGAATAGAAAGAGAAAGACAGTTTGTTAGTTAACATATTTTCCTCCTGCACAAAACACTTGGATGGGGAATACCATTCTAGTGTCTGTATCTCACAAAATCTAATATTGAATTTTGGACTTTCATTTGTTGTGTGATAATTCTATTTCTGATGTTTTCCAATTTAGAATATCTAGTTGAGCGTCTAGGTTTAGAACAATCCATTTCAGTAGACATAAGCTTTAAACTCAATTTTTGTTCGACTGCCAAGTTTCTGCACCGTATGTTAGCGTGCTTCGAATTATGGATTTAGAAATTTCTAATTTGGTATCCATTCATATGTTCTTATCCCAGAAAACGCCGTTAACATCGTTATTAATGAACTGCCTTTTTGAATTCTATATTTTACGTCATTCTTGGGTGCATGTTGAGTTACTTTTGATCCCCAGTTAATTACATTCTTCACACCCTTTGACACATCCCATTATTAATCATCAATCATCATCCGGTATCATGGCAGATGCCGCCGTCTTCCGGAAACCAAACGCCATTCCTCTCTGTCCATCCATTGATCTTCCTCCAATCCTCTGATATTCATAGCCATAATAATAATAATCATATCCATAGTAATTCTGCCCGAGCGCAGGTCTTTCACTGCAATCATAGCATTTTCATGCTATGCTTTGCAGCTTTACTAGGGAATTATAGGTGTGGTAGCTTCCCGTTGCTTTCCACACCAGTGAAGGATGATGATGCTGATTTTCGGGGACCGTTGGGCCCTAAGCTTCCTGACATTTGTTTTACAGGTGAGGAAAAACCCTGACCCAGGAGCCTGTCCCTACCGGGGATCGAACCCGGGCCTGATTCGTGATAAGGCAGCACGCTAACTCGAGATCACAGCGGTGGACAATAATAATATTTTTTTATTATTGTCCATCATCTATGGGCTATTATTATGCTGAACTTGACATATATAAATAAAATATTTTAATTGAAGGATGAAACTTTTTCCTCACTAATACGTAATAAATAAATAAACACACAAATATATAAGCTATATTATCTTTTATTACTCAAATTTATAGCATTATTATTAAAACGTGGTACTGCACACACAATTAAATGTATACCGTAGCTAGATAGTGTTATAGAGTTTACGAAGGCAGGAATATTACATAATATAGTGTAAAGTGGACGTAGATTACGTGGCAGGAATGAAATGTTATAGCACTTATAGGAAGTATTTTGTGAAAATACAAATGAATAAAAAAAACATTATCGAAGGATTCGAACCCTGGATTTCATACATATTCCATCTTCTTGTAAGTGGTTTAAGGATCTATGCTATTCGAACGTCGGATACTGGTTGTCTTGTCTTTTGCACTATGAACGAGAGTTTAACTTTACTTGAAATGTCGCAATTTGCATTTGTCGAACGCTCTTAAATATCCAGAAACATGTCTCCTTCGCTGTTCTTGAACTATTTAAGACGATTAAAACTACATACAGCGTATTTAAAACATTTAACATTGCGTTACCTCTTGAATCACAGCTTTAGCTTTTTGAACATGCGCAGTGGGCCATAACAGGGACTTTGCTTTTTTTGAAGTGGCTCATTCTTTTTGTCGCTAAGAGTACACTTAGCAAAAAAAATGGGCCGACTCTTGGATCTCGATTATTTGAAGTTCTAACGCGCGATTCACACGAGTGAACTAATTGCACAGTAGAGTTACGTTTTCCTTCTTCCTTTGAAGAGCATTCTTTCAAGCACAGCAAGCCAGCGAACGCTTAGCTCAGTGCTTAGTGGCTTGATTCGTATGCAAGAGGATCACAGGTTCGATTCCCGATATGGTTAAAATTCTTTCTATTTTATTCTGTCTACTCTTAAAACAAAAATCGAACCAACCATTATTATTAGCGGACGTGTCCACCATGTTGGTGTATTTCGAAACTCGATTAAAAATTAATAATTTGAAGTGCAACAGTATATTAAAAGGTGCAAATTAACATCAGTGCAGTGAATGTTAATATCATGTGTTTTTAATAATACGAAAGTTTGTAAAAAAATAATTTTATGAGAAACCTATGAACCCTTTGTAATTCACTAAAGACGGAAATTTATCACTGATTTTAGAATAACGTTCTCTTATAACTGTTAGTGAAGGATCAAATATGGCGGCACGTATCCTGTTGATACTCAAATAGTACTACCACCACTATTGTGAGCACACCCTAGTGATAAATTATAGAATTAAAATTTTACTCTGTGATTAAACATAGAGAACAAATATGATTAAAATTGCGTCAAAGCATACTAACCAATTTCCATATAGACACGTCTTATATGCCGCGGCGTGTTTGGATTGGTCCACGTTTCAAGTATTATTATTGTTTAATATACGACTTAATTTCCTTGCATTGAGTTAGCAATTCTTACAAACCGAACAGCGTTCGAGATTAGAATTCAGGAGGTTCCGAGTTCAAACCCCGGGCCAACTTGAATTATTTTCCTGGTTTTACTCGGTCGTCAAGGTAAATACTGGTATGGAGATTCATTGCGGTACTAGGGTCCATTTTATGATGATCCCATTGTACAATAAAATTAAAATTTGTGAATTTCTTAAGAAAAAAATAGCATAATGGTTACATTAAGATCCTAGACACAATTTGATCTTAGATGCTAAGTAATGAAATAAATAATACATTAATATTTAACATTTAAACATAATACACTTAAAATAAATGGAGAGATTTCATAAATGATATGAAATAAAGATTATATCAAACACATCAAATTATGGTTACAGTATTTCCAAGTAAGCTTTGATACTGAATAATAATAATAATAGTAAGGGGATTCTATGCCAGAAGTTCACCTACATTAGTCACTGTTCAAATAGGACAACAAAATTTTCTTTATGGTTTTCCAAATTATCCAATAAACTATAAAGTAATCTGGTGTATACTAACTTACTCATTTTGCTCACCTATGGGGTGTAATGAAATAAAATGAGTATAGGTGGACTCCTGGCATAGAATAGCCAATAATAATTCATATGTTATTAAATAAATTAAACAGAATCAGATGGAGGAGTTATCTCATAGCTCTATGTTCCACACAGGAATGACGGAATGATTTTTTATTAAATGATACATAAGCATATACTGGAATTCCAATGGGGATGTTTATAATTACATACATGAATCCGTCAATTGTATTGTACACTTAGCAAAAAAAAAACAAAACAAACAAAATAGTAGGGCTAATCGAAGTTCTAACACGCGATCCACACGAGTAAACTTATTGCATAGTAGAGCTACAATACTTTTCCCTTTTTCCTTCGAAGAGCATTCTTTCAAGCACAGAAAGGCATCGAACGCTTAGCTCAGTGCATAGTGGCTTGATTCGTATGCAAGAGGTCACAGATTCGATTCCCGATGAGGTTACATTTTTTTACTGTTAAAATGCTTTCTATTCTATTCTGTCTTTCTACTCTTAAACAAAAAACGAACTATTATTATTACTAGTACTAAGAGCAGACGTGTCCACATGTTGGTGTATTTCGAAACTCAATTAGAAATTAATAATTTAAAGTGCAACAGTATATTAAAAGGTGCAAATTAACATCAGTGCAGTGAATATTAATGTCATGTGTTTTGAATAATAAATCATTATTTATCAATGGTATTTATTTCGACTGTGAAACATTACAATATTTTGCTCTACTACGAGTTTCCAGGTAATCATCCTTGTGGTCCTCCATCAATCTACAATTTGTAAACTAAGGTGAACCCCGCAGTCGGAGGGGACCGCTACAATTTCTATTATTATTTTTTTCCCCCAAATGCCCCTGGTTTGTCTTTCGACATTCCTGGTTTCTCTCCTGGCATGGCGTACTTGCAACCCACTTCTGAGGTTGGGGCGCCTGGAAGGCGATGATGATGATAATGGTGCGCCAGGAGAGTCCCTAATCCTAAGCTTAACCTAAGATGAATATGAATGATGATGATTGCGATGGCCATATGATTTCGGGGACCGTTTGGGCCTTAAAGTTTTCCTGACATTTGTCTTACAGGTGAGGAAAAACCCCGATAAAAACCTCACCCAGAAAAAACTGTCCCGACCGGGGATCGAACCGGGCCCCGCTGCGTGACAAGGCAGCACGCTACCCCGAGACCACAGCGGTGGACATTCCTATTATTATTATTATTATTATTATTATTATTATTATTATTAATGTTACTACTATTATTATCATTATTATTGCCCACCATCTCTATTGGCTATTATTAGGCTGGACTTGATGTATATAAACTAAATATTTTAATTGAAGGGTGAAACTTTTCCTCACTAATACGCAATAAATAAATAAACACAAATATATGAAGCTACATTACATTTTATTACATAAATTTATAGCATTGCTATTAAAACGTGGTATGCACACACGATTAAATTTCTACCGGTAGCTAAATAGTGTTATAGAGTTTACGAAGGCAGGGATATTACTTAATGTGGTATAAAGTGGACGTTGATTACGTGGCAGGAATTAAATGTTATCGGATGTATTTTGCGAAAATACAAATGAATAAAAAAAAATTGTCGAGGGATTCGAACCCTGGTTCTCATATATATATATATATATATATATATATATATATATATATGGTATGATAAGAAAAATAAATGCCTGGACGGGATTCGAATCCGGATCTCTGAGTTCGAATCCCGTCCAGGCATTTATTTTTCTTATCATACCATATTAAGCTTGCATTGCTCAATGTTAAACATTTAATTATAACATTATATATATATTTCATATTTTTAAATTTGTTTAACGATCTACGCTACTCGAACGTCGATTAGTAGTTGTCTAAATCTCGGTTGTCTTTACTTTTACACTATGAACGAGAGTTGAACTTTATTTGAAATGTCACAATTTGAGTAATATTGCAATTGTCGAACACTTGTAAATATCTATAAACATGTCTCCTTCACTGTTCCTTAACTATTTAAGACGATTAAAACCAAATACAGCGTATTTAAAACATTAAAAATGCGTTTCCTCGTGAACCACAGCTTTAGCTCTTCGAGCATGCACAGCGGGCCATACCAAGTACTCTGCTTTTTTGAAACGGCTCATTTTTTTGCGAAGTGTACATTCAGAAAAATGTTCATAAAATAGGTTGAGATACTTCTTATATTCATCCAGCCATCTTTTAATTCCTGATTAAACTTCTATGGAATCAATCGATTAGCATCAGACCAATCAAACTCATAGACCGATGTTCTGATTAATAGTTAGATGAATTTACTAGAACATAGATTAACCCTAAAAGCATATACAACTTAACATTTTATTGTGCTACCGAGGTTTATGCATACTGTAATGCAAAGAAATAAATTTCTGTGTTAAAAATGTAATTCCTATTGTTCAAAATACTGTATAATTTCATCACAATATTTATCACGCGATCAAAGTAAAACATTTATATAATTATCATTAAATAAAATAATAAATAACTATTATTTTAAAGTAGCTTTTAAAAATAAGGAAATCGAATATTTCTGAAAAATCATTAAATATATTAATCTATTAAATAAGTAATACATTGAAGTAGCTTTGAAATATAGGGAAATCAAAATCATTGTAAAAAAAAAAGTTCTTCACATCTTCATTTATATGCGGTTCATGTGAAATCCAGAAGTAAATTTATAGAATTTTTTAGAAGTAAATGTCAGCATATCTAATCAGAAAAATATACTTGGTTAAAGGGAAGAATATGCAAAGATATGATTACCTGAGAAATGAACTTCAGAAACAGTAAATAAAACAATTTCGATGTTATATTCAGTTAAAATGTTCCAACATGGACACATTAATTTTTTTGAAGAAAAATTATAACTTTACCGGAAATCACACCCCGGACCCCCGACTCTGTTCTAGACACGGTACAAACACTAACATTTCTTTCCACTTGCACAATTTTCTTACGTCCGAAGGCAGATTGCTAGAGCTATTAATAAAGCCATCAGACGACTTCTACTCGAAGTATTTTAACGAGAATTTTACATTACTTTTAAGCGGTAAAGCCTAATATTGTGATTTTATATTTAGTTTGACATGTTTCAACCTGGACAAATTAATTTTTTTGAAAAGAAAAATTATCGTCTGAACCGGGGATCGAATCCCCGACCTTCGGAGTCTGTACGTCGGCGTGCGGCCCACTATACACAATTCGAGGCAGTGCAAATGCTAATATTTCTTTTCACTTATACAATTCTCTGACGTCTGAAGGCAGATAACTTGTATAGCTGGCAGAGATAGAGAGAGATGGAGAAAAAAGGGTAGATTGTTGACAGCTTTACTCCAGATACAAAAGAAAGAACCCAACCTGTTGTCAGTTTTCCTCTTCCCCCTTTCCCTATTAACATCTGGTGAAGAAATACCGTCAATACTGGTGCGATGAGAGGGGCGAGTACAATTGTCTCATTCTACAAATTTTTCGTAAAGTTAAACCAGAGAGACTATATATATCGGTAAATGGAAGAAACGTTAGCGTTTGTACCGTGTCACGAATGGTGTATCATAAGCCGCCCGGCGACGTACAGAATTGGAGATCGAGGTTCGATTCCCAGTTCATACGACAATTTTTCTTTTAAAAAAATGCATTTGTCCAGGTTGGAACATGTTAAACCAAATACAGGGCGTCTCTAAAGCCATTATCCATTTCAATTAATGAATGCAGCGATTAAAAAGTCAGTGTTGTTATAAAGTTTTATACATATTCTACAGCCTTTATACATGACCGTATCTAGGTCAAAACACATACTCAATCTTTCAGTAGTGGAACGAAATGTAGACCTTAACATTTGAACCGTAATAAGGCCTGCTACTTCTCTGATGCGATTCCGTAAATCAGACAGACCATTCACTTTGGTAGTGTACACTTTGGACTTGATGTATCCCCAGCAAAAAGTGTAAGGGGTCAGGTCCGGTTAACGGGAAGACCATAGCTGAGGTGACCCTCTATCTATCCATCTCCCTGGAAAGGTTCTGTTCGGGTAATCACAATGTGTGCTTAATGTGGAGGCCAACTTACTGATACACAAATATATCCAGTATAGCATCATCTTGAAGCTGCGGTTCCAGGAACAGTACTAACAATCGAGGTACATGTTCCCTTTTATTGACTTCTCAGCAAAGAAAAATGGGTAATACATTTTGATTTTGTCATACCCAATCAAACATTAACCATCGATGTATCTCATTCCCATTCCGATGCCTCATGTGGTTCTTCATATTCTGCTGTTTTGCACTTTCTCACATCCATGAAAAGAGCTTCGTCGGAGAATAAAATATTTCCATTAAATTCTCGTTCTCTACAGCCTCCAGGAGCTCATAACACATTCCCCGAAGACGGGTGAAATCCTCGCCCTTCAAGATGGTAAAGAACTTGGATGTGATAAGGACTTTTTGTAGAGTGAAACGTAGAATTTTCCACACTGTGTTGTGAGGGACATTCAACTCCCTCTAAAGGGTTGAGTTGATGCCTTCGGACTCCTATCACAGGTAATTTGAACCTGTTGCTCTGTTACTGCCGACACGTATGGTCGTCCATGACGTGCCTCTTCACTAGAGTCCGGATTGTTATGTAATATTAATCTGTGGCCATGTCAAAAGAATGCCAGAACAAAGATTGCCTAAAATTGTTATGGAATGGATCCCAATGGAAAAGAGGAAGAGAGCAAGACCGAAGAAAACTTGAATAGAAGGGGTATAAGCGGTTATGAATATCAGAGGATTGGAGGAAGATCAATGGATGGGCAGAGAGGAATGGTGTTTGGTTTCCGGAAGACGGCGGCAGCTGCCATGATACCGGACGATGATGATAATTAATCTCCAAATATGTAGGCTACATAAATATGTAGTAAAAATAGTGAAAATATGTAATATTACATTTTTATTATAAAGAATCAACATTTATGTATTAATAAAATACTATGTCATTTATTTGTCCAAGCTTTGTTTTGTTATGATGATATATTTTTCTCTTAAAATTCACTAATTTTATAAGAATTTGAGGTTAATATACAGGGTGTCTGAAAAGTCTCTAACCGTTTCTGGGAAGGAGCAGTTTAATTCAAAACAAATGTTTGTACTATCAAAGAAGACACAGTAATTGGACGAAATCACTATAGTTCGACATGACTGTCCTCTATATCGAAGCAGAATTGCTATCTCTCCTCAGCGCACCTAAACGCACGCCGCAACATTGCTGGGGCAATTTTACGCACCGATGCCGAGATGCGTTCACGCAGATGTTGCAAATCCCTAATATTGACCTTGTAAACCTGACTCTTGATGTAACCCCATGCAAAGAAGTCCAAGGGCGTTAGATCAGGCGAGCGTGCTGTCCAGATCCGTGGTGAGCCTCGTCCTATCCAACGTCTGGTTGAGGTAAT
Source organism: Diploptera punctata (assembly GCA_030220185.1). Lineage (NCBI taxonomy): Eukaryota > Metazoa > Arthropoda > Insecta > Blattodea > Blaberidae > Diploptera > Diploptera punctata. The sequence goes on from JASPKZ010000467.1 coordinate 1,348,678, forward strand.
CACGCACAATGTGCGCAAAGTGTGGTGGGGCGCCGTCTTGTTGGAACACAGCCGAATCCAGAATGTTGTCGGCAAACAATTGGGGCTCCAGGAATAGCTCAAGCATATCCGGGTACGATGTTGAATTGACTGATGCTTCAGCAAAAAAATAATGGACCGTAAATGCACTCTTGGATGAGGCCCAATCATACGTTTACCTTTGTAGTGTTACGTTCCAATTCCATTGCGATGTTTGGTTGTTCATCAGCCTGTTGTGGCGACTGACGAGGCCACAAGTATGAAAGATAGCCTCATCACTGAATAGGACGTGTGCCAATAAATCTTCGTTGTTTACTGCCTCAATTAACTCGTGGCACATGGCCATGCGTGCCGCATAGTCTTCAGGTTCAAGATGATGGAGCACCTGGATGTGGTAAGCCCTTTTTCTTCAGTACGAAGTGCAAGATTTGTCACACAGTGGATTTTGGGATGTCGTGTTCCCGACTGAGACGACGTACCGACGCTTTTGGACTCTGCTCGATCGCCTGTCGTATGGTCTGCAGAGTGTCCTGTGATGTCAATGGCCGTCCAAAACGTTTCTCGTCACAAATATTCCCAGGTCTCTTGAACTTGTTCACCAAACCTCTTATGGTTGTTCACGTTGGGGCTTCTGTTCGGTGCAGTCGGCGAAACCGTTCTTGTACTTCAGCGAAGGGCAGTCCATTGAGTCTCCAACTTACGACATCTATTCATTGTTGCATTGTTGTACGGTCAACATGTTTGAGATTACCTACAATAGAGAGTAAAAAGTTAGTGTTTTCACAGAAATGGTTAGGGACTTTTCGGACAGCCTGCATTTATATTACCCGTTTAAGCAGTAAGCGCAGTTGTTGAACGGGGGACACTGCAGTCGTGTTTATGCAGGAATAGAACACGTGACACTGCCTTATATGAAGTCACGTGTAACAACAAACAGAGCTTCGTTATTCTTCCGCCTGCAGATATATTTTGAATGACTAATACTAGCAAATTAATAAAAATCCATAAGCATCTTCGTGTAAAAGGGTATAATGAATGTAATTTAGACATAGGTCCTTATCCTAAAGTAGATATCCATTCATAGTAATTCTGCCCGAGGGCAGGTCTTTCACTGCATTCATTGCATTTTCATGCTATGCTTTGCAGCTTTACTAGGGAATTGTAGGTGTGGTAGCTTCCCACACCGGTGCAGGATGTTGATAAGGATGATTATGATGATGATGGCCACATGATTTCGGGGACCGTTTGAGCCGTAAAGTTTTCCTGACATTTGTCTTACAGGTGAGGAAAACCCCCGACAAAAACCTCACCCAGAAAAACTGTCCCGACCGGGGATCGAACCCGGGCCCTCTGCGTGACAAGGCACCACGCTACCTCGAGACCACAGCGGTGGATAAATTAAATACCGGTATATATATATATATATATATGCCATAATATTACTAAAAAAACTACATAGGTACAACAGAGCGGACTATATAATCTCGCAGTTATTTTCACATAAATGTAATTATTCTTTAAATGTTTAAATTATTTACGTGCCACTTAAAATACAGCAATTACAGTTTTCTTGCACTTCAACAATGATTTGTTGCTTAGTGAACTACAATGTGCATAGCCTATATTTTACCATTAAAAGTATCATTGATAGTTACTGTCCTCCGACAAGTTTAGCGCTGGGAAGTAGGGTATTCTTGCCATTCGGTTTACTACGCTTGCAGGTAGTTTCTTTTGTTCCTACAGCCGAGTCGAATGGAATTATTATTCATTCACAAGTGTACAGTTTTCAGTTTTGAATAGGTCTAAAGGTACGTACACATATGCGCGCCACGAACACGAACAGCGCGCACGCGGCGCATGCGCGGTGCGTGTTATGTTCATCGAAATGATTAATTTCAACGAACCTCCTGCGATCCATAGGAAACCCACAAACCTTCCGTAGACATTTTGCAGAGCAGGTGTAACCAACCATGTCTATTCCCTTTCCGTTCCCCCGCTTGTCCTGCATTCTTTCCTAAAAATAGGGACTTTTTTTTTTAAATGCCGCGGGACAAATTGTTAAAAATCAGGACTGTCCCGCCAAAATCGGGATGTCTGGTCACGCTTATTACTTATAACTTTATTTATACTTTTTTCAAATATTATAGCATTAAAGGAATTTTTAAAAAATATATATGATTTGTATATATATGTTTAAAATTATTAAGAATCTATCTCACCATAACATGGCCTTAATTTTTAATAAAGATGTATATGATTATTATACTAGAGGTTGTACTTTATTGCACAAAGATACTAGTTTCTAAAAAAAAAGGTATAAAAGGGATTCGTTGTGCATTAATCAACCATTACAATAACTTACCTATTGAATATCAACATTTCACGAATGTTAAACATTTTTCTAATTGTATTAAAACTATTTTTTTCTCATTGCTTTCTTAGTTAATTTTATTATTATTAATATTATCCTGTTTAAATATTGTATTTATATGTGTATATATATATATATATATATATATATATTGTGCATCTATAGTAGTTTGTATTACTTAAACTTATGCCTGAATTTGTTTTCTTGTTTTTATTGTTAATTGTTTTATGGCCATTATTTTTTGTATATTGCCCCTTAACATGAGCAATCTTGCTCTTTGGAGTCTTTGAAGAAATAAATAAATAATTAGTAATAAATGTGTTTATATATTGTATTGTTTTGTGATATTTCATACATAATATTATGAAATGAACGTCTTAAATAAATAATGTTTTCTAAATAATTCTAATTTATTCATACAATTACAGTACACACGAAAAAAAAACACATAACATTGAAAAAAAAAAAACAGGCATCTCCTTTAAATGATTTTTTAAAATGATCCTTATGTTGAGGATCCCACAATAATTGCTTGCTTCTATAAATATCAATAAGTTTTAACATTTAATACACAAGTGATCTTCTTGGTGATAAAATATTAAAATATATATACAGTCAATATGCCCATTTCACCAATTAATGTTTTAAAATGGTCAACAAGTTTCCACAGCCAAGCTGTCATTCTCAAGACCAGATATTGACTGAAGACAAAATTGATAATAATTTTTTTTTATTATCAATTTTGTCTTCAGTCAATATCTGGTCTTGAGAATGACAGCTTGGCTGTGGAAACTTGTTGACCATTTTAAAACATTAATTGGTGAAATGGGCATATTGACTGTATATATATTTTAAGTTTTAACATGTTTTCATCTGACCACTCCATACTCAAATAATAGGTGCGCACCGAAAACAACGAACCTCTCAGGTACCCGTCCAAATCTAAACAGCGAACCATCAAAGTGTTCGTGGAAAAAAACCGACAATGAGTGGATCGTGGTGCGGGACGTACCTTAAAGCATACTGGTTTCGTAAATAGGGGGGATGTTTTCAATATGATTGTATTTCCTTCCTGACTGGTGTTGTCATCCAGTGTCCATGTCCATCCCCACACCACATTCCTTTGAGCGCTAAACTCGTCGTCGGATGACAGTACCCACGACCGATTTCTCTCTATTCCAGTCGAAGCCATTTTAAACTGTATTCACTGACATCAATCACAGCAATATAGGCCAACTAAGTTAAAACTTAAAAAAAAAAAAAACTGAAAATGGTCGGACGAAATCAGAATATTCCACACTTAATTTCGTGCACCATATCTGTGATCTATCCTGATATTCCTCACTCCACCCTGGAATATCAGAATAGTGGAAAATACTGTTTTATATTCTTCAAGTGTATTCGATTTTAAAAGTTATCTTTAACAACAACATGATGTAATGGAGCTTCCTGTTTGGATTATCCTAGTATAATTAGACATAGTAGAAACTATTCAAACTCTCACTTACTCCTCATGGTGATGAGGAGGAGGAGGAGGAGACTTTTTTTAACATTTGAATCCATTTTGAAATATATAAAAAACTGAGGCCGTTTTCCAAGAATACTAAAAACCTTAATGGAGGTTTGCATTTTGTTTAATTGTGGGATTTTCCATGTATTTTTTCCCCTAGAAAACTATAAAGTGTTTGCATTGTGTTTCAATATTAGGTAGTTTTTGTCAGCAGGATTGACCAGTGATATGGCTTTGATCATACGAGCCTCCAAACAAAGTTGAGAACAAATCATACAGAAATTTTACCTGTTTACTAGCACTGTTCACAAAAATTTTGTGAACTTACATATGAAGACCATTTTATGTAAAAATATGTAATATTCTAATAAAATAACATGTAGTAAGGAGTAAAATGTGTACATGTATGTGAATCGTCAACATTTTCGGTTATTACGAAAGAACATATCAAGGAAAAAATATGTAATTACATACGAAACCGGACTCTACTCATCACATACAGCCGGTACGCTTAATTTTCTTTACAAGTAAACGAATATATGCCCTTATTGGGGCTGGTTTACGGAATTTATGGGTAAATTCCGCTCTGGTGTCTTACTATGACAATTCGCGTACCCATGCACAAACAATGACAACCCGTTCTTCCGTGCTAAACATCTTCCTCTACAGTAGGAAAAAAAATGCGTTTTCATGGAAACATCAAAATATTAAGCTTTACCAATTAAAATTAATGTACTATTATTCTTAAAAATACTTCGAATAGAAGTCGTCTGATGGCGTTGTTAATAACTCTAGCTATCTGTCTTCAGACGCAAGAGAATTGTCTAAGTGGAAAGAAATGTTAGCGTTTATGCCAAGCCGTATCATTCAGCAACCAAACTCTAAACGAAATAGAAAGGAGAATCACACAAGCATGGAAAAAAATCTGGGCTCTAAAGTTTATATTATTAGAAAAAGACATCAGCCTAAAAATAAAAAAAACAGTCATGGACATTCATGCACTACCCGTATTAACTTACGACTCGCAGACATGGTCATTAACAAGAAAAGGAACATCTATGCTAGAGATTTGCCAAAGAAAAATGGAGCGGAAACTATTAAATATCACAGGAAGGGACCGTTTCAGGAACGAGGACATCCTCAAGTTAACGAGGCTAAAAGACGTAGCAACATCAGCAATGAGGTTGCTCCGAATGGATCCTAAAAAGTTGACTTATACAGTGACTATGTGGGAACCCAGACTAGAGAAAATGAAAGTGGGAAGACAAAAAAGGCGTTGGAGTGAAGTGTTTAGGTGTCATATAGGAACACTGTGGACTAGAATAGCACAAGGCAGGCAAGATGGAAGCAATCCATAAAAAAGTTAAGTGATAGTCCCAAGGGATTGGCTAACCCGAGGATATAACGTAAGCCACCCTGCAGTCGCAGGAGGCCCCTGCCCGAAGCGGGCCGCATGCCGACGTACAGAGTTGGAGGTCCGGGATTCGATTCCCGGTTTAGACAATAACTTTTCTTTTAAAAAAATAATAAAACAATTTGGTGAAGGTATTCACGTATACATTCCAGGGATAAGATGACAAATATTTTGGTTTTAGAGCTTATTCATCATCAGAGTCAAGCAGTGAGAGTGACAGCTGAATAAAATTGATTATAAATGCAGTTCATAAAGAAAAGCACATCAAAACAAAATATTAGATTAATAATTAAAAATAACTATAGTGATATATAATTTCATCGTGCTCTATGTTTCAATTATAAGAAAAAAACTGAAAACAAACACAAAGTTAGCCAATTAAATGATGTTAATCCATCTGGCGAATTCATGACATCAGATTTTTTTTTTTCCCCAGATGAATTTACAAACATGTCAATGTTTTAAAGATTGTCACTCCTGCCATCATTCAAAACATACTGAAACAGTTTTAAATTTTATACTTCTTTCATTCATGTGTAAATTAGATTTATGATCCATCCATAGTAATTCTGCCCGAAGGCATGCTATGCTTTGCAGTTTTATTAGGGAATTATAGTTGCTTTCCACACCGATGAAGGATGGTGATGATTATGATAAGGATGATTATGGCCGGATGATTTTCGGGGACCGTTGGGCCCTAAGCTTCGTGACATTTGTCTTACAGGTGAGGAAAAACCCCAAAAAGACCTCATCCAGGAGCCTGTCCCGACCGGGAATCGAACCCGTGACAAGGCAGCACACTACCTCGAGACCACAGCGGTGGACTAGATTTATGATGAACAGGTATATTTCAAAGTAAGGATTAAAAAAGAGAGAGAGAGAAAAAAAAATGTACATTGAAAAGTTTAGATATACATTAATATCCATCCATAGTAATTCTGCCCAAAGGTAGGTCCTTCACTGCAATCATAGCATTTTCATGCTATGCTTGCAGCTTTACTAGGCAATTGTGTAGGTGTAGTAGCTTCCCGTTGCTTTCCACACCGGTGAAGGATGATAATGATAAAGATGATGGCCATATGATTTCGGGGACCGTTTGGGCCTTAAAGTTTTCCTGACATTTGTCTTAAAGGCGAGGAAAAACCCCGATAAAAACCTCACCCAGAAAAACTGCCCCGACCAGGGATCGAACCGGGGCCCGCTGCGTGACAAGGCAGCACGCTACCTCGAGACCACAGCGGTGGGCTACATTAATATAACTAAACTAAATTGTATGACAGACCTAGAAGTAACTTTGCTGCTGTGCTCACAACCATAGCTACGAGGGTCACTCAGAAAGTTTCCGGGTACAGGCAAAATTCTAGAGATAATATAAAACTTACCATTACATCTTCTCAAAGTACTCTCCCTGAGCATCTATGCATCCTCCTGAACAACAACTGGAAGCATTGGCGCCAGTCACTTTCATCCAGTGCACAGAGCTCCCATTAGTATGCTGCAACCGCATCTTCGGGTGTTCAAAACTGCTTCCCACGCAATCCAGCCTTCACTGTAAGGAACAAAAAGAAGTCTCACGGTGCCAGTTCTGGACTGTAAGGAGGATGGGTCAACAGCTGCACAGGAGTCTCCCTCAGAAAATCATTTGTCAGATGGGCAGTGTGGGCAGAGGCATTGTTGTGGTCAACAGGATGCCCCTCAGTTCAGCTCATGGGCGCTTTTCTCGCAATTTTTGGAATATCTGTGGGAAGGCAACTGTGCAGTCACTGTTCTTTGATGTTCAAATGGAATTGTTGTCACATTTACCACCTGTAGCAAAGAAAGTAAGCACCATTTTCTTCACAACACTTTTTGCTCTCTTCACTTTGACTTGTCTATCATCATCAGGAAAGACCCATACCGACGACTGACGCTTTTTATCTGGATCATATTGGTAAATCCAGGTCTCGTCATCTGTAATGATTTCAGAAATGCGGCGAGAGTTCTCATTGTTGATTCTCCGAAGCATTTCACATCATTCCACTCGAGTGATCTATTGACCTTCAGTGAGTCTATGTGGCACCCAACGAGATGACACCTTGCTGACCCTAAGATAGATGTGCAGAATTTTTGCAATACGCCCCGATCCAATCCTCAGGGATGCCTGAATATCTTTATAAGTCATACGGGCGTATTCTCGCACCATCTTCTCCATAGATTCGATGTTTTCAGGTCACTGCCATCGACTGGCCTCCCACTCCTCTCTTCATCTTCAAGAGAGGCTCTATCCATCTTAAACTCCGCAAACCAATTGAAAACTCTGGCACTGGAAGGGGTAAGGTCCCTGAAGCCTGTGTAAGCCTTTCAAGCGATTGCGCCTGGTTTAAGCTACTTTTAAAATCATAGAAAATCATTATTCGAAAATGTTCTCGCTGTGGTTACATGTTGCAGTCTGATAGTACCTGTCACCCCCTACCATTTGACCCACAACTGAGGAGTGCGAGCGGGCGGAAACTATGTCAGCTGACTAACAAAGAACCTCCCAACACGCTGCTGGCACTGTTATCTTTCTATCGTAAACGGTTCAGTCAGGCCCGGGAACTTTCTGAGTGACCCTCATATATATATATAAATTACAATAGTCAGACAATCATCCTTTCAGTACAGGAGTGACATTTCGGCGTCACAACCATTATAGTTGGTTTTCTCAACCTGGAGCTACTTATTGTAGCTACCCAAATTTCACATGGTGCTGATTAGCAACTGGTCTCAAACACTGCCCAAAATTCCTTGAGAAAATGTCATCCTTCATGGGAATTTAAACCAGTACATGTCCTGTAGCTCTGTACTAAGGCAGATTGCCTTGCATGTTCGTCCATGGTACAAGACAATTGTCATACTGAAATATTTTTATGTCACCAAACTGAATTAAGAAAATAATTCTCAGTTAACCACATACAAAGGAAGTAAAGTACCTAGTTTGCTACATTTTCTGTCTAACCATTCAATCATATATATGGGTGATTCAGAATTTCAATTATATTCTTCTGGAAGATGCAGAAGACACTTAGCAGATAAATTTGATGCTACAATGATGATAAGATCATATGAAATCTACTACTTCACCTAGGTCAATTAGTCTTTGTGGACTAGCGGTTACCATGCTTGGCTATGAGGTTTCCAGATCAATCCTGGCTAGAATCAATGGATTTTTCAGGGCACAGGAATCCTGAGAATGGGTTCCTTTAGAACCAAACTAAAATTGTGGTTCCCATGTCCTACATATACAGCACATAAAAGAACCTGAAACCTGTAGAAAGAGGCGAGATCAACATTTGTTGGCCATTTTATGCCTAGTTTTGAATTGTGGCACGAATGATCTTAGCTGGTAAAAGCATTGCTAAATAAAATATTAACTGATGAGGTCAATTCACCAAGTAGACTCTCACTTCATCCATTCCAATTTCTTCAAATGTTTAGACAACATTTTGTTGGATTGCAAGTAAGAATTATGTACACATCTTAGAGCCTAAATCAAATTAACAGTCTTTATAATATTACTATTAAATCCATCTTTATATATGTTAGTGCAATCATACTTGCTCAAGAACATTCACTGGCATACTCCGCTGGTACTTTCTTCAGGAAAGTCAAGTACCTGGGATGCACATCAGATTGTAATCTAAAGATACATGACTTCAGACATCACCCTTTGCCAACATGGGATGTGTACTGTGAAATAGGAGATTTGAAATCTTGATTTTATCATCCTTGTAGCATCAAAAGACACAGATCTAGACATAAGTTCTTCGTCAATAATCAGCTCTTTAATCCCCAGAAGTGTGTAATAGGAATTCCAAATCCCTCTGTACATTGGTTTCAAATTAGAAAAGAATCCTTTAACAGAAAATTAATGAAATGGAAATTCTTAAGCAAGTCTGTTGCTATTGTTCTCTCTCTCTTCTTCTCTATAGCAGAATACAATAGTGCAACACTGTAAGCTCCTGGTTGTAGAACACTGAAATTTGTGAAAGGAAAAAAAACACTGTGAACATTTAAAACAGATAGATTTGTTACTAAAAAAAATTAATACAGAATAAAGTAATTTTGAGTGAAATTTAAGCACTAGGCCTACATAATTTCTTTAGCAAATTCTGAAGGAATGTAGCTATTGAGGTTGTTCTCATGAAAAGATTTTTGAAAAATTTTTGCATATCATCTATCCTACTTATAGCTCTCAGCATGAACGAAGGAGTATCTGGCACATCATGGAAGTACACATTCCACCTCCTTTAACTTACAATAGTTGCAGGTGATTGGCTTTCTAAAAGCATTATGATATAGATGCATAGAACTCACATAAACATGACCACCTTCAATTGTGCATTTTACGATAGTAAACACCGAAAATCACCATGGCAAAAATTTATATGTACATTGAGGTTGTTATATATATGTGTGTGTGTGTGTAAGATGACATTCCAGTATCAACCTAAAAGACACAGATGAGGAAAACTTAAACAATGCTGGAGTTGGAGAAATCAAGAACATCTTCCGATCCGATTGAGGGTCTTTCCACTTTTCAGCGGTTGCCCTTTTACCAGCCGGCTGCTGGCCCTTCACATCCACAAGTGTCAATCACAGAGGTAGATGATCAACAGCCAGTGTAGGGGTGACATGTGGTTAGCATGTCGAGTCCCCCAGCCGTTATAGCTGGTTCCTCAACCTGCAGCCGCTACTTATTGTAGCTACCCAATTGCCTCACGATGCTGGGTGGGCACCGGTCCCATACTGGCCGAAATACCATGAGAAAATTTCTTCCCCCATGGAGACTCGAACCAGCGCAAGTCCCGTAGCTCTGCACCAAGGCTTCATACCTTAACCGCTCGCTACGGTGCGGGACATCAAGAACATCTTGAGAATGGAAAAGGCTCAACTGAGCCTAACCTAGAATGTTCATGATGATATATATATATATATATATATATGCACACAAAAACACATACATATCTATCTGTTTTTGCTCTAGAGGCTGAAATGTTTTTTCTTCAGAACCAAACTGGGCATATAGAAATTAATTAAAAAAAGTAAAGATAACTATTAGAAGTGGGGAGCAAAAATTAAAAAAAATCAGTCTAGTGGGTGCCATGTTTGTCTTCTTGCAACATGTCTGGATATATATGATTTCATTAACAAAAGAAAGTTAAGTTCCTTAAACAATAAATCAGATCCTAAATTTGACTTACTGAGGAATTTGCTTTGTATACTTCATGAAGGACTTTTAATTTTTTTTAAACATCTTGTAGATTATTTCTTTCTGTTTAATTTTTAGCAATATGTTTGTTACAGACAATCTAATATGTTCATAAATAGTGTAAGCAGCGATCATCGAGCAGCACTGGGTTTCCAGCGAGTACGCGTGACCGCTCGATAGATGGCAGGCTGGAGCCCAGGAGTGCAGGAAGCTGCCCACCAGGTGGCAGCAGAAGGCGGGAGAGAGAAGGTTGGCAACACGGCCGGAAGGCAGGGGGAAGCGGAAGAAGCCATCGAGGGGCATTCTTGGTGTGCGTGCTGTAGAAGATAGACGTGACTGTGTGTGTTGCGATTACCACGTGTTTCTATTAGTGCCCATACTTCGTTACTTCTTCGTTTTACATATCAGAAGTGGGATAAACCCTAGTTTTGTGGTTTTAGTGGTAGTTTTTGTGATCGCAGATTTACCATTTATAGTTATTGGAAAATTAAAAATGGCCAGCATGTACAGGGAAGATTCCATGCTGGACTATGATATGGAGGTGGAGGATGATCGTTCACGTGACGATCTGACTCCACTTTCCGGGTCCAGCGTGGATGGCGATCTAGGACATGACCTGGCCGTCGACACTAGGGAAGATAATGAGATGCCGGCGGGCACCCATGCGGCAGGCGGCCACGTGGGCGACGATCGATCCCTAGCGGTCGATAATGGTGGGCCATCGGGAAACCCCGGGCAGGTGTGTGAGGCGGCTCGAGGGGACCCAATGCAACTGGCGTTGGCCCAACTGCTTAGCCAGGGAGACTTGGCTAAGGCGATCACGTCGGCGGTGGAGGAGCAGGCGGCTCGCATCTTCCGAGGCGTGGAGGAGAAGTTGCGCCACGCGGGTGTCTCCCCTAAAACTGGAGGCGCCAGTGGGGCAAATTTTAAGACGCCCAAGGGGCGCCCTCGTACACATCATGGTGGGTGTTGTGGTGGGGAGTGCGCCTCTAGCGCGAGCGTGGCCAGCAGCGCGAGGGCGGCCCGAGCGGGTGGGGAGATTGTGGACCAGTTCGATCCCGACGATCGGGATTGTAACATCGATCGCTGGCTCCACAAGATCGACCAGCTGGGCCGTATCCATGGTTGGTCCGAGTACGAGAGGTCGTGTTACATGCAGGCGAAACTACGCGGGGCGGCGAAGACGTGGTTTAACCGCCTCGACGACTATGACCTCTCGTGGGGAGAGTGGAAGAAGGCCCTGCGTCGCGCCTTTCCACGGCGGCATGATTTTGCGGAGTCATTGGAGGAGCTGGTAGCAAGGCGTAAGCTGCCAAGCGAGTCCATGACGAAATATTATCATGCCAAGCTGGCATTGTGTGAAAGGTGCGGGTTTATGGGAGAGAAGGCCATCTCCTGTATAATCAAGGGCCTCCCGCTCGACCTACAGGCGAATGCTCGGGCCTTCAAGTGTACGACTCCCGGTGACCTGTACTCGGGATTTCTGGGTGGGTTGGATCGCTATCAGGCGAGTGGCCAACCCCACCCACCAATCTCACGAGGGAGAGAACCGGAGAGGGTTCCTGGAGAGGGAAGAAAGCGCGCTCGTGTGGACAGCAGGCAACAGGCACATGGCGCAGTGAAGCGTCGGGTCCGGTGCTTTAACTGCCAGGAGTGGGGGACCCATATGAGCCGGGACTGTCCAAAGGCGAGGCAAGATCGGTGCCAACGATGTGGCAAGAGCGGCCACTCGAGATCGATCTGCCCAACGCGAGCCGCAGGAGAATCTCAGGACCACACTGCTATGGTAAGGCTTGTAGATAGTAACAGTAGTAATGTCTATAAGAAGGCCGCATGGACCAAGGATGAGAAGCGCATCACAATCTATATAGATACAGGTAGTGAGTATAACATTGCCACAGTGCAGTGTGCCCAGCAGGCGGCTGAGGGAGGGATGCGTCCAACATCAGTGGTCTTGAGGGGTTTTGGTGGCGGTACAATTCTTGGTACAGGTGAGGTCACTTTGAATATTAGAGTGGATGCGATTCAGCTCCAAATTGACGCCATTGTGGTCACTAGTGGTCTGTCAGACGTGGACTTACTTCTGGGACAGCCAGCACTGCAGGGTGACGTGGTATTGGTTGTGTCTGGAGGAACAGCCACCTTGTCGCGGGCAGAACCTAGTGTTCTCACCAGTGAGTTAGATGTGGAAGCCATGGTGAATGGCTCCGACCGGTACCAGGTAAGAGCATGTTCAGATGTTTTGTTAGCTCCAGGTTCAACCACCATGGTTAATGTCAGGGTAGTAGGCGCAGACCCTGGCACAGAGGTTTTTGTGGGGAGCCGGAGTCATGAGGAAAGGGGTACCTGGATTGCAGTGCCGAACGTGGTAATACCATCACATGGAGAACAACAGGTGGAGGTATGTAATCTGGGTCCGAAGCCCCTGCTCTGGAAGGCAGATCGTGTGTTGGCGAGAGCTCATCAGTGTGATACTCGTCACACGTCACAGGTAAATCGGGTGTTGGCAGATAACCAGCGGGGTGTTGAAATGGATTTCTCCAAAATTGATATAGGCGATATCAATGAGGGTGAGAGAATACAGCTGGTTAACCTGCTACAAAGGAAGGCGATCTGCTTCTCGACTGGCGACAATGATCTTGGGCTAACTCATCTAGGCGAGATGAAGATTCAGGTAACCTCGGACAAGCCAGTGTACCATCGTCCGTACCGGCTTTCTTTTGCAGAAAGGGAGAAGGTACGCGAAAAGGTGCAAGGGCTGTTAGCGAGTGGGGTTATTCGTGAATCCGAGTCTGAGTATGCGAGCCCCATACTCCTAATACCAAAGAAAAATGGAGACATTCGAATGTGCTGTGACTTCAGGGCACTTAACCGGGTAACGATTAAGGATAGGTATCCGATGCCTCTAGTGAGCGATCAGCTGGATAAGCTGGCAGGGAGGTGTTACTTCACAACCCTAGATCTGGCGCAGGGTTATCACCAAGTCCCAATGCACCCAGACTCAATCCAAAAGACAGCTTTTGTTACTCCTGATGGCCACTATGAATATCTGAGGGTCCCGTTTGGGTTGGCGAATGCCCCAGCAGTGTTTCAGCGAGTGATAAACAAAATGCTGAGTGGACTGGGTACGGATACTGTACTTGCCTACATGGATGATCTTTTGATTCCATCCACGGCGGTGGAACCTGGTCTGGTCCTTCTGGAGAGAGTGCTGGAGATGGTGGCTGAGGCAGGACTGAAGCTGAACTTATCAAAGTGCTCCTTCCTGAAGGACCGATTGGAGTACCTGGGTCATGAGATCAGTGCAGTAGGGGGGTGAGTCCAGGAAGGAGGAAGGCGCAGGCGGTGAGTGAGTTCCCAGTCCCCGAGAATGTACATGGCGTAAGGCAGTTTCTGGGATTGGTGAGTTATTTTCGTAAGTTTATTCGAAATTTTGCAGTCTTAGCCAGACCACTGACTGACCTCACTCGGAAGGATGTCCCATGGTGTTGGGGACCTAACCAGGTAGAAGCCTTTCAGACATTGAAATTGTCTTTGGTGGAGAGGCCAGTCTTGGCCCTGTATGATAGTGCAGCCGAAACTGAAGTGCACACGGATGCCTGTAAACTGGGGCTTGGTGGAATGTTACTGCAGAGGCAGAAGGATGACAGTCTTAAACCTGTGTTGTATTTCAGCCGAGCTACTAGTCCAGCAGAGCAGGTCTACCACAGTTATGAACTGGAGACACTGGCGTTGGTGGAAACGGTCAAACGTTTCCGGGTTTACCTGGTAGGTATTCACTTTAGGGCGGTCACTGATTGTTCTGCAGTACGTGCGACCATGCTGAAGAGGGACCTGGTGCCACGAGTGGCCCGGTGGTGGATGGCTTTGCAGGAATACGACATGGAGTTGGAGTATCGTCCTGGAGCCAAAATGCAGCATGTAGACGCATTGAGCAGGAACCCGGTGAATGTGAATCTGGTAAGCTTGTCTCATGATGATTGGTTTTTGACTGTGCAGTTGCAGGATGACAAGGCGCAGGCGATAGTCACAGCATTGGCTGAGAATACAGCAGACAAGGGCCTCAAGGCGGATTATGTGATGCAAGATGGCAGATTGTATCGAAAGACCCAGGTGGGGAAGAGGCTATACGTGCCAGCAATGACAAGGTTTAACCTATTGCGTAAGCATCACGATGAGGCTGGTCATCCAGGATATGAGAGGTGCCTGAAGTTCCTCAAGGAGACTTACTGGTTTCCGAGGATGGGACGTTTCGTGCGTAAGTACGTAGATGCATGTCTCAGGTGTGCGTTCAGCAAGGGTGACTATGGGCGGCGGGAAGGCGTCCTGCATCCCATTAGGAAACCCTCTGTGCCCTTGGACATGGTGCATGTGGATCACCTTGGCCCTTTTGCAAGGAGTGCAAAGGGTCACAGCTATGTGCTGATGGCGGTGGATTCCTTCACTAAGTTCACTTGGGCGAAGGCTACCCGGACTCTACGTTCGGCAGAAGCCATTGAGAAATTGAGAGAGATATTTGGCGAGTTTGGATATCCAAGGAGACTGATCTCCGATCGGGGACTGGCGTTTACCAGCAAGGCGTTTGCTGAGTTTCTGGCGGAACGAGGTGTGCGGCATGTCCTCAATGCTATAGCAACACCTCGGGCGAATGGTCAGGTGGAAAGGCAGAATCGAACAATCCTGAGTGCGATTGGTGCCAGCACAGACTGTGAGACCCGATGGGATGAGAAACTGAGTGAGATTGTGTGGGGAATGAACCGTTGTGTTAATGCGAGCACTGGGTTCTCCCCAGCACAGCTCATGTTTACTCACCAAGAGGGTGCTGTGGCGGATTTGTCTGGTGGAGTGCAGGCGGCAGAGGTGGCTGAAAGGGGTGAAACCCTTGGGGATATACAGCAAGCTGTCAAAAGGCGAAGGGACAAGGCGATGGAGAACCTGACCAAGGCGGAGTTGGCGATGAAAGCGCGCTACGACCGAAGGCGTAAGGTCGCAACCAAGTACAAGGTGGGAGACTTGGTGTTATGGCGAGAGGCGAACACGTGTTCTGGCGAAAAAGGGGTGAACCGAAAATTACTGAACAAGTATGGTGGTCCCTATAGAGTTTCCAAGGTGTTGGGGAACGACCGGTACCAGGTGAGTACTGTAAAAGGCATGCGCGGGTACCGGAACTTCACAGCAACTGTGGCTGTGGATTCTCTCAGGCGATATCATAGTACTGTTCCGGGCGATGAGCAAAAAGACTATGATAGCGACGGCAATGAGGCCGTTGAGGATCGACAGGATCTGATTGATCTGCTTGAGAGCTGAGCAATTAATGAGGGCATTAATGTTTGCAGGATGGTCGAGTGTAAGCAGCGATCATCGAGCAGCACTGGGTTTCCAGCGAGTACGCGTGACCGCTCGATAGATGGCAGGCTGGAGCCCAGGAGTGCAGGAAGCTGCCCACCAGGTGGCAGCAGAAGGCGGGAGAGAGAAGGTTGGCAACACGGCCGGAAGGCAGGGGGAAGCGGAAGAAGCCATCGAGGGGCATTCTTGGTGTGCGTGCTGTAGAAGATAGACGTGACTGTGTGTGTTGCGATTACCACGTGTTTCTATTAGTGCCCATACTTCGTTACTTCTTCGTTTTACAATATTCTTCTGAACTGGTTCTTAATAGAATACTTTTCCCTTGTAGGCTAAATACTTTTGTTCATGATAGAGCGGCAGTATGTAAAATACTTGCCAACCAGTTCATATTCTCCTGCATTAAACATTTTTTTTTTATTGTATCCATCTATCCATAGTAATTCTGACCGAGGGCAAGTCTTTCACTGCTATGCTTTGCAGCTTTACTAGGGAATTACAGGTGTGGTAGCTTCCCGTTGCTTTCCACACCGGTGAAGGATGATGATGATGACCAGATGAGTTTTGGGGACCATTGGGCCCTAAGCTTCTTGACATTTGTCTTACAGGTGCAGAAAAAACCTCACCCAGAAGCCTATCCCGACCGGGAATCGAACCCAGGCCTGCTGGGTGACAAGGCAGCACACTACCTCGAGATCACAGCAGTGAACTTTTTATTGTATATGAGAGTGTAAATTATTTCAATAAACCATGCAACAAATTATAATTTTTCCTGAATAGGTGATGTCCTTATTTATTTGGAATCTTCATCATCATAGATACTATATCCTATTAGAGGTCTTCATTGCCTCAACAATACACTTCCATTCTCTTATATCTTCCCCCTATCATTCGGAATGGGAATTTAATATCTGTGGACAAGAACTATTTTTGTATTTAAAAATTATCTTGTCAGTTTTTTTTATTTATATTCAATTCTTTGATATCATTTCTTTTCTTCGCTAATAATACCTAAAAAAAGAATTTTTTCATGAGTTTAATGTTACTTATTTTCTTTATGAATCAAATTATATCAGGATATGGCTATAATGTGAAATAATTTTGTCAGACATTGACAGTTTCTTTTTAACTTATCTTCCAACGAAATCCAGATCCTCAATGTTTATTTACCCAAAAAATTCCAATGATTTCAGTCAGGACTGAACCTGACAGGTTGGATCAAAAGATAAACACACTATCTCTAAACTACTAAACCAAACAGGCATTGTGGGTTTATGGATCAAGAGAGAGAGAAAAATAAATCGTTTTCTACTAAACAATATTAAAGGGCAAAATAAAATGTGGTATTCCACTTTTCTAATACTTTATTACACTTTATCATATTGCCAATGAACTGATCCTTGTGGTGATGTGAAGTAATTAACAAAGTAATCTCACACTTGTATTCACTATTTCTACTTTTGTTCCTTGTGGTGACACGTTTCCAAAGGAAAGTGTACATAATGTATACTCAAAATGAGTACTGTTCTGCTTTTTAACAAAATTGCTTTAATTATACCAATAGAATGTTCCAAACTCACATCTAATACTTCTGCAGAATATTCATTTACTGGCTAAAATTACAAATATGTTTTTCACCATATGCCTTGCCCTACTTATCTATAATGGTGTAGCCCAATGTTGAGCCATAGTCCTTTGCCAGGAGTCACTAGACCAGACTTGCTCCTTGGATTTTTCCATCCTAAAAAAAAAATCTATTGACCCCGACCGAGTTTGAACCCGTGACCCTTGGGACCAGAGGCAAGGAGCATAACTACTAGCCCACTGCAGCTGATTTTGCCCTACTTATGATAATTAAAAATTTGTTTCTTCTTATTCAGATATTGATTAGGATAAGGTATCAAAATCAAAATATGTGGGTGGATGATGCAAATGACTGTCTCCTATGAAAATAAATGACAAAGTTTACCAAGTTGATCAATTATTGACTATGTGGTATGTTGAGGCAACTTTGAAGCTATTAAATACATTTGAATCACTGGATTTATCATAAGCTCCTACATCAACTTAGGTAAATCAGTAATTTTAGTCCACCACAACTAGGAGTATCAAAGAAAAATTGTGTATGTAATTGTAGTAGTCTTGAATCTGACTTAGGTGGCATTTGTATATTTTGCCATTAAAGACTCCTAAACAGTTAGAGAAATTACTCCTTTCATAAGTTTTTGAAAATTGCTGTCCATGACCTTTCTGTCAGAAATGGCAGATATGAGTCCTTTAAACATTCTCAAATAGCATGGCATATTTAAAAAACAATTCTGCATATTGTTGTTGCACCAGGTAAATACTGATAATATAATGATATGAATGAATTCCCTGTTGCGAAATACCTATAGCAAAGGAAGTAAAGCATATTAAATTTATTATTTGAGGCAAAAAGTGAGAAAATATGGGGTTTTCTTCATCATTGTTTTAGGAAACAATTAGTTTTGAAAACAAGGTACCTTCTGGTAGCTCAGTAAAGAAATGCCAAAAATACATTACTTTGACCAACTCCTGTTTTTATTGCTACACTCTCATATGTCACAAACATTATCATTACCAGACAGTGACCTCAACTTTCAGTCAGACATACCGGCACCATAAGTTGACAGATACATTTCTTCAAACAAACCAAAAAGAGAAACTACAATGAAGAGATTTTGTACAGTAAGTATTTAAGGAAACAGACACAAAAAATGGAATGAAGAAGACTAATTATTTTTGTTCTCACTAGTCCCTCTTTCATAAAGTACAATCAGGAGCAAAAGTTATTATTGAGAATTGAGGTTATGAATGCTATTTTAAGATTTAGCAGCCTCAAAGAGACTCAAACTATGTAAAATCATCTTATCATACATCTGGTTCAAGATTACCAACTACTTACAAAAACTTGCTTCAAGATGCGCATAGGCTCAACAGCAACACATGCTACCTACTCCTTCATTAAACTTGATTCAACCATAATTAACCAGATCCTGGATTATACAACAAACATGTGAACAGTTATGTCATGTGACTAACAACTACAGCAATTCCATACCTTTACAAGAAACTGGTCATAGTGTCAAATATTCTCAAGGATTCTGTTCACAATACTGAATTGTTTGAATTGGGCCACTTGTATTCAAATTGAAGCAAAACGTTAATATGTAATGTACAAGCATGCTGTATGAAGATATTGTATGTTTAATTATAAGAATTAAATATTTTAATACCTTAATGTAACTGACAATCTCTCTTCCAGTAATATAATTTTCTCACTACAGCATCTTGATGTGGTATTTTCATACTTATCATCCACAGTAGCTCATTAAATGAATTTTTGAAAAAACAATAGCAATTAAAACATTTTCAGGATATGTGCCTAAATCATGATGTAAGGTATAAAACCGGATATTTATCCCCATATAAAAATAATAAGGGTTTTTGTTTTGTTTATAATAATATTTATTTATATGAAGAATGGACATCAGATTGATTTATAGAATTCATATTTTTTTATAAGTATATAAAAAAAAAATAACTGGTCAATATAAACTGTTAATACAGTTAGATGTTTTTTATAACTGATGCAGTATGTAAAATACTTCAAATATTCAAATTGATAATTTTTATAAAGAAATAAATGGGATTGGACGAAGAGGATAGAAGTTAGCTTGAAAATACTCCTTCCTTTTCTGTTGGACCAATCAGAACCTAGAGGTTATTACATAAAAAAAAAGATGGCTACAATACTTGAAGATGGTCGGTCATGTTCAGCGACTGCTCCTTAAAGAATAAGGAAATAATTGTTTATTTTATTGATGTTGGTTGAAAGAAATAGTGTTAAAAGTATGAAAGATTATATAGTGATATAATAGTCATCCATCTTGGTGAAAAACAGTTTCTAAGTGAAAATAATGAATAATAATGACTGGATTGACCGTTAGCATTCGTCATCCGTTAAATACATAAAATAGTAATCTTCTAGAAATGAAAAATATCAACCTAAGCCGGAATCTTTTGGAACTTTTAAATTACAAGATTCATCTTGACCAAAGTGAAAGTTTTAAATAAACTAACTTATCGTTCAACTGTTAATAAAGTGTTGTTATTTGTGTAAGAAACTTTTCCTCATTCCCCTGAAGAGAGTTATTAGTGCCGTGGCAGATTTAAAGTGATTTAAGTTATATCACAAATCTTCAACTTCGGATATCTCACCGAGAAACCCAACTTTAAATGTCTCCACAACGAGGGGCACAAAATTAAATACAACTTCAAATGGCGCATCAACGAGGGCTCGAATGGGAATCGAACCAGGGACCTGTAAACCTGAATCGAACCAAGGACCACGAGAATGAGGAAAGTAATAAAAATCTTCAAAAGTGAGTACAGTTAAAATTTATATGTGAAAAGTGAATTAGTGATAATAACAATTAATGCTTTTAAGAAATAAGAAAATATTAAAATACCCACAATGGCCAATAACGAAAATATAACTTGTAAAACTGTTAATATTGATGAAGAAATTAGTGAAGGCCAAGAAAATTTAATTTTGTGTAACAATGAAAATAATCAAACTAATGATACACCTTCTTGGGTAACATTGTTAATAAATAACATTTCTGATATTAATAATAAACTAGAAAAGAATAGTGCAGAATTAAAAGAAATTAGGAAAGACAATTCAAATCTCAGTAATAAATTAGAAAAGAATAGTGATGAATTAAAAGAAATTAGGAATGACAATTCGAATCTCAGCAATAAAATTGATACAAATATTTCCAATCTTAGTAAAGAAATTAAAGAAAATAACTTAAAACTAGATCAAAAGTTAGAAAGCATTAGGTTAGAATGCAAACAAAACAATTCTAAACTGGAACAGAGAATAGTAAATGTAGCTAAAGACTGTGAAAAGAAAATAGATATTTGTAAAAATGAGGTAGAAAAATGTAATGAAAAGATTGATGAAACACATAATCAAATAGAAATATCTTTGATTGAGGTAAGGCAAAGTTGCCAAGATAAAATCGAAGAATTAGAACTAAAGTCGAAGATAGACTAAAAATTTCCGAAGAAAGTGTTATCTTAGGTAATGAAGAACTTCAATCAAAGATAACAAATGAAGTAATTATTATAAAAGAACAAGTTGAAGGATGGATAACTAAGATTGTAGAACTTGAAAACAAATATGTGTCAAAAACTAGTGAAAAAGAGATTGAGGTTATGTCAGGACATTCTAGTAATGTTAATAATGATCCTCATTCTAGTAGTAGTAGTAAAAATGTATGTAAAATTCCTGCTAATCTTTTAGGGGAAATTAACTTACCTAATTTTGGTGATACTGTAGGCCAAAGCCCTACTGATTTCATTAGGGAAATTGAAGAATACTTCGAAATTAAAGGAATAGAAGACAAGTTCAGAATGTTCTTCATAAGAAAAAGTTTAAAAGACAATGCAGAGTCTTGGTTTAAGATAGCTTGCCATGATTCAATGACTTATCAAACATTTAAAAATGCTTTCTTAGGTTACTACTGGGGACCAGAAAGACAAACAAACTAAGGTTAGACCTAACTAGTGGAAAATTCTCCAACAATGGTAAACAAGGTTATCTTAATTATTTCTTGGAGAAGGCAAAAATGGCATCATTGTTACAGCCTCCAATAGATGAGAGAACTTTAATTTCTATGTTATCGCATCACTTCCCAGATGAGATTAGATATCATTTGATAGTAGCCAGACCACAAAATGTTTCTGAAATGTTAGAGTTGTTAGCTCTACTAGAGAATAAAAGAGAAGTAGATAAATGTAGTAAAAGAAATTTATTTGGGGAAGGGGCAGAGCCCTATAATAAGAAAGGTAATTTTGTAACTAAAAGAAGTGATGAATATCATAATGAGAATAGAGAAAGAAATTTCAAACAGGGCAACAATAATAATAGGTTTGTTCAAAATAGAAACAGCCCAAATAAAAATAGGATGACAAATAATTATAGTAACAATAACCAGAATGGATGGTTCAAACGTAATGAAAATAGAAATGAAAGACAAATTAATTATATGGATGTTAACAGAGTAGGAGAAAATAGAAATAGGTATTGGACTTCTCCCTGTAGAGGTAAAAGAAGAAGGAATGCCTATGGTAATGAAAGTAAAGGGTATTTCCAACGACAACAAAATTGTCAAATTAATGAAACTAGTGATAGGACAGAGCAAAATAGAATAGACTCTGTAACTATTCACAACCAAAGTCAAGATATACCTAGTAATGAAAATGACCACGAAGTAAATCACAGGATACCTCATGCTTTAAACGCATAGAAGGTACATTAAAGACTCCGCAATGTACCTCAATCGTTATGAACTTAGGGGTCCAAAATAGATGCTTTGATAGGTTTCAAAATTTAGAAATCGTACCAGCAAATATGAGAGGAGATAGTAAGTTATGTACCTCAAGACAGCGAGATAGCATAATATTGAATAATCATTTGAATATTTATAAGAATCAGGATGCTATGCCTGTTACTAATAAAGAATTAAATGTCATAGGACGACCACCCAAAATTAAAGTAAATATTTTTAACAATGATGTTACTTGCATAGCGGATAGTGGCTGCTCAAACACAACAATAGATCAGAAATTTTATAATTTCTTAGTCAACAAGGGAATAAGATAATGACTGTAAGAATATGTGGAGTGTATTGTACTCTTGCGATAGGCAAGAAGAAACTGCCAATTAAGCTTCAGTGCCTTCTAGATTTACATATCGGAGGATATTACTTCAGTGCAATATGTTTAATTTCTCCATACTTGTCTTGTGATATGTTAATAGGCTGCGACCTGTTGGAGCAATATAATGCCATAATAAATTTTGAGTGTAAGAATATTTCCTTGTATAATGAAGATAATGTGAGAGTCGTCATCCCATTTGATAATGAATATGAGGAGAATAAGAATCTAAGTAAGAAGGAGAGTGACATTGCTGAAGAACACATTTTTATAGAGAATATTGTTGTTCACGAGGAGAGGGAATTGGTAAATGGCCGTGGATGCCAAATGCAAGATAATATTGCAGTTAATTGTTACTTCCGACAAAAGTGTCGAGGGCGAAGAAAGCCTTAATAATGAAAATGGTTGTGCTGACGATTATGTCGCATGTAAATGTTGTGATTTAGAATGTGTCTCTTGCAATACTGAGTATGATGAAATTCCTCTATTATATTGTGTGAGTGACGAACTTGAAAAAGACATCTGTGAAATGATAAAGGAAAAGTTAAAGACACTCATGGCATAAACAATGAACAGAAAGGTATGTTGTATGACATCTTAATGAAAAATAAGAGTTCTTTTTCTTCGAAGCCGGGATTGTGCAACTGTTTTAAATATTCCTTTAAAGTGATGGAACATCCACCTATAAATATTAAAGTAGACCCATCCCTATTGCCATCAGAGAGCAGGCAGATCAAATGATAGATGACATGTTAATGCAAGGAATATACAGAAATCTGATTCTCCTTACGCCAACCATATTTGCTGGGTGTTAAAACCTAATGGCAAAATTCGCCTGTGTTTAGACAGTCGTAGGACTAATTCTTTCACTGTCCGGGATAATTATAGGCCCGAGACAATTGAAGCATCTATAGCAAATATGAAAACAGGTAGATTTATTAGTTCTATTGATTTAACTTCTTCATTTTGGCAGATAGAACTAGACCCCAAAGTTCGGCCCTATACAGCATTTTTACATAATAATTTAGAATTTATGTTTATAAAAACAAAGTTATTGTTCATAGTGACCACATTTCACTAAGTTTTATAAGTAAATGTAGATTATCCAATAATAAACTGAGTAGGATGATCATGGAAATAATTTCCTATGATATTGAAATAAAACACATAGAAGGAGAACAGAATGTGTTTGCTGACCTCCTGTCTAGATTGAAAAGTGTTGGGAAAATACCTGAAACTGTACATACGCCTAAACACGAAGTAGTAATGTTTAATGTAAAACTGTATAGAGACAAAGAATTTTCATTGTTGATGAAAAACATTGTTGAGCATCAAAAATCTGATATAGAGTTCAAACGATTGAAGTATAGTGCGAGAGATATAAATAATGATGACAAAAATGGAATTGATTGTAATAAGAAAATCGGTATAAAGGATGACATTCTTTACAAATTACATGGGAGAAATGTGAAAAAATGGAAAGTTATAATTCCTAATAATATGGAAGTTCCACTATTTAGAACTTTTCATGTCGGCTTAAATCATGCAGGTTGTGAAAAATTAGCTCTCAACATAAGTGAATTTTTTTATGTTAAACATTTAGATAAAAAGTTGAGAAAGTTTACTTCTTCATGCATAACTTGTCAAAAAGCCAAATGTATGAACGTAAAATATGATATAGTTCCACAAAACATATTAAGGAACAAAGTAAATAGCTTAGTAGTAATGGATACTCATGGAGAAATGCCTACTACACAATTTGGTTACAAGCATATTCTTGTATTATCTGATGTATTCTCAAAATTTGTAAAAATATATCCATTAAGAAGTGTAAATAGCAGAGCTTGCCTAGGTAAAATTGTGAGAGATTATTTACCTAATTATGGACCTATTGATGCACTACTTAGTGATAATGCTTCAGTGTTCTCAAGTCCTAAGTTTAAAGATAAACTTACTGCGATAGGAATTAAATTGTACCATTGTAGTAAATATCACCCAAAAAGTAATCCCTGTGAGAGAGTTAATAGGGAAATTACTACAAGTTTAAGAGTTTTGACCCATCATAAACATTCTGACTGGTTTAAACATATCAGCGTCATAGAGAATGTTATGAATCATTCAATTAATGTCAATACTGGGGAAGCACCCATATTCCTAATGACAGGTAAACACCTGACAGGTTAATTGCTAATTTACCATTACCTATCATTGATAAAAGTCAAATCCCGGAGACATCCGAGGAAATATGTAAAAGAGTTATTGAAAGGTTAGAATGTCGTGCAGAAAAGCGCAACAATAAGGTTAAAAGACATAAAAGGAAGTGGAATCCCAAAGTTGGAGACAAAGTTCTCATAAGGGATATTTCACTATCCAATGCTTTAAAGAAACAATATCATAGGATGAACCTATTGTATAAAGGTCCCTATGAAATATTTAAAAATTTTAATGATACTACATATGAGCTAAGAGAAATAGACACTAGAAAAGAAATTGGAAAATATTCCAAAGAACTGTTGAAACCATTTCAGACTCCTATTAATTAGTTGTAGCTGGTGACTTCAAATAGTTCAAAGTGTATTTAAAATATTGTATGTAAATTTTGTAAAATTAATACTTCTATTTCATTATGTAACATGTATTTATTATAATTGTGATGTATTACATTGTATTGATTCTAATACAGATGAATCTTGTATAGAAAGAAACTTGATATTTGGGGAAAGTGATTTATTTTAATTTAGCCTCTCACTTAGTTGTAGCTAAGATTAAAATAAATCAGGGGCAATTTAAAACCGGATATTTATCCCCATATAAAAATAATAAGGGTTTTTGTTTTGTTTATAATAATATTTATTTATATGAAGAATGGACATCAGATTGATTTATAGAATTCATATTTTTTATAAGTATATAAAAAAAAAAATAACTGGTCAATATAAACTGTTAATACAGTTAGATGTTTTTTATAACTGATGCAGTATGTAAAATACTTCAAATATTCAAATTGATAATTTTTATAAAGAAATAAATGGGATTGGACGAAGAGGATAGAAGTTAGCTTGAAAATACTCCTTCCTTTTCTGTTGGACCAATCAGAACCTAGAGGTTATTACATAAAAAAAAAGATGGCTACAATACTTGAAGATGGTCGGTCATGTTCAGCGACTGCTCCTTAAAGAATAAGGAAATAATTGTTTATTTTATTGATGTTGGTTGAAAGAAATAGTGTTAAAAGTATGAAAGATTATATAGTGATATAATAGTCATCCATCTTGGTGAAAAACAGTTTCTAAGTGAAAATAATGAATAATAATGACTGGATTGACCGTTAGCATTCGTCATCCGTTAAATACATAAAATAGTAATCTTCTAGAAATGAAAAATATCAACCTAAGCCGGAATCTTTTGGAACTTTTAAATTACAAGATTCATCTTGACCAAAGTGAAAGTTTTAAATAAACTAACTTATCGTTCAACTGTTAATAAAGTGTTGTTATTTGTGTAAGAAACTTTTCCTCATTCCCCTGAAGAGAGTTATTAGTGCCGTGGCAGATTTAAAGTGATTTAAGTTATATCACAAATCTTCAACTTCGGATATCTCACCGAGAAACCCAACTTTAAATGTCTCCACAACGAGGGGCACAAAATTAAATACAACTTCAGGTATGAAATTGTCATGGACTCAAAATTTTATTGCCTTTTGCAGCGATATCAAAGATATAAAACTACACATCATAACTGTTACTCATTCATGTTTACTCACCTACAAGCTAAACGGTGGTGTGCATAAGTTTTCACCCTACAAAGATGTCGGTCATGTGTGCTTGTCCACCTACAGGGGGTAGTAGACAAAATAATTGAAACACCACATTTTCTGGTTAACTTAGGGGTTTTCTCAGAAATGCATTCTTTTCTTCAGAGGTTTACTCTGAACATAGCACTGGACTTGGCTGCACAAGCATTTCTTCTCTTGTAGCTGTAGCTGTGGAACCAGGCTTATGATGACTGAATGTCTGACCTGAGTGTCTTTCAAAAGGACAAATTATTGGTAGCAATTAGTAAATCACTGATTACAGACAGGAATATAATAAAGTGAAAACAGTGATGTTATGAACACAATTCCAGGACGATTACAAAAATGTAATATCGTCTGATGAGACAATATTTACACTTTTCACTACTACTGGTATGATATATGTCTGGAGAGCATCAAAAGAAGCTTACAACTGTCTGCTTAGTGCTATAGTTAAACATGATTTGAGCACCAATATCCTGGATATTCTGATAAATTAATATATTTGGCTTCAAAAAGTTTTTTGCCTTTTAAACTATTTATTGTTTTTTATAGGGTTTAAAATTTTCGTAGGTTCTTTTGTCACAGTGAATGACAAAGTGACGGCTAAAGTCTAATGACATTCTAGGGATCATGTCACTCAATGATTACAGATAGTGTTCCCTCAAATAATTTATCAATCTCCTCATTCTGCAGTAACTGCTCACTCATGGTCAGAATGACAGAATCAAATTAAAAGCAAATTTATTGAAACAGTAGATAAATCTAAAGAACTCGAATTTTGGGAGAAAATTTACATTCAGAAATATAAGGAAAAAGTAATGAATTTTGAAATTCCCAGGAAAAGGATTTGATTTGGAAGTTCATCGTTCAACCTAAAGAGGTGAAGAGGAAGAAACCTACAGGATTACCAACCAACAATTCAACACTAGGAATGAGCTGACAATAGAATGCAGGCATTCTGAAACACGTTCTCAACCATTCTACAAATTATGAGATGAGGTGTTCATTTTCTGATTCTTTAAGATTATTAAAGAAACCTCATAGTGTTACTTCCTAACAATCTTAACTCTAGTCAATCTCCAGTTTTCTCCTGGAACTAGCAGCAAATTCTGGAATGTATTCAAACAAATTGGTTGCAGCCGCAGTCTCATTACAAAATTTGGCTAAATAAAGAACGAAGGAAATGCTGAAGATCCCGAGACTGGCCCTCTGCTAAAATTTTGGTGGTTAACTTAGTGCAAAGGTAAATTCTGGAGAGGTTCCATTTGTCCTACCACTAATTAAACTCCCAAACCGATCAAAATTTGTTTTCTAAATTCCAAATTTAACTGGTAATGGATTTCTTTTTGTTGGAGTTTGTCTCTGGATTGTAATAGCACTCAAAGGAACTGCTACTGTTGTAAGGATGTTCTGTCATGAAGGATGCAAATTTGAACACAAAAAAGTAACAATTCTAAACCATATAATACATCATTGGAAGCAATAGCCCATTAGCCCACATAAAATACATAACACACAGCAATTCACACACAAAAAATAAAAATTAACTCCATCAGCAGAACAGGCCCAGATCTGCCTCTGCAATACAGCTGACATACAAATTACATACTGAAATCCACTAAATTGGCTGATTGATGTGTAAACATTCATCTCCAAATACCAAATTATGCGTGCATAGCGTAATTACTATCTCAAAAACAAACAATTGATTCAGCCTTTGACATTACAACAATCTTATAGCAGAATCATATAGCTACTGGTCATATGTCATGATTTAAAAATCATTGTTTTAATACATTTTCTAAATTAAAAAGGGTCAATGGACTCAGTCTTTTCCCCCTATGCTAGTTGACCTGTTACAAAAAAATAAAGACTGATAGTGTAGTAGCCACTTTTACAAGTTCCATTCTGTGTAAAAAAGAAAAAAAGTCATACAGTTTGTTTTTCTCTTGAATGTGGGTAAAATTAGTGAAATTTTAGAGAAAGATTTACATTTCTTTAAACAAATTTCAATGGGCCTTATTCAGACTTTCTGTTAGAAATTGATTATAACTGTAGAAGTGGCATTAATTATTGTTTCACTGCTCTCTACAACCATTTACAAGGATGTTGAAATTACACTGGCATGCATTCTTTAATTTTTTATCATCTGTTAATGGAATAAAACATCTTATTAAAATTAATACATAACAAAGACAGTTCAAAATGACATGCATACAGACTGAAAATACTAACAATAATACAAATACATGGAGATACTGTATAATAAATACTGTTTACAAAATTCTACTAATCAGACACTGATACATAAAAATTAATATAATAAAAATGTCTTTTTAAAATATGTTTATAGTATACTGCTCATCAAATATGGTTGCTGTAAGAGAAAAAATATAATAGAGTTGGGATTTAAACCACCAATTTATGAATTTATTTCAAATCAACTGTGTCTACTCTGCTAAATCAGGTTCAAATTATTTTTCTATGTAACAACTCAGTAGATGAATTGAAAATAAAATTTTCTCTTATGTAACAATAACCAATGTATGGCTTGTCTAGAAGCATTATCCTATTTTTACAAGGTAGCTCTTAATAATATAATTTAGTACAAGGTAAATTAAAATAAATAAAAAAAAGTTTTTGTCATATAGTTTACAACCTGAAATACAATACACGAGTTTGTTACTTATATAATCACTTCTGTTTGATTTTTATTTTAATGTGGAATGTTTATGCTTAAGGCATCTGATTTAATAGGAAAACTACCTTAACAAAAAGTCAAGAAGTAATAAATGTAAAATAAAATCAAATATAGTGGAAGTTTAAAAAAAAATATATAGTGAGCAGCACAGAAGATGCTACCAAACATTCATTGTACGAGGTGTGATCAATAAGTTTCCGGAATGGCTTCAAAACAATTATGCCATTGAGGAGTTTTTAATTTTCACCCAGGCTGTACACTCAGAATTTCCTTGTGATGAATTTGAGGGGTCGTGCGACCTTCTCTGACCTTGCAGTATGCTGGTAGAAGCCCTGAAGTGAAGACGTGTTTTGTGCATGCAGCGATTTCTCTATGTAGCAACAATGCGGGATTACGAGGAACAAAGAACATGCATCAAATTTTGCTTTAAACTTGGTAAAACTGCAACAGAAGCATATCAAATGTTAAGAACAGCTTATGGGGAGGAAGCAATGGGCAAATCTCAAGCATTTGAGTGGTTTGCGAAATTTAAAAGGGGCGTGACATCGGTTAAGGATGAAAATCGTCTGGGACGACCAACTTCCAGCAAAACCAATAAAAATATCGATCGAGTGAGGGAAATGGTATTAAATGATAAGCACATTACAATACGAGAACTGTCTGATGCACTAGCACTCTCGTTTGGAAGTGTTCAAAGCATTTTGAAAGACAATTTGAACATGCGAAGAATTGCTGCGAAGTTCGTGCCCCGCCTCCTTTCAAATGACCAAAAGGAAAGTCGTGTGATTGCCTGCACAGATCTTAAAGAACAGCTTAAAAATGACCCACGGTTCATGGAAAAGGTTATTACTGGTGATGAAACATGGATTTATGGCTACGATCCAGAAACTAAACAACAGTCTTCACAATGGAAGAGCCCTGCATCTCCATGCCCCAAGAAAGCCAGACAAGTTCGATCGAATGTGAAGTCAATGATGATTGTTTTTTTGACATTAATGGAATTGTGCATAAGGAATTTGTACCACAGGGTCAAACAGTGAATCAAGTGTACTACAAACAAGTGTTGCAAAGATTGAGGGAGAATGTGCGATGCAAACGGCCAGAGAAATGGAGGACTGGTGACTGGTTCCTGCATCACGACAATGCGCCCGCGCACAAAGCAATTTCTGTCCTCCAGTTTTTGGACAAAAATAGGATGAGTACCATTCCCCATCCAGCCTATTCTCCAGATCTGGCTCCAGCAGACTTTTTCCTGTTCCCACGGCTAAAAATTCGGCTCCGAGGACATCGTTTTGAGGACATTGATGTCATCCAGCGCGAATCGCAGAAGGCATTGGACACATTTAAAGAAGACGACTTCCAGCATTGGCAGAAGCGCTGGGACAAGTGTATCAACTCCCAAGGTGACTACTTCGAGGGTGACAGTGCTGAATAGAAACTTTGAAGTGTTGTGTTGTGTTTATGGCCTCATTCCGGAAACTTATTGATCACACCTCGTATTTAGAATTTGACAGTATCACTCACTATGATAACATACATAGGAAACTAGGAAAGTTTTGCAATATGCAATAATCCTAGCCAGAGAGGTCTGGCGCCCCTAGGGGAAGAAAGAGGGGTTCAAACAAATATAAAATTGGGGCAGCATTCTTCTGCAGATGCAGTTTTAGGGTCGCATGTTTGGACGCATTAGACAGTAAAATGCCTTCTCTGCTGAGCAAGTTGTATGCTAATACGATTTTGCTTACTCAGAAATCTGTTCATGCGATAATAATTGGTTAAATTTGTAAGCTACCTGCGGAGGTACCTTACATGAGCAACTCAAATTAAAATCCCGAAGGGAACCGATGGTAATCGATGTACTTTGCTGCTTTATCCAAGATGTCGGACCTTGAAGACTTCGATCATGTTTTCGGTATACACGGAGAAGAGGAATTTGATAGAGTCTACCAAAGAATTCAACTGGAAGAACAGGAGAATTGGCGTAATATTGCGTGTCGCAGACGTGTTTGTATACGGTATTATTTGCGGGATGCAAGCATAAATGCATTCCTCTATAGCAGACGAAAATAACGGAAGTGGTTTTATCGCTGAGAATTCTGGGTAATTCGTTGCCAATATTACGAAAACGTCGACTCTCGTGCGTGACCGATATGTCGGCCGTTAATTCGTTCTCAGCAATTGCTCACGGTGAATCAGCTCACTAGTGATTGGAAGTAATTTGAGTAGAGAGTAATGTTCTAACATACGACCCTTAGTTTAACTGCAGAAGTGAAAGTTTGTAAAAATGTCAAGGTGGTTCTAACTTCAGTAAAGTGTCATTATTTGATATAACTTTTCTCATGGTCTGACTGTAGATCAGTGCTTTGAGGAGATGGTCCTGTATTGGCGAATGATTGTCCAAATCCCATGACCATATTCCACTGGTACAGAGAATTTAAGAAGAGAAAATTTGGTCTTGAAGATGATCCTCGTTCAGGGCGGTCGGACGAGTCACTTGTCGACAAGAACACCAAGGCTGTGAAGAAACTGCTGGAGAAAGAGAAGCGAATAACCTACTGGCAGACAGAAGAGTCCCTCCACATTCCTTCACCAGCCATGCATAAAATGTTACAAGAGCATCTTCATGTTAAGGTTTGTTCACTGTGGGTACCATATTCACTTACTGACGAGCAGAAGGGCACTCGTGGCAAATGGTGCAAAATGATGTTGAAAAAGTTTAATAACGGGGCTTCTCCTAACATAAACATCATCGTCACAGGAGACAAAACATGGTTGTATTACTATGGTATCCAAATGAAAGCCCAGAACAAGATGTGGCTATTTGAAGATGAGAGTACGCCAGTGGCAGTGAGGAAATCATGATCAGTGAACAAGAGAATGAAAACCGTCTTCTTCACCACAAAGCAGATTTTGGAACAGGTTGTACTGAAAAAACAATGCACAGTCACTGCGAAATGGTACACAGAAGAATGCCTGCCAAAGATGATTATAGTGCCTGAAGAAACTCCACCCAAGGTCAAGGCTAGACACATGGATGCTGCATCACACCTGCTCATAGGGCCAGTGATACCATGGAGTTCTTGAAGAAACAGAAACTTCCGCTGCTTGATGATACTCCCTACAGTCCAG
Source organism: Diploptera punctata (assembly GCA_030220185.1). Taxonomy (NCBI): domain Eukaryota; kingdom Metazoa; phylum Arthropoda; class Insecta; order Blattodea; family Blaberidae; genus Diploptera; species Diploptera punctata. Next base: position 1,380,940 of record JASPKZ010000467.1, read on the forward strand.
ATCTTGCTCCTCATGACATTGGACTGTTCCCAGAAGCTAAACTGAAGATCAAAGGAAAGCGTTTCCCTTCGCAAAAGGTGCTTTTGGCAGCATGGGACGAGTGCACGGAGTTATCCGAAGAAAAGTGGAAGCAATGGTTTAGTGATTGGTTTCGACGTATGAAGAGGTGTATTGAGTGTGGTAGGAGTTATTTTGAGAGGTCGTGAAAATTATGCCTGTATTGCAAAACTTTTCTAGTGCCCTTTGTATGGTAGAGATTCTGGGAGGGCGGCCTTGAAACAAATATCACAACAGCCTAGTTGCATAATCCTATAATCCTTTTAGTCTAGGTGAATTACCAATCCCTGCCCAGTGATCCAGAATGCAAAAAAATTGGCAAAAATCTAGAACTCACTATTTGGGCCCCAAATCCATCTACATATATAAGATTAACAATTTTAAGAGTATAAAAATATCTAGGTCACCTATAATTGATGTAAGGGCCTTTTAATCAGTTGCTATAAGCAAAATATTAGTTAATGACTGATTTTAACAAACACAACTGTTTAAAAACGAATAATATGAACACAACTTAGACCTATTTGCAAAATACTTTGAACATTAGATTAATCTATAAACATAGATGGGTCTATGCATTTAGAAAATAACAATAATAATAATATTAATAATAATAAAAGAACTGGATCTTCGGTATTCAACTAAATTCAAAATTCAACTATAAACTTTAATTCAAAACTAAAAATAAATATTCAAACTATCTCAACTCACTGTTGTAAGTATTATTCAACACACCTTCTGTAACTGCAGCTCTGGCAAAGATTTACTGGGGTAACAACATTCTTTACTTTTAAGGAAACGATCATATGACATAGATATTAGCATGCCTTTCTTTAGCTTGTACTCTTGTAAGCTTATATTGTCTTTGATTTAAATTAGCTTCATTCTTTTGTGTTGTAAGGTTTTACTTGGAGTTCTGATTTTGATGATTTCCAAATTCGAAAGATTTCTTTCTAGTTTTGTTGGAGTTGGTGAGACAGCTTCATTTACTAGTTCCGATCCCTTTTCCTTTCCTTGGTCCTTTAAATGTACTTCATTTGCAAAAGCGAGTTCTTTGGATGAGTTTTCACGTCAAAATTCTTCAGTCTTTCACTTTTTACTTCTATTGCTACTATCTTAAAAACTGATACTAGGGCATCATCTTTGCTTTTGAGCATGTAGTAGTAGATGAATTATGAACTAGAAACATTTTCATCCTTTTCACATTTGTTAAATATTTTGCTGCAGAACCGTGACACTTCAACAAGAATCTTCCTCACACAATTTTCAGAGAATTTATAGAATTTAACACAAATAGAAACAAATGTTCGATTAATAAATATGAAAATCAAATAAAACTATGTTTTATTTTTATTTAATTAATAAATGTTCAATTTGATTATTTTGACCTTCACCTATTTTTCATGAAGAACATTGTACAGTTCCCTTCTAGATTTGTAGAATTCCATAAGAGACCACCGCAAATTACACAATTGGACAATATGTGTGAAAGTTTAGATATTAGCAAGCTTAAAGAACTGCCTTATTTCAAGTATATTGCACTACTGCTCTCTATCAGTTGTCAGTAATTGTAGCAACAGGGTAATTCCCTCCTGAATGCAGAGCACACATGTGCACAGGCTACAGGATCACATGTTATCTGCACCACATGATTTCATTAATGTACTGCATAAATCTAAATTAGCAAATTTTAGCAAAAGTTTTCACCCTTGCTAGTTTAGCAAATCTTTAAAGTCTAAGTAGTTATAATTAATGTTTTATTTTAGGAAGTAATATTTTGAGGTTCTTTTAATCAAATTTTTTGAGTCTGTACTATCTTACCTCAATTTAAACTGAGGTAAGATAGTACAGACTCAAAAAACTTGATTGACTTTAAAGTATAATTGGCTTTAGAAATTATCGTGTGAAATGGCGGTGAAAGCTTTGTAACTTAAGATAACTTCGGTTTTTTCAAGTCCGAAATAAAAGTTATTAATTTTATTATAATTCAGACATGGGCTTTTTTTCTGTACATTAGTATGAAGGTATAAATCTATTTAACATAATTATAGTGAGTGGAATTAAAATAATTATCTCAAAAAGTGTTAATGGTGTATCCAAAATATGGCATAAAAATTCAGATTTTATGATATATAATTTTGTGGCCCGAAAATTAGGTTTAATAATTAGTATAGAGAGTTAATAATTGAGTTTGTATTTTTTTTAACATTCTTACCTCATGTGTCCAACAAAACAAACATATGAGGTAAGAATGTTAAAAAAATACAAACTCAATTATTAAATTAAATCTCATAATGTTACTTCCTAATGATTTTAAAATATAGAGAATTATTTGTTTGGCAGATTCGTACCCAATCTACTTGTGTTGAGGACTGTTCACTTTTTTTTCCCTCTAATGAAAAGTAAAAATTTTGGTTTCTGCTGGTTTTTTTAGATTCTGGATCACTGTGGACAGGCGAAAAGAATATTTGGTAGCTCCTTGTATGCTGCTCACTGTATAAATAGAGTGAATATAATGATCTTGATGAAGATTTTCGGGCTGTAGGCCATGGTTGTGAGGCTTGTAGTTCCCTGACGTTTCTTGAGACAACCCTTGAGGATGCCAGACGCAGTCTCTGGCAAAACGTCAGGGAACTACAAGCCTCACGACCATGGCCTACAGCCCGAAAATCTTCATCAAGATCATCATAGCAATTCTGGCCATGAAAGTCTACGTGAATACAAGAGTGAATATAAGTTCAGATAGTAAGATTACATTTAAATTAATATTGGGAAGTAAACATTATGAGGTTATATCATGCACTTTCTAAGGACATGAAGAAGGACATGATTTTGTCTGAAACCGTCGGTATCAAAGGAGTTTGAAAATGTATGAGGTGAGTCGATTAAAATATGTTCTCCACTCACTATTAATAGTAAGATTACAACTTAGAACGGAATTATTGAAATTGAAATTACACCCTAACACAAACTATTTTTTTTTAAATTTTGCAGAGTTATTTTATTTGAATATAAAGTGTGATTTTTTGATTATTTAGTTTATTTCATGTCATTATTGTAATTAAATTCAGTACATTTCTACAACTTATAAAAAGTCCACTCCATTCAAATCATGATACATAGTTCCTTCAGTCTAACATTGGTCTCTACATTTCACAGATTGCAAACATTCCACCTATCAGGCACTCTTATCCCAGAAGTCGTTGACAATTCTGCCAATGCCAGGAGAAAATAACCCAGAAATGTCATAAGACAACCTGGTGGCATTGGTAGCGAACATTTTTACTACTGAAGCACATAAACATAATGTATTCCATAGTTCGTCCCACGCCATAACCGAGTGGTTAAGGCAAGAAGCCTTGGCGCAGAGCTAATCCACATGGGGAAAGAAATTTTCTCATGGAATTTCAGCCAGTATGGGACCGGTGCTCACCCAGCATCGTGAGGCATTTGGGTAGCTGCAATAAGTAGTGACTCCAGGTTGAGAAGACCAGCTATAATGACTGGGGGATACGACATGCTGACCATATGTTATCCCTACACTGGCTAGATGATCGTCTACCTCTGTGATTCACACATGTGGATGTGAAGTCAGCAGCTGGCTGGTAGGTCAAGGGCGTTCTAGGCCTGTCATGCTTGGAGTTATTTCATAGTTCAATTAAGATAAAAAAAATTCTTAGAAAGTGCAATTTTTTTTTTAGTTTAGAATTATTGATTGTATATGTTGACATGTGAAACTATGATTACAAATAGGCTAAGATACTGGCTAGTCTCTGAACTGTCAACTGGTATGTTTATAAAAAAATTAGTAATAGATTATAGGAAATTACCTAAAATGAAATATAGTGAATAATCTTGATAAGTGCTAATATATTCAAAAGAAAACAATAATTTGCAAAATACCATGCAATCGCTAATACTAGTGTTACCAAATTAGTCTGCAAAAATGTTCAAACTGTCATATTTATCATCTGTAATGCCATGAGTGATTTCCAATTTATCTAAAGAATTTGGAAATCAAGAGTGGCATTTGTTAGGACTATTTAACGAATAAAATTAAGCTGTTTACTCACAAATCATTGTTTAACTATAGTTATTTTAAAATATTTATATATTTAATGTAAATGGTGATGTTTGAAAACAAATCAGAAATGTGAGATTATGTTCATTCACTGCTGCTTGATCATATTATTTATTGCCAAATAAGATCGCAATATTGTAAGAGTGCACCCAAGTGGAGAAATAATGAAACACATCAAACTATATATCATAATCAACATTACGGGTTATTCATTTATTTTTTTTGTAAACAACTCAGTAAAATCAAGGAATATTTCCATTATTTGCTATATTCAATGTATTTGTTGGAGAAAAACAATGCTTTGACCTGTTCAGAATGTTAAAAAAGAGGAGCTTTCTTTATCACAAAAGCAGGAGCTGATAAAGAGAAATTGATAAATAGCAAGGTGAAACAATACTGTCATTGGTTGTAAAACAACATTAATTGAAACGTGATTGGTCATTGACTAGCATTTGTGGCATGAGTTAAATAGTCAGTAACAATAACTTAATTCAGCCTGACAGTCAGAGTCCCACATCACAGCTGAGTTGTTTAAGGCATGATACCTTGATGCAGAACTATGGGACTTGTGCTGGTTCAAGTTCCCATGAGGGAAGGAATTTTCTCATTGAATTTCAGTCAGTACAGCAGTACAGGTGACCTATCAACGTCGCGAGGAATTTGTAGCAGCTCAAGGTTGACAAATCCAGATACATGCTGATCACATGTCATCCCTATACTGTCTAGATGCTTGTCCACCTCTCTGATTAACACATGTGGATGTGGGGCCAGTAAGCCATGGACCTTTTAGCCCTGTAATGCCACGATGTTTAGCTTTAAACAGTCAGAGAGTTAGTAAATTTAACCAGAAAATCAGAAGATTATGGAAGAAATTTAATATGGTACTCATCTTTAGGGACCAAAGCTAGACTGACTACACATTCCACACAATTATATGGATTCTAAGAATCTGGTATCATTACTATGTATCAAATTTTATTACCAGTATTTTATAGTCATTTTAATAATAAATTATGGATTTCAATATTAGCATTTAATATTTTCATTATATCTTTTAAAGCAAAAAGTATGGAAAGTGATTAGATATAAATGCAATTCACATAAGAATGCTAAGAAAATTATTCATCATGAATTAAATAAAAAATAGGATAAAGTCAAACAATTTTACTTATTTTAGATTAATTGTATTATTATACTGTATAGTGTCTTCCTTTGTATTTACAACTTAAATTTTAAGTGAGATTTAAAGCAACAATGGCATAAATTAATATTTGAGACACACGGTGCATTAGCTTACACATTCAGTACCAGGCACTGAGCAGGGCATTTAAACTCACAGGCCAGTCATTTAAATACCCCAGCTACCCTTTTTGTGACACTTCACTAGTAGGATTGATGGTGAGATAACTTGGGTATTGACATTCATATAGTATCGATTGTATCAATTTCAGGAAGTGAAAGTTTCATCTTCACTTTCACTTTGTAATCTTCTAATTCACAAACAGTTCGTCACCTGAATCATAATTATACAAAATATTCACTAATTCTTCTTCAGTGAGACATTTTTCTTTCGCCATGGTTTCACTCATGCACAAAGAACAGCGCGATAACGAGAAACAAATATACGACTGTATTGGAGACCAGAGACAAGTTTGGGTGAACAAATTCCATGTGTTGTTTGTTTAAAAAATAAAAGGGGATTCATCAAGGTTAAACGTGTCAAACGGGAATAGAAAATGTACATTTACATGCCATCTATGATCTCCAAGACATACTAAGCCAACACAATATTTAGGCGCCGAATATAAACACGGTTTGTTCGCGCCTGCTCTAAAGCGAGTTAATTGACCGACGGCCGCATACACGATAGTCTCCTTAAATGCCTTAACTGGTTTACGGTACTGAATGTGTTAAGTGAACTTAAGTTGTTTTCACTTCCAATCTTTATATTTTACATCAAACTGCTAATATTTTCTTCTGCTAAAACAAGATAGAAGGAATTTATATTCTATTTCACAGTATTGTACAATATTTTCATGGCAGATAGCTAATTCTATTTATTCATATCAATGTAAAAATTGGCAGTAACACTGCATGGAAAATATGTAATATGTCACTTTTTTTCTCTACAATTTTGTGATTTTTAGAGGGTGAAAGTATTTCTGGTAGGAACACACACATACATTGAACAAAATTTAAGTGACTCGTGCAGTATGTCAGTATGAAAAGTTCTGTGTTAGAAGAAGAGATATTAAGAAGCTAAAGCTATTACTATGATTGAAATAAGTAAATTAATGTACATAACTAAACTATTGTAATCAACGGTAAAGAGAGAATTTTTACTTGAACCGGGAATCCAACTCCGAAGCTTCAGCTTTCCATGCTGATGCTCTGACCACTGAGTTAACTCGGGCCACATTCCCATCCAAGCTCAGTGGTCAGAGCGTCAGCATGGAAAGCTGAAGGTTCGGGGTTCAATTCCTGGTTCAGGCAACAACTTTTCTCTTTACCATTGATTACAATAGAGATATAACATTTAAGTAAAAAACAAAATGAAACAAGGATATTAAAGCTTTGTTTCTTTTTTTTTTCCAATGTTGCTTCAAACTCATTATGTTAATCTACAAAATACCAAATGTGGAATTTGTACAATCTTAGTGTAAAAACTACTCTTCTACAACTAATAAAGCTCAACTGCCCAACGTATATACAATACACTAGGACACTACTAAACTATAACATAAGAATGGAAGTTAGTAATATATGAGATCAAGATTGCTGGTCATAGCAATTAGTAAAAACTTAGAACAAAATTATTTATAATGACAAAATATCTATAATATAAAAAACTTTAAATATTAATTTGAGTTGTATTTTGACTCACCTCATATTTCTTAATTTCTATGCAGACCCAAGTTTCGCCACTGCCTTTGTGACGAAACTTGGGTCTGCATAGAAAATAAGAAATATGAAGTGAGTCAAAATCCAACTCATTAATTAAAATAAACCTCATAGTGCTATTTCCTAACTTTAAATATGTTTGGTTATTCAAAATTTTTTAATCACAAAATTGATAAGAAGTAGCAAGATCTATCTATCTTCGGGTTTTTACAGCTGCTGCCGTCTTCCCGTGCCAAACCTCCAAAGCCTACGGTCTTGGGCATCTTCGATGCTTAGCCCTCTAGCTTGCATTACTGTCTTCATGTTTTCCTCCCATGTTAACCTTGGTCTCCCTCTTTTCTTCTTTCTATTCGGATGCCATTCATATAGTTGCTTCGGCCATCGCTCATCTTCCATTCTTAAAACATGTCCTAACCACTTTAATTCCTTCTCCTCAATTCTTTCAATTATGCTTTCTTCTGCTTCCATTATGTTTCTAATTTCCTTATTTGTGACATGTTCTAATTTAGACTTTCTGGCACTTCTGCGTAAATAATCCATTTCTAGAGCTATTAGTCTATTCTTGTAGTACTTATTGATTGTCCATACCTCACTTCCATACATTGCAACAGATTCCACCAATGTTTTACCAATATATTTTTTTGTGTCTTTCCAAATTTGCTTATCCCACCATCCATAGTAATTCTGCCCGAAGGCAGGTCCTTCACTGCAATCACAGCATTTTCATGCTATGCTTGCAGCTTTACTAGGGAATTGTAGATGTGGTAGCTTCCCGTTGCTTTCCACACCGGTGAAGGATGATGATGATGGCCATATGATTTCGGGGACCGTTTGGGCCTTAAAGTTTTCCTGACATTTGTCTTACAGGTGAGGAAAAACCCCGATAAAAACCTCACCCAGAAAAACTGCCCCGACCGGGGATTGAACCCGGGCCCGCTGCGTGACAAGGCAGCACGCTACCTCGAGACCACAGCGGTGGACTATCCCACCATATGGAATTTAACAATGATATTATTTTTCTACTCAATTCAATTCTATGTTTTATGTTCTCTTTGCCTATACCTTCAATGTTATCCATTATTATTCCCAAATATTTAGTTTGTTTCACTTGCTTTATTTGGATTCCTTCTTCCAATATTAAATTTTCTCTTTCATTGCTATTTATTGCCAGATATTCTGTTTTTTGTAAATTTACTGTGAGACCCCATGATTCATATGTGTTTTTCAACCTTTTTATCATGAATTCCATATCAAATTTGTCTTGTGCTAAAACCAGTTGATCATCGGCAAATTGTAATGTCAGCAAAAATCTGTTGCCTATTGGGATCCCCATACCTTTGCAGCTTTGTTTTCATTTCATTAATATAGATTATACATAAATATTACCCTTGTTTCAATCCCTTTGTGGTTTTTATAGGATTAGAAGTAACAAGATGAGGTATTCAATTTCTTTAGTAAAACTATATCAAAGTAATTCATTGACATTATCAAATCTGGAGGTTAATGATAGTTCAGACATAAGCTCTCTGCACATCCCTATCATTCCTTAAATAATTCACCTCCTCAAATCCATCTCATACTTGGTCTACCTAGTTTATCCACACATGGATGAAGTGACAAAAGTGAGGCTTTTCTATCTACCAATTTGTTTTTATTTAAACAATTTATTTCTCCCTTGTAGTGTTTATGCTGAATAAGAGAAATTATTTTGTTGGAAGCTGTAGTAAGTTCTGATGCAGTTAATGGAAGTCCTTGATGGGTTTTGTTTTTCTATCTGAGTATCCATGCTGTGACTCTTACGAGTTTTTTTGAAACTTGAGCATTTGTTGAAGAAATAATTTTCTTCTTTAGCACTGGCCATTAGAACAATAGTTGAATTTCTCCTTTCTGGCATGTCTTCAAGTTTTACATACTTTGAAGGCCAGTAATGAGATGGAAGAGTAATCCAGTGAGGACCATTCCAATAGAGAAGATTATTTTCAAGAATTGCAGGTGTACAACATCTTGAAATGTCTGCTGGATTGTCTTCACTAGGAACATGATTCCAGTTACCATGATTAGTAAGTTGTATTTTCTGAGTTCTATTGGTTACGAATGCATTCCATAGTTACGGTGATTGAGAAAGCCAGTGAGAACTATTTCTGAATCTGTCCAGAAACATGTAGAAATATTGTCCAGACAAGCTGACGATAAAACGGAATTGTTCTGAAACATGTCCAAGAACAAATCAACATTAATATTGAGGTAAGATGATCAGACTAAAAATAATATAACATGTAGAAATGTTTATTTGTAATGTGCTGACTAACTTGTGATATAATTCTGCTCAAATTAATGTGGCGCAGAATTCCAACTTTGGTGTTGAGATAGTTTTGAGTGGAACTACTTTAGATTTGGTATATAGAAGTGAAGATTCTGAAGAAACAATGTAAGCTGCACAACCATAACCTTGTTCTGATGCATCACAAAATATATGAAGTTGCGGTGCTTCAAGTACTGTACTTCCACAAAGATTCCTGTAAATTTTAATGTTATTTAATCCAGTCAGATTTTCTTTAAATTGTAGCCATTGTTGTAGAAAATCAGATGGCACTTCATCATCCCAGTCTAGTTTCAAAATCCATAGTTTTTGCATCAGAAGTTTTGCTTGCATTATAACTGGGGATACACAGCTAAGAGGGTAAAAAACTCTTGCTATTTTGGAAAGCACATTTCATTTAGTATGCATTTCTGTTGAAGATAGTTTCACATTATAAGTGAAAATATCAGATGAAGATTGCCAATGAAATCCTAAGGTTTTGATCATACAATCTTCTTTAATTAATTTTGGTGGATCAACAACTACTTCTGAGGCTGGTTTGGTTTTAAGAAGTTGTTGTGAATTAGAACACCATTGGTTCAACAGAAATCCTCCTTGTTTTAGAAGACTGGAAAGTTCACTTGTAGTTTGAACAGCACCTTTAAGTATGGAAAATGATTGAAGATAGTCGTCCACATAAAAACAGTTTTTCAATGCATGTGTAGTTTGTGGTGAATATTGATGCCCATCATTGTAAGCTAGTTCCATTACAGTTCTAATGGCTAGTTGACTTGATGGCTTTAAACCGTATGTAACGGTTTTCAATTTAAATGAATGAAGAGGCTATTCAGGATTGTTTCTCCATAAAATTCTTTACATGTTTTCTATGCATGTTGGACCACATAGTAAAATGCCATTCAAACAGATGCCATTCTTATCTGGTGCTGCTGCAATAAAAATAACACACATTTTGGCTCTTGTTTCTTTGTTCTTCCATACTGGATGATGACTAACATAGTTGATTGGATGTGAGGAGTCGGTATTATTTGCAATAACTACTTCCATATGATTCAAAGCTTTATAGTCCTGCATAAATTCGAAGTACTGTTACTTCAATGTAGGATCTCTTTGAAATCTTTTTTCAAGACCAAAGAACTTTTTGGTTGCAAGTTCTTTAGTATGTTGTAAAGATGGAGCATCTTTATGTGAACCACTTTCCATTTATATAATTCTCTTTCATCATTTTTAGAATAATCTAAATTTATCATTTGATGCACCATCCAGTCAAAAAACGCTTAACATTAATATAAGTATTGATTTTTCAGAAGTAATAGAAAATACAACTTTCATTTATAAGATTCCTTGAAGCTAAATTATAGTTGATTGAAAATAGAAGAATCCTTTCTCTCTGAATCTTGGACAAGAAGATAACAATAGGAACAAAGCAAGCTTAAAAAAAAACAACAATGTTGTGCATTTAGAAAAGTTGTGTGATTGCATATGTTTAAAATATAGATGCATCAGTTGACTGAATATGTTTTACAATTTTACTGTCAGATTTTAAATTCCGATATTTAGAATTTAACATACGAGGATAGTAATAATTTTGAATACCCAGTTGAGATACTTCCTGTGTCGAAGACTCAAGAACAAATTTTTTTCGGAATGGAGGTATAGATGCATATGGAAATTTCTCCATGGACTCACTGATTCGTGAGTTGTCAGCTCTCTATCATACAAGGTGAGATTTGACTCTTGCCATCACTCACAAAAAAGCCAGACAAACAATGTGTCACACTGCTCCCTCCTCTGGGCTGATCATCCTGATCAGCTTCTCTGTATGCTGCCAGTCAATCTAGATGAACCACTTTCCATTTATATAATTCTCTTTCATCATTAATTTTTCTTTCTAAATTAAAGTCACTTCTTCTTTGAAACCTAGAAAATGTACTTTTAATTGTATAACATCCACTCTTCCTTATCTGTATGCCAAAATTTAAAGGTAAATAAACCCATGATTAAACTTCATATTTTACTGTTAATATTATTCGATTTTAAACACCTTAATGATGGACAAATTATATTTGAAAAGAAAAATACACGCCTAGACTGGGATTTGAACCCAGGACCTTTGACTTTCTATGTCAATGCTCTTCCATCTAAGCCACCTAGGCCTCCAATCTAAACGCGTATTTTTCTCTTACACATAGTTAATTCCCTAACCCCAAATGCTACGAGCCGTTGCTACGATTTTGCAAATCGTAGAAACGGCTCGTAGCATTTGGGGTTAGGGAATTAACTATGTGTAAGAGAAAAATACGCGTTTAGATTGGAGGCCTAGGTGGCTTAGATGGAAGAGCATTGACATAGAAAGTCAAAGGTCCTGGGTTCAAACCCCAGTCTAGGCGTGTATTTTTCTTTTCAAATATAATTCATATTTTACTGTTTCACACTTCTTAATGATAGTGCTTCCCATGGAGAATCTAATGATACCTTAAACATCATTTTGACAAAAAAGTGATTTACTTATTTTAGGAATTCATACTATGAGGTATATTCACTTAGGTAAAATTTTTTATCACTCACCTCATTATTATGCTTCTTTAACTATAAACTAGTTTCAGAATATAGTTTCTGTTCCATCCTCAGTATCATCACAACTGTTGTTCTGTCATCTAGAAGAGCCGTCCTTTGCTCCTTCCATTGGCAGACTGAAAAACCTCAAAACCAGGCCATTCTCCCCGGGAATTTCAAAGTTCATCATTTCTTCTTTTCGCTCTTTTGAACGTAGATCTTTTCCTAAACGGTAAGTTCTTTTGATTTTTCTATTTGTTTTAATAATTTAGCTTCTTTCTCGATAAGATGCTTTTCAGACCATGCATGGGCAGCCACTGCAGATTTTTCTACTTCCCCTTTCTTGACATTCCTGAGATGTTCTTTCACTCTAATTTTCAAATTTCTCTTGGTTTTTCCTATGTAGAATTTCTCACATTCTTCACATTTAATCTGATAAATCCCTGATTTTTCTTCTTTTATTTTCTCTAATCAATCTACTGATGCTGTAGTCATTTTTGGGTCCTAACCTTATATTGAAATCTTTAAACAAATTTTGAAACTTATGGTGTTGATTTGTTCTTGAACATGTTTCAATTATATCATAATCATTGTCAGCATCTTGCCCAGACTGATTAGATTTATGTTGTACACCCTGGATGTCGACGTCAGTTCTCTCCTGTGGTTGGCCAAAGAACCTCCAAGCAAGGTCACATTCCGTCGGTATTTCGAAATTCATAACTCTGTTTTTGTTCTTCTGAATAAAGATTTCAGCTCTTTTGTATATTCTAGGGAACTGACATCGACATCCAGGGTTTACAACATAAATCCAACCAGTCTGGGCAAGAGGCTGAGGATGATTAGGATCCAATCAAAACATGTTCAAGAACAAATCAACATTAATATTGAGGTAAGATGAACAGACTTAAAATAAAATAATTACAAGAACTTCAAAATATTACTTCCTAAAATAAAACATTCTCTACAGAACTTGGCATCAAGTAGGTCTGGCATCAATGCTCATCGTTCCTAGTGAATAGGGTCCATTAGAGTTGGCTATTAAAATTACAGTATTCACATTACTTAATCTTAAAGAATCCTAAAATTAACATCTCAACTCATAATTTGTAGAATTCTAAGGCGAGGTGTTAATTTTCCGATTCTTTAAGATTAATTCCTTAAAAAAGTAATTAAAATTTGACTACATATGATTTAACAGTAAAAACAATATGAGTTGGAATGAGCTGATGATAGAATGCAGGCATTCTGAAACATGCTCTCAAGAATTCTACATATTATGAGGCAAAGTGCTAATTTTCAGATTATTTGAGTTTATTAAAGAAACCTAATTTCAAATTAGTTTGAACTTTTATAGGAAAAATCACTATGAGATTTAATTTCAGATTTAAATTAAAGTTATTTATACCTCACCTCATATCCAGTCTTCTAATCAAACCAGTTTCAAAATCTAGGTGGTTTCATCTTCAGTAATATCTCAACCGATATTTAACTTTTACAGGAATTAATCACTATGAGGTTTAATTTATGGTAAAATCAAATGTTTCTTACCTCTCCTCATACAAATCTTCTAAGTAAATCGCGATTTTGAGACCATAACGGTCTCATCTTCAGTACTATTTTGGCGACTGATGTTATGTCGATCGGAAGAAACATCAGTCGCCAAAATAGTACTGAAGATGAGAACGTTATGGTCTCGAAATCGCGATTTACTTAGAAGATTTGTATGAGGAGAGGTAAGAAACATTTGATTTTACCATATCTCAACCGATGTTATGTCATCCAGGAGAACTGCTTCTTATTCCATCTGTTGGTGGATCGATGAACCTCTGAATCAAATCAAATTTATCAGGAACTTCAAAATTCATAAGTTTTTCTTTCTTGTTGTTTTTATTCTTCTTGTTAAAAAAATTACAAACTTATGACTTTTGAAGTTCCTGTAGAATGTGATTTGATTCATAGGTTCATCGATCCACCAACAGATGGAGTAGTTCTCCTGGACAACATAACATTGGTCGAGATATTAATGAAGATGAAACCATCTAGGTTTTGAAACTGGTTTAAGTAGAAGAATGGATATGAGGTGAGGTATACAGAATTTTAATTTAAATCTTCATATTACTTATTAATCCTGAAAGCTGAAAGACCGACTATAGCATATGACTGCATGGACATGTTCACCAGAAACGATTATTGCTGATACTGGGCTCACTTGTCATCGAGTGCTGTATAGAATATCACAGACTGCTCTATATATTGGAATATTATATAAGATTGATTTTTAAAAATAACTGTTGACAATGATAAAAATATTTACCCAACTAACCAAGTATATTTTATTCCAATAGTAAATTGTACTTCAGCATGTTTTATACAATTCATTGGATTTCTCCAATAACTGTATTGCTAACTTCCACTCAAAGTTAAGCTACAAATATCTTAATTCTTTTAGATTATTCTTGTCCATGGGACAAAGGTACCATTCATTACATTCCAAACAATTATGGAAAATATGCAGTTCACAGATATAATATTTTAAGCTGTTGAGAAAATCCAAGAAGGCTATCTGGGAAAGACATAAGCAGCCATCTCCATCAAACAAACTGGGTGTGCAGTATTCTTTTTTATAGTTCTTCCCTCATCTAAGAAGGAAAGTGTGCTTTCCTTCATGATGTTTCCAAACTGAGTTGGCAATAGATTGCTCACGTTCAACTGAATATGCAAAATAAAAACATTAATTATTATTTTAAATTTAAATAGATTCTTTTTTCAGAACTATACTACAAATGAAATGGTATAACAACCAAGTAAATATTTCACAATGGACAATATAAAACCAACAAGTTATAATATTTTTTAATAGAAAATTTGCTTCAAGGTCAAATCAGAGTTTTTGTTTTAAATTAATCATATGTTCAAAGCAAGATAATTTCATAGTTAAATATGGAAAATAATATCAGTTGAAAATGAGAGGGATGTCCTCTTGAAAACTGCAGTTCCCATATTTAAGAAAACAAACTATGAGGTAAGATAAGAAGTGACTAATTCATTCATTGAACATAATTTAAATTTTAGTATACATCACCATGAATTCTGACTCATAATTCTTGGCTTGTAAGAGGATTCCCTAGACCTGTCAAAATTGAATCCCTATGGATTTAAGGCCTGATGGTAGATGAATTTGTCCTTGAAGCAAATTATCTGACGCGCGCATGCACACACATGCATGCACGTGCACACACACAAAAATAATCAAATATTGATTTATCATGTTTACATAGGCTGGAAGTAATATATAAGTGCACAGATTTTAAATATAAATTCTTTGTGATAAATACAATACAAATCTTAAATATATTTTGACCTCAAATATATTTTTTTTTCAGAATAAAATATTTTTGTATAGAAATTTAATGGTACATTACTTTATGATGATGATGAATACCAGACTGATTTTCACCACAGTACATAAAAGATGTGAAATGGAACAACTTTTTCTTTTCGTATTTTTTGGTCCCATGCTCTGTTTTTGTACAAATTAAATTAAAAGAGATGGAATTAAATAAACATTTTTTGATGTTTTTATTATTGATTTTACATTTCTCACTGAAAGATAAATTATATTTGAAGAGAAAATTTTTTGCCTAGACCAAGACTCGAACCCGGGACCTATGGCTTGCTGGGCCAAATGCTCTACCAACTGAGCTACCGAGGTGAGTTGCGATCTAGATGCAAATTTTTCTCTTATATACGTTGTAATTCCCTCTCGCCAAATGCTTTTGAAACCATTGCTTCTATCTTTGCAAATGGCGGCTTCTTAGTTAAGAAGACATTTATTGGGAATTTAACATTACTTTATAAAGCTAGTAAGGCTTCTAATGATGTTTTTATTATTGATTTTACATTTCTCACCCCCCTCAGGAGCTATCACCTTGACGTGGTGGGGGGGCTTAGTACCCGATGAACCAGATGACCCTACCGGGGAAGATTGACTTAGGTTAATCTTGCTGGTGGGTAAGAGGCGAGAGGAACTAAGTATAGCTCACAATGAGGGAATGGCGTCTGTATTAATATTGGGCGGCCATATCTTCGTCAAGTCTTCAATGGTCAACAGGGTGACAAGGAATAGCACAGCTAAACTTGTAGGGCTTGAAGAGCGGAAGAAGCAGCCCTCTCTTGGGGGGTGGATACCCAGAGGAGCATGTTTGGAGGCTCAGAGGAAGCAGCCCTTCCACCATCCTTGTCCTGTGAAGCGCTCGTAACGCTTCCAGGAGACATTCATCTTACTGAGAAGCATCATGGAAATCAGCCGGAGTGTCATAAAAGGAACCAACCCAAGCAAGATGGTGTGTGGAACAATACAGAGAACATTCAAAAATAAAATTAGAAAAGAAACCAAGATAAAAATGTATAATGTTATGGCGGTTCCCACAATATTGTATGGATGTGAAACTTGGGCTCCAGTGAAAAAACAGAAGATAGAATACAGACGGCGGAGATGAGGTTCCTAAGACAAGTAAAAGGATGTACAAGACTTGATAGAATAAGAAATGAGGATATAAGAGAAGAATTGAAAGTATGGCCTTTATTGGATAAGGTCACGAATTACAGACAAAAATGGATTGATCATATGGATGGAATGAGTAAGGAGAGATATCCATTGTTAGCAAGAAATTATCAAGCAAGAGGAAGACGTGATTTTGGAAGACCTAGAAGACGTTGGGCTGATGCATTATGAAGTTGGAACGGGCAATTGCCTAATCCCTGGAGTGATGATGATGATGATGACATTTCTCACTGAAAGATAAATTATATTTGAAGAGAAAATTTTTTTCGCCTAGACCGAGACTCGAACCCGGGACCTTTGGCTTGCCGGGCCAAATGCTCTACCAACTGAGCTACCGAGGTGAGTTGCGATCTAGATGCAAATTTTTCTCTTATATACATTGTAATTCCCTCTCACCAAATGCTTTTGAAACCATTGCTTCTATCTTTGCAAATGGCGGCTTCTTAGTTAAGAAGACATTTATTGGGAATTTAACATTACTTTATAAAGCTAGTAAGGCTTCTAATGATGTTTTTATTATTGATTTTACATTTCTCACTGAAAGATAATTATATTTGAAGAGAAACATTTTTTCCTAGACCGAGACTCGAACCCGGGACCTTTGGCTTGCCGGGCCAAATGCTCTACCAACTGAGCTACCGAGGCGAGTTCCAATCTAGATGCAAATTTTTCTCTTATATACGCTGTAATTCCCTCTCGCCAAATGCTTTTGAAACCATTGCTTCTATCTTTGCAAATGCGGCTTCTTAGTTAAGAATTTTTCTCTTCAGATATAAACATTTTTTATTAACATTAGGAGAACTGGCACAATGCAGGGCCACATTATATATTTTATTGAAAAATACTAAAGGAAAAAGTGTGAAAATGAGACCAACACTAACCATCATTATAAAGTCATACACTAATATATTTCTGCACGAACATATTGTCAGGACTAGTGGTTGTGCAGGTTTCAGATTGAATTTATTTTAAACACCATAAAAGTTGACACAAAATTTCCAAATTCATTTTATTTACTTCACAGAATTTCATTAATTCTTCACAAATAGCTTGCTGCTCATCAAGTTTCTTGCTTTTCTGCACTCACTGACAATTTCACTTAGAACATAATCTTGTTCTCACACTAGACCGCTCTCAGATATGACAGACATGATTTTTGCAACTGCTTAGATATGTATATGTGAGAATAGAAACATTCTTGATGCTCAGTCAAGACTTTTCTCGGGCAGAAGATTTGATAATCGACCTTTCTAGTATGGAGGTATAGAAGCTTGTGGAAAATTCTCTGTGGGGTTTCCGATTTGTGAGTTGGCAGCTCATGAATCCTTCTTTATCATAAAAGGTGAGACCCCAACTCTCGCCACAGCCCATGAAATTCAAAAACCAGCCCTTTATGCATCACAATATATTTTCCTGAGAAAATTGTACTTTTGTGTTACAAAGGCCATAGAACAATTTTTTCTATGTATGGGATAAGGAATATTCATAATTAAAATCTGCACTCTTACATTAATTCCACCTGTATAAAAGAAGAAGAAGAAGAAGAATAAGAAGAAGAAGAAGAAGAAGAAAAAGAGGTGTAAATGAGTCTAAAGGGATCACAAACATGATCACAATGTATACAGTATGACTTTGCTGAAATTAAATATAAAACATTGGTTAAGTTACAATGTGTTTATCTTTTGTATCTTTTCTCCTTCTTATTTATAGATTCTTTAAAATCTGATGTCATATAACATCTATAATCGATGGTTATCCAATACTGCTGCGTTTATCATGTGTTTCCTGTAGATGTTCAATATGAAGATGAAATTAGAATATAATAAAATGGATTCCGGTAATGAAATTTCAACCCAATATTTGTCTCGATAATTGAAGAAAAAACAGGTAAAATCCAATAGGTTGGTCAGCCTTGGATTTTGAACCCAGAATCTCCCGAATGTAAGTTTCAAATGTTACTGTAAATAATAATTAAATGAATCGTGATTTTTTCTTACCTCATACATCTATGTTTCTTTAAACACAGCACTGCAGTATCGGCGACACTTTGTCGTCATCGTCAGCTGTTTTCACGACTCGACTCCTGAGTCGTGAAAACAGCTGACGATGACGACAAAGTGTCGCCGATACTGCAGTGCTGTGTTTAAAGAAACATAGATGTATGAGGTAAGAAAAAATCACGATTCATTTAATTATTATTAATTGAACCTCATAATGTTAAAAATTCCCAAATGTTACTGTAAAACTCACTCAAAGATGATTATTATGCAGTGTTAAATCAATTATTGGGTAGGTAGGTAATCTTTTATTTAATATTGCTTCCTAACAGTTTAGGTCATTCTTGCTGCAGTTAAAATGTGGATGTGAAAATACTCTATGATAAAAGACCTGGCTTCATTTCCCATCAGAAAGAAGTTATTCAGAGGATTTTTACATCTTGAAACATCCATTAACCGTGGTCAGGTTTGAGCCTGAAAACCTCAGAACAAGAGCTAAACATGGTAATTACTATATATGAAGAGAAAAATTCTCGCATATACCGAGACTCGAACCCGGGACCCTTGGCTTTCCGGGCCAAGTGCTCTACCAACTGAGCTACCGAGGCGAGTTACGATCTAGACGCAAATTTTTCTCTTATATACGTTGTAATTCCCTATCGCCAAATGCTTTTTGAAACCATTGCTTCTATCTTTGCAAATGGCAGCTTCTTAGTTAAGAAGACATTTATTGGGAATTTAACATTACTTTATAAAGCTAGTAAGGCTTCTAATGATGTTTTTATTATTGATTTAACATTTCTCACTGAAAGATAAATTATATTTATCGAGTCTCGGTCTAGGCGAGAATTTTTCTCTTCAAATATAATTTATCTTTCAGTGAGAAATGTTAAATCAATAATAAAAACATGGTAATTACTAGTCCACCAGGATGACATAATATTGTTAAATTTATAATTTTCTTGGCATATGTTGAAATAAGAACTATGCAGTGTTGTTTGTGATGTCTATCATGCAAGCAAAAGTGTCTATTTCTTATGGCTGGTGAGTACTCGGTGAGAATATAACAGTACCAAACGAGAACTATATCCAGCAACAATATCATGAATTATAAAGACTGACAGAAAATAAAAGTACTTGCATCCAGTTTTTATTTTTCAGTTTCTGAATCAAAGAAAGAAAAAAAAGTCCACCACTGTGGTCTTCGGGTAGCGTGCAGCCTTGTCACACAGTAGGCTCAGATCCAATTCCCAGTTGGGACAAGCTTCCTGGGAGAGGTTTTTTCTGGTGTTTTTGCTCACCTGTAAGACAAATATCAGGTAGCTTTCAGGACCAAAAGATCTCCGAACATCATCTGGCCATCATCATCTTCACCCCCAGTGTGGAAAACAAGGGAAGCCAGCACACCTTTAATTTCGTAGTAAAACTGGAAAGCATAGCATGAAAATGCTATGATTGCAGTGAAGGACCTGCCCTAGGGCAGAACATTATTGAAAAGAATATATATACACACACAAAAAAAAATGGATGTGTATATATCCTCCAGTATAATTTTCTTGAATGGCTGGATCAATTTGAACCATACTTGGTAGACATGACTTACAATCTGGGACAGATACTGTGAGATGCAAGAGACTCCTAGCATCCATAGGTGTAGTAAGAGAAGGATGATATGTATAAAATAATTGAAAACAACTATTATTAGTGTTGAATGTTTTGGGACAACTATGCTGATTGGTGACAGTCATGATGTCATTTAAGCCCAAGATTAACACCTAATATCACTTGAGGGTAGGGATAAAAGAAAGTGATACATAAAAATAATAGAAAATGACCGATTTTAATGTAGAATTCATAGTTTTTGGGGTGCTGAAATTAATAATGATACTCCTGATGCTGTTTAAATGAAATTTCAGCCCTCATTAAGAATGGGATGGAGGGGCTGGAAAAATATGCCCAAAATGACTAAGACTACTGTCAAATCTATAGTTTTTGGGGTCGCTGTGTTTACTGGTGACAGTCGCTGATGTAATTTATGCCCATCCTTGATAAGTAGGACTCCTAGGAGATTGAGAGGGTGATAATGTAAAAGTAATTGAAAACATCAATTGAATCCATAGTTTTCAGGGTTGCTGAGATGAATAGTGTCACTCCTGATGCTGTTTAATTTCAAATTCAGTTCCTATCGGCATGGGGACAAGAAAGAGTAAAAATAAAATGTCTAAATGACCAAGATTAGTGTTGAAATTATAGTTCTCATAGCTGCTAAGCCAATTGGTGAAGTACCAATTTCATTTAAACCCAAGTTTGACTCTTAGCTCTCCTAGGGAGAAACTGAAAGGGGACAGCATGTAAAAATAATTAAAAAAGGACTGGTATTAGTGTCAAAACCATGGTTTTTAGGATCGCTGAGATGAATAGTTCCAATCCTGATGCCATCTAAGTCAAAATTTAGCCCCTAATGGGATGGGGAGATGGGGGTGAGGAGGGATGAAAAATAAAATGCTCAACATCCAATATTTGTATCATATTCACAGTTAAAATTCATCGGAGAACATATTGTTTAAACAACTCACCTCATAGGAGGTGAGTTGTTTAAACAATATGTTCTCCGATGAATTTTAATGATTATACCTCATAATGTTTACTTCCCAACATTAATTAAATATATTCACAGTTTTTGGGATTACTAAACTGATTGATGACAAAAAGATTGGGATAAATAAATATTTGGGCATTGCTGGATAATCAGATAGTACATATTTGAAGAGAAAAATTATACACTCAGACTGGGACTCGAACCTAGGACCTTTGGTTTTCCAGACCATTGCTCTACTGGCTGAGCTATCTGGGCGAGTTCCAATCTAAACGCAAATTTTTCTCTTATATATGTTGTAAATTTCTGCGCACTAAATGCTATGAAACCTTTGCTTCTATCTTTGCAAATGGTGGCTTCTTTATTAAGAAGACATTTATTTGGGAATATTATATTACATATTTGTAATATAAAATAATGTATGTAATATAATTACATATTTAGTGCATGGGAATTGATAACATATATAAGAGGAACATTTGCATTTAGTTTGGAACTCACCCAGATAGCTTCTGTCGATAGAGCATTGGTCTAGAAAGCCAAAGGTCCTGGGTTCGAGTCCCAGTCTGACCACACATAATTTTTCTCTTCAAATATGATTTATCCATCATTGAGATGTATGAAATGAATAATAAAATCATTGAAAGAAGCCGTACTGGATTTATACTGTAATATAAAATTCCCAAATATATTTCTTAATAAAGAAGCCACCATTTGCAAAGTTAGAAGCAAAGGTTTCATAGTATTTGGTGCATGGGAATTGACAACGTATATAAGAGAAAAATTTGCATTTAGATTGGAACTCGCTCAGATAGCTCAGTCGGTAGAGCATTTGTTTAGAAAGCCAAGGTCCTGGGTTTGAGTCCCAGTCTGAGCATATAATTTTTCTCTTTATATATGATTTATCCATCATTGAGATGTATGAAATTAATAGTAAAAAATCAGATAGTATATTAAATACAAGAGGCCCTATTAACTGGAGGCATGCCATGATTCTTAGCTTATACTTAGCTTAACTAACTTTAACCACAACAAAGTTGCTAGTATTCATTTTAAAAGTATCTGAGTGGTCTTCAATACCAGTATGAACATTAATGAATGAATAAACAAAAATGTTCATCCCTCTCTGGAATCACAACTGGGTTACCCACTCTCACTATCTGAGCTACAAAACCCAATTACAACACAATATGTATCTCTCTCTTTTTATATTTTAACTTCGCCCTTTGCAAGTACTTTCATGCCTTCTGGAAATTATAGGGATACAACCTGTCAGGCGAGAATTTTTAACTCATTTGCTTTTGTGACCACACAAGGATATGGAAAGGCTCTCAGATGAGTTATTAAAGACAATACACACCAATTACTCAAATATTCATACTAAGCAAGGCGAATATATGTGATCGTGATGGCCAGATGTGTTCAGAGACTATTTGGGTGATTTATCTTACAGGTGAGGAAAAAACACTGAAAATCCTCACACAAGATATTTGTCCCAAACAGAGATCAAACTCAGGCCCATTGACATCAAAGGCAATAATATTATTCTAGAACACAGCAGTAGAAATTTTCATTCATCTTCATTATGTGTATCCAGCCATAGCTGATGACATAAATCCATTGTATACTTATGCTATAAGTTGCAATAGGGCTGCATTTGAACATGCAGCTTATGTGGGCATTCAAGGCGAGTGTCCATGAGGTTAAAAGAAGGAAATATAGAAAAGTCTTCTTCTTCTTCTTCCTTCCAAGTATTAGGCCAAGGCCTGTTATGATCCTATAGAAAATTTTCCCTCCAGCGTTTCATAGGACGGCCCAGTGATCTTCGTCCTCTTGGTAGATAATTATAAACAGCTTTGGGGATCCGATTTGAATCATTCTTTCAAGATGGTGTTTCCAATTTAGTTGGTACTGTTTAATATATTCCAAAATTGGCGTAATCTTCAATTCTTTTAAGATATCGGTGTTCCTTTTCCGATACCATCTGGTGTAACCCGCTGTTCTGTGCATGAATCTCATTTCACAAGCCGTTACTCTGCTTTCATGTTGTCTTTTAGTGTCCATGCTTCACTACCATAGGTCAACACTGGTCTAGCCAAAGTGTTATATAAACGTAATCTGGTGTTTTTTTTGTACAAGGGATGGTTTCATAACTTGATTAATAATTCCTAAACTTTTATTATAACTAGTAATTTTTTCAGCGATATCTTTTTCATCCCAGATAGAGAGATAATATCCAAGATATTTAAATTGATTAGATCTCTCTAAAATTTTATTCTGGAGACAGATTTTACTTTGTATGGGGTCCTTCCCATGAAATGCCATAATTTTAGTTCTGTTAATTGATATTTCCATATTAAATTTGGCAGCTATTTTTTGTAAATTATAAATTGATCGTTGCAATCATTTTCGGAAAGTGCCAGAAGAGCTAAATCGTCTGCAAAAAGAATAGCATCGAGTTTGAGGTTCCTATTGATGGGTATATATCCTTGTTGTGTTTTCCTCCATTCGTTTATCAATTTATTCATATATATAATGAAAAGCACCGGTGAAAGTCCACATCCCTGTCTTACTCCAGTGCTGATCTTTACCCAAGAAGATAATTTGCCATCTTGTTTAACAGAGATTTCATTATCTTTATAGATGTTGAAGATATTAGTAATATATTGTTGTGGAACGTTATCATCAGCTAAAATTTGTAGTAATATATTTGTCTACTTTGTCAAAAGCCTTTATGAAGTCAATGAAGGCGATATTAGAAACTAATAGATAAACTGAATTCACAGTAACCCAGTTGTGGCCCATGATGATGTTTTGTGCGAAGAGCTTTGATTGAAACCCTGTATCTTGGTAAAGTATGGACTCTGGTTTGATGTTTGTTGCCATTATAAAGGGCTTCAAATGATAGCTCTTTATCTAAACATCTAAGGGCCACATCTGCAGTAACCTCATGAACCTTCACCACTCAAACTTTGAAAAAAAAAAATGCTTTACTTGATGAATATACTTACCAATCCACTGCTAATAAAGAAATTCTCTAATGGGAAGCAAGAATCTGTTTCTTGTCGGTGTACAATAAGTCCTGCAGAATTGGAGGATTGAGGTGAAAATGTTTGTAACATCACAACATGGAAATCATAACCAGGCTCGTGTATGACTGGTGTAAACTGTGATCCAAGTTTATCTCGAGTTTTTCCAAGCCACAAGAGATGGTATAATGGATGTAGCAGAGATAAAGAGGCTACATTTGCTGCCATAGTGGGCAAGCCTCCAGGATGTTCTGGTGAAGTTTCCTAAAAAATTAATATTAAATATACATCACTATTGAAAACTCATTCATAAATTGTAGGCTTTCATGATCTGTGTTTTGACTCTTGTTAAGTTGGTCTTCCAGGCTGAATAGCCAAGGTCTACTTCAATAGTAGATGAAACATTGAATTTAAACAAAACCAGACCATGGCCATTCAGCTTGGAAGACCAACTTAACAAGGGTCATGCAAAAATATTTTATATTAAACTATACAATAGAAAATACCTCCTATACACACAAAATGTATAAAATGTTATATTTTCAGACAAGTAGTACATGAAAATAGCACTATGTTTTTGTATCACTTAATAGTATTGAGATATTTATATTGTGTCACAGTGGAACTGCTTTTTCTCATGGGACACAAAAGTTTCTATAGTTTATTAGTTAGGACAGACCAACAAGAATGGAAAAATCATCTGAGAAGAATGGCAAGAAATAGACTTCCAAAATTGGCATTCCAATATACCCCAACTGGACATAGGGACCAAGGAAGACCAAAACATCGGTGGAAAGATCAAGACCATCTTCGCTAGGTTTACCGTACAGCCACATGGCCTAAAATGAATTTGTTCATGATGATGATGATGACAGCTCTCTCATTGTATATTTCAGTTTTATCACTCTAAAGGATTGTTAAATATCCTGGATTGTCCTGGTATACTGAAATTTCTGGCTGCTATTGTAATTAATATGAAGGAGTTGCACTGTCTTGTAACATGTGAATTCTTTTGGTTTTTCTATTTATTTTATTGAACTAGCCTTTCTTTCAATTAGGCTTTTTTTGACCAAGCATGAGTCACTACTGTTGATTTCTCCACTTCACCATTTTTGATGTTCCTAAGTTGTAAATTTTATCACAATCTCTGCATTTAATCTGGTAGAGCTTAATAAAACATATAGAGAAACCAAAAGAGCTCAAGGTTTGGGAAAAAAATCCACATTCAAAAAACAAGAAAGAAAAATTAATGAATTGTAAAATTCCTGGGGAAGTTAATTTGGACGATCATCGGTCCACCAATAGATGAGTAAGAAGCAGTGCTCCTGGATGACAGAACATTGGTCATGAAATTACTGAGGATGAAACCACCTAGGTTTCAAACTTAGGTCTGATTAGAAGAAGGTGAGGTGAAATTTTAAATTATACCCCATAGTGATATTTCCTATAATAGTTCAACACTTTTACTAGCTTGTTCCAAGAATTGAATCTGTCTTTTTTAGACCCAAGAAGGATTAGTGGTGATATTTGCTGCAGTTATAAAGTGGGAAATGTTCAAGAGGAAAATTGGAAAATCCATAATGAAAGAAAAGAATTGGCGAGAAATGAGAAAAATGTGGACAAAGAAAATGGACAGCAGGATTTATCTATAGTTGCACAATGGATCTCCAAGCAGTTAAGGTGGCACCTCGTGTACAGGTTAGTTCTATGTATCATACAACAAAATTAGCTGTACATAATTTTACAATGTACAACCTAGTTATTCAGGAAGTAGTGTACTACTGGTTTGAGACAGAGGGGAATCTGATTGTATAAATTTTTATATCATGCATTGTAGACACATTAAAAAAAAAACTGAAAATCATCTAATCCCTGTCATTCTGATGGTTATAATTACCTGAATAGAAATGTAATAATGGCAAATTCCTTGCTATTAGACTCAGATTTTTTTTGGAAAAGGGACATACACAAATGGAATGCTAATCTGTCCACAGTTCCATTAAATGTAACTTAAAGGTCATGAAATAACACTTCCAAGCCAATATCCGCCAATTTCTAAAGAAGCCAGGAAGAAACATTCCCTAATGATGTTCACTATCAGTCTGTACTAGTGGAGGATGGGGCAAACATGCCTTGAAACATATGTCCAACAGAAACAACCATATGAGGTACGAATACACAGACCAAACTAATTATTGTTGTGCAGTATTATTAGAAAACAGAGAAATGTACAAGCAAATTACATTAAGTTTGGTATTAAGCTTACCTGACAATTAGGTACACGTTTTTCTACTATCAGTCTAAAAGTAGCAGGCAAAGGTCTATTGTCTGTTACACCTTGACCAAGACCTCTGTTATCATCTTGATTCAGACGTCTGTCTTGCATTACCTATAAAATTACCAGCATTTATACATATGTAGTATTATAATTAAGACATTTTGTATTTTAAAATATGTAATATTATTGCAAATTTTTTATTCAAATTCATATTACTGCTTTTTCACGTTGTGTATGTGTGCTGTTTAAGGGCTGTATCTACAAACATTACTCTCTACTCAATTTTTCCACACTCTGGTCAGCATGAGTTTCTCATGTGTTACTCTACTGGATCTTCTAAAACGAATTAGCAGAGTTGTTCGTCAGCGGTTATTATAAAACAAATTAGCAGAGTTGCTCATCAGCAAAACATGAATCTCAACTTCATTTGTTTTTTCATGAAGTTGGCAACAGAGAACTGGTTTCCAATGTGCCTTGGGCATTTTGCTAGCAGAAGAACTTTGCCAAATAATAATTTGTTTAATGGAAATCTTGCCAGTTATCAAAATAAAATGTATGCAAGTCATTTTAAAAGTAAGAAATACCTGTAATTATATGGTTAAAAAGTAAAATATAATAGCTAAAAAGAAGTAAGAAGTAAATTTTTACAGAAAATGGACGCACTCATTAAATACATAGGCCTAATAGATATTTCTATAATAAATATTTCTGAATATATAATATAATTTTTTTTCACTATTAAGTTACCATTTTTTTATATGACTTGATTTGATTATATTGACAATTTTTTTTGTTCAATGCCCCAGGTTGTCATTTCGACATTTCTAGTGTTCTCTCCTGGCATTGGCTTAATTGTAACCACTTCTGAAGTTGGGGTGCCTAGAAGGCAGAGTTATGTTACCCCGATGATATGATGTGTGATAACTGATAATGAAGTGCCAGGAGAGTTCTTAACCTAAATTCCAGGCCATTGGCAACCACAGGAATGATTCCCTTTAAGGAAAAATTCCTATGGTTTGATCAGGAATTGAACCTCATGAACAGTAGTCAGAAATGCTGACCACTAGCCCATGAGGCTGGTCTTATTGACTTTCTCCTTAAAATTATCTGAGAATACAATATATTTTTATATATATCCAGTGTGCATTTTTAGTTTAGAGCTATAACAATAATATGACGTCAAACATTTTGGGTTTCAGAAAATAGCTAAATGCATGGAATGAAATCCATACCATAGAAGATTGGTATCACAGTTATGAATATCAAACCTATAAAAACAATTTTGATTGTTATATACTGTGGTCTCTATCCATCCATAGTAATTCTGTCCGAAGGCAGGTCCTTCACTGCACTCATGGCATTTTCATGCTATGCTTGCAGCTTTACCAGGGAATTGTAGGTGTGGTTGCTTCCCACACCGGTGAAGGATGATGATGGCCATATGATTTTGGGGACCGTTTGGGCCTTAAAGTTTTCCTGACATTTTTCTTACAGGTGAGGAAAAACCCCGATAAAAACCTCACCCAGAAAAACTGCCCCAACTGGAGATCGAACCCAGGCCCGCTGCATGACAAGGCAGCATGCTACCTCAAGACCACAGCGGTGGAAGTGGTCTATATAATAATAGAAATTTAGTGAAGTGTAATAGTAAAGAATATTACAAAATAATATATATGTATCCTATCGTATAGAATACTCCTTCATTATGATCTCTCCCTCTAATGAACATTTATACAGTATTCATAAACATGTAGCTGCTGCTTGCAAGAATATAAACAGTGAAGTCAGGCAGAAGATTTTGTGAAAGCTTGGAAAAGTTTTTGGGCCACTCATCCTGTAATTCTCTGCTACAAACAAATGCTTGCAGATTGCTGAATTCTAGCTCATAAGCAAACACTAGTCTCAATGTAAAATTTTAAATATAAAATTATACAACAGAGGGAGCAGGAGACGGCTCTTCAAGATGACATAACAACGGCAAGAAAGTATTGAGGATGGAAAATAATTACATCACAAAACCAGTCTAATTAGAAGAAGGATATGGGGCGAGGTGATACAATTTTTCTTAAATAAATTTATAGAATTAATTCTTGTAAGACATTAGCAACATTCAGACTGTTAACAGGCCATGACTACCTGGCAGCACACCTCCATAAAATTGGAATCTTCAACTCTCCAAATTGTATCCTGTGCCAAGACAATAACACTACCATGAACAAAGATCATCTTGCTAGCTGTGAGGCTCTGAAGATGTCTCTGTACTACAAGTACTCTGGCAGGACTCTATTGGGAAGCAAGAAAGCAAATGGAACACATCCAAGCTAATGGGCATTAGACTACTACTACTAATTCTTGTAAGATATAGTCTCTAACAACTTCACTGATGATGGAGTAAGTTCCGAAAGGCATGACAGATTTAAAAAATGTTAACAAGTTGGAGAGGACAGTACTTTAGAGGTAATAATTTAATATTTAAAAATTTATGTGACATATCTCAATGGAATTTTATCGTGTATTTTAATAGTTACTTTCAATGCTAAATTAAATTTTGAAATATTATACTTTTTATTCGACTCTATAGTGTTCTGCCCTAGGGCAAGGTCTTTCACAGCAATCACAGCATTTTCATGCTATGCTTTGCAGCTTTACTAGGGAATTATAGGTGTGATAGCTTCCCATTGCTTTCCACACTGGCGGATGATGATGATGGCCAGATGATGTTCGGGGACTGTTTGGGCCTCAATGCTTCCTGGATTTGTCTTAAAGGTGAGGAAAACCTAAAACACTCACTCAGAAAGCTTGTCCTGACCAGAAATCGAACCTGGATCCTCTGCGTGACAAGGAGCACGCTATCTCGAGACCACAGTGGTATTCTTCAGCTAGCGCTACTGAAATCCTGTTCTACAGAAGTTAGTAAATCAGGTGGACAGGTGCAAGCAATAAAAAAAGGTATAAGGGTTAAGTCCTGATATGCTTGCTGTAAGCAGTATAAGAGTATAATTAGATATTTTTGCCAATCAGTGAGGCAACTTTTCAGATATCACACCAAATTAAGCAACTATCTGAATCCAGTAAATTCTGTCATATCTACAGACAATATTGACCCTAAACAATTAACAATTCTCTCACTCTAAATGTTTATTGTTTGCAGAAAACACTACTCATTTCACTGCCTTTCAGTATAAGGAAACTAACAGTAAATTGACAAATAGTAGCCTTGCATGACTCAATAAACATAAACTGTTTCATTTTTCAGTTTGAAGGATTTTAATGGTACATTATCTTAAAGAAACCTTTATTCAGATTTATACATTCTGCCATTTTTATATTGGTTATCCCAATAATTCATTACCCAAACTATACTTGGTACCAATTAGTTTGGATAAACAATGATCCACCATAGTTTTCTGTCTCTTACTTTTGATTTCATTACTGTAAGTCTCATAATGTGAGGTATGGTTTAAAAATGAAACCGTGATAATTTGTAATAACCATATTTATGTCTGCTAAAAGCAGCCCTCATATTTGTTATTTGACTACCAATTAATTTTCTTAACAAATATATATCAATATGATTTTTTTGTATTACTATAAATTTACAGTTTAAGATAAAATCAAATGTTTCATACCTCTCCTCATATTAATCTTGGGGTGGATCGCGATTTAGGATTCATGGCAAACCCATCGTCAGTACCATCTTGCCGACTGATGTTATGTTGATCGGAAGAACCACTCTTCTTCTGATCGATATAACATCAGTCGGCAAGATGGTACTGACGATGGGTTTGCCATTAACCCAAAATTGCGATCCACCCCAAGATTAATATGAGGAGAGGTATGAAACATTTGATTTTATCTTAAATTAATCCTCATAGTGATCTTGATTCGTTCCTATAAAAGTTCAATATTACAATTTATTACTTACCTCTATTTGTCCTTCCTTAAGAGATCCCATACCCAATGGCTGACCAGTCACTATAGTGAAGCGGTAGTTCTGATCTTGAATGAAGGCCATGGTAGGAATTGGATAGTAATTAGCTTGTATTGGTAATTTGGAGAAACGTTTCCTGCGAATTAACTGCAAGATATTATAAGTTAAATATTTATATGAAAAAAATGTTCCAAAGAATTCATAAAGATACAATTTTTATGTTTCCTTTGAATTGAGCAAACTATTGATAATTACACATATGATTTTGCTATCTTCTTTTATGACAGAGGAACACTACACTTATGTGAAGTAGAGAGCTCAGATAACAAGATGTCTGATTATAAGCTGGATGGTCTGGGTTTGATCCCAGACATTAGAGGAGTAAGGATCCTTTTTACTAATTCATGTCAAGGCTGGTCCTGAGGTTCATTCATCCTCCTATAAAATTACTATTGGGGGAGTGGCTTACCTAAGGTAAAGCCCCAGAGTGTAAGGCTACTCATTTTTCCTCCTTCTTGAGCAGTTGGCTAAGAATCATTGATCTTCACCCTCTGTGGGCCTTTAAGGATTTTAACAGATTACTTTTACATCTTATATGTAAACTAATCTTAATAATGTAAAATTTAAAACTTTTCTGGTGTTGACAATTAGAATACCTTCACAGGTTAATAGCCAGGTGAAACTGTTCTCTTAGGGAAGATAAGACCTCAGAGATAGAGGCCGAAAGCTTGCATTGTAAACATTTCATTTGACTGTTGTCTGCAAAGACAATTATGAGAAAAGGAAAATTAATTCTTGCATCAAAAGCCTGGATTAGTGTAATAGTTAGAACACTAGCATACAAAGTTAGAGAATCAGATTCAAATCCAGTTCAAGCATTAATTTTTCTTTACAAATTATTAATTAATCTTACTAAAAATTAAACTCCATGGCATGACAGACTTGAAGTCTCTTGGCTTACCACCTAGTTGCTTGTCTTACATCCATATATGCCAATTAAAAAAATGTATTATCATCCAGCCAGTATAGAGATGACAGTCATCATGTCAGATCCCTCAGCAGTTATAGTGATTTTTTTCAACCTGGAATCTCTATAGTTATCAAATTCCTCACAATCATATACAGACTAAAATTTCATGAGAAAATTTCTTTATATACCTCAAATCCCTCAGCTATAGAAATACTTTTATAAGTTTAATTATAAATAATAATAATTTAGATGAAGTGCAAAAGCTTCATTATCTAATTTCCTCGCTTCAAGGAGAACCAAAAGAGTTGTTAGAAAATTTAACAATATCTAAAGAAAATTTCAAAGTCACATGGGATTTAATTGAAGGGAGACATTATAATAAAAGATATTAATCATCTCAACTCATGTTAAAACCTTGCTAGATTTGAACTCATGCAGCTCAGGTTCATCATCAGAGTATAGAAAGTTGGTCAACCAACTTAAATCAAACACTAGTGCTATTAAAAACTTAGAATGTGAAATTTCATTGCATGCAATTATGTTACAGGAAATGGTCCTGTCAAAGATTAGGTACCAACATCGTACCAAGTGGGAAAACAAACTCTCGTCTAATGTTCCCTCATTAGAGGAATTAATTAACTTCATGTACAGAAAGTGTTAGGCCCTTGAGCTCAGTGAAAACAGAAAATCGACTCCATAGTCTAAGTCTATTCCTACTCATGTAAAACATCCACAGGTAAACTCTATGCATGTTAGCATAAGAAACCCAAAAGTCTTCTGCCAGTTGTGCAAAATCAAGAGTAACTCCCTTGAAAAATGTAAAAGATTCAGGAAAATGCGAGTTCATACTCGTCAACGTTTTGTAATTTCAAACAAGTTATGTGTAAATTGTTTCTCTAACATTCATTTTAGACAAGTATGTACTCAGACCCCTTGTGTTAAGTGTAATAATAAACATCATTTATTGTTACATGAAAAACGTGATGTCATCGACAAAGATTCTATTCAGGAGAGTCCTTCAGTTGTCACTCCTGCTGCCATGAATGTTGTAAAAGGGTTAGGATCTAACGTCTTTTAAGTACAGCATGCGTCGGTGTTAAATCTGATTCTGGAAGCATGGTACAAGCTAAAGCATTGCTGGATTCTGCCAGTCAACTGTCTTTCATAACATCAAGTTTGGTTAAGAAACTTGGTGTCAAAAAACCAAGTCATGTCGTGTGCCCATTGTTGGCATAAGTGATGCTCGTGCTCGTCCAGTCAACTGTGTTTGCCAAACTGAATTACACTCTTTGTCTTCTAAATTTTCCATAACTGTAGACTGTGCCATTGTAGATAATATTACTACTCAACTTCCAGTTCAGAAA
The DNA here is from genome assembly GCA_030220185.1 of Diploptera punctata. Lineage (NCBI taxonomy): Eukaryota > Metazoa > Arthropoda > Insecta > Blattodea > Blaberidae > Diploptera > Diploptera punctata. Next base: position 1,413,581 of record JASPKZ010000467.1, read on the forward strand.
ATTGATCGCTCTGACTGGAAATTACCTAAAGATATTGTGTTATGTAATAACGCATTTAACATTCCCTCAAAGATTGACATCTTGCTAGGTGCAGATGTCTACTATGATGATGTAACTTCAAACACTTGTGGTAAACAAGGATATCCCAAGGTAATTGAAACTCGCTTTAGTTGGGTACTCTTAGGAAAATTCCCTGAGTTGTGCATTAATAGTAATGCCAAGTTAGAACCAAGAAGGGTTAACTTTGTCAAAACTGCTTGTTCCAAAGTCGAGTCTCATGCCATTTGTGAACAGGAACAATGTCCTTGCTCAATACCCAGTACTGAGAAAAGTACCTGCAAAGAGCATGTTACTAATGATGTTCAACACAAAGAAAAAGGAAAGGATAGTGTAAAGTCTTCTATTTTTCCTAAACGTCATGTGGAAAAGTCTACACCAAGTTCGCTTGTAGTGACAAGCCAGGTTAAGCCTAAAATTAATATTACAACTAGTCATTGAGCTACTTGTAGTAAAATTTGTGGGTCTTCTAATGAAGTTACATCTAATTTGTTGTCAGTGAATGATAATACTGTACAATTGAGTTATTTTCATGTAATTATGTTGTTTTTATCATATTTATTTGTATTTTGCTTCGATATAGTGTCTGTAATCAGATGTATTTTGCAATTAAGTTCAATTATGAGTCATTTATATTTCAACTTCAGTCAGTTGAAAAGGTGGAATAGTTTGACTAGTGTTCATATCTGTCCACATTTTGAGAGTAAAGTCTCTCACATTGTTGTAGAGAATTTTTATGGTTGGCTACCTCATGCCTGGTCTTCCATGTTTGTTCACTTAAAGCAAGTTATTGTTTTTTGCTTTAAAGTATACTCATCGCCTATAATGGCAAGTCTAACCTCCAAGTTAAGTGTACTTTTGGAAGGTATTAAATCTATCAGTCAATCATGTACTGATATGATAAACATGCTTTGTCGTCAACATATGACTGTGACTCCTTAAAAGACATTGAAATTTCATAGAGTTTCTGAAAATCAGTCTCTTACTACTTTATTGGACTTGCATTTTGTGTTAATACACCTGCTGTTGTCCAATTAATCTAGTTCAGAGGGCCTTACAACAACTCTGTTCCCTTCTTTCCACGTGTGTCAAGGTGATTTATGCCTACTCTTGCCCACTTCTTTTGGCATTTATCGAAATGACCTGTGATCATTCTCGTGTGCCTAGTATTTCCTGTGTCGATGTGATTTACGCTCACATTCGTCCCCTTGATAAGCTTTTGTCGAGTAAGGTTTTAATCATTCTCATCCCTTCAAAATCTCTCCCAATGTTCTTATTGTTCTTGAGTTTGGTCTTAACAAGTTATTAACTCTGTATTATAACTTTCAATTTAAAGATGGCATTAATATTTACAACTCTTAACGCTAATGGCTTCGTTGCCAAGGCCCAGCATTTGAAAACAACATATTTGCAACTCTTTGTACATTATTGTACAAGTTAAAGTGAATTTTCACATCTTGATCTATTAGATCAATTTAATTTGAGTTTTATGAGAAAAATTAAGTATGTGGTTAATGAACCTTTGAACAGTAATTCAGATTATTGCTTTTTCTTAAATTAATTATTTAATTTATGAATTTATTCCACCCTTAGCATTTATCAAGATGTAAATTCATGCAAGGTTGGAGTAAACAAGATTAAACACTGTTGTTAAAAATATTAAGGGTCGTATGCAAATACATTAGTCTCTACTCAAATTACTTCCAATCACTGGTGAGCTGAGATCGAATTAACGGCTGCCTTACTGGTCATGCATGAATGTTGACGTTTTTGTAATATTGGCAACGAATTACCCAGAATTCTCAGCGATAAAACCACTTCCGATATTTTCGTCTGCTATAAAGGAATGCATTTATGCTTGCATCCCTCAAATAATACCGTATACAAACACGTCTGCGACGCGCAATATTACGCCGATTCTCCTGTTCTTCCAGTTGAATTCTTTGGTAGACTCTATCAAATTCCTCTTCTCTGCGTATACCAAAAACATGATCGAAGTCTTCAAGTTCCGACATCTTGGATAAGTTTCAAACTACATCGGTTACCATCGGTTCCCTTCGGGATTTTCACATAAGTTTATATCTTGAGCTACGATCTTAAGGTACCTTGTCAGGTAGCTTACAATTATTACCGCGTGAATAGATTTCTGAGTAAGAAAAATGTGTTTGGATAAAACTTTATCAGCAGAGAACGCCTTTTTACTGTCTAATGCATTCAAACATTCGACCCTAAGTGTTAAATTCCTCAGTGTTACTGGAGTTTTAGTTCCATTTAATTCAATTTTCTCCTTTCACTCAAACATAACCTCTCCTTACATGGAATAGTACTTTGCAAGTGAAAAGTTCAAAGCATAAAGTGTCAAATTTACAAACTCATAGATGAACTTTCAAAAACTGAAAATATTCAGAGGAGCAAGACTTTTCTATTTCATATTCATTTATCAGTCAAGAAACTTCAAGATTAACCTATATAAACATAAATTATTTGTGTTTACGAGGGTCATACTGAAAGTCGTGAGCAACCCATTGTTAAAATTCAAATTTCAACAATGTAACAAAAACAACTGCAGGATCGTAATCTACAGACTTTATATCACAACATTGCCGTTTTGTGGCATCATAGCTTCTATCATGTGACCACATGCAGTGTTTCCAAAATGGCAGACATCAATGTTTCGTTTCGACAGCGCGCTGTCATTGAATTTCTTGTTAAAGAGGAACAATCTGCTGTTGATATTCACCAGAGACTTCAATGTGCTTATGGAGATGCCTGCATGGGTGCCAGCGGTGTTAGGAGATGGGTGAAACATTTTAAAGATGGGAACACGAGTATCAAAGATGAGCCTCGTAGCGGTCGCCCATGCTCTGCCTCCACAGATTGCAACAAGGAAAGAGTTGATGCGCTCATTAGAGACGACAGGCGTATCACAGTGAATGAAATCGCTACAAAACTTGCAGTAGGACACAGTACAGTGCAAGAAATTATTCACAGCTTAGGTTACCGGAAAGTTAGTGCCCGTTGGGTTCCACGTTTATTGAGTGAAGACCACAAACTTCAGAGAAGAACCATCACCCATAACCTTCTTCAGAGATTTCGAAATGAAGGTGATGATTTTTTGACGAGTATTGTGACAGGTGACGAAAGCTGGTTTCATCGCTACGAGCCTGAAACAAAACGCCAGAGTATGGAATGGCACCACTTGAATTCGCCATCAAAGAAAAAAGCGAAGACAGTGCAATCTGTTGGGAAAGTTATGGGCAGCGTCTTCTGGGATGCGCAAGGTTGCATTCTGGTTGAATTTCTTGAACCTGGACAAACCATAAATGCTGCCCGCTATATCCAGACACTTGTGAAGCTCCATCGTGCATTGCACGACAAACGCCCTGGAAGGAAGATCATTCTGCAACACGATAATGCATGTCCGCACACTGCTCGTGCCACTGTGGAGAAGATCAGGACATTTGGGTGGGAAACTCTTCCACATCCTCCCTATAGTCCCGATTTGGCACCCTCCGACTACCATCTTTTCAGTTCTGTGAAGGAGCAAATGAGAGGCCAACGCTACGAGATGCTGGAGGATATTCGGAAAGCAGTGCGTCAGTGTCTTCGAGCAGCTGGAACGGACTTCTATCATAAGGGAATTTTCAAGCTTGTAGAACGCTGGACAAAATGTGTGCAAAGAAATGGAGACTATGTTGAAAAGTAGCACAAAGGTCTGTAGATTAACATGGTGTACTTGGTTTGTCTAAAATAAATATTATGATTGTTTAAAAAAATGTTGCTCATGACTTTCAGTATGACCCTCGTATTTAATTTTTCTTGTATGTTTTATCTTGTCTTTTCAGGAGTATTGTTAAGCACGATGCTTCAAGCAAAAAGTATGTAATTATTTTATAGGTTCTTATTTTTGTTAATATTGAGATTCCTCAAGAGGGTATATGATCTGTAAATATACTTCACTGTTTATAAATATAATTAATTTAGTTATGTTAGTGTGGCTATATTGGCATTTTCATTACTCTATGGCCACAGCCACGGTTGTTTATACTGCAAAGTCCAGTAATGCCAACTCTTATGCATATTTGTGGTACGCCTAAGCATGCGCAGAGCAGACTTAATGCGTGATTTAGCAGTACCGTTCCTTGTTCCCTCTCTCCGCTTGGAACCACGAAAGGTGGATGTACTTGAAGAGGAATCATCATCAGTGCATTAAGTATTTGAAGTGTTTTATAAGCAGTGTAATTTATGTGTGTTTTTCAAGAATAAAAACATTTCTTCTAATTTAAAAATGTAATAATTAATTCAATTATAAAATACAGCACCTACAGAGGTTTCGAAGTTAGGAGAAACCTACAGTATCAACCAGAGGAGGCCTAAACAGTGGTGTCTATTACAGTCAACAAAAGAAAGAATGAACACTTTGTAATGTAAAAATGCCATCTTGTTGCTCATTCTTTCTTGTTCTGAGTGCACAATAAGACAGAGCTAGGACTTTGTGAGGTAGTTACTCTTTGGTTTATATTCAATTTATATATATGTACAACAAAGTATTGATTTGAGGCAAGGGGTGTGGAACATCCTTATTACATTACTAATCATTTAACCAGTCACAATCAACAGTATAACCACTTGGGCAATCCAGTACAGAGAAAAAGGAAAACAGTAGTGTAGTCACTGGATATTGGTACTCCTACTGATAGGCATTTTTTATATTCACACATGTAATGCCATTACATTAATCCATTTTATATTGAAGGGGGGTTTAACATTATTAAGAGTAGAGCATAGACATATAGAGATAGAGTGACAATGTCCTATTTTTAAAGGATTGGATATAGTGAAGCAGGAAGCTTAGGTTGAAGTTAGTTCTTATTCAAAGTTAAAATTGGGAAACACATTATGAGGTTCTTAATGAATAAATTAATGAGTCATTTTAACATCTTACCTCATATTTCATGTTTTATCAAACACGAAATATGAGGTAAGATGTTAAAATCACTCATTAATTTATTAGTTCTTATTACATATTGAAGGTCTGGCTTCTGTTTCAGCATGTTTTGAGTTGGAATCTCATTTTATTAATTTCACATTGATATCAATTTGGTTTGTATTTCATAATTGGATTCTGTAATAAGGTGAATTCTTGAATTGTGTTAGGATTTGACTTTTCAAATATATATATATATATATATGGTATAAGAAAAATAAATGGCTGGATGGGATTCGAACCCGGAACTCGGAATCTGTACCTCAGCGTGTTATCCATTACGCCACCAGGCGAATCCAATTCAAACACTTATTTTTCTTATATATGTATTATATTCTCCATTATTACTAGATGTCGCAAGAACTCGGTCTTCACTGCCATCTAGTAGCTGACTATAACAAGTAAGCAAATTAAAGAGAATATTTTTACTTTATAGCAGTGACGCTTTATCGATATATAAAGATATATCAGTATAATGGAAAATACCCAGCACTTGGTCAAAGATTTGTTACATTTTTTATTATTATTATTATTATTATTATTATTATTATTGTATAATTACAGGCACGCCGTAGCGTAGTGGTTAAGGCACTGAGCTACAAGCTGGAGGGTCGAAGGTTCAAGTCCTGTTGGGGTCAGGATTTTTAAACTGACCCAAACCCTCTGGCGGCACTATGGCCCTGGGGTCGACTCAGCCTCTAACAGAAATGAGTACCAGACACTTGTTCTGGGGGTAAAGGCAGCCATCATGCAGGGCTGACATAAAGTGCCGATTGTCTAGAAAAAGTGGGAGCCTTAACCTCCTACTACCCCAAGGGCCTCCGGGCCTGTTGTGGGATCACTTTACACTATAATTACATTAAACATATTGTAGATAGGCTAATATTGTGAGTTCTGAAAGACAACTACTAATAAAAATTTTAAGAATAGATTTTTTTTTTCAAATGCCCCAGGTTGTCATTTTGACATTTCTGGTGTTCTCTCCTGGCATGGCATACTTGTAACCCATTTCTGAGGTTTGGGCGCCTGAAAGGTGAGGTTATACTGCCCCAATTATATAAGAGTTGATGATGATGGTAATGATGTGCCAGGAGAGGCCTTAAACTAAACTTAGGGTCGCATGTTTGGACGCATTAGACAGTAAAATGCCTTCTCTGCTGAGCAAGTTGTATGCTAATACGATTTTGCTTACTCAGAAATCTGTTCATGCGATAATAATTGGTTAAATTTGTAAGCTACCTGCGGAGGTACCTTACATGAGCAACTCAAATTAAAATCCCGAAGGGAACCGAACGGGAACCGATGGTAATCGATGTACTTTGCTGCTTTATCCAACATTTATCCAAGATGTCGGACCTTGAAGACTTCGATCATGTTTTCGGTATACACGGAGAAGAGGAATTTGATAGAGTCTACCAAAGAATTCAACTGGAAGAACAGGAGAATTGGCGTAATATTGCGTGTCGCAGACGTGTTTGTATATGGTATTATTTGCGGGATGCAAGCATAAATGCATTCCTCTATAGCAGACGAAAATAACGGAAGTGGTTTTATCGCTGAGAATTCTGGGTAATTCGTTGCCAATATTACGAAAACGTCGACTCTCGTGCGTGACCGATAAGTCGGCCGTTAATTCGTTCTCAGCAATTGCTCACGGCGAATCAGCTCACTAGTGATTGGAAGTAATTTGAGAGAGAGTAATGTTCTAACATACGACCCTTAATCTAATAGGCGAATATGATATTGAAGATAATGAGGGACAGATGGTGTTAGGGACCATTTGGGCCTTAAAATTTTTTGACATTTGTCATACAGGTGAGTAAAATCCCAAAAAAAACCTCACCCAGGAAACTTGTCCCATCCGAGGATCGAATCCTGACCCACTGCGTGACAAGGCAGCATGCTACCTCGAGACAACAGCGGTGGACTTAAGAATAGAAATAGGCTTGTTGGTCTGTTCCAACATCAGAAAGTTTTAAAGCAATCTTCCCACTTTTTGTAGGTCTTTCTGCAGTTCCATTTTGTTTTGGCTTATACTCACAATTACTAATAAAAATTTTAAGAATAGAAATAGCAGAAATCAATTTTATTTATGATTAGAATATATTTTATTTATGATTATAAATTATTTTTATATATTAAATTTGGGAATTTTTAACATTATGAGGTTCAATTCATAAGAATTAAATAAATCGTGATTATTTCATACTTCATACTTCTTCTTCTTCTTCCTTCCAAGTACTAGGCCAAGGCCTGTTACGATCCTATAGAAAATTTTCCCTCCAGCGTTTCATAGGACGGCCCAGTGATCTTCGACCTCTTGGTATAAAATTATAAACAGCTTTGGGGATCCGATTTGAACTCATTCTTTCAAGATGGTGTTTCCAATTTAGTTGGTACTGTTTAATATATTCCAAAATTGGCGTAGTCTTCAATTCTTTTAAGATATCGGTGTTCCTTTTCCAATCCCATCTGGTGTAACCTGCTGTTCTGCGCATGAATCTCATTTCACAAGCCGTTATTCTGCTTTCATGTTGTCTTTTTAGTGTCCATGCTTCACTACCATAGGTCAACACTGGTCTAGCCAAAGTGTTATATAAACGTAATCTGGTGTTTTTTGTACAAGGGATGGTTTCATAACTTGATTAATAATTCCTAAACTTTTATTATAACTAGTAACTTTTTCAGGGATATCCTTTTCATCCCAGATAGAGAGATAATATCCAAGATATTTAAATTGATTAGATCTCTCTAAAATTTTATTCTGGAGACAGATTTTACTTTGTATGGGGTCCTTCCCATGAAATGCCATAATTTTAGTTTTGTTAATTGATATTTCCATATTAAATTTGGCAGCTATTTTTTGTAAATTATAAATTGATCGTTGCAATCATTTTCGGAAAGTGCCAGAAGAGCTAAATCGTCTGCAAAAAGAATAGCATCGAGTTTGAGGTTCCTATTGATGGGTATATATCCTCGTTGTGTTTTCCTCCATTCATTTATTAATTTATTCATATATATAATGAAAAGCACCGGTGAAAGTCCACATCCCTGTCTTACTCCAGTGTTGATCTTTTCCCAAGAAGATAATTTGCCATCTTGTTTAACAGAGATTTCATTATCTTTATAGATGTTGAAGATATTAGTAATATATTGTTGTGGAACGTTATCATCAGCTAAAATTTGTAGTAATATATTTCTGTCTACTTTGTCAAAAGCCTTTATGAAGTCAACGAAGGCGATACTTATACTTCATACTTATAAATTATATTAATGTTTATAAGTTTCTGAATACCAATATCTAATTAATTGTTTCTTACTGTTTTAAATATATTCATTTATTTATCTGTTTTAACTATTCATTATTTTCTATTATAAGTTTTCTTTTTTTGTATCTCACATTAAAATCCATTACATTTAGGCTTGGTCAATGGGAATTGACTGGAAATATTCAGAACCATTTTGGAAAATAAGCCTCCTCAGATAGCATTTTGACATTAACTTCCTGCTTCCCCACTAGACAGCCTGTTGCTAGCCTATCTCTTTATGTTTATGGGCTTAAGTAACTAAAGATTACCTGCCAACCATTTAAATCCGAGAAGAATTCATCTCCATTCTTAATGCTGGATGAGATACGCATAGCAAGTTCACAATTCACTTGGTCACCAATATTCACCACATTCTGGACTTCTAATCCCAAACTGTCTGCACCTGAATATGTATAAATTCAATCATTATTTCCTAATTCCCACTCAACATAGAACACACAAGAATTTTATTAAAAAATAATTGAATCAGTTATTAAACAATTAAACACCTCGCTTCTTATATTTGAAGAGAAAAATATGAGCTCAGGCCAGGGTTTGAACTCAGGAACTTTGGCTTTTTATGCCAATGCTCTAATAACTGAGCTACCTGAGCACTTCAATCTAAACACAAATTTTTCTCTTATACATTGTTAAATCCTGAGTGCCAAATGCTATGAACCGTTGTTCAATCACGCAAATGACGGCTTTTTTTTAAAAGAAGACTTTTATTAGGAATTTAAACATTACTTCAAAAAGCCAGTAGGGCTTCATTTGCATAATCAAACAACAGTTCATAGCATTTAGCACTCGGGAATTAACAATATATAAGAAAAAAATTTGCATTTAGATTGGAGTGCTTAGGTAGCTCGGTTGGTAGAGCAATGACATAAAAAGCCATAGGTCCTGGGTTCAAACCCTCGTCTGAGCGTATATTTTTCTCTTCAAATATAATTTGTCCTTCAGTGAGAAGCATTAAAGTAATAATAAAAATCTCACCTCTTATTTGCTCTCTCACCTGAAATTTGTTTTAAAGGACATTTCCTCCAACTGACTGCTGAATTGACTGCCAGAAGTTTTACATGTTCTCTCCCTCTGGTAGTAGGCAGATGAACCTCATGATCAAATCCTTTTCCCCAGGTTAACTTATATTTACAGGATGCCATCCAAGGAAAACAATTTAATTGTGAGGTTCATCTGCCCAACGACAGAGGGAGAGAATATGCAAGACTTCTAGTGGTAAATTCAGCAGTTGGTTCTTGGCTGAAAATGGAGGATGTCCTTTGAAAAATGTACCAGCTGAGTGGCAAAATATGAGGCAATTTTTTTAATGTAACAATTTACATACTTTCTATATTATTATAAATAAATTTTGATAATCTGGCATATTTAGTATACTGAAAAAAACAAGATAAGGATAGATTAAAACATGAAATTATTACAGTAAGATTAGGAATAATTTCCTTATAAAGTATAATTAAATTTTATATCTGTAACAATATGAACATCTTTTATATTAAATTAATGTTGGGAAGTAAACATTATGAGGTATAATCATTGAAAATCTTTTGATAAATATAACTTTCCGATTCATAAGTTAATCATGGCAAATAATATTATGAGGTTCTTCAATTAATAAAGTGAGTCGATTATCTTACCTTATACTTTATGTTTTTCTAACATGGGAACTGCAATTAATTGAACAAAATTAGATCCATGAATTTTGAAATTCCTGGCAAATGGGATTTGATCTCTAGGTTCATCAAATCAACACCAGATGGCAACTTGGTAGATGGAGATTCAAACAAAAATTCGGCAGTCGTGGTATTGGCTGAGAACGAGAGGGATGCCTCTTGAAAACTGCAGTTCCCGTGTTAGAAAAACATGAAGTATGAGGTAAGATAAGAATCAATTCACTTTATTATTAAATAACTTGTTGAGTGTGTTCAATTCTCATGAGTATTTTTCAGTGCTTGCATACAAAAAGTTATCTTGAAGAAGTTGGACTAAAATTGATTATTTTCATGCATTAAAATGTTTATAATTATGCATAATGTTCATTGCTATAATTAAAATTATAAAATTATACACATGAATTGCACAAGTTTTTCAATTTATTATGAAATTGGCAGGGTGATCCATATGGTTGTTACCTGAATTATATAATTTTATTAAATATAAAAAACATCTTTTGTTCCTAAACCTGTCTTAAACTTATTTTTAAGGTTTTTTAAAAATAATTCAAGAACTTTTAAGAAATTATATTGTATTTGAAGAGAGGGAATTACAACGTATATAAGAGAAAAAATTTGCATCTAGATCGCAACTCGCCTCGGTAGCTCAGTTGGTAGAGCATTTGGCCCGGGAAGCCAAAGGTCCCGGGTTCGAGTCTCGGTCTAGGCAAAAATTTTTCTCTTCAAATATAATTTATCTTTCAGTGAGAAATGTTAAATCAATAATAAAAACATTAAATGATATTGTATTTATTTAAGAGAATTTTTTTTTTGTCTGAACCAGAAGTTGAACTCGAGATCTCTGGCTTTATGCACCAGTGCATTGACCATTGTGCTATCCAGGCTTCCATATTCAAGCAAACATTTTTTCTCTCTCTTATATAAAATCCTGATTCCCTGTAGCATAAACATTTGTTGAACACAATTGAGTTGCTTCTAACTCAAGAAGACTTTATGATGGAATTATTAATACTATACTATAGCTATAAAGCTATTATTATATTAAATTTATAATTCAATCTGAGTGTATAAATTTACATATAAAATCATTAATATTGTAATTTACTTAAATATTAATAGTTTTAAATTTGTCAATAGTGAAAAGCTGTATATATATATATATATATATATATATGGCTGACCGCCAACAATTGATATGTTTCTGATTAAAAGTTTAACTACAATTGAATGCTTCAATGACAATATGCAATACATAGCTTAAATTTCATTTTGGTTAACTTTCACAGGGAAAGAACACTATGAGGTTTAATTTAAGAATTAAATTAATGTTTTTATTACCTCACCTCATATCCTTTTTCTTCTATACTGCTTCTTCTTCAAATTTCTCCATGAAAAAATTTGCTACTAGTGGACGTAAAGGATTGCCCATAGCTACTCTGTCGGTCTGTTCATAATAGCTGTTATTCCACTGACAGTAAGTGGTTGGAAGTATGTGTCTGAACAGATTGGATATTTCTTCTGTGAAAATCTTTCTAATGTAGTCCATGGTTTCATTGACCAGCATCATAGTGAATAGGGAAACCACATCAAAGCTAACCAGTATGTTGATTTGATGTAGGTTTATGTTTTGTAGTCTCTCGATGAAATGTGTCGAGTCTCTGATGTAGCTATCCGTTTTTCTGAGGAGTGGTTTCAAAAGTCCTGTAAGGTGTTTTGCCAGTGAGTAGTCCATTGCTCATTCACAGACGAGCCTCCGACCAGGAAACAACACCTAGAAGTATTTGCCACTGAAGATGCCCTCCGCAGCTGAGGGAGAAACGTCTGGTAGGAACACCAGTAATGGAACACGGTCACATAGCCCAGAATCACTCAACATTACATAAAAGGTAATTCAGCATTCCTATGGTAATTAGTAGAAAATTAAAATCATTCCCTCTCGAGCCATAACAGTACTTGAGAGGACAGAAAACAATTTAGCCACCCATTAAAAACATTGCAAGCTGGTTCACAAAAAAAAAATTCTTCAAAATAATTTTTCACTAAATTTACAAAAATATATATACTGTAGTATAGTATTATATAGTCGGCTGTGGTAGACTATAGATTATGCTCCTTGCCTCTGGTTCTGAGGGTCGCGAGTTCAAACCCAGCCACAGTTGATGGATTTTTTTTAGGATGGAAAATTCCAAGGAGCAAGTTCTCTGGGAGGAACTTTAAGCTGTGGGTCCTGAGTAAGATTTTCAGGCTCGTAAAAGATCCTTAAGCTTGAATAAAAAAAGGTCTCTAAGCAAAATTTACCGATCTCAAACATCCTAATAATATATAATAATAAAAAAAAATATCTTAGTTGTCTGCTAGATGTTTCATTGAGTCGGTGTGTTGACTGCAGGCCACTCATGATATCTATGGATAAATAAGGTAACTAAATGAATTTGGTCTATTAACTCCTAACAAAGGAGAGGCTATGGCTCAACACTGGGCTAGAGCATTATAGATAGATTTAATATTATATTTATATATTAAATTTGGGAATTTTTAACATTATGAGGTTCAATTATGTAACACCCCAGACAACAAAAAATCTGGAATTTATCAAATTGATTGCAAAGATTGCAACAAGATATGTAGGAAAAACAAAAAGGAACTTGGAAACTTGTAAAAAAAACACTTCAGAAACCTAAAGAATGGAGAAATTAAAAAATCAGCTATAGCAGCACATAGTTTATTAGAGCATCATAGGATTGAAAAAGAAGCAAAACTTCTTCAAAAATACAACAGATGGCAGTTTAGAAAATGATTCATTCAAAAGAACACCAGATGGCAGTTTGGATAATTACCGGCAAAAAAAGAAAAAAAATTGACAGTTTTGAAAACAGCTGACGATGGTGATAATGGGTCGCCGATACTGCTGTGTTTAAAAAAACAGAAGTATGAGGTAAGAAGAAATCACAATTCATTTAATTCTTATTAATATCATATGCAGGATAATCTGCAAATTGGATAAGTCACACATGGATAATTGAGAGTTTACTGTACATATGTTACTAACCTGGTGTGTTAACCAAAGTGACTGTATGCTGCACGTTAGGAAGGTGAACGTGAACCTGGGAAAATAATGGTCCCTCCAATACTCTTACAGGCACAGAATCACCTACCACAGTTTCTGCTTCTCTGTCTGGTAGAAATAAGTATGCTCCACTTCTTTCTGATCCTGGTCTTGCATGATACCTAACAGTCAAGAATAAAATTCTGATTATCTATTATAACTAATAAAAACAAATAATTCTTATAGTAATAAATTTTCATAAATGAAGTGTGTAAATTCTTTGCACCATAATCCAAACTTCATTACTTTTTTGGGAGTAAAGAATAATTGAAATTATAATAACCGTCAAAGATCTACCAACTGAATCAATGAAGAGATTCATGATATTTTATTGCAATGCACAGTGGTATGATGTTCATTACTTGAGTTTACTTAAAATGTTAAGGGCATCAAGTACTAATTTCCTTGCAATTTGGTTTAAAAATATGCAACATTCAAAAATAATTTTTTCAGCTTATTCCTAAGTTATGTGCATGAAATTTATGTCACTAATTAAACAAGTCTTCCTGAACGTAAAGACATTCTGGTTAACTTTTTAGACACATTTCTTCATGAGTAATTAAAAATAGAAAAAAAAATGAAAATAAAAAATCCAACTTCTTGAAAGTATTGTCTTGGCACACTTTTCTAAAAAAACTATGTATCTAGTCGTTTTCAAAATCTAATAAGTTATTGTCCATAGTTCATTTGACAATAATAAGGTTTGCTTGTGTTCAGATATGGATTGTGATTTATATTTAAAAAATAATTCAAAGATGAAAATTTTTTTGTTAAAAATGTTGCACACAATTTTTTTTTTAATTTCAAACACTATGAACAGCACAAAGATAAATTTACCTTATTATTATAGATCTCTTTAAACTACATATCCATGTCAAAAGTTACTTTCATATCTTTCATAGTTTTAGAGAAAAGTGTACCAAAAGATAAAAAAGTACAAGTTATGGGAAAATGCAAAAACAAAAAATGTGCACATTAGCAGAACATACCTTTAGCTTAAAACATCCCAGTACCTTAACTGTCATCTTTTTCACTTTCTAGGAAACAACAAACAAGCAAACACTTCCAGGAGTAAACAGGAGTACAACAAAAAATACCACAGCATTCTAAGTGGGAAAATAATTTACCAAAACACATTTTTTTGTGATCTTTGAATCACAGCAGGAAGGGTGCATGGTGACAGACACCATTTTTAAAAATCACGGGTTTAAATGAAAAAAAATTGACAAAATAATATTACACATTGATAAAATAGACCTTCCTGGATTTTTTGAAGCAAAAAAGAAAAAAAAAATTAACCCAAATAAGTACTGGGTGCCCTTAAGCCAAAAGAAAAATAATACAAAAAAAAAATCATACCTTACGAAGTCCATATGTAATGGAACTGTAACACCACTATCTTTCAGTGTAACTGCTTTAAGAAGCCCAAGTTCACTAAATGCTGCAGAGAGGTGATCATTATGAATTGCAAATTCTTTTGGTTCTTCCATCACTTCAATATCATCAAATCCTTCAGCTCTTGGTGTACGTCCCACAAAGTTGATCAGTTTTACATGAGACAGTGAATTCTCTCTTTAAGAGAAACAAAATTAAATGATTACTAAAAATTATATTGTGCTATGACAAAACAACAAGAAAAAAAATTAGGAATCATTTAGAAAAAAAATACTGGAAAGGAAAATCCAACACATCCATAAAGTATAGATATTCCTGAAGAGAAAGATAGGGGTATTACTTTGTTATGATCTCAGATCATTGTTATCAGAATTCAAAGAATTCTTGTAAGAGCCAACAAATTTTACTCAGAGACATGTCACTTCAGGCATGAGCTTCTTTTGTGTGTCACAAATCTATGACACAGGATCCATGGCTTCATTTCTCTTCCAAAGATATCCACATTCAGACATATATGTCCTGAAAAAATCCACTGACCTCATAAACCTTGGATCTAACATAGTGGCCACTTGCCACTATATCAACAGGTCCAACTCTTTATCCTATCCTACTATCCCATTTGTCCTACTGCAGGGACATTGGTCCTTCTCTAGTGGGAAGTTTCTTAACCAGACAAATTCAGTTAAACTTATTTCCCTACAGATGTTATAAATGACATCTGGTTACCATACTGACCAACAACTCTCAAAGAAGATATAAGTCTAGAAAAGGAGAGATAAACAACATTTTAAAAACTCTGATGCATTTCTTTATCAGTTGAATCAGGAGGAAGAGTATGTTTTAGTTGGCTTTCAAAACTCAATTTTCTACATGGTGAAATTAGCTCCTTTTAGTATATTCCAAAGAACTGAAGCTACTGAAATTGAACCCATGAAATTTTTTTTGAAATATTAATCCTACAGTCCAGTTCTGGTAACTGTAGCCATCTTGCTGAAACCAAAGGCGTGTGACAGGAGGGAACATTGCCAAGTGGGGGAGGGAACTAGTAGCCATGCAAAAAACATTTTCTTAATAATAATAATCTTAATAAAATAAAATTTTACAAAAAAAACGCTATTCTATAATGAATACTTCAAAGTTATTGGACATCAAAATTATTCACGAACACAGAACTAGTGGATAAGAAAATTCAACGTATAGTAACTATTATGTTTTCAAAACTGAGGGAACTCGCCCTCCCCTCTTATGCACCAAACACCATAGACCCCTCAAATATGGCTAAAGAAGCCAGAACTGCACAGTACCTACTAAACACCTAAAATTATTATGACAAAAATTTATATACTATTAAATTGTCAGCACCAGAAAATGTAGGTTATTTAAAAAGTGGCAAAACAAGAAATAGTTTGATAAGGAATGTGCCGACATCATACAGAAAAGAAAGCTAGAAAAAGTTAAATGGTTACATGAGCCAAATAAAGTAAATTTAGAACAATTGGGTAGCATTAGACGGGAAAACACTAGGTTATTAAAGAGTAAAAAAAGAAGGAATATTTGAGAGAGAAGATTAATGATCTTGAAATCAATGTAAAAAATAGGAATATTAGATAATTATATCAGGGAATTAGAGTAGAGAGGAAAATGTTTTAGGCTAGAATTAGGAAGAAAAATGGGGATATGGCTGCAGATTCCAGGAGTATATCACATAGATGAAAAAGTTACTTTAATCAGCTGTTAAGTGTACATGCACAACAAGATATTGAACAAGATGATTTACAGACACAGAAATGTTAGGCACAGAACCAAGTGCATTAGAAGTTGGCATAGTAATAGAACTGAAAATGTATAAAGCATCAGGTTCAGATGGGATCAGGGGGAGAAAAACTGATGGTCAACACACGTCAGTTGCTCGGTATAATTTGGAAAAAAAGAGCTTCTTCCAAATGAATGGAATGAATCAATTATCATACCAATCTATAAGAAAGGAGATAAAACTGATTGCAACAACTATGTGGATTTAAAAGAAACAGGTCTATAACAGATTTTTAGTATGAGATAGATTTTAGAGAAGAAATGGGAATATAATGGCACTGTGCATCAACTATATGTACACTTCAAAAAGGCAAACAATTCAATTAAGAGGGAGAGTTATATAGTATCCTGCTAGAGTTAGGAATTCCTAAAAAATTAGATTTGTTCGAATATGTCTAAATCACACAAAGAGTACGGTGCATATGGGCAATCAGGTTTTGAATACTTCTGAAATTCACAATGGTTAAAGAAAGGAGATGCACTATCTCCTCTACTATTCAATTTTGTACTAGAGCATGCCATCAAATCTTTAGAGAATATAGAAGGCCTACAATTCAATGGTATTAACAAGCTGTTAATTTATGCTGATGATGTAGTATTTTTAGATGATAGCGAGGAGATTCTAAGGGCCAACACACACACACTATTGAGTAACACTAAGAAACTGGGACTGGAAGTAAACATCAATAAAACTAAATATAAGTTCACACATAGAATTACATCATATAATGGAAATGGACATTTAATGACAAATGAGGGAAATTTTGAAGAAGTGGCTGAATTCAAATATCTGGTAACAATAATTACAAATAGGAATGAGATGCATAAAGAAATAAAATGTAGACTCAATTCTGGAAACGCATGCTATTATGCATTAAACAGATTCTTGTCCCAACTTCTCTCAAAGGATGTTAAACTGAAAATTCATAAAATAATTGAGGCGTTGACATGGGAAAGGTAGTAAGTCATAAAAAGCAAATTTTACAGGGGAAACAAAAAAAATTTGACACTATTAAACAAGAAATTTTATTTGCAAAACAGTTACAAAATATCCATATTAGCTTTACAAAATATATTTAAAGCAAGTTATGACATTTATGTAAGAAATGGCATTATGATATATAAATATTACGATAAAATGCATGATATTTGATGTCCATGTAACCCAACATCGACAAGAGGTCTTTCTTTTTAGGCTTGCTAATGATGGGCCTTCTGATTGGTGGTAGAGAATGAATTGCTGAAATGTTTTTGACAGATTTACCCTTTTTGAAAATGTTGTATTCTCTCCACGTTTCCATTTCATTGAACAATTTTTTTATTTCTATGATGGGCAGCTTATACTTCAAAATTCTAGTGCAAGAAGCAGAGCTGATCTTTATTGGTGCTGTATTCAACAATGTATTACATACTGATGCAAAATCATAGAAATCTTCCTCTGTCATCTTTACAACATTGAATTTTTGTACATTTTTTGCTTCTGTAATCATATCAGCTATTTCGTCAGGAATCACTGGTTTTGAAACTTTCTTCCTCTTTTCTATGATTCCGAAATCTCGGTCACATGGCATATATGAATGCCCAACACTAGAAATTTCAAATTGATGTTATCAACCAAATTGTGTACAACTGAGTAGATTAAAACCAGTACAACCATGCGATTTTTATTTTGGCCGGTGCAGTTGTCACACCACAGATTCAGATTTCTCTTTTGAGCTATATTGGAAGTGAGCACCTTTAAAAGACAAGAGGCTACCTCATTTCCTCCACGACCAGCAATACCTTCATGCCACAAGCACATAAAACTCTTGCTAGTATCTCCAACGTGAATATAAAGGTGACGACTGTAAAACATCTTGGAGTGTGTGAGCATGAGAGTAAATAATACCTGCTGCATGTCCATGCTGATGGTGCAAGTGGCACTTGAAGGCATCATTGAAGAAGCATTATCATCGCTCAAAAGTTTCATAGCTTTCTCAGATTTCCTGAGATGTAACTCTTTTTTAGAAATGAGATGAAGTTTTTCTGGTCCAATTGCAAAATTTGTTTTAGTTTTCAGAAGGTCGCATGTCAAACAAGTGTCAGTTTGAGGGTGATGAAAGGAGAGTTTGGGAAACAATTTCCTAAAACCTCTTCGATAATATCGCTGGTTGGTGTTTGACTCAGGGTAGGCTTTCATAAAGGCGCAATACATCCTGTTGATATTAAGATCAGGACTCAAATATTGTTTGGAAAATTTGTGCCATGAATAATGGCTTTCTTCTGTAGGAAATGAAGAAATGTGAGACTTTATGAGCTCTCTGTCATGTTCAGTGTATTTAAATTTATGGGAGTGGGATTGCGGATTTTAATACCCCTCTGATCTGAAAAACAAAGTTCCCCTTTCTTTTTCTTTTCAATCAAGCTGTAAACACGCTTTTGTGTTAAGCCTAAGATGTCTTTGAAAGTCTTTGCACATACTTGAACATACACATTTTTTTAAGATAAACAGTACGTCACAGATACGAGGGCGGATCGGAAAGTAACGCACAATAATTTTTTTCTGCCTTAGTATTGCAGCTAGAATGTTGAAATTTCACAGAGATATAGTTTGAAGTTTTCACTACAGATGGTATTTTTTCTCAGGTGCACCTCTTGCGAGAGAAGCTTGAACTATGCAACAAAGATGGCGCGCATGCTACAGTCGTCCACCTGTGAGGAACAGAGAAGTGTTGTTCGATTTTTGTGGGCCAAAGGGCATAAACCCAGTGACATTCACAGGGACATGCGTGGCGTGTATGGGGATGATTGTATGGACCGTAGCAATGTCTCCAGGTGGTGCACATTCTTCCAAGAGGGACGCGTGAACCTTAGTGATTCGCCACGCTCCGGCCGGCAGTGCGCAGATGGCTACACTCCAACCAAACGGACTTCTACGAACAGGGCATATTGAAACTGGTAACACGATGGGAAAAATGTGTTGAGAAAGTTGGTGACTATGTCGAAAAGTAGGTAAAAGATGTAAGTTCATTTGTGATTTTTTTCCTTTTTTTACTATTAAAGTTTTTAAAAAAAAAATTATTGTGCGTTACTTTCCAATCCGCCAACCAAACGGATTTCTATGAACAGGGCATATTGAAACTGGTAACACGATGGGAAAAATGTGTTGAGAAAGTTGGTGACTATGTCGAAAAGTAGGTAAAAGATGTAAGTTCATTTGTGATTTTTTTCCTTTTTTTTACTATTAAACTTTTAAAAAAAAATTATTGTGCGTTACTTTCCGATCCGCCCTCGTATTTATCTTCTGCTCAAACCGACTACAAGGCTGTTTTGTTGACTTACTCCCATCTCCATGCGTACCTATGCATACTTAACACATATGCCATCTTGCATCGTTCATAGGAACTAAATCACCCAAAACTTTGACTTACTGTCATTTCTCGGCCATTGGTATTGTGTCTTACTACCTCATCAATGAAAAATCTGAAAAAAATGATTTTTTTTTGACTTGCTACCTTTCCCATGTCAATGTATCAATTATTCTCCCAGTTATAATATATGGATATGAAACATGGACTCCGTTTATGGGAGGAATAGAAATTACGATATTTGAGAATAAATTTCTTAGGAAAATTTTTGGACCAAAGAGAGATGAAAAAATAAGAGGATGGAGAAGCCTACATAACGGTGAGCTACATTATAGGAAGCCAGATATAATAAGAACAGTTAAGTCTCGTAGACTGTGTTGGGCAGGACATGCGGCATGAATGGGAAATGAAAGAGGGGCACGGAAGCTTCTTGTAGAAAGACAAGAGGGAAAATGTCCAGTTGGTGGACCAAGAATGAGGTGGGATAATAACTTTAACCATGATTTGAGGGGAGTAGATTATATAGGGGATGATCGGAAAACATTGGTTCAGGATAGGGATGTGTGAAGAGCTTATGTATGCATGGTCATGACCCTTCATCAAAAGCAGAAGATTATGAGATGAGGTAATAAAATTTTACTTAAATAATGTCATATTTCTCTAGGATGTAACTGTTGCCTCTGAAAGTGGCTTCCTAGAGCACACAGATACTCCTCATAGGGTGCATTGGAAAAATAAACTATCAATACGTAAAGAGAACAATTTGGTATATGAAGAAATGTAAATGTCTTTAATTTTCTGAATTAAATGTACATTATTTTTTAAACTATTTAGAGGCTGAAAAGATGTTTTTGTAAAGGAAAATATTGTTAAAAAATGATAAAAAATCCAGTGTTTACAAGCTGGTCTGTGACAATTGCAATGATGTTTATGTGGGTTAGACGGCCAAAATTTTTAGGTTAGATACAAGGAACATGTTGCTGCTTATACAAATGGCATTTAAAGAAATTACATTTTTCAAAACATTTGATTAAGGCCATTATTTATGCGACAATAATAGTTACAGCGTTTTGCATGTATTGGTATGTGATAAAAGTTTCCAGATGTGTGTGTTGGAGCAACTTGGAATTCTAAAATATACAAGTAATGAATTTGCACTCTTGAATGACCAAACTAATTTGATTTCATTTTTTTTACTCCATATTTTTTCGGGTGGTTTGGCATTTGTAGGTGGTGTCACATGACATTGCCTAGAGGTGACTGAATATAAGGTGAAGCTTGTGGCGAACTTCCTTAGTCTTGTTCCATTATCTGACTAGGTGATGTACCCTGATGATCCTTCATGGAGAAGCGAAACATGTATTGGGATCAGTCTGGTGACGTATTTGGCTTTTATTGCTCTTACTGCAGGTGCATAATTTATGTTGGTAGGGAGGAGAGCGGTGCAACCTGCATCCCAGATTGATTAACAAAATCTTTTTAGTGCAATAAACACAAGGTACTATTTATAATAAAAATTAATTTATTAAGAAAACCTCATAATGTAAAAATTCCCAACATTATTATATGAATACTATTTATAAATTGAATTGCATAAATGTTTTTTCATCTCACTTCATACAGCTCTGTGTTTTCATGGTACTGATTTCAAATGCCTTCGTCTCTAGCGTCAGCAAATCTCCAACTATTGAAATTCTACTGTTACCACCATCTTCCAAACTACCATTTGGTGCTAATTTTATGAATTGGAGAATAAACTTTGCTCATATTAGGATACTATTTCAATTTTAATTGAAGGTACTATTTTACAATTTTAATTTAAGGTATTATTTCAATTTTAATATTAAATTCATGGATTTCCAAAAAGTCATGCCTGACTCCAATAATTATTAGAAGAAAGATAATATATTCTGTAAATTAGAAAAATTGGACCATAAATTTGATTATCTAAAGAATTAGTTTCATTTACAGAGTTCCTACATGATGTAATTTCATTTACATGTGCCAAGCACAGCTTTTCACATTCTACATTAGAGCAAACAAT
The DNA here is from genome assembly GCA_030220185.1 of Diploptera punctata. Classification (NCBI taxonomy): domain Eukaryota; kingdom Metazoa; phylum Arthropoda; class Insecta; order Blattodea; family Blaberidae; genus Diploptera; species Diploptera punctata. Next base: position 1,435,328 of record JASPKZ010000467.1, read on the forward strand.
ATTAAACACACTGTTGAAAAAGCTCAACAGAGATTAATTGTATTAAAAAGATTGGCAGGAAGTAAATGGGGATCATCAATGAATACCTTGAACACAACATACAAAACCTACATAAAACCAATTCTGCTATAAGGTAGTGAAGCACTTATAACAGCAACTCGAGCAAGATTAGTGGAACTGGAAAGAGTGCAAAATCAACCTCTGAGGTTAATTACAGGTGGAGTAAGATCTAACCCTATTGCACCTATGCAAACAGCAACAAACAAGATTCCCCTTCAAGCACAAATTGAGAAACAGTCTCTCACACTTTATTAGAAACTGCACAGACTCCCTAATAATGACTATTGGAGAACATATAAAACCGAAAACCATAAGCTAAAAACAGAGTCTGGTTTCATCCAGGAAGTAAAAAAATTACAGACGAAATACAACATACAAACTCCAGACAAAACAGAGAAACTCCTACATCCAACACACCCATTATCAATAATAGAAATTAAGTGTGAAGTTAATCTATTGGAACAGGTATCAAACAAACTCAACATTAATCCCCAAATACTGAAACAGTTGGCACTTCATCATCATGATGAACAAATTCGTTTTAGGCCATGTGGCCTGTACGGTAAACCTAGCGAAGATGGTCTTGATCTTTCCACCAATGTTTTGGTCTTCCTTGGTCCCTATTTCCAGTTGGGGTATATTGGAATGCCAATTTTGGAAGTCTATTTCTTGCCATTCTCCTCAGATGATTTTTCCATTCTTGTTGGTATCTTTGTATATCTTCATTTAAACTTGTTACTCCAAGTTTTCCTCTGATAATAGTGTTCCTTTGGTGATCCAGTCTATTAACTCCTAACAATGATCGTAAGAAGCGCATTTGGCTTACTTGAAGTTTATGAGAGTTTCTTTTAATTAAAATCCAAAATTCACTTCCATATTTTAGAGCAGGTTTTGATGTGATGTTATGTAATCTTAGTTTTATCTCTGTCCTCATCTGTTTACCAAAATGTCTTCATATTACCCCATTCATTTTATTATATTTTTGTAATTTTGAATCAATGTCACTCTTATATGTTGGCACTTGAAACCATATATACATGACATCCCACTACTGATTGGCTGCATACATACACAGATGGATCTCTCCTAGAGAAAAATGCCAATGCCGGAGCAGGAATATACAGTAATATTTTTAGCTTCTATATTTCACTTGGACCACTATCAATATATTACGATGGAGACCTAGAGGCAATAAACATGGCCCTTAAACAACTTTTGAACCATATTGAACAAATTTAACAAGATAGTAATACTTACAGATTCCAAGACAGGACTACAGGCAATTAAATCACAACATGCTGAAAATCATAAAATGAGAGATCCACACCCTAGTCAATACTCTTCAAGAACTTTATAAATAAATAGTTATACAATGGATACCAGTACACTGCCAGATTGTAGGAAATGAGACAGCTGATTTCCTTGCAAAAAAAGGAACAAATATAAAGCAAACAAACAACAATAGTATATCTCTCCAGAATATGAAAATCTGGATCAAGCACACAGTCCATCAAGCCTGTAAAGAAAGACAAAAAAAAAATACTACTGGAGGACAAATCTTTCATTCCTGATCTACCTAGGAGGAAGCTTTTATGACTATTAATGGGCCATGACTATCTGGCCTTTCATCTTCATAGAATCAATATATATCCCTCACCACACTGTAAAGATGATGCTTCCATCATGAATGAAGAACATTTGTTGAATTGTCCAGCAATTAAGAAGATTGATGCTGACCTACCATCTCAGCTCACATGTTATTATTGGGACACCCGTAGGACAATGGAGGAAGTCCAGGTCCTTAAGCATTGGCAACAAACAACAACATTAGAGCAAACATGAGAGAATACTATATGAAATTCAAACAGAAAAAAATACTTAATGAATATACTCTACAAACTTGCAAAGAAAAGAAAAAATACAAGAAAATTACTTACCATCCTGAAATGCACAGAAAATTAAAAAAAAATAGTACATGGGAAATTTCAAAAAATATTTGACAAATACAATATTACTTTGGCACCAATAAATAAATTTAGTCTCAGTAATCTTCTAAGTACAAATAAAGAAGTCAATGTCCCAGACAGTAAGAAATCTGGAATTTATGAAATAAGTTGTAAAGATTGCTATAAAGTTTATATACGAAAAACTAAAAGAAATTTGGAAACTCATACCTAAGAACATTTTAGAAATATTAAAAATTGTGAAATTGAAAAATCTGCAATTGTTGCGCATAGTTTATTAGAACATCATAAAATTGGAAGAGAAGCAAAACTTTTAAAACAAGTGGATAAAACCTTTAGAATTGACAGTTTGGGAGAAGATATACATTCAAAAAATAAATATAGATCAATGAATTTTGATATTCCTAACGAACAAAATTTGATTTCGAAGTTCATAAATTCAACCGTTGATGGCAGCGCTGAAGATGATGACAATAGAAGAGTTGACGGCTGAAGAATTTCATCAGTCGGAGTTATGGCTGAAGATGGATGTGATTGTGTTTGAAACTGCAGTATCGTGAAAACATGAAATTTATGAGGTGAGTTGTCAAAAAATGTTCTCTGATGAATTTCAATGAGTGAATACGTTAGTCATGTGATAAAAAATAACACTCTAAAACTGCACACCATATTACAGATCAGGAGTTTCCAATCTCCACTGTATGTATGTGTATCAAGACAATGGCATGTGGGATCATGTCAAATACAATTGAATGATGAATACTGCTAAGATATGAGCAATATATATGACCATTATATTCAAGGTAGTGAAATGTCATATTACTTATTTATTTTTATACCATAATGTCATATTACCAAAAAGACGATATCTCTATCAGAGGAACATGAAAAAAAAAATATATTAATGAGAAATATAAAATATTACATATCTCTGTATACAATATATATCTAAAATTTGTGATTGGATGATTGGAAAAATCATCAAGAATAAAAGTACAGGAAGGAAGAGCATGATAAACATAATGATAATCAATATGGAAATCATTTTCACTAAAAGTGGACAAAATATAATAGCATTTGATTATTTCACGACAGAAAAAAAATTGATAAGAATTTTATACAATATATACACTGTAAAAAAAACTTTTTTATTATTACTTACATGTTTTGTGCTGGAAGAACTGCATTCAAAAAATATGTTGTTAGACCCAGAGCAGGCACATCTGCCATAAAAGTAATATCAAATTGTGAGTCTATAATCGTATCAGACTGTTGTTGAAATACAGGACTAGTCTGGCTTGGTATACTAATATCAGCTGCATCTGTAACCTATAACAATGTATGTAACTTTTCAATATGAAGCCAGATTTAGGTCCCCCAGCCATAACAATTTAAATCAAATAGACATATGTTAATATACATTCAAAATTTTAAACCGTAATTTCTTTTCTCTCAAATGACCATAAAACAAACTAGCAGATGTTTTGGAAAGCCATTAAAAGGGTCTTCAAATGACCGCTCTTAGAGAGAGGCTATAATTCGATATGCCCAATTGACTTTTTTAATAAAAGCCTGTAAGTTTTTTCTCCGGAAAAGACAATAGTATATTTATGGGCCGAATCTGTTTTCAGCATGAGACATGAAGGATGGGCTATTGTCTAACCAACCCCAAGGAATAACAGGACGACATCCTGTGTGTCAAGTCTAAATGACATCTTGTGTTGGGTATATGTAAAAATTCAATACCGGAACGATTAAGGCTAGTTTGTTTTGTATGTGTGTGAATGGCCCTAATATAGATACAGGAAAGCTAGACTATTGTGTCTCCTTCTGGAAGGAAAGAACAATGTCCACCCATCCCAAGACATTACAAAGAACCGCAAGCTCCCTGCTGAGAGGGCAAACAAGTAGGTCAACTCTCATGCACAACCCCAAGAAAAAGTTTGAGGGTATTCTTTGTTCAGACAATCTTTTTTCTTCGTGAAATTAGGAAAAAGCAGTTGTATCATTAAACTGTCAATCCCCTGGAGAATAATGAGGACCTTCCTTTAGTGCCTGGAGGAACCCTTATGAAACATGGAGGGAAGGCAAGTGTCAGTTTTTTTAATAAATTAACTAAGAGTGGGACACCTGCAGAGTCGACATCCAACTGCCCATGTTATATAGATTGATGACCTATTTCCGGCCTTTGGTATCATTGTTAGTGTAGACTTCACTATTACATGGAGATAAATTACCCAAGCTCCGAGACGAGACAAGCGCAGGTCAGCTATTGTTGCGGACATAAGACGTAAGTCCAGCAACACTACAGTTCTCCAATCCGCCAATGACCAGATAGCCTTTAACGCCCCTTGGGAGTGATAGTAACCTTAGGCCAATAAAATTTAGCATAAGCCTAGGTGACTAAGATTTATTTGTAGTTAGTTATAAGGTAAGATAGTAATTTGACAATCTTGTCTGAACTTCATTTATAGCCTCTTGCCAAGTTAACTATATGTTGTCAAATCCTTGGAAGACATGCACTCCAATTGCAGCACCATTTCTGGATATGTCTTTTATCTGAACAATCTAGAGCTTTCTGGATATCAACTCTTGATTGTTATTGAATGCCTCGTAGAGGTTCTTTGATCTTTGAGAATAAGTCACAAGAGCTCCTGTCTGGTGAATTTTAAAGTACTTCCCAATTCCACCTTCTGAATAAATTCTAGTGAACATCTTTGTAGGGCGGTATTACTTACTAAATATTGTTATTTCGAGACTTTCAATATTACAGATTTATACAACAAAAACAGCTCAATAACATACTACAAGATTACAATGGTCACCACTAGGATAGCTGATTTACAACAGTGTTGTCATCACTTATCAAATGCACTAGTATGTAGTAATGAAAGTTGTCATTAGATATCGTACCACCAAACAAAAAATATGTTGCTACTGCAAGGGTACTACCTCATTTAATTGATAGTATTTGAGATACTTTACAATCTGTGGCTACATGGTTCACAATCTGTTGTCTGTTCTAGCATGCAGACTCCAATATTTCACTGACAATTGCAACGTGATGCAATTCCTCAACCTTAGATTTTAGTTTTTTTAAATTTTTGCTTTTCTCATATGAGGTAACTTCTCAGTTATCATCATAAGATTGAGTGGACATATTCTGGACTCTATACTCAAAGAAACTCCTCTATTTATATTTTTTTAGTCTGATCATCTTACCTCAATATTAATGTTGATTTATTTCCAGTCTGGACAAGCTGAGATAAAACAGAATTGTTTTGAAACATGTCCAAGAACAAATCAACATTAATATTGAGGTAAGATGATCAGACTAAAAATAATATAATTAAAATAACCTCAAAATACCACTTCCTAAAATTAAATATCAAACTCCTCTATGTTACAGCTGTAAATGGAATCCAGACCCCCAGGTTGCCAACCAAGCATACAGTATAACTACAAGCTTATAGTGAAGCAATAAAACCATAAAGCGGTAACATGCTCTAGGTATTTGGAAGAGCATCATCATATTAACTATAAGGTACAGTATTATTAAATATATGACTAGAAACAAGAAATGTTAACATCTTATACCAACCTTGACATGTAGAGTAGAAACCCTGATAGTAACTAATTCCTGTCTTCTCCAAGTTAATGAATTGTAAATGATTATCCTTTGTGTCTCTAAACCTTCCCCAACAAAAACAACAGTCTTCTCAGGAATACTGTAATGATGCTTCCGCATATCATCCAAATCAAAATACACAAATTCTGAATTTGGCTGATAACTCACCTGTTTTTTTAAAAATTACACAAATTTCAATTAATCAAACACATACATTACAATTTGGAACAAATTGAATATTTTTCCTGAGGGCTGAAGTTGAATGGTACCGGTCTAATTGTTTTAATTAATTATCTGAAGGTCACTTTACTTTGTTTTCTCTCATATCTTCTTTGCCACAAATAAAAAAAAAAGGTAAACAGAAAATTTAGACAAACTGTGTAACTAGATGAATAATAACTTTAATACACATTATTTTTATATACAGTACATATGGCATGAATAGGGATTGAAAGAGGGCATGGAAACTCCTCCTAGGAAAATCTAAGGGAAAGCACCCATTAGATAGGCCAAATGATATGGGGGGAATTATGGGGGAATTACATTAACCAGGAATTGACGGAGATAAATTATACAGGTATATATTAAAAGATCGCTGGGACATCCAAAAAAGCGCTGGATGGAAATCTCCTCTTTGATACCGTAACAGGCCACACGGCCTAATACTTGCATGAATGATGATGATGAAATTATACAGGTGAATTGAATCCTGGATCTCTGATTCTATGTGTCAGTGTGCAATCCATTACACTATTCAAGCCACGATACAACCATTAAATTTTCATTCCTCTTATACAATTGAAGGGCTTGGTGGAAGAAGGGCCAATCCCACTCCTTCATGAAAAATGAGTTTTGTGACTAATGTGTAAGCTAGTGCCATCTAGTGTTTACTCCTTGAACTAAATTGATTGTGGGATATGCCTAACACCATGTAAATTTAAACATAAAAAGTGATGGAGAATGAACTGTGCTACTTCTTGGTGGAAGTAGGGCCAATCCCTCAATGCCTTCTCAGTTAACCTAAGAGGGTTGTAAGCCTTATTCTGATTGGCCATGTGGTAACCATCTTATAGTTTAGCTCCAATTACATGTTTGTTTTCTAAGTGGCTGACTTGAATGGTGATTCTATGAATAATATGGAAAATAATAGTGATATTTATATTAAATATAGCTCTTTGAATGAAGGAAAGTCGAAAAAACGAAAGAGTATTAAAGAATGGAAAGATAATAAAAGAAAGGTTTTGAAGGCTCAAGGACAAGAATATGCGAACAGAGAAGGCAAAGTTGTAAACAAAAAGGTTAGTGATTCGTGTGCTGGATAAAACAAACACTTTGTTATTATGACTCTTTTCATCTACATGGTCCAGCTGCAGTGGTTTGAAGAAATTGAGCATCACTTTCTGGTTCCAGGATACATCTTTCTTCCCTGCGATGCCGATTTTGGTCTGATAGAAAATAAAACAAGTTAAAATATACCTTCTTAGGTAAAATCCATCGTCCTCAACTTATAAAATATGTAATCTTTATGCCTGTAGGTCTTTCAGAACATCCATTCCATCTTCAGCAGTTCATTCTTTGCTACAGCATCCAGTATGATGTTTGATGCTGTAGCAAAGAATGAACTGCTGAAGATGGAACGGATGTTCTGAAAGGCCTACAGGCATAAAGATTACATATTTTATAAGTTGAGGACGACAGATTTTACCTAAGAAGGTATATTTTAACTTATTTTATTTTATGACTCTCCACCTCAATGGTTTTAACAATGAATTTTATTAATATTGACTCTAGAAAAAAGTTGTGAGTTTGTGTAATTTATTTCTTCAATACCTGTTGCCCATTTGTATTGTATATTTGCAGGAATATTTCTAATAGTGTTCTGTATCTGATCCTAAAAATTCAAATACCAAAGTTAATTAGATTTGTTTCTACAGCAAAAACACTTTGATTGTATTTTTCTCCAAATCACAAAATTGTGGGATTGGCCCTTCTTCCACCAAGCCCTTCAATTATCTTATGTCTGAAGGCAGATAGCCAGTGTTATTAACAACGCCATCAGACGACTTCTATTGAGGAACATTTTAAACGAGAATTTTACATTACTTTTACGCAATAAAGCTTAAAAAAAGTCATATTAATTACAAATTTGTTTGCTTATAATTTATTTTAGTTATCTGTTACTTTTGTTATACATTTTGTTGTTTCAATTAAATGCAAGGGATTTAGAATTGGACATAGTGAGAACTGAATGGAAATGAATCTGAAAACTAGGATTCATAATATAGCAGAGGAAGTGACTTCCTGCTTCAATGCTACATGATATGTTACCATCTATCTTTGTGTCTATAATTGGAATATATCTAAATAATAATGAAATAAAGGCTAAGGTTAGCATTACAACATTTTAAAATAGCTTGGGAAAAGTTGAAAATTATCCAAATTCCACCTGAATTTTCTAATTAGTTAGTTGTAATCTTTAAATATTGTATAATAATCTAAACTAACAAAATAAATAATTATAATAAAGCAACAGGTTTCAAACACATTGCACATAAACAGGCAGTCTTTAATAGTTTAACATACAGACTTGTGAATGTCCCCAAGAGCAGAGAACATTTTAATACAGAGAAAAAACACATTTTAGTTAAAGATAGCAAAAGAGAATGATTTTGAAGAAAAGATGATTCATAAGAAAATAGATAGATTAGCACCAAAAAATTATTATAGCCTGTACAGATTAATTAAAACCAACAGAAATGAAAAGATTAATGAAGGTAACAAATCAGGGATTTATCAAATTGATTGCGAAGATTGTGAAAAAATATAAATAGGAAAAACAAAAGGAACTTATATACAAGATTGAAAGAACACCTTAGATATGTTAAAAAAAAAAACTGGGGAAATAGATAAATCTGTAATAGCTACACATGCATGGTCAGAAAAACACAGAATTAAAACAAAGGCCAAATTATTTAAACAATTAGATAAATCTAAGGAACTAACATTTTGGGAGAAAATTCACATCCACAAATATAAAAGGAAAATCATGAATTTTTAAATTCCCAGGGAAAAATATTTAATTTGGAAGATCATTACTCAGCGAACAGAGGGAGCAGGAAGCAATCTACAAGATCGCCAACTACCAATTCAACAGTTAGATGGAATTGAAAATGATACAAAGATGTATTGAAACTATTCTTCAAGAAATCTACAATTATAAGGTGAGTTGTATCGTAACTAGTCTTGAAGACATCTACAATTACGAGGTGAGGTGTTAAATCTAATTAAATTTATTAATTAAAATAAACCTCATAGTGTCACTTCCTTTAAATATTAATGATAACAAAATAAAATTTAGACACATTTGGTAACTCAGAAAATTACAATCTTACCTGTGGTGGAGATAGTAAGAAATGTGCAGCCTGTTGCATTACATGTTGCAATCCATTTATAGCTTCCAACATTCTGAAAATTTAATTACATATTTAGATTTACAGAAAGATTTGTATTAATTAATTTTTTTATCCACATTTGTTGACCATGGAAAACATTTATAGGAGAAAAACAAATTGAGGTTTTCTTTATAGCTTTTTGTTTCTTTTACAACTTAATTATTTAAGGTCGGTTGAGCCAGAGCCCATAATTTAAAATTGGCATTGTAAGTATGCTCTTATATTAAAAAAAATATCTAAAGCAAAAGTTCAGCAATATTTAGATATTTACCCCATGGTTTCCGGAAAAATCTTGAAAACAGAAAGAAAGGAAAGGTTAATAATTAAATTAATGTTTTTATTACCTCACCTCATATCCTTTTTCTTCTATACTGCAGTTTCGGAGCTTATCTCCATCGTCAGTAGCCTCTGGTCGACCGGTGTTATGTCATTTCTTGGCGGTTTCCTTCTTACTTCTATCGGTGGACCGATGAACCTCTGGATCAGGTCAAAATTTGCGGGAGTTTCAAAATTCATGAGTTTGTCTTTTTTGTTTTTTTGGATATGGATTTTTTCCCAGACTGTGAGTTCCTTTAGTTTATCTGTTAAATAAATAAGTGACGACTCAAGTCAAGAGGGAACAAAGATGGCGGACGGACACATAACCTCAACACAGAATTTCAACACAAACTTGGGGGGTTTAAAACAAGACATCAAAACGTACATGAAATTAAAAGAAAAAAGAAAATGTTGGACATCAAATTTATAAATAAATGCTTAGACTTGGACATTTCGCCGAAATTTATTAGAAAAACCGTTAAGAATAACGGTTCTAAAGAACAGAAGATCTTAGAGAAAAAAATGTTAAAGATGGAGAAAGGGAAACATTTCGAAACAATCAGCAATTTAGACGCTAAATTATACTTTTTACATTTAGGAATCACAAAAATTGTAGGGAATTTTTATTGGGACAATTTGAAGGAAAATTCTTTCAACAAAATAAACCAAATTATAAGAGAAAAATCAGTCAAACAAAACAATAAAATCGAAAATTTAAAATCAAAGAAATGTTTCATGGGAAACCCAAACAAGCGGAAAATAGAAAAGAATGCAAAAATAATGTAGTAAATTTGTCTTCCCAAAATTTTTAGCAAAAAAGAAATGGAAATATTGGAACTAGGCCTAAAAACATGTGTGAACTTCTCTAACAATATAGATGATTACGTAGCAGACATAGAAATTGCCATAGATGGAATGAACACAGAAGAGAAGGTCTTGATTAGAAATGAATGCGCAAAAATTATTGAGGAGATCAAAGAAAATCCTATAAACAAAACGGGAAAGGGAAACATGAAAATCATCAAATAAATAAACAAGAAAAATGTAATAGTCACAAAAGCTGACAAAGCAAATCAAGTAGTAATCATGGACATTATTGATTATAAAAATAGAATGTACAATCTTTTGGAATCAACTGAATACACTGAAATTAAATCTGACCCACTTCCGAAATGCATCAAAGAGGTGGACACACACCCTAAAGAATGTAAACAATATCCTAACCAAACAAAAAAAGTTTTACCTAAAGGTTCCCAACCCTAAAAAACCCCAATATGCACGGCCTCCCGAAAACACATAAGGCAGGAAACAAAATGAGACCCATTATCAACTGTATAGGGTCCCCTACATACCAAATAGCTAGATGGTTATGTAGCGAATACAAGAATATGGGAGGGTTTGAGAACCTTTCAATCGACAATTCATTGGAATTGATAGAGGATTTCAAGCACACAGAATTAGATCCAACTGACAGGTTAGTTTCTTTTGATGTAGTTTCATTGTTTCCCAGTGTCCCAAGCGAAACCACCATTGATATTCTGGAAAAATGGTTAACGAACAATAATTTGGAAAAGGAAAAGATAGAAGAATACATCATTTTGACAAAATTATGCATCGAACAAATGTTCTTTACATACAATGGGAAATACTACAAACAAAATTTTGGACTTTCCATGGGGAAGCCCCTATCTCCCTTTCTGGCCAATTTATTCATGGGTAGTTTTGAACAGAAAATCACAAGGGGACACCCATTAACTTTCAAATTTTGGCGCAGATACGTTGACGATATAATAGCCATTATAAACCATAAACAAATAGAAGATGCCTTAAAACTCCTGAACCTTCAGAGCAAAACAGTAAAATTCACAATGGAAACTGAAACTGACAGACAAATTTCATTTTTGGATCTAACCCTAACTAGAAACGAAAAAAACAAAATAGAATTTGGAATATACAGAAAGAACACACATAAAGATAACTACATTAAGGCATCAGGATTCAACCATTTCGCTCACAAAGAAGCTGTATTCAATAGCCTAACACACCAGATTGGTGAATGTACCCCTGAACCGTGAAAAATATGAAAAAGAAAAAGAATACATAATTAAAGTAGCAATAGAAAATGGTTATGAAGAGAACATGGTACACAAGAAAATAAAATAAGTTTAAAAGGCAAAAAACTAATTAATGAAAGCACACTTAAAAAACAAACAGAAGAGAATATAAGATTCAAAAAATTCACTTACCATCCTGTAAAACACCACAAGTTCCAGAAAATTTTCAATAAGTTTAACATTCGATTGGCCCCAAAGAATGAATACAGCCTAAACAAGATAATATAAACCAACAAAAATGAAAAAATTGGAGAAGAATATAAATCAGAAATATATCAGATCAAATGTCAAGATTGCGACAAAATCTATATAGGAAAAACAAAAGAAATTTAAAAACTAGATTGAAGGAACACCTTAGAAATGTAAAAAGGGTGAAGTGGACAAGTCAGCAGTAGCAGCCCATGCTTGGTCTGAAAAACATTTAATTGATACAGAAGCTAGCCTAATCAAACAAACAGATAAACTAAAGGAACTCACAGTCTGGGAAAAAATCCATATCCAAAAAAACAAAAAAGACAAACTCATGAATTTTGAAACTCCCGCAAATTTTGACCTGATCCAGAGGTTAATCGGTCCACCGATAGAAGTAAGAAGGAAACCGCCAAGAAACGACATAACACCGGTCGACCAGAGGCTACTGACGATGGAGATAAGCTCCGAAACTGCAGTATAGAAGAAAAAGGATATGAGGTGAGGTAATAAAAACATTAATTTAATTATTAAATTAAACCTCATAGTGTTCTTTCCCTGTGAAAGTTAAATAAAAAAGGAAAGGTTGTTTAGTCATAAAATGAGAAACAAGGATATTCTAAATGCATTTTTTTTGTTTCATTTGCCAAAGAGCTGCTTGAATTATTTTTTATAACAAGCAAATCAAAACTAGGGTTGCAGAAGGATTATAGTCTAATATAAGAAGAAGACCCTTTAACAGGTTATATTGAAGACTTAATGAAAACAATCTGGATAATAATTAGCATCCAATCACTTCCTTCTCATAGTGCAGCTGTTATATTGTTTATGTTTTATGAACTAACAGAATGTGGTTATCATCAAATAACACTGGTCAACCTGATGAGATACTGACTGAGATTGATACATTTCTTTTTAGTAACAGCCTCTCTTTTCTTTTATCTCTCCTATTTATACTCTCTTGGATAGCTCTTATATTTTTGTTTTAGATGGTATTAGAGCATTCGAGGTTTAGGAGATCTTTTCTTATTAAGTTATCTTTTCTTACTTTCATTTGTCTGTTTCTTTAGAAAACTATTCTTTATAATCATGTGCAGATTTATCTTGATAGTGCGAGAGCGCTTAACTTTTTAAGCAAACAAGGGAACACTCCAATATATATTATCTACACCTAAGTTATGAATTTTTTCAGAGCTTACCTATAGTTTACATAAAAAATTCACCAGTCAACTCTTCATGAATTTTTAACTATGATATGGACTCATGTCATCAGCTTACAGCTGGATACACAGAGTGAAAAATGAAGATGAATGAATAAATTGAATCCATAGGACTATTTAACCAGTCAAGTGTCAATGACGTAATAACTCGTCATAGCGTTTCACCCCCTCGCTGTCAGTCTAGTGGCAATTTAAATTTAAGGCTCGGGCATTTCATTTCTCTGGTTCAACTGTTACTTCACTGAGTTTGAATTACAATATTTCTATTTTTATTATTAATTTAACACTTCTCATAGAAGGATAAATTATATTTGAAGAGAAAAATTTTCGCCTAGACCGGGACTCGAACCCGGGACCCTTGGCTTTCCGGGCCAAGTGCTCTACCAACTGAGCTACCGAGGCGAGTTACGATCTAGACGCAAATTTTTCTCTCATGTATGTTGTAATTCCCTCGCGCCAAATGCTTGAAACCATAGCTTCTATCTTTGCAAATGGCGGCTTCTTAGTTAAGAAGACATTTATTGGGAATTTAACACTACTTTATAGCCAGTAGGGCTTCTATTGACGATTTTTATTATTAATTTAACACTTCTCATAGAAGGATAAATTATATTCGAAGAGAAAAATTTTCGCCTAGACCGGGACTCGAACCCGGGACCCTTGGCTTTCCGGGCCAAGTGCTCTACCAACTTTTCTCTTCAAATATAATTTATCCTTCTATGAGAAGTGTTAAATTAATAATAAAAATCGTCAATAGAAGCCCTACTGGCTATAAAGTAGTGTTAAATTCCCAATAAATGTCTTCTTAACTAAGAAGCCGCCATTTGCAAAGATAGAAGCTATGGTTTCAAGCATTTGGCGCGAGGGAATTACAACATACATGAGAGAAAAATTTGCGTCTAGATCGTAACTCGCCTCGGTAGCTCAGTTGGTAGAGCACTTGGCCCGGAAAGCCAAGGGTCCCGGGTTCGAGTCCCGGTCTAGGCGAAAATTTTTCTCTTCAAATATAATTTATCCTTCTATGAGAAGTGTTAAATTAATAATAAAAATCGTCAATAGAAGCCCTACTGGCTATAAAGTAGTGTTAAATTCCCAATAAATGTCTTCTTAACTAAGAAGCCGCCATTTGCAAAGATAGAAGCTATGGTTTCAAGCATTTGGCACGAGGGAATTACAACATACATGAGAGAAAAATTTGCGTCTAGATCGTAACTCGCCTCGGTAGCTCAGTTGGTAGAGCACTTGGCCCGGAAAGCCAAGGGTCCGGGTTCGAGTCCCGGTCTAGGCGAAAATTTTTCTCTTCAAATATAATTTATCCTTCTATGAGAAGTGTTAAATTAATAATAAAAATCGTCAATAGAAGCCCTACTGGCTATAAAGTAGTGTTAAATTCCCAATAAATGTCTTCTTAACTAAGAAGCCGCCATTTGCAAAGATAGAAGCTATGGTTTCAAGCATTTGGCGCGAGGGAATTACAACATACATGAGAGAAAAATTTGCGTCTAGATCGTAACTCGCCTCGGTAGCTCAGTTGGTAGAGCACTTGGCCCGGAAAGCCAAGGGTATGGGATAGTTGGTTGCCTAGTAATAACGTAATGAAATAATATCCATTTCTTTTGAAAAAATCTCATTATCTCTCTTTATATGCTTTGCATAAACTTCGTATGTAATGTGTGTGCTATGTTTCACTCTTGCAGACAATATTTGTCCACTAATGCTTGGAGTTAGAATTGTAATTCGACATTGACAATGTGGTATCTCTCAATTTCCTTTTGAAGCTGTCAGGCCAGTTTACTTTGCCAGAATTTCTATAAGGGATTTTTTTTATGAGGGTGAAAGACTCATGTTGTGATGTATTTAGCTATACTGTGTGTAAAGCAAAGAATATTTTCTAAACATTTTTTTTACTAATTTATGTTTGCTAAGTAAGAAAAAAATTAGTATTACTGCAATTGTAAATTAGGACTAAGTGCTATTCTTACTAGAGATGTATATGCTTATACTGACTCAAAAACATGCATGAAACATAGAGTTTAAAAATTAATGGAAGCTAAAAGAAAAAATAACACTTGTATGTATTCTTAGAGCTTTAGCAATGAGATATCCAAGTTACTAAAATAATGTTTATGTCACTACTTGCACTATTTACAAAATGAATAAAATTTTCTATAGTCAATCACTGTATGAAATAGTTCAACAATAGCAACAAGCCAACAATGACATTATTTTTCCTCATTGTTAGTCTCTCTCCATTCTGTTACCGGTACTCTAAATTTTGATTGTATGTTGTTCTTACTCTGTAAGAAAAAATTCTGCATTTCTATTTATTTCTGTTACAATTTTTTCTAACAGCTGACTTGAAATATACTGTTCAAAATTTTCTAAATGGTCTTTTGGGTTTTTTACAAGTACCTGAATCCCAGGCATACCAATAATTTGAAATTTGGGCCCATTTGAACGGATATTATTCCAACTGGAACTTATGTCTGCACTATTTAGGCCTATGATATTGACATCCCGATCTGACCTCCCTTCCAGCTCTACAACTTCCTCAAACATCACTGATATTATTACTTTCGTCGTCGGTGGGTCCTTCTATTGAAACATCACTGAAAAAACTTGCATCTAACTAATCAACTCACTGGCAGTATCAAAACCGTAGGTTCATGGCCACGCTGACATAAGCTCTCCAAACATTCCTATCCCGAGCTAATGTTTTCCAATCATTCCCTATATAATCTACTTCCCTCAAATCATGGATAATGTTATCATCCCTCCACATTCTTGGTCTACCAACTGGGCATTTTCCCTTTGGTTTTCCTACAAGAAGCTTCCATGCACGCCTTTCATTCCCCATGAAAAAAACTTGCATCTAACTAACTCACTGGCACAATCGAAACCGTAGGTTCATGGCTGCGTGAACATAAGCTCTCCAAACATTCCTATCCTGAGCTAATGTTTTCCAATCATTCCCGGTATAATCTACTTCCTTCAAATCACGGTTAATGTTATTCTCTCACCTTATTCTTGGTCTACCAACTGGGCATTTTCCCTCTGGTTTTCCTACAAGAAGCCTCCATGCACACCTTTCATTCCCCAAGAAAAAAACATGCATGACTGTCATTAATTTCATAATCAGAAATGTTTTCGATTAAATCAAAATCGATAGATTCTCTTAGAACACGCTGTTTTTCCTAGCTGGCATCATGAATTCCAAACACTATATAATATGAAATTTAACTAGTCAGATGCCTTCCTTTGGCCAGCAACCAATCGAAGGGACTATTATTATGCTTTCAAGTCTTATATGAGAATTTTCCAGAAGGATCAAACTATTTACGCTGGAGGGAAAATTTTCTATAGGATCGTAACAGGCCTTGGCCTAATACTTGGAAGGAAGAAGAAGAAAAACTAGTCAGACCCCAAAAACACATAATGGTAAACTATTGAAAACTGAAGAAAGATGTTTCACAATACCCAACAACACTCTGGAAAACAAATAAAGTGATTCTACCCCTCCACAACTATATGGTTTTTGTCAGGACTTGTGAGAAACTCCCTGACGTAATATTCCGTCATTGCCACACGAGTGGTAGCGGTAAAAATTTAAAGCGCAACTTGACTGGTTAAACATGTAATTGATAAGAAGTAACATAATGAGTTTTTATCAAATAAATTAGAGATTTAAAGAGCCAATGAAAATTAATATATTTCTTTATAAATATAATAAAATGGTTAAGGAGAGTAGGCATTTATTTAGATAATGCTAATTTAATTTAATTTAATCTACTATTATTATTTCTGATATATAAAATTATTTAAGATGAGAAAAGTAAGTAAATTTATACTTTTAAGAAAATTAATCACAAGATATGTTGACAATCTACTAATAATATATGAAAATGATAATCGCACAGAAAAACAAATATTAACAGAACTGAATAACATGCACAAAAACATAAATTTCATAGAAGAACTAGAAAACAATAACTCTATCAATTATCTGGATCTAACAATCACCAAACACCAAATTAGCAACAGTTTAGTATATACAGAAAACCCACTTGCAACACAATTGCCATAAACACAAGATAAAGCAAGACATCCTTTCCAACAGAAAATGAGCACCTTCATCAGCCTCATTAATAGAATGCTCAAATTACCGTTAAGTAAAACCAATTACAATAAAGAAATGAAATACATAAAAACACTGGCAATCAAAAATTAATATAACCAACAAAAAATCAACAAACTAATAAGAAAACAAGTATTAATAAATACAACTAAACTGGATAAAGAAACAAATGAAAACAAACCAAAATGGATAACCATCACATATACAGCAAGCAAACCAATAAAACTGGCCAAAACAATAAAAAAAACGTGACAAAAACAAGAATAGCATACAGATCTAATAATAAATTAATCAACATTATATCAAATAAAATAGAAGACAGCAGCATATATATAACAATACAGGATATATAAACTTAAAAGTAATAGCTGTGAAAAATTTTATATTGGACATACAACCAGACATTTTAAAATAAGATATGATCATTTCACTGATTTCATAAAAAATGGAGACAAATCAAGTTTTGCTAAGCATGTTACAAATACAGGTCATCAGTTCAACACAACAGAAAACACCCTCTCAATAATGCATAGAGAAAACAATAATAACCGGAAAATAACATCTTAGAAGAAATAGAAATTATGAAGCAAACAAGAAATGAAAATCTGCTGAACGAGAACATGCCCTATCAGATCAACCCACTATACAATATATTCATTAAACACAACCAATACCCAATCAGCTTTGAAAATAGAACCAGTTCTGAAAAACCTAGCTCAATATTTTATACAAATATAATTTGTTGAGAACTGCCATAAGAGGTACACATTTTATTAATGAATGAGTCAATTCTTATCTTACCTCATACATCATGTTTTTTCAACATGGAAACGAGGTGTCCCTCTCATCCTCAGTCGATATCATGACTACCAGATTTTCATAAGTAATGCCACGAGTGATTTCCAAATTATCGATAAATTCACGACTCACGAAGTGAGGAGTGAATTTATCTAGAGAATTTGGAAATCAAGAGTGGCATTTGTTAGGACTATTTAACGAATAAAATTAAGCTGTTTACTCACAAATCATTATTTAACTATAGTTATTTTAAAATATTTATATATTTAATGTAAACGGCGATGTTTGAAAACAAATGAGAAACGATAGGTACGCTTCTACTGCTTCTTTTGTTTATCACTGCAACCAGATCATACTATTTATTGCCAAAGGAACGCAATATTGTAAGGAGGAGCTTTCTTTAATATGGTAATCATAACACTGATAAATATTTGGTGAAACACGACTCTGATTGGTTGTAAAACAGAAATCATTGAAACGTGATTGGTCATTGACTCCCATTTGGGGCATGAGTTAAATAGTCATTTTAATATTCATCTATAATGTTGCCATCTGGTGTTGATTTGATGAACCTTGAGATCAAGTCCTGTTCACCAGAATTTCAAAATCCATGGATCTGAATTTGTTCTTCTGAATAATATATATCTTTTCCCAAACTGTCAATTCCAAAGGTTTTTCCAAATGTCTTAAAAGTTTAGTCTCTTTTTCAATTTTATGACTCTCCAGCAAACCATGAGCTGCAATATCTGATTTTTCAATGTTACCATTTTTAATATTTCTAAAATGTTATTTTGTGCGAGTGTCCAAATTCCTTTTTTGTTTTTCCTATGTATACTTTATTGCAGTCTTTACAACTAATTTGATAAATTCCAGATTTTTTACTATCTGGGATGTTCACTTTATTATTGTTTATTAATAGATTATCAAGGCTAAATTTATTTATCGGTACCAGTGTAATATTGAATTTCTAAGTTTTTTTTTTAAATTTGTTGTGATTTCAGGATGATAAGTAATTTTCTTGAATTGTTTTCCTTTCTTCGAATCAGATTGCAGGGTGGTGTATTTTTTTAATCTTTTCTGTTGTCTGAATTTCTTGAAATTATTTCCTTTCCAAAACCATTAAATTAGCTATGTATAATGTGATTGTATTCTTTTTTTAAAATCTTCTTCATTTAGTCAAATGTTTAAATCATCTGTATATCAAACTCTTGAAAATTGCATATTTATGTGCAAAATTATTGAAACATGTAGATTTTATATAATTATCTGTATGAGTATCTTTCCTATAAATATTGAATTCAATTCTTTGTTGTTGTTCATTCCTTATTATGTATAGATTCAAAAAATCTTCAAAATATATATTTAGAATTTATAACAGAGAAAATATCATCTATATATCAATATAAACATTTAAAAATCCAAGGATAAGCATTGGTGATGTGACATTCTAAATAACTCATAAATAATAATAAAATTGAATGTTTCCTACCTCTTCTCATATAAATCATAGTGATTTATATGAGGAGAGGTAGGAAACATTTGATTTTATCATAAATTAAACCTCATAATGATTAATTCCTATAAAGTTAAATAAACCCATAAATAAATTGGCCAAAAATGGTGAAATGTGGCTTTCCCATAGCTAGACCTAAGATTTTTTTATAAAATTTTCCATTGAAGGTGAAAAAATCATTGTCGATACAAAGTCTTGTATGATTTAAATATTCTCGTATTATTTCTCTTTCTAATTTCAAGGAATTTAGCCATTTAAAAAAAAATATTTAACATCTTTGCATATTTTATTGTTTTAAATATTTAAAAAAAAATTAATACAAAATTCAGGTTCATAAACTGTTATAATTAAGAAAACCAAGGGAAATATATTATAATCAGTTATTAAACACATTTTAATTATTGTTTATTTTTTATCATTTCACTCACCTCATACTTCATAATTTATAGCAGACCCAGGGTTTCTTCACGTAATTCGTGACATTGTCAATGCTGCGTCATGTTCACAACTGACGTCCAACGGCCTTCTATCCTGCAGACTGACCTCCGCGCCATCTGGTGGCCGACCGAAGAATTTCCAAATCAGGCCTCTTTCTTTATAACCGGGTATTTCAAAATTCATAGTTGTATTTTCATTCTTGCATATGTAAATTTTTTCCCAAATTGTGAGTTCCTTCGGTTTTTCCAATTGTTTAAGTAATTTTGTTTTGGTTTCTATTCTATGTTTTTCTGACCAGGCATGTGCAGCTATTGCAGATTTTTCGGTTTTCTCCATTTTTAACATTTCTGAGGTGTTCTTTTAATCTTGTATTTAGATTCCTTTTTGTTTTTCCTATGTATATCTTTTCACAATCTTTACAATTAATTTGATAAATTCCCGATTTTTGCAGTCTTCAATTTTTTCATTTTTGTTGGTTTTTATTAAATTACCTAAGCTGTAATCATTTTTCGGTGCTAATTTAATGTTGAATTTGTTGAAAATTTTTTGAAACTTGTCAAATACGAAAGGATGGTATGTGAACTTCTTGAATTTTTTGCCTATATTTTTATCTGTCTGAAGAGTACTTTCATTGATGACTTTTTGTTCTTTGAATTTATTTATTTTCTTGTGTATCATTTTCTTGTGAAAACCATTATCCTTAGCAATTTGTATGATGTGTTCTTTCTCTTTATTGTAATTTTCTTTGCTCATGGGGACATTCACAAGTCTGTGTGTTAAACTATTAAATACTGCCTGTTTTGTGTGAAAAATGGTTAAATCCAGTAGCTTTTATATAATTGTCGATGTGAGTTTCTTTTCTTGTAGATTCCAAATTCTATTTTCTTTTTCTCTCTTCTTTCCTAATCAATTTAAGGTCTAAAAATGGTATTTCATGATTATTTTCTATTTCCATTGTAAATTTGATTGTTTTATTTTGAATATTTAACAGTTTAATGGCATCTTCTAATTGTTTCTCTTTTACTATTGCTATGATATCATCTACGTATCTTCTCCAAAATTTAAACATCAAAGGATGTGCTTTAGTTACATGACATTCAAAATTCCCAATAAACATGTCTGCTAAGAATGGTGATAATGGATTTCCCATTGCGAGTCCTGATTTTTTGTCTAAAGTATTTTCCTCTAAAGGTGAAGAACATTTGATTTAAGCATAATTTTGTTAGTTTTATGTATTCTTTAACGCTATCATCATCTAATTTGTTTTTCTTTCAACCATTTTTCTAAAATTTTCAAAGTTGTGTCAGTCGGTATGTTTGTGAATAATGAAGTAACATCAAATGAGACCAATCTTTCTGAAGGTTCTATTTCTACATTTTCTAATTTCTCAACTAATTGGTAAGAATTTTCTACTGCTAAATTTTCAAATTTTTCCATACCTTTAAATTTATTGTTAAGCCATTTGGATATGTTATATGTCGGTGAATTGATATTGTTGATGATAGGTCTCATTTTCTTTCCGTCTTTGTGGATTTTAGGAAGACCATGAATGTTGGGGTTTCTGGGATTTGGTATTTTTAATTTAAACTTTTCCTTTTGTGTCATAATTTTTTTAATTGATTTTAGGTTGGTTTCAACTTCTTTAATTGTTTTTGCGAGAGGATTTGTTTTAATTTCTTCATATTCTTCCCCCTTTAATAAATTCTCCATCCTATCATTATAATCGTCTTTATCCAAAATTACCAAATTATTCCCTTTGTCTGACTTTGAAAAAACAACATTTTTATTATTAATGTTTCTTAATTTTCTTCATATTTGTTTTGCATATGTTTTTTATTTTTGTGTTTTTAATTTTTTCAATAACTTCCCCACATTCTTTTCTGATTATTGTTTGTTCTTCAAAATTCATGTCATCTATAGCAATTTCAATATCAGCTATGTAATCTTCTAAATTGTTAGAGTAACTAATGCATGTTTTCAATCCCTTGTCCAAAATAGATATTTCTTCTTTTGTAAAGTTTTCAGATGATAGGTTAATTACATTATTCTCAATTTCTTTATCCCTTCCTACATATGCAAGAATGAAAATACAACTATGAATTTTGAAATACCCGGTTATAAAGAAAGAGGCCTGATTTGGAAATTCTTCGGTCGGCCACCAGATGGCGCGGAGGTCAGTCTGCAGGATAGAAGGCCGTTGGACGTCAGTTGTGAACATGACGCAGCATTGACAATGTCACGAATTACGTGAAGAAACCCTGGGTCTGCTATAAATTATGAAGTATGAGGTGAGTGAAATGATAAAAAATAAACAATATTAAAGAACCTCATAGTGTTATTTCCTATCTACATAACTTAACATTTTAATTAGTCGTTAATGGTTCTATTAAACTAGTAATTATACAAGGAAAATCTTTATGTTATAGGACATATTGATTTGGAAGTCATATTTCAAGCTTAACAGGATGTACAGAAATATTCCCAAATACCAAAGCTATATGATCTAGGTTAGAAAAATACCATTAGTGGCATAGAATTCTGCTTGAGAGAGAGAAAGTAGGTTGAACACAGGCTTCAGAATAGATTTTACAGTTAGGGCTTCAGAGGGAGCAATAAAAGAATAGCCAGAACATGGACGAGTGTCTGTCCGTCTGACCATGGTGGTCCTGAATCGACATTAGGTAAATCTGCATAATGTTATTCTTAATAGATTTTTTGGGACACTGAAATTAATATAAAGGATAAAAATTCTAGATTGTATACTTGAGAATAGGAGCCAGTTGAATTAGAGTGTAGAAAACAATGAAGTTAAAATAATGTCTATGATTAAGTCGGGTCATGTGGCAGAGTTTCAACCTACTATCGTGTATATGTTTCTCTTCTTCTCTAGCTAAGTATAGAAAGTAATGTAGAATAGATTAAGTTAGTTTAATTACTTTTATTGTAGCCTATAATTTATAGCTTATAGTTTTAAATATAGAGTGTTGAAGTTATTTACTTGTTTATTTTATAATCTCACTATCCCTTTATAGTAGAGTCTACGGCTTTTCCCGCTCGGCAAATACCAAAATCCGTAAGTAAAACACAAGCTACCAAACCGACGCACGTAATCCATGTTCCAAGGTCCTTTAAGCCCTTTTGGGAGCCTCCAGTTTATAATATAAACTGAATGATTTCTGAGAGAAGTGCACCCAAATTTAGGTACATTTTATAGCCAAAATAGATAGTTTCTTCGTCTTAAGTCTATCTTACCTTGAACTTTTAGACTGGATATGAGGAGAGACATGAAGCATTTTAATTTAATCATCTATCTTACCTTATAAGTTTTGATGTTTCAAAAGTGAGATGGAAAGGAAAATGGCCATGAGGAATACCTAGAACATGATGGGAGTATCAAGTTAGGAAGGGCAATAGACAAATTATTAAATTGAGTGATGAATGAAAATAATAGGATATCGGAAGGAAGAATGCAGTAATTGGATAACAGATAAAACTTACTTTTTAGCGTAATCTTCAACAACATGATCCCTAGCTGTACCAGTGATGCCATCATGATGCTGAAATAAACTTAAACTTCTTCTTGCATCACTCAATAGCTTAGTGAAACCTGACTCTGGTGTCAATAACCATTCAGACGATTCTTTAGTACCCCAAGCTAAAGAAAACAAAATCTCAGCAGCTCTGTAATGAACATTAAACATTATCACTTAAATATGGACATTTTATTAATATTAAACTGTTAATTTATTTATTAATTAATATTTTTATTATTCTATGGATGTCTGGAAGATAAATAAATTTTTGATAGCGCAATCAGTCAAAATTTATGCTGATGATGGTCTTCAAAAACATTCCAAACATGATGATCTTATATTTTAAGGGGAGATTTAAAGTTTTCAATATATATTTTGACTTATTCATGCTTATCTCATAGTGTCAATTATTTTTTAAGGGGAGATGTAAAGTTTCTGATTCATATTTTGACTTATTGATGTTTGTCTCATAGTGTCAATTCCAATCAATTTTCTATAAAATTTTATAATATATTGTATTTATTTTTCCATCTATCATTTCATATTCTGTATGGCTTTAAACTTAAGCATAAACATACATAATAAATACAAACCTTATGTATGAGACCAGTACACGGTCCATGCGCTTATAAAATGGGCGAGAAGTATAATAGCCACTCCAATAGTGATCATCACGATCTGCATAAGTGAAGAAATCTCCTGATAGAGATGGAAAATTTTCTGTTTTGCTTTCTTCTTTTACAGCATTGAAGAAATCACTTAAAGTACCAAATTGTGCCTATATAAATATTAAATAATATATAATATGTCTTTGTAATTCAACTTACATTACAATTTTTATGACAATACATCATTTATACACTGGAATCTGGGAATTGTGTTTATAGAGCAGTTGATTTACAATGTGTCAGTTTATCCCTACCCCGAGATGTAGTCACATCCTACTGAAAAGCAAAGAAGTAGCAGGCATATATTACTGAGCAAAGCAAAATATCCCACTCTCAATACTGAATAGAGTATACCATGTAGTTGTGGTAACTGTTACTTAGGACAGATGGAAAATGAACAGAAGAGAATGTGAAGGAACACATCCAATACTGTAAACTAAACCAAGTGAATAAATTATCCCTCCCTTTATATTAAGTTGAAACAAACCACATTTTTTTTGACAAAACATCAGATTTTGCCAAAGTGGAAAAAATAAAACATTCTTGGATTAAAGAAGTGATAGAAATTACAAAAAAAAATCAATAGACATGAAGGCTTTATTTTAGAAAACATTTGGAAATGTGTCCTATTCGTATATCCACAATATTCCTCAACCCTCAACCTAGATGACGGGCTCCCATTGGACAGCAAACACCAATAATGAATGTGACCATCAGATATGGAGATTTGAGGCAATACATATCTAACAAACAAAATTACTCTTTTATACATAGTAATCCCATAGACTTCAATAACATAAATGTATAACAACTTTTCAATTAGGAGAAGAAGAAGAAGAAAATGATAATAATAATAATAATAATAATATAAGTTATAATAAATATTGATTTCAGAAAATTGTATTTTACAAGTCAAGAGTATATTCAACCTGGAAGTTAGTAAATAATATTTTTAATGCACTAGATTATTATTTCAAATTTTATAATGAAAACTATTATAATAATGTTAACATAGAGTCTGAAACATTTTTGGGTATTTCAAAACAGGAAATCAATGCTTGGAAATATCCATTTCAAGCATCATGAGATTTTGAATATGAGCATTTGGATAAGAGATTCCTTAGTTTTGAATTGGAATAGGAATTTCCTTGGCAAAATATCATCAACTCTCACACCTGTGTAATTTTTTTCTATGGGAGCACATGAAATAATTGGTGAAACACTTGTAGAAACTAAGGATAATCTACTCACTAGTTGTATAGCTGAATTATTATCCAACAGCACACAAAGTATACAAGAAAGTGTGGAGTATATCATAATAATAAAATTTTATAAATAAAATGGTTTATTTTAGGAAGTAATATTTTGAGGATCTTTTAATCAAGTTTTTTTGAATCTGTAATCATCTTACCTAAATTGAGGTAAGATGATTACATACTCAAAAAAACTTGTTTATAAATAAAACTATAAAATAGTCACCTTATAGGCCCGTCTCCTCAACTTAAAATGTTTTAATACTCTGTAGGCCTTTCAGGACTAGTCCCACCATCAGCAGAACGAAGTAGGTCTGTATTTCGATGTTCTTATTATTAATTTCATACATCTCAATGATGGATAAATCATATTTGAAGAGAAAAATTATACGCTCAGACCGGGACTTGAACCTGGGACCCTTGGTTTTCTAGTCCAAGTGCTCTACCATTTGAGCTACCTGAGCAAGTACCAATCTAAATGCAAATTTTTCTCTATATACGTTGTAATTCCCGCCCACCAAATGCTTTGAAGCCTTTGCTTCTATCTTTGCAAATGGCAGCTCCTATATTAGGAAGACATATTTGGGAATTATACATTACATTATAAATGCCAGTACGGCGTTTTTTGATGTTCTTATTATTAATTTCATACATCTCAATGATGGATAAATCATATTTGAAGAGAAAAATTATACGCTCAGACCGGGACTTGAACCCGGGACCCTTGGTTTTCTAGTCCAAGTGCTCTACCATTTGAGCTACCTGAGCAAGTACCGATCTAAACGCAAATTTTTCTCTATATACGTTGTAATTCCCGCCCACCTCAAGTCCCGGTCTGAGCGTATAATTTTTCTCTTCAAATATGATTTATCCATCATTGAGATGTATGAAATTAATAATAAGAACATCGAAAAACGCCGTACTGGCATTTATAATGTAATGTATAATTCCCAAATATGTCTTCTTAATATAGGAGCTGCCATTTGCAAAGATAGAAGCAAAGGCTTCAAAGCATTTGGTGGGCGGGAATTTCAACGTATATAGAGAAAAATTTGCGTTTAGATCGGTACTTGCTCAGGTAGCTCAAATGGTAGAGCACTTGGACTAGAAAACCAAGGGTCCCGGGTTCAAGTCCCGGTCTGAGCGTATAATTTTTCTCTTCAAATATGATT
Organism: Diploptera punctata; assembly: GCA_030220185.1. Classification (NCBI taxonomy): domain Eukaryota; kingdom Metazoa; phylum Arthropoda; class Insecta; order Blattodea; family Blaberidae; genus Diploptera; species Diploptera punctata. Next base: position 1,461,783 of record JASPKZ010000467.1, read on the forward strand.
TATCCATCATTGAGATGTATGAAATTAATAATAAGAACATCGAAAAACGCCGTACTGGCATTTATAATGTAATGTATAATTCCCAAATATGTCTTCTTAATATAGGAGCCGCCATTTGCAAAGATAGAAGCAAAGGCTTCAAAGCATTTGGTGGGCGGGAATTACAACGCATATAGAGAAAAATTTGCGTTTAGATCGGTACTTGCTCTGGTAGCTCAAATGGTAGAGCACTTGGACTAGAAAACCAAGGGTCCCGGGTTCAAGTCCCGGTCTGAGCGTATAATTTTTCTCTTCAAATATAGGTCTGTATTTGTTGACCCACGTTGAAGCACTGCTTAGTTGTGATTATTTTGTATACAGGATTGTGTGAACTGGGTACGTTCTCATTCAAAATCAGGTTTTATCGATTTCTTTTCAAATTGCAATTTCCTCCAGTATATTTATCCTCGTTTTTATGTTTTCTCTGGGTAATATCATGAGGGCATTATCGATGTTATGCATATGGTGTCCTGCTTGAATTATATGTTTTGTGTAACTCGATTTTCCTCCATTGTAAACAAAATCTCTAAAATGTTATTCAAATCTAACATTAAAGCTTCTTTTATTTAACTTTTACAGGAATGCAGGGATTGTGACAAAATTTATATAGGAAAAACGAAAAGAAATTTGAAAACAAGGGTGAAAGAGCATCTTAGAAACGTCAAAAATGGAGAAGTGGAAAAGTAAGCTCATGCTTGGTCCGAAAAACATTTAATTGAAACTAATTAAACAAAAAGACAAACAAAAGGAACTTAAGGTTTGGGAAAAGATCCGCATTCAGAAAAACAAAGGAAAACTTATGAACTTTGAAATTCCCGCAAATTTTGACCTGATCCAGAGGTTCATCGGTCCACCAACAGAGGGAAGAAGAAGAGTTTCTTCCGATCGACATAACATCAGTCGCCAAAAAAGTACTGAAGATGAGACCATTATGGTCTCGAAATCGCGATCTACTTAGAAGATTTATATGAGGAGAGGTAAGAAACATTTAATAATCAATTGAGTTGGTGTTTACTTGATGAAAATCCATATTTAATTAAGAAACATTTAATTTTACCATAAATTAAAGCTTCTGTTAGTTTTTCCAAAGTAAAATTTATTACGGCTTGTGAAATGAGATTCATGCGCAGAACAGCGGGTTACACCAGATGGGATCGGAAAAGGAACACCGATATCTTAAAAGAATTGAAGACTACGCCAATTTTGGAATATATTAAACAGTACCAACTAAATTGGAAACACCATCTTGAAAGAATGAGTTCAAATCGCATCCCCAAAGCTGTTTATAATTATATACCAAGAGGACGAAGATCACTGGGCCGTCCTATGAAACGCTGGAGGGAAAATTTTCTATAGGATCATAACAGGCCTTGGCCTAATACTTGGAAGGAAGAAGAAGAAGAAGAAGAAATTTATTACAATCTGTGCCCATTAATTTGCATAAGCCTTTATTGTTAAAATAATTTTTTTCTTCAATATTTTTATTTATTAAATTGTGTAATTTATTACCAGTTCTATATGCTATATTTATATTCTTGTCAAGCTTTTTTAGTATGTTGGCTAATTTTAATGTTTCTTTGCCTGTATATGTGAGGGTTATCCAATTCTTGTTATTTTCGTTGGATTCATTCTCAAGTTTGGTTAAGTTGGAAATGTTATTTTTTCTTGTTTGTTTATTTATCATATATATTATAATGAATCATGAATAGTGGCCACTACTTCGAACAGTTGTTTTGCAGAGTACATTTTTTATGGGTATAAAAAATTAAATGAAGCTTGCAAAAGTGACCTTCACAAATATTTCAAAGACCTTTCTAACTAATGATTTCTGCTTTCAAAACACTCAGTCTGAACCCTCATACTAAATTAATAAAAATATACATTTTACAGGTTGCCCATAAAGTCCCAAAACATTTTCATCTGCTACAACACAATAAACATCACATTAGGATAGAGTAGGACCTTACAAAGCCTAATGCAGTTCAATATATCCACTTTCATTATCAACACACTATTCCCATTGCTTTGTGGTTGCCCAGAAATGTGCCATAAGATTTGAGCAATAATGATCAAGCATGCTGCTCTTAATCCTTGTTTCAGGCGTTTCACATCTAGCATCCTGGTAGCATAAACTCGGCTTCTGATGAAACCCCATGCAAAAAAATCAAGGGGAGTGATGTGGGGGGGAACGGGGTGTCTACATGTGATCCTCCCCTTGTCTGATCCACCAGTTAGAAAAGGACTCATTCAGATAATCCCACACAATGTTTGCATAGAGAGGTGGTGCCCCATCTTATTGATAAATGACAGAGGCAAGGATACCATCCTGTTGTAACTGTGGCTCCAGGAATGTCTGCAGCATCTCCAGATAGATTGTCCCAGTAATTTTCTTTTCAGCAAAGAATACAAGGCCATAAATTTTTTCCTTCATAAGTCCTGTTACCACTCGGTGAATTTATTTGGTTGCTTCTTGGCCAGATTCTATTATGTGTCTGTTGATGACATCCTTGACATGAGATGTCGCTTCATTACTGAAGAGAACACGATTCATCAAGTTCTGCCAAAAAGGTAATAGATCATGGCACAAGGTGCTCATGTGCAGCATAGTCTTAATCCTCTAGCTTGTGAAGCAGTTGGATATGATAGACCTTCTTTTTTAAGAGTGTAGTGGCACTTTCCACACTCTGGATTTCAAGATGTTTAGCTCATGACTCAACTGGGGGGGGGGGGGTAGATGCCTTTGGACTTCTATCCATGTTCTCCCTTACCCTCTCTACACATTGTGGACTGACCATCCAGCGCAGCTCTCATCAGCTACAGATCTTGTATGCCTGAATTTGTTTACCACATGCTGAATAGTAAGTCTTCTAGGGGCATATTTCTGGTACTTCCCTCAGAGAGCCTCTGGATCTCATCATAGGCGTTGTGATGTATGATATTCCACAAGTGTGATTCTTTCTTCAACAGTCAACATTGAGATGTATCTTCATTATACAAGTATGGGACCCTGAATTTTAAATTTTAGATTATACAGACAAATGAAGATTTTATGAAAATGATATTGCTGGCCTCTACATATAAGGTTTGCAGGCTCAAACCTGCTTGGGGTTGATGGATTTTTAAGGGCATGAAAATCCTGTATATAGTTTCCTTCATAAGGGAAGTAATGCTGTAGGCCATGCATCATAAATTTATGGCATGTAAAAGAACTTCAAGCCTGGAGTATGAGGCCTCTGAATAAACTTTATCAGCCCTTTCATGCACAGTTTTGAATTGCAATGTTAATGATCTTAACTCTTAAAAGCATAATTAAAAACATGCAAGAAGAATTAATACTAATTGTATTTATAATAACAATAATAAAATCTTGATATACCTCCACAAATAGATTAGGTTTACTATTCCAATAATCAAATATTTTTTGGTAATTATTATATTGGACATCCCATTCAGATGCATGATCGTAACGGAAGTCATCACCAAGTGGAGCTAGAACAACATTAGTTCGATATAGCTGTGCTTTCTTACGATACTGATCTAACAGCAATGCCGCTCTGAAAATAAAGAAAAGACATTTAGATTTCACCTTAATGATAATCTCATAGTAATATATATGACAGGTTTTTAACAAAACACCCTCAGGGGTCCCCATCTAGGGGATATGTGGATGGCAACCACAAGGTGCCCAAGCTGAGCAAAACATTGCTTCCATTTATTTGTGTTTGCTCCTTACTTTTATCTTTAACCAATCTGGTATTTCTTCCTTTCTAGTATCAGATCCCTCTTTTTACTTTCCTATCCAGTCTCCCTTGCCTGACCTCTTGTTTTCTTCGATCATGATGGTATTAAGAGTATTCGAGGCCGAAGGGTTCACTTTTGTCTTTCCTATAACCTTGTGGACACTCACCTTGAATTTCCACATAAGCTGCATGTTCAAGCGCAGCCCCATTGCATCTTATAGCATAAGTATGCAATGGATTCGTGTTGTCGGCTGTGGCTGGGTACACATAATGAAGATAAAGTTTTTAACAAAACAGCTTGAATAATTCTTTTCTTAACAATGAGATGACAATGCCAACTAGTAGGATAAAAATGATACTATATTCTGAAAATATGTTTGCTTCAAAATCTGCCCAGATCAGATGTGGTAAAAGGTAGAAAGATAAAGTGATCCCACTACAGGCCTCAGGAGGCCATTGGGGTAGTAGGAGGTTAAGGCTCCCACTTTTTTTGGACAATCGGCACTTTATGTCAGCTGATTGACAGAACAGCATGACGGCTGCCTTTACCCCAAGAACAAGTGCCTGGTACTCATTTCCATTAGAGGCTGAGTTGACCCCAGGGCCATATTGCTGCCAGAAGGTTCGGGTCAGTTTAAAAATCCTGCCCCCACTGGGACTCAAACCCTCGACCTTCCGACTTGTAGCACAGTGCCTTAACCACAACACTACAGCATGCCTCTGATCATATGTGGTAGTTCCTTGAAATTCAGGGGCAGTTTTTACGAGATGTTGCAGATTTATACAACTACCAGTTTCCAAATAACTTATTTCTTCTTGAACAAGATTAAAAAAAATCTAAATGAGCTCTTAAAACATGTTTCTAACATAGAGCAAGCCATGAAATGACTTGTTGAGTCATTGCAAATCTTTCACAATGAGGACAGAACAAATCTTGATAGCTTTTCGCTGTTCACACATGCTTACTTTCCTTTACAAAATGTATTTTGCAGTCTCTCGACAGCTATGGAATTATGAGACATGTGGGGAGTGTATTACTGCTTTCTCTAAGAATTTAAATAAATGAATACAGTAACTGCTCTACAATTTAAAATGTTTTCATTACTTCTCATTGAAGAGAAATTGGAAATTAAAAAAAAATCAGGCAGGGCTATGTCGGGGTGCATGGCCAATGTTTTAATGTGAAATGTCTATGTCAGCATACTGGATTGAAATGAAAACCAGTCACTGACTGTGTACCAAATTTTTCAAATTCTGTTTTGAAATGTTCGTCTGTTGCATGCCAATGGTCCTGCATCACATCATTTTGACTGATGTTGATACCCATCAGCTCAGAGATGCCTTCAACATATGTATGAGCATTATCTTCACCTGCTTTGTCCATTGCTTACGGCGTTGTTCACTAAAGCATGCCATGTCAGCATTGTGATGCTCCTGAAACAGTCTCGTTCACCCAGCAAGTCATTGGGTTACCTGTGCATGGCCCATAACTTCCTCTTTCCAATGATATGTGCAATCCATATTTTTGGCTGGTTCTTACATAGGCTGAGGCCAACATACTGAATTTTTAATTTTTTTTTAACATGCTAACTGCAAGATTTTACACAGAAATATTGTCTAAATATACTTATTATTGCTTAAATTCATCAATCTAAAAAAAAATCTATATCATACACATGAACCACCATGTTACCATGACTGAGTCATGGGTTACAATGAATGAAAAGGAGCTAGAGTGCCAGTTTTGATCAATTAGTGCAGTGTGCCTTACCGCCAACCTATTTGGCTACAAGGCAAACTAAAACTCAATATCCCATCAATGAGTTCACCATATATGCTAAATAAGACAATGCACTTATGTCTCTGAGACCTAACAGTTAGGGGAGTTATTAAGGCAAGACAATAAGACGTTTTCGTAATGGTACAAATTTCTCTTCTGGTATCTGTATATTTTTCAGTATGATTTTAAGCCAAAATCTAGGAAACTCCATCCCAGATCTGAATATAAAAGAGACAGTTTAAGGATAGCCAAGAGTGAATTTTGAGTGAAAATTGACCAAAACACACATTTTGTGTTTTTATCTCTCATAAAATTCTCCTAAGCTTCCTGTTCAAGAAAATATATAATTTATCGCTATTTTGCATTATTAAAGCCTTGGTGGCCATTTTTAAACTCCCCCAGAACTAGTGGAAAAAATGATATCAATATATCAAATATTGGCATCAGATGTATTATTGGAGAGATGCACAAAAGGAAAACCCCAAATGGTAATAAGAGAGTCTACCATACAGTTAGGCACAAATATCCAAAAGAAATATTTGTTTGAACACAGAAATTGGAACTGTATATCATTAAAAGCAGTCAGAAGCATGAAAAACTTTGTAGCCTTTTTATTTCTCAAAGTGTATTTTTCAAGCGCATGCCCATTTAAAAAAAAGTTCCTTGCACTGCAATTTTTGCCTTATTCAACTGAAATTTTCAGCACTTATCTGTAAGAATACAAAGAACCAAAATTGCATTGGATTTTAATCAAACTCAAAATGCTCGTGAGTTATGATTTTTTATATTGTCATATTTATCTCAATTTTTGCCAACATGAAAAATCAGTTACAATTTTTTTTTCTCAAAAGTATTACAGCACAGAAAAATGCAATGCAAATTTAGAAACAATGAGGATAACGAATATCCTGACAAAATATTGAAAATTGTACTGCAAGGAACTTCTATAATTAATTAAAATAAAAGAGAGAAAAAATAACGTAACTTGCAAACTAATATAACAAATCACATGACATTTATCATAAATGTTATTCATACAAGTAGACATCTGTGGTAAAATTTTGAAAGAAATATCTATATTAGTTTCGGAGTTTCAACATTCACTCATGGCTACCCTTAATGTAAAAACAGACAATTCACATGAATTTTCAGACGGGATGAGTCTGAAAAACATAACTGACTGAGTGGTTCTGAAGTGACATTTGCATTTTCTTTACTAGAGAAAATCTATGGACATATTCTCACCTGAAAGAATTAAATTATCTGGCACAGAAAATAAAAAAGCATGAAGCTTCAGAACAACATATCCAAAATGTTTTTAATCCTGCATCACTCTTGGGTATATCGAATATAGCTCAACAATTGGACAGAAATTACATGAGTAGAATCATTTTGTATAATGAACAAATAAATATTTTGAACACGTAGAATATTAACACTAAATACTGTAATAGGTTATATTTTGATTCCACATGCAAATACCATTATCTGATTCCACGAGCTTCAAATGTAAGATATTTAGATTGTAGGGTGGTGTATTCTTTTACTTTTTTGTTGTTTGAATTTCTTAACTTATTATTTTTATCTCCTTTCCAAAGCCTTTTAATCTGGCTATGTGTATTCTGTAATAATTCTTGCTGCTAGGATGCTTGTGCACTGTAGGCTGGCAAAATTTAAAAAAAAATCTAACTGTGATTTAAATAAAAAAATAATTTAATTTAGATCACAAATCAATGATTTAAATGATGACCAACCCTGTTAGATATTTTCGATTTATATAATGGAGGAATTCAGGCTCAGTCCAAACAAATTTCTTATATAGGCTTACTTATGATTTTTGGTCTTGCTCCCATCCAGTTCAAGATTTTGGGCTTTTTAATATAAAAATCCATTATAATGCAATAAGTTAATTTGCAAAGTAACAAAATAAACAAAAATTCTATATTTTTATTATATATTTCATACATCTCAATGATGGATATATCATATTTGAAGAGAAAAATTATACACTCAGACTGGGACTTGAACCCAGGACCTTTGGCTTTCCAGACCAATGCTCTACTGACTGAGCTATATTTTTTTTAATATTTGTAGGAAATAACACTATGAGATTTCATTTAATTATTATGTGTTAGTTATTTTGACTCACCTCATTTTTTCTGCAGACTATAGTAATGCAGTTAGAATGGATTGACAATGTTGCATAGATGCAACAAAACTATATAGTCTGCAGAATATAAAAAAATATGAGGTGAGTCAAAATAACTAACTCATAATAATGAAAATACTATAAATAACTTTTACTATAAAATGTTAATGTTTCACTAAATGCAAAATGTCGGTTGATGATCAAACCTCATAACTCCATTCAAGAGTAAAATCTGGATTTTTTGATTTATTCGATAAGCAAAGGCATCACCTGCATGCTGTTAAAGTCTTGTAACTCTAGGATGATTTTGCTGCCATCTATTAACAATTACAAAAATATGCATTTCTTCAGCCATTAACCATGGCCGTCTTAGGTCATGCCGGGGTCCCTGGGCACACAAGAATTTAGGGCCCTGTTGGAAAGTAAGTAAAGTGAATGACAAAAACATTTTGCTGCTATGATCTTATATATCCATATTATGGTTAATTGGTACAAATCAAATATACATATAAATGTCTTCTTAACTAAGAAGCCGCCATTTGCAAAGATAGAAGCTATGGTTTCAAGCATTTGGCGCGAGGGAATTACAACGTACATAAGAGAAAAATTTGCGTCTAGATCGTAACTCGCCTCGGTAGCTCAGTTGGTAGAGCACTTGGCCCGGAAAGCCAAGGGTCCCGGGTTCGAGTCCCGGTCTAGGCGAAAAAAAAAATTTTTCTCTTCAAATATAATACATATGTTATTAATTAGAAAAGTATGCTGTTGGTTTGAATTGGTTACGATTACGATAATGGTTTCTTTCGGAATTTCTGTTGTGCAAAATCTTCTGTTATATTCACAAAGTCTATTTTTTAAGGATATCACTTTCTATGCACATAATTGATAAATTAGTTACTCGTTCTTGTAACAGTGCTGTTCATTATTAATTTTTTATTATCTTTAACTGTGAAAATGAGCACTCTACATTACAATTGACATTCATTAAGCAATGGAATATTCTTGTAACAACTTCAACATTTGGAAACATTTCTTCTAATTCATCCGATTATTAGTTTATGTAAGATTGAGTTACTCAAATCTGCTGATTCCTCTGCTATGTTCTTTAAATACTGCCTTAAATAAAAACATTCTGATTTCATCTCATATGCATTAATGTCTTCGTGATAGGATTCTGCAAATTCATTGCATTTTTTGTCAACTCAGAATCGATTGTTATTAACTCACAAAGAAAATTAAAACGATTGTCAATTTCTTGGTATGCTACTGAATGATTTTTTAAATGTGCATACAGTGTGTACATTATAGGAATAAACGTATTCAAACAAAATTTTTCTTTGCCATTCAACTGTACAGTCTCTGATGATCCTTCAAAAAGAAGTGATGCGTGTGTTGTGAATTCTTTTTCTTTCAGACTTATCTTCATAGTCAGCATTTGGATTTTTTTAGCAGCCAATTCGCACTGATCAAAATTTTTGGGTGCATTATTGACATAATCGATCAGAGATGCGTAAAGTTGTATTGCAATATCCATGGTCACAGTGCTATTCTGTAAACTTAAGCTTGTTCTTTCATAATTCCCAAAAGATTATTCCATATCTCCGTTAGAAGAATAGTCTCATTTTTTATTTTATTTTATTTTTTGCTATTCTTCAGATATATTTAAATAACCATTTGCAGAGCATTAATAGCATTAGCACATGCAGACCATCTAGTATCAGGGAGAGACTTCAGGACTGTATTTTCACCCATGCTCTGTTATAATTTTCCAACATTTGGTCTAAGCCGAGAAAAAAAAAGGACAATTTTTGGATAAACTGAAAGTATGCTAGTGCATCAGAAACTCGTTCAACAGCCTGAACACTTACTAAATTTAGCGAATGTGCCGCACATGGGAGAAAAATTGCAGATTCACATATTGCTTTTATTCTTGACTGAACACCCTATTACTTTCCAGTCATATTTGATGCATTATCGTAACTCTGCCCGCAACAATATTTTATAGGAATATGAAGGTTTTAAAAAAAATTTAAATGGTTCCTGCTATGTGTTGTGCATTATGTTCATCCATAGGCAAAAATCTCTGAATGGGCTGCCTTTTAGTATCTAACGATGAAAGTCAGTTGGTCAACGTGGGGGAGATGTGGCATAGAATCCATCCTAATAGAGTAGAGTAGTATTTTGCTGATTTTAGTTCGTTAACAATTGCTTTTAATACCTCCTGTCCCATTATATTAATAAATATATTAAAAATATTTGCAGAACAATATGATGTACCTCCTTTTCCACGATTTCAGCAGTTTCGTACATGATCAGCAAGAAAAGTATCAAAGTAATCGGTTCTAAGCATCCCAAATAATTCCTGTTATTGTGAGACCCCAATACTCATTATCACCACGAAAAGCAAGACCTCTTCAATAAAAAATTTCACTACTGCAACAATTCTTCTAAGTATATTCTTCCAATAATTGACTGCTGTATTATATTGGGACAGCAACCCACTGTTAACTCGTCCGGTAGTTTTGCTTCTTGCGACATAATTCATCATTAATTGTCTGTGCTGTAAACTGTTCTCATGCTCCATTAATAAGTTACTTGTAGGATATGCTTCAAATCTTTATATCCATTCAGAGAACTCAAATTATGTCCAGTATCAGTTATAGTATTTAATAGATGGAAGCAATAACAGTACACAGACCTCTTCAACGGTGAATAAAAGAGCCATTTTCTTTCTAAAGACTCACCATTCGTCACTTTACGGGTGAAAATATTTTTAGTCAAGCATCTAGTTTTTGTTTTACTGCTTGAATCTGGAAAACTTGTAGAAGTTTCGGACAAGTTACAATTTTTATTTTGGAAAAACTCTGATCCATTTCGAATCCAAATATCGCGTACTTCTTCTGTTAAAATTTCACCACAGAACATACCAGGATCAAGAGATACATTTTCAAAGCTTGTAGTTGTTAACTCACAGTAGCTTGAAATGGAAGGTTCAATATCTGATGTGTGTTTGTCATTTTTGTCACACTAAAGCTCTTTTTCCCGTTGATATTCAGAAGTATTTTGATCTTGAGGTTATGAGAGTGAAGAATCAATCAGTCTATTTGTTTCTTCAACCGTAAAAAAAACGAAGTGAGTTTAGAAAGTCTTTGGTTACTTCTTTTTGAGCTGGAACTATTTTTCTTTTTCTTTTTTTCTGTGAATCACTTAAATATGTTCTTTTTGACATAATGAAATAATGTATAAACGAACACGTCAACACTTCTATTAATTAAATTAATTTCTATTAAACAAAACAAAATCTATATATAAGCATTCTATAGACTGTGCAAGCTTGACTTTGCAATTGAAGTGGTTTGTGTAGGTGGTTGCTAGATGGCGAAGTTTAGCTATTTATGCTACAAGACACAGAAGTGGCCAGTTATGGCATGGGCAAGTTCCAAAATGAGTCGATGGGCAGCGCTGTGGCAAACAGGAGAACGAGTGGAGATTAATTATTATCCCGAGCATAGCGTAGTGTAAGGGAATCATGGCCCCCCTGTGTCCTTATGTTAAAGATGGCATTGCCATTAACCTTAGGCCCAAAAACTTGCATCTCTGGCAGGGAGAAATAGTGAGGTTTCATCTGCTCTAATCTCAGACCCAAGAACTTGCATCTCTGGTATAACACTTTTCAGAAATTAATTAAAAAAAAATAGATTTTGATTAAAAATAAACTAGTTATAAGTTTTTTTTTCTTCAATTATGAAGTTTTGATTGCTAGCCTACAATAACATGAATATGCTTTTTATTTTTATTTTGGCTTCCTTGATCACATTCCTGAAGGGATTTGTAATTTAATTTAAGCACATGGTGCACAATATAGAAATCAGAAATTGTAAACCACTGAGCTTAGGATTGAAAATTTCCATATTTAGAATTCCAATCCTGCCAGGCACTGACTTAGATCTATCATCAGAAACAGACATGCTATCATTTCAGTCAGCATGGCAAGCACACTTCCAATTATTATTTTAAATGTATTCATTAAATTAAAAAATACTAGAAATGCCTTAAAAGTCAAATAAAAAATCAACAATAATGATAAATATGAAGTAATAACAATAATAATATTTTTTATTGTTAATAATAAAAATTATTATTACCATTATCATTAAATAAATTACTTTTTTTTTCAGACATAGGGACTGACTATAGTGGAGCAGGAGACCTATCCCTATATGAATTGAATAATGGGGACATGGCCCGATATGAAATAAACTAGTAAAATTATTAATGAGATGTATATTCTTTTATTTTTATGCACAGTAGATTTGAGCTGTTATTTCTTTGAGTATACATTCTTCCATTTGTTTAATTTTAATTGTATTTAATTTTATTCTATTATTTGACATTATTTTCATTATTGTTCAGTTTGACCACATAATTAATTGTTTAGTAGTACTATTATTGTAATTTTTTTTGTATTTAAATGTTAACATATGTTTGTCTTGTCCACTGCTGTGGTCTCGAGGTAGCGTGCTGCCTTGTCACGCAGCGGGCCCGGGTTCGATCCCCGGTCGGGGCAGTTTTTCTGGGTGAGGTTTTTATCGGGGCTTTTCCTCACCTGTAAGACAAATGTCAGGAAAACTTTAAGGCCCAAACGGTCCCCGAAATCATATGGCCATCATCATTATCATCCTTACCATTATCATCATCATCATCCTTCACCGGTGTGGAAAGCAACGGGAAGCTACAGCACCTACACAATTCCCTAGTAAAGCTGCAAGCATAGCATGAAAATGCTATGATTGCAGCGAAGGACCTGTCTTTGGGCAGAATTACTATGGATAGATGTTTGTCTTGGTGAGTGGAAGAGAAGGCCACATGGCCTTAACTCCACCAGGCTAAATAAATCTATATTTTACTCACCTCATATTTCTTCATTTTTATGCAGATTCGTTTTGTCACTTCTATGAGACATTCTTGATGCATTACAACTGATACGAGTTCTAATGCATCGAGAATGTTGCACAGAAGCGACAAAACTGGTCTGCATAGAAATCAAGAAATATGAGGTGAGTCAAAATATACAACGCATTAATACTCAAAAGAAACCTCATAGTGTTATTTCCTACATATATTTAACTAGTAAAATTGTTATTCCTATATTAATAACAACATTATTTCAATGCTATTTTTGTTTCAATAAAAAATATTTTTGATTCTTGCCCCATATGGGAAATATAAATTGTGGCACTTATGTTTTTACAGTTTTCTATAAAAAAACAAATTTATGTTACATACCTATGAGCTACATTCTGATTAGTAATTGTCTGGGGTGGAACTTTCCATGGACATGAAATACCATAACCTGGTAAACGTCTGAAGTCAAACTGGCAACAGACTTTAGGATCTGGTCCACATGTATGTGGCACGTCATAGCTATAGAATGGCATCATGTGAGTGAATAGATCAGTGGAACCATCATCATCTGAAATAATACAACACATTAACATTACACAATATGGATATGTCAAATCTTAAAAATGAATTGTAAAATGGTTAACTTAAAAAAATGAAATAAACTCTTACAAGAACTTTTCACTGTTAAAATAAATAAGTAAATTAAATTAATATTAAAAAGCTAAAGTTATTACTATGAATGAAATAAGTAAATTAATGTATACAACTATTGAATCAATGGTAAAGAGAAACATTTATTTTGACTATTTAACTCATGCCACAAATGCTAGTCAATGACCAATCACGTTTCAATGAATGTTGTTTTACAACCAATGACAGTCATGTTTCACCTCGCTCTTATCAATTTCTCTTTATCAGCTCCTGCTTTTGTGATAAAGAAAGCTCCTCCTTTTTAATGTTCTGAACAGGTCAAAGCATTATTTTTCTCCAACAAATACATTGAATATAGCAAATAATGAAAAGATTTTTTTATTATTGATTTAACATTTCTCACTGAAAGATAAATTATATTTGAAGAGAAAAATTTTGTTAAAAAGTAATGTTAAATGTTAATGTTAAATTCCCAATAAATGTCTTCTTAACTAAGAAGCCGCCATTTGCAAAGATAGAAGCAATGGTTTCAAAAGCATTTGGCGATAGGGAATTACAACGTATATAAGAGAAAAATTTGCGTCTAAATCGTAACTCGCCTCGGTAGCTCAGTTGGTAGAACACTTGGCCCGGAAAGCCAAGGGTCCCGGGTTCGAGTCCCGGTCTAGGCGAAAATTTTTCTCTTCAAATATAATGAAAAGATTCCTTGACTTTACTGAGTTGTTTACTAAAAAAATAAATGAATAACCTGTAATGTTGATTATGATATATAGTTTGATGTGTTTCATTATTTCTCTACTTGGGTGCACTCTTACAATATTGCAATCTTATTTGGCAATAAATAATATGATCAAGCAGCAGTGAATGAACATAACCTCACATTCCTGATTTGTTTTCAAACATCGCCGTTTACATTAAATATATAAATATTTAAAAATAACTATAGTTAAACAATGATTTGTGAGTAAACAGTTTAATTTTATTCGTTAAATAGTCCTAACAAATGCCACTCTTGATTTCCAAATTCTCTAGATAAATTCACTCCTCACTTTGAGAGTTGTGAATTTATTGATAATTTGGAAATCACTCGTGGCATTACTTATGATAAATATACGTAGGTTGAAATAACACTATGAGGTTTATTTTAATTAAATTTGAGTTGTTTTTGACTCACCTCGTGTTGCATCGAGAATGCCGCAAAGTCAGCGACGAAACCTAGGTCTGCATAAAAATCAAGATATATGAAGTGAGTCAAAAATAACTCAAATTTAATTTATTTTGATGTTATATTTAACATTTTCCAGTCCTGGACAGAATTTTACTTTAGAAAAAAAAAATTAATGCTCAAACTAAGACTCAAACCCCAAATCTCTGGCTATATGCACCAGTAAGGTAACTGCTACCCCATTTGAGCTATGATACGAACATTGACAATTCTTTTCTCTCTATCATCCAAAGGCTGATATCACAATGCCCTCTGACAACTTCTATTCAGAAATATTTTTATTGACAATTAATACATTAATTTAAAGCCGTAAATCTTAATATTTTGATCATTTTCCAGACTTGGACAGAATTTCATTTTAGAATGAAAATTTAACACTCGAACCCCAGATCTCTGGCTACATGCACCAACATTACAGCAGTTACACAATTCAGGCTACAATACTAATTATATTTGAAGAGAAAAATTTTCGCATAGACCGGGACTCGAACCCGGGACCCTTGGCTTTCCGGGCCAAGTGCTCTACCAACTGAGCTACCGAGGCGAGTTACGATCTAGATGCAAATTTTTCTCTTATGTACGTTGTAATTCCCTCGCGCCAAATGCTTGAAACCATAGCTTCTATCTTTGCAAATGGCAGCTTCTTAGTTAAGAAGACATTTATTGGGAATTTAACACTACTTTATAGCCAGTAGGGCTTCTATTGACGATTTTATTATTAATTTAACACTTCTCATTGAAGGATAAATTATATTTGAAGAGAAAAATTTTCACCTAGACCGGGACTCAAACCCGGGACCCTTGGCTTTCCAGGCCAAGTGCTCTACCAACTGAGCTACCGAGGCAAGTTACGATCTAGACGCAAATTTTTCTCTTATGTACGTTGTAATTCCCTCGCGCCAAATGCTTGAAACCATTGCTTCTATCTTTGCAAATGGCGGCTTCTTAGTTAAGAAGACATTTATTGGGAATTTAACACTACTTTATAGCCAGTAGGGCTTCTATTGACGATTTTATTATTAATTTAACACTTCTCATAGAAGGATAAATTATATTTGAAGAGAAAAATTTTCGCCTAGACCGGGACTCGAACCCGGGACCCTTGGCTTTCCGGGCCAAGTGCTCTACCAACTGAGCTACCGAGGCGAGTTACGATCTAGACGCAAATTTTTCTCTTATGTACATTGTAATTCCCTCGCGCCAAATGCTTGAAACCATAGCTTCTATCTTAAAATAATAAAATCGTCAATTTACAATACTAATATCAACAATTCTTTCCTCTTACACAATTCTCTATCATCCAAAAGCCAATAGCCAGCGCTATCACAATGCCCTATGATGACTTCTATTCAGAAATATTTTTATTGAGAATTTATACATTACTTTTAAGTGATAAAGTTTAATATTTTGATGTTATATTTTAATTTAACATTTTCCAGTCCTGGACAGAAATTTATTTTAGAAACAAAAATTAATGCTCAAACCAGGACTCGAACTCTGGATCTCTGGTTATACACACTTGCATGATAACCATTACATCATTTGAGCTATGATACGAACATCAACAATTCTTTCCTCTTATACAAATCTCTATCGTCCAAAGACTGATATCACAATGCCCTTCGATGACTTCAATTCAGAAATATTTTTATTGAGAATTATACATTACTTTTAAGCAGTAAAGCTTAATATTTTGATGTTATATTTAATTTAACATTTTCCACCCAATCAAGCTGGATTTAGAGAATTACAATCAACAAATCAACAAATTGTACACCTAAGTCAAGCTATTAAAGACAGTTTCAACAGAAAAGAAGACACTCTGGCAATGTTCGTTGATTTCCAAGGAGCATATGACTCTATTTGGAGATATAAATTATTAGAAAAAATGCAGACTTTAGGCATTCAAGGGAATATGCTACTCTGGATCAGCAATTTTCTCATCCAACAGTTCATCGCTACAAAGTATAATAATCACCCTCTCTAAATACCAACAAACACAACGAGGTTTAACACAGGGTTCTGTACTCAGTACCATTCTCTTCAATATCTACATTAATGATTTACCTAAGCATATAGAAAAGCTCGAAACAAAAACCCTACTTTTTGCTGATGATGTTGTAATATGGGTCTCCAAACCGAAAAACCAAAGTCAACAATTAATAACCATAGCCCAACAATCACTAATACAGTTAGAGAATTGGACATCCCAGAACTTAATGAAGATAAATATACAGAAAACAAATTATCAACTATTTACATTAAGAAAGAAACCACTACCCATCACTCTGAAATTGGAGGGTGAATTATTAACTCAAACACATGAAGCAAAATATTTAGGAATAACTCTGGACACAAAATTAACATGGAAGAAACACATGGAGAATATATGTACAAAGATAGAAACAAGGTTACCATTATTAAAACGATTAGCAGGGAAAAAGTGGGGTTGCAAACACACAAACCCTAAATACCTTCTACCAAATGTACATAAAACCTGTACTTCAATATTGTGAAGAAATCCTAGTAACTACTAAAGTGGAAAAACTTAATAAATTGCAGAACCAAATCCTCCGTCTGATAACAGGAGCCGTTAAAACAACACCAATCACTACCATGCAAATCTTAACAAATAACCCAAACATAGCATCTGAAATTGAGAAAACAGCAGTCACACAGTATGAAAAATTTTTAAGGCTACTCCATAATAACTGGACCCAAAGAAAACCACAAGTATGTTTAAAATCTCAGCAAAGCTTCCTAAGCATTGTACAAGAAATCAAACAGAAATTGCAACTTCCACATTCAAAAGAAAATATGCAAGATGAGAAACAACCCTCTAGAATTTTTGGAAATCGAATATAACCTTCATTTAACAGAAGACATCAAGAAATCTGAAACCCCTCCATATATTTTAAAACAAATGTCACTGGAAATAATAAATCTAAGATACCCTGCTCCTGAATGGATACATATTTTTACAGATGGCTCCAGCCTACCAAATGATGGTGGCACTGGTGCTGGTGCAGTATGTCCACTTTTTTCCTTTTATCGTAAACTAAACACAAATTCAACAAACTTTGATGGCGAAATTCTAGCAATTTTCTTAAGTTTACAAAATCTTTTATATCACATCCAAAAATTTACAAAAGTTGTAATTCTATGTGACTCCAAAGCAGCCATTCTTGCCATAACACGAGACACAACACCCAAAAGCATCAAAATTATCGAATGTCACAAAATGATAAAACAGTTATCCCGTCTACATAAAAAAGTTGTACTTCAATGGATTCCGGCCCATTGTGGAGTGACAGGCAATGAAATAGCCGATTTTCTAGCCAAGAAGGGTAGCAAAATTGTTTCAAACCCAACTTCTGCTCCAGTTTCCTTTCACTCTATCAAAAGAATTATCTCAAATAAATACATCAATAAACTTAGAGAAGAATACACCACCAAAACATCTGGAAAGGAATGGGAAAATCTACAAACTTATGACATTACTACATTACAAAGAAAATCTGCAGTAGCAACATTCAGACGGCTAACGGGACATGACTGCTTGAATAAACACCTACACAGAATTGGCATAACAGATTCACCTAAATGCCCTTTTTGCAATTTAAATGAAGATATGGAAAGAAACCATCTCCTCCGTTGTCCAGCTTTTGTAGAAGAGACCAGCCTTTCTGCTAAATATTGGAGTGCAAGAGAGCGAATGATTTCATTATCAAGTGCTCGACATTAGATACCAACCAACCAACCACATTTTCCAGTCAAAGACAGTTTTATTTTAGAAAGAAAAATTAATTAATAGTGAGCAGAGAACATATTAATGATATAACTTCATAATGTTTACTTCCCAACATTAATTTAAATATAGAAAAATTAATATTTGAACCACTATGCAAAAAAGAAAACTTGTGAATAGAAGTCATCAGAGGGCATTGTGATAAGCGCTGCTATCAACCTTTGGACAATATAAAATTGTACTAAAAGGAAAGAATTGTTAACATTTGTATTGTAGCTCAAATGGTGTAACGGTTATTGTATTGTGCGTATCGTCAGAGATCTGGGGTTCGAGCGTTAATTTTTTTAAATAGAAAAATTTATGTCTGAATCAGGTTAGGAGTTCAATTCCTGGTTTAGGCATACATTTTTTCACCATTGCTTACAGTTAATCAGTGCAGTTAAAGTTTTTATTTATAATTACAAAATTAAACTTATGACCATACAAGTAGCAAAACTGATAAATGTGATCACCTCACCCCACAGCTGTCTCCATCGGAATTCCAGATTTTTATTGCGGGCAAGATGTTTCTTCACAGAATAATGAACTCTTTGTATAAGCAAGTTTTCAAATCCCATCCTCTTCAATAAGAATGCCATCGTTGGTGATTGTCCAAATGGATCTATGGACCAACTATTTCTGTAATTTTAGAAATGTAATATTTATGAATATGAGATTATATCTAGGTATTTAATATGTTCACATATTTAGATTGTTGAAAAAAAATTGTATTGTTATTATGAGTTAGTTAATAATTATAAGAAACCTCATAATAGTGTTATTTCCTACAAATATTAAATTTTGTATTGTGTTATATATTTGGCCTTTCATCTAAATTATTGACAATCTACTGTATTTTTATTATTCAGGATATAAATATTGCTAATGTTATATATTTTAAGTTTATGCAGGACTTTGACAGAGATGTTATGCAAGTTGAAGTGCAATTTTAAAAGTGCACAGAAAGAAATTCAGGGTTTTATGAGTGTATGCTTCAATACTTTTGTTGTTTGAGGGACGATAATGACAAGAAGGAATATACAACCCAGAACTGGAGATTATTAGTTATACACAACCATACATCCTAGATATAAAATGAAAATGCTATAAATAAAATTTCTTGCTAGTCAGGGAGTAGACTTCCTATCTTCTAAACCAGTGTAGTATTACCAAAAATATATAAACATCGATGTTTTTATTATTAATTTCATACATCTCAATGATGGATAAATCATATTTAAAGAGAAAAATTATACGCTCAGACCGGGACTTGAACCCGGGACCCTTGGTTTTCTAGTCCAAGTGCTCTACCATTTGAGCTACCTGAGCAAGTACCGATCTAAACGCAAATCTTTCTCTATATACGTTGAAATTCCCGCCCCAAATGCTTTGAAGCCTTTGCTTCTATCTTTGCAAATGGCGGCTCCTATATTAAGAAGACATATTTGGGAATTATACATTACATTATAAATGCCAGTACGGCTATTTTCGATGTTTTTATTATTAATTTCATACATCTCAATGATGGATAAATCATATTTAAAGAGAAAAATTACACGCTCAGACCGGGACTTGAACCCGGGACCCTTGGTTTTCTAGTCCAAGTGCTCTACCATTTGAGCTACCTGAGCAAGTACCGATCTAAACGCAAATCTTTCTCTATATACGTTGAAATTCCCGCCCCAAATGCTTTGAAACCTTTGCTTCTATCTTTGCAAATGGCGGCTCCTATATTAAGAAGACATATTTGGGAATTATACATTACATTATAAATGCCAGTACGGCTATTTTCGATGTTTTTATTATTAATTTCATACATCTCAATGATGGATAAATCATATTTAAAGAGAAAAATTATACGCTCAGACCGGGACTTGAACCCGGGACCCTTGGTTTTCTAGTCCAAGTGCTCTACCATTTGAGCTACCTGAGCAAGTACCGATCTAAACGCAAATCTTTCTCTATATACGTTGAAATTCCCGCCCCAAATGCTTTGAAGCCTTTGCCTTCTATCTTTGCAAATGGCGGCTCCTATATTAAGAAGACATATTTGGGAATTATACATTACATTATAAATGCCAGTACGGCTATTTTCGATGTTTTTATTATTAATTTCATACATCTCAATGATGGATAAATCATATTTAAAGAGAAAAATTATACGCTCAGACCGGGACTTGAACCCGGGACCCTTGGTTTTCTAGTCCAAGTGCTCTACCATTTGAGCTACCTGAGCAAGTACCGATCTAAACGCAAATCTTTCTCTATATACGTTGAAATTCCCGCCCCAAATGCTTTGAAAGCCTTTGCTTCTATCTTTGCAAATGGCGGCTCCTATATTAAGAAGACATATTTGGGAATTATACATTACATTATAAATGCCAGTACGGCTATTTTCGATGTTTTTATTATTAATTTCATACATCTCAATGATGGATAAATCATATTTAAAGAGAAAAATTATACGCTCAGACCGGGACTTGAACCCGGGACCCTTGGTTTTCTAGTCCAAGTGCTCTACCATTTGAGCTACCTGAGCAAGTACCGATCTAAACGCAAATCTTTCTCTATATACGTTGAAATTCCCGCCCCAAATGCTTTGAAGCCTTTGCTTCTATCTTTGCAAATGGCGGCTCCTATATTAAGAAGACATATTTGGGAATTATTACATTATAAATGCCAGTACGGCTATTTTCGATGTTTTTATTATTAATTTCATACATCTCAATGATGGATAAATCATATTTAAAGAGAAAAATTTTTATACGCTCAGACCGGGACTTGAACCCGGGACCCTTGGTTTTCTAGTCCAAGTGCTCTACCATTTGAGCTACCTGAGCAAGTACCGATCTGGCATTTATAATGTAATGTATAATTCCCAAATATGTCTTCTTAATATAGGAGCCGCCATTTGCAAAGATAGAAGCAAAGGCTTCAAAGCATTTGGGGCGGGAATTTCAACGTATATAGAGAAAGATTTGCGTTTAGATCGGTACTTGCTCAGGTAGCTCAAATGGTAGAGCACTTGGACTAGAAAACCAAGGGTCCCGGGTTCAAGTCCCGGTCTGAGCGTATAATTTTTCTCTTTAAATATGATTTATCCATCATTGAGATGTATGAAATTAATAATAAAAACATCGAAAATAGCCGTACTGGCATTTATAATGTAATGTATAATTCCCAAATATGTCTTCTTAATATAGGAGCCGCCATTTGCAAAGATAGAAGCAAAGGCTTCAAAGCATTTGGGGCGGGAATTTCAACGTATATAGAGAAAGATTTGCATTTAGATCGGTACTTGCTCAGGTAGCTCAAATGGTAGAGCACTTGGACTAGAAAACAAGGGTCCCGGGTTCAAGTCCCGGTCTGAGCGTATAATTTTTCTCTTTAAATATGATTTATCCATCATTGAGATGTATGAAATTAATAATAAAAACATCGAAAATAGCCGTACTGGCATTATAATGTAATGTATAATTCCCCAATATGTCTTCTTAATATAGGAGCCGCCATTTGCAAAGATAGAAGCAAAGGCTTCAAAGCATTTGGGGCGGGAATTTCAACGTATATAGAGAAAGATTTGCGTTTAGATCGGTACTTGCTCAGGTAGCTCAAATGGTAGAGCACTTGGACTAGAAAACAAGGGTCCCGGGTTCAAGTCCCGGTCTGAGCGTATAATTTTCTCTTTAAATATGATTTATCCATCATTGAGATGTATGAAATTAACAATAAAAACATCGAAAATAGCCGTACTGGCATTTATAATGTAATGTATAATTCCCAAATATGTCTTCTTAATATAGGAGCCGCCATTTGCAAAGATAGAAGCAAAGGCTTCAAAGCATTTGGGGCGGGAATTTCAACGTATATAGAGAAAGATTTGCGTTTAGATCGGTACTTGCTCAGGTAGCTCAAATGGTAGAGCACTTGGACTAGAAAACCAAGGGTCCCGGGTTCAAGTCCCGGTCTGAGCGTATAATTTTTCTCTTTAAATATGATTTATCCATCATTGAGATGTATGAAATTAATAATAAAAACATCGAAAATAGCCGTACTGGCATTTATAATGTAATGTATAATTCCCAAATATGTCTTCTTAATATAGGAGCCGCCATTTGCAAAGATAGAAGCAAAGGCTTCAAAGCATTTGGGGCGGGAATTTCAACGTATATAGAGAAAGATTTGCGTTTAGATCGGTACTTGCTCAGGTAGCTCAAATGGTAGAGCACTTGGACTAGAAAACCAAGGGTCCCGGGTTCAAGTCCCGGTCTGAGCGTATAATTTTTCTCTTTAAATATGATTTATCCATCATTGAGATGTATGAAATTAATAATAAAAACATCGAAAATAGCCGTACTGGCATTTATAATGTAATGTATAATTCCCAAATATGTCTTCTTAATATAGGAGCCGCCATTTGCAAAGATAGAAGCAAAGGCTTCAAAGCATTTGGGGCGGGAATTTCAACGTATATAGAGAAAGATTTGCGTTTAGATCGGTACTTGCTCAGGTAGCTCAAATGGTAGAGCACTTGGACTAGAAAACCAAGGGTCCCGGGTTCAAGTCCCGGTCTGAGCGTATAATTTTTCTCTTTAAATATGATATATAAACATATTTTTACAATTCGCAAAAAGGCTTCATGTTTGTATTGGAGTACAATAACCCGGTCTGAGCGTATAATTTTTCTCTTCAAATACAATAAACTAGTTGTAACCGTTTAGTAGTAGGCACCACATGTGGTGGTTACGTCACCCATTGAGAGAAAGTAGGTATAGGAAGGAAGGAGAAATGAACCCCTAGGCCTCGAGTACTCTAATACCATCAGGGTCGAAAGAAACAAGAGGTCAGTCAAGGGAGACTGGATAGAAAAGTTGAAAGAGGGAATTGGTATGGGGAGGAGAAGTAATACCAATTCGGTCAAAAAAGAAAAACTCACCAAGCTGACCAGTGCTTGTTGGTGAGTAGCCCTTCCCTTTCGTTCATCATGCATAAGCATGATTACTAACAGCTGCACCACGATTAGCAGGGAAAAAGTGGGGTTGCAACACACAAACCCTAAACACCTTCTACCAAATGTACATAAAACCTGTACTTCAATATTGTGAAGAAATCCTAGTAACTACTAAAGTGGAAAAACTTAATAAATTGCAGAACCAAATCCTCCGACTGATAACAGGAGCCGTTAAAACAACACCAATCACTGCCATGCAAATCTTAACAAATAACCCAAACATAGCATCTGAAATTGAGAAAACAGCAGTCACACAGCATGAAAAATTTTTAAGGCTACCCCATAATAACTGGATCCAAAGAAAACAACACAAGTATGTTTAAAATCTCAGCAAAGCTTCCTAAGCATTGTACAAGAAATCAAACAGAAATTGCAACTTCCACATTCAAAAGAAAATATGCAGATGAGAAACAACCCTCTAGAATTTTTGGAAATCGAATATAACCTTCATTTAACAGAAGACATCAAGAAATCTGAAACTCCTCCATATATTTTAAAACAAATGTCACTGGAAATGATAAATCTAAGATACCCAGCTCCTGAATGGATACATATTTTTACAGATGGCTCCAGCCTACCAAATGATGGTGGCACTGGTGCTGGTGCAGTATGTCCACTTTTTTCCTTTTATCGTAAACTAAACACAAATTCAACAAACTTTGATGGCGAAATTCTAGCAATTTTCTTAAGTTTACAAAATCTTTTATATCACATCCAAAAATTTACAAAAGTTGTAATTCTATGTGACTCCAAAGCAGCCATTCTTGCTATAACACGAGACACAACACCTAAAAGCATCAAAATTATCGAATGTCACAAAATGATAAAACATTTATCCCGTCTACATAAAAAAGTTGTACTTCAATGGATTCCGGCCCATTGTGGAGTGACAGGCAATGAAATAGCCGATTTTCTAGCCAAGAAGGGTAGCAAAATTGTTTCAAACCCAACTTCTGCTCCAGTTTCCTTTCACTCTATCAAAAGAATTATCTCAAATAAATACATCAATAAACTTAGAGAAGAATACACCACCAAAACATCTGGAAAGGAATGGGAAAATCTACAAGCTTATGACATTACTACATTACAAAGAAAATCTGCAGTAGCAACATTCAGACTGCTAACGGGACATGACTGCTTGAATAAACACCTACACAGAATTGGCATAACAGATTCACCTAAATGCCCTTTTTGCAATTTAAATGAAGATATGGAAAGAAACCATCTCCTCCGTTGTCCAGCTTTTGTAGAAGAGACCAGCCTTTCTGCTAAATATTGGAGTGCAAGAGAGTGAATGATTTCATTATCAAGTGCTCGACATTAGATACCAACCAACCAACAATTCGCAAAAAGATCATACTAATTTTGATTGATTAATTAATCAATTTCAGTGAATATAAAAACAGTCAAAGCTAAAAACCAGTTAAAACTAATATGATCTCACCATAAATGTGAAAGGAATTTTACATATGTATTTTATTTTTTATAAATTGTAAATTACCTCATAGTGTTACTTCACATTGTAATTTTGATTAAAATATGTATTTTATTTCAAAATTTAAAATGAAATAGTTCAATATGTATTTTATACTTAATTCAATTTGAACAAAATATATATAATTGTGTGTGCATATATATATATATATGATCTAATTAAATTATTTTTAGTCCATTCATCTTACCTCAATATTAATGTTGATTTGTTCTTGAACATGTTTCGATTATATCATAATCATCATCAGCATTTTGCCCAGACTGATTGGATTTATGTTGCACACCCTGGATGTCGATGTCAGCTCCATCCTGTGGTTGGCTAAAGAACCTCCAAACAAGGTCACGTTCCGTCGGTATTTCAAAATTCGTAACTCTGTTTTTGTTCTTCTGAATATAGATTTTTTCCCAAATAGTCAGCTCTTTTGTATTTTCTAACTGTTTTAATAATTTAGTGTCCTAATTTATATTATGTTTTTCAGACCAAACATGAGCAGTAACTGCAGATTTTTCTATTTCCCCATATTTAATATTTCTTATGTGTTCTTTGGTTCTAATTTTTAGGTTTCTTTTTGTTTTTCCTATATTTATCTTTTCACAAACCATACATACAATTTGATATATTCCTGATTTTTTTATTTTTATCAGTTTTTTTTCATTTTTGTTGGTTTTTATTAGTTTATTTAAACTACAGAAACTGATGTAAATAAAGAAAAGAGACTATAGTCCAGCCACTTATTCTCCGGCCCTGACGTTTTCACGACAGTGTTGCCAATATGTATATTCAGTGGGAGGGGCCGCTTTATGTATGCAGTTAGCAGACATATAACTGACAACATCTCAACAATTTCAAACCTTACTAGCATGCTATAGCTGCATCAAGAGCAGTGATTGGTTGTGGCAGATGTTCACTACCACATCAACCATTTCCTTATTGGCAGTAGAGGGCCAGTTCTCCCTTTACCCCTCGTATAACCTAAACTTCACAGCCAGAGATCCAACGGCTTAGGTATATAAAATATACTATTAAATTGTCAGCATCAGAAAGCTTAGGTTATTTAAAAAAGAGAAAATAAATATTTTGATGAGGAATGTGCTGAGATTGTGAAGAAAAGAATGCTAGCAAAAATTAATGAAATACATGAGCAAAATGAAGTAAATTTAGAACAATTGGGTAACATCAGACAGGAAACCATTAGGTTTTTAAACAGTAAGAAGAGGCAAATATGAGAGATACGATTCATTCGTAGTGTTCTGCTCAAGAGCAGGTCTTTCACTGCAAACTCAGCATTCTCCACTCTTTCCTTAACTCAGCTTTCCTTTTTGTATCTGCATACAAACCATTTATTTTAATATTGTCTATCATCTGATGTCTTTTTCTGCCTCTAACTTTCTTTCCGTTGACCATTCCTTCTAGAGCATCCTTCAGCAGGCAGTTTCTTCTTAGCCAGTGGCCAATCCAATTTCTTTTCCTCTTCTTTATGAGTTCCAGCATTGTTCTTCTTTCACCCACTCTGTCTAGCACATCTTCATTTCTTACTTTGTCTGTCCATTTTATACATTCCATTCTTCTCCATATCCACATCTCAAAAGCTTCCAGTCGCTTTTCCTCATTCCGTCGTAATGTCCAAGTCTCTGCACCATATAATGCTACACTCCACACAAAGCACCTCACTAGCCTCTTCCTTAATTCTTTTGCCAAAGGTCCGCAGAAAATGCTTCTTTTCTCGTTCAAAGCTTCTTTTGCCATTGCTATCCTCTGCTTTACTTCTTGTCTGCAGTTCATGTTACTACTGATAGTACAACCCAAGTATTTGAAGCTCTCCACTTGCTCAATGGCCTCATCTTTAATCCTCATGTTTATCTTCCTTGGTTTCTTTCCTATAATCATGGCCTTCATCTTATTTCTATTTATCTTCATACCATATTCGGAACATAGTTTCTGTTCCATCCTCAGTACCGTCACGACCGTTGTTCTGTCGTCTTCAAGACAACAGGAACTATGTTCCAAAACTAGTTTATAGTCAAATAAGAAGAACAATATGAGGTGAGTGATAAAAAAATTCTACCTTAATGAATATACCTCATAGTGAGAATTCCTAAAATAAGTAAAAAGAGTCATGCCCGGATAATCTGCAAACCAGATAATAAGCACACAGATAATCGGGAGTTTGCTGTACACTCTATATTGATGACATTATAGGAGATCATCAATGTGGATTTAAAAGAAATAGGTCTACAATGGATCAGATTTTTAGTATAAGACTGATTTTAGAAAAGAAATGAGAATGTAATGGAACAGTACATCACAGATATAATACCATATGTCACCCCTACACTGACTGGAATATCATCCACCTTTGTAATTGACACATGTGAATATGAGGCTAGAAGCTAACTGATAGGTCAAGGACCTTCTGGACCTATCAAGTTACAGAGTGAATGAACAAATGAGTTGGTGACAATTGATGATGATAAAAAAATCAATTCAAATTAATTATATTGGCACAACTTTAGCATGAGAACAAATAAGACTTATTGGATATCACATCTGAAATTACCAATACGGAACAAGGTAAATGTACCTAATTATTATGAGTTATGCATATTGACTCACCTCATTTTTTTTTTTTGCAGACTATAGTTTTGTCGCATTTATACAACATTGTCGATGCATCATAACTGTTATATTTTTGGTTGTCGAACCTATAGGTTGATTTCTGCTCCATCTGTTGGCTGACCGATGAACTTTCAAATCACTTTTTTTTCTTTTTTGCCAGGGATTTCAAAATTCATAGTTTTTTCCTTATTCTTGTGGATATAAATTTTCTCCCAAATTGTGAGTTCCTTAGATTTATTTAACTGCTTCAGTAATTTGGTCTTAGTTTCGATTCTGTGTTTTTCTGCCCATGCATGCACAGCTATAGCAGACTTGCATAGAAGAAATAGAAAAGTCTGCAACAGCTGCACTTGCATGGTCAGAAAAACATAGAATCAAAACTAAGGCCAAATTACTGAAACAGTTAGATAAATCTAAGAACTCACAATTTGGGAGAAAATTTACATCCACAAGAATAAGGAGAAAACTATGAATTTTGAAATTCCCGGGGAAAAAGAAAAAAAAAACTGATTTGAAAGTTCATCGGTCAGTCAACAGATGGAGCAGAAATCAACCTACAGGATCGACAACGTCGCATAAATGCGACAAAACTATAGTCTTCAAAAAATAAAAATGTATGAGGGGAGTCAAAATACATAACTCATAATAATTAAAAGAAACCTCATAGTGTTATTTCTTACAAACATAAAAAAAAAACATAGAATAGAAACCAAAACAAAATTACTTAAACAATTGGAAAAACCGAAGGAGCTCACAATTTGGGAAAAAATTTACATATGCAAGAATGAAAATACAACTATGAATTTTGAAATACCCGGTTATAAAGAAAGAGGGCTGATTTGGAAATTCTTCGGTCGGCCACCAGATGGCGCGGAGGTCAGTCTGCAGGATAGAAGGCCGTTGGACGTCAGTTGTGAACGTGATGCAGCATTGACAATGTCACAAATTACGTGAAGAAACCCAGGGTCTGCTATGCATTATGAAGTATGAGGTGAGTGAAATAATTAAAAATAAACAATAAAAAAAAGTACCTAATTTCTAAGAAATTAATTAAATATAACCTTATTACATAATTGAATCTGACTTTTTACACCTCACCTCACAAAAAAAGTATTTCTTACCGACTAGTTTTGAGGAATCTCCTCCAACATCAGCTAAACTCTCCAACTCCTGAGTTTAGCTGATAATGGAGGGGATGCTTCAAAAATTAGTCATTGAGAAATACATATTTTTATGAGGTCAGGTGTATAAATGTCTAATTCATTTATAAATACTGATCATTTGACTAATAGTATTACCTCACATAGAATGTTTATTAAACATACCTTTTTTTTAAACATATCTTATTTAAAGTTAAGTCAAACATTGATTTTTATTAATGAATTAATGGATCATATCTTATCTTACCTCATATTTGGCATTTCTTTAAACACAGGAACTGCAGTTTTCAAGAGTCCCTCTTATCTTCAGCCGACATTATGACTTCCGGATTTTCATTGGAATCTTCATCTATAACATTGCCATCTGGTACTGATTTCATGAACTTTGAGATCAAGTCCTGTTCATCGGGAATTTCAAAATTCTTGGATCTAGATTTGTTCTTCTGAATATATATCTTTTCCCAAACTGTCAATTCCAAAGGTTTCCCAAATGTTTTAAAAGTTTATCCTCTTTTTCAAATTTATAACTCTCTAGCAAACTGATTTTTCAATTTCACCATTTTTAATATTTCTTTATGTGAGTGTCTAAATTCCTTTTTGCTTTTCCTAAATCCATGAAATCAGCACCAGATGGCAATGTTATAGATAGAGATTCCAACGAAAATCTGGTAGTCATAATGTTGGCTGAAGATAAGAGGGACTCCTTTTGAAAACTGCAGTTCCTGTGTTTAAAATACATAAAATATGAGGTAAGATAAGATATGACTCATTCATTAATTGAATTTACGCTGGAGGGAAAATTTTCT
Organism: Diploptera punctata; assembly: GCA_030220185.1. Lineage (NCBI taxonomy): Eukaryota > Metazoa > Arthropoda > Insecta > Blattodea > Blaberidae > Diploptera > Diploptera punctata. The sequence goes on from JASPKZ010000467.1 coordinate 1,491,144, forward strand.
ATAGGATCGTAACAGGTCTTGGCCTAATACTTGGAAGGAAGAAGAAGAAGAACCTCATAATGTTATTTCCCATATTTAACTACAAACTGATTTTATTAATTTATTTTGTTATCACTTCAATCAGTACTTCTCTTTTCAACCATTTAAACCAAATATTGATCATTTATATTTGAAGAGAAAAATTATATGCTCAGACTGGGGTTTGAACTCAGGACCTTAGGCTTTCTAGGCCAATGCTCTACTGCTGAGCTATCTGGGAACTCCAATCTAAACACAAATTTTTCTCTTATATATTGTTAATTTCCAATCACCGAATACTACGAGCCTTTGCTTCGATTAAGCAAATGGTGGCTTCTATTTTAAGAAGACATTTTATTGGGAATTTAAATATTACTTTATAAAGTCAACAGCGCTTTGATTCATTTGCCTAATAGCATTATCTCACAGAATGTTTATTAAATATATCTTGTTTGAAGTTAAGTTGAACATTGATTTTATTAATTTATTTTGTTATCACTTCAATCAGTACTTCTCTTTTCAATCATTTAAACCTTAATTCTATAGCAATGTCGTTTACATATACACAAATGTGATAAGCTGGCAGAAATGTATGTGATGATGGATGGCATGAAAAACCTTTACATTGTGATAAATCTTTTCACACATCAAGACGACATCAGTATCGGGAGACTAGTAGCTACCACGCTCTTTAATATCCCTAATTGTTAGCATCATAATTCAAAATGGGGCATGAAATAGCTCTCAAATGTTGTTCAGAAACCGATTATTTCTAAGATTTAAATTAATATTCTTTATACCTTACCTCATATCCAGTCTTCTAATTATACAGATTTCAAAACCTACTTGGTTTCATCTAACTCAGAGGGAGTAAGAAGCAGTTCTCCTGAACGACATAACATCAAACATATAACATAATAAATGTACATATAGACATAACATCAGTTGAGAATATATTAAATTAATATTGGGAAGTAAACATTATGATTTTATGAGGTATAATCAATGAATTTTTGACAACTCACTTCATAGATTCCATGTTTTTCATGATACCGAGGTTTCAAACCTGCTCATGTTCATTCTCAGCCATAACTCCGACTCCGACTCATGAAAAACATGAAATCTATGAAGTGAGTTGTCAAAAAATGTTCTTCGATGAATTTTAATCAGTTGGGATACTACTGAAGATGAAACCACCTAGGTTTTGAAACTGGTATAATTACTCCCTCAGAATAAGAAGCAGTTCTCCTGAACGACATAACATGAGTCAAGATATTACTGAAGATGAAACCACCTAGGTTTTGAAACCGGTATAATTAGAAGACTGAATATGAGATGAAGAGTAAAGAATTTTCTTAGTTAAATATGGGAAATAACATTAAGAGGTTCTTAATTCAATGAATGAACAAGTCTCGTCTTATCTTACCTCATACTTTATGTTTCTTTAAACAAATGATAATGGCAGCTGAAGATAAGAGGGACTCCACTTGAAAACTGCAGTTCCCATGTTTAAAGAAACAAAGTATGAGATAAGATAAGAAGTGACTCATTTATTCATTGAATAAAGAATTTTATTTAAATCTTATATAACACCTCATAATTTTTCCTATAAAAGTTCAACTCTTATTTCTAATTTGACATTTCTTTGTTTGGGCTAAATCTTGTAGAACTCACAACTTTATTCCTTTTCAAAAGAAACCATACTCAACATTTTTACACACTGAAAAAATCCATAATCCTCACCAAGTTTTTATCTGCAAAACTTATATCTAGAGATGAACTAGTACCTTCTAGGCCACTAGGATTAGGTGAAAAATCTATTAATTAGAACAGATTTGAAACACACAACGTGAGTCCATTTATTAGCATGTGACCAAGATTATCGACAGCAATATAGTTTCCAACACATTTGGGAATATCTAATTATACTAACCTGGGCTTAAAATCCAGTTGATTCAGTAGCCATTGATGACCTTCCATCATCTGTAGTATCATTGAAAAGTAATGAGTATTTGCTTCATCGTTCATCACCCAACCTCCTGTTACTATTTCTAGCTGCCCATTTGCTATCAATCTGAAAAAAACAAATATATATTACAAAAGTAAGAATAATATTTTCAAAACTTATCAATGTACAAGACATTGGAACTGATTACTCCAATTTCATTCAGTACCATGTTCAAAAATTTGATTAATGATGGGAGTGTGCAAATACCTATCATCTGGATGTGATTCCCTCTTGACTAGTAGGTTTGGGTTCAACATCCAGCAATGGAAATTTTAATTACAAAATTTTCAATCTTAGGGCTAGATAAGGTCATATGTATAAATTTTTAATCAGTAGACAATGCATCAAATGGCTGGATTAAATTTCACTAGTATGTATAAATGTGTATTCACTAGACTATGCATCAAATCATGGGTGGGTCACATAATGAGAATGGAGGAGAATACTACTAGAAAGTTCACACTACTGAGACCAAATAGATGAAGAAGAAGAGTAAGACTGAAGCTGAGATGGGTGGATGGAAGGAATAGAGGAGAACCTCCGAAAGCTCGGGGTCTGGGGATAGAGAAGGAGGGTGTTGGACAGGGATGCATGGAGGAGTGTCCTAACAGCAGCCAGGACTCATAAAGGACTGTAGAGCTAGAAGAAGAAGAAGAAGAAGAAGAAGAAGAAGAAGAAGAAGAAAGAAGAAGAAGAAAGAAGAAGAAAGAAGAAGAAAGAAGAAGAAGAAGAAGAAAGAAGAAGAACAAGAAGAAGAAGAACAAGAAAAAAAGAACAGAACAAGAAGAACAAAAAGAAGAAGAATAATAATAACAACAACAAGAAGAACAAGAAGAAGAAAAAGAAGAATAACAAGAAGAAGAAGAAGAAGAAAGAAGAATGCATCAAATGCGTAGATTAAATTTCAAACCCCATTTGCAGTATACAAGGCATGTGGAATAGTTGATAGCATTATAAAATTATAATAGGAAGTAACATTATGAGATTCTTCTTAATAAATAAGGTGAGTCTGCTTTCACCTTATTTATTAGTTAATAGTAATTTGTCTCTATGATGAAGACATTACATGTGCCAATTTACATGGTCTTTTTCACAGTATCAAGCCAAGTGCCAGTATCAATTTTCATCTATTCCCTTTTATTTATCATCATTCCTCATATAATACATCATGAACACTTAAACATATTCAATATTTGAAGGAAACCATCTCCTCCGTTGTCCAGCCTTTGTAGAAGAGACCGGCCTTTCTGCTAAATATTGGAGTGCAAGAGAGCGAATGATTTCATTATCAAGTGCTTGACATTAGATACCAACCAACCAACCAAATTTGAAGGAAAGCATATGTTCATTCTTTCTGTGTACAGTACAAATCCTATGTAATAGTCTACAGAATTGGTGAATAAACTGATATCAGATCATATAACAATAACTATCTGCTGAATGTGAAAAATGATCATGGGTGATTGGCATTAGACAAACTTTATTTCGACGATTTTATTATTAATTTAACACTTCTCATTGAAGGATAAATTATATTTGAAGAGAAAAATTTTCGCCTAGACCGGGACTCGAACCCGGGACCCTTGGCTTTCCGGGCCAAGTGCTCTACCAACTGAGCTACCGAGGCGAGTTACGATCTAGACGCAAATTTTTCTCTTATGTACGTTGTAATTCCCTCGCGCCAAATGCTTGAAACCATAGCTTCTATCTTTGCAAATGGCGGCTTCTTAGTTAAGAAGACATTTATTGGGAATTTAACACTACTTTATAGCCAGTAGGGCTTCTATTGACGATTTTATTATTAATTTAACACTTCTCATTGAAGGATAAATTATATTTGAAGAGAAAAATTTTCGCCTAGACCGGGACTCGAACCCGGGACCCTTGGCTTTCCGGGCCAAGTGCTCTACCAACTGAGCTACCGAGGCGAGTTACGATCTAGACGCAAATTTTTCTCTTATGTACGTTGTAATTCCCTCGCGCCAAATGCTTGAAACCATAGCTTCTATCTTTGCAAATGGCGGCTTCTTAGTTAAGAAGACATTTATTGGGAATTTAACACTACTTTATAGCCAGTAGGGCTTCTATTGACGATTTTATTATTAATTTAACACTTCTCATTGAAGGATAAATTATATTTGAAGAGAAAAATTAACTAAGAAGCCGCCATTTGCAAAGATAGAAGCTATGGTTTCAAGCATTTGGCGCGAGGGAATTACAACGTACATAAGAGAAAAATTTGCGTCTAGATCGTAACTCGCCTCGGTAGCTCAGTTGGTAGAGCACTTGGCCCGGAAAGCCAAGGGTCCCGGGTTCGAGTCCCGGTCTAGGCGAAAATTTTTCTCTTCAAATATAATTTATCCTTCAATGAGAAGTGTTAAATTAATAATAAAATCGTCAATAGAAGCCCTACTGGCTATAAAGTAGTGTTAAATTCCCAATAAATGTCTTCTTAACTAAGAAGCCGCCATTTGCAAAGATAGAAGCTATGGTTTCAAGCATTTGGTGCGAGGGAATTACAACGTACATAAGAGAAAAATTTGCGTCTAGATCGTAACTCGCCTCGGTAGCTCAGTTGGTAGAGCACTTGGCCCGGAAAGCCAAGGGCCCGGGTTCGAGTCCCGGTCTAGGCGAAAATTTTTCTCTTCAAATATAAAACTTTATTTCGTTTAGATTCTGTTTAAGTTTTATAATTTTGATTGTCGATTTTATTCATTATTAGTTTTCTTTTGAGATCTATTTCTTTACATTTCTTTCATGTGTTCTAGTGACTTTTTTTTTTGCAAAATGGCTTTATAATGTAATGTAAAATCAAGCGAATGATGACAAATCAAGAGCTTCAGAACATTTGAATACTACTGTAATGTAAAATTCCCAGGGCAAAAGATTGCTGGGACGTCCAAAAAAGCGCTGGATGGAAAATTTCTCTTTGAGACCGTAACAGGCTACACGGCCTAATACTTGCATGGATGATGATGATAAAATCCCCAAATAAAGAAGTTGCCATTTGCAAAAATAGAAGCAAAGGTTTCACAGCATTTGGTGCACAGGAATTGACAACTTATACAAGAGAAAAATTTGTGTTTAGATTGGAACTCACCCAGATGGCTCAATCGGCAGAGCATTGGCCTAGAAAGCCAAAAGTCCTGGGTTAAAGTCCCAGTCTGAGCATATAATTTTTCTCTTCAAATATGATTATTAGTATTTGTTAATTTCTGTGCTATTATTTTTTTTTTTTCAAAATTGAAGTTTCAAGTTTTCAAGACGCTGCATGAAAAAAATCCTAACAGTTTTGACATTTCAAGTTTTTATTCTTTTATTGTGATAATCAAGTTTTTATTATTTTATTGTGATAATCCCATATGAAAATAAAACATTTTATATTGAAATTTAACATAATAATATATTAATTTTACCAATATTTCTAAACTCCAGTAAGCTTTAAATTTTTTTAAGCAACACTGAATTCACGCAAAGGAATGATTATGCAGAACTCAGAGCGATCGTAACTATTCAGCATTCAGCTTCAGACTGACTGACTTGGAAAGTGAAGTGCATGCGCTCTTAGCTCCACCCTATCTCCACAAACACGATGCGTGAATTTCTCTACAATTTCTGCAGACATAATTTAAGTCTGAGGTCAATGATTTTACATTGCATAGTAGGTTACATAGATGTTGGCATAGTACACATTTGCCAGCTCAGAAATGATTGCAAACATGATGTAACAATGGTCAAATAATATGTGGATCAAATTGGATATATGATGGTTGATACCCAATACGAAAGTAGGAAAAGTTGCTGTGGTAAAAAAAGTCTTGATAATGCCATTCGGAAATTGTAATGGAAACAGTAAAGTTGAGTGGAGAATTTTCTTATGCATGTTAAAATGAGTGCTAACAAAAAGTCACATTTAATTGAAAACTTGGTACTATGATAAACTTTTGTAATCAATGGTAGAGACAAATATTTATGCCTGAACCAGGAATTGAACCCCCCCCAATCTTAAGCTTTACATGCTGTTGCTCCAGACTACTGAACTAATTCAGGCTTCCTTTCCATCCAAGCACAAATTCTCCCTTTACCTTACTACTCTACTGATCTCACATTCAATGCAATGAACCATCAATCACAAATAAATATTGAATGGCTTCTACATTAAGACGACATGATGAGATTCCACACAAAGCTACAGCATTATTTAATAAATTAATATTAAGACGCTAAAACTATTACTATGACTGAATATAATAATAGTATAGTCATAGTAATAGCTTTAGTTTCTTAATAATTTTATAAAAAATGTTATAGCTGTGTGGAATCTCATCATGTCTTCTTAATGTAGAAGCCATTCAATGTGTTATTTGAAGAAAAAACTATATGCCTAAATCAGGAATCAAACTAATGTCTCTGGCTTTGTACACCAGCACTCTTACTACCAAGCTATTAGGCTTCCGATTTAAAAGCACATTTTTGTCTTTTATATGAATTCCTGCACGCTGAGGCTATGAAATTTTCATTCCTCTATGTATGTATACATATATATATATATATATATATATATATAGGAAGGATACTCATACAGACAATTATATAAAGTCTTCAGGTATCAATCATATTGCACATAAACAAGCAATTTTCAACAGTTTGATATATAGATTATCATTGAGATGTATGAAATTAATAATAAAAACATCGAAAAAGGCCGTACTGGCATTTATAATGTAATGTATAATTCCCAAATATGTCTTCTTAATATAGGAGCCGCCATTTGCAAATATAGAAGCAAAGGCTTCAAAGCATTTGGTGGGCGGGAATTACAACGTATATAGAGAAAAATTTGCATTTAGATCGGTACTTGCTCAGGTAGCTCAGATGGTAGAGCAGTTGGACTAGAAACCCAAGGGTCCCAGGTTCAAGTCCCGGTCTGAGCGTATAATTTTTCTCTTCAAATATGATTTATCCATCATTGAGATGTATGAAATTAATAATAAAAACATTGAAAAAAGCCATACTGGCATTTATAATGTAATGTATAATTCCCAAAAATGTCTTCTTAATAAAGGAGCCGCCATTTGCAAAGATAGAAGCAAAGGCTTCAAAGCATTTGGTGGGCGGGAATTACAACGTATATAGAGAAAAATTTGCATTTAGATCGGTACTTGCTCAGGTAGCTCAGATGGTAGAGCAGTTGGACTAGAAACCCAAGGGTCCCAGGTTCAAGTCCCGGTCTGAGCGTATAATTTTTCTCTTCAAATATGATTTATCCATCATTGAGATGTATGAAATTAATAATAAAAACATTGAAAAAAGCCATACTGGCATTTATAATGTAATGTATAATTCCCAAAAATGTCTTCTTAATAAAGGAGCCGCCATTTGCAAAGATAGAAGCAAAGGCTTCAAAGCATTTGGTGGGCAGGAATTACAACGTATATAGGGAAAAATTTGCGTTTAGATTGTTACTTGCTCAGGTAGCTCAGATGGTAGAGCACTTGGACTAGAAAACCAAGGGTCCCGGGTTCAAGACCCGGTCTGAGCATATAATTTTTCTCTTCAAATATGATTTATCCATCATTGAGATGTATGAAATTAATAATAAAAACATTTAATTATATTATATTTGAAGAGAAAAATTATACGCTCAGACCGGGACTTGAACCCGGGACCCTTGGTTCTCTAGACCAAGTGCTCTACCAACTGAGCTACCTGAGCAAGTACCGATCTAAACGCAAATCTTTCTCTATATACATTGTAATTCCCATCCACCAAATGCTGTGAAGCCATGCTTCTATCTTGCAAATGGCGGCTCCTTTATTAAGAAGACATATTTAGGAATTATACATTACAGCCAGTACGGCTTTTTCCAAGTTTTTATTATTGATTTCGTACATCTCAATGATGGATAAATCATATTTGAAGAGAAAAATTATACGCTCAGACCGGGACTTGAACCCGGGACCCTTGGTTCTCTAGACCAAGTGCTCTACCAACTGAGCTACCTGAGCAAGTACCGATCTAAACGCAAATCTTTCTCTATATACATTGTAATTCCCATCCACCAAATGCTGTGAAGGCCATGCTGCTATCTTGCAAATGGCGGCTCCTTTATTTAAGAAGACATATTTAGGAATTATACATTACAGCCAGTACGGCTTTTTCCAAGTTTTTATTATTGATTTCGTACATCTCAATGATGGATAAATCATATTTGAAGAGAAAAATTATACGCTCAGACCGGGACTTGAACCCGGGACCCTTGGTTCTCTAGACCAAGTGCTCTACCAACTGAGCTACCTGAGCAAGTACCGATCTAAACGCAAATCTTTCTCTATATACATTGTAATTCCCATCCACCAAATGCTGTGAAGCCATGCTTCTATCTTGCAAATGGCGGCTCCTTTATTAAGAAGACATATTTAGGAATTATACATTACAGCCAGTACGGCTTTTTCCAAGTTTTTATTATTGATTTCGTACATCTCAATGATGGATAAATCATATTTGAAGAGAAAAATTATAATGTATATAGAGAAAGATTTGCGTTTAGATCGGTACTTGCTCAGGTAGCTCAGTTGGTAGAGCACTTGGTCTAGAGAACCAAGGGTCCCGGGTTCAAGTCCCGGTCTGAGCGTATAATTTTTCTCTTCAAATATGATTTATCCATCATTGAGATGTACGAAATCAATAATAAAACTTGGAAAAAGCCGTACTGGCTGTAATGTATAATTCCTAAATATGTCTTCTTAATAAAGGAGCCGCCATTTGCAAGATAGAAGCATGGCTTCACAGCATTTGGTGGATGGGAATTACAATGTATATAGAGAAAGATTTGCGTTTAGATCGGTACTTGCTCAGGTAGCTCAGTTGGTAGAGCACTTGGTCTAGAGAACCAAGGGTCCCGGGTTCAAGTCCCGGTCTGAGCGTATAATTTTTCTCTTCAAATATGATTTATCCATCATTGAGATGTACGAAATCAATAATAAAAACTTGGAAAAAGCCGTACTGGCTGTAATGTATAATTCCTAAATATGTCTTCTTAATAAAGGAGCCGCCATTTGCAAGATAGAAGCATGGCTTCACAGCATTTGGTGGATGGGAATTACAATGTATATAGAGAAAGATTTGCGTTTAGATCGGTACTTGCTCAGGTAGCTCAGTTGGTAGAGCACTTGGTCTAGAGAACCAAGGGTCCCGGGTTCAAGTCCCGGTCTGAGCGTATAATTTTTCTCTTGAAATATGATTTATCCATCATTGAGATGTACGAAATCAATAATAAAAACTTGGAAAAATTCGTACTGGCTGTAATGTATAATTCCTAAATATGTCTTCTTAATAAAGGAGCCGCCATTTGCAAGATAGAAGCATGGCTTCACAGCATTTGGTGGATGGGAATTACAATGTATATAGAGAAAGATTTGCGTTTAGATCGGTACTTGCTCAGGTAGCTCAGTTGGTAGAGCACTTGGTCTAGAGAACCAAGGGTCCCGGGTTCAAGTCCCGGTCTGAGCGTATAATTTTTCTCTTCAAATATGATTTATCCATCATTGAGATGTACGAAATCAATAATAAAAACTTGGAAAAAGCCGTACTGGCTGTAATGTATAATTCCTAAATATGTCTTCTTAATAAAGGAGCCGCCATTTGCAAGATAGAAGCATGGCTTCACAGCATTTGGTGGATGGGAATTACAATGTATATAGAGAAAGATTTGCGTTTAGATCGGTACTTGCTCAGGTAGCTCAGTTGGTAGAGCACTTGGTCTAGAGAACCAAGGGTCCCGGGTTCAAGTCCCGGTCTGAGCGTATAATTTTTCTCTTCAAATATGATTATCCATCATTGAGATGTACGAAATCAATAATAAAAACTTGGAAAAAGCCGTACTGGCTGTAATGTATAATCCTAAATATGTCTTCTTAATAAAGGAGCCGCCATTTGCAAGATAGAAGCATGGCTTCACAGCATTTGGTGGATGGGAATTACAATGTATATAGAGAAAGATTTGCGTTTAGATCGGTACTTGCTCAGGTAGCTCAGTTGGTAGAGCACTTGGTCTAGAGAACCAAGGGTCCCGGGTTCAAGTCCCGGTCTGAGCGTATAATTTTTCTCTTCAAATATGATTTATCCATCATTGAGATGTACGAAATCAATAATAAAAATTTAATTATATTGTTTAGGCTGTATTCATTCTTTGGGGGCAATCGAATGTTAAACTTATTGAAAATTTTCGGGAACTTGTGGTGTTTTAAAGGATGGTAAGTGAATTTTTTTAATCTTATGTTCTCTATGGTTTGTTTTTTAAGTGTGCTTTCTTTGATTAGTTTTTGCCTTTTAAACTTGTTTATTTTCTTGTGTACCATGTTTTCTTCATAACCATTTTCTATTGCTACTTTAATTACGTATTCTTTTTCTTCTTAATATTTTTCTCGGTTCAGGGGTACATTCAGCAATCTGTGTGTTAGACTATTGAATACAGCTTCTTTGTGAGCGAAATGGTTGAATCCTAATGGCTTAATGTAGTTATTTTTGTGTGTTTTCTTTCTGTATATTCCAAATTCTATTTTGTTTTTTTCGTTTCTAGTTAGGTTTAGATCACAAAATGAAATTTGTTTGTCAGTTTCCATTGTGAATTTTACAATTTTGCTCTGAAGGTTAGGAGTTTTAAGGCATCTTCTATTTGTTTATGGTTTACAATAGCTATTATATCGTCAACATATCTGCGCCAAAATTAAAAAAAATTAATGGGTGACTTGCCATCGTTTAAAACACCACAAGTTCCAGAAAATTTTCAATAAGTTTAACATTCGATTGGCCCCAAAGAATGAATACAGCCTAAACAAGATAATTAAAACCAACAAGAATGAAAGAATTGGAGAAGAATATAAATCAGGAATATATCAGATCAAATGTAAAGATTGCGACAAAATCTATATAGGAAAAACAAAAAGAAATTTAAAAACCAGATTGAAAGAACACCTTAGAAATGTAAAAAAGGGTGAAGTGGACAAGTCAGCTGTAGCAGCCCATGCTTGGTCTAAAAAGCATTTAATCGATACAGAAGCTAGCCTAATCAAACACACAGACAAACAAAAAGAATTCACAGTGCGGGAAAAAAATCCACATCCAAAAAAAAAAGAAAGATAAACTCATGAATTTCGAAACTCCCGCAAATTTTGACCTGATCCAGAGGTTCATCGGTCCACCGATAGAAGTAAGAAGAAAACTGCCAAGAAACGACATAACACTGGTCGACCAGAGGCTACTGAAGATGGAGATAAGCTCCAAAACTGCAGTATAGAAGAAAAAGGATATGAGGTGAGGTAATAAAAACATTAATTTAATTCTTAAATTAAACCTCATAGTGTTCTTTCCCTGTGAAAGTTAAATAAATAAATTTAGCCTTGGTAATCTGTCAATAACCAATAAGAAATTGAACACCTCAGATAGTAAAAAATCTGAAATTTATCAAGTTAGCTATAAAGACTGCAATAAAGTATACATAGGAAAAACAAAAAGGAATTTGGACATTCGTACAAAGGAACTCTTTTGGAATATTAAAAATGAGGGAATCGAAAAATCAGCTATTGCAGTACATAGTTTGTTGGAGTCATAAAATTAAAAAAGAGACCAAACTTTTAAAAATTTGGAAAAACCTTTAGAATTGACAGTTTGGGAGAAGATATATTCAGAAGAACAAATTTAGTTCCATGAATTTCGAAATTCCCGATGAACAGGACCTGATCTCAAAATTAATCAAATCAACACCAGATGGCAATGTTATAGATACAGATTCCAATGAAAATCTGGTAGTCCTAATATCGGTTGAAAATGAGAGGGATGTTTCTCTTGAAAACTGCAGTTCCCGTGTTTAAGAAAACAAACTGTGAGTAAGATAAGAAATGACTCATTTATTCAGAATTAAGAACCTCATAATGTTATTTCCCATATTTAATTATGAATATAATTCTCTGTTTGCCATTGATTACAATAGTTTAGTTGTGTATATTAATTTACTTATTTGAACTGTAGAATAGCTTTAGCTTCTTATTATTAACTTAGTGGTATTATGAGTTCACAAATCCCTTTTGGTTCACAGAGATGTTATGATGTGGAGAAAATTTGGTTAACATTCACAATTTGCTACAAATTAAGAAATGCTAATTCATCTCATTAAATAGTCCAAAGAGATATCATGAGTTGGAACAAAAAGTTATTGAGTAGAGACAATTTGAACTTTTATAGGAATAAATCACTATGAGTACTTATTTTAGGGATTCACACTATGAGGTATGTTCATTTAGGTAAAATTTAAGATAAATTAAAATGTTTCATACCTTTCCTCATAATTAATCTTTTAAGAAGTTCGCGATTTCGGGTTCATGACGAACCCATCCTCAGTACCATTTTGCTGACTGATGTTATGTCGATCGGGAAGAACCACTTCTTCTTCTTCCTCCCTCTGTTGGTGGACCGATAAACCTTTGGATCAGGTCAGAATTCGCGGGAATTTTGAAGTTCATAAGTTTTTCTTTGTTTTTCTGAATGTGGATTTTTTTCCAAACCGTGAGTTCCTTTTGTTTATCTATTTGTTTGATTAGACTAGCTTTGGGTTCAATTAGATATTTTTTGGGCATCTGTTCATGCTTTGTCCAAAAAACATCTAACTGAATCAAAAGCTAGTCTAATTAAACAAATAGATAAACAAAAGGAACTCACGCTGTGGGAAAAAAATCCACATTCAGGAAAAAAAAAAGCTTATGAACTTCGAAATTCCTGCAAATTCAGACCTGATCCAGAGGTTTATCGGTCCACCAACAGAGGGAAGAAGAAGAAGTGGTTCTTCCAATCGACATATCAGTTGGCAAAATGGTACTGAAGATGGGTTCGTCATGAACCCAAAATTGCGATCTACTTAGAAGATTAATTATGAGGAAAGGTATGAAACATTTGAATTTATCTTAAGAGAAAATTTCTTAAAAATCCTCTTCAGAGTTAGAGAGTCATTGAGTATTTGATAGTATAATAATGTGATGTAAGAGACAATGATAAAGAACTCTTGTTAATAAATGTCAAGGGGCTATCAAGGTTATATATAACGTTTTTATCTGAATCACTATTAATAGTATATTTTTTCTTAATATTAAAAGAAATGGTACAGTACACCTTCTCAAGTTATGTATAATGGAGGAGTTTGAAAATTAATTCAGATGCATAATCTAGCAAATAGAAATTGAACACTCTCACTCTTCCTATGTCCAAACTCCATGGCGTGACAGGCCTAGAAAGCCCTTGACTTACCATCCAGCTGCTGTCCTCATATCTATATCACAGAGATAGTCGAACATCCTGCCAATTTAGGGATGACATGTGGTCATCATGTTGGGTTCTGCAGCTGTTACAGTTGGTTTTCTCAACCTGGAGTCACTACTTATTGTATCTACTCAAATCCCTCACAATGCTGGGTAGGTACTGGTCCCATACTGGCAAAAGTTCCATGAGAAAATTTCTTCTCCCATGGAGACTTGAACCAGCGCAAGTCCTGTAGCTCTGTGCCAAGACATCTTGCCTTAACCACTTGGCTATGATGCAGGACACTCTTCCTAGCTCCGAGACTAAAAATGTTATAATTAATATTTCAAATTCTTGCAGTACTAAATTTAAAACTGCTAATTATAAGGCAGACATGTCATCAGCATGGCAGACTGATTCATCAGAGAATGAAATGGTAATATACACTTCACCCCATATTTTGATCTCTCATTTGGAATGTGTTTCTGAGGATATCTCCACCATTTCCAGCCAGAAACTGATTACTGATTTCAATGTTTTTTATTTGAATTTATATTTTCCATTCTCGGATAGAATTTTATTTATGAAAGAAAAATTAATGCTTGAACCCTTGATCTCTGATTCTACGCATCAGTATAATTCCAATTACACCATCCAAGCCACAATAAGAATGTCAACATTTCTTTCCTCTTGTACAATTCTCGTTCCATCCAAAGCCTGATAACTGTCTCTACCAACACACCAACAGACGTCTACTATTCAGAAGTATTTTTATTGACTCTTTAACTCATGCCCCAAATGAGATTCAATGACCAATCACATTTCAATGATTTTTTAATTACAACCAATCACAGTCGTGTTTATCATATCATATAAAAGAAAGCTTTTTAACATTTTGAATAGGTCATAGCATTATTTTGCAGTGACTGACTCTCTAAGAAATACGGCAAGCAGATTGTATATATATATATAGTGCACGAATGTCAGCTGAAGTGCCTGCAGGAGATAATATAAAAACATTTGTAGCAATTGAATATACCACAAAAAAAAAAAAAAAAAGAAACCACTGCTTGCACTTTCTTAAACAAATTATTTCCCAGGAAATAACGTTGCAGAAAAATATAATTGACATATTTACATTATAGGACATCAGAAATTAATTAATATCTATATTGTTGGTTATAAATTTCTCCACTAGGGTACATTCTTACAATATTGCGATCCTTTGGTAATAAATAATATGATCTGGTTGCAGTGATGAACAAGCGTAACAATCGTTTCTCATTTGTTTTCAAACATTGCTGTTTACATTAAATAAATAAATATTTCAAAATAACTATTTAAATAATGATTTGTGAGTAAAACAGCTTAATTTTATTCATTAAATAGTCCTAACAAATGCCACTCTTGATTTCCAAATTCTCTAATTTGGAAATCACTCGTGGCATTACTTATGAGAATTTATACATTATATTGTGGCTAGGATGGTATAATTAATATCATACTGATGAGTAGAATCAGAGACCCGGGATTCAAGTCCTGGTTTGAGCGTTAATTTTTCTATCTTGAATAAAATTTTATCAAGGATTGGAAAATGTTAATTCAAATAAAAAACATTGAAATATGAAGCTTTACCGATTAAAAGTAATGTATAAATTCTCAATAAAAAATTCTGAATAGAAGACATCAGTTGACGTGTAGGTAGCGACAGCTTTGGATGAATGAGAATTATATAAGACGAAAGAAATGTCGACGTTCTTATCTTGGTACAGATGTAATTGGTATCACATTAATGTGTAGAATCAGAGATTCAGGGTTCAAGTCCCAGTTTGAGCGTTAATGTTTCTTTCTTAAATAAAACTGATTGCTGAGTTGACCATTAGAAGTTTTGTATATTCTCTTCCTCTGGTGTTGGGCAGATGAACCTCACAATTAAATCCTTTTCCCCGAGAACTTAAAAATTCATTACTTTGTCTCTATTTATCTCGATGCAGAATTTTTTGCATACTGTAAGTTCTGCTGGTTTTATCTATTATTTTAGTAATTTTCAATTCTATTATTTTATTCCACATATAAGCTGCTACTGCTGGTTTTTTATTTCTACATATTTTACATTTCTAAGGAAATGGGAAATAAATATCATCTATATCCATTTATTGTGCCTTCCTTTTGGAAGAGATCAATTCTAAATATATATCTATTAATCTCTGTCTTCCCGTGTTTTTCTTCCTCTCAATTCTTTCCATTTGTATCAGCTTTTTTGTAAGTTTTCCCTTACTTGATTAATCAATTTTCTCATGGTTTTCTTTGTGATTGTTTTACCTTGTACCTTGAGATTTAGCATTCTCTGTAGTAGTCTTCCCTTTTCCATTCTTTTCAGATTACAAACCATTTTAATCTATTTTTCTCTCTGTCTGTTAAAACTTTTTCAACCTTTAATATCTCCCTATGTTCATAATTTTGTATCATATCTCTTCTTGTTTTAAGTATTATTCCACGTAGGAACTTAATTTCTGTAGCATAGATTTGCTCAACTCCCTCTTTGTTTATGTATGATGTATATGTTAAAACTGGTTTGAAATACATTTTACACATAGCATTTTACTCTTGACAGGCACATCTCTATTACAAATCAATTATTTTATAAAATTATGAAGTTTTAATCTTTTGAACTAAGTAAATTATAGACACAGCTAAGCTATTACAATTTAATAGTAAAATGAAAGATTCCAATTCCCCATTCAGGGATAAATTTCTCTCTTTAATATTAAACTATAATCTGTTCTGTTACTAAAATCAGTCTCATTTGAATTTATCACTGTTCCTAGATACGTAAATTTTTCTACTTTAGGTAAAACTTATGCCTCATATTCTTAATATTTAAAGGAAATGACACTATGAGGTTTGTTTTAATTAATAGAGAGTTAGAATTTTAACGACATACCTCATTATATTTGAAAAGAAAAATATACGCCTAGACTGGGGTTTGGACCCAGGACCTTTGACTTTCTATGTCAATGCTCTTCCATCTGAGCATTGACAGAAAGTCAAAGGTCCTGGGTTCAAACCCCAGTCTAGGCGTATATTTTTCTTTTCAAATATAATTTGTCCATCATTAAGGTGTTTAAAAACGAATAATATTGACATATATTTAATTAATGTTGGGAAGTAAACATTATGAGGTATAATCATTAAAAATCATCGGAGAACATATTGTTTAAATAACTCACCTCATAGGATTCATGCTTCCATGATATCGCGATTTCAAACATAATCATGTTCATCGTCAGCCATAACTCCGACTGTTGAAATTCTTCGGCCGTCAACTATTCTATTGTCGCCATCTTCAGTGCTGCTATCTATGGTTGAATTTATGAACTTCGAAATCAATGTAATTTCGTCAGGGATATCAAAATTCATTGATCTATTTTTGTTTTTCTGAATGTATATTTTTTCCCAAACTGTCAATTCCAAAGGTTTCTCTACTTGTTTTAAAAGTTTAGCTTCTCTTCCAATTTTATGATGTTCTAATAAACTATGTGCAGCAATTGCAGATTTTTCAATTTCACAATTTTTAATATTTATTTGATAAATTGTGGAGATTGCAATAAAGTTTATATAGGAAAAACAAAAAGGAATTTGGAAATTCGGACAAAAGAACATTTCAGAAATATTAAAAATTGTGAAATTGAAAAATCTGCAATTGCTGCACATAGTTTATTAGAACATCATAAAATTGGAAGAGAAGCTAAACTTTTAAAACAAGTAGAGAAACCTTTGGAATTGACAGTTTGGGAAAAAATATACATTCAGAAAAACAAAAATAGATCAATGAATTTTGATATCCCTGACGAAATTACATTGATTTCGAAGTTCATAAATTCAACCATAGATAGCAGCACTGAAGATGGCGACAATAGAATAGTTGACGGCCGAAGAATTTCAACAGTCGGAGTTATGGCTGACGATGAACATGATTATGTTTGAAATCGCGATATCATGGAAGCATGAATCCTATGAGGTGAGTTATTTAAACAATATGTTCTCCGATGATTTTTAATATTGACATACCTCATATTTCTAGATTTCTTGAAGACTAGTTTTGATATGTTATGTTTCATCACCAATTTTTGAATTTCCCTAAATCATTACATCCTCTGTGAATATGAAGGGTTTCTTGTCCGGTTTTTGTTTTTACCTATAACTTTATTTATAATTTTGTCCATTATGACATTAAAAAAAGTGGCAACAACACACTCCAACACATTTTGAATCACTTTGATATTCTTACTCCCTCCATGGTATCTTACCTTGTCGTGGTGGAGTGGCTCGCGTGCTTAAATGATCCCGAGAGCTATGCTGGCAGTAGCTTGCTGCCAATAGGGTTACCCATGCTGGACTGGTTGAAGGTGATAAGCCAGACAAAAAGTACCTTGGTCGAAATAGTGACGATCTTTCACCATAAAAATACAACCGTCAAGAAATGCGGACACGGAATCAACTGGGGTAAAATTTTCCAGAGGTCAAATAGTCCCCCATTTGGTTCTTCGGGCGGGGACTACTTCAGGGAACCCATGCCAAAGGCTCTAACATAGGGACATGTTCATAGGAACATGGAATGTTAGGACTTTATAGACCAAGAATGAGGTGGGAGAATAACATTAAATATGATTTGAGGGAAGATGGGGATGATTGGAAAACATTGGCTCAGGATAGGGATATATGGAGAGCTTATGTCCATGCGGCCATGAATGGGTTCGATAGTGCCAGTGAGTTAGCTAGTTATGACATTCTTACTGCAATCTTTATATAGTCTTCACATTTCCTATATGTGTTTTTAATTTTTTCAATAAAGTTCTTTGGTACCTTTAAATTTTCCAAGACTTCTCATATTTTGTTCACACAATGGTATTGTAAAAATCTACATTAAAAAAACGCACAATAGTGAAATTTGAAGTTCACAGGACGCTGGAGGGAAAATTTTCTATAGGATCGTAACAGGCCTTGGCCTAATACTTGGAAGGAAGAAGAAGAAGAAGTTCACAGGAAAAAGGATTTAATAGTGAGGTTTGTCTGCCAAATACCAGAGGAAC
This sequence comes from Diploptera punctata, assembly GCA_030220185.1. Taxonomy (NCBI): domain Eukaryota; kingdom Metazoa; phylum Arthropoda; class Insecta; order Blattodea; family Blaberidae; genus Diploptera; species Diploptera punctata. The sequence goes on from JASPKZ010000467.1 coordinate 1,509,552, forward strand.
AACACATGCAAAACTTCCAAAGGCCAACTCAGTAGTCGGTTTCTGAGTGAAAATGATGGAGATGTTCACTGGAACATATTCCGGGTGAGAGAGATGTATATAAAAGAATCAATCTGATTATATTTGAAGAGAAAAATGTTCACCTAGACCGAGACTCGAACCCGGGACCTTTGGCTTTCTGGGCCAATGCTCTACCAACTGAGCTACCAAGGCGAGTTGCGATCTAGACGCAAATTTTTCTCTTTATACATTGTAATTCCCTCACATCAAATGCTTTGAAACCATTGCTTCTATCTTTGCATATGGCGGCCTCTTAGTTAAGAAGACATCAATTGGGAATTTAACATTACTTTATAAAGCCAGTAGGGCTTCTATTGAAAGAGGTCGCCATATGCAAAGATAGAAGCAACGGTTTCAAAGCATTTGACACTAGGGAATTACAATGTATAAAGGGAAAAATTTGCATCTAGATCGCAACTCGCCTTGGTAGAGCATTTGGCCTGGAAAGCCAAAGGTCCCGGGTTCGAGTCTTGGTCTAGGCAAAAAATTTTCTCTTCAAATATAATTTATCCTTCAGTGAGAAGTGTTAAATTAATAATACAAACATCAATCAATCTGATGTTAGCTCATAGCATTACTTGTAATCAGTTTTAAGAATAAGACTGATTCATATTATAAAGTTTCCCTTAAGACTTACCTAGAAACTTGTTCTTTTTTATCTAATGGAATTTCATCCCACCATAGCGCAAAGAAAGATATTTCAGCCCAGATGAACTTCCTCCTTGAATCTTCAGATAATTTGACAACCATGTTATTCAAAATATTGCGAGTTTGACTCTGATAATAATCTTCAAATGTCTTAATCCAACCTAAAAATATATTGATAATTACGTATTTAAAATTACTAAAATAAAATATCCTTTTCATAAGTGATAGTATTATTTAACTATGATTATTCCAGTATTTTTTAATTGTTCAATAAACATATATCACCAAATTTTATTCTAATTTTTTAATCATTCAGTGAATAGTCACCAAATGCTACAATGCTCCCAACAATTTTAACCCCTTTGAACATCCATTGAGACAAATTAATTACAGAACTCAAACATTATTTATTCCTGTCAAATAAAATTAACTTATAAACATTAATAGATCTGTGTAGAAGTCATAGAAATACACAATAGTACTTCCCTTTGGAGACTACTCACTGAATAAGTACTTACTTTTTACATTTGTTTAAAGTTATCATATTTGAATGTAGATAGGTAACAAAATATGGTAATACAATAAAAACTACATTAGACAGTGAGTTTTTAACAAATCTAAGCTTGGAGAGATAATAGAAGTGTTGGTGGTATTATTTATTTTAATGATGCTCTGTATCTATTCAGGTTTTTATGGTCTCAGTTTTACAGTTATGAATGTTTGGAAATATAAAACACTGATAATCTGATACTAAAACAATGGTAGTTGTTAATAAAAATTTTCTGCCATCTTTAAAATCTAGGAATAAGAGTCTAGGACTGGGAATTTGCAGAAGAGGTTGAAAGCTCACTTTGGAATACAGTGATAATGACAAGGAACAATAATTTATTACTATGTACTTCAAGTAATGAGGATTCAAACAGAACTCACAACCATTCTTCAAATATAAAAAAATAAGTTTAAAGTTTGGAATAAAATAAAAATGGATTAGTGTAAATTTCTTCACATTCTTATTCATTGTTTTATAATATTTTTACCTGGATCATTATGAGAATGTGGAACTACAAACACTTTAAGTTTGTTATTTTTATCCCATTGATTCATATTGTATTCTACATTCCAACCCTGTTTCCATGCACCACCATCTATGTTGTCAAATTTAAGCTCCTTATACACATCTAACATCTGAAAGAAAATACAAATTACAATCATTTTTTTAATTCTTTAATTATAGATCCTACAACATTTAAGGTTAATTTGGTCTACAATCTGTGGTTGTAAACAGTAAGCTGTGTATATCTATTGTCTCTTTCAAGTGTTTTTGATCGCCATAAACTGACCAGAGATCCTCCTTTTGGTAGGATAGTCCACCATTGGGGATGTTTGTCCTCCTGACTTCTGAGAGTCTGGCAGGAGACCTAAATTTACTCCTTCAAGGAATGTGTAGCCAACATGTCTCGTTTATGATAAATGATATGAGATCCATTTCCAATCTTCACTGCTTCTCTATGAGAGCACTACTCAGTAATTGTGTTTGAGCCTGATGATACAAATTGATGAATTTAATAGTAGGTCTACTTACTTTTTGATATTATCTGCAACTGCACTTGGGATTGCTTGGAATTATGGGTAGTAGTTTTGGAAACACACATTTCTTGCATTTGTCACTTCCTACTGCTTCTTGTATTGAAATTCTATCACCACAATCATCATTCAGAACATGTTAAGTCTGATATTTGAGTTTGTATTTTTTTAACATTCTTTTCCTCAAATGAAACTTTGAAATTCCCAGAGAAAGGAGCCCATTACCAAGTTCTTTGGAACACAGATCCAGGGCCGACAACTTGAAGAAAAGAAGAAATCAGTTTGTGTAACCGCTGATGATGGAGCAACAGCTTTGAAACATATGTCAAACAATCATATGAGGTAAGAATGTAAAAAAAATACAAACTCAGATATCAAATTACATCTCATAATGTTATCCTAATGTTTTTTAAAAATGTTTAGTCTACTTACTTATTGACTTTACGATCCTTTGAATGTTGCCATAGCCTCTCTCCTTTGTTAGGAGTTTCTAGACCAAGCTAATTTAGTTAAGCTTATATCCTTACAAAATGGTATGTATGCAGATACAAAAAAGGAGAGCTGAGTTAAGGAAAGAGTGGAGAATGCTGAGTTTGCAGTGAAAGACCTGCTCTTGAGCAGAACACTATGAATGAATATCTTTACAGATGTCAGGAATGGTATGTGATCATCATACCAACCCAATGAGATGCATAGTAGCAACTGAAGTATTACTTAGATGATTGTCAGTAAATTTTGTTTAGAGGCCCCTTTTTTAGGATTAAGGTTCTTTTACGAGTCTGAAATCTTTAGACTCAGGACCCATGGCTTAAAGTCCCACCCAGAAGACTTTTTTCTGGATGTTTCCATCCTAAAAAATCCACTGACCCCTGATGGATTTGAACCTGCGACCCTTGGGCCTGGAGGCAAGGAACATGACCACTAGACTACCGAGGATGACCATGTCAGTCTATAAAATTTAAAATCTGTTATCATCGAAAGTATAGAGTTTATGTCTTGTATTATGCAAGAAAAGAAAAGGTTCCATGCTGTAGCTGAGTGATTTAAGGCACGATACTTGGTGCAAAGGTACGGGACTTGTATTGGCTTGAGTCCCCATGGGGAAGAAATTTTCCCAAGGAATTTCTGCCAGTATAAGACCAGTGCTCATCCAGCATCATGAGGAATTTGGATAGCTACCATAAGTATCAGAAACCAGCTACAATGCCAGGAAGACTCGACATGTTGACCCCACATGTCACCCTCATACTGACTAGATGATCATTCACCTCTGTAAATGACAAGTGGAAATTAGATCAGTAGCCGACTGGTAGGCCAAGGGCCTTCTAGGCTTTACCTGCTATGAGGTTTAAGAAATGAAAAGGCCTAAATGCAAAAGTACTTTAAACAGTGACTTGGAGAAGAAATACCCATTCCATTATAAAGACAAATTTTGACTCATGTGATGTGTGAAACATGTGGTACACCTTTCATTGTCACATGTCAGAACTAACCATGTAGCAAAGCATTTGGCGTCTTCACTGTATAAATCTGCTGAAACCAGTGCAATAACTCTGAAATAATGACACAATTCTTTAAAACATGCAATGCTTACTTCTATAGAGTGAACTACAGGGTCTTTATAGGAAGCCAGATATAATAAGAACAGTTAAGTCTCATAGACTGCGATGGGCAGGACATGTGGCACAAATGGGGAATGAAAGATGTGTATGGATGCTGCTTGTAGGAAAACCAGAGGGAAAATGCCCAGTTGGTAGACCAAGAATGAGGTGGGAGAATAACATTAACTATGATTTGAGGGAAGTAGGTTATACAGCAAATGATTAGAAAACATTACCTCAGGATAGGGATGTATGGAGAGCTTATGTTTGTGTGGCCATGAACTATAGGTTCGATAGTGCTAATGAGTTAGTTACTTCTATAGACCTTGAAATTGCTGCATAAGTAAGAGTTTAGGCTTAATGCAATCCTGAAAAACCACAGTTTTTGTGGAAATTAATATTTTTGTTTTGCAAATGCTCCAGGTTGGCATACTTGTAACCCACTTCTGAGGTTGGGGTGCCTGGAAGGTGGGGTTACGTTGCCCCGATGATATGATGGGTGATGGTGATGATAGTGGTGCGCCAGGAGAGTCCCTAATCCTAAGCTTAATCTAAGATGAATATGAATGATGATGATTGCGATGGCCATATGATTTCGGGGATCATTTGGGCCTTAAAGTTTTCCTGACATTTGTCTTACAGGTGAGGAAAAACCCCGATAAAAACCTCACCCAAAAAAACTGTCCCGACCAGGGATCGAACCCGGGCCCGCTGCGTGACAAGGCAGCACGTTACCTCGAGACCACAGCGCTTTGATTTAAAATTTACATGTGCCATCAAATAGAAATAATTAATTAAAAAGTTATGAAAAAAACACAAGGAACATTTATTGTATCATACCTGAATGTCAGTTTTGGGAATATTCTTGTACTGAATACTGCAAGAAATAGGAGGTTCGATGAGTGCAGTAGTAAGAGTAGTTGAGGTAGTAACTGTAGAATGGTTTGTAAGTTGATTGAGTTCTGCTGCAGGTCCATTTTGATTTATTAGCTGTTTAATAGTATACTTCAATTTTTCAACAGTTTCATGATGCCGATGTAGATCCACTTTCAACTGTTCCAAGCGCCCTTCAAATTGCACCCATTTATTCTGCACAAAAATTTGATTACAATCAACCATGTAATCAGAGGCAATCATCACAAAAATGACATTCTATTAACTATGTGCATTCTTTGACAAAGAAATTGAGCCCTGCTCGAAATGTAAGTGTAATTTTTGAAAAGTGCATACAAGCTTTCCTTGAAGCAAATTAAAAGCCATCTTAGTGAGTCATGTCACAGAGATGTGTGGCAGGTTAAAGAACCCTTAGATAAGCATGATATATTGATAAACATTTCAAGTGTAGGGAGTACATCCCCTGGCATCATGATTATCATCATCATCATCATCCTGCCAGGTATTAGTCCTAGAAGAACTGTTATGGCCTGAGAAAGCGGTTTTCGTGCCATCTTTTCATAGGTCGACCAAGTGACCGTTTCCCATTTGGACAGTAGTTCATTATTGCCTTGGGGATCCTGGATCTAGCCATTCTTGAGACATGTTCCTTCCATGTCCCTCTTTACAGATACAAGAGCCAGATAATTTACAAAGAGACTTTATTTCCTTAGAAGAACTTCAAATAGCTTTAAAAAATATAAAGAGTAACAAAGCACCTGGTGAAGATGAAATACCCACTGATCTATTTAAACATTCCAGTCAACTATTTCTCAAAAGATATTTAAACTTCTTGAATATCATATGGCAAGGAGAAAATCCACCTCAAGAGTAGTCAAAATCATTAGTAATTCCAATATTTAAAAAAGGAGATAAGACCAACTGTGATAATTACAGAGGGATCAGCTTTTTAAACTCTGGTTACAAAATTTATTCCACTATTATTAAGAATAAATTATATAAATATTATGAAGATATACTTGGAGAAGAACAAAATGGCTTCCGGAAGGGTAGATCATGCTCTGATGGATATTTCACAATGCAAATTTTGATTGAGAAACATCGTGAATTTAATATAGAAACACACTTAGCATTTATTGACTTTAAAAAAAGCCTTTGATAAAATGAACAGAAGTCTGTTATTTGAAATTTTGATGAAAGATCAGATCCCAAAGCAGATCATGATTAGCAAATAGCATAAATAGGCTATGTTAAACCTATTTTGCAAATAAACAATCTTGGAATAAAATAAAAAAAAAATATAAAATTCTTTTCACTTCATCTCATATCTGTCTTCTAATTAGACCAGTTTCAAAACCTAGGCGGTTTCATCATCAGTAATTTTACGACAGAACATTGATAATAAAATTACTGATGATGAAACCACCTAGGTTTTGAAACTGGTCTAATTAGAAAACAGGATATTAGGCGAGGTAAAAATAATTTTATTTTAAATTAAACCTCAAAGTGATATTTCCTATAATAGTTCAAATTTGGAATAACTCATGAATCTTGAAGAAGTCTCTTTTTATGAGCTTGTGTGGCAACCCCAAAACAAACACAAGTGGCCGAATGCACTTACATTATTTCAAAGAAATGTTTTATTTATTTATTTTTTTTAAATTTTTGCTTCTGAAGCTTCCAAAGTTGGATCATTTTATACTCCTAATTCCAATCTAAATTACAATTCATAATTGCTGTATTGTACACCAAAATCTAGAATAAATTTTAAATCCCTCTTCAGTACAGTTGGACAAAATGAAAGTGGCCGCTGTGTTCTAAACTAAGGTTCATTTATTTTTGCTACTACTTGGAGAAGGCAATGTTATACAATGTTGGACCTCGATCTGAAGTGTCCTGATGTCTACAGATAAATTGGAACAGTACTGCATGTTACTGTTAGAGCTTAGTGGCAATGTTATGGAGTGGTATTCATAGGTTACGTGTTCAATCTCAACAAAGTACTTTTTACTTTTTTACGAGAGAAAAAAATAGTACTTGCTGTCTCCATTATGACTGTTTTAGTAATTAACAACAGATTCATGAATTTATTATGCAATGATCTTATGATTATTTATTTTTACATTATGACTGTAAATATTAAGATTTTATTCTCAGCAAAAATATCTTTCATAATATAAACTAAAGAGTCACACTCGCATCTGGTTTAAAAAATTCAAAGAATTAAAAGTAAAACAAAAAGTCATGATTCAAAATATGATCCATCATCCTCCCAACTTCATTACATCTTCCAATTGAGTGGACATGAAATTGACTAGTATTTTCAAATAACTGTTCTCAGCCATGACATTCCAATCATGTAACTTAATAATCCTGGGCATGACTTTCTTACAGTTGTGGTGAGTTCTGTGCCATAGATTTATGGGTGTTGGGGACAACACATTACAGAAATTTGGGCACAGAGCAAATTGATTTTATAATTAACATTGGTCACAGAGGTAATTTGTCATAAACACAATTCTTTATATCTTTAAAAAATGTTCAGAGAGACAATCCATTATAAATAAAACTGGTTGGTCGAAAAATTATTTATCATATAATTCAATTAACCCCAGAGATAATTCATGACACAATGAAAATTGTGTCATAAAGAGAGATTGTTACAATTAAAATTGGTCAAGAAATAATTCATCACATAACTAAAACTGACACAGGGATAATTCATTATATAAATAAAATTGGTCAGAGATAATTTGTCATATACTTAAAATTGGTCAGAGAACAATATGAGGTGAGTGATAAAAATATTCTACCTTAATGGTCAGAGGTTGTTCATCTTAAAATTAAAATTGGCCACTAAGATAATTAATTTTATTATAATAAATTAGAGATAATTCGACACATTAATAAAAATTGGTCAAAATTAATTCAACGCAATATAAAGTAGTAGAGATGTTGCCAAACTTTCCCAGTGTCATGGCTCTTGAATATTGAATAATGAAAGGTTGGAGTTGAGTTGACAACACTGGAGTGCAAGTGCAAGAGAGAGATAGGAATGCAGGGAGGGAAATGATTTGCCAAGGAAGAAACAGAAGTAAGGCTTTAGTTTTCATATCTTACAGGAGCACAGATCCGTTGGACATTTATTATATATTTCCTCTGAGTTTTGTTACAGTGTAAAAATAATGAAATAAACAAAGAAAATAATATTGTATATAAGAGAAATTCCTTACTTCATGAACATCAGATGGAAATACTGCAAGGTCCATCATCATATAAAGCACCATGCAGCATACAAGAATGAGCGCTGCACCCAAGAGAGCAGACAGCTTACGCACCCTCATTGTGATTAGTTTCAATTTTTACATTAATTTAATCTGTAAAGAAACAAAATTCAAAGTTTAATAATACTATTTTAATAATAATTGGAAAAATATGACAGTGACTTGTGTAAAACCAAAACTTTCTTTGGAAAGCTGAGGCTATGGTAAAATACAACATCCATAGGAGCAACATGATAAATTACTCTTAATAAGGGTAGAAAAAGAGAGGAAAAGTACCCAGTAGATAGGCTAAGAATGAGGTGGGACTACATTAATAATGAACTGAAGTAGGCAAAATATACAGGAAATTATTGACTCAGGTTAGAGATGTTTGGAAAGCTAATGACCATGTGGCCATGAATGTCTGGGTACAATAGTACCAGTGAGTTAGTGGATAAAACTTTATGAGAACAATATAAAATTATTAGTCAAAGTTCTGTATTCATGTATCAGAAAATTGAAATCAATACACCTAGAAGCTTCGGACCTCCCCTAGAATCAAGATGGCAGATGCGATAGAAGCACGTCTCGAAAACTGCTCTTACAAGTCTGGAAAGCGTAAGGGTAACAGGCAGCTACCTGAAAATGGACATGAAAGAGGATATACAAAACGCGGTGAGTACCATTAGGAACTGTTTTGTCAATATGAAAATCGCACTAGCCGAAAAGAACAATTACAAGATGCTGTTAACTTTTGATTATTCATAATATATCAATTAAATATACTATGGAGGTGGAAAATAACCAAGAAATACCATTTTTAGATCTTAAATTGATCAGGAATGAATATAAAAAGGAAAATAGAATTTAGAATTTACAGGAAAGAAACACACATTAACAATTACATTAAAGCAACAGGTTTTAACCATATTACATATAAACAGGCAGTATATAATAGTTTAAAAGAGAAAAAACTCATAAAAATAGCAAAAGAATGGTTTTCAGGAAAAGATGATTCATAAGAAAATAAATAAATTCAAGAAACAAAAAGTGATAAATGAAAGTACTCTTCAGACAGATAAAGAAACTGGTAAACAATTCAAGAAATGTACGTACCATCCTTTAGTATTTAATAAGTTTAAAAAAAAATTAAGCAAATTTAACACAAAATTAGCACCGAAAAATGATTAAGTTTGAATAGATTAATCAAAACCAACAAAAATGAAAAGACTGAAGACAGCAACAAATCAGGGATTTATCAAATTGACTGTAAAGATTGTGAAAAAAATATACATAAAAAAAAACAAAAAAGGAACTTGTTAAAATGGAGAAATAGAAAGATCTGCAATACCTACACATGCATGGTCAGAAAAACATACTGGCAGAATTGAAACTAAGACCAAATTACTAAAACAGTTAGAAAAATCTAAGGAATTCACAATTTGGAAGAAAATTTACATCTGCAAGAATAAAAAGAAAGCCATGAATTTTGAAATTTCTGGAGAAAGAGAAAAAAAAATTGATTTGTAAGTTCATCGGTCAGCCCAGCAGAGGGAGCAGAAATCAACTTACAGGATGGACAACTGCAAAACAGCAGTTGGAATGCAATGAAAATGTCATGCAAAAGCAACGAAACCAGTCCGTATAAAAATCAAGAAATATGAGGCGAGTCAAAAAACCAACTCATTAATAATTAAAAGAAACCTCATAGTGTTATTTCCTACATATATATATATATATATATATATATATATATAATAAAGCTGTGATGTGATGACGAAAATTTATTGCCATTGACATACTTTGTTATCCTCTGTGATTGTCAAAGACTGTATTCTGAGTTCTTTCCTTCCCTTCTCAACCCCTCCTATTCCCTCTCCTTACGTCATCGGCACGGCTTGGTGTGTGCCGATGCTTATGTCCGAGACTACTATCATTAACAGTTGGAATTAAGCTTTGGTTCCTGGAAGGCCACCAGGGATGAAGGGAAGATCCCCTGGCTGATGACTGTTCCGTTTTCTTTTCATTAAGAAGCTGTTCAAGAAAATGTATTTTGTTTGAGTGAATGAAGACTTTGAGTATGATACTGATGAATGTAAGAACTTATTACTTACTCACTGGCACTATCGAACCCGTAGGTTCATGGCCGCACGGACATAAGCTCTCCATACATTCCTATCCTGAGCTAAAGCTTTCCAATCATTCCCTGTATAATCTACTTCCCTCAAATCAGAGTTAATGTTGTTCTCCCACCTCATTCTTGGTCTACCAACTGGGCGTTTTCCCTCTGGCTTTCCTACAAGAAGTTTCCATGCACATCTTTCATTCCCCATACGTGCAACATGCCCTGCCCATCGCAGTCTACGAGACTTAACTGTTCTTATTATATCTGGCTTCCTATAAAGACCATGTAGTTCATTGTTATGTAGTCTTCTCCATTCACCTGTCTGTTCATCTCTCTTTGGTCCAAAAATTTTCCTAGAACTTTATTCTCAAATACTCGTAATCTCCTTTCCTCCCTTAAAGTAAGAGTCCATGTTTCGCACCCATATAATATAACTGGTAGAATAATAGTTTTATATATTTTCAGCTTAACGTTTTTTGAAAGGAGTTGGGACATCAAAAGTCTCTGCAATGCATAATAGCATGCATTTCCAGAATTGAGCCTATGTTTAATTTCTCTGTGCATCTCATTCCTATTTGTGATTATTGTTCCTAGGTATTTGAATTCAGCCAATTCCTCAAAATTTCCCTCATTTGTCATTAGCTGTCCATTTCCATTATATAATGTATTTCTACGTGTGACCATATATTTAGTTTTACTGATATTTACTTCCAGTCCTAATTTCTTAGTGTTACTCAATAGTGTGTGTGTGTTGGCCTTTAGTATCTCCTCGCTATCGGCCAGTAGTACTACATCATCAGCATAAACTAACAGCTTATTAATACCATTCAGTTGTAAGCCTTCCTCATTCTCTAAAGATTTAATGGCATGCTCTAGTACAAAATTAAATAGTAGAGGAGATAGTGCATCTCCTTGTTTCAACCATTCTGGATTTCAAAAGTGTCTGAAAACTGTTTGCCTACACGCACCCTACTCGTTGAGCCATTTAGACACATTCGTATAAGTCTAACTAACTTTTTAGGAATTCCGAACTCCAGCAGGATACTATATAACTTCTCCCTCTTAATTGAATCATATGCTTTTTTGAAGTCTACATATAGTTGATGTACAGTACCTTATATTCCCATTTCTTTTCTAAAATCTGTCTTATACTAAAAATCTGATCTGTTGTAGACCTGTTTCTTCTAAATGCACATTGATGATCTCCTAGAATGTCATCAATATAGGGAGTAAGTCTGCTTACTAATATATTTGTTAGAATTTTGTACGAAGTTGAAAGTAATGAGATGCCCCTATAGTTGTTGCAATCAGTTTTATCTCCTTTCTTATAAATTGGTACGATAATTGATTCCTTCCATTCATCTGGAAGAGCTTCTTTTTCCCAAATCATACTAAGCAACCAGCGTATCTTGTCCATCAATTTTTCTCCCCCTGATTTTATCAGTTCTGCTGGGATCTCATCTGAACCTGATGCTTTATACATCTTCAATTTTTCAATTGCCATTTCATCCTCTAATGCACTTGGCTCTGCGACTAGCATTTCTGCTGTCTGTAACTTATCCTCCTCAATGTCCTGTTCTGTATGTACATTTAATAGCTGATTAAAATAACTTTTCCATCTATTTAATATACTCTTGGAATCTGCAATCATATCCCCATTTTCATTCCGAATTATGTTTGTTCTAGCCTGAAACCCTTTCTTCTCTATACTAATTCCCTGATATAATTCTCTAATGTTCCTATTTTTTGCATTCATTTCAAGATCATTAATCTTCTCTCTCAAATATTCCCTCTTCTTACTCTTTAGTAACTTGGTGGTTTCCCGTCTAACACTACCCAATTGCTCTAAATTTACCTCATTTGGCTCGTGTAACCATTTCATTTTTACTAGCTTTCTTTTCTTTACAATGTCGGCACATTCCTCATCAAATCATTTCTTGTTTTGCCTCTTTTTTAAACAACCAATGCTTTCTGATGCTGACAATTTAATAGTATCTCTTATAGCCTCCCATTCTTTATTTATATCAGTTTCTTCTTCGTTTGCCACATTGTCATCTGAAGATTCCAGTACTTCAAATCTATTAGCAATTTTGATTTGGTATTCTTGCCGCATTTCATCATTTTTCAAGTTTTTTAATTCATATTTTACAGAATCATCTTTAGCGTTTGTTCCTCTCATAAGCGATAGCCGTTGTCTGATTTTCACCCTGACCAGATGATGATCTGAATTGCAGTCTGTCCCTCTAAACTGATCTAACATCAATGATGCTACTGTGCCAGCGTTTATCCACTAATACATGATCTATCTGGTTCCGAGTTTCTCCATCTGGGGACGTCCAGGTGTATTTATGAATATCCTTATGCTGAAATGTTGTGCTCTTAACAATGAGATTCTTTGATGTGGCAAATGTGACTAATCTAACCCCGTTGTCGTTACTATCTTCATGAAGACTGAATTTGCCTATTGTTGGTTTGAATATATCTTCCCGCCCCACTTTTGCATTAAAATCTCCTAAGACAATTTTCATATGATATCGTGAAAGGCTATCAAATAAGCATTCTAATTCTTCATAGAAATCATCCTTGATCTTGTCATCTTTATCTTCTGTGGGGGCATGTACATTTACAATTATAAAATCATGTCGTTTTTACCCTTTAGAATTATGTATGATATCCTATCACTAACAAACTTAATATCTCGGATAGCGGATAGGATCCCTCCTTCTGACTAAAAAACCCGTTCCAAATGCAGGTCTTTCTGCACCCCCATAGTACAATGCAAAGCTTCCTGATTCCTGACTACCTTCTCCTGGCCACCTAACTTCCTGTAAAGCGACTATATCCAAGGGCGATTTATCCAATTCCCGCGTTAATATCTCTAGTGCCCCGCTATTGTATAAAGTCCTAACATTCCATGTTCCTAGGAACATGTCCCTGTGTTTGAGCCTTTGGCATGGGTTCCCTGAAGTAGTCCCCGCCCGGAGAACCGAATGGGGGACTATTTGACCTCCGGAAAATTTTACCCCAGTAGAACCCATGTCCGCATTTCTTGACGGTTGTATTTTTACGGTGAAAGATCGTCACTCTTTCGACCAAGGTACTTATTTCGTCTGGCTTATCACCTTCGACCAGTCCGGCATGGGTAACCCTATCGGCAGCAATGCTACCGCCGGCATAGCTCTCAGGATCATTTAAGCACACAAGCCACTCCACCACGACAAGGTAAAGATACCATGGAGGGATGTAAGAACTTATTATGTATACTAATGTTATATTTAAATCATGACTGCTCATTCTTTATTGTTATTTTCTATTATTATGTTTATATTCAAGTTTGACAGCTAATTATATTGTTTGATTTTTCATGCAATCTTTAATTACATCGGTTTTTAGTTAACATCTTGATGTCTGATTATTACAAATCGTTTAGCTGTCTTGTAGTTAGCTTGAACCTGAGTTTTCAATGCTGTAGAGCATGTTCCCCTTCCTGTCATGATTAGTCATACTAATATGAAAAAGATAAAGTAAAGATAGATTAGCTGTAAATTTAAAAGCATTGATGATTATAGTTATTCTACGAGTGATATGCTTAAAGAAAGAAGAAATTGTCTGTAAAACTTGGGCCCAGCTACAGACTCTGCCAATTAGGAGCTTGTATGAGACAAGCTAGGTTTGTATTCTATAAAAGTCAGGTTTCATGTAATAATAAGAGAGATAGTCCACGTACATTCAAAGCAAAATAATGTTTACAATGACTATGAAAGGTAAAGAAAATGTATTAAAACTCACCATATGAGAAAAAATGTACACACAGAAGAACAAGGAGAGAATTATGAATTTTGGAATTCCCAGGGAAAAGAACATTGGCCTAATTAGCAAGTTCTTTGGACCACAGAAAGAGGGAGCAGAAGTTGAGATCTAGGGCAGACAACTTGGGGAAAACCGGTCTATAACTACCGAAGATGAGGCTAACAAGCCTTGAAACATATGTCTAATTGAAACAACAACATGAGGTAAGAATTATACAGATCACATATTTTATTAAGTAAAACCTCATAATATTACTTCTGATTGTATTTTTAAATCATTGTGTGAAACTTGGTGGATTGAGCAGCACGATGCTATTTTACAATTTAAGGAGATTTTTCCTGTAATCACGTTATTTCTAGAAGAAGCAGAGTCTTTGAGTAAAAATGCACATATTTTACTCAACTCTATCCTAAAGTTCGAGTTCATAATTGCTCTACTTACCACAGTTAAAATATTCGGAAAACTGTAAGCTTTCCAGACAACTACAAAATCTAGTTCTGTGTTACGGAATGATTGAAAGAATGTCGAGAAAATCTAACTTTTCATTTTGTTATGAAAACATTAACATATTATCATTAGCAAAAAAAGTTGACGTAGAAATTAAGGTGCCTCGAATAACATCCAGACAAACTTATCAAAGCAATATTCCTACAACTTCTCCAGAAGATCATTATTGTAATAATGTTTTTCTTCCATTCTTGGATTACATTTTCAATTAATTGTCCACTAGATTCTCACATGATAAACACAACCACATCCTTAAACTTCAGTTCTTGATTCCAGCTTTTCAAAATTACCTGAATTCAGATATTGGCAGAGCTTCGAGGTATATTAAAAATTTGGTTTAATTTTGGGAAACTGAACAAAGAAACCAAAAATGGCTATTGAAGCTCTTTTCCATACCAAAAGTAACTTCCATTCAGTTCATCAATGAACTTCTAATCATCATGTGTGTTATACCAGTATCAACATGCACGGCCGAAAGGTCATTTTCAACATTAAGCAAGTGAAAATCTATCAAGATCCAATAATGAACAGGATAACCGAATGGTTTGGTGCTACTTAACATCCACTGCAACATTTAGGGGATTTTAGAGGAAGTAGTTAATCTTTTTGCAAAAAAAATATTCCAGGAGATTTTACAGCTTGAATGACACGTAAGTTACATTATTATTTCCGTACAATTTTAACTGGGTGAAATTAATATACTTTTATTACATATTGAAAGGGGGGGGGCACGCTGTAGCATAGTGGTTAAGGCACTACACTACAAGCCGAAAGGTGAGGGTTCAAGCCCTGGTGGGGTCAGGATTTTTAAACTGACCAAATTCTGGCAGCACTATGGCCCTGGGGTCAACTCAGCCTCTATTGGAAATGAGTACCAGACACTTATTCTGGGGGTAAAGGAGGTCGTCATGCAGGGCTGACAACCCGGCTGACATCAAGTGCCAATTATTCAGAAAAAGTGGGAGCCTTAACCTCTTACTACCCCAAGGGCCTCCTGAGGCCTGAAATGGGATCACTTTATTTTACTTTACAAATTGTAAGCCTATTCACAGAACAAATACAACAGAGTCATGTTTTTTGGAATGTAAACTGAATATATTTTATAAGGACTGGACATTTTCTGTAGGTCTATGTCTTATTATGTCCACCGATGTGGTCTCGAGGTAGTGTGCTGCCTTGTCACACAGCAGGCTCGGGTTCAATCCACGTCGGGGCAGATTTTCTGGGTGAGGTTTTTATCGGGATTTTTCCTCACCTGTAAGACAAATGTCAGGAAAACTTTAAGGCCCAAATGGTCCTCGAAATCATATGGCCGCCGCCATCATCATCATCATCATCATCATCATCATCCCTACCTTTATCATCATCCCTACCTTTATCATCATCCTTCACCGGTGTGGAAAGCAACGGGAAGCTACCACACCTATAATTCCTTAGTAAAGCTGCAAGCATAACATGGAAATGCTATGATTGCAGTGAAAGACCTGCCCTCGGGCAGAATTACTATGAATGGATGGATGTCTTATTATTTACAAACAGAATCTGCATCACAGGAATTAAATAAAATATTATTTGGCTCAAGTTTAGAATGATTTACCCTTGATTTTTCAGTTTATTATTGTGAATTATAACTCTTCTTCTGTACTTGGTAACATTTTAAAATATTTAAAACAATTTTTATAACTTTATTTTAAATTTTTTAAGTATTTATTCAAATACACATATTGTGATGGTGACTTGCTATTTTCTCCAGAGCATATCATATAGCTGGAACCAGTGGATTATCGATGGTTGCGATTATTAAGGAGTGAAAAAAGGGCATTTCACGGGATGCACCCTAGGTTAGAGTAATTGAACTAGGTTAAGTGTGAGTTGTTAATTAGCTTTTAGGTTTGTTACATTTTAAGTGTGTCTAAATACATAAAACAAAAAAAAACTATGATAATCAAAATGATGATAATTAATACGTGATTCGATGGTGGGTTATCACTGGCTCTATAAACGCTGGTGCATGCGTACTGTTGTTCTATAGGACTTTGAAATCAGGTAAGTAAGTGGACAATCCCCTATTATTTTATTTACTTAAATATTTAGTTAATAATTGCTTTAGTATGACCTTAATTCTGATATATCCATATTGGATAGTCAATTGGCCCTCTATGTCAAATATTTGTAGATCCATGCCTGGCTACAGGGTAATATTTAAAACTTCCATTCTAGCATAAAGTCTGCAATACCTCACTCAAAAATTGCTCTAAGAGAAGGAAAAATTCTTGAAGAAAGGAGTAGATGCATTTAAATTGAGAAACATTTAAAGTTTTGTTTATCCAGCAAATCATTTTGAATCCATAACAGAGTCATGAAACAATAGTTCAAATTTAATTTGTAGATTCTATAGTAATCAACAAGATTAGGAAGTGTAGTATTTGTCTCTCACAAATTTTTCTAAGTTCTACAGAATCACAGTGCACATGCACTGAAATGCTTGAATGTTTAACGTACTTCTGCTAGATGGCAGTGAAATTGGTGTTACCAATTTTTGTAATAAATTCCCAAATATTTATAATAAATGGATGTACACCAACTTCCTTCTTCCTAACCCAATAAAATTAATTAGATGCATAATAAACTCTGAACTAGTCTTGTATAGGCTACACTAACTTGGGATATGCTACACTTAGCGTCGCAAGAAAATTCTTCTAAGTTCTATAGAATCGCAGTGCGCATGCGCTAGTGCTCCATGTAATCCCAGAAAGATAAATGCAACCTCCAGCAGTTGGCGGTATATGTATGTGAAATCAGTATGACCAACATTGACACAAAATTTCCAGAACTTGTCTAAAAATGTATAATTAACATGAAATGAACTAATGGAAATATGATTTTACGTGGTAACTGTCCGATATTTTGAATTTTTCATAGAATAACAGATATAAAGAGGTAATTTATTTTACGTATCAAATCACATTTAAAAAGCAAGGAACCTAAAAGCTAACCAAACCTAAATCAATTACTGTAACACAAATCAATTACTCTAATGTAGGTGAAATCCAGGGAATGTGTAAGTGATGTTGGCAACATCTGGAGTATTTTGGGTTGTTGTTGGTGGCAACGTTGGAACAACATAGGAAGAGGAGGGAAAATAGCAGAAAGTAGCAAGGAAGAATGTAGGACAAACATGTTTTACATAAATATAAAAAAAAGATAGTTGCAACATTGGAAGATGTTTAAAACGTGTAAAGTGTTGCAAAATGTTTTAAACGTGTTTAGTGCATCAGTGGCATAAGAAATTAAAATTAAAATTGTTTGCGACGTTTAGTATACAACACTGGATCCTAACAAAATTAAGTTTAATTTCTTGAAATATGGTTTGGAATTAATTGTGAATGTTGGTAACACCAATTTTACTGCCATCTAGCGGAAGTTAAACTGAGCATTTGCGCAACTTTCACATGTGCACTGCGATTCTGTAGAACTTCATTCACAATAATTACATAATTATATAAATATTTAAAAATCGTAAGTAATGTTTAGAGAATAATTGCAAAATTTAAAAAATAGTATGAATTGTTGTTAAAATGGTAAAACAGTGCAACCGTGGCATAAAAATGGTGTATGCCAAATCGTGAGAGACAAATACTAAACTTGAGCCCTTTAACCGCAAAAACTAGACTTGACAGATAGAATTTTAGGTTAGGTTTGACATTAAAAAAAATAAGATCCTTATCCATTAACTAAACCAAAATAAATTATATTGCAGGCAGTATAATTAATTTAGCTGAAAATTAAAAATTCAACTCTAGCATATATTGGCAAAATGCAATGTTGACTACTACAAACATATAGGAAGAGATTGATTCTTAGATTATGGCACAAGCAGTAAATTTCGTATACTTATATTAGCTTTGCTAATTTTGACAAGACAAACACTCCGGCTTTTATGTTGGGAAAAAATACAGAATAGTCAACACCGCAATAGACCTGATGGAATGAACTTTTCCCTTTTTACAAGATATTAATTTTTTTTAAAGAATGTTCATTACCAAAATGTGAATATCAATGGATGTAAATATAATTAACATTATCCGAAAACCAAATGGAGTAACTTACGTAGAAAAAAAAAATAGTTTCCTTTCATTTATCAACGTTGTCCACAATTATAAAATTTTCGTCCATGACAGAACGATAGTATTACATAATTCTATGTCTGAACCTTAGACGACGTATTTTGATATATCTGATCATTGCGATCAATGTAGCATAGTACTCGTTTCCAATGCTGCCAACAGCAAAATGAAAAGAAAAAATCTAGGCAAATAAAAACCCGCCGAATATATATTTTTTTGTATAATGCCACCAAGCTGTCTTTTATAACATTTCTGGCTTTCTCCCCCTGGCATTGGCGGAATTGTAATCCATTTCTTAGTTTGGGGCACCTGGAGTTACGTTACCCCGATGATGTGATCGGCGATAAATGACAATGAAGCACCTGGAGAGTTATAAACCTAAATTCCAGACCATGGGCAACCACAGGAATAATTCCCTTTAAGGAATAATTCCCATGGTTTGACCGGAAATCGAACCGGAGACCTCATGAACTATAGTCCGAAGAAACGCTGACCACTAACTCATGAGATTATTAATTACATATTAAAACATGCTGTACATCTAGTATATTGCCGCAGTCAGTTGTTGGGCTTATACGAAACTGATGCAATTAAAAAAATAGTACCTACTGCAAAGACACTCGATGTGTGCTCCACGTGTGACGTTGCAAACATCAAGGCGATATTCCCACTCATACATGGTCGCAGTAAGCATTAGATTAAGGGGGGGGGGTGCAAACTTTGATTCGACTGTATACCTTCTGGGTACAAAGGAGCACATTCTAAATACAAATCACTACCTTTATTTTTTAAACTAACCTCACTACCTTTATTTTTTAAACTAACCTCAATATATTTCGGAAGAAAACTACGGCACTTTTGAAGAGGAAATATGAAGAATAATAATGAAATAATTGAAGAATTTTAAGGTTTAGTGAATTGCATTTTCTGTCAAGATTACTCCTTTTCTATACTTAATTGTATTTAAACTACTAGCTAATACCCGGTGTGCGCTGCTACGCCTAAATAAATGAAAATTAATGTGCTTTTAAGTTTAGTTGAATAAGGAAAAATAATTATAAAATTATATTTTTTGGTTATTCCCTGCTGATTACCCGGCGTTGTCCGGGAATCTACTTATCGCGATCTTCTTGACAAAAATGAGCTGAAATACGAAAATTAATGTGTTTTATGTTTAGTTAAATAAGTACACCGAAACATTTATATCGTAATTATTTTTAGATACCCCGTGCTGTTTACCCGGCGTTGTCCGGGAATCTATTCATCCCGATCTTCTTGGCATTAATGAGCTGAAAGAGGAAAATTAATGTACTATTAGTTGAATAAGTAAAATGAAAAATAATTATAAATGTATATCGTAATTATTTTAAGATTTCCCGTGCCGATTACCCGGTGTTTCCCGGGAATCTACTTATCTCGATTTTCTTGGCATAAATGAGCTAAAAGACAAAATTCGTTACTGTGAATTATCCGTAAAAGGATGCCCGCCATGCTTGTACAGGAATCTACGTACTTGTCTCGAACTTCTTGGCATCTAAAAGACAAAAATGGTTATTGTGAGTTATCCGTAAGAGATAAACATATGCTGTCGCGGACATTTTTGTAGAGCTTTTTGAGATATTTAATTCTGTGCACATTAATTGTGTGTATTTGTAATGGTTTAGGCAGCGTGAGCCATTTAAGCGTCGAAAGAGCTACTTTTTTCACGTTTTCCACTACAAAGGGCGATTTTTAAGGGTGTAGGAGTTAAGTATCACAACTATCTTATAGCCTATGTTCATCCCGGGAATCTTCTGAACATTTTGCAAAAAGCCCCATCACAATCGGATCAACCGTATGGCCGCGCATAAAGTACGAACAAACAAACATTCATTTTTATATATGAGATTAGATTAGCTATATTTTAGCTACTAATAAACTACAACTACACACATTGTTCGACTCGCCTTATCGTTTGTGAATATTTTTTAAGTGCGTTTTGTTTGAATTTTTCAATATCAGTTTTAATAAGTTTTTTTCTTTTTGTGCAGACTAAGCATACACAGGCCATTACGGCGATTTTCTGTCATTATAACGGCACCATGTCTTCACTCGTCTTAGGGTGCTAAAAGTGCGTTCAATCGACTCCGTAGTGCATGGTAAAGAGAGGGATGTTACAATTGCTTTTTTGATGGCTGGAAAAAAATCGCACTCGTCCACGATGTTAACGAAATCACCTTCTTTATCCTTGTCATTTTGTTTCATCCACATACGGTGCCATAGTTTAATTTCGGTGGACAAACCCTAGATTTTATAATACTCTGAAATTTTGCTCCCCGTTGCTTGGGCATCTTTCAGAGATGTTTTTAGGTTCTTAGGATGCAGAATTTGAAGTTGAAAAGCAAAACCCAAATCTGTCTGACAAAGTTGTGTAAAAGGAATCCAAGTAGGGATTTAAGATGACCACCTTAAAATAATATTCCGGATTACATTGTAGATTAGCTCGATGTGTCTGCTTATTGGATATTCTTGGTAGTGTGATTTCTACACCTAGCTCAGAAGTAATAGTCTCTTTCATGATGCCTTCGGAAATCTCATAAACTTTTTTTTTTCGATGATCTATTACCATGCTTTTAATGCTTTCAACAAAAGGTCGTGCATTTAATTAAATCTACAGTCACGGTTTGCAGCGAATTAACGACAGGTTCCAAATAACTAGAATATTTTGCTATCAAGCACAAACAAAAGATGAATGTACTTCTACTTGCAGCAGCATGCAACTAATCAGCTTGTTTTTGGCTTGGTGCGTTTCTTTCTACGGCAATCAATTTCAGGCCGTTCATCAATTCAAAAAAGTGTTTCTTAAGTATCCCAATACTTTTATATTTTTACAATCAAAGTTTTTGCAGAGCTTGGGGATGCTTGTGACGTGCTGAATTCTCAACGGCGACTCTCAAAATAAAGTTAATAACTTCCTTAATTGTAGCTATCGTGTTTCTCACCTCGGGCACACTGTTCAAATAATTTACCACAAGAATGATTTTATGGCTCGCGCAGTGGAAGTGAATACCTTTTGGAAAAAACTCGCACAGACGTTTCTAGACTCGTTGTTTTTCCTTCTTTTCCTGCCATTGTTGAGCAGCCGTCATAGCCCTGACCGACACATTTCTGCGGGTCAATGTCTATCTCTTTGAAAAAAGAAAAAAAAAACGCAAATGCAGCATTGATCGGCATTGATTGGGTATCCATTCTTTTCAGTTCAACAAAGCCCAAAATCTCTTCTCGAATTTTATTCAGTTTCTCGTAAGAAAACCGCACACCAATGGGCAATTGCTCCTTTCCAGCAATGTCACAGCTTTCATCAGCTAAAACACTGTAAGCACTGGCATTTTTATATCATACACAATCATTTCCTTTACCTCAAGTAATCAATTCATTTTTAATTTGTGAAGAAACGTAGGTAGCATTCTTGGCGTTTAAATGAGAATTTAAGCTTATATCACCGGTATCAATTCTCCACTGAATCAGCTCCCTGAAAACGCCTTTTTTCCAGTGGTTTACCCCTTAAACTCAATACATGCAAGACACAGAAGATAATGATATTCAAGATGGAAGACAAATATTTCAAGTTATCCGCCACAATCTTTTTATTAATAACTTACGAGTTTTTGGCTAACAGGGCCCTCACCAAAAACAAAGCGTGCTGACTGCGCAGCTTCCATATGCCAGCGGCTCTCATAAAGTTTTTTGGCGAAATCATGCATTTTTAAAATTTCTGGAAGGGGCTCACAATGAATGACCCTTTATCGTCCCTCACAATATGCGGAGAGAATAGAACACGATATATACAGAGTGCACCTTTGAGTCTTGCGGAATACTTTAGCCAGGGTGTATGCTGTTGCATCCAACAATGCTTGAATTTTCGTTTCAAATGTTCAGCATCTTTTCTCAAATTGTAGCTTTCGGGTAGACTCCAGCAGTTTGTCAGGATTTTCACTTTATCTTACTTACTCATTAGCTTGTTCTCCCGAACCAGTTGCCAATATCATTAGGTGGATAAATGGCGGGTATGTTTTCTTCTTCGGATGTGATAAATTCTAAACTATCCGAAAAAAAATATGCAATGATACAACTTGTGTAGGTACTTACCAAAGAATTTACTTATATCCAATTTTACGCATACACGCACGAATACGCGTAAGTTCAGCGTTAAATCATGAGTCTAGAACTTTCGGATAAGAATATGTTAATTGAATAATTATTTGAGCCTATCGAACGTTCTAGAAAGTACCAGACATAGGCATGGCGAACTTTTGACCAGTCACGGTAAGTGGGCGTTGACCAATATAAGGCTGTAAAAAAGGCATTAATTATAGAAGTGTGTTCGGCCAATGAATAGTTAAGGTCAGGCGAAGCTTCTTCAAACGTCTAGGTGTCGAAAAACAAACTCAGGTACTAAAATGAAATTCGAGAAGTGAATACTGCGTTAGCCGCTCATAATAGAGGACAATTATTGTCTAGCGTACTGGCGATTCTTATGTCCACTGGAACAGGTTCTAGATAAATTGATATATCATATCGATTGGGCTTGGCGGGCTTAATATATGCTTTTTTTTTATTTTTTACGTGTATTTTTTAACATTTTACACCTAACTTCACGATAGAAGAAAATCTTGTTCTATTTAGTGATAATTGGTCGAAAATCAAGGGGAATGCAAGTGCACCCCCCTGCTCCCACCTCGCTACGCCCACGGATGCAGCGACTTTGGTAAATCATAGTTTTTGCCAAAACTTTAAGGTACGTACACATCTGCGCGCCGCGCGCGCGCACCATGTTCGTCAGATTTGGACGGGGTTTTAAGGTGCGCGCGAACGGCGCGCGCGTCTCGCATCACGATCCACTCATTGTCGGTTTTTTCCACGAACACTTTGATGGTTCGCTGTTTAGATTTGGACGGGTACCTGAGAGGTTCGTTGTTTTCGGTGCGCACATATTATTTGAGTATGGAGTGGTCAGAGGAAAACATGTTAAAACTTATTGATATTTATAGAAGCAAGCAATTATTGTGGGATCCTCAACATAAGGATCATTTAAAAAATCATTGAAAGGAGATGCCTGTTTTTTTTCAATGTTATGTGTTTTTTTTGTGTGTACTGTAATTGTATGAATAAATTAGAATTATTTAGAAAACATTATTTATTTAAGACGTTCATTTCATAATATTATGTATGAAGTATCACAAAATAATACAATATATAAACACATTTATTACTAATTATTTATTTATTTCTTCAAAGACTCCAAAGAGCAAGACTGCTCATGTTAAGGGGCAATATACAAAAAATAATGACAATAAAACAATTAACAATAAAAAAAAACAAATTCATGCATAAGTTTAAGTAATACAAACTACTATAGATGCACAATATACAGTATATACACATATAAATACAATTTAATAAAAACATTAACAAAATTAATTAAGAAAGCAATGAGAAAAAATATTTTTAATAGAATTAGAAAAATGTTTAACATTCGTGAAATGTTGATATTCAATAGGTAAGTTATTGTAATGGTTGATTAATGCATAACGAATCCCTTTTATACCTTTTTTTTTTGAGAAACTGGTATCTTTGTGCAATAAAGTACAACCTCTAGTATAATAATCATGTACATCTTTATTAAAAATTAAGGCCATGTTATGGTGAGATAGATTCTTAATAATTTGAACACATATATACAAATCATATATTTTTTTAAATTCCTTTAATCCTATAATATTTGAAAAAGTATAAATAAAGTTATAAGATGTAATAAATAATAAGCGTGACCAGACGTCCCGATTTTGGCGGGACAGTCCCGATTTTTAACAATTTGTCCCGCGTCCCGCGGCATTTTTAAAAAAGTCCCTATTTTTGGGAAAGAGTGCAGGACAAGCGGGAGAACGGAAAGGGAATATACGGTTTTCGCCGCCCATGTAACTATTTCACCAGGATATGAGTTTTATATTATTTTTGTTAATTTTGTAATGTTAAACTTTAATAATAACAAATCATTGTTGAGAACTGCTTATCAAAGTTTACATTGTTGATTCGACCACCATTGTTTAGTAAGTAAAGTGCGGACATAAAAAAAATCGCAATTGAGTGTTGAGACTTCGAAAGTTATTTTATGTGAAGTATAATTTAACAAATTCTTGTGAAAAAATTCATGACCTTTTAAACGACAGCAATCTACTTAAAAAAATCACTCAAATGAGAAATATGCCAAAGAATAAAATAATACTGGTACTATACATAATTTTGTAATGTATTACATTTGTAATTTATACTTATGTTGATATTATAATTAATATATTATAATACTATTTTTGCGTTCTATAATTTTCCTCGCGCGATGGAGACATGGTTGGTTACACCTGCTCTGCAAAATGTCTACTGAAGGTTTGTGGATTTCCTATGGATCGCAGGAGGTTCGTTGAAATTAATCATTTCGACGAACATAACACGCGCCGCGCGCGCGCCGTTCGTGTTCGCGGCGCGCATATGTGTACGTACCTTTATAACCTCACTTCCAGGAAATACCTTGGACTCACCCCTTCTCTTTTCCACTCATAAATTCCAGTGAACAAAATCCAACCCTTCTTATCCTACCTTTAAATAGGCCTACCTGTGAAGAAAAACAATAATTGTCCTGCAATAAGATGCTGAAATGCTTACAACAAAAGGTTTGAAAGTACGTATCGCTAATAGCCGACTCGAGGTAGTTGTGTGAGGCAAGGTTCTTAAGTTTTGGTGAAAAGTATAATGCCACCGGAATTTGACAGCAAGTCAGATGACGTCTAAAATAGTACCATCGCTCCGCCAATCACAGATGCCAGCGGAAGGATACCTTGTGACTTTGTTTACAGTACAACATAAACTAAGGCCAAAACCAATATGGTAGGGGTAGTGTGAATGCAGAAGGCTCCGTCAAGCCGAATTTGATAGATATCTGCTGGCGCGGCGGGAAATTTGAATATTCACGCGTAATTTATGTGATTGAAATTAGGCAAATGTATTATTTTAGTTTGATCCAAAATTATGAAGATACTTATTATCTCAGCAATTTTGGAGTAGCTGGGGTCGAATGCACGTCAGTGAGAGAAATATTTTACAATATGAGTTCATCATGAGGTACTATAGTGAAACCAGTGAAAATACTGCTATGGTTCGAAAGAAACACTGAATAATTTGTCCTTATGTGACAGGTTCACATTCATTTGAGCTGGGATTTATATATTTTTAGGTTTTATAAATGTATGTGTTTGTACCAATCTTTCTCAAGTATGCTATAACGCCCCCTTATAATAATGAAGAGAGAAACCAGAATTATTGAAACAAACGCAGGGTATGGTTTTAAAAACGAAACAATAATTACTAAAGTAAATTGAGATATCACATCAACGAACACAGGATATGATCTTTATATATATATATATAAATGAGTGTGAGTCTGTCCGTTTGTTTGTCTGTCCTTCATGGGCTCAAAAACTACTTGATCGGTTTAAATGGGGTTTTTTACCATCATTTAGACATTTTTTTCTGGGATAATTAACGTATATAACACATTACCGTATGTACCATAGGAAATTTAAAAAGAGGCATCAGTGCACTAAAAAAGCGGAATTTGGACGCTTAAATGACTTACGCTGCCTTAATCATAACAAATGCAGCAAATTAATGTATACAGAATTGAATATATAAACAAATTATCCGCGACAGCATATGTCTATCTTTTACGGATAACTCACAACAAAACATTTTTGCTTTCAGCTCATTGATGCCAAGAAGATCGGGATAAGTAGATTCCCGGGCATCGAAATGTAATCAGCACGGGGTATCTAAAAAATAATTATGATATACATTTATAATAATTTTTCTTTTCGCTTATTAAACTAAACATAACACATTTCATTTATTTAGGCGTAAAATCTCACGCCGGGTATTAGCTAGTATTAAATACAATTAACGATATAAAATAAACATTTATTTTGGTAAAACAAGAATTGAAAAGTGAGATTTCCAGGATGGACAATGAGTTACGTAGGTGGAAGAGATATTAAAGCAACAAGAAAAAAGTTGTCAGCATTTATTAAGCAGTATGTGTTAAAGAAGATATGGAATGTAAACTAGATCAACAAGAGACTTTGTTATAATTTAGTTACTCCTGAGACTCGTCGCAGTATTGAGCAGTCACAGGGTGACTAGTCACCGAGTTCGTAGTTCGACAAGCTGCTGACATTCAGTGACGAACAACTGGAATAAAGACTCCAAAATTCAACGGAATGACGTCAAATTCTACGCAGAATTCCATCAGAGAGCCAAGTAGAGGACTTCTTAGGGGCCCTGGAAAATTGTTACGGCCATATTCATCTCAGCGCCGCTTATGAGGCCAAAGGTAATGGTCGTGTCCAGCCCGCCAAAGAGTCCCTTCAAGAACACGCCATATTGGCAATAGAACAGCTGTGGCACAATGACCTCCCAGCAACATTTATCGACGGAAAGGCGGGGTCTATTTTTGTATGCAGTCTAATAGACCGTAATGTAAATATCTGCTTCTGGCGGAACATCGCACCATAAACTATGCCCCGAATGTAATTTTGCTACTTCAGGCGGCGAAGGAAACTTCATACTATCTGAACCAGCCGACGCCAACTCATGTGCGATAATCGATCACAATCAACTTCGACGCTCACCACCATTAAAGTGTCGCGTTTACGGAAGACCAGCTTGATGGAACTGTGGAGAAACTGGACATCTGTTGCGGGACAGTGAACTTAGGCCGGCAATGAAAGTGGACTGGAGTGAGGAGGGGTCCACCGACGCCGACGCCATCACCACTATCCAAGCGTCGAAGACAAGGAAGTCTGGCCTGCTGGAAATGCTGGACATCTAATGCGGGACTGTAACCCTGGGCCCGCATGAAAACAAGGAAAAATGCACAGATGAGAAGAGGGGGCCTCCGGGGTCATCGTCATCACCATCCGCTCTCTTCGTGTTGAACGCCATAAACGACAGAAATGACAATGGACTCATTGCCGACGGATGGGTCCATGGACGGTCCTGTCAGTGCTCGTCAACACAGGAGCGACGCTTATCGTCATGCGATCTGAAGTAGCACAAGTGATGCCCGAGAGGACGCCACTGCGAAAGTCGAGCTTTGCACTGCATCGAGGGGGCATCGTGACAATTGAGAAGGAAGTTCTCCTGGATTTGGTTACATGATGGGGCCCAGCTATGATGGTGGGAGTTTGTCGACAGAGTTTCAGATGAGGTCATCTTGGGACTAGAGGCAATGCTACAGTAGACAATGGTCAACGGATACTACGTTTCGGGCAAGATAAAGTGCTCTTCAACAACACAGCCCAAAAACCAGCTGTCCATATACTCACCATAAAGAAGAAAAAAGACGATTTTAGCTGGATTGGAGAGATTGTGTACCACAGGGATGGAAGGACAACCTTGACAAGACATGCTGCTGGAGGCTAGAAGATATCCCCGAGGTAGATTACATAATGCCAGAATCAGAGAAAGGAACATGGAGCACTACGACCGACTAGCAACTCTGGCGGATTCCACAAGATCGACTTGTTGTGAGTGTACCGTTCCATCCGGACAAAAAAAGTACCCGAGGTTGGTGCGTTCCTGGGACGCGCCATACTGAGAATCAACAATCAGGTCTACCAGATCCAATGTCAATCCAGAGGTAAGATGGCGAGAGCCAGTTGTGTTTTATTAACAGAATAGTGACAAGAAGTGTGGAAGAAAGACAGACAAGAAAGTTTTGTAAGTGAAAAGTCTATGAACGTGAATAATTTGATAATAAAATTAACTGTGAAGATGAGATTCTTATGGCAGAAAATGCCATGTATGTATATAGTGAAGTACAGAAAAAGAAATAAAGTAGATTTTGAAATGTTTTGTTAACGTTTGTGAAGTTAAATTAAGGAACTTCCATCTATTTCCACACTACCGTCATCCTCGACAGTACATACAATTACAAGGTTTATAATCATGTCAATAATCATGGCCTATTCAATAACAAATTCTTGTTTGGGGCCATGTTCGTATCTTCTTGTTGCCAATTTACATATCTTATTGGCAATGTATTTATCAATAGATTTTAAAATCACAGGTTTAATACCATCCAGATCAATTAAATTTGAATTAAGAAAATGTAGAACTCATTAACAAGAGAAGTCAAATTCAAAGAGGGATGTAAACTTAGTTATTCAATAAAGTGCACTACTTCTTTAATCAATAAATTGAAATGAGGTAATATTATCAAGAAATCAAACCAGAAATATACACTTCATCTCACCTAAAAGTTTTCTAATCTGGGTTGGGCTGAATCAGAATCTACTTGAGAATGAAATTGATGGTCTTTGCTACATGTACAGGTGACAAAATATGTACAGTGAGGTGTATATTTCTGGTTCAATTTCTTGACTATAATGTGTAATAATTTATACATATTACCTTATTATATGCCTATATTACATAAAGTAATTATATAATTAAATTGTTCATTCCATTATATATATTAAGGTCAGATTGGCAGTTTGATTTTTTATTTTAAATGTTTCCTTTTTTTTAGAAGAATCACCAAATATTACATTTCAAGTGGTTAAATGTAACCATCAGAGGCATAGTATGGGTTTTGCAATTAAGGGGGCTCATACACCCAGCACGAGGTACATATGCACACACATCATTACTTTACAATAAATAAAAAACTATAAAACATACAATTATGAAAATTTGCACACAGGTAGTATACACTATTGGCTTTCATTGATATTAAAATTGTTATTATTGAAGCTAAATTTTTGTAATTGCAGGAAAATAAAATTTGCATAATTTCAGTTTCTTATATATCATATCATACATTATTACTTAAAAACTAATAACCTGACTAGTATAAACAATTTTTTAAAATAAATATAACACCCTAATAAAGCTTGTGAACTATTATGATGTGCCCAGATTAATTGGTTTAGAGCAAAAAAAATTTTTTTATTAATAATTTTTTAAAAATAATTTTTACACTATATATTCCCCATCACCTAGCCTCAATATTCAAAATATTGTAATGCTTTTAGTATGCCAGATACAGACTAAGTAGATGAGTGTGTGTGCAAAATTTCATGCAAATTGAACCATTAGTGTTTGAGTTATTGCGTTTTATGTTCTTAAAATTTTAACTTTCGGGAAAAGAGGTTAAAGTTTACACATGTTTCTACTTACAGTCTGTGCTAGAAAGTTCCTGCAGCATATGTTGTGCCCTCCTTTTCACTTCTCCTGCCATGTTCCTCAAGTCTCAGTCGTCTTCTAGTTCTCCTGGACTCCTTCGAAGATTCTCGTAGGCGTTTAATAGCAGATTTTATGCACAGGACATCACAATGCCTAAAAGCAGCCTTGGCATATTTTCCTACATTCACTCCAAACTCTTCTAAAACTTTTAATCTGCTTGTATCCCCATCATTGAATGTTGCTGCAGCATCAGCTGCTGCTATTTTGACAACTGTTTCCCAGCATTACTTGTTTTAGGGCAAATTGTCCACACTTTATTATTATAGGACTCGTTTGAATTTTGAGTACGGCCCTTCAAGCACCTTCTTAGAAGTTCTGTTTTTGAAAGGTCTTTGAAGGTAGGTCTTATGGCATTCATAACAGCCATTGGTATTGGATGTGGATGTTTATATGCTGCTTCTCTACCCTCTGTCTGGGCTTGTCGATATCCACACCACGACGTTGCACCCAGTGTACACATATAGTGCTGGGATTTGGAGTCTGTTGAAGCTTCATGGTATCAGATAGCCCATATTGCCTTCCTCATATTGTCAAGGTTCTCTTTATTTTAATTATATTATTTTTAGTCTGGACATCTTACCTCAATATTAATGTTGATTTGTTCTTGAACATGTTTCAAAACAATTCTGTTTTATCGTCAGCTTTCCCAGACTGATTTTAGTTATGTTGCATTATGTTGCACAACCTGGATGTCGATATCAGCTCCATCCTGTGGTTGGCCAAAGAACCTCGAAACAAGGTCACGCTCCATCGGTATATCAAAATTCATAACTCTGTTTTGTTCTTCTGAATATAAATTTTTTCCCAAATAGTCAACTCTTTTGTATTTTCTAACTGTTTCAATAATTTAGTGTCTGAATTTATATTATGTTTTTCAGACCAAACATGAGCAGCAACTGCAGATTTTTCTATTTCCCCATTTTTAATATTTCTTATGTGTTCTTTGGTTCTAATTTTTAGGTTTCCTTTTGTTTTTCCTATATATATCTTTCCACAACCCATGCATTCAATTTGATATATTCCTGACTTTTTATTTGTATCAGTTTTTTTCATTTTTGCATAATCAGGAGTAATGTAAAAAGTTAAATACAGAAATTCAAGAGGACAGATGAGATATTTCCGAACGAATGAGGAAGGACTAAGGGAACAACACCGTTTAGATTTTTTTTGTAAAGTTAACTACTGTAGGCTGTAGCACGGACAATTGACAAATAGGTTAGAAACGAGGAAATTTAAGATGCAAAGAAGAATCCAGAATGAAGCATGGTAGAAGGAAAGGGAATGCTCTCAAAAATCAGGACCTCACGAGGGAATGATATCCGGAATTCAGGTTACATAATTGTACTAAGTAGTATTTACATCTTAAAGCCCTATCGATTTATGTGTAGGCGAGCACACTTGATCGAACCCAGGCCTCTATAGAGGGAAAAGCAAAATTGTAATTTTAACCAAACAATGGAAAGTTTTGAAAACAAGCGGCAAATATACGGTAAGATACAGGGAAATTTTTTTTGTATCCAGTGAAACCTGAATTGCAATAAGGGCGTAAATGATTCATGAGAATAATTATACCAGAAACATAAGAGCATTTCTTTTTGCAACATGAGGCTAGCCATAAGAGACCGATAGGTGCATGGGTGCACACAATAAACACACACTAAGTAATACGTAGTATAACAATAATAAGACCTAAAGCCAGGACGTCTAGTAGCAGGGTTCGGAATATAGTATCAGAAATATGATGGGCGAACAATGAAGCATCTAAGCGATGAGTTTAAATCAAACCGAAAATGACCATTCTATGACAAGGAGTGATAATAGGAGATGCGGACCCATGTAGAGCAGGATACCCGCCAACCCAGTAATCGATGTTTAAAGTTATCCTCCCAGGTTTTAACAAAATAAACTGAGATTTCAGAAATTATTAACTACCTGCTTCCCGCCTGGACCTGCGGCCACCCACCACGCACACTTCATGATGGGAGCAAGATTAAGAGGCCCAGACTCACGGCGCATCCTGTACATCTGATGACGAGAGCCACAGCATAGAGCTGCCAGAACCAACTACACCCTGTACATCTGATGACGAGAGCCACAGCATAGAGCTGCCAGGACCAACTACACCATGTACCTCTCGCGACGGAGCATAAGATAGGTGAATGTCCAGATTCGCAACCAGCCTAAGGCAAACACCTCACAAGCAACATAAAACAAACCCAGGCAATTATAAAAAACACTATCTCCAACGTCAACCTTGACCTAACTTCCCTCATTCCAAATTGCACCTATAGATGAATCTAGAAAACAAACTCCACGTCAAGATTAATTCCTATCTAACCTTTCACAAGCTCTCCTTGGACCTAACTGGGTTTTGTTTAATGAAACTAGGCATAACCAAATCAAAGGCCTACCTGGATCAACGGCAGCTGAACATGATCCACGAACTCGAGCATTAGAACATCGCATCCTCCATCGAGGCAAGCAGACACGAACCCTGACCTCCAAGCTAGCCACAGCAGACACAGCAGTTCTGATATTTTTTTTTTAAAAAGTGTTCAGGTTCACGAAATAGAACCTTAGAAGTGAAAAACAAAAAGGAAACGAAATGTTGTTAAGTGCGTAGGATGTGAATAAAAGTGATTAGTGCATCGTTTCAAAAGAAACCACAAGAAGGTTTAAAAAAGGAAAAAGGACGGAGAACAGTAAACATTTCTAATGGAAAAATACATTTTTTAGACCGTGCGTAGACATGCTATATGGTAATTTGTTTGTTTGTTTTTTTTGAAGAAGTATAGTGTTCTCACTAAGTAAACAGATCTTACCGATATTACGACACAATTAAGGGTATCCGGGGCAATTAGCAAGTAAAAGACGATCTAAACTCTTAGTATGAGAACAAAATACTTCCAGGTTACAGATGAAATCGCCACTTTGATGACGTCAGTTCCACTCCCACTTAAAGTTAAGCCAATAAGATAATTGTCAGGACAAAACCCCCGGGAGACGAGAGATACCCTATAAGGAAAAAGAGACTTTCGGTTTTTCAACCCTACAGTCTTATTTAGGGGGGATGTTACGCCTACACTAGGGCCTAACTGCCATAATAATAAAATACTATAAAAAGCCGATAAAGGATAGACACATATACATGTGTATTATATCAGAAAATAGAGAATAAATAACCGCATTTAAATACAAATTAATCATACTCATATATAATAAAAACGCGAGTAAAAATCTATAATGTTTTTATATCCTGGATCAAAACCATGTCACAAGATTCCAGAATTATTTAGTCAGAAAGATCAGAGATGACCACATTAGATAAGGGTGAATGTGAATGGCAAGACGTGAAAGTGGAACAAAGTTTTCCATTTTGACATAGTGGAACAAAGTTTTCCATTTTGACATAGATGAAGGTTTCAAATTAGATCATGTACTTTCCACCCAAATTTCCCCCGATTAGAAACTTAAAATTTATCATATAAATATTCGCGATTTTTTTAACGAATTCAGAACGGTGGAGGGGACCGAAAGGTTCGGTCCCCCCTGGGGGACAGGAGTGCAGCTCTACATGGGTAATATGAATATTTTATCTTTTTATTATCATTCTTTTAAATGGTCATTTTTCATATATAGATTTAATTAAAGGACCAAATGGTCCAAAGAACTTAGAATAATGAACAAAGTTGAATCTTTTAAATGATTGTTTTCTCTCTCTGAATTTTATCGGTTTTAGTATTTTGACGCTTGACAATATGGCGATTTTAGCTGATTTTAATAAGTTGTTTTATACGTTGTTGATCTAATATTTTTTTATGTTTTGATTTTTCAAATAAATATGTCATTTTATTGTTTACTGTGTTTGTAACATGTTTAAATGTGGAATTCATCCTCCAAAACCAAGGCCAACCGCTCGGGCCAAAGACCACTTAAACTATAGAGATCTTGTACGCTATCGTTACGGCGGGGCTTAACTGTCCCCGCGTAACACTGTAAGTACGACAAAACGCACTATCGTGCAAAAATGATTTTTCACTATTGTAACTTATATATTTTTCACATTATTAAGTGGAAAGAGTAGGCAGTGTTTGTACCACAGCCAACCATTAACATTATAGCAACTTTATTAAAATTACAATAATTTTGCTTGTTTAAATTTTTTAATAACATACTGTATCAGAAAATAAATCAGTAACCCACAATGTAAAATTGAGCATTTATTAACCCAAATGTAATCTCCAAAAACATTGACATAGCATTATAGAGGTCAATTTTTCTTTTGCAAATGCCCCAGGTTATCTATTGACATTCTTGGTATTCTCTCCTGACATGGCGTACTTGTAACCCACTTCTGAGGTTGGGGACATCTAGAAGGCAGGGTTACATTGCCCCGATGATGTGATGGATGATGATGATGATGGTGGTGTGCCAGGAGAGTCCTTAAATCCTAAGCTTAATCTATGATGAATATGAGTGATGACTGTGATGGCCATATGATTTCGGGGACCGTTTGGGTCTTGAAGTTTTCCTGACATTTGTCTTACAGGTGAGGAAAAACCCCAATAAATACCTCACCCAGAAAAACTGTCCTGACCGGGGATAGAACCCGGGTCCGCTGCATGACAAGGCAGCACGCTACCTCAAGACCACAGCGGTAGACTTAGAGGTCAAATATTGCAGCAGTGTAATGTAATGGGGTGAAACCCCACCAGGCATGATACAATTATTCCAATAGGTGACAAGATTAAATATTAAAATTCTATTACCTCACCTCATATTTTGTCTTCTTTAAAAAAAAAAGAGAATGTATTAGGTGTTACTTCATAGTGTTACTACCTACCAAGTTAAAGGTGACAATATGTTTTATTCCTTCTTCTTCTTCTTCTTCTTCTTCCTTAACTATCCCTTATGCCTCTCAGCATTGGGTTTTCTAACTGTTTTTATAATTATTCATTCTCTTTCTTGCAAGCTGCTTGACTGGTTGTACAGTCATTCCCTTCTTCTCAGCCTCATCTGTAATATAGGCTACTGAATTGATTCCTTCTTCAAGTACCTTCAGATACAGCCTCAAACATTTGCTAAGTCTTCGTACCATCACTCATTCCTATAGTGTCCATACCATTTTAAAGGTTGCCTTTGAATGGTTTGTATTGCCAACACCTTCAACTCTTTTCTTATTGTTGCATTTTACACTCTATCTCTTCTGGATTTGTACATTATATCTTTCAAAGGTATTTCATCTCTGAAGCATTATTTTAATTCAATGTTTCTCTAACATAAACCAAGTTATATTCAATCACAATTTTATAAAAGCTTTTTAAGCATCCAAGCTCGAAATTGATATGTTGATTATTCTCTTTAGAGAGTACAAAAATGTGAAAATCCAGTATGGAAAGATCTGGCTTTTGAAGAAGATACTGTAATGCTTCCCATCCAAATTTGAAGTATTTTCTTCCCAAACTTTAAAATACAGATGACATTATCATAAACGATATACAGTGTGCTCAGAAATTATCATTACAAACTTCGGGCTTGTTTACGCGTTTAAATCTCCAGTGTCTGCTACGGATAAATTGTTAGTAAATTACATTTATACAACCCAACGTTCACTATTTCATGACAATGTCCAATATCAGGGGGAAAATAAAGAAATATCACTTTGTTGCTGTAATAAAAACATTGGTACGCATCTTTCAGGGGATTCCTGCAAAATATGTCTAATTTACTAAATTTGATGTGCTGATTTCAAAACTGCATCCATTTTTTTCTAGTATGTAGGCCTACAATTTTTTTTTTACAATTAGCTATTATATCTAAAGTTTCAATGTAGTTCTGTGCATAAATATTGTAACATGGAGCTAAGAAATACTAAGAATTTCATTGTTAAAATTAATGTGTTTGATAACAATGACACCATCTGATAACTGAACATGAAACAATTGGAAGCAGAGAGATAATCTTGTTCCAGGAATGAAAAATGTTATTCATGAGAGTCTTGTGGACCCGAAAATTGTTCTATTACCACCTTTGCACATAAAATTAGGCCTAATGGAGCAATTGTTAAGGTAAGGCTTTAAACAAGGATGGCAATTGCTACAAATACATCTGCAAAAGGTTTCCTGGAATATCTGATGCTAAAGTTAAAGAGGATATATTTATTGGGCCACAAATTAAGAAGGTTGATTTCTGATACCTTATTTGAAGAAACAATGACAGACACTGAAAAACAGACATGAATTGGGTTTAGGAGTGTCATCAAAAACTTTCTAGGAAATTACAAGGATCCAAATTACAAAAAAAAAGTAGAAGATATGCTTGAGAAATTTTGAAAGTTGGGCTGAATTATGAGTAAGAATTAAATGAATTGTGATTTCTTCTTACCTCATACTTCTATGTTTTTTAAACACAGCACTGCAGTATCAGCGACCAATTGTCACCAATCTCAGCTGAAAACAGTTGTGCTGTGTTTAAAAAAAAACATAGAAGTATGAGGTAAGAAGAAATCACGATTCATTTAATTCTTATGAATTGAACCTCATAATGTTAAAAATTCTCAAATTTAATATATAAATGAAATATGAGTGTTAAAGTATATAAAATTACCAATTCAGTTTCTTTGATAAAGGACTAAATTCTTCTATAATTTGGATTTAGCTCACATACCATGAGGTAAAATTTGTCTGAGTACCAATGTTAGCATATATTCCTTTTATACAGAGTGCTCTAAAATTCCCCTTACAAACTTCTAGGACTTGTAGAGGGGACTGAGTTGATAATATTTAGAATTGGAAACCATGTCCGGAAACTTACCGTTTCCGTGCTACAGCCGTTTGAAAACAAGAATTGCCTGAACATAACGTCACATGTCTTAACAAGTAATAGCTTCGCGATTCGTCCGCCTGCAGAGTTACATGATGAGCGGCGCTTATGTCGGATCACGTGATGTCAATTGAAGTTTATCCTACCTCATGGAGCTGGTTCGAGCTTCATTCATGCGTCTTTCAGTGTTAGAGCAACATGGTTAAGTACACTTTTGCTGAATATACCGACATGATCCTTCTGTATGGTGAAGCACAAGGTAATGGAAGAGCTGCTCGTCGCCTTTATCAAGATCGTTTTCCACAACATCTGACTCCACAGCATACCCTTTTTGCCATAATTACGTAATGGCTTCGAGAAAGGGGTACCTTCACCGCCAGCAGGAATGACTGTGGTGCTTCAAGGAGATGCCACATTCCCGAATTGGAAGAGGCCATACTGCATCAAGTTGAAGGGAACCCGTCAACGAGTACACGAGCAATTGCGCGTGTAATGGATGTTGCTCCTAGCACCATCTGGAATGTTATGCATGAACAACAACTACATGCATACCACCTCCAAAGGGTACATTCACTACTGCCAGCTGATTTTGCTCCACGCGTTGAGTTCTGTACGTGGTTGCTGCACCGGTGCATCAACGAGCCCCTATTTCCACGGCGGATTCTCTTCACAGATTGATGTACATTTACTAGGGATTGTGTACTCAATTCACAAAACAGCCATGTCTGGGCAGACGAAAACTCTCATGCCGCACATGTCCAGGGATTCCAACACAGATTTTGAATTAATGTGTGGGCAGATATTCTGGATGATTATGTGATTGGACCGTACATGCTTCCATCCAGGCTAACAGGCCCCATATACTTGATCGTCCTACAACAAGTATTGGGTGTGTTGTTGGATACTGTGCCATTGAATGTCCATCAAGACATGTGGTTTCAGCATGACGGCGCATCCCCTCACTTTACACTTAATGTTCGGGAACATCTGGACCGATTATTCGAACAAAGATGGATAGGTTGAGGTGGTCCAATTGCATGGCTTCCATGATCACCGGATTTGACTCCATTGGACTTTTTCCTCTGGGGTCATATGAAGAGTTTGGTTTATGACACTCCTGTAGAGGCAGAAGAAGAACTGGTGGCACGGGTTGTGGTCGGCGGTAGAAGAGATTGCAGACACACCAGGTGTGATAGAGCGCGTTTGCCAAAACATCATTCATATGTACAATGTGTGCAACGAAGTTTGCTGGTCGTCACATCGAACCGCACTTGTAGTGGATCAGAATGTTAATCGTCATTTAAAAAGGACAAAATCAGTCTAAGTTCAACTGCAAACAAAAGTGTTTATGAAAAATGATTTAGTTTCCATTTTGTTTATTTGGTTATTAATGAGTTGAATTGTAAAACAAGTGATGTACTGTGTCACGCCTCATAATAAATTACTTGTAAACGTGGTCGCGTTAAAAACATGTATTCAAACGGCTGTAGCACGGAAACGGTAAGTTTCTGGACATGGTTTCCAATTCTAAATAGTATCAACTCAGTCCCCTCTACAAGTCCTAGAAGTTTGTAAGGGGAATTTGTGAGCACCTGTAGAGATGCAGATAATGACATTACAATCTTAATTAAAAGTGAAACATTTTATTCATAAAAGAGTAATACAATATACCGGTACAGTAAGCTGAAAATCCCCCTCTTTCCTTTGGTAAACAGATAATTAAAAACAATGTGAATATGTACTTAAGTAATCTATGACAACAAAACAAACCTATGATGCAACTACAGAAATATTACAGAAGATACCGGTATATAAAACAATTTTAAAACCATTATGTGAGAACAAGTTAATAATTTCTTAAATGAAATCCATTTAAAAACAACAGTAATACTTGGATAGAATGAACAAAATAACACAGTTAACAAAAGAAAAGAAAATGAGTATGGATTAAATATTATTTTTAGTATTTTCATATTTTTCCTCAAAATATGTTAAAATGTGCTATAACATTGTTTGGATTGAAAATGTCTCTTATGTAACCATACCATATGATTCCTGATGAAGTTTATTCTGAAGGCTATTTTTTTGAAATGTTGTATGAGTTACTTCACAGATAATTTAAGTTACCAGTAATTAAAATAGTCAATTTTTACATTCATTGTTGGGAATGGTCCTACCAGAGTTAAAAAAATTAATGAAGGTAAAGAAAGTACAACATAGACTGACAAACGTTATAAGCAGGAGAACTTTAACCTAAATAGGAAACTTCAGTTTCAATTGAGTCTTTTGCAGCTGGAAAAAAATCAAGCAAATGTTCCCACTTATATTTTGTTAGTCTTACAATCACAGCCTGTGTTCGAGCATAATAAGTAAAAAAATGTGGTTCTCTGTCTAATAATCCTTGTGCCTGTAATGAAAAGAAAGAACATAATATTAAAAAAAAAAGTAAAAATGTCACTCAGTTAGCCAGAATCAAACTAAATTCATCATTGGAGAATGAGATGCAATAAAAAATCTAAGTGATCTACCCTATCTTCATGATTAGATTTATGCTGGTATAAAGTGGTAGTACCACTTTCTCCCTCATTTGACTTACCATTTACCACAAACCAGCAAATTTGACCCATGACAGGCATTTTTGTTATATTGAAGACTGCAGAGACATTTAATTCCTCAATTCAACAATGTTCAAACATTATATTTTGTTTCACACATGAAATTAAAGTTTTAAAAATTCATCAAGCAGGAACAGCATAAATAAGTGAAATCCTCTACAATTCAAATTTTTAGTACAATTTTGATGCTTTATGGAATATATCATTGTTTTATTAATTACATTGTATATGTAGATCTACAGTTACGTTGTGAGTAAAGAAACATGGTGGCTGCTAGATGGATTTCTAATTTGCGTATCAGGTGATTACCCACTCCTAGTGGTCAATATTTGGAGTATACCTTTCTAATTTTTTTCTAGTAGCATATACTGAGTTTTGTTGGGAAAAATTGAAAATTGCACCCAGTAGAGTGATTTTTATATTTTTGCTTCAGGTTAACTCCAATTCCTAATGGTCCAAGTTTGCTGGTTAACAAACTGACCTTAATTCCTGTTGGGTTTGTCTTTCGGGCTAAATGGCCATGATCTGGTTTTCCTAAAACTCAACGTTTCGTCTACTATTGGATCCCGGCACTATATAACATCAAAATAAAGCCTATGACTCACGCCAGTGACAACTAATCAAAAAATAGCTCTAAAGTAACAGACCATATAGAGAACATCACCACCAAAGACTCACCTATATACAAGGATACGATTTCCAATGCACAGCCAGTCTGCAGCTGACAGTTGGAAGAGTTAGGATTTCATACAGCATGCAGAATCTCCTGAGGATGTCTACCGCAGTAGTAGATGAAACGTTGAGTTTTAAAAAAATCAAACCACGGCCATTTAACCCAAAAGACAAACCCAACAGGAATCAAGACATCTGTCGTGAAAGCCTACAATTTTATATAAACTGGCCTTACTTTTTTAATTCAATTGTACGGTGTGTTATATATACATATATATATATATATATATATATATATAATATATAACCACTCTGACTGCTACCATTTGTGCAGTTTTCTTTTGGATCGTCTTTTGTTTCCGTTGTATATACTAGCGTAGAGTTCATAACATCCGAGGTTATTAATCAAAAACCTTTGCCCGGGCCCATAGGAGGCAAAGATTGATTCATCTTTCTTTCCTAAACACTTGAACATGAATCAACAATAGATCTCAAAACACTAGAGTTCTTTAAATTGAATATATCATTATTGTTATTAATCATGAAAGCTAGGCGGAAAATAAAGGAAGCTAGAATGATCTCCTAAATAAGTAAGTTTCAGTACAGGAATATCAAACAGCAGCATGCACATAAATAACTTGAACATTAACCAGTATATATATAAAAATGATGTTTAATATAAACAAGACATCTGAAGTGGATGAAAAATATAACAAATGTAAATACTTGATCATTCTTTAAGCAAAAAGAAAATAAATAATAATAATCCTTAACATCAACAAACTATATCATACCTCACACAACATTCATAACACGGTCCAAGCCAGGGTAGTCTTTCCCCGGTCCTCAGGACCAAAACTTAAACCACGCCACTCGCGGCTCCAGACGACGTTGTCTCAACTCAAAGTTCCGATCGAATGATAATGTTCTTGATGTGCATTGCGTATTTGAGCGTTCCGAGGTAGAAGGGGAGATGCGCAGCACAAACAGCGCAACAGGAGAGGCAAAAAGGAGAGTGGGGGTAGATGCATAGAGAAAGGATATTGGCATAGTTCACGAATCTTACTGTTCAGGGAGGATAACGGCACTACAGTAGCGAACCGAAAATCGCACTTTCGGTTCACAATGGTAAAGACAAGTTTGGTTCCAAAAAGAAAACAAAAATTACAGTCACAACAGCACACCCACACACATACCCATCCAGCCCAAGGACAGGTCTTCCACTGCAATCATAGCATTTTCATGTTATGCTTTGCAGCTTTACTATGGAATTTTACGTGTAGTAGCTTTCCATTGCTATCCACACTAGTGAAGAATGATGATGGTGATAGTGATAAGGATGATGATAATGGCCAGATGATTTTCGGGGACCATTGGGCCCAAAACTTCCTGACATTTGTCTTACAGGTGAGGAAAAACCCTGAAAAAAACCTCACCCAGGACTGAGAATCGAACCCAGGCCCGCTGTGTGACAAGGCAGCATGCTACCTCGAGACCACAGCGGTGGACCCATACACATATAGGCCTATATATATATATATATATATTAGATGTTATAACTATATTTTTTGACATTTGGCAATGAAGGCAAATATAATATATATTTATTTTTTTGTCATGGTAATAGCGGGATTGATATATATATATACGTAGAAATGTTTCAAAAATATTTTCATGAGCTAAACCTCAATAGCTTCATTCTTTTGGAATTTGCTAAAACTCTGCGGAGAATCAGATTTAACTGTTTTCAAATTTACTGAATCAGAAGGAAGAGAATGTCAGTCAGATGCCAAGGGTTTAGATCCCTTGGGCAGATTAAATTATATGATTTTAATCACAAAATTAATAGGAAGTAACACTATGTGGTATTTTATCAAAGAAATTGAATTGATTCTTTACACTTCACCTCATATTTTATTCTCTCGCCTGGACATGTTCTGAAAGTTTTGGCTGAGGATGGAGTAAATTTCCTTTGAAGCATCATAAAGAAAATATGAAGTAAAGTGTAAAGAACTGATTCAATATCCTTTCTTCAAAGATTAATACATGTTAGGATGATGATGAGAAGGAGGATTGGAATTTTTTTCTTTGCTATTTTATGTCCACATGCCACCCATGGTCCTATCAGTCAAGAGTAAATATTGAGAATTTTCTGGGAGTAAATTTGATTGGAACATAGGAAAGCCATTCACAGTTTGATTATATAGACTCTGACATAAAAACTTTCCCACAAGTTACACTTAGATTTTGCAATAATAATTCAATTTTTTTTTGTATTTATGTACTAGACTTTCATTGTCAATAAAGGAAATACATATATAAATCAATACTTACCAAGCCAAATGTATCTCCAGCTTTAAGAATACCAACAGTTTGATCAATTAACTTTCCCTGCTGTATGACTTTCACTTCACCGCTGTGTATGAAATACATGCTATTATCAATATCACCTTCAATAACAACTGGATATCCAGGAAGATATAAAGTTTCTTTCATTGTGACTGCAATTTGCCTCAATAAATCTTCATCACAGTGGTAAAATACATGACACTAGAAACACATAAAAAATCTTCCTTTATGTTACAATATGAAATTATTAATAATACTGAAATATAATATTATGTGTTAACTTTTAAGCTGGGGATGAATTCATCCCCTTGTAATGACTATTTTGTACATCTCATAGAAAATGATAAGTTCCATCAACAAGAGAAAATAATTATGAAAGTTATCATAGGGCCAGTGACAGTGTTTAGGTATTTGTCATAAAAGTAGTGCACACCTATTATCTAAGACACTGGCATTCTATCTATCTCTATCTTCGGGTTTTTACAGCTGCTGCTGTCTCTTCCCATGCCAAACCTCCAAAGCCTACGATCTTGGGCATCTTGAATGCTTAGCCCTCTTTGCTTGCATTAATATATTCATGTTTTCCTTCCATGTTAACTTCGGTCTCCCCCTCTTCTTCCTTCTGGTCGGATGTCATTGATATAGTTGCTTTGGCCATAACTCATCTTCCATTCATAAAATATGTCCTAACCACTTTAATTCCTTCTCCTCAATTCTTTCAATTATGCTTTCTTCTGCTTCCATTACACTGGCATTCTATTATCAATTAATAGATAAAAATTAAGTTTTATACTGCACATTACATAGCATTCAAAGGAGCATGCATTATGTTTGTGATGCTTTGCAAATAATCATTAACTTCTCTTTAATCTAAGGGTCCAGCGTCTGAAGATTTTCAGGAAAATTTGACTGCTCCAGCATGAAAATTGTAAAAACAATGGTTCAAAAGTTCAGAGCACTGGGATATAATACTAGCTTAAAGTTACACTTCCTCCCCTCTCATCTTCTACATTTCCCAGAGAATTGAGGAGCTCTAGTCAAGAACATGATGAGAGAGTCCATTAAGACATAAAAGAGATGGGAACAAGGTACCAAGGTCGATGGATGTCTCCAGACTGTCATTGGTAAGAAAAAATCCTCGGCAGGAGCACAAATGCTAATCAACTCATCATTAATTTCTTGCCAAGTGGATAATAAAATAGAGATCTTAAGGTTTGTTAGTAGTTTATTATTTATTTTAAACTGTTTAACTGCACTATTGATACTATATCAAGCCTCTGTAGTTTTCTACAACAATTTAAAGAATTATGGCCATTACATGTAATTCAATAAGTAATAATTATTCAATATTTAATTTTAGGAAGTTATATTTTGAGGTTATTTTAATTATATTAAAAGCTGACGATAAAACAGAATTGTTTTGAAACATGTTCAAGAACAAATCAACATTAATATTGAGGTAAGATGTCC
This sequence comes from Diploptera punctata, assembly GCA_030220185.1. Taxonomy (NCBI): domain Eukaryota; kingdom Metazoa; phylum Arthropoda; class Insecta; order Blattodea; family Blaberidae; genus Diploptera; species Diploptera punctata. The sequence continues at coordinate 1,553,433 of JASPKZ010000467.1, forward strand.
AGACTAAAAATAATATAATTAATAATTATTTAATTTTAACATGCCAAAAAAACCTTACATGAAATGAAAAAAATTGTTTACATATTTGAATTCAACACACTAAAATTAGGTTTAAAGATCTGGTAAACTCTGTGTCACAGAAAAAAAAGTTAAATTTGCAGGGCTGTGTAATCGGTACTGGCAGTGCTTAAGATCTAGAGGAAGCTGTCACAGAATGGGCACATGGACTACAATGGAGAATTCTCTATCAATATTGATAAGATTTTTTTTGTCATTTTTGGCTAATTTGTTTATGGTTATCTCGAAAGTCATATCGCCAATGCTTATCCATGGATATTTAAATGTTGGTATAGATATGTTGATGATATTTTCTCAGTAATAAATTCCAAATATATTGAAGATGCATTGAAATTTGTTAACCTTTAAGATGAATCTGTGAAATTTATTATTAAATTGGGAAAAAATCTGCTAGAACTATCATAGAAAATTACTGGAGAGCACAAGAGCTAATGGCTCCATTGCCAAATGCCAAGCATTAGAAACAGCACATCGGTAAGAACAGGGTGATGTAAACAGAACCAGAAAAGGAAGAAATATTTATAAATTGGTAAGAAAAGAAATTGGACTAAGGTACTAGTTATACATATTTGGGCACAGTACTGACATAAGATTAAACAGAGAGGTTAATGTATGAGTGAAGAAGGAAAATAATATGTATTATCAGTAATCATCAGTATCTCCTAAGAAATCACTGAAAAATCAAGATACAAATTTTAAAATGGGGTTTCCACCTATCCTTAAAATTGGAGAAAATGTTAGAAAAACATAAAAGTTGAGTGATTGCTTCAGAGATGAAATACTTTCAGAAGATAATGAATGGAACCAGAAGAGGTAGAGAGTAAAATGCAGCAGGAATTAATGAAGAGTTGAAGGTAGAATCGCCAGTACAAACCATTCAAAGTGAAACGTTTAGATGATACGGACACATTATAAAAATGAGTGAAGATAGGAAGATTAAGCAGATGTTTGAGGTTACACCTGAAGGTACTTAAAGAAGAGGTATCCTAGGAAGGAACGGATTCAGTATATTACAGAGATGGCAGAGAGAAGGGAAAGACTGTACAGCAAATCAAGCAGTTCAGAGAAAATAGGGATGGGTTCAGAAAATAGTTAGCAAACTAGGAAGGAACGGATTCAGTATATTACAGAGATGGCAGAGAGAAGGGAAAGACTGTACAGCAAATCAAGCAGTTCAGAGAAAATAGGGATGGGTTCAGAAAATAGTTAGCAAACCCGACATTGAGAAGCATACAGGTTGGGTAAAGAAGAAAAGCAAGAAGTTGTTGTGGAATTAACACACACAAAGAAAAACATATACTGTTACAACTGGAATATATTAGGTCAACGGTTGTAGTAATATAGGTCATACTAAAAAAGAAAGTGATAATAAAAACTATTAATTAATAACCACATAAAGAAAAACTATAAATTATTAATCATAGTTACAGCAATATACGAATTAATTATACCAAAAGATAGGAAATAAATGATCACACTTAAATATACCAATAAGTCATGCTTAAAATCCATACAAGGGCTTTTAGGAAGTAAAAAAGAGTAGAATTTTATAATACAATCATCCTAGAATCATATTATAATAAGGGCTGTCGAAACTATACCAAGTGTGTCAACATGTTTTTTCAAAACTATGGAGACACACTTACGAAAGCTTATATAACTCAGTAAACATTTATACCTTTTGACTATCACAATTGTATAAGTAAGCAAACATCTTATACAATTTGGCCCTGACAGAACCAGAATTATTTCCAAAGGTTAGGTAATAGAACTAAGGTTTCCACAAATTTGGAAATAGGACAGCTGGAAAAATCACATATATACTCATAAATTTTAGCCAAAAAGTCTGTCTGGAGGCAGGGACTGAAGTATTCACTACAGTTTCCTTTAGGACTATGAACACATCCCTCTTCATGTGTGAGTATAAGTTTTAATTCTCATCACTATGGTGGACCATAAACTTAACTTCAAAAGCATAAAATTTAAAAAAAAACACTAAAAATAATATATTAATTTAGTTAGATGTTTATGACTATGAATTAGCAAAATAAGGAGACCAAAGGGTTGAAATAAATAGTTAAAGTTAAAATTAATAATTTTACATCTTAATGAAGGTTTCAATAATCTACAGTTGACTAAGTAAGCTCTCTCGTGTAAATATAAAGGAAAGATTCAAATTCGGCGCGCTCAAACATGGTGATTCAATAGCTTCTGAGCCCAAGTAAGACACGATTGTATAGGTTAAGAATTTATTGTTTAAGTATTGGATATGGCTTATGTGATGTTAATATTTAAAATAAATGTGTTTTTGTTTTATGGTTTTCTATATTCTATGTTCACTACAATGTTCCCGTTTACAGATATTTCCCGTTAGTTTTGCAAAGTTAGCACTTTCATTGTCATGACCGAAAGCCTACCGCTCGGGTCAAGGTCAATAAAAATATTGAACCATTTTAAATTAATATCCCTTATGGGATGCTACCTTATGACCTAATATAATCTAGGTTGTAACAATGGAAGTGTCTAAAAAATAAAATTAGTCGGGACATTTTATGCTGTGATAGATTAATGTACAATATTATTTTAATAAAGTTAGGCCTGGGCAGGATGAGATGATGCTATGTTACTGGAATGCCATTGAAAGAATCAAAGACTCTAATATACTTAACTACAAATTTTATTATATTAGGATCCGAACAAACAAAACAACAACATACATTTTTTAATTGTTAAAACGTATGTTAGTTCAACCTATACATACAATTTAACACTACCATCAAAATCAATTCACTAATAATACTCTATGGAAAACACTTTATTGAGATATGAGAAAAAAGGTGCCAACAAGCTAGTTTATACCTTAATATGGATACGAGAGAGCTCAGTCTAATATTATCTACAATAAAACGACGTAAATACATTAAATTCAGGGTAAAGAATCTTATTTGAAGAGAAAAAATTTTTCGCCTAGACCGAGACTCGAACCGGGGACCCTTGGCTTTCCTGGCCAAGTGCTCTACCAACTGAGCTACCGAGGCGAGTTACGATCTGGACGCAAATTTTTCTCTTATATCGTTGTAATTCCCTATCGCCAAATGCTTTTGAAACCATTGCTTCTATCTTTGCAAATTGCGGCTTCTTAGTTAAGAAGACATTTATTGGGAATTTAACAATACTTTATAAAGCTAGTAAGGCTTCTAATGATGTTTCTATTATTGATTTAACATTTCTTACTGAAAGAAAAAAAAATTTCTCTTCAAATATAATTTATCTAAGGCGCCAAGGCTCTTTTAACTTGTAGGCTCGTCAGTAAAGGTTAATGACCAGTTGAGTTTAGACACACACATGGGATTTGGAATTTATTAAGATAGCAAATGAACACTAGATCGCTTAAAGGCACTCCATACTTTGGCCCACACATCATTCGGAACCATATAAGGATAGAAATGAGCAAATAGACTGCAACCTAGGGCAATCTTGGCTAAGTGACGTTCAGGCAGACAACCATACAGTAACAACATAGGAAGCAATCGAACAAGCAGGGGAGACATTATACCTTGAGGCCGCCTAGCATATGCTAGAGCCACTGGAGTATGGATGTGAAGTCAGCGAGAAGATGAGAGAAACAGAAAATCAAGATAGGAAGCAAGGGAGAAATAGTGAGAAAGTTAGGGATTGTGCAAGTCGGAATGTGGGACACCCGGTAAGTTTATGATCTGGAGTCACAGACTTCCTCGGTGATCTAGGGGCACTGGCCATAAATCCTTGCCGGCTTGACACTAACGTTAAGGACCATATGGAACAACAGCACAGATAGAGAGTTAGGCATCGGAGAATGAAAATAGAACAAGAACACAGATATTGAGGCAAGAAACAGCAGAGGTACCCGGGGTTAGGGAGTGATGAGAGCAATAGGGAACACCATCAAGGAGATTAGGATAAAATCCACTCCTTTGATGAGGCCGTTGTCCATGAGCCCAACAGGCCCTCCCTAAGATTGATATTGAAGACGAAAATTCTGAAGCAGCAGAATTAGAGGGGTTGTGTTATGGAGAGCTCGAGCCACTGTCGACGAAGATGGAACAACTCGTCCTCCCTCTTGAGGCTGCAGCTCGGAGAAATCCGGGCCACCAAGGGAGAGGCGACTGCCATTCCTTGTCTTCGAGGTCGCAGTGCGACGACTTCGCTAGCTCGCTTGACACAGGCAGTGCAAGGGGAAGCACAAAGAGAAGTAGACGGGGATAGGGACCCTGTTGATGGAGTTGGGATATCTGTGCTTCCGTCTTAAGGCAGATGCCCCTTGAAAGTCGGGACCCAAAGGCAGAGGAAAAGATCCCAACTTTCTTCGATTCGGAGGCCCGAAGACTGGTCTAGGACCTCCGCGGAAGATGATGATACCAGGAAATCTACCGGTGGTAGGAACAAGAGATAGAAACAAGTGTAAAACAAGTGGTAGGTACATAGCGAAAAGGAAAAGATGTACGCACAGGTAGGAAATGGTCTAAACTGTACAATAACAAATGCTAGCAAAGGAACAGCGAATACAGGGACGCTAGAGGTAGCAAAACGCAGAAGCAGGAAGACAGTTACACACATGATCGTGCTATTGACAGGTAGAAAAAGAAAAGAGACAGGTTGACCTAGGAAGGGAGATGACATAAGACCGGGAAGTTAAACACATAAGGTGGTGTAGATAAGTTTAAGCAACAATAAGCAGTCTAAAGTAAAATAGAAACCCCCCTAGAATACGGAGCAGAGATAGGAAGGAGAATAAGTTCTGAGTGGAAGAATAAGTAAATAAAGAACCCCTTGGAGTAGGACGTGGATAAATGGTTCCCAGTGAAAGGAAACATAACGACCTCCAATAAAAATGATAACATGTATGTAATAGGAAATGAAGGCAACCCCAGGAGTAAGGAGTATGAGATGAAGAGAGAGAGGACGAGAGAGAGAGAGAGAGAAAGAAGGTTAAACACATATGTAAGATAGCGAAACGATCAGGGAATAAATAATATTCGAAGCGAAAAAAAAATATAATTTTTGAATTAGCTTTGAGAAATTGCCATTTAAACACTAACAGTTTGGTGATGGCATGGTCTAAAGTACACGCGTGTCAGAAATTAGAAAAAAAAGAGAGAATGAGGACAAGGATTCAGGTTACATAATATCACCGTGCATTTATAAATCTAAGTCGGTAATGATTAAGATTTCGTAATGAACAGGTAGTAATAGGGTCCTATCGACAGGAGTGAAGATGAGCTCACTCTATCGAAGATAAGGGTTCTACTGCAACTCGGAGATAATAGCTTAGCAAGCTAGGCAAACCTTTACAGATTAAAAATAGTGACAGTAATTTCAGATGATCTACAAAATTAGAACAATGAATATTAAATATCTGAATCCCTGTCCAGACAAAAGTTGCCTTGAAATTAACTCTCAATTCAAGTACAATTAAGGCTAGGATAGGGGAGAGTTAATGAATAGATATGCCCCTGTTTCAGAAGGTGGGAAAGGAAATGAATGCTCTCAAACTCAGGACCCTAGGGAAACGATGACAAATTCAGGATGAGAATTATTAATGGGTTATTTATAAGGTTTAATTCGCATTGATTAAGTTGCATTTATATTATAAATACGTGTAGTATATAAAGTTCTTTCGATTTAAGTGAAGACGAGCACACCCGGTCAAACCCAGGACTCTATAGTAAAGAAAGGGACTAGATAAACCCTTAGATCTAGGTAAAATTTTCGGACTGTAATAATAGCGGTAAGATCAACCGACCTGAGTAATTGGAATTTGGTGAACATAAAAATCTGAATTGCTGTCCAAATACCAGGACAAGGGAAAATTAAAGAGATGATATTAGAACTTTGATAATTCTTGATGATCAATATACAAAGATTTGATAGGCATACGAGCATTCTTTTCCATTTACAGTTTAAGATCAAAGTAACATTGAGGCAAACCAAGAATAAATCTTATATTAGGAAGGAGTTGGTGGCTATAGGATTAATTCCAAGCATTTAGTACCATAGAGGTTATGAGAATTTATGAGTAGAGAAACTTGAATCTAAACAAAAGCATAAGATAAAAAAAATATTGGAATGTCTAAGTGGATAAAACAGATTTTAGTTAAGAGACAAGGAATTCATAACATACAAGATGATATCATCCCCAATAAGACCCCAGTAGGTACTATTGATTCATTTCCGAGAACCCATATGGAATTTATTAAGAAAAATGTAGTGTAGACTCGGAGTAATTAAGAAAATAAACACAACAACAAGAAATAAATAAAAATTACAAAAAAAAAAAAACAGAAAAATAAGACAATAAGGTTAAAAATGAAAAATCATAAGCTATAAGAGAAAAAAATTATAAGAGGCTGTAGTGGCGCAGGAACAACAATGTCGAACAGACTCGTACATGCTAGAAATGATTACTGCCAACACAACACATGGAAATCTACTGACCTGCAGAGGGATAATGCAGAATTATTGATCCATTGACATCCCCTCACATAGTATCAACTGAGAGCAAGCATCCATTCAGCTGATGACAGGACAACAATGAACATCAGGGCCTATATGGGTACAACACGAGTACAATAGGGCCAAATTCCTACAATGCGGACATGGCCACCAACCCAGTACCGTGAGGCCATATAAAGACCAAGCGCATATCCTACCCACACAAAACCAAACTGCTGATGTCCCTGGAACTTATAAAATTCCTAACCTATATCCAAAAAAGAAGTAAAATGTGGAGATATACCACCGAATGTAAATAATTATATCCCATTAATCCTATCCTCGGCAAGTCCATGGTCGATAAGGAAATTAGCTGGTCTCAAGAATTCCAAAGGAAAAGCACAAGTACCCGACATGGCTCTCTCCGGCTTCAAGCTGAGAACAATTGCAGAGTGTGATTCCAGACATTGGACCCAACCAGGGAAGCTGTAAGAGATCAACAGTGAGCTGCTGACATAGCGAGGTGACAGACAAGGACTTAGTGCTTTAGTTTTCCTCTGTGGGTAGGTATAGTGTAAAAGTTTGCATGACGCAAAATAGTGGTAAGCTCTAATTAAAAATTTTAGAAAAAATTGGAATTGAAGGTGCAAAAGCAGCCAAAATACGTATGGGGAAATAAACAGCAAGAAGACAATAGAACTTATAAACAAGTGGGAAAAAATAAAAACAGGTAATTTGTGTTTTTTATGTATGATTTCTTGTTTCAGGTGCAGAGTGACAAGCTAATCCATTTTCCTGACGTCTAGGATGTTTTCAAAACCAGATAAATATGGTATTGATATAAAATATGAGAGTATGTAAACGTCTAATGTCCCATTTAGAGAAAAGGGAACTTCAGGCAATTATGAGGAGAAAATGGATGAACTTGAACACAACATTTTCATTGTCTATGACTATTTAAAAAAGTGTTCTTGTTGCATTTCCTGTTATTTATTAGTATTTTGGAAAGGGTCAAGTCATCTTCAGGAACAGGGAATATAGCTAATTGTAATATCAAATGTAAGAATCACCTATAAAGCATTGTGCATAGTGTAATAACAACAAATTTGAGCTCGTTCACACACCGGCCCAAAAAAATGGCCTTAAAAGACCCTTTCCTGAGTTTGAGGAGGGAGGTGTTATGAATACGAGTACATAGACTACGGAATAGATATTTTAGTTAGTATTTCATATTAAAACAGCTGTTGAAATAGGATGCAATTAGAATTTAGAATTATAGCCAGGTACAATGTAGGACAAAGGCTAACAGTAAAATCTCTGCTTTTAGATTGTAGGACTGTCAGTACAGTTAGTTTAGTATAAAAATCCCGGAAAATAAATCAGTCTTGTTTTGTTTTTCCTGGTTTCAGATGGGCGAGTCTACATGTTATTTTTCTTAATTTATTTCATGGTTTTAGAAATGAAATCAAAGTACCTTTTTTAAAGTAAAACTACAATTCAGAGTATAAAAAAAATATTTCAAATTGTAAGAGTTATTAGAGTAATATTAGTATACAACTCTGAGTAAAGTCATATACCATCTCCCTCCCTCTCAAACCCCATGAAGGTCAAAATGCAGTATTTTTCACTGTCTCCTAAATTAGTTAGTTAGGATCAGAATTTCTTAAATACATGTAATAATTTATGTTAGATAATAAAATAGTTTAGTTCAGAATTGGTTTGTTATTCATGACGACACGTATACCTTTGTAAACAGAAATTCCATACACTGAACCATTTGGCTAGTTTCAGGTAAGACAATGACGCGCTACCACGTCATTCCAAAAAATATCTGTATAAAATTCCTTTTATCCCTTTGGAAGCCTCCAGATTACAATATATACAAACAGAAATGTACAATATTTTAAGAACATTAACTTACATACAGTTTAATAATAAAATAATTTTTCACAGAATGTTGACTTTGTGACATTCTTTTATTTCAAGTTTCTTTGTCTATCTATTTATCTATCTATTTATACCTGTTTATCCCTATAATCTTCTTGCAGGAGTTACTAAACCAAGGTAATTTAGTTAAGCTTATTTTCCTACAGATGTCAATGAGGGACAAGTAGTTGGCTCATTGCCTCAAAGAGACACAGGATGGAAAAGGTCAATTACATTTTTACCCAGAGACTCTAATTTAGGCTTTTGGTTCTTTTATGAGACCAAAAATCTTCAGACTCATGGATTAAAGTCCCTCCTGGAGGACTAGTCCTTTGGATTTTTTCATTCTAAAACATCCACTGATGTTGGCCGGGTTTGAACTCTTGAGTTCTGGGACCAGAAGTAAGGAAATTAATTCCTAGACCACCAAGGATCATTTCAGGTTTAGATAATATAAATTATTTCTCCATATATTTACCTCTCGAAGATGTTTTTCATATAGGTACGTATTTACTTTTTGTCTTAAAGAAGAAGGAGCCTCAGCTAGCATTTTTGGATAGTGATGGCCTCTTTGTATATTCCAAAAATTTACTACATTGATCCACAATCGTTTAATTAATGATTCAGAGAGGTTATTATTTCCAATACTTGCCTGAAAAATATTTAAAATTAGCATTACAAAATAAAAGGATAAAGAATTAAAGATCAACAAGGAACATCTCCTGATATGTAAATAGTTGGACAGGAATATACAATCCAGAGCTCACTTTTATTCTTTTACTTCATTTAGCACTGGCCTGTCATGGTGATAAAATGTCCTCTGAATGGCATATTGGGATATGGTCAGTGTATCTATTTTTTTTTTTGTTCTTCTTAGCTAAGTTCAATAAACACACTAACCAATGGCAGGTGTGTTCCTCCAAACATACTGAAGGTTGATAATTAACAATATAATTACTAAGTCAAAAAAAGTTTTATTGTTCAATATGAGCAGTTAATTTAAATATAATATCATTCTAATAATAGCATTACAGCTATAATAGTAATATCGCTCATTTGCGAGAAAAGTGACATAACTGAAATATTGGCGATTTTGAGTTATTGGCACTATATAAAAGACAAAATTCAGTTCTATATTCTGGAAGAACATAACCAATTGTATACAATAAGTTAGTATAGTAATTTGATATTTATGACAAATGAGGCAAAGTTACATTGATTTAAAACCTTTAAATACATGTCCTGAAAACTATGTTTTTTGATTTACATCACATTCTCATAAATGATTAATATTAATAATCCCATCATAAAATTTTGAATAAGAAGCAGCCCAATTATGCTGTGAATGAAGATTCACACTGTGGGAAAATGGAATTATATAAGAGGAAGGAAAATCTGTGTTTGAACAGGTAAACTTGGATTGCATAGTGATCAGTGCACTGGAACATAAAGCCAGATATATTGGTTTCAATTGCCAGTTCAGGAAAAAGAAAATCTAATATTTAAAGGAAGTGACACTATAAGGTTTATTTTAGATAATAGGAACCGATTCGACATTTAGAAAGAAATGATAATGATGTTTAAAGCATTGAAACATGAGTCTTCAAGAACTCTACAAATATGAACTCTTATTATTAAAAAAAAATATTTATCTTCAACAAAATAATTTTATAGAGAGTTCACTGTTTAATGATGTTATTCCATATAAGAGATATATTGACTAGTAGCAGAACATTCAACACTTTAAACAACTTTAAATCCGGCCATAGAACTGGTACTACAGGTATTTAAATGACGAGTTTTCTCAAGATATATTAGTACTACATTTGAACGTTTATAGGAAAAAATCACAATGAGGTTTAATTTAAATCTTAAATTTTAGTACTACACATTGCAGGGATTTTCCATGTTCTGTTTGAAACAAAGAAAGCTATTAAAATTAATGTTGGGAAGTAAAGATTATGAGGTTATATCATTAATAGCAAGTGGAGAACATATTTTTAATAACTCACCTCATACAATTTCAAATTTATTTGATTTAAGACCATTGGTTTTGAATTAATTTTTCATTCATCTTCAGTTGGAGTCATGAAAATAAACTGAAGATGAATGAAAAATTCATTTGAAACCAATGGTCTTAAATCAAATAAATTTGAAATTGTATGAGGTGAGTTATTAAAAATATGTTCTCCACTCACTATTAAAGAAAGCTATATTATTGACTATTCATTGTTTATTTTATTTTAACATCCATTAGAGCATCATAGATGCTTTAGGACATGACCAGATTACAATCTGTACATAAACACTAAGTCCAAAAATTGTTGTTTTGAGATACAACGATTTTAAAATTTAATCAAACTTCAGAAGTCTTATGCCACAATGATGAACTTTAACTAAATAATTTCTTCTGATCACACTTCCTAGTTATATTTCCCAACATAATTCTGAAGTTCTTGCCATGTAGATCTGTATTATTTCTTAAAATAACCAAAATAATGGAATTAGTGACTTCTGCCTGAAGAAGGAAATCATTTTTGTGCAAAATATAAGGCACTGATTTTATTACACAGCAAATTATTTAGCTTTCAAATCCAATGAAAAAAAAATCTAGTCACTTTAAAAACTGACAATAGTAAGTTTGAAGCTTACAAACAAAATTTGGATAAAAAATATTGCCAAGTAGTTACACAACAAATAATCAGTTCAACTCAATCCAAAAATAACTTAGTAGCTTCTTAGATCTTCAGGATCGCTTTCACTTTCCATGCTTGATTCTGGATTTTTCTCTTCTATTGTTCCTGAGTGTGGCAAGGAATGACACTAAGGTTGAAATTCTATTGAAATGACTCCTTTATCACAGAGCAACATCAAGTCCTTGTACTTTCCTATGGAAGGGAGCCTTGTAAACCTTAAGGGGAATAGGCATATTCTTGGGACGTCTTCAGCCAAAAATGCTCATTGCTGTACTTAATTTTACCTAACTAGATTTTTTTTTCATTTCAGTGTTGAAAAGCTAAATAATTTGGTGTGTAATTTAAATGTACGTTTTTGATCTCATAGAAAAAAAAACTTGTAATAATCATATTTGTTGTCCAGTTTTCAAAGTAACTGAAAACTGAATCATTTACAATAAACAAATTGCCAAATTGTGTTTATAATAATACATTACAATATAAATATTTCTAAAATCAGTATCTTATATTTCTCACAAAAATGATTTCCTTCTTCAGACAGAAGACACCTACTACATTATTTTGGTTATTTTAAGAAATAATACAGATCTACAAGGCAAGAACTTCACAATAATGATGAGAAATATAACTAGGAAGTGTGATCAAAAGAAATGATTTGGTTAAAGTTCACCATTGTGGCGTAACAGACTTCTGAAGTTTGATTAAATTTAAAAATCGCTGCATCTCAAAACAACTATTTTGGACTTAGTAAAATCTGCCAGAATGACGACAATTTGTAAAGACATGACACAACAGACATAGTCCAAAATAGCCAATAACTCTAGATGCAACATGATCAAAGATGTTTAAACCTTTTAAAAATAAAATTTTCTGAACAGTTCTCACATAATTATGAAGGGGGGGGGTGGAAAGTAATGCATAATATTTTTTTTTATTCCTTTGTATGTGTGCTAGAATGTTGAAATTTCATGAAGATATAGTTTGAAGTCTTCACTACAGAGAGTATTTTTTTTTAAAGTGCAGCTCTAGCGAAAGAATCATGAGCTATACAACAGTGATGACATGCATGTTACTGTTGCTCAACTTATGAAGAGCAGCGGAGGGTAGTTCGATTTTTGTGGGCCAAAGGGCATGAATTGAGTAAAATTCACAGGGACATGTGTGGAGTGTATGGGGATGATTGTATGGGCTATAGAAATGTCTCCAGGTGGTGTGCATTCTTCGAAGAGGGCCACATGTGAACCTTTGTTGACTAGCCATGCTCCGGACAGCTGGTAACAGCTGCAACCTTGCGAATGTCAAGAGCCATTGAGATGGCAATTTTGAATAACTGGCATGTGCATTTGCAAACCTTATTGCAGCAGTTCAACATTTCTTATGGTACAATGTAAAGTATTGTTCAACATGTTGAAGTTTTGTAAAGTTAGTGCTTGTTGGGTGTCTAAGAACCTGACAGACGACCACAAGGGCCAGCGAATGATGATAAGCTTTGATCACTTAACGCATTACGCCACAGAAGGGCATGACTTTCTGAAAGAAATCATCACTGGTGATGAGTGGTGGGTGTATCACTACAGGCCCAAAACAAAGCAGTCCTCTATGAAGTAGAAACATGCAGGTTCTCCAGTACAAACAAATTCAAAGTGTATAACTGTAGGCTTTCACGGCCTAAATCCCAATAAATACAAATCCGAAAACGGGAACAAGGAGGAGGCAAAGGGTAAGGTGTACCTACCATATATCAAGAAAATAACGGAGAGAATTGGTCGAATATTAAATAAATATAACATCTACAACCTACAAGCCAACACAAAAAATCAGCAATATACTGCGCCCAGCCAAAGATACAAGAGATCCGTTAAGTACTGCCGGTATATATCGCATCCCTTGCAGTTGTGGACAGGTTTATATCGGCACAACAAAAAGAATGGTTACCACAAGATTGCAAGAACACAAGAGGCATTGCAGACTAAAACAAAAGGAAAAATCAGCCGTAGTGGAACACTGGATGAACAACCAAGAACATATAATAAGATTCGAAGAAACACAGGTATTGTCCCAAACATCACATTATTACACCAGACTGTACAGAGAAGCCATTGAAATATATAAACACAAAAATTCCTTTAACAAAAAAGAAGAAAAAAAGAAAAAGAAGAACCATGAAGATAAACAAAATCTGGATCCCGGCACTGCACAATACGACAACGAAGCCTATGACTTCTGCTAGCGACAGCCTGGACAAAACATCACGCAACACGGACCGCGCAGAAAACCTCCTCTCCACCAGGGGCGTGCCTATAAATAGGGAGGGAGTTTCCAACGACCAGCCAGTCTGCAGCCGACTGTTGAGGAGTTCACAGAGAGCACGCAGTATCTCCTGATGATGTCTACCGCAGAAGTAGACGAAACGTCGAGTAGAAGAACGACTGGACCACGGCCTATATGCCCGGAAGACGAACCTAATAGGGATCAAATTTAAAGTGCTTGTGACAGTGTTCAGGGGTATGCATGGTGTTTTATTGGTGGACTTTGATGAACACGGTACCACTGTGAATGCTGCAGTCTACATTCAAACTTTGGTTAAGTTGCACCGTGCCCTTTGTGACAAGGGCCATAACATTAATGATGATGATGTCATACTTCTTCATGACAATGCTCGCCGCATGTTGCTGCTCTTGTTTGTGAAAAAATCATCAAATTTGGTTGGGAGGTGCCAGCATCCATCACACAGTCCAGACTTTGCTGGCCAATGCTATACTCCAACAAAATGGACTTCTATAAACAGGGCATATTGAAACTGGATACCACAATGGTAGAAATGTATTGAGAAAGTTGGTGACTATGTAGAAAAGAGGTAAAAGATGTAAGTTCATTTATGTTTTTTTTTATACACTGCTCAAAACAATTAGAGGAACACTATGAAATATGCAAATATTTTTTCATTGGATAAAGGTATAAACATGAAATTAATAAAGTACATTATTTGTGGTTATTTATTTATTTATTTATTGCTCATGTCGGTAAAAACAAATGAATAACGCTGACAATTAACTTTACAAATAATTCCGCTATGTAAGCAATTGAATCTTGTGCTTATTTTTCAAAGTTAAACACTCGTTATATAGAGTTAGTATCGTGTATATCCTCCACGACATTCGATGACAGTTTGGCACCTTCGTGGAATGCTCCCAATAAGATTCTGGATTTCCTCTTGCGGGATATTCTCCCATTCCTCCTTCAGTGCATCTCCAAGTTGCTGCAGAGTTTGTGGAGCTTGATGTCGGTTCCTGACCTTCCTGTCTAGAATATCCCACAAGTGTTCAATAGGGTTGAGGTCTGGGCTGACCGCTGGCCACTCCATTACCTCAATTTCATGCCTCCTCAGGAAATCCCAGTGACAGCCGCAGAATGTGCCCTGGTGTTATCCTGCATAAACAGAAATCCAGGGCCTACTCCAAAGGCAGCAGTTACTACATGCTCTTCCAGAACGTGCTCGATATACCGGACAGCATTCAGTCGCTGGGGAACAAGTACAAGGTCCGTACGATTGTTGTGCATAACTCCGGCCCACACCATTATGGAACCTCCTCCGAATCTATCAATTTCCTGTACAGCCTCTGCAGAAAATCTTTCTCCTGGCCGTCCCCACACCCTCAATCGACCATCGCAACGTGTAAGACGATGCCTGGATTCGTCCGAGAAGAACACAGACTCCCACTGGTTCAGATTCCAACCACCATGGTTTTCAGCATACGTACGTCTTGCTACCTTATGCCCATTTGTTAAGCGTGGTTCTTTAACGGGCCTTTTTGGACGAATATTCTCTTTCCTTAATCTGTTCCTTATGGTTTGGTCTGAAACCCGGATTCCGGAAGCCATATGAAGGTCATTCTGCAGGTCTTTTGCAGTTTTTGTACGCTGTCGAAGAGCAGAAAGAACAACGTATCTGTCATCCTGGGGGCTTGTTTTAAATTTACGGCCCTGGCCACGTCTTCTACAATACTGATCTGTCTCTCTGTGCCTGTTGCGTAACCTGGACACCACGGAAGGAGAAACCCCAAGCTCTCTAGCCACTTGTCGCAGAGATTGACCTTGTCGTAAAAGATGTAGAGCATGATGCACTTAAAACTCATTTAAATGCCTCATTTTGTCAGAGACTTCAATAAACAAGGCAATAATCAACATTCGTCACTATAGCAACATCAGGAAGCTTACCAATTAGAAGGGGCCAGTGCCTTCCAAAATAAAAAAAAATCTCTATATTTGTTATTTGAGGCAATTTCTCTGTATTTAGGCCATGGATCTTTAAAATTTGTATCCAATGATAAAATTAATAATTCAATTTACATATTGTCCAACTTTCAGCATCACAGCTTTAAAAAACAATCACTTATTCAATTTATTACAAGTGTTCCTCTAATTGTTTTGAGCAGTGTACTTATTAAAGTTTTTTTTAAAATTATTGTTCATTACTTTCCGTTCCTCCCTCATATTTAAAAAAAATTATATTATGTAGACAGTTCTTAAAATTTACCTTCTATTTCAATTAATTGATATGTACCATAATTACCTTCATTTTGTTTACAGAGACCACATATTTGCCTATAGAAAAAGTAGCCATTACCAGTGTATTATATACCTCACCAATCAGTACGGCGCTAAACATTATACCTATTATTGTTAGCAGAGTGAAATATACCAATGTTCTTATATTCTGTCCCACAGTAATGGAAAATGATGTTGTGGTCATGGTTTGCATTATAGTATTCATAATATACAAGTAAGTATGGATCCGGTGACCTGCAAAGTGTAATAACATATAGAGTGGTCATTTAAAACAACAAAGTCAAAGGAAAGTTTTATGAAAAGAAGAACAGAAAATTTAGACCTAGCCATAACATATTTTACAGCATGCAACATGATGACATTAGTCAAAATGAAAAGTTAGTAGAAAGAATAAATCGCATTTGAAGAGAAAAATTATATGCTCAAACTGGGACTTTGGTTTTCTAGACCAATGCTCTACCGACTGAGCTATCTGGGCAAGTTCCAATCTAAACAC
Source organism: Diploptera punctata (assembly GCA_030220185.1). NCBI lineage: Eukaryota > Metazoa > Arthropoda > Insecta > Blattodea > Blaberidae > Diploptera > Diploptera punctata. The sequence goes on from JASPKZ010000467.1 coordinate 1,569,669, forward strand.
AAATTTTTCTCTTTAGATTGGAACTCACCCAGATAGCATAGTCGGTAGAGCAATGGTCTAGAAAGTCAAAGGTCCTGGGTTCAAGACCCAGTTTGAGCATATCATTTTTCTCTTCAAATATGATTGATCCATCACTGAGATGTATGAAATGAATAAAAAAACATAGAAAGGATGTTACTGAACATTGTAAAATAATGTTTATTTTCATATCTGTATTCAACAGTTATGTCTTAAAACTTGTTACTGGATGTAAATTCAAGTGAAATTAATTCATGCTTTAAAAAAGGTTACTGTGAAAAACAATATTCCCAATTGTCAACCTTATTGCATCAAATAGAACTAATGTTAATTTGGTGATGAATAGCACTGCAATTCTACATCAATTGTTGAAAGGAACTAAATCCATATTTTTGCCAATTTCACCTTTTTTATCATTTCAAAAGGTAAAAATACAAGCTGCATCTAATAGTATTAAAATAAATGAGTTCTGCGTATTCTTTAACCTTTATTTAAGGTAGTCAAGCTTTTCCTTCACTATTAAAAGAGGTTAACTATAGAAGACATCTGTTGTTGAAAGGAACTAAAATCATATTTTTGTCAATTTTACTTTTTTTATCATTTCAAAAGATATAAAAACAAGCTGCATCTAACAGTATTAAAAGACATGAGTTATGTATATTCTTTAACCTTCATTTACGGTAGTCACTATTGAATGAGGTTAACTATAGAAGACATATGCTATTGAAATTTTTGTAAATTATACTTTTTCTTATCATTTCACAAGATAAAAAAGTAAGCATCTAATAGCATTAAAAGAAATGAGTTATGAGTTTTCCTTAACCTTTATTTAAGGTTATAAAGCTTAAAAGAGGTTAACTGTACTAGAAGATAGTGTTTCAATATGAAACTTTATTTATTTATTTAAATGCAGTGGCTTTTGAAATGTTTCATTAGCCAATAATGATTGTTACGCCTACACTAGGGCCTAACTGCCATAATAATAAAATACTATAAAAACGGATAAAGGATATACATATATACTTGTTTATTATATCAGAAGATAGGAAATACATAACCGCATTGAAATACAAATTAGTCATACTCAAAGGACCTTTTAAATATAAAAAAGGGAGTAAAAATCTATAATGTTTTATATCCTGGATCAAAACCATGTCACAAGATTCCAGGATGTATAAGTCATATCAACATTATTTAGTCAGAAAGATCAGAGATGACCACATTAGATAAGGGTGAATTTGAGCTGCAAGAAGTGAAAGTGGAACAGAGTTTTCCATTTTGACATAGATGAAGGTTTTGAACTAGATCATGTGAAAGTTGTAAGTGAAAACCGATGAAAAAACCCCACATGTATTGAAGGGAAGAACTAACTTTCCACCCGAATTTCCCCCGATTAGAAACTTAAAATGTATCATATAAATATTCGCGATTTTTTCTAACGAATTCAGAACGGTGTGGGGGACCGAAGGGTTCGGTCTCCCTGGGAAGAGGCAGCTCTACATGGGTAATATGTATCTTTTTACTTTATCTCTCTAAAAAGTTCATGTTTTTTTTAAATGGTTATTTTTAAGCATAAATTTAATAAAAGGACCAAATGGTCCAGAGAACTTTGAATAATTATATTTGTTGAGAATGCATGATATTAAGAAGACCTAAGGGTTAAATAACTTAGAATAATGACCAAAGTTGATTGTTTTGATTGTTTTCTCTCTCTGAGTTTTATCAAGTTTTAGCCTTTTCAGCGCTTTTCAATATGGCGATTTTAGCTGGTTTTGATAAGTTGTTTTATATGTTTTGGTTTTAATATGTCTTTATGTTTTATTTAATTTAAATTATAGTAATATTTGGCTTTAAAGTGTTTAAATGTGGAATTCATCCTCCAAAACCAAGGCCAACCGCTCGGGCCAAAGACCACTTTAACTATAGAGATCTTTTACGCTACGTTACGGCTGGGCTTAACTTTCCACCCGTAACAATGATTGGGGAAAACAAACAATAACAATAACAAGAAAGATTATAAAATGTTCAACATCTTTTCCCTGGCTTCCCAGTATCTGTCCACGAAATTGTTGGTTGTTAGGGTTGGGCAAGTTCGGATGTGATCAGTATCCATATCTTCCATAGTATTGCAGAGGATACATTGTTGAGTTGGTAGAAGACCGAGGCGATGAAGGTGTTTACCTAGGCAGTCGTGTCCTGTTGCAATACGGAATGATGCAACGGCTACTCTTCTGGGCCAATCTGGCACTGTAGTTTGGATGGATGCTTTCCAAGGTTTGTCAATCATTTGGAGCTCTAGGAAGGTTTTGAAGGCTTCTCTCACTCTGAAGCGGATGTTCATAGCTGCTCTAGAGTAAGATATACAGGGTGGACCGCTCGAATGGACCTAATTTCAATTGCTTGTTACTGGCAAACGGTTGAAGATAGAAACTTAAAACAAAGTTCATAGTACAGAAAAACTCACCAAGTTTCGAATCCTGTCGGTAGATGGCACAAAGATACGTTTCTCGTTCTTAGATTTAATTGTTTGTGAAAATGGAGACTCCGCAGATGAAAGCGCAAGCTGTTTTGTGGTATGCGGAGTTTAAATCAATCATTAGAGTTCAAAGGGAGTTCCGGCGTGTGTTTAACCGTGATGCTCCAACTGCTAGAAGCATAAAGAAGTGGCGTGATACATTATTAGCTACAGGATCTGTGTTGAAGAAGCATGGTGGTGGTCGCAGAGCATCCGATGAAATGGTAGCAAATGTTCAAGCCGCATTTGAGCGAAGCCCCCGGAAGTCATTAAGAAGAGCTTCGCGGGAACTTCAAATACCAAAATCGACATTACAACGGATTGTCCACAAACGCCTCAAACTGCACGCATATAAAGTGCAGTTAGTGCAACGTCTGGAGCCGAATGACATGCCGAAACGAGTGGAATTCGCCAATACGATGCTGGACCGTCTCGGCGCTGATCCTGACTTCATGACCAAGATTTTCTTCTCGGACGAAGCCACTTTCCATTTGTCAGGCAAGGTAAACCGGCATAATGTGCGGATCTGGGGATCGGAGAATCCTCACGCTATTCAAGAGCATGTTCGTGATAGTCCGAAGATGAATGTTTGGTGCAGTTTGTCACATAATAAGGTCATTGGACCGTTTTTCTTCGCCGAGAAAACTGTTCGTGGTACCACATATCTTGACATGCTGGAGCAGTTCTTCTTTCCACAAATTGAACAACTGCAGCCTAACATCGTTTTCCAGCAAGATGGTGCTCCTCCCCACTGGTCCAATGAAGTTCGTACGACTTTGGACAACATTTTCCCTGGCCGTTGGATTGGTAGGGGAGGACCAATCGCGTGGCCCCCGGAGATCTCCCGATTTAACACCACTGGATTTCTTTCTCTGGGGCTATGTCAAAGATAAAGTTTACACCACCCCAGTCAAAGACCTTCGTGATCTTCGTGAGCGCATCATAGAGGCTATTGAGAACATTCCAGAAGACATACTCCAACGTACTTGGCAAGAAATTGTTCATCGCTTTGATATCGTCACAGTGACTGCTGGGGCTCATATAGAGATGTGGTGATCTGGATATCAAAACTTGGTGAGTTTTTCTGTAATATGAACGTTGTTTTAAGTTTCTATCTTCAACCGTTTGCCAGTAACAAGCAATTGAAATTAGGTCCATTCGAGCGGTCCACCCTGTAATGTTCGGTGATGTCTGAAGGATGGGGGTTCCTTTCTAGGCCAGCAAATCTGCCATTTCGTTCCCTGTAATGTCATAATGGGATGGTATCTACTGCAGAGAAACTTTTTATCTTCTATATTGAGATTTCTGATGATCTGCCTACTCTGTAATAATTATTTGTTAGCAGGAGATGCTAGGTAATTTGCTATTGCAGATATGGCTGCCTTAGAATCTATAAAACTATAAAGTTCCAAAATGACTAATATTAAATAGATAATATTCATTGTATCCTGCAACATCTGCCATATATTAATGAGTCTGTACACCAATAATTTGTCATATTATTGTGTATTTTTGATTATTAAAAAAACAGGTAATTGTGGGGGACATAATAAATTGTGAAGCTATAAGAGGAAAAAATGTTGTCATTAATACAAAATTCATTCATTATATTAATTTTGTATTTAATATTTAAAGAATAACATCTGGTAGCTCCATGGCGCAAGTGGTTAGATGCTCGCCTCTCACTGCTGGGGGGTCAAGATTTAGTCTTGGTCACTCCATGTGAGTTTCATGATGGATGGAATGAATCTTGATCAGGCTTTATTAGGGGTTTTGCCACTTTCCCCTGCCACAAATTTCATTCTACCATTTCACCATATTAATTTCATCCATTTTGTTCATCGCTCTTGTGATGGTGTATGAGTCGTGGTGGGCTGGCACCCTTGTCGTTCACAGACCTCTAAATGTAGGGACTCCATATCATCTCACCCCTTGACCTTACCCTGAGTTGAGATATTTTTATATTATTATAGTAATAGTTATTTTTGTCAGTCAATTAAATATATACCCATATTTGAAAATGATACTTGAGAAACTAAAACAAATATGTAGAGCTACAAAATTTGTATATGGATGTTGATATTGTAACTGATATCAAAATAAGAAGTATGGAATGGCTACGACATGTTTTCAGGGAATGATAATATTGTCCAAGATTACTTTAGATACTAATGTAGCTGGAAAAAGAAGAATTGAAAGACCAAGACTACAATGAATGGATGATATTGTGATGCATTGTAATAGTAGGGTTTGAATTATGCAAGCTATGGCAAGAATAGGGATCTCACATAGGTGGAAATAGATTCACGAGTTGAATGAGCCACACAGAATATTCAATAAATGTCTGGACCCCCATGTCCAGAAGGTTCTGCATGCATCTACCCTCCATGCTAGAAGCTTCCCATGGAACAATCTCAACTAACAGCTGAGAAATTTCCTTTCTTGGCTTATGTAAACTGTTACCAGGGTCGGATCATAAACATATGGATGATCAGAATCAAATGAATCGTGAATTCTTCTTACCTCATACATCCATGTTTTTTAACACAGCCAGCTGAAGATGGGAATGATGTATTTCCTGATACTGCAGTTCTGTGTTAAAAAACATAGATGTATGAGGTAAGAAGAATGCACAATTCATTTGATTCTTATTAAGAAAACTTCATTATGTAAAAATTCCCAAATTCATTATATTAATATTGATGATCTTTTAGAATTATTGAACATTCAAAGTTCACTACGGAAACATAAATTAATAGAGAAATACCATTTTTAGACCTGAATTTAATAAGGAATGAAGGAAATAAGACAGAATTTGTAAAATACAGAAAGAAGACACATATAGATGACTGTATTAAAGTCTCGGGTTTTAATCAAACATAGCTCATAATGAGGCGGTTTTCAACAGTTTGACATATAGATTTGTGAACGTACCCATGAACAGAGAAAATTATGAAAAAGAAAAAGAGCACTTAATCAATGTAGCTACAAATAAGGGATTTGAAGAAAGCATGATATACAAGAAAATAAACATGTTCAAAAGACAAAAAATGATCAATCATAGTACACTTCTAAATGAAAAAGAAGAAAACATAATATTCAAGAAATTTAAATATCATCCATTCAAGCAACATAAGTTTACATTTTTTTTTAATTCAACATATGATTGGCAACAAGAAATGACTTCAGCATCATTAGATTAATTAGAGCCAACAAAATGAGAAAATAGAAGAAGAAAACAAATCAGGGATTTATCAGATTAAATGCGGGGAATGTTTGAAAGTCTACTACAGAAAGCAAAGAGAAGTTAAAAAAATTGAAAACCAGAGTGAAAAACCGGATATTTATCCCCATATAAAAATAATAAGGGTTTTTATTTAATATTTAAATATAATTATATTTATTTCTATTAAGAATGAAAAGAAGGTTGATTTAGAGAATTCAAATTTTTTATAAGTATATAAAAAATTTCAAACTGGTCAATATAAACTGTTAATACAGTTAGATGTTTTTCTAACTGATTTAATATATGTAAAAATACTTGAAATATTTGAATTTATATTTTTTTATAAACAAATAAATAGGATTGGACGAATTGGATGGGAGTCAGCCAGTAGTACTCCTTCCTTTTCAGTTGGACCAATCAGAACTTCCAGGTTATAACTGATATGAAATGGGATTTTTCCCAGAATAAGAAGGTGGCTACAATACTTGAAAGAAGTCAGACATGTTGAACAACGACTTGTCAAGAAAATAAGAGAATTATAGTTAATTTCTTGATATTAGTTGAGAAAATGGTGTCAAAGTTATGGAAAATTATATTGATAATATAAATTCCATTCATCTTGGAATATAAATAATCCATAAAGTGGAAATAAAGTGTTAGTGAGTGAAAAATTGACCGTTGGAAATCGTCATCTATTGCATATATGAAGTAATAATCTTCTATAAGTGAAATTTATTAACCTAAGCCAGAATCTTTTAAATTATTGATCATTTACAAGATTCATCTAAACAGAAGTGAAAATTTTAATAAAATAAAATTTAGTTTAACTGTTAACAAAGTGTCGTTATTTGTTAATGAAAGAAACTTTCCCTCAATCCCCTGACGGGAGTCATCAGTGCCGTGGCAAATTACAGTGATCCAAATCATTATAATCATATATCTTCAAATGTGTCCACAACGTGGGACATCACACCCAACAACCCACCTTTAAATGGCACGTCAACACGGGCCCTGAACGTGAATCGAACCAGGGACCTGTGAACCTGAACCGAACCAAGGACCACGAGAGTGAGGAAAGTAATAAAAATCTTCAAAAGTGAGTACAGTTAAAAGTTATCTAAGTGAAATAGTGCAAAAGTGTACGGTATAATAATAATTAATGCATTTGAGAAACAAGAAAATAGTAAAATACCTAACAATGGCCAATAATGATAATATAATTTGTAAAATTGTTAATGTTGAAAGTGAACAAATAATTAGTGGAGGCCAAGAAAATTTAATTATGTCTAACAATGAATGTAATAATCAAACTAATGATACACCTCCTTGGGTAGCATCATTAATAAATAAACTAGAAAAGAATAGTACTGACATTTGTAATATTAGCAATAAACTAGAAAAGAACAGTGCTGAATTAAAAGAAATTAGGAATGAGAATTCGATTCTCAGTAGTAAATTAGAAGCTAATGTAACTAATCTTAGCAGCAAATTAGAAAAGAACAGTGCAGAATTAAGAGAAATCAGGAATTACAATTCAAACCTTATTTCTAATCTCAGTAAAGAAATTAAAGAAAATAATTTGAAACTAGATAAAAAATTGGAAAGCATTAGGTTTGAATGCAAACAAAACAATTCTAAACTAGAACAGAAAATAGTAAATATAGCTAAAGATTGTGAAAATAAAATAGATATTTGTAAAAATGAGATAGGAAAATGTAATGAAAAGGTTGATGATACGTATAATCAAATAGAAATATCTTTAAGGTAGAATATACTTCATAGTGAGAATTCCTAAAATAAGTAGAAATATCTTTGATTGGGGTAAGGCAAAGTTGCCAAGATAAAATTGAAGAATTAGGAACTAAAGTCGAAGATAGACTAAAAATTTCTGAAAAAAGTGTTATCTTGGGTAATGAAAAACTTCAATCAAGGATAACAAATGAAGTAATTATTATTAAAGAACAAGTTGAAGGATGGATAAATAAGATTGTTGAACTTGAAAACAAATATGTATCAAAAACTAGTGAACATTCAAGTAGTGAAAAAGAGATTGAGGTTATGTTAGGACATTCTAGTAATATTAATAATGATCCTCCTTCTAGTAGTAACAAAGTATGTAAAATTCCTGCTAATCTTTTAGGGGAAACTAACTTACCTAATTTTGGTGAAACTGTAGGCCAAAGTCCTACTGATTTCATTAGAGAAATCGAAGAATACTTCGAAATCAAAGGAATAGAAGACAAGTTTAAAATGTTCTTCATAAGAAAAAGTTTAAAAGACAATACAGAGTCTTGGTTTAAGATAGCTTGCCATGATTCTATGACTTATCAAACATTTAAAAAATGCCTTCTTAGGGTACTACTGGGGACCAGAAAGGCAAAATAAACTTAGGTTGGACTTAACTAGTGGAAAATTCTCCAACAATGGTAAACAAGGTTATCTAAACTATTTTTTTGGAGAAAGTAAAAATGGCATCGTTGTTACAACCTCCAATAGATGAGAAACTTTAATTTCTATGTTATCTTTCCAGATGAGATTAGATATCATTTGATAGTAGCCAGACCACAAAATGTATCTGAAATGTTAGAGTTGTTAGCTCTACTTGAGAATTAAAGAGAAGTAGATAAATGCAAAAGAAATTTATTTGGGGAAGGGGTAGAGCCCTACAATAAGAAAGGTAATTTTGTACCTAAAAGAAATATGAATATCATAATGTGAATGGAGAAAGAAATTTCAAACAGGGCAACAATAACAATAATAATAATAATAATAATAATAATAATAATAATAATAATAATAATAAATAATAATAATAATAAATAAATAATAATAATAATAATAATAATAATAATAATAATAATAAACAATAATAAAAATAATAAGTAATAATGATAATGATAATAATAATAATAATAATAATAATAATAATAATATAATAATAATAATAATATAGTAATAATAATAATATATAATAATAATAATAGTAATAATAATAATAGTAATAATAATAGTAATAATAATAATAATCATAATAATAATTGTAATAATAATAGTAATAGTAATAATAATAATAATAATAATAATAGTAATAATAACAATAAAAATAGTAATAATAATAATAGTAATAATAATAATAATAATAATAGCAATATAATAATAATAATAGCAATATAATAATAATAATAATAGTAATAATAATAATAATAGTAATAATAATAATAATAATAATAGTAATAATAATAATAATAATACTAGTAAATAATAATAATAATTGTAATAATAATAATATAATAATAATAATTGTAATAATAATAATAATATAATAATAATAATAATAATAATAATAATAGTAATAATAATAATAGTAATGATAGTAATAATAGTAATGATAGTAATAATAGTAATGATAGTAATAATAGTAATGATAGTAATAACAGTAATGATAGTAATAATAGTAATAGTAATAATAATAGTAATAGTAATAATAATAAAATAATAATAACAATAACAATAATAACAGTAACAATAATAACAATAACAATAATAGCAATAATAATAACTATAACAATAACAATAATAATAACAAAAACAATAACAAAAACAACAACAGTAATAATAATAATAATAATAATAATAATAATAATAATAATAATAATAAAATAATAATAAATTTGTCCAAAATAGAAACAGCCCAAATAATAGTAGGGTGACAAATAATTATAGTGACAATAATCAGAATGGATGGTTAAAACATAATGAAAATAGGAATGAAAGACAAATTAATTATATGGATGTTAATAGGATAGGAGATAATAGAAATAGGTATTGGACTTCTCCCTGTAGAGGTAAAGAAGAAGGAATACCTATGGTAATGAATATAAAGGGTATTTCCAACGACAACAAAATTGCCAAACTAATGAGAATAGTGATAGGACAGAGCAAAATAGAATAGACTCTGTAACCATTCACAACCAAAGTCAAGACATACCTAATAATGAAAATGACCACGTACTCCAGTATGTTTTTAATATTTCTTTTAGCCTTCAGTATCTTTTCAGAAGCTTGTCATATGTGCGAAACCTCTTACGTGATAATCATCGTGTATCTTCTCTAGTGTGTTGTCATCAAACGCCATGATAATACTTGCGACTTTAACCTTTTTATCAGGAGAGGGTTGGAATTAACTTTCACTACTTCCATCGCCTCTTCCCGCACTTGCCGTATCACTATCGCTTACTATTTGTTGTTTGTCATTATCACCACTAGCATCATAATTATGTGTTAGTATTACAACAGTATTTGTTTCTAATTTATGCTGATATTTCTTGCACTATAATAGATACCAGAAAACATGCAAATGATTCATCTTCTACACCAATATCATCTTCACGAAGAAGAGTTCTTCATAACTTCATCTCAACTGATTGTAATACATTAGCAGGATTGATTACCAATCGTCGACCCATCTGACGCTTCACTACACAAATAACTTCACAAAACGCAACTTCAGAGGCACACTGCACCATCCCTACTGGTCTCGACTGGCGTACTGGCAGGTCCATAGAGAAACTTCGGCAGGTCAATGTGCAATGAGGCATGGCACATGCAGAGGCCTCTAACGGACGACAGCAGAGTTTTGCAGATGAGCGAGTATTGCTAGTGCAATAAGGGACCTTTAAATTATCTCTCACACGATTTTGATGAATATGTGTTTGTTCGAGCCCAAGTACTTTCCTTGTTAGTTCTTTTCAATTCAAGTAAAAAAAAATTGTATAAGACTACTTTTAACTGAATTTCTCTTATTTTAAATTATAAAATTAAACTACAATAAATACTGTCATTAGAAAACATGTAATTTAAAAAAAATAACAGAAAATAGTAATTAATTAAAGATTTTAGTAAAAAAATATGTAGTCTAATACAAACTGAAGACCCTCACAAGAGTAGGCCTATGTCTTTAAAAATAAACCTGGTTGCAAGATCAGCACTGGAGACAAAATCAGCACTATTTAATTATTATGAGTTAGTTATTACTATTTACTATTACCTAGTTATCCTATAACACTGAACAACAAAAAATAAATTTTTTGTCTCAGAAAGAAAAATATGTGATTCTGATAACATTTTTTCTCCTGAATTCAAATATGATATTGGTTTTTCTCCATCACACAAGGTTTCCGAGAGACAGGCATTTAATTTTTTCAAACACTTTAATATTTTCTACATTCGTAACTACACAATATTCGAATATTCGGACTCACCTAGAAAGTAACAAATGACGATTTTTTGCTATATTTCGCCTGTGGAGCATCCCTCTTGATAGTCCAACAATAATCGGCCAGCATATTAGGATTCCATTTGTCTTGATATCTCTTTTCCATAGCTGAAATCTCCTGATGACAGTGTTCCCCATTTTATTTTATAATGGACAAATGGATGAAAAAAATGTTTATTAAAACAATAATTATTTAAATCCATTAATTGAAATTTAAATAAAAAAACTGTGGGCGATGGAGAAATTCTGAGTACATATTTGAAAACACAATAAAAAAACTGCATTAAGTACAACTATTGGTACTCATGAGACAAAAATCATGTTGAGCAGTGTAATTATTGATGTCTTAACATTGAGTAAAAGCAATATTTTGTTTCGTGACCTACTTAAAAAAAAAACTTGGGTTATTTGCACCGCAATTCAAAATTAAGCATGGAAATACCAACAAATTTTAGGTTGAGGTTTCTTTCCCTATAGCTTCATTTCCATTCTGAAGAAAGTTATACTCAGAATATTTATATTTGTAAAAAATATATCGACACGGCCAGTTTGAACCTGTGTTTTTCGAAACCACAAACAAGCATTGCTACCAATAGTCCACTAGAACCATCCCTAATATTAATATGGTTAAATCCTCTAAGAGGAGAATAGACTTTCAGGGCCGTTGTTATATATTCCAAAGAATCTTTTCAGGATTCTTGACCATGTCTTTCAGTGTTGTCTTGATCTGTGATGGCAACTGCTCTCCATGAAAATGGTTTTAAAGAAAAAATGATTCACAAAAAACAAGACAGATACAAAAAAAATAAAAATTGATGAATGAAAGGACTCCTCAAACAGACAAAAAATTGAAAAGAAATACAGAATATTTACATATAATCTGTGAGCATACAACACATTAAAAAAAAATGTTGACAAATTCAATATAAAATTAGCACCAAAAATGATTACAGCTTAAATAAACTAATTGAAGCTAACAAAAATTAAAGGATTAATGATGGCAAAAAATCAGGAATATATCAGATAAAATATGTTTTTTTTTTCAAATGCCCCAGGTTTGTCTTTCGAAATTCCTGGTTTCTCTCCTGGCATGGCATAATTGTAACCCACTTATGAGGTTGGGGCATCTGGAAGGCGGGGTTACGTTGCCCCGATGATATGATGGGTGATGATGATGATAATGGTGCGCCAGGAGAGTCCCTAATCCTAATCTTAACCTAAGATGAATATGAATGATGATGATGATTGCGATGGCCATATGATTTCGGGGATCATTTGGGTTTTAAAGTTTTCCTGACACTTGTCTTACAGGTGAGGAAAACCCCCAATAAAAACCTCACCCAGAAAAACTGTCCCGACTGGGGATCGAACCCGGGCCCGCTGCATGACAAGGCAGCACGCTACCCCGAGACCACAGCGGTGGACGATAAAATATGTTGATTGTGATAAGATATACATAAAAAAAACAAAGAGAAATTTAAACATTAGAACAAAGGAACACCTTAGAAATGTGAAAAATGAAAAGTTGAAAAATCTGCAGTAGCTACTCATGTTTGGTCAGAAAACCATACAATCTAAGTGAACACAGAATTATCAAAAAAGTTAGAAAGCACAAAAGAACTAACCATTTGGAAGAAGATCTACATAAAAAAAGTACAGAGATTATGGATTTTGAAATTCCCAGAGAAAAAATATTTGATTTGTAAGTTCTTCGGACAACTAAAAGATGGAGGGGGAGTCAACATACAGGACTAAAACCCAAAAGTTCAAAGTCGGAAAGAGCTGATGATGATACACAATGCATATTGAAACATGTTCTCTAGAATACAACAACTTATGAGGTAACATGTCAAGAGTAAGAATAATTATTAAATAGAACCCCATAGTGTCATTTCCTATTATAATTTATTAATATATAATGATTTAATTGGTACTTATACAGTGAAGGAGGTTCCATATGATAAAGAAATTTATTTATTTTATCTCAATTTTACATAAGTGGATACATTGTCACTTTCAGAAATGAAATCTTAACCATGAAAACAGTTTTATACATTTTTAGTTTTTCCACAGCAACAATAAAAAATTAAAAATCTAAGCATGAACTATTATTATATTATTTTTAGTCTGATCATCTTACCTCAATATTAATGTTGATTTGTTCTTGAACATGTTTAAAAACAATTCTGTTTTATCGTCAGCTTGTCCAGACTGGTTTTATTTATGTTGCATTATGTTGCAAACCTGGATGTCGATGTCAGCTCCATCCTGTGGTTGGACAAAGAACCTCCAAACAAGGTCACGCTCCGTCGGTATTTCAAAATTTATAACTCTGTTTTTGTTCTTCTGAATATAAATTTTTTCCCAAATAGTCAGCTCTTTTGTATTTTCTAACTGTTTTAATAATTTAGTGTCTGAATTTATATTATGTTTTTCAGACCAAACATGAGCAGCAACTGCAGATTTTTCTATTTCCCCATTTTTAATATTTCTTATGTGTTCTTTGGTTCTATTATATTTTCTTTGTAACTATTCCTACGGATTTTTAGTTTTATTTATATTTCATGGAAACAATAATAATTGTAAAACCATGGTCATGATTCAGACTTAATTTCTGTAATTGACTGATAGAATTTTAGTATTCTATCAATTGTTACTACAGAACTATTCAACAAAATACACCTATGTCTCTAAAGTAAGTCACTTTGATAAATTTATATTCATACACCAGCTGGTGATTGATGGCTCATATGATGTACTGGGTATTAAGGTTTTAAGTTTTTTTTTTAGGCACTGCATTACAGTGCCTCGATGTGAAAATGACCTATGTGTAATGTAAAACTAAAAAACATCAATGGGGTACAATCAGTTCTCTATGAAGTAATAAAAACTCTTTCCCAGGACTCGGGAACAAAACTGTCAGGTGAGGGGACTATAGCTGTGTTTCTTCTTCATTTCCTCCATTTGGAAGTTTCAAAAATAGGTTTCCTATGGTAATCAGTGTCCTTTATATAATCTCATAGAAAAAAATTATTGGGGATTGTGGAGGCCATTTCATAAGGGCATTGTCAAAAGATCCTGTTTGCCTTACCCAACATTCTAAAAGTGCTCATTTAAGATAACTGTGAAACTGACAGTGAGGTGGTGCTCCATCTTGATGGAACAGATAAATATCTGAATCCTCATTCAGTTGTGATATTAAAGAAAGTTTGAGCATATCAAAGTAAATGTGCCATTGGTAGTGTCAGTTATAAAGAGAAGTGGACTGTACAGCTTGTGATGTGACATGGTGCTAATACCATTTAGCTTGGGTAAATTTTTATTCATATTCAATTATTGTGTGGGATTCTTAGTCTCCTAAATTCGGCAATATGATGATTATACAGAATATGTCATTGTTGCATTCTTACATACAGCATAACAAGTGGTAAAGAGAGGAAACTTCAATGTAAAATAAAAAAATCTTAATGGCCAGTGCATCATTTGAGCCATCAAATGTTTGTTTAGGTACGATAAATTATTATAAATTTATCAAAGTGTGACTTACTTTAGAAACATAGTGTATTATAATTTGTTTACACTTTGAATTTTAAATTAATGTTATATGCGAAATTAGATTACCAGGTTTAAATGTAATCCCTGGGATATCACACTGTTTGATTGTACATTGTAAAAACACATGAATACAAGTAAGTGTATGTACTAACAGTAGGCATCGCAAAATTAAACTTAATAATCTCATGTAGAATACATTGATATTGAGCCTACTTTTTCTTTCTTCAAAGTACTCATGTAATAAGAACTGTAACAAAATGGAACATTGTAAATTATATAACAACGTTTTTTACACATAAACATTGGTGTGATTTCTGGATGAAAAAGGAAATAAAAATGTTGGTAGCAAAAGTTAGAAAAAATATAGTGCTCAGTAGTTGAGAAAATCTATTTAGTAAATTCTGGAATTGCTGTACTCATAACTCAATTTATGCATACAATATTTTAACATTAAGAAATGTATGTACAACACAATCTCCTTTTTCATAGAAAATCCACAGTCTTATAAGAATTGTATATACCAATATATATATATATATCAGTTAGTGGAGCAATATCCATCCATAGTAATTCTGCCCGAAGGCAGGTCCTTCACTGCAATCATAGCATTTTTCATGCTATGCTTGCAGCTTTACTAGGGAATTGTGTAGGTGTGGTAGCTTCCCGTTGCTTTCCACACCGGTGAAGGATGATGATAATGATAATGGTAAGGATGATAATGAAAAGGATGATGGCCATATGATTTCGGGGACCATTTGGGCCTTCAAGTTTTCCTGACATTTGTCTTACAGGTGAGGAAAAACCCCGATAAAAACCTCACCCAGAAAAACTGCCCCGACCAGGGATCGAGCCCGGGCCTGCTGCGTGACAAGGCAGCACGCTACCTCGAGACCACAGCGGTGGACTGGAGCAATATATATATAGCTCCACTAACTTGCATAAAAGGCCTCATCTACAGAGGTGGACAGTCATGCAACCAGCATAGGGATGATATGTATTCAGTATGTTGGGTTCTCCAGTTATAACTGGTTTTCTCAATCTGAAGCTGCAATTATTGTAGCTAACTATTTGCTTATGCAGATATTATTTAACTTCCATTAATAAATATTATGTTTCCTGTCACACATGAAATCCCATGCCATAGCTGAATGGTTTGTGTCAAGATGCCTTAATAGACAGCACTGGTTCCAGTCCCATGAGAGAAGAATTTTTCTCATGGAATTTCGGCCATCAAGGGACTGTTTCCCGCCCAGGATCGTGAAGAATTTGGGCAACTACAATATTTAGCGGCTGCAATCGAGAAAAACAGTCATAACGGCTGGAGTATCCGACAGACCACATGTCACCTCTATATATTGGCTAGATGATTGGCCACCTCTGTGATTGATATATTTGAATGTGAGATCAGCAGCTGGCTGGTAGGCCAAGGACTTTGTAGGCCTGTCGCACCATTTAGTTTTTTTTAACACACAAACTTTTGAATTTGTTGCGCTGATTGTTTGTTTGACAGTTGTGATAATCTATAACATACGGTCCGACGCTTTCACACTGTGAACTCAATGAGTCCGTGATACCTGCAAGATACTCAAATTGTTTTTCTAGAAATTTCTTTCGTTCTTCTACATAATTTTATGACCCCTCCTGAACAGTTATTTGGTTGGTTTTACAGCTCACATTATAGAATTCTGCACCATTTTTATCTCATTTTCCGATTGTCCACTGTTGCAATCTGGATCATTATATGTTGTAGGGTAGCGTCCCAAAAGGGCTATTTTTTCCAATATTTGATTGACCTTAACTCGAGCGGTTAGATGCTATCGTTCGTGACAGTGAAAGTGATATAATTACAAACGGGACATCCGTTGTATAAGATGAAAACGTCTGAACTCTGGAACCGTTATATGATATGGAACACCATAAAACAAATAACTTTATTTAACATATCACACCAGCTGTATGAAAACATCACCATTGCATTAAGGCCGTTTCATTCTTGCCTAAGACACTTTATATCCAACCAAACAATTTAACATTTTACCTAAACAATAATCGTACATTACTTGGCTAGGAAACTATTAAATTGCCATATTTGAGCGTGACGAATTTAAATCTTCCCTTACTGTTAACACGAGAGAGCTTATTAAGTCAACTGTAGATTATCTAATTACTTTATTAAGGTGTTATATTTGTAATTTTAACTTAAACTATTTATTTCGACCTTTTGGTCTCTTTATTGTGATAATTCATAATTATAAACATCTAACTAAATCAATATATTATTTTTAGTGTTTTCTTGAATTTTATAGTTTTGAAGTTAAGAAAATATTTATCCGTCATATTAGAAGAAATAATTAATTATACTCACACATGAAGAGGAAAGTATTCATAATCCTAAAGGAAGCTGTAGTGAATACTTCAGTCCCTGCCTCCAGACAGACTTTTTGGCTAAAATTTACGAGTATATATGTAATTTTTCCAGCTTTCCTATTTCCAAATTTGTGGAAACCTTAGTTCCATTGAGCCTCCAAAACTTTCTAAAATTTACCTAATTGTGGAATAACGCTGGTCTTTTCTGGGCTAGATTGTATAACTACTTTATATAATTATGTTTTGTCATAGCTGCTTATATAAACTTATATTTATCCATAGGTTTAACTGTTTACTGGGCTATATAAGCTTTTGTGAGTGTGTTTTCATATTTTTCCAAAAACATGTTGGCACACTTGAAATATATCCTGGTATGGTTTCGACAACCCTTATGTGAATCCAGGATATTTTATTATAAAATTCTACTAGTTCTTTATTTCCTAAAAGCCCTTGTATGGATTTTCAGTATGACTAATTAGTGTATTTAAGTGCGATTATTTATTTCCTATCTTATGGTATAATTGTGATTAATAATTTATAGTTTTCTTTAAATATGATTAATAATTAATATTTTGTATTATTATTTATATTTTAAGTATGACCTATTGTTACAATATCCATACATCCGTGCCATCTTTTCACTTGGCCGCCAAACTCATCGTACCCTTTCCATAGTACGAATCAAAGACGTTCCACTTTATGTAAAAATCCAAATATTCAAGTAAGTAGTGTCACATTGCATAAATGAATAGGCCTATTTTTATTTAAATCATCTGCTACTCCAACTGAATATTTTTTATCGCCTCAAGTCTTGGAAGAAGTACCTATAGTTCAGAAAACACTTTTTTAAGCAAATATATATATATATATATATATATATATATATAACGATATAGGCCATACTTAAAAAGAACAGGATAATACAAACTATCATTTATTAATCACATAAAGAAAACTATAAATGAAATATGCTAATTTATTATACCGGAAGATAGGAAATAAATAATCACCTTTAAATACTAATTAGTCATATTCAAAGTTATCCAAAGGCTTTTTAGGAAATAAAAAAACAAGTAAAAATTTATAATATTTTATAATAAAGTATCCTGGACCAAAACCATGTCACAACACACCAGGATGTAATTTCATATCAACATGTTTTCAAAGCTATGGGGACACACTTACGAAAGCTTATATAACTGTTATGAGCCCAACTGGATTTCTTAGGCTTAAAGGACCTTCGGGACTTGGAAAATCTGGTAGCGTTTATCTAGCCGAGCGTTAGTATGAGGATGTACAGTATATATGTTTTGAAATAAACAAATGGAGTCTTATTTTAAACTATTTTATTACTAAAGTATAAATAATTAGAAACCCTAAGTAGTCTAGCCCTAAATCTAATCTAAGCCTATATTAAAAACTACAGTACTTTCTTCGGGGGTTGAGAAGATGGAGTTGTGGAATTTATAAATCTAACTTAATCTACATGATTAAAAATGTTATATCCCTTTTTGAAAATTTAATATCCAAAAATGTTAATTGTACTTGATTCAAAATATAAAAGTACGGACTACATATTAAGAAAAATGGTCGGTGACTTACCCTTCAGCCGTTTACACACACAGACAGACACGAGGCCCTCACTTCTCAAGTGTTATATACTCAAAATGACCTCAAGTCATCCTAACTGTACTCACTAACATTCCAATGAACTAAATGTAGGGATGTTTACAGTTAGCTTAAGCAAAACATTGCTCTGAACTATATCATGTCTAAACTCTATCTCAACAGACTTTGAATGTCTAAACTCTATTTCAAAAGACTTTGCTTGAATAATTAAAATAATCTATAAAACAATAAAAAACTATATATAAAGACTATGTATTCGAAAACTATATATAAAGACTATGTATTCATAACAATAACCAAGTAAAAAATTATACCTTTTAAAAGTAAAGTAAAGCAAAGTAAAGTGATCTCACAACAGGCCCGGAGGCCCTTGGGGTAGTAGGAGGTTAAGGCTCCCACTTTTTCTAGACAATCGGCACTTTATGTCAGCCCTGCGTGACGGTCGCCTTTACCCCCAGAACAAGCGTCTGGTACTCACTTCCGTTAGAGGCTGAGTCGACCCCAGGGCCATTGTGCCGCCAGAGGATTTGGGCCAGTTTAAAAATCCTGACCCCAACGGGACTTGAACCCTCAATCCTCCGGCTTGTAGCTCAGTACCTTAACCATTACGCTACGGCGTCCCACAATTATACCTTTTGACTATCACAATTATATAAGTAAGCAAACATCTTATACAATTTGGCCCTGACAGAACCAGAATTATTTCCAAAGGTTAGGTAATGGAAATAAGGTTTCCACAGATTTTGGAGTATAAACTCGCGATTTTTTTACACGAAAATCAGACTGGAGGCGGGGACCGAAGTATTCGTGACAGGTCCCCTTTAGGACGGACCATGGACCTTCTACATGGGTAAGCATAAGTCATAATAATCTTCACCATGGTGGATCATTTCAACTTCAAAACAAAAAGGTTGTTTGAACCATTAAAAACTGTAGATTAATTTGGTTTACTGTTAAAAACCATGCATTATCAAGTGAGAAGACCAAAGGGTCGAATTAAATTAATAATTAAAAATTAATAATCTACAGTTGACTTAATTGAACTCTCTCATACATTGATACACATATAAAGTTTTAAATACATTTCGGCGCAATTCAATATGGTGACTTTAGCTTCCTTGCTCAAGATGTTTATATACTTTTTCTTGATTATGTTGTATCTAATGTTGACTTTTATAATAAATGTGTTTTGTTTTATGGTTTTAAATGTTTCTATGTACAATGTGATGCTCCCGCTAATTGTGATTATGGCATGTTTCTCCGCCTCGACCGAAGATCAACCGCTGGGGCCAAGGTCAATTAAAAATATTGAATCCTTTTTACGCTACTTTATGACATATGATAATCTAGGTTGTAACAATATAGCACACTTGCCATGTGTCACATAACCTAACACTAGAACAAAGTATTTCTTCTGAACTTCTCTGTCACCTTCCATCTAAACTAGGCAACAGCAATTAATATTGAGATATTGTTATAATAAACTACCTGGATCTCATTTTATTCTTTGTGGGAATAATTTTCTGAGGAATCAACAAGCATGGCTGCTCCATTTACTGCAACCTACTCCCGAAAATATTTAAATGCTTCCGCTGTCTGCCTTTTTAGCTCAAATTGACACAGAAGAAGGGCCAATAATTATTTTACGGGACAGCTGAGCCGAAGAGTCTACCAGATTTCCTAAACCATATTTATGTTAATTCTCAGCGGAGTGCAGCAAGCAACTGACCGCGTCTTGCATATTAGCAATAAAAATGAGAGGACAAAAAGTCAATCAGTCACGGGACACTAGCGGGAAAAATAATTACTTTACAAGAAAATGTTATCAATACTTTTTTGTTAGTTGTGTACCAATATCGTAGAATCCAAGAGGAAATTTTAATCCATCAATTATTATGTTGTGTACAGTAATTTTTATACGTTTTCCGTGACTGACTGACCATAACTTACAGTTAATGATTATAGGGCACATTTTAGCTATATAGAACATTCAAAAGCAATTAATATTATTACATTTACAACTAAGGGGGACAAAAGTATGGTTTAACAAAAGAGTTTGTGAAATAAAACGAATTAATACGACCAAATCATTAAACAACAAATTGTTAAAATTTTTCGTGTTTTTACAGGTTTGGGTTATGACAAGTTCTACCACTAACATTATATTTAAAAAAATACACATTTGAAACATTATCTTATAGAATCTGGAAATTTGATCTTAAATATATATTACGTCAACAAAATTATAACTGTGTCAATTAAAAAAAATTCACATCGATATGACATTTTCGTGGAATCGCTCATAGACAAATCAAACCTAATACAGCAAACAGTTGGGGTACTACAAGGGGACCCACTAAGCCCCTTGCTGTTCATTTTAGCTACAGCGGACATCATCAAGGTAATAAGACTGACAATGTAAACCTGCTTATGTACGCAGATGACATGGTATTGACCTCAATTTCGGATAGTGACCTGCAGAAAGCTTTCAACCAATTTGTGGACTGGGCAAAAGAAAATTAACTGACACTAAATGAAGAGAAAAAAGTCTTCATGACCTTTAGAAAAGGGGGCAGATGAGGCATTTTCTACATTGATGAAAAAACACTAAAATCAGTAACTAGCTTCGCGTATCTGGGAGTCACTTTCCAAACACAGGGAAGCATATTTACACACCATGTAAATGACAGAGTAAATGCTGTGATAAGAGCCATAAGCAACATTAAGTCAATAAGCAGCCCTACAACTTTTTTAACTTAAAGTTGATCCCATTGCAACATATGGGTTAGAGAATATATGGGTCCATTTCTAGAAAAAGAACCTAGAAAAATTAGAGAAACTAAAAGCCACATACCTAAAAAGGGTGCTCTGTCTCTTCAAATATACACCCTCCTGACTTGTACATGAACTCCCCAGAGAACCATTCATTCTACATAGAACAGCTGAAGCTGAAGTTCTTACTACCAGTGACACCAGCTTACCAGGACCTCCTGCAAGAACTCCAAGAGAAGAAACGCAAAATATGGGAAGAATTCTACATTACTGACACCATGACAAACCGTGAATGGACTCAGGAATGATATGAATTGCGCCACACAGTGACCATACTCGCTGTGCATGGATTTCACCACAAGTTGTGCAGCAACCAGAGATTCCATGAGCCCGGTCCAGACTGTGTGTGTGCAAGATATGGCAAACAGTGCGAGAGATATCATGAGCTAAACTGTAGGATGAGATCAGAATCATTGGTGAAACTCTGCAATGACTAAGAACAATCTTCTTTGCACGTAGTGCGCATTTTATATTTATTATAATTGCATGCTGTAGCTCAAACAATTTCTTGAAGTAAGATTAGCACTAATTTTATTATATTTTGGTGTTCAACTTTGGTTACCTCCATTACAAACCACTGTTAACAGACAACTGATACAGGGAAAGTTATCATGTCTAGACCATGCCCCATCTGGTGTCAACATTAAGAAGTTCATGTGATATACATTGGAAACTTACATACTAATTTTTCTGCATTGGTACATTTTTGGATGAAAAAAAAAATAGTTGCCATGAATCAACCCCTGTAAAAGAAATCTGTAGATCAAAACAAAAGAGTATCCTAGAAATGTAAAGTATGGAGAAACAGAAAAATTGACAATAGCTGCTCATTTGTGGATACAGAATAACAGGCTTAAGGAGAGATCAAAATAACCAAAACAACTGGGAAGGTGAACAGAACATACAGTTTGGGAGATGATCTATATCCAGAAAAATGTAGATAATATAATGAATTTTGAAATTCCTAAGGAAAATATTTAATTGTAGGTTTGTCTGCCAACATCAGTGAGAAGTTATATGTAAACATTCCAATACATCTCAAGTTGTTTTGGCATTAAATGGGGATTATGACCTTCAATACCAGTCCCATGTGAGAGAGCAAATTATAAGGCAAGACATAAAGAATTAATTTAATTTCTTTACTTGAAAATTACGTCAAGAATCATAAATAATAAGATATATTTCTGTTATTAACATTTTAAAAGGCCCTGACTATACTTATAAATGCATCTTATTTTGATTTTGGGCATACAATGAACAACTTATATATAATATTGGATACAATTCAGTACTTTATTTCATGTCAGTCTTACCTCCTGTAAATAAAGCTCCCCATTTGTAAATAGTAGTCTAATATGAAATTTATTTTTTTTTAATTCTCTTACCACAGGGAGAAAAAGAAGGAAAACTTACAATTCTTGGTAAACGATTTATCCTCAAAATAGCTATATAATAAAGCCAATCTTTCCTTGGAGCAAAAAATCCAAATACTTCAATTGGTGGAATAGTAACAATATCCATTGGCAGTCCAAGAAGTGAAAAAAAAAAAACATATCTGCAAGGAAGAGATAAGTTCTATTGTAAAGACATAAAGTTGTCAAGTTACAAATATCTGTAGTAGAGTACGCTAATTATAATGTCTCATAATATTATGAAAACAGAAGAAGAGATAACTAATATTCTTACTTAATAATCCTCTTTAACATTTCAAATCAAGGGAAGAAAACCAAGATCTCTTTTACTCTAGTGAAGTGTTTATTTTACATTCTGTAAATCTATGGTATGCAACCCATGACTTAATTTATCTTCTAAAGCCATATGATAAAGGGAGAAAGTGTACACAAGGAGGCAAGTCTATTTTTATTTTTTACATATTGACAGCACTGTAAGACTATATTATTTCACCATTATTTTACTTCGTGATGACAAAATACATGTTTATAAAGCATTTTTATTACAGTTTAAAGCTAAATTATGTTAATTTTTATAATTGAAACATTTATTTAAGGATTTTCTCTCAAAAAAAAAAATTATATATGAGGGCTATTTTTTTCAAGGTCCAATCGGTCGCAAAATTAAAAGTACAATGAAAATAAAATAAATGTTTCATTTGCAACATTTAGCTACAAGTTTTCTTATCAACTTCAAGATTAGGTTGTTAGCCTGTGCTGACTCAAAGTGTATCCCTCCATCTGGTCATGGGGCATCCAATGGAACATTTACCTCTTGGATTATATTATAAAGCCTGTTTTGATAGATGAGAAGTCTTCATTCTATTTATATGTTGAAACCATTTTAATTTGTTGTCTGTCAATTTATTTGCTAATTCATGTAATTGTTCTCTAATGATGGTAATGCGGATATGATCACTTAAAGGCCTGCTATCCTTCTTAAGGAACACATTTCTGCCGTTTCTATCTTCCTTTTTGTTTTTTGAACATGTGTATTTTCTTGTGAATAATTTTTTCTTCAAACCCATTTTCTTTCGCTACCTTTATTATTTGCTTTTTCTTTATTTTAAAATTTTGTGAATAATTTTTTTTCTTCAAAACCATTTTCATTTGCTACCTTTATTACATGTTTTTTCTCTGTTTTAAAATTTCCTCTACTCATGGGAATGTTTACCAGTCCATGTGTTAAATTATTAGAAACACCTTTAGTTTAAACATTTATTTCTTATTATGTGTCAAATAACTGACCCATTGAATATTTTATGTTTTGTGTTCTGCACCCAGCAGTAGTCTACTTTCAATTTGTGACAGATTATGTTAATAATAATAATAATAATAATAATAATAATAATAATAATAATAATAATAATAATAATAATAATAATAATAATACTTTATTTATTCTGGCAGAGTTAAGGCCATAAGGCCCTCTCTTCCACTCAACCAGCACAAATACAAATAAATATTCGACAAATATAGATATACACTATACTAATTATAAACAGTTAAAGATACAATAAATGTAGCAATGTAAATGTCATGTACAAACAACATTTTATAGGGTAATAACAATAATGATACGATAATAATAATAATAATAATAATAATAATAATAATAAAATATAAAAAATATGGTACATTATACGGGAAACACCAATTAATATATATATCTTACACTGGATAATAATGAAGTCGAGTTTAGAGCAAATATAAATTTAGATTTCTTTTAAAAGATGCCAATGTCCGGCAGCCCATTATTTCTTGTGGTAGGGAATTCCAGTTGCGAGAAGTGGAGAGTGGTATATGACATGGAGTGATGTGATGTCCTATGTTGCGGTATATTAAGTAAGAGACTATGTTGTGATCTTGTGTTTAAGTTATGGCTTGAGGATAGATACTGGAAACGGGATGATAAATAATTGGGAATCGAGGTATGTAGGATCTTAAATAGGAGAATTAGACAGTGCGATTTTCTTCTCTCTTTTAGAAGTAGCCATGACAATTCGTGGAATAATGGAGAAATGTGATCGTATTTTCGAACATTAAATATGAATCTGATACACATATTATGGACACGCTGCAGTTTGTCCGACAATCCGTCACTTATGTCAGTTAGTAGAACGTCACAGTAGTCAAAATGCGGCATCACTAAAGTTTGGATTAAAATTCTTTTAAGAGTTGTAGGAAGAAAATGTTTAAGTCGCTTTAGGGAATGCATTATGGAGAAGATCCTTTTAGATGTTTGTTTTACTTGCACATGCCAATTTAAATTAGAATCTAAGTAAAATCCCAAGTTTTTAACGACGTCGGTATAAGGAATTTGTTCATTATCTAATATGACAGCCGGCATATTGCCATTGTTTATGAGGTGTAATAGCCTTGGATGTCCGATAATTATTGCTTGCGTTTTGTTTACATTTAGTTTCAGCCCATATTGTCTGGACCATAAAGATATATGCCTGAGGTCAGTGTTTACTTTGTCAATATATTCATTCATTTCGTCAGGCCTAAAGTGTGTAAATCTGTAGGTCGTCGGCGTAAAGATGATGCTTGCAGTTTTGTAGTTTCTTGGTCACGTCATTAATATAAATCGAGAAGAGAAGAGGTGCGAGGACGCCGCCTTGAGGTACCCCTTTCCTCACCAAGCGCCAGGAAGAAATGCGATTATTAACAGAAACTGATTGCTGACGATTAGTGAGGTAAGATGCAAACCAATCAAGGCAGTTTTCCGACAGATGTAGTGTCTTTAGTCTCGCTAGCATTAAGTCTATATCTACTGTGTCAAAGGCTTTGCTGTAGTCAGTAGGACTATTGCGGTGAGTTTGCTTTTGTCCATTGAGTCTCTTATGTCCTCTACAATGTCAAGTAGTGCAGTACTTGTGTGATGCCCTGTTCTAAAACCAGACTGATGTTCATCAAGTAAGTCGTGTGTGGTGAGGTAGTCTGTTAACTGTGAGTGTATTATGTGTTCCAGTGCTTTAGATAAACAGGGAAGAATACTAATTGGTCTATAATCATCGAGTGTTGTGGGAGTGTTTGATTTCGGTGTAGGACGAACTAGAGCCATTTTCCAGAGTCTGGGATAAGTCCCAGTCATTATAGAGGCATTAAAAATGTGGGTTATTGTTGGGAGAATAATGTCTATTATTTTTGCAGGAGAGTTATTGTTATATTGTCTATTCCTTGTGCTTTAGATTTAATACGTAATACTGCTCTTTTGGCGTCATCAGGTGAGATATAGGAAAAAAGAATTTGTCTCGGGTAGGTTGGGAATATGACATTAGTTCATCTATTGTCTGTCGTTTGTGTTGTGAGGTGTTGTCAGAAGGGAGGCGGGTAAAATGGTCATTCAACTCATCCAGTGGTAGGTCAGCTGTTTCTACCTGTAGTTTATTTTGACAGAGGCCTATTGATTTTAAATTTTTCCACATGTCAGCTGAGTTGGACATAGATTGTGTAATAATAGTATGGGCATATCTTAGTTTTGCATTCCTTATAGTCTGGTTGACTTTATTCCTCAGATGTTTGTATGTCTGTAAGTCTGTCAGTTCTTTGTTCCTCCTGTATTTCCTGAATGCTACGTCTCTCTCAGTCATAAGCAAGCGGATATTATCAGACATTCAGGGAGCAGGTGGTCTGTTTATACGTCTTGTCTTGATAGGTGCGTGTTTGTCATACAATTGTAAAATCATGTCATTAAAATTTTCAACTTTCTTATGTTACATAAGATGATGAGTATTTGTTTCATGTATAACAAGGAAACAATGTTAAAATGAGCATGTGTTTAAATTTTTAAAAAAGTTAATGAGAAGTGACATTGTGAGGTAAATATTAATAAAATAAAAATATGAAACAATCTCACCTCATAAAATAAGTTACTCTCACCTAGGCATGTTTAGGAAGCTATCATCCCCATTCTGAATTAAATTTAGTTGAAACTAGTTAATACTCAGCAAGCACTGCTTTGCCTAAGTAAATTAAATATGCGTTTCTATCTTATCTGAAGAGAAAAATGATACGCTCAGACTGGGACCCGAACCCAGGACCTTTAGCTTTCTAGACCAATGCTCTACCGGCTGAGTTATCTGGGTGAGTTCCAATGTAAATGCAAATTTTTCTCTTATATTCATTGTCAATTCCTGTGCACCAAATGCTACGAAACCTTTGCTTCTATCTTTGCAAATGGCGTCTTCTTTATTAAGGAGGCATTTATTTTGGAATTTTACATTACATTATAAAGCCAGTACGGCTTCTTTCGATGTTTTTATTATTCATTTCATACATCTCAATGATGGATAAATTATATTTGAAGAGAAAAATTATACACTCAACTGGGACCTGAACCTAGAACCTTTGGCTTTCTAGACCAATTATCTACCGACAACATATATAAGAGAAAAATTTGCATTTAGATTGGAATTCGCCCAGATAGCTCAGTAGGTAGAGCATTGGTCTAGAAAGCCAAAGGTCCTGGGTTCGAGTCCCAGTCTGAGCGTATAATTTTTCTCTTCAAATATGATTTATCCATTATTGAGATGTATGAAATGAATAATAAAAAGATGTTTTTATTTTTGGTTGAATAAGTAAAATGGATTTTCATAAAGACCGGTTGAGCCATTTGAATAAATATAACTAATATATCTTATATGATGCATTGCCAATTTAAGGATAATTAAATTGTATGCTATATATTGCCATGACCCTAACAAGGCGATTGCTAGAGTAAATTTTTAATTTCAGATTTCAAGTAGGCCTAAACTCCCACTTCTAATGGTCAGATTTTGCTGATTTTTTTATAATACCTACCTCTGAGACACTGGATATTTAAATTCAGTAATAATTACTGCAAAATTTACTTTATTGGATTTCTTATTTCCAACAAGCATTTTATTCTAGGATTCAAAAGGAGCTATTATTGCTGTCACAGACAGTATGTCACCTAAATGTAATAAAATAATAGAATTTTGAAAAAAAACTGTATAATTTGAAAAAACTTAATAAGAACATAATTTTTCAGTTGGTTGCATTACACTGTGGCTTATTTTGAAATAACATTGCTGATTGTCAAACAAAGAAAGGATGAAGTATTGTGCAGAAATATTTATCAGAATTGCCATTGCTAACAGCTAAGACATTAATAACTTCAGAATTTAAAATTATATTTTTCAATTATTTTAATGGAGTTTTAAGATATAAAAGATGAGAGTGCCTCACCCAAAATTATTTTAAAATTCCTGAGTACCAAAGGAAAAGTGCTGTTGCATCTTATGGATTTACTATGGTTCATGAATGTCTGTCAAAGTATTTGCACAGAATTTGAATTATCTCTTTCCCACTTTGCCCCTTATGCAATCTACAGGAAGAGATGAATCAGGATCACCTTTTGTAATGTCCAAATCTACGCTTCTATCCAAATATATAGTATCTGGGAAATATTGGAGAGCAAGAGAGGTTATGACTGCATTATTAAGTGCCCAAAATTAATAAACAAACAAACAAACTTTTTTGATCACACAAGGACATGGAGAACCTCTCCAGATGAGTGATCAGCTCAATGCCAGGGCCAGTTCCAAGAAAACACGAAAATTTAAGACATGAAACACATTTATATTCATACTAAACAAACATACTAAAAACTGTAATTATGATGGTCAGATGGTGTTTGAGGAATAATTTGATTTCAAAGTTTTCCTGACATTTGTTTTACAGGTGAGCAAAAATTTGAAAAAGAAAAACCTCATTCAAGAAATCTGACCTAGTAGGGATCAAACCTAGGCCCGCTACTTCTTAGGCAATGATGTTACCTTGTTATTCCAAGAAAAAAACAGTGAATTCGTCACAAATATCAATACTAATTTGCTCAATAGATAAACATTTCTCTATCTTCTGTAAAAAATACAACAATTATGGTATACTAAAATTAAAAGCATTGTTATAATTTTTATGTCTAAGTTTTTAATTCTTTTGTGTTTCTAATGCTTCATCTGTCACCAAGGAGTAAGATTGTACTAAGGCAGACATACTGGATCTATTATTAAATGAGTCAGCAGGATTTCACCGCAAAGACAAATTCATCTACCTTGACTGTTTCCCTTTGGATATTAAATTCTATGTAGTGCATGGTGTAAGAGAATTTTGTATAAGCCAATATACTGTAAATCACAAGACTGCATGATAATGTAAACTGAAACTCTGGACTGTATAACAAACATAATTTATTTTCTACCTACCTTTGTCTTATAAGGTATTTGTTTGTGACCATTTCTCCAGCATAATTTTCATATGCTAATCTTGTCTTGATATATGGTCTAATGATATAAAGAAGATCAAAAAGTATGGAAATGCCAAATAAGTAATAATTATAATCTCTTAAACATAACTGGTAAGTTACAAGAATGTAAGTGATGCAAGGGCCAGTAATTATAGAAATCTTCTCCCATACCGTGTAAAATAAAGAATCTGATACAAATAATCCTTCATTGAAAAAAAAACTCCTATAAAAATAGAAAACACAATTAAATGTTATTTTATAGTAATATCCATCCATCCACAGTAATTCTGCCCGAGGGCAGGTTTTTCACTGTAATCATAGCATTTTCATGCTATGCTTTGCAGCTTTACTAGGAAATTATAGGTGTGGTAGCTTCCCGTTGCTTTCCACACCAGTGAAAAATTATGATGATGATGATAATGATAAGGATGATGATGATGGCTGGATGATTTTTGGGGACCATTGGACCCTAAGGTACTTGACATTTGTCTTACAGGTGAGGAAAAATACAGTAATATAATGAATGAAAAATATTTAAATATTCTTTGGGCCCTAAGCTACTTGACATTTGTCTTACAGGTGAGGAAAAATACAGTAATATAATGAATGAAAAATATTTAAATATTCTTAAAAAAAATGGATGAAATTTCTCTTAATGGATATTTTGCCACCATCATCATTCTCGATTAAATAATAATTATGTAATAGATTGATTGGGGTGCAAATAACCCTGCTTGCTAAGCACAAGTTTAACAGCAATTCTTTGCTCTGAGGCTGATCATATGTTATGAGAGTGAACCCTTTCGTTTGAGAATTTGTTAAGAATACACTTATCATATCCAAGAATATTTAATGAATCAAAAGTCTTTATGACAGATTATGGCTCTTAACGTTTCCTCTAAAAGAAGACAAATGTTCTAATTTTCCTTATCCAGAAAATTTCAACAAACGTGTGCCTATGAAGTATGAGGTGAGTGAAATAATAAAAAATAAACAAACTTGTTTAGGTTTGAATTCCAAAGATTATGATGACTAATTAATATTTAATATTTTTATTTAAATTATTGTCTATTATTTAACTTTTATAGGAATTAATCACTATGAGGTTTAATTTATGGTGAAATTAAATGTTTCTTACCTCTCCTCATATAAATCTTCTAAGTTGATCGCGATTTAGATACCATAACTGTCTCATCTTCAGAACTTTCTTGGCGACTGATGTTATTCGATCGGAAGAAACTCTTCTTCTTCTCTCTGTTGGTGGAACCAGAGGTTCATCGGTCCACCAACAGAGGGAAGAAGAAGAGTTTCTTCCGATCGACATAACACCAGTTGCCAAGAAAGTTCTGAAGATGAGACAGTTATGGTCTCGAAATCACGATCAACTCAGAAGATTTATATGAGGAGAGGTAAGAAACATTTAATTTCACCATATATTGTCTATTATTTTTATCTGTGCACTTTGTATCTCAACTAGTGTGAACAACATGGATAATGAAGATAGGAGAGTAGTTCACCATTGCTAATAAAACATTAAAATGTGCCTAAGATCATAGACCTACAAATTTAAAATTTATAATGAAATAAAATTTTTAATTCCATTTGTTGCACAACAACTAGGGCCAAATGAATTGGTTCCTGTCACTGGCAACCAGATAATATAATAAGGAGTTATGTGGTTAATAAAACACAATCTCTCACACATAGTTTCAGTGGCTATTGCTACTTCTCATGTAAAGTAGCTACATTTGTCCTCATGGGTTGAATGGACCTTGTTCCAGACAAAAAGAAAAAACCTGTGGTATAGCTGGGAAATTAACTCAGATTCCTGGAATCCCAGCCATACATGTTAGCAAGTATATCATAGAGACTGTCTTTACAATTAAAAAAAATTGATAATAACCAATATGCTTAAAATATAAGTGTGCATAGACATAATGACTCAAGACGTTTCTTTGAATAACATATATTCAGTTGGAGTTATGACTGAAGATGAACAAAAATTCATTTGAAACTAATAGTATCATAGAAATCATCGGAGAACATATTGTTTAAATAACTCACCTCATAGGATTCATGCTTCCATGATATCGCGATTTCAAACATAATCATGTTCATCGTCAGCCATAACTCCGACTGTTGAAATTCTTCGGCCGTCAACTATTCTATTGTCGCCATCTTCAGTGCTGCTATCTATGGTTGAATTTATGAACTTCGAAATCAATGTAATTTCGTTAGGGATATCAAAATTCATTGATCTATTTTTGTTTTTCTGAATGTATATTTTTCCCAAACTGTCAATTCCAAAGGTTTCTCTACTTGTTTTAAAAGTTTAGCTTCTCTTCCAATTTTATGATGTTCTAATAAACTATGTGCAGCAATTGCAGATTTTTCAATTTCACAATTTTTAATATTTCTGAAATGTTCTTTTGTCCGAATTTCCAAATTCCTTTTTGTTTTTCTATATAAACTTTATTGCAATCTTCACAATTTATTTGATAAATTCCAGATTTCTTACTGTCTGGAACTTTGACTTTTTTATTGGTACTTAGAAGATTACCCAGACTAAATTTATTTATTGGTGCCAAAAAAATGTTGTATTTGTCAAAAATTTTGACAAATACAACATTTTTTTGGCACCAATAAATAAATTTAGTCTGGGTAATCTTCTAAGTACCAATAAAAAAGTCAAAGTTCCAGACAGTAAGAAATCTGGAATTTATCAAATAAATTGTGAAGATTGCAATAAAGTTTATATAGGAAAAACAAAAAGGAATTTGGAAATTCGGACAAAAGAACATTTCAGAAATATTAAAAATTGTGAAATTGAAAAATCTGCAATTGCTGCACATAGTTTATTAGAACATCATAAAATTGGAAGAGAGAGAGCTAAACTTTTAAAACAAGTAGAGAAACCTTTGGAATTGACAGTTTGGGAAAAAATAACATTCAGAAAAACAAAAATAGATCAATGAATTTTGATATCCCTAACGAAATTACATTGATTTCGAAGTTCATAAATTCAACCATAGATAGCAGCACTGAAGATGGCGACAATAGAATAGTTGACGGCCGAAGAATTTCAACAGTCGGAGTTATGGCTGACGATGAACATGATTATGTTTGAAATCGCGATATCATGGAAGCATGAATCCTATGAGGTGAGTTATTTAAACAATATGTTCTCCGATGATTTTTAATGATTATACCTCATAATGTTTACTTCCCAACATTAATTAAATATAGTATCATAGAAATTTGAAATGGTATGAGCTGAGTTATTAAAAATATGTTCTCCACTCAATATGAATGATATAACCTCATAATTTTAAAATATGTTCAACCAAAACAACTCTAAGAGGTAAGAATGAGCAGACAAAATGTTTTAATTATTAACCTCATAATGTCTACTTCCCAACATTAATTTAAATAAATATACATATATATTATGTATGTTATGGCTGACGATGAACATGATTATGTTTGAAATCGCGATATCATGGAAGCATGAATCCTATGAGGTGAGTTGTTTAAACAATATGTTCTCCGATGAATTTTAATAAATATACATATATTTACCTATGCCCTTTGAACACTTACAATTCACCTTTACCACTTAAACGATGAGTAACGACTTCATCCTTTTCTAATTCAATATCTTGTTGCTTCAGTGAAGATAATGAAGGAATAAAATCCTGTTGATTTGAGAATAATGTTAGCATTTCACATTTAAATCAAATGTTAAGTAAAAAAACCTCATGAAGTGTGTTTTAGGCATAAAAAGTAGATTCAAACACCTTCCGCTTTGAAGAAAGATAATTGAACCAAAATACATTAGAAGGCTATGCACGTGACTGTGATTTCAGTGGTGACTAATTATTCTGTAAAATTATGCAGTTACAGATGGCTTCATTGCATTCAGTTCACTGCACTAGTCAAGATTGTGCTGATTGTGTTAACAACATATGTCATATATTGCTGTGAACATACTGAGAAAAAAAACTTAGATAACAATAAATCCAATTAATGTTTTGTGGTTGGTTAAATTGAAAATTCAATTTAAGGTGGACAATACAAATGTTGTTGGCATGAAGAATGAGGCATTCACCTTCTTATTGTATCCTTAGTTATGAACAAATATGAAAACCTCCTATAAAGTGAAAGCATCTTAAAATTAGAACATAGTTACGAGAACTATAAGTTGGGTATTGAAAACAATGAGGATAGTTCCAGTTTGACACAAAGAGAATATAGTAGTTAAGAGTGAATAAAAATTTAAACCCCACATAAAGTGTCAAAAGTTGTCACAATATTTGATGACAAAATATTATACCATATTTTTGGCAATTATTTACAGAGCTGAGGATACAACACATACGAGAAGCTAGTAAAACTTTATTATCAAAATGTAAAATCTTATAATGCTGGAAAATTAACTGCTTTATCTAATCAAATCAGTTGAACCCAAAACTGGTAATGAAAAGCAATGTCTAAATATGTGGCAGAGAAATGGAGAGCTATAACCATGGTCGAGGGAAACTAAACAACATGTAAATATTACCAAGAAATTAACAATATCCAAGTTTGATAAGGCCAGAGCAGAAGAATATAGTATACATTGGTGATTTCTAAACTTGGCACATGAAGCAGCCAGAACTATGAGACTTTACACACATTAACAGTACTCCTATATTGTTGTTGGCTCTTAAAACTGAAACTGCTCTTGTATACTGGCCTATTATTGCATTGTAGAGAAAAACGATAATTACCATAGCATCCAGAGGCAAATAAAGGATCCATGATTTATTTGAATCACAATACTACAGAGGCCTCTAGTTCATAACTATTTACTTTTACCAAAAAATGACTGTCTCTACTGAAATCAGGGGCATGTTCATGGCTTTCAACAGTATTTTGGTGTGATTCTGTTAGTTCGAACTGGAGGGTTTTCCTTTATAAGTGCCAATTCCCAGTATTCTCCAATATGAGTTTTAAAATTTCTATTATCTGAGCCAACTCACTGTGTTTTAAATGAATTTTTAGAGTAGTTCTATAATTTTTTGGAAAGGCCTAGCAAAAATATCAAAATAAAAAGCTGATATTTTTGCTAGGCCCTTAAAAGATGTTTTAAAACACAATGAATTGGCTTATATGATAGTATTTTTAACTCTTGTTTAGGAATACTTGGATTCAAATCTCATCCTGACTGGGTGTTTGTGATTTTTCTCAATCATCAAGGGTTTTTTTTATTTCGTTCTTATTTATAGATACTTCAGTACTTTTAAAATTCATAATGAACCACCATGAGGTTATTACTGAGTAAAAGGTTAAAATACTAAAATGCTTACCTGAGATCTCAGTTGTTCTCAACTAATTAAATTTTTATTTAGTTGAGGGAAAACTGATGAAGGTTGAGATCTCAGGTATGCATTTTAAATTGGAACCTTTTAGTATCTAAGGTCATATAACAATTATGCATCGTTTACCAATAAATTTTACAATTTAACAAAGTATTTTATTTAACAAAAATTCTGTTTATATTTAATAATTCATGCTAAATTAACATCATCATTCTTTTGTGTTTAGGGCAATATGCTACAAATCTGAAGGTCAGGATTTGAGTATCAATGGGGTCAAGATTTTTATACTGACCTAAAAACCTTCTAGTGGCATGCATGGTCCTAGGGTCAACTCAGTCTCTAATGAAATGAGTACCGGTTTCAAATGTTTGTTCTGGGGGTTATAAACATAGAAACAAAGGAAAATATATTTTAATCAGTTATTAAACATTTTTTTTAATTAGCCATTAATGGTTCTATTAAAACTAGAAATTATACAAGGCAAAATCCTTATGTTATAGAAAATAT
Source organism: Diploptera punctata (assembly GCA_030220185.1). Lineage (NCBI taxonomy): Eukaryota > Metazoa > Arthropoda > Insecta > Blattodea > Blaberidae > Diploptera > Diploptera punctata. The sequence goes on from JASPKZ010000467.1 coordinate 1,604,675, forward strand.
TGGTTTGAAATTCATGCTTAACAGGATGTACAGAAATATTCCCATATGCTAGGACAAAGGTGCCTCAGGCTGCCACTGGAAAAATAGCAAAATTATATTTGAAGCTAGATACAGTTATCTGACATAGAACTCTGCCAGAGAGACCAAGAGTAAGTGGGTTGAAGACTGCCTCAGGATAAACCATAAACAGTTAGGGTCAGGACATGATCGAGTGTCTGTCCAGGGTGGATGAGAACAATGTTAGGTAAGTCTGTGCCATGTTATTCACAGTAGAATTTTGGGGGCTGTTAAGACCTAGATTATATTAGGTCATAGGGTAGCATCCAAAAGGGATATTAATTTAAAATTGGTCGATAATTTATTATTGACCTTGACTCGAGGGCTTAGAGGCTATCTTTCATGACAGTGAAAGCATTATAATTACAACCTAATGGCACATCCATTGGATAGGAAGGAGACTTCTATACTCTGGAACATTTACATGATGTAGAACACCATAAAACAAAATAACATTATTTAAAATACAGAAGTTATATCCAACCAAACAATTTAACACTTTACCTAACCAAGACTGTACATTACTTGGGCTAGGAAGCTATTGAAACATCATATTTGAGCGTGCCGAATTTAAATCTTCCCTTACTATTAACACAAGAGAGCTTATTAAGTCAACTGTAGTTTATCTGAAATTTATTAAGATGTTAAGTTAGTTACTTTAATTATGTGTTTCGATCTTAAGTCTTTTTATATTGCTATTTCTTAAGTTATTAAAATTTTACCAAATTAATCTAACATTTTTAGTGTTTTTCTCAAACTTTATAGTTTTGAAGTTAAGTTGATATTTATCCACCATATTTGGAGAGATAATTAATTATACTCACATAAACTGAGAGAAGAACTCATGTCCAAATTAAAGCAGTGATTACTTCGGTAGCTGCTTTCAGTCTACCATTTGTCTCCAAAATTTCGGGTATATATTCGATTTTTCCAGCTTTCCTATTTACAAATTTCTGGAAACCTTAGTTCCATTGAGCCTTCAAAACTTTCTAAAATTTACCTAATTGTGGAATAATTCTGGTCTTTTCAGGGCCAGATTGTATAACTACTTATATAATTATGTTTTGCTATAGCTGCTTATATAACTTATATAAGTGTGTTATCCATAGGTTTAATTGTTTGCTGGGTTATATAAGCTTTCATAAGTGTGTTTTCATATTTTTTCCAAAAACATGTTGATACACTTGAAATATATTCTGGTATGGTTTCAACAACCTCAAGTGATGTTCAATTCCTTCTTTACATATGACCAAGTCTCATAGGCATTATGTTAAAACTGGTTTTAAACATTTTATACATTGTCATTTTACTCTTGATAGGTATATCTCTACTTCAAATTAATTCTATTGTTAAATATAAACTTTTCCCTTTCTTTTACTGATTTCTGTCTATTTTTTCCATTTATATTTATCAAGTTCCTAGATATGTTAATTTTTCCATGTTTAAACTTATTCCTGATGTCTTGATTAAGTACCAAGTAAATTGTATACAAAAATTAATGGGGACATTAAGCCTGGAAGTCCTTTCTGCTTTTGAAAAGAGTCCAAATTTAAACTCGTGATTATTCCTTACATCTACAAATTATGGAAATGGGAATTCTATGATTTTTATAGTTAATATTTTCTGTCAAACACATGTATCTTTTCTAAACGGTACACAATTATTCAAAACACAAATTGAAAATAGACCATAATAACACAATCCATCAGCTGCATTTAGAATCCGAAGTAAACAAAAATGTAGTGTAAAATTAATTAATCCATATTTTGAAAATTCATCACAATTTTGAGGAACATGAAGAATAAATTGAGAGGCATTATATTCATCAGCCAATTACTGATATTTATTTTTAAAAATCACAACAGAGTGCACAACTAAGCCATTGCCATATCAATTTATATTTATGGCACCTGCTAGATTTTGCATGATGTTAACTAACATTTTACATATTATGATTGGTGGAATGAAAAATGTTATATAATAATATCCTCAACTCGTGTCCAACTCAGGGTCGGTCAAGGGCTGAGATGAGATGAAGCCCCTTATATAGAGGACTGTGAATGACAAGGGTGCTGGCTGACCATGCCTGATGCACCATCAAAGGAGCAGATGAACGAAACGGATGAGATGAGTATGGAGAAATGGTGGAATGAAATATTGTGGCAGGGGAAAACGGGAAGAAAATCCTGAGAAAAACCTACCCAAGCTCCGTTTCATCCTCCACAAAACCAACATGGAGTGATCGAGACTCAATCTTGGGATCCCAGCAGTGAGAGGCGAGCATCTGACCGCTTGCGCCACGGAGTCACCAAAATAGTATAACATTTGTCAAAATGTTGGCATAATATGTTAATACCATACATATTTTGTCAATGAAAGTTGGCTGGATGTTTCTAATGTTGCATTATCATGTGTTTTCTTTTTTAATTTTAATGATTATGAAGAAATGAATTGAAATTACAACCCAGCATTTGCCTTCATAGAAGTAATTGGAAAAGCCTCTCGGGTTGGCAGGGACTATGGTTTTAACTCCAGATCTCCTAAAAACAAGTCTCAAATGCTACTGCTTAAGCAAACTCAGTAAGTAGAAAAATATCGAATTAGTTTTTTATTATAACAATCCTTTTTCAATAATTATAATTTTAAAATTATTAAAAAAATCAGCATCAGAAAGTTAATACATAAATATACGATCATATGTAATAATGGACATACAGAGTCTATTAGCATAATAAAAAATCCAGTGACAATATGGCCTAAAATGTTTAAACAACTATAAATAAGAATGGAATGAAAAATATATGTAATATGCATTATACACAGTGTAAATGAATTACATCACACAATTTTAACAGCTTACAAAGTAGCCTTACACAAGCAGTATGAAATCAGTAATCTACAAAGTAAATTGGTCAAGTTATAAGGAACATAAAGAAATGAGGTGTTGCGACTACGTCAGGGCATAATCGCAATGATAATAAATATATGATAAAAAACTATAAAACATATACGATATATACTTGTTTATTATACCAGAAGATAGGAAATAAATAATCACCTTTATTATGCTGATTAATTCATACTCAAAGTTCATACAAGGGGTTTTTTAAAATAAAAAACGAGTAAAAATTTATAATAAAATAGAATATCTTGGACCAAAAATGTCAGAACCCGCCAGGACATAATTTCATATCAACATGTTTTTCAAACTATGGGGACACACTTACGAAAGCTTATATAACCCAGTAAACAATTATACCTTTTGACTAACACAATTATATAAGTGAGCAAACATCTTATACAATTTGGCCCTGACAGAACCAGAATTATTGCTAAAGATTGGGTAATAAAAATAAGGTTTCCACAGAATTTTGAGAGTAGAGAAAGAAAAAACTATCGTATATAAACTAGCGAGTTTTTTTTTTCGAAAAATCAGACTGGAGACGGGGATCGAAGTGTTCGCTTCGGTCTCCCGTGGATGAGTGGAGACGCTTGGGTAAGCATGGAACTTCCTAAATTTTTCATCCTAAAAAAATGTTTTTTTTTTCAAAATTGTCGATTCTTGAATTTAGTAACTTTAGAATAATTTGTCTTATTATTAAAACATGATTTATCAAATGAGAAGACCAAAGGGTCGAATTAACTTAATAATTAAAGATTAATAATCTACAGTTGATTCAGTGGAACTCTCTCTGAGTAATATCAAGATTTCAATCAATTCGGCGCGATTCAACATGGCAACTGTTAGCTTCCTTGATTTAAATGTTTTAACGGGTTTTGTTTTAATATTTTTATGTTTTGTGGATATTTAAAATAAATTTGTTTTGTTTTATGGTTTTATGTGTTTCTGTGTACAAATGTGATGTTTTCCTGCCAAAACCAAGGCCAACCGCTTGGGCCAAAGGTCACTTAAATTATAGAAACCTTTTTTTACGCTACGTTATGACTTGGGATAATCTCGGTTGTAACATGAGGTCTGATAATGAGTAAAGTAGCCATGCAATTTGTACTAGATTTATTTAAAATCTTATTAGCAATTGCGAATTTCCTTAAGATTAAAAAAAAATTTACTATAGATTTCTAAACAAGGCAATTAAAGTACAACACTATGCAGGAGAGTAAACTGACCACTTTTCAATTAAGGACTCCTGTTCAGCTATGCATGATTTTATCACTGTGAATTATCTAGGTTTATTCAGATTGTTTTTAGTGTCCTAATAAGTTGTCTAATCCATTAGGCATCAGAATAAAATTAACAAAATTATCATTATCCTGCATAAGATTGATATAGTTCCGTAGTACTTTGTTGTGGTGTGTGTGTAATTCCAGAATGTAATTGATTCACTAACTCTCATACAAATGAAGAAATGCTACTTCCACATGGTAATAACAGAGTGCTGCATGATATATACTAAAAGTTTTTCCAATACAAATAGGCCTATATGTATTATTTTAATATTTGTGGCCACTGAGAGAAAACTAAGAAAATTCATACAATTGCAAAGGTATTTACCATCTGGAGTTTTTCGTACTTGTAATGTGTATAGAGTGTTACTATGAACTTGTTGAATTTAATGATAAAATAAACTTCCAGTCTCAGTTAGTCCATTTTCTCACAGAATTGTGTCAATTCATAATATTTTTTGTACTGAAAGCACATGCAAAAAATTACTTTAATATGAAATATACTGTATTATTTTGAGAATGTAAATTATAATAATAATGCAGTATATTTCATATTGAAGTCATTTTTCTACATGTACTTTCAATACAAGAGAAAAATATTATGAATTGACACAATTCTGTGAGAAAATGGACTTACTGGGACTGGAAAAATATGGGCCTGTAATATTTACCACTAAAGATCAGACTGAAAACTACTAGTTATTTTCCATTTAGACATGTATTACACCATAATGATTGAATGAATTGAATATACCTTAATACAAATATACAAACCACAAGCCGATGTGTCATTAAATCAATTTCTTGTTCATATGTGAGTAATGTTTTAAGATTTGGTAAAAAGTTCCTGTGTCTATCCAGAGAACATCTGCAATTGATTTAACCATGATATCAATTGCTTGTCGTGAGCTTTATTATTTTGAAGATTTCCAAATAATCTGTAATAGATTTTAATAAAAATTATATTATACAGTGTTTTCCAAACTATTTGTGTTAACAACTGCTGAGGCATCCTGGAAAAAAAAAGCAATCTATAGTTTTGTCAATAATGCACAAACATTTACTTACGATCCTGGATGAAGAATAGCTATTATATTGCCTTGTGCTGATCTCACTTCAACTCTTCCTCTAATTAGGACATACAACCTTGAACTGATGTCATTTACCTCATAAATTAATGAGCCATGAAGATAGAATTCAACACGTGAAAAATTAAGAAAGTTATAAAAGAAAGATAGATGTGTTCCAGCAAATACGGATTCCTATTGAAAAATAAAATACAGTAAAATTAATCCAAGCCTGTAAGTGCTTCTAAATAAACATAGTGTAACAGATTATATTTGAAGAGAAAAAGTATATGCTCAGACTGGGGTTTGAACCAGGACCTTTGGATTTCTAAGCCAATGCTCTCCCCCTGAACTACCTGGGCACTCCAATCTAAATGCAAATTTTTCTCTTATATACACTGTTAATTCCCAAGTGCCGAATGCTATGAAACTGTTGCTTCGATCTTGCAACTGGCGGCTTCTTTATTAAGAAGACCTTTTATTGGGAATTTTACATTATATTTTAAAGCTAGTATGACCTCTTTCGATGTTTTTATTATTCATTTCATACATCTCAATGTGTTCAAACCCCAGTCTGAGTATATAATTTTTCTCTTCAAATATAATTTATCAATCACTGAGATGTATGAAATGAATAATAAAAAAATTGATAGTGTAACATCTTGACATATAAGTCAAAACAAAAAATGGTACCTATTACTATTTTTTATGCGGATAATATACAATGACTTTCATGGTAGTTGTATCTGTTGCATTGTATTCACAAATCGTAACTCAACCAATAGGTGCATTAAACATGCATGATCTTCACAGATAGAAGTTTCACCGGACTAATTGTTGAGTTCATGATCTGTGCTTTTAAAGTTGTGTTTTTGAATAAGAATAATTTTCATAATGCCTGCATATGATTGCAAATTATCAGGAAGAATTTTTATGTATGATTCATATTTGATAAATTCTTGAGGAAGCAAGTAGGCAATTTTTAACACTGAATTCAGTTTCTCATAGATAAACTACTCTTACATGAAGACAAACAAATGTAGAAGATGAAAGCATGCACTTATTGAAGATAAGATAGATGCAGTTGCAGAAATATAAAATAAGTAAATTATTATACACAGCAAATTTAAATGAGAAGCTTAATAATCTGGAAATGAATGCAAAGAATAGGAACATTAGAGAATTATATCAGGGAATTAGGACAGAGAAGAAAGGGTTTAAGGCTAGAACAAACATAATTCGGAATGAAAATTGGGATATGATTGCAGATTTCAGGAGTATATTAAATAGATGGAAAAATTACTTTAATCAGCAATTAAACAAACATGCAGAACAGGATATTGAAGAGGATAATGTACAGACAGCAGAAATGCAAGTCGCAGAACCAAGTTCATTAGAGATTGAAATGGCAATAAAAAAAATTGAAGATGTATAAAGCATCAGATTCAGATGAGATCCCAGCAGAACTCATAAAATCAGGGGGAGAGAAATTAATAGACAAGATACGCCAGTTGCTTAGTATGATTTGGGAAAAAGAAGCTCTTCCAGATGAATCGGTTATCATATCAATCTACAAGAAAGGATAAAACTGATTGCAACAACTACAGGAGCATCTCATTACTTTCAACTCCATACAAAATTCTAATAAATATATTAGTAAGCAGACTTACTCCCTATATTGATGACATTCTAGGAGATCATCGATGTGGATTTAGTGGTCCACAATAGATCAGATTTTTTAATATAAGACAGATTTTAGAAAAGAAATGGGAATATAATAATACTGTACATCAAATATAATTATGTAAGCTTCAAAAAAGCATATAATTCAATTAAGAGGGAGAAATTATGTAGTATCCTTGTGGAGTTTGGAATTCCTAAAAAGTTAGTTAGACTTATACGAATGTGTCTAAATGGCACAAAGAGTAGCTAGCATGTAGGCAAACAGTTTTGGATATGTTTGAAATTCACAGTGGGTTGAAGCAAAGAGATGCACTATCTCCTCTACTATTTAATTTTGTACTAGAGCATGCCATCAAATCTTTAGAGGATAAAGAAGGCCTACAACTCAATGGTATTAAAAAACTGTTAGTTTATGTTGATGATGTAGTACTATTGGGCGATAGCGAGGAGATACTAAAGGCTAACACGCACACAGTAATGAGCAATACTATGAAATTAGGACTGGAAGTAAATATCAATATAACTAAATACATGATCACACATAGAAATACATTATGTAATGGAAATGGACAGCTAATGACAAATGAGGGAAATTTTGAAAAAGCACTTGAATTCAAATATCTAGCAACAATAATCACAAATAGGAAAGAAATGCACAAAGATATTAAACATGCTATTATGCATTACAGGAACTGTTGACATCCCAATTCCTTTAAAAAAATGTTAAACTGAAAATATATTAAACTATTATTTTTCCAATTATATTATATGGATGCGAAACATGGACTCTTACTTTAAGGGAGAAAAGGAGATTACGAATATTTGAGAATAAAGTTCTTAGGAACATTTTTGGACGAAAGAGAGATGAACAGACAAGTGAATGGAGACTTCATAACAGTGAACTACATGAAGCCAGATATAAGTAGAACAGTTAAATCTCATAGACTGTGATGGACAGGACATGTGGTATGAATGGGAAATGAAAGACGTGCATGGAAGCTTCTTGTATGGAAACCAGAGGGAAAACACCCAGTAGGTAGACCAAGAATGAGTTGGGAGAATAACATTGTCCATAATTTGAGGGAAGTAGATTATACAGGAAATGATTGGAAAACATTAGCTCAGGATAGGTATGTATGGAGAGATTATGTCCATGCGGCCATGAACCTATGGGTTTGATAGTGCCAGTGAGTTAGTTATTATACATAGCCAAGATAGTACAATTAATAGTAAAGAGAAACATTAAAGAAATCAATTTGAATCGTGATTATTCTTACCTCATATATCAATTTTTTTTATCAGAAAGCTATCAAGAGCTATTGCTCCCATCATCAGCTGAATTAACAGTTTGGGAAAAAGATATACATTCAGAAATACCATATTATGAGTTTCCGGATGAACAATATTTGATTACCAAGTTCTTACAATCAACACTAGATGGCAGTTTAGAAGATGACTGGCATGATGAAGAATCGACAGTCGTGACAACAGTGATGATGGGAGTAATGTCTCTTGATACTGCGGTTCTGTGTTAAAAACACAGATATTGAAGAAGGAAAAAGCTTCATAAAGCCCCACATTGTGGTGATATTTTGATATAGGATTTAGGTTTCACAAAAAAAATTCTGGTTAGGTTTAGGTTAGGATTAGTTTAGGTTCAGATTGGGTAAATTGTGGTAGAGCTTGATTCTTTTCTCAAGGGTCGGAAGTTGGTATGCAGGTAACGCTTCATGAAATAAGATTTTTTCTTGTAGAAATTATGAGGATTTATTCCAAGTCTTGAGTTCCCAGCAGATCAAGTAAATTCAGATGGAATTATTCTTCGCCGTCTATTTAAAATTGTGTCTTCTTATTCACAATGTTGATTATTTTCCTTTTATACTATAAAATTTTACTTTTCTCTATCCTAAATTGGAGAGAATATTTAATTTTATCTGCAGAGCTGCTTGCTTCTATTTAGAACAAAGATTTAATATAGAATGAATAAATTTAATATGTTATAATAATAATAAAATGAATTGTGAATTGTTCTTACCTCATACTTCAATGTTTTTTTTTAACACAGAACCGCAGTATCAGGGACAATCGTCAACATCATCAGCTGTTTTCACGACTATCAATTTTTTCTTTTGCCAGATATGTAGATGATATAATTTGTATTGTAAAAGAAAAACATGTAGAAGATTCCTTAAAACTGTTACATTTACAGAGGACAAACATTAAATTTACCATAGAAATAGAAGAAAATAAACACATAACTTTTTTGGATCTTAAATTGGTTAGAAATGAAGAAAAATGATAAATTGAATTTGGGATTCATAGGAAAGAAACTCATATGGAAAATTTTATTAAATCAACAGGGTTCAATCCAATTGGACAGAAATTGGCAGCTTTCAATAGTTTAACTCACAGATTGGAAACTTACCCTTAAATGAAGAAAATTTCAAAATGGAAAAAAAAAACACATAATCAAAGTAACAAGAGAAAACAGGTTTGATGAAAAAAGGTACACAAAAGGATAGAAAAGTATAAGAAACAAAAAATGATCAACAAAATCACTCTTGAAAAAGAAAAACCACCTATGAAAAAATACAGGAAATTCACATATGGGCACACAATAAATTCCAAAAGATAATTGACAAATTTAATATTAAATTAGCACCAAAAAATAACCAGTTTGTATAAACTAATAAAAACCAACAAAAATGAAAAAAACTGATCAAAGTAAAAAAATCAGGAATGTATCAAATTGAATGTACTGGTTGTGAAAAGATATATATAGGAAAAAAAAAAAAAAGAAACCTGAAAATTAGAACCAAGGAACATACAAGAAATATTAAAAATGCGGAGAAATAGAAAAATCTGCAATTGCTGCTCATGTTTGGTCTGAAAAACATAATATAAATTCAAACTAACTATATGGGAAAAATCTACATTCAGAAGAACAAAAACAGAGTTACAAATTTCGAAATACCAACTGAATGGAACCTCGTTTGGAGGTTCTTTGGCCAACCGCAGGAGGGAGCTGACATTGACATCCAAGGTTTACAACATAAATCTAACCAGTCTGGCCATGCTGAGGATGATCAGAAGACTAATCAAAACATGTTCGAGGAAAATCAACATTAAATTGAGGTAAGATAGTACAGACTCAAAAAACTAAATTAAAAGAACCTCAAAATATTATTTCCTAAAATAAAACTTATTTTAATTTTATCTTATGATTATGAAGACTGAGAAAAAAGGAAGATAAATGTAACAAGCAACTATTTTGAAATTATATAATAATTGGAAAAAAATTTGGAGTAAAATAAAATCCTTTTTGCTTTGATTTTGTATTACATGTGTAAGAGGTGAGCATTCTATGAATAACAAGCTACTGTATTTATATCACTTATTTCCTCTTACTTAATATTATACTTAAATAGTTTTACTAATTGTTTCCTTCTTGAACTTTTTAACTAACAGATGGTCTCCAAAAATCTTCATTTGAGAAAATATAATATAAGTTGAGGTGTATATTTCCAGTTCTATCTCTTGACTCTTATTCTTCATCTTCTTCAATACAGATATTCTTTTTTGCTGTTATTATTATTATTATTATTTTGTTATATTAATTTATTATTATATATATATATATATATATATATTTTAATGGATTTATCTTGCTAGATTTGCAGCAAAGATAAAGATAGAAAAACACTATGACTAGGCATGCAAATAAAGTAAATATGATATTGCTATACTTACAGTAATTAGGGGTGGGCCATACAAACTGAATAATATATCATTTCTTAAACAACTAGGAAATGATTTTAATATTACATGTGGATCAAGCCCTTGTCTAGTTTTCCATAAAATTTCAAAATAATTTTCTATTTCACTGGAAAAAAAAAAAAAATATATATATATATATATCAACATCAAATACAAATTTTACAATTAATAAATTTAAAAATAAACCAAACTGAATTAAATGTGGTTTGAAGAAAGTGACCAAAATTATGTACTTATCGTAAATTATTTTTCTATGTATACATATATACATATGTAAAGGAGCAACTGTTCTTGCTCAGACATATTTCAGTTTTTTTATACCATATTCTGTGCGATCAAGTTCTTTTTTTTTCTTTAGTAGTATAGTATATGGATAGTGTTGTAATGGTCTCATAGGATTCAGATGGAATTTTGGCCAAAATGGAGTACCAATCACTATCCTCGTTAACTCCAGTGATAAATGCCCCCAAACAATCATAGCTTTCACATTCCTAAGACCAATTCCAGGAAAACCTCCTTCTCGACTGACCCCCAATGCAGTGGAAAGCTTGAATTTCCTCAGCAGCATTCTCTCAGGCAACCCTTCCGCTAATTTGGGTCGTACAACCTGGTCAGCATTGCTCCTCCATTGACGAGCAGTTTGTAAGTGTTGTCCATGGATCCCTTCATCAGCAATAAATCCCTCATCATTACAGTCATTTACAGCATTTAGTATGAAGGGAGGGAATGACAGTGATGATGGCAGCAGTGGACCCCTCTTCACACTGGACCATTTTAATTTGCTTGCTCCTTTGCAAGCCTATGGTCACAGTCCCACTTCAGATGCCCAATTTTCCCACATTTCCAGCAGGTCCATCTTCCATGTCTGCAACACTAAAAGTAACATGTGATCTCCTACCACCTCCAGACACAATACCGCATTCAGGGCACCAGTGATTTAACAATGTTCTGAAAGCAGCAGGTAATATATAACCTCACAGTCCCTTAGAGTACATACAAAAGTAGATGTCACCTTCCCTCAATGAATGTTGTTGGGAGTCCAACTATCTTGTGCACCAACTACTCAAATGCCATGACATATTCTTGAAGGGACTCTGCTTTGCACTGAACATGGGCCTTTAGTTGGGCATGATAAGAGGTTCTGAGACAATGATGGCAGTAATGATTTTCAGGGCCTTTATGATGCCCTTTGTCCAACCCTCCAGTGGAATGTTGCATAGAATCTCTGGGATGGTTCATGGAGAAAGGCAACCAACTGCATAATCTTTTCTTCTAATGTCCATCCATTATTGGTGCAGATGGTCTCGAACTGAACCTTGAATATCCCACAATACAGGCCCATCAAATTTTGGCATCTTGATTCCAGTTTGGTTTTAGATATTAGTAGTTTGTCAAACTCCAGACCTCATTGAAAAATTATCCTATATTTCCTCAATGATGTGACAAATCTCAGTCATGATGAGCTGATGACAGTTATTTTTGTGTTGATCAACTTTAATTTCCATTTCTTCTTTAATACTGCTTAAATTTGTCTCTTGTTGATTTAACTTCCATTTTATCTCTTCTATAATTTTTCTCTTGTTTATTTAATCTCTATTCCATCCTGGAAATCTCAGTTTTCAATTCTTGTGTTCGTACCATTTTAAAATCTTTAATGTCATCAATAGAATTTTCCATTTCTTGTTTTGATGACTCAATCTGTCTTTGTATCTCTTTGTTTGATGGATTAACCTGTTTAATTTCTTGTTTCATATCTCCATTTTGCTTTTCAATTTGTTTAATTTCATAGTTAGAAGCAATAATGTGTTTTGATAATTCTGTATTTTGTTTTAATAATTCTTGTAGTAAATTCAGTACTTATTCCGTTATTGCACTAATGTTTTGATTTGTAATATCAAATGGTGTTCTTATTGTAGCATTGTGAAAGTATCTTTATCTTTCCAGCATATATTAAATTGGTTAAGTATTTAAACTTCCTGACACCATAGATGTCATGCCTAATGGTCTCGTAGGATTCAGATGAAATTTCTTGATATTAACTTCACAGATGTTACACCAAATTTCCAAATTCACATTATTTCACAATAATTAACTGATTCTTCACAAATAATTTACTCCTAATAAAGTCTAGTCTTTCACAATTTATTTGATCATCCCTTTTTTATACTTGTTGACGGTTTCACTTAGAATATGCTCTTGTCTTCGCTCTTAGTTCACTTTATTAGTCCACTAGTTCACTATTCGGATACAACTGGCTGGCCTGCCTCACACAACTTCTTATATATGCGAGAGTAGGAACATTCTGGGCACTCAAACAAGACTTTTCCTGAGTGGAAGCCTCGAGACTCAGATTTTTCTAGAATTTACATATCTGTAAAGTACTTTCTGTAGAAAATATATATAGAGAGGTTGTTTGCAGTACATGACTGAATCCAATTTCTATTGGCCTATAAGGAGTTTTGCTATCACCTGTGAAATTTATAGACAGTAATTTGAGGAACAGATCAACACTGTGTCACAATATAATTAAAAAGAAAAATATCTTCTCATGCATTTTATAATAATTTCCCAAAATTCCACTATACATTCTAATCAATGTATGCACTTATAATTAAACCATACTGCTTTATTGATGACACTTTTTATTTTTACTTAAGAAAAGTGCATGTAACTTACTTGCTTATATGTTTTGGAACCTTCCTTGCTTTCAAAAACTTTATTAAAGTTTTCATATTTTCTTGGTAATATGTGAGATCAAGATCCTTGGTTCGTTTTGCACAAGCCATTGCTCCATAGAAGAGCACAAGAAACATAATACCTAAAGTGGAAGATTATAAATTAAACACTTCTTAATACTCACTTTACAAACAATAGTTTTTCTTAATATAATAATTATAAATAATTGCAGAATATTTAAGGAATAGGAATCAAATTGAGTTTTATTGCTCAATCATATCACTAAAATTTGATAGTTTACATAACATAAATTATTCAAATCCTGAAATGAGGGATATTTATTACACCATGTAACATGATTTTCTATTTAATCAATGATTGAGTTAGAATTTAACACCTCACCTCATAATTGTAGATTTCTCAAAGACATGTTTCAATAGTTCTTCAGCTCCATCTAACTTTAAATATTAATGATGATTATGAAAATACAATAGGAAGTAACATTATGAGGTTCTGTTAAATAAATAAGTTTGATCTGCCTTCATCTTACCTCATGTTTCGTTGTTTTTTTTGTAAGACATGTTTCAGAGGATCTTTACTTCATCTACAGCACACTTGTCAACATATGTTGTAAAACCGGATATTTATCCCCATATAATAATAATAAGGTTTTTTATTTAATATTTAAATATAATTGCATTTATTTCTAGTAAGAATGGAAATAAGATTGATTTAGAGAATTCAAATTTTTTATAATATAAAAAATTCAAACTGGTCAATATAAACTGTTAATACAGTTGGATGTATTTCAAACTGATTTAATATATGTAAAAATATTTTAAATATTTGAACTGATATTTCTTTATAAATAAATAAATGGGATTGGATGAATTGGATAGGAGTCAGCCAGTAGTACTTCTTCCTTTTCAGTTGGACCAATCAGAACTTCCAGATTATAACAGAAGTGAAATGGGATTTTTCCCAGAACAACAAGATGGCTACAATACTTGAAAGAAGTCAGACAAGTAAAACTACAGGTCATCAAGAAATAAGAGAATTATAGTTCATTTCTTGATATTAGTTGACAAAATGGTGTCAAAGTTATGGAAAATAATATTGTAGTATACATTTAATTCAACTGGAGTATAAATAATCCATAATATGAAAATAAAGTGTTAGTGAGTGAAAAATTGACCTTTGGAAATAGTCATCTATTACATATATGAAGTAATAATCTTCTATAAGTGAAATTTATTAATTTAAGCCGGAATCTTTTAAATTATTGATCATTTACAAGATTCATCTAAACAGAAGTGAAAACTTTAATAAAATAATATTTACTTTAACTGTTAACAAAGTGTCTTTATTTGTTTATGTAAGAAACTTTCCCTCATTCCCCTGACGGGAGTCATCAGTGCCGTGGCAAATTACAGTGATGCAAATTATTACAATCATATATCTATAATGTGGGACATCACATCCAATAACTCACCTTTAGTTGGTAAATAAGCATAAGCGTTGTTAAACAAAAACAAAATAACAAAAAGAAAGAGATAAGAAAATATTAATTATTATATCGAAACAAAGAAGGAGGTTGCATATAAAACAAGATGAATGGAGTCTTTCATCAGTTATTTAAAAGTTATATTTAATTTATTGTAGATAGGGAAATTCCTTATATAAGTTAAAATGCATGCAGATATGAAATTTATGAGATGTACTGCAGGTTATTCAAGAACAGACCATAAAAGGAATTCTGAGATTCTCAAAGAATTACAAACAGAATCAATCATGGAATATGGCAAAATACAGAAACAACTGGAAATAACTAAGAAGAATAAGCAGACCAAGAATACCATGTCAAATCTTAAATTACCAGCCACCAGGCAAGAGTCGTTGGGCAGACCCTTGAAATGTTGGATTGAGACCGTAACAGACCGCTAGGTCTATCACATGAAAGGAAGAAGAAGTTAAAATGCATGTATTTTTTTTTAATTGTTGTTAAAGGTTTACTTATAATTTACAATTCTCAACTTTGTTCATCCTTCATTTATATTTTTAAATTTAATATTTTCATAATTCTGCATATCCGATTCGCTATGTACAGCCTTTGAAATAATTGATGGCGCACAGATAATTTTCAATTCTCAGAACGAAGCCACTGCGCATGATCAGAGATCAGCTCTTTGGATCACAAGTATACAACTATTTGAGAAACTAAATCCATTCTATTTCGTTGTGTGTCGTGCAATGGAAAACAATTTTGTGTAAATAAGAAGTGCGATAAATACTGAAAATAAAACAAAGCAAAAGAAATGAAACAAAAGAAAGAAAATTAATTGAAATAATGAGAGGAAAAAAAAAGCATGACAGCAGGATCGAACACGTGACCTCATGCACGGGAAACAGAAGCTCACTCCACTAGATCACAACCATCTCTCCTAGAAATTGTCTGTATGAAGCGATGCAGTACTTCAGGACTGACTTGTATAATGAAATTAGATATCAACTTAAATTAAATTAATCAGACGCATTTTGTATTAGTAGTGGAAATAAATAATTGTATTATGCCATGTGTTTTGTAAACAAAGTAATGAGATGTATTCATTATATATATATATATATATATATATATATATATATATATATATATATGAGCTATTACCTTTCATTTATTTATTTCCATATATTCCATTCCATAGTAATTCTGCCCGAGGGCAAGTCTTTCACTGCAATCATAGCATTTTCATGCTATGCTTTGCAGCTTTACTAGGGAACTGTAGGTGTGATAGCTTCCAGTTTCTTTCCACACCGGTGAAGAATGATGATGATGATAAGGATGATGATTATGATGGCCGGATGATTTTCGGGGACCGTTGGGCCCTAAACTTCCTGACATTTATCTTACAGGTGAGGAAAAAACCCAAAAAAAAAAAATCTTACCCAGGAGCCTGTCCCGATTGGGAATATTTCCATATATATATATATATATATATATATATATATATATATATATACAAATTTATTTATATAACAAAGCCTAGTAACATGTAAGCATTATGAAAATTAATGACGTTATAAATAATAATAAATAAAATAATATACCTAACCAGAATCGAACATGGGCCCGCGTCGTCGGAAAAAGAGTATCTTTCTGACTGCTCCACTGAAGCGAACGATACAAATGTTGCGTGAAGAGAGACTTACGCCATCCGCTTTATACTCAAACGAGTCAGAACATGTAACAACGTACTGGTGTGAATCGCTCTTCAAAACTCTAACTTTCCATCATCAAGAGTTGCGCCATCATTTTTTTCAAAGACTGTACAATTTTTATAGAAGTTACAAAATATGAAAGTAAGTTACTTGTACTTCAAATTCATTTAAATAAAATTTATTAAACTTGGAGAGATAACCTTTCACATTAAATGTTTATTTGTGAAATAAAATCATTATGTAATTACAGAAATTGTTTCTTGTTGAATTGGATTACCTTGGTTAAGAACATCCCACTAGTGAGCACACATGCGGGACGTATGCAGTACATACATATATTACTATTATCTTTTATATTTTTAAATTAATTTTTTTCATAATTTTACACATCAGATTCGCCACGTACAATTTTTTATAGAAGTTGGAAAATATCGAACTAAGTTACTTCAAATCCATAAAGTTTTTGTTCTGACAACACATGATTTTTGTGTATATACATGAACCATGTAGGTTTTAAAAGAAAGGTTAGTTATGAGACCATACAGTGAGACACTTTACAGATATTTCTTTTAGGCAAAAATAGGGCATTTACTATGTTCAAACGAAGGGTCTCGTTGAAAAGAAAAATACAAAAGTATCTCCTTTCACTTATATGAATTCATCTTACTCTATTTGCCTGTCGTAAATTATGTGATAACATGAAGGGGGGTTTTCCATACCACAGTAACAAAAAAACTAAGTTCTCCAGCATGTATAAGAAACTAGTTATAGCCCTTGGAAATCATAGATGAACCAACGAGTATAGACACAGCAATCTGCATTTGGAAATTTAAAAGCCCAGGCATTCTAAAATCGCCTTCAGCATCTGGGTTGGAAATGCAATGTTTAAATCCCCATGCTGAAGGGGTTAAAAACAATTTTACAGTTTCATGAAATTAGGATGTAACATGAGTGTGGACCTTCATTTCCTACATTCACACACTGATTTTTCTTCCATAAAAAAATTAAGACTTGTGCAAAATTTTCGATTTTTTAAGCCATTTTTCGAAAAATTTGTGCACATGGAACCTTTAGAAAACAAAATTTCTGATTATACTAGTACAGGCATTAAGTTCTGAGACTTTACGCCTGGAGGGTAGGCACCCACAAGAATCTGAATGCCTCACAAGATGCCGATAACTAGGCGTACACTTAAAAAGAACCACATCCTCCCTCAAAATAGTTGCCTTTGGCCGTTATGCACGTTTGCCAACAGTGGTATAGCAGCTGGAAGCAGCACTGAAATTTGTTGGCAAGAAGGGTCACGTATGACTTCTCTTGTGGCAGTCATGACCTCTTTGGAATAATGAAATCTACTCCCACGTAGGATTGCTTTCTTGCGAGGAAATATAAAAAATCGTATGGTGCGAGATCAGGTGAGTACGGAGGATCTGGCAAAACTGACACTTGTTGCCTTGCTAGTTCCTCTTGGACAAGGGCAGAACGATGTGCGGGGGCATTGTCGTGTGGCAACAGCCAATTCTTTGTACGCCAAATTTCAGGTCGCTTACGGCAAATTGAATCGTGTAAATGGCCAAGGAACTCTTTGTAGCCGGTTTTGTTTACAGTTGCACCTTCTGGGATGAATTCCACGCGAACAATTCCATTTCAATCAAAGAACAGTTAAGCATCGCTTGCCTTTTGACCTGTCTTGTCGTGGATTTTTGTGTCAGGGTCATAATGGCGTTTTACAGATGGCGGATTGTCGTTAAAGTTATGGATCGTAAAGGAAACACCATGTTTCGTCTCCAGTTTTTATTCAGTTGGGAAACGTCGGAGGTCACCACAAATCGTCATGTGATCATCACGTTGGTCTTTCGACAGGATTCCTGGCACACTGTGCTGGGTAACATGAGATATGTTCAGATCGAGATATGTTCAGATCATCAGACAGAATTTTGTAGCAAGTACCATAGCTGACCCCTACCACTGCTGCCAGATTGTCTACTGATTGGGAGCGGTTAGCACGCACCAAAGTTACAACTTCTTCGATCTTGCATTTAGTTAGAATTGTTTGTGGCCAACCAGTACGCACATAATCTTCCAAACTGTCTCTTCCTTGCAAAAAACGTCGGTGCCACCTGAACACAACAGTGCGACTCAATGAGTACTCACCATAAACTTGCTGCATCATTTGAAACGTTTCGGCGGCAGTCTTGCCTAATTTCTGAGAGAACTTAATGTTTGCCCATTGCTCAAATTGTGACATCCGAGTTCCGACGTGCGCATTCAAATCACCGTCACAACAAAGACCGTAGTTCCGCTTGCAAGGCATGCACTCAACTGTCTATTGCTGGGACGAGAAACTAACTGACAAGATACCATACCATGGCGCCACCTATGCGCTATTATGCAATACAGCGCCACAATGCGCTCATTCTCAAAACTTAATGACTGTACCATGTAAGTCAAGATGGATGCAACATGTTCATTGAATGGAAGATCACAGGATACCCAAACAAATGTTAAGATATCAACCTGCAGGAAGAAGCAGACCAGGACATCCACTCAAAAGACTTTTGGATGATGTTTCTCTTGAGGCCGAAACAGGTCAACAAATGGCCTAAATTCGTGAATGTACTATGAAGACGAGGACTTTTTCCCTGCGAACCTTGCCGATGTCAGTGAAGAATAAGAACATTTCCACCAAGACATTACGGATATGGGAAAGAGATACCAGGGAAGGTGGAATGCAACAATGACGACTGATTACTGTTTTATGCTAAAAAGAGATGGTACTGGAGAAGGGAGACAATCAAAGAAGAGAAGTTTCAATATTGACGATTTTATTATTAATTTAACACTTCTCATAGAAGGATAAATTATATTTGAAGAGAAAAATTTTCACCTAGACCGGGACTCGAACCCGGGACCCTTGGCTTTCCGGGCCCGGAAAGCCAAGGGTCCCGGGTTCGAGTCCCGGTCTAGGCGAAAATTTTTCTCTTCAAATATAAAGTTTCAATATACTTCAGAAAGAACATGAAGAAGTGAAATAGGCAAAGAAGTTAAGTTAAATTGTGATATTAACAATTTAAAGTGAGTATATACCATTATTTATCTAATGCAATGCTTGTAATTTTATACAAGATTACAAAACACACAATATTTAAATTGAACTAAAATAATATTTTCCCTCTTTAAAAAATGTAATTTTTGTTTAAAAACTTCAAAAGTGATTTGGATAAAAATCTTATGTGATACAGAAAAATTAAAATCAGATTTGAAATCAGCATGAAAAATACTTTCAAGACCACCTTACAGTTGTAAAAAATGGTTCCATAATTAATTTTTTTTATGAGTTAGGGTTTTACCTCATATTTTTTTATATTCCTTGCAGACTAGTTTTTTCACACTTATGTGATATTGTCAATGCCTCCCAATATCACACAAGTGTGGAGAAACTAGTCTGCAAAAAAAAATATGAGGTGAGTCTAAAAATTAAAAGAAACCTCATAGTGTTATTTCCTTCAAATATTAAATGATTCTATAAGTTTTAAAATGTTGCATAGTGTTATTAAAAAACCTCTTTCAACCAATTTTAATTAAAGTCTAGCTTCTTGGTGTCGCTTTTATTTTCACAATCTAATCTTATTACTTAATCCAGAACCACAGTATAAAAAAAAAATATGGTAATACCTATTATGACAAAAACTGTTACTACAACATGATCTTCATATGATAAAGGACACACTCCTGGGAGACCAGCCTGTGTCATTATAGAAGCAGCAAAATATAATCCCAGGAGATATGCTTCAGCAGGATATATTTTTGATTTTGCTTTTTGTACATAATCTGAAAACAAAAAATATGAGTTTCCTGGATAAAAAAGTAATAATTACTAAATCAAGGAAGAAATAACAACAAAGTAGCCAAATTATGTAAAACAAAAGTTTTTTTTAAGATTGTACCAAAAAAATAAGTACTAGTTAATTTTCGTATGTGTGTGTGTTCGTGTGTTCTAAATGCTGTCCACTGCACTTTACATGTTTCAGGTTATGCACTGAGCAGATAGATGACATTAATGTGGTCTATTTTCAATTTATGCATCTTTTCGGCATACCACTTTACATAGATGGTATTTTCTTGTATTGTGTACAGAGATGAGTGTAGGATGAATGTATGTTTATGCTTGTGTTGTGTAAAGTGTGTGGTATGAGGCATGATGATGAAAAGAAGAGAGAAGTTGAAACCCAGTGCTGGCACATAGTCTACCCCTATCAAAAAGCACCAAGGGGGCCGCCACACTTAATGTCCTCATCCGATGGATGAACAGCTGCATCACATATCTTCTCAACATTTGTACTGCAGAGTGGTTTGCAATTTAATGCAGGAGTCTGGTGCACAATTTAGTAATTAAAAATTGTACACCATCACCTCTCCTGGCAAAATGATTATGACAATATGCCTCCATGAATATTTGATTTCTAAACCAGAATTATTGTATATATACTATAACACTTTCATGCATTTGAGTTTAACATTATGCATCCTGGTAATATATGTTTACTTTTTTGTATCTTCCTAGCTCCAGCCATGGTGCTTATTTTATGATGTCTATAATTTCTAGTGTTTATTGGTAGTTAAAAGTGTATTGTAAGAATTTATTTTATTTTAAATTTCTCTAGCAGATTTGTAGCCAAACAATCCAGTGGTATATGATTTAATTTTATCCTCATGGAATAGTGATGTTCTAAAAATAGCTGTAGTCTGATTGTGTATTTATAAACTGGTAAGTGAAATATTATTTTTACCATAGACAACAGACTGTGTAGCACTGAAGCACAAAGTCACTATCTCTGCTATATTCTTTTTCTCTAGTCTCATGTCCCCATCCTGGGGATCAAGTTTTGGACAAAAGCCTTCTTAGTCATTCCATGTTTCCTTTCCTCATTTCCATTCAATCAATTTCTCTTTTCTTGACATTTTCTTAATTTATTTTTTCCATTCTATTTTTTGGCCAAACTCTTGGTCTCATCCCACCTAATTTAAATCCCAGTATTTATCTTGGTAACCTTTCAATGCTCATTCTTTCAATGTGGCCGTATCATCTTATTCTACCTTCTTCCATTTCCTCTTCATTCATTCTTCATATCAAAACATGTACGAATAGAACACAAGTTATGAGGTAGGATAACTCCAGATTCAACTTATTTATTAAGAAGAACCTCATAACATTACTTCCTATTGTAATTTATTAATTCATTTTATATTAATACAAAATTATTAAAATTATAGTTACAAGTTAATGTGTCAAAGAAATTGAATTGGTTATTTACACTTCACATTTTGCTCTCTTACCTGGACATGCTTTGAAAAAATTTTCTTCCACTCTAACCAAAACCTAACTGTTGCTATAAAATTTGCAATTGACATTTAACCTGTGTTAAAATTAAATCCAGATTCACAATATGGCAAAATGAGAAAATTTCTGCCTCATTTCCGGCCTTCATAAGATCAAATGCAACTAGTTAGGACATTGCCAGTATATCTCTCTATGTCTATGGATATAATTAAATTATTTAAGTTTCAGGACTATAACTATTACTACTCCAGTACAACACCTTTAATTCATAAATAATAGGGTATCTAATCTTATTTTTAAAAAATCACTATGAGGTTTAATTTAAGATTTAAATTAAAATGTTTTATATCTCACCTCATATCCAATCTTCTAATTATACTGATTTCAAAGCCTAGGAACTTCATCTTCAGTAATTTCTTATCGACTGATGTTATGTCGATCAGGAGAACTGCTTCTTCCTCCCTCTGTTGGTGAACCGATGAACCTCTGGATCAAATCAAAATCCGCGGGAATTTCAGAGTTCATAAGTTTTTATTTCTTTTTTTTTTTTTTTAATGTGGATTTTTTCCTGAACTGTGAGTTCTTTTTGTTTTTCTATTTGTTTAATTAGACTAGCTTTTGTATCAATTAGAATATAAAACAAAAATAACTCACAGTTTGGGGAAAAATCCACATTAAAAAAAAACAAGAAAGAAAAACTTAAGAACTTCGATATTCCCAGGGATTCTTATTTGATCCGGAGGTTCATTGATCCACCAACAGAGGGAGGAAGAAGCAGTTATCCTGATCGACATAACATCAGTCGAGAAGAAATTACTGAAGATGAAGCTGCCCAGGTTTCAAAACTGGTATAATTAGAAGGCTGGATATGAGGTGAGGTATAAAACATTTTAATTTAAATCTTATCTAATCCTAGTCTATTAATTAGATTTCACAGCTTCACACATGAAATGCAACTAGAACACATTACTCTCGCAACTGATGAATTTTAATCTCAGCTTTTGAAAAATAACGGTATGTATAGATTATATAAATTTACAACAAAATCTTGTCAAAATAAAATAAGCAATAATTTTAGCCTCAGTTGACCTGGAAACATTTAAATGATAAAGAGATTTTTTATTTTAAATTTAAGATTTCTCACTGAATGATAAATTATATATGAAGAGAAAAATTTATGCCTAGACTGGGGTTCAATACCAAGATCTTTAGTTCTATATACTGTATATAAGTGCTCTTGCCAACTGAGCTACCTAGGATTTCAATCTAACGTGAATTTTTATCTAATTTATACAATTCCTGAGCTCCAAAGGCTATGAACTGTTGACATACTATCTGTCAGATTCTTATTTATAAGAATTTTAATGAGAATTTAACATAACTATATAAAGCCAGTAAAGCTTTTTTTTCGATGTTTTTAGGAATATGGAGTAGATTGTTGGAGTTTATCTTGATAATTGAAATATTCAGTAATTAAGAATATTTCCTTACAATTGACTATTGGAAAAACACAGTGAATACTTAATACAAATGTGTATATTAGTTTCCATATTATGAACTGAATACTTTTAATACATATCTTTTCTAGATAGGGCATGGCTAGGAGATGGGCAGGATGGAGAAAAAAATCATTAACTTGACTACCCTGTAAAAGAAACAAAATATTTTTTTTTTTGGATTTTATACTAAAGAACATTCTAGGAATATTAAAAATGGTGAAATTAAAAAAAAAAAAATGGCTTAAGCATTGTTGGAGACAGGATCACAAAATTCTTTATCTAGACTTGTATCCCTATTCTGAAAGTCAAGTTTGAAAATGATACTAAACTATTAAAACATTTAGAATCAACTCAAAAGATGGGAAATATGAGAAAAGATATACATTCAGAAGAAAAAGGATAGAATCATGAATTTTGAAGTTTCTGGTGAGCAAGATTTTATCTCAATGTTTGTTCAACCCTCACAGTGACACAAAAAGGCTGATGTAAATGGCTCAATACATTATGAGGTTCTTCTTAATAAATAAGGTGAATCTGTAACATCTTACCTCATAAAAATTTGAGTTTTTTTTTGATGACACTTCATTATTTACCCATATCCCAAAAGAAAGTTTGAGGATGACATGTCAAGAGATTTAGTCAAGTACCTTCCACCAGCACATATGCTGTGGCTCATGCTATGGACATAAGTTTATCATATTTCAAGAGAAAGATTATATACTCAGACTGGGGGTTGAACCCAGGACCTTTGGCTTTCTAGGCCAAGACTCTACTGACTGAGCTATCTGAGCAGGTTCCACTCTAAACGCAAATTTTTCTCTTATATATGCTGTTAATTCCCGTGCAACAAATGCTATGAAACCTTTCATTCTATCTTTCAATGGGCGGCTTCTTTATTAAGAAGACATTTATTTGGGTATTTTACATTACATTATAAAGCCAGTAAGGTTCTTTCAATGTTTTTATTATTCATTTCATACGTCTCAATGATGGATAAATCGTATTTGAAGAAAAAATTATACACTCACAAGGAAAGTACTTGGGCCCGAACAAACACATATACACTAAAATCGTGTGAGAGATAATTTAAAGATCCCTTATTGCACTAGTGATACTTGCTCATCTGCAAAACTCTGCCATGCCTCATTACCGGTATGCCAGTCGAGACCAGTAGGGACGGTGCAGTGTGCCTCTGAAGTTGCATTTTGTGAAGTTATTTGTGTAGTGAAGCGTCAGATGGGCTGGCAATTAGTAATCAATCCTGCTAATGTATTGCGATTGGTTGAGATGAAGTTATGAAGAACTCTTCTTCGTGAAGATAGTATTGGTGTAGAAGATGAATCATTCACATGTTTTCTGGTATCTATTATAGTGCAGAAATATGAGCACAAGTTAGAAACATATACTGTTGTAACACTAACGCATAATTATGATGCTAGTGATGATAATGACAAACAACTCATTGCAAGCGGTAGTGATACGGCAAGTGCAGGAAGAGGCGATGGAAGTAGTGAAAGTGAATTCCATCCCTCTCCTGATAATAAGGTTAAAGTCGTAAGTATCATCACGGTGTTTGATGACAAAACACTAGAGAACATATACGATGATTAACACATAAGAGGTTTCAACACATACGACAAGCTTCTGAAAAGATACCCTAAACTGAAGGCTAAAAGCAATATTATAAACATACTGGACTACGTGACAAAGAAACGAGAAGGAAATTCAGTTTTCAAAGGAAATCATACACTGCAGTTCAAGATCATCAAGGAGCGTGTAATGGCAAAATTCAATGAAGTGCGAAAATGTGGTTCCGCCGTTCATTATTGGCATTTACAACATTGGGCATTGGATGTAGTCTGAAATCTCGGGTGTACAAACTTTATAGCTTCACTAGGATTTATTATTAATTTGAAAAAGGAGTTCAGGATAACATCACGCCGTATCACTATGCTCCAAGCACGAAAAGATAGGGATAATGAAGAAGAGCTGATTCAAAGAGCTCCAACGTTTGTTGCTGACGTCAATGAGCATATCACGATAGAACAAATCGAAATTAGTTCTGTATGAAACTGTGATCAGTCAGTTCAACTATGAGCTTTCTTCTGACAGAATGTTATCCATGAAAGGGGAGATAAACACTGTCTCGATGTTGCAATCAGTTAACAGTGCAACACACAGTTACAAGATCGATGTTGCTATATCAATGGAAAGATGATTGGCAGACATACTCTATATTTGCTTCCAAGAACCTAGTGGAGAGTTTGGACCTCGTGTGTCAAGGGAAACAGAAACTCGGTGCCCTCCAAATGTCTTCGTTGATGCAAGTGTGAGTGGGAAGATGATGAAACAACATCTGAAGACATTTTTTCTGTCAGTTTTGAATCCAAATTTGTTGAGAAAGTTATTAGTACTTTGTGACTCCTGGTCTGGACATAAGGATAAACAAGTACTACTGGAAGCATCTGGCGGAAAAGATGTACATTTAAAAATCATTCCACCTAAAACTACAAAATATGCAAAACCTCTGGATGTGTATTTCTTCAGGCAATATAAAATATATGCAATATATGCCAAGAGAATAACAGACTTTATTAAACTACGTTCCAGTAATATGCAGCCAAAATTGCATGACAGATTCGTTATCATGAATTTGCTTTCTGTCATTTACAATCAGTTATCCGCGGGAGTATATAGACCAATGCTTTGTTACATGAGGCAGAACGCTGGCTACGATATTGGTGAACCAGTGGACAACTTTAAAAGTGTAATTGACGTTCATCACTGATATTATAGAATGTGCAAATATGACATGTGATCAACTTGTTTTTCTTCACTGTATGTTTTGCAGTCATTCATATTGCTGTGAGCATTTTATTGAAAGTCCCCATTTACATTTATAGTTAAGATATCTGTAGTGCGTATGGCTTTTGCAATGACATCTACAGTGATATCTAGAGCATGATTGCAGAGTTTTGCAGAAAAATGACACCCACCAGCACATTGAGAGGTCCTGTAACCAAACTTTCATACAGATAATGTTTGTTCGAGCCCAAGTATTTTCCTTGTCAGACTGTATAAATCCAAAGAAGCCAAAAGTCATGGATTCAAGACCCAGTCTGAGCATAATATATTTCTCTTCAAATAAGATTTATCCGCCATTGAGATGTACGAAATGAATAATAATAACAACATAAGTTTATGTTTATTTGGAAGGTACTGAAGGGTTCAGACACTAGGACCATGTATGCAACTTTTATGGTGGTTTCTTCATTGCAGCTAATGATACTGCCTTCCCCACACATACATGTTATTCAAAGATGAGGTCAATTTTATGCGTGACAGTTAATCCTTAGGAAGTCGTCCACCTTCTTATAATATTAGTAGTTGCATGGGATGTAAAAATATCCTCAGGATTGAATATACTATAATAATTTAATTATTGAATATTACATTCAATGGAGAAAAATTGTTTTGTTATCATAAATCTGTGTCCGTAGTCAACTGTTGGCTGCAGACTGGCTAGATGGTGGAAATGGTCTCCTTCTTCATGGGCGGCTCCTGCTTAGTGGCATTCTCTATGTAGTCCGTTACATGTGAGTTGTTTTCTGATTGGCTGCCCCTGGCCCTAGAGACAGAAATCATAGGCTTGGTCTAGTGTTTTGTAGAGCCAGAATCCAAATTTAGTTGATCCTCATAGTTTATTTCCTCTTATTAAATTAATTTTTAAGTTTAAAAATCTCAATGGTTCTCTGTAAAATCTGGTATTGTGGTGTGGTGTTTTGTCCAAAATCTGGATTTCTTTGAATATAATGACATGTTTTTTTGTTTTTCGTCAAATGTTCTGCTATGACCGATTTTTCCATTTGCTTTAACCTGCAGTTCCTCTTGTATTCTTGCAATATTGTACTAACCATTCTTTTTGTTATTCCTATGTAACCTGGAAGACCAACTAAACAAGAAATAAACAATATTTACCTACAATTACTGAAATTCTGCACTTTCTTACTTGGCTGTTACTCCATTAATACATAGTAATTATCATCATCATCCATGCAAATATTAGGCCAATGTGGCCTGTTATGGTCACACAGATGAATTTTCCATCCAGAGCTTTTTTGGACATTCCAGGGATCTTTTGCCTTGGGGGCAGTAACAAAGCATGGCTTTTGGGATTCTATGAGATGGCATTCATTGAAGATGGGCTTTCCAGTTGTTCTGGTAGTTCTGTATATGATGGAGAATGGGTTATTTTATGGTCTCACTTTATGTAGCCTGATAAACGGTGCATAAATCACATATCATTTGCTGTTATTCGGCTTTCATCTCTTCCTTGTATTGTCCATGCTTCACTACCATATCTTAATACTGGTCTTACCACTATTTACATTTTCTTGATTAGAACTATCAAGGTGCAGACAACAAACATTAGTCATATGTTTCACATGTATTAAAGAAAAGCATCTGCAGCAGTATGATGTCTCTACTCCTCAGGCACATGGTAAATTGTACTGGTTTTAGTGCTGTTCTCTGGTAATTGTTCCCTCATTCTCTCCTATTTCAAACTTTTGTGCAGCTTTTGCTTTCATTGTTTTTGGCAAACAACTAATGTTAATCATCTAACGAATTATTGATTATACCAAGGTCATCACAACTTCTTGTAGGAAGATCCTGTGCACATTATTTGTGTCTGGCTTATTGGCTGTGAAGATAACTTGCTCATTTATTTCTGTAATGTCTAATAGGTGGAAAAATGCAACAAAAGGCCAATATCTAGATTTTGTAGTGGGAATGAACAGTAATTCCACCTCCTCATGGTTCACCGGGTTAATGCAAAGAGGATTACAATATGGCAAGCTTCCCAACATAAACAGAAAACTGGAAACTTGGAAGTTCTTTATTGGGAAACTAGGGAAAAAATGACTTGGGTTAAGAATTCTGGAAGCTACTATCAACAACAAATTTTGTAGCGGTCGAATGGTTGCACACATTTCATCCAATATATATATATATATATATATTCGATACTGGTTTTCATCATGTTTTATATTGTTATAACTTCTGTACTTTTGTCTGTTTTGTCGTCAAAGTGCATGGATTGCAATAGAATGTCATTCTTTCCTTTCCATAGGACATATGAGACAAAGGTCCTATCATTTAAGACACTGCTTTTATAATCCTTTTCTAGATACATGAATTCTTGTGGCAACTCCCTCTTATTTTTTTTAAGTGCTCCAACCAGAGTCAATTCTTTTTGCAATAGTAGCTCCATGAGGGAATGCTGAAAAACAAATTATCTGCTTTATATGTTATATTTTAAATTAACATTTTCCAGAATCGGGCATAGTTTTAATTAGAAAGAAAAATTAACATTCGGATCGAGACTCTACGTGTCAGTGCAATACCAATTACACCATCCAAACCCCAATACGAAAGTCAACAATTCTTTTCACTTATATAATTCTCTTTCATCAGAAGGCTGATAACCATTGCTACCATCAATGCCATCTAAAGCTTAACTGCTTAAAAAGTAATGTATAAATTCTCAATAAAAATACTTTGAATAGAAGTCGTTAGATGGCATTGATGGTAGCGATAGCTACCAGTCTTCTGATGAAAGAGAATTATATAAGTGGAAAGAATTGTTGACATTCTTATCGGAGTTTAAATGGCATAATCGGTACTGCACTGACACATAGAGTTAGAGATCCAGGGTTTGAGTCCTGGTCCAAATATTAATTTGTCTTTCTAAATTAAAATTATCTGCTGTTACATTCCATCCAGTTCCTTCAGTTAATTGACACAGTCACTTTACAACAGCTTCACGTGTTGTGGGGTCCTTCTGGCTGAAGAACTGTGTATATTTCCATTCCCAAGGTGTATCATTTCCTAGCATCGTAACTGTAAATATTTTTAATCCATATTTAGCAGTTTTGCTATAAATGTAGACTTGGAAGATATACCTTTTCCTAAATGGTACTAGTGTGGCATATACAGAAACTGTACAATATTTTCACAATTATTAGTGACAAACAGTTCAAACATTTCTCATGTTGGAAGTAGAAAAAGAAATTCTGGAACTCATTGTGGCATGAAAAATTTCTCCTCCAAAGCCATTCTGATCCCAAAGATCTTTCATATTTTGATGATCATAATGACAGAATCCAGCCAATTTTAGCAGACCAATGACAGACTTTATTCCTACCTCATCTGGGTATTTAGTATCTTGCTCCCGGGTGAAATTTTC
This sequence comes from Diploptera punctata, assembly GCA_030220185.1. Classification (NCBI taxonomy): domain Eukaryota; kingdom Metazoa; phylum Arthropoda; class Insecta; order Blattodea; family Blaberidae; genus Diploptera; species Diploptera punctata. The sequence goes on from JASPKZ010000467.1 coordinate 1,634,423, forward strand.
AGTGATGTTCTGAATATATATATATATATATATATATGTGTGTGTGTGTGTGTGTGTGTGCAATGATTGTTCTTATAATATTGTCTATAAACAATAAGAAACACTCTAGAGGCATCTTCACATTTCTAGCAACTGCTTTGATTAATAGTGAGTGGAGAATATATTTTTAACGACTCAACTCATATGATTTCAAATTTCTTTGATACCGGCGGTTTCAGACAATATCTTGTCCCTCTTCAGTCATGGCTTCCACTGAATTTTGAAATCATATGAGGTGAGTCGTTAAAAATATATTCTCCACTCACTATTAATGATATAACCTCTTAATGTTTACTTCCCAATATTAATTTAAATATAACTGCTTTGATACCTAGTAAATGGGAGACGATTTTGTGGTTCAGGGTTCTAACATTACATGGACCAATTGATTTCTTCTAAGTTGTAATTTTATCCTTTATTTACAATAGTGTAATATATTACGTTAACAAAAAAAAATTAAGATAGAATGTTAATTAAAGAAAATAAACATAGGATTTATATATAATTAACTTCAAATTAAATAATTAAATATGTTTAAATTAAATAATTAAATATGTTTAAATTAAATATTTGAGGAATAATTAAGTTAAATAAAATAATTTAAATATTGAAGGAAATATTTTACAGAGATATACTCAAATTATACATGTAGGAAATATTTGGGATGTAACTTGACATAGTTTAATCTATTTTTGAAAGATATCTGTAAATTTTCTATGATTGGGAAATATTTCTAGCTCCTGGTAAAGAGAGAAAGAAAATATTAGAAAGAGAGAAGATAAGTTAGCCTTTGACAGGGCCCCCCAAAATATGGGAAGTTGAAAAGAGAATGGATGGGCCACATGAATATAATGGATAACAATAGAATTATGAAACAGATTCTTCATAATTACAAACCACTAGGACGAATAAATGTTGGAAGACCCAGTAAAAGGTGGACAGACCAATTCTAATATGAGATCGGAACAGACCAGCAGGTCTAATCCTTGATACTGCTGATGATGATGAAAAGAGACAGAAAATCTTTAAAACGAGATAGAGATACATCAAGCCTCTACCAAGGTGAATTTACCATTATATAAAATATATAAAACCACATTTGAATTCAGAAATTGAGTCTTTTCGTTCCGGAGTTTATGATGAGGTGAGTCTGTACATGTATTAATAAGTTGCAGGGTTTATTAAAATGTTTATAAAAAAACACATTCCTTAAAGCAGAATAATAATGTCTCTTCAATATTATAAGGTTGAAAAACTTAAGGTTAGAATCGTGAGGGAAACTTAAAAGTCAGTTATTAATATGGATTGAATGTTTCTAATATCTCTCTCTCTCTCTCTCTCTCTGCATATATCCGTAATATAGAAATAATAGGTTAAGTAAATAATATATTGGTTCATATTATTGTTATGAATACATAGACTAAGAAATAGATATATTAGTTAGTTATTTTATATTAAAACAGCTGTTAAAATAGGAAGCATTGTAGACATATTATATTGCAATGATAGAGTTTAGAATTATAGCCAGGTACAATGTATGACAAATTAGAAACTCTGGTTGAGAGGCTAAACTGTAAAATCTTCGCTTTTAGACTATAGGAATGTCAGTACAGTTATTTTAGTATATAAGGTCCCAAAAATAGATAAGTCATGTCTTGTTGATCCAGAAGTCAAGATGGGTGAGTCTACTTATTATTTTACTTAATTTATTTCATGGTTTTAGAAATGTAATCAAAGTACCTTTGTTAGAGTATACAAATAATATTTCAAACTGTAAGTTTAACAACAAAACCATGGGAATTATAGAGTAATATTAGAATATAAATTGGAGCAAATTCATACACAATTTCTCCCCCTCTTAAAACCCAAGAAGGTCAAAATGTAGGATTTTTCAATGTATGTTAAATTTGTTATTTACGATTAATTTTACTGAAATATATGTATAATTTATGTTAGATAAAAAAATAGTTAAGTTAAGAATTGGGTTATTTATCCATGAAGACCACGACTACCTTTGTAAATAAGATTTCCACATAATGAACCGCTCGGCTAGAATCAGGTGAGTAAAACAACGAACGTGCTACCACGTCATTCCAAATAAAATATCCATTTAAAAGTCCTTTTAGCCTTTTGAAAGCCTCCAGATTATAATAATTATATTGCAATTATTTTATAGTTTTTTGTTAATTGTTAAAATATAAATTATTTTAAGATGTTCTGATCAAAGTTATTATTAAGTTAGGTGCATCAGCTACCCTTTAATATAGATATCCTTTAAGTTTATATTTTGGCACGCAACCCAAGTAAGTATAAATTTCAGAATCACTATTGTGTTCTAGTTCCATACAATAATCCATTTCTTCTGAATATGACGTTTCCACATACCCATCTCTATCTACCTCTTCTAGAAGTCTATGAATCTTAGCTGCACATTCTTCATAAGTACACATTTTTGTTATATTGAATCTCATCTCGACTGTACTGCTAGAATAAACTCTTAACAAAGACTAAAGCGACTTGAAGTTATGATAGTAGTTGGGCGGGGGTGTACAGCTTCCCCAAAGTTTAGTTATTACCCTTTATTATGGGTATTTTCATGACACCAATCCTACAAATTTCTTCACATTCCTTAAACTTATCACAAAAGGTATTGAAGGTCTAAAAAAGCCATGCAACATAGTGTCACTGATGGAAGTTCTTTAAATAAACACCACAGATGTTTACACAAAAATTCTAAATTCGCTTTATTTTCTTATAGAATTTTACTGATTTTTCACAAATAATTTGCTGCTCATAAACAGTGTTGCTTCACAGTTTATCATCACTCAGTTCTCCATACTCACTGACGATTTCACGTGCAGTCTTCTTGTCTTTATTCTGGAGTTCGCTTCACTGGTCCAATATAACTGTCTGGTCTGCCCCTCACATCTTTGTATATATTCGAGGGTCAGTCAATAAGACAACCACTTTTTTTTCTCTCTTTTAATAAGTTAGTTATGTGAAAAATTTCAATTTGGCAAAATTCCTCAAACATTCTTCACCAATGTGGCAAAATTCCTCAAATATTCTTCTCCAATCCACTGCAGTAATAACTTCCTAAATCAATGAGTGGCATCATTGCATCCTCTTGTGAAATGGCTGACATTGACATATGTATTAGACAGCTTCTGTGATTGAATTATTGAATGCAGAAGGTGAAATGCCCTTCACATTCATGAAAGGTTGAAAAATGTGTATGGAGATTGAACAGTGGACATCAGTACTGTTAGATGATGGGTTCACATTGATGCAGAGGGTGTGATTTTGGTTGAATTGTTTGAATCAGGGATGCACAATAAATTCTGTCCAATACGTCAGCACCCTCAAAAGTTTAAAGCACGTCTTTGGCGAGTTCGCCCAACAAAAGCTATGGCGGATGTTCTTTTGCAAGACGATGCAAAACGACACACAAACACCACTGAAGAGATCGTGAAATTTGGATGGGAAGTCTTGCCAAATGCACCTTATAGCCCTGACCTAGCACCAATCAGACTTCCATGTGTTCGGCCCACTAAAGGAAGCTCATCGTGGGATTCATTATGAGGATGAGGAGGCCGTAAAAACATCCGTGCGTCGATGGCTTAGGGAGCAAGACCATGCTTTTTTACCACAGTGGAATACATGTCCTTGTTAAAAGGTGTACAAAAACAGTGGGCATGGATGGAGATTATATTGAAATGTGACAAATTAATCGCCTATGTCATATGTTTCATGGTATGTAATGTGCATTTAAATATCTTCACAATTAAAAGAGAAAACATAGGAAGCATTATTTTTTTTGACTGACCCTCGTACAATGGTCTCAGAACTATCTGGAAGCCAGTCTAGACTTTTCTCGAGTTCAGGTCTTGAGAACCGAACATTACTAAATGGGGGGATAGACGTGTAAGGAAAGTACTCCGTGGGCTTTTCAATTTGTTAGTCGGCAGCGCACGAAACTTTCTCTGTCATACAAGATGAGAACTTGACTTTCGTCACCTCCCGCAAAACTCAAAAGTCAGCTCAATGCGCCACATTGCTCCCTCCTCAGGGCAGAGTACCGATCAGCTGATCTGTACTCCGCCAGTTGATTTAGATGAACCACTCAGTATGGGCCATCTCAGGAATGCAGCAGCTTCAGTGATCTTCCTGTTGTCTGGGTCGAGTGGTACAATTATACCAAGCCACCTGCGTTGAATCTAGTAGAGTTGTCTCATCGGTCATGTACTTCTATTTCCTATGTCTGGACGGGGTACGTTCAGTTCACCTTGGATATTTCTTTTGACCTCCAACAGCACTTCTCGTCAGGGTCGTCTTTTCACCCCCACTATAACCAATGTCTCTGATCCAACTGGTCTCACCTCTTTTTTCTTTATTGTGAGTCTGCAGACGGCTGATCAGAGGCCCACGTCGTTCAGTAGCACTTCATCCTGTCCGAAGCATAGAACCCGCCCCATATATCAGGGCGTTCAGATCCAAGATGATGTCCTCGAATATTCTGCCTATACAAATGCCTATCATCGTAGCTTGCCGTGCCCTATAAACATCTCCAGGAGTACCTCCTTTTCAATAGGCACAATGTCCCCCGATGCAGCTCGAACTGCCGCAGTGGCGTCCTCTTGGTCAACCCTTCTGTTACTTCAGGTCACATGATGGTCAGTGTCGATCCTGTGTTGGCGAGCACTCGGCTGGGCCGTCCATGGATCCACCTGTTGGCAATTAGACCATTATCATTGCTGTTGTTTATGACATTCAGCACGAAGTGGGTGAATGCTGGTGGTGATTACGACTCACATGGCCCCTCTTCTCATCTACCAATTGTTCCTTTTCTTGTTTATTTGTTTGGAGGTATAAGATTGCAGTCCTGCATCAAATATCCAACTCTCCAGCAGGTCGGTCTTCCTGTCTTCGACGCTGGACTAGTGGTGATGATGTCGGCTTCGGTGACTCCTCAGTTTGTTCCATTGTTGTCTAACCGTAACGTGCCTACGGTCCCAGTCCCGCATCAGGTGTCAGTCTTTCCACATTTCCAGCAAGCTGGTCTTCCGTAGAAGCGACGCTTTAATTATGGCGAGTGTCACCCCTCGATGTGAATTTCGATCAACCGTCGTACATGAAAGGCGTCGGCTGGTTCAGATAGCGCGAAGGTTTCTTGGCTGTTTCCAATTTCAAAGCGTCATTAAGGGCAATCATTGATGCAGCGATGTTTCGCCAGCAGCAGGTGTAGTTTAACCTGACGATCCCTTAAACTGCATATAAAAGCAGAAGCTGCCTCCTCATCAATGAATATTGATGGGAATCCTACGAGAGCTTTGTGTACCAGCTGTTCTATTGACATGGTGTATTCTTGAAGGGAGTCCCAGCGCGCTGAACACGAGTCTTTAATTGGGCCCAATAAGTGGTGTTTTAGATGTTGATAGCTGTAGCTATTGTCCTCAGACTGGCCATCCGATGGAAATGATGCATAGAATGTCAGCGACTGTTGTTTGGAGAGAGGCAATTAACAGTGTCATTCTTTCTTCTGACGTCCAACCATTAAGGGTACCGGTACAGATTGTGTCAAACTGACATTTAAATATGTCCCACGATGAAGATTTGTTGAATTTTGGTGTCTTGATTCCAGTTCGACATTGGACGTGGTAGTTTGTCGAACTCCAGACCTTGGCAACAAATCACCCTGAAGCTCCTCCATGGTACAACGAACTTCGGTTGTCGTAAGTTGATGACAGTTCTTCCCTTGTAGGTCGAATTTCTGTTCTATCTCTTCTCCAATATTATCTCAATTATTCTATTATTTATTTAATCCCTGTTCCATTCTAAAAATCTCAGTTTTCAATTCTTGTGTTACCATTTTAAAAATCTTCTTTAATGTCGTAAATTGTATTTAAAATCATGTCCTGTGTTTGTTGGTTTGATGTCTCAATTTGGATTAACAATTCATGTTTTGTGTTATACATCAAGTTGTGTGTTTGTTTCCATAATTCTTGGTTTGTATTTATAACTACACCCTGTGCTTGTATCATCTCTTGTTTAGACGCCTCGATCTGTTGTTGTAATTCGTCTTTCAATGTATTAATTTGTGTTAATAATTCCTGTCTTGTGTCTTCATTTTGATTTAGAATTTCGTGATCCTGTTTTAAATTTGCATAAGTAATTTCCATAATTGGGTCATTCTTGCAGCAAAATAGTTTCAATCCATACCGTCATATCGTACACGAAAGTAGTTGTTGCTAGTAATAGTGGGCATTTGCACACTTTATTATATCCCAAATTCTGACAACAATGTAGCTGGCATATAATTCAGATGGAATTTCTTTAAATAAACACAACAGATCTTTACATAAAATTTCTAAATTCACTTGATTCATTTCACAGAATTTCACTGATTCTTCACAAATAATTTGCTGCTCATAAAGTTTCTTGCTTCACAGTCTATTATCACTCAATTCTCTGCAATTGCTGACGATTTCACTTACAATATTTTCTTGTCTTCGCTTTTTTTCTTGACTGGTCCACTATTTGGATACGACTACAACTGACTGGCCTGACCCTCGCATTCTCTTATATATATATATATATATATATATATTATATATATAATATATATATATGCGATGGTCAGGGCCATCTGGAAGCCAGTCTAGACTTATCTTGAGTTGAAGTCTCTAGAACTATAGGCCTACTTTATGGAATGTAGGTATAGATGCAAGTGGAAAGTTCTCTGGGGCTTTCCGACTTGTGACTAGTCAGTTCAGGAATCGTTCTCTACCATAAAAGGCGAGACCCCCAACTCTTGCCACCACCTGCAAAACTCAAAAGCCAAAAGTCAGCCTAACATGTTTCACAATAGTTTCCTCTCTACAATTGTTTGAAATTGAATGGGGATGCTCTTATACTCCACATGACTACTAGAGGGTTAACAATGACAACTAACATGTGATTACTGTTCAAAATCACCAACAAAAGTTTTCGATGAAGATCTGATCTAGAATTGTTGTTATTCATCTTCTGGAACCTGTGATTCTCCAGCAAGATTAACTGGAGCAATTTACTTTCATTTCCTGCATACCATACTTTGGGCCAGACCTGGTGGACAGTGTACACAGCAACCAGCGAAAAGGAGCTGCTCCACACAGGTATGGTGCATGAACACAGCTAATCAGTGATTTTGGGTAATATTTGATTGGTGTTATCATTAGAGGATACAATAATTTTTGTGATTTTTTCTTAGTTACTTACCTGCTTCTATCAGCCAATTCCTGGTGTTACAGTTAAATCCTCTTCTAAAGAAAATACTTTCATGTATATCACGATCAAATTCACAATGTACATTTAGTAGTACAGCAGCAACAAGATTTATTACAATTAACAATATAGGGAAATATTTTAGAACACTGAAAAGTAAATAAAAATAAAATTATATAATACATATAAATCAAGTTCTTACAAATAAATATGTACCATATTTTTTTTCATTATTTATCCGTACATAATCAAATAGGCATCATGCACCTTTTCTAAGGTAAAGTAATTTTCTGTGAATAGTTTGATATTAGCTTCAATTACAAAGTCAAGCATCGCTTCAGATTTTAAGAACCATAATGAACTTTACATCTAATTTAAATAACATACTACATGAATAATTAAAACATTTTGTCTGTTCATTCTTATCTCTTATAGTTGTTTTTGTCAAATATATGTTTCAGGGCTTCTTAGCCCCATCATCAGCGATTACAGACAAAATATTTTAATTATTAAACAAACCTCTTAACGTTACTTCCTATTGTATTTTAAAATACTACATGTTATTTTATTTATATAAAATCATATTTTGGACAATAAAAATAGAAGAGTAGAACTATAAAAAATTAAACAGTTCATTTTATTACTGAGTATAATTATAGAAAAGCTCTGATTTCAAAAGTGATGTTTTGTCGTTGTAAATAATTCATGTGCTTAATAAAAATTTTGGTTTCAAACTCCTGTGTAGAGCAACAAAATAAAAATGTTATATAACTAAGATTTTACAAATACTTCCGCATTTGGCTGAAACATGGATTTTAACAAAGTAAGACGCTTGTTCTGGGGGTAAAGGTGGCCGTCACGCAGGGCTGACAACCCGGCTGACATAAAGTGCCGATTGTCTAGAAAATGTGGGAGCCTTAACCTCCCACTACCCCAAGGGCCTCCGGGCCTGTTGTGGGATCACTTTACTTTTTTTTTACTTATTTTAGGAATTCACACTATGAGGTATATTCATTTAGGTAAAATTTGATCACTCACCTCATATTTTTGTAAATTTAACAAAGTAATCTGCTAACAAATTAGTCATATTGAATATATATATATATATATATATATATATATATATATATATATATATATATATATATATTAAGAAAGATTTGACCTGATTACGGAAAATGCCACTTTGAATATTAAAAAACAAATAAAGAATTTTTTTTATTATTGATTTCGTACATCTCAATGATGGATAAATCATATTTGAAGAGAAAAATTATACGCTCAGACCGGGACTTGAACCCGGGACCCTTGGTTCTCTAGACCAAGTGCTCTACCAACTGAGCTACCTGAGCAAGTACCGATCTAAACGCAAATCTTTCTCTATATACATTGTAATTCCCATCCACAAAATGCTGTGAAGCCATGCTTCTATCTTGCAAATGGCGGCTTCTTTATTAAGAAGACTTATTTGGGAATTATACATTACAGCCAGTACGACTTTTTCGTACTTGGAAAAAGCCGTACTGGCTGTAATGTATAATTCCCAAATAAGTCTTCTTAATAAAGGAGCCGCCATTTGCAAGATAGAAGCATGGCTTCACAGCATTTGGTGGATGGGAATTACAATGTAGCCTATATAGAGAAAGATTTGCGTTTAGATCGGTACTTGCTCAGGTAGCTCAGTTGGTAGAGCACTTGGTCTAGAGAACCAAGGGTCCCGGGTTCAAGTCCCGGTCTGAGCGTATAATTTTTCTCTTCAAATATAAAATAAAGAATTGATATAATAGCTGTGGTGAAAAGTAGAAGATTATGATTGCTAGGACACATTTTTATAAATAGAGAATTGTAAGAATTGGCCATGGTGGTTTACTAGTTAGTTTCCTGAGGGCTGCAGTTTCAAACCTGGACAGAATCAACCGATTTTTAGGATGGAAAAATCTAAGGGACAAAACCTTCTGGGGGACTTCAAGCCATGAGTCCAGAATATGAAGATTTTCTGGCTTGTAAAAGAGCCTCAAGCCTGAAAAAAAGGCCAATGTGCAAAATTTAACCAACTTTCATCCATCCAAGAAGTATTACCTTAGTTGTCAACTAGATGTTCCTTGAGGCAACACACTGACCATGTGTCACTCATTTAACATCTGTAGGGACACATAATTAAATCAGATTGTTTAAGAAATCTTAAAAGAGGCAAAATAATAGATCGTTTGATGGGGAATGTGGTGACATGATAAGGAAAAGAGCATTATAAAAAATTAATTGCCTACATGAGCTAAATTAAGTAATTTAACTTTTAAAGGAATTAATAAATTAAGTAAATTCAGAATAATATTAAATTTTTTTATCATTTCACCTTATACGTTCTTCTTTTTCAGACCGGTTTCGAAATATGTCCCTCAGTGTTTTGATGACTGTTGTTCTGTCATGGTGATGAACTCTTTCTTCCTCCTTCTTCATTCCAATTCGAAACCGGTCTAACAATAAGATGAGGCGATAAAAAGTTTTTAATATTTAATTATAAACCTCATAGTGTTACTTCCTATAACATTTATATTTATAAGAATTGGGTAACATCAAACATGAAACAACCAGGTTTTTAAAAGTAAAAAGAGAGAATATCTGAAAGAGAAAATTTTGGGGGGAAAAAAAAAGGACATCAGGGAATTAAAATTTTAAAGGAAAGGATTTCTGGCTAGAACAAATATAATCAGGGATGAAAATTAGGGATATGATTTCAGATTCCAAGAATATTATAAAATAGATGGAAAAATTGCTTTAATCAGCTATTAAATGTACATGTAGAATAGGATATTGAAGAAGATGATTTATAAATAGCAGAAATATTTGTTACAAATCTGAGTGCAATGGAGGTTGAAATGGCGATAGAATGTATAAAGCATTAGATTCAGATAGGATCCCACAATAACTTATAAAATCATGGGGAGGAAAATTGATAGACATTCATGAATATTGGGATTCATCATCATCATCATCATCATCCTGCCAGGTATTAGTCCTAGAAGAACTGTTACGGCCTGAGAAAGCAGTTCTCGTGCCATCTTTTCATAGGTCGACCAAGTGACTGTTTCCCATTCGGACAGTAGTTCATTATTGCCTTGGGGATCCTGGATCTAGCCATTCTTGAGACATGTTCCTTCCAGTTTTAGCTGATATCTGAAGATGTAGTCCAGTATTGGTGACACATTAAGTTCTTGAAGGATTTCTACATTTTTCTTTCGACCCCATTTGGTATAGCCAGCTGTTTGGCGCATATATATCATCTCACAAGCTATTAGTCTACTTTCATCTCTCGCCCTTATAGCTCACGCTTCACTCCCATAACATAGGACTGGTCGAGCCATTATTTGATAAAGACGAGTACGAGTTGATTTTTGCACCAATGAAGGTTTTAAAACTCTATTAATGATTCCCATTGATTTGTTGAATTTCACAATTTTCTCTGATAAATCTAAATTTTCAACAAAAGAGAGTTTATATCCTAAATAAGCAAACTCATTAACTCTCCCTAAAATTTTGTTATTTAAACAAACTTTGCTTGGTATTGGGGATTTTCCACAAAAGGCCATTATTTTAGTTTTATTGGTAGATATTTCCATTGAATATTTCTGGGCTATCAAATTTAAATTATGTACTGACCATTGTAAATCATCTTCAGATGTTGCTAGTAAAACAAGATCATCTGCAAACATTATTATATCTAATTTTAAATTTCTATTGATAGTGATACTTCCGTGTTTTGTTTCTGTAAATTATTTTACAATGGCATTTATATATATGTTAAAAAGTAGAGGGGAGAGGCCACAACCTTGTCTGACTCCTGAGTTTATTTCTTTCCACTGAGTTATTTTTTCTTTTATTTTTATCGCATTGAGAGTTGACTTATAAATGTTATAAATATGATCTGCTTTGGGATCTGATCTTTCATCAAAATTTCAAATAACAGACTTCTGTTCACTTTATCAAAGGCTTTTTTAAAGTCAATAAATGCCAAGTGTGTTTCTATATTAAATTCACGATGTTTCTCAATCAAAATTTGCATTGTGAAATATCCATCAGAGCATGACCTACCCTTCCAGAAGCCATTTTGTTCTTCTCCAAGTATATCTTCATAATATTTATATAATTTATTCTTAATAATAGTGGAATACATTTTGTAACCAGAGTTTAATAAGCTGATCCCTCTGCAATTATCACAGTTGGTCTTATCTCCTTTTTTTAAAATTATTACAACCTGTATAGGACAGATTATAGGGTAGCGTGAAAGGACATAAAGGCAATAGTTTTAATGCAATATTTAACTAAGCTGTGACCAGTCTAGCTGTAGAAGATGTTTATTTGTCATCAATGGGAGGGTGCTTCAAGGACTTCTGCTAAATATGGAAAGGAATGCCTGTTCCGTTATAAATTCCACACATAACCCAGCGATACCAACTTTTATTTAACATATATATATTATAAAACTCTGTATTAAATAATTCATATACAAAAATACACGTAATTATAACCCTAGACACAATGTATCAATCTTTATTTTATGACGTTAATTTACCTACGCTGATACGTTAAACATGAGAGAACTCAGAATATTGTGACGTATTTCGTCGTAAAGTTTGAGGTCTTTCTTTCGACTCTATGTTATAGATAAAATCCTATTTATTCAGCTTAAAGTTTTCAAACTAAAATATTATTAAAATCTTAATTTATTCAACTTGATGTATTCAAAATATATATAGTTAAAGTCTTAATTTATTCAAGCTAATTCAAAGTGAATTATTCAAATTATATATTGTTAAAGTCTTAATTTGTTCAACTATATTAAAGTTAATTATTCAACCTGGAACTTATGATAAATTGCATCTATACTCACACACTCCGAGATTCGAAATCATGTCCGTCCTAGATCGTTCCCCAACGCTGCCTTCTGTCTGACTTTTCGTCTAAAAATCGCGAGTATTTATTCCGTAATTTTTCCCCCTTCCAGATAGAATCCGTGGCGGCCATAGTAATATTTCTTATATGGGGTAATAATTTGGTTTTGTCAGGTGTAGATTATATAAGGTGTTTGTTTCCTTATATAATGTGTTATTCAAAAGGTACAATATTTCTGGTCTTTTCATAACTGTGTCCTAATAGCTTGAAAAATATGTTTTTTCCTAAGACCTGAGCTGTTGGGTTATGACATGCAACTTCCCAGATCTTTTAATATTTTATTAATGTTTCCTCGTTTTTTATCTCTTAAAGCCCTTTCCTAAATTTGATTATGATTTTTATCAGAGTTTCCAACGCTGATTATTTTCCCTCTACCGTCCGGTATAAAACATAAGTATATATCGCCTCTGCTTCCATCTGTTTTATCCATTTTTTATGACACCTGCAATTAGGCCCTGTTGTATTTATAATATAAATATTGGAATTACTAATGATTTTTGACCAATCTTGAGATGGATTTTCTCCTTGCCATATGATATTCAAGAAGTTTAAATATCTTTTGAGAAATAGTTGACTGGAATGTTTAAATAGATCAGTGGGTATTTCATCTTCACCAGGTGCTTTGTTACTCTTTATATTTTTTAAAGCTATTTGAAGTTCTTCTAAGGGAATAAAGTATCTTGGTAAATTATCTGGCTCTTGTATCTGTAAAGAGGGACAGTTGTTTGTCCATAAATTTTGATAATAATTAATCCATTTATCATGAGGAATTATATTTATTCTAGCAATATCTTTGTTTTCACTATTTAATTTTTTCAAAATTTTATATATTGATGGTTGGGGCCTTGTTACATCATTCTCCAAGAAGGATACAAATTGATCCCTATTAGGTTCGTCTTCCGGGCATATAGGCCCGGAAGACGAACCTAATAGGGATCAAGACGCCGGCCGTGAAGGCCTACAGTTATACACAAGGATACAAATTGTTCCCAACTTTTCCTGTGGTGCTTGCAGACTTCACGTTTGGCAATGGCTCTTTTTCTGTGGTATTCTATTTTAACTTCATCTTTTTTTGTACTAATGAATTTTATATATGCCATCTGTTTTTCTTGTATAATCTTTTTAATTTCATCATCAAAGTTTCTTAGGCCTTTAGCTCGTTGCCATTTTCGTTTTTTGCCAAGACTTTCATTAGCTGCTTGTTTTAAAAAATTGTTTTTATATGTTTCCATTTTTCTTCTACATCAGTGCCTAAAGGTGTTGTTTCTATTAGATTGTCTAATCTTCTTTGATAAAGCCATTTTATGCTAGTATCTTGAAGTAAATTAACTTTAAATGAGAATTCTTCCTTCCGGTTTATTTTTTGTTTCTTTTATACCAACGAGGTTTTAATCTTACTGGGCAAACTAGTAGATAATGGTCAGTTTCAATTTCAGGGCCTCTGTAAACTCTTGTTTCTAGTACAAGGTTAGCTAATTTTTTATTGCAAATTGCATAGTCAATCAATGATTTCGAACCTCTGGCGTCCCATGTGAATTTATGACTATCTTTGTGATAGAAAAATGTATTCATGACTTTCAATTTGTTGTAGGTGAGGAAATCTATTAGTCTTATTCCATTGTTATTGCATGTCTGTTCTCCAAAAGTTCCTATGGATTGTTCTATTTTACAGTTTCCAATTCTTGCATTAAAATCTCCTAATAAGATAATATAGTCATTTTGATTTATTTAATTGAAAATATGGTGTAATTCATTATAAAATTTATTGCTTTCTTCATCATATCCCTCCAATAAACTCCTATAACAGCGAGATATCCCCTTGAAAGTTTTAGCCGAATTTGAATGAGATGTTCATTCCAAAATTTATAATCAGATATGTTGGATGTGAAATCTTTATGTATCATTAACATAATCCCAGTTTGTGCTCTTACTTCTGAGGGTACGCCTGAATAAAACTGAATATAATTTTGGGTTTCTTTTGTCCCTTTTATTTTTTTCTTTGTTTCAGAAATAGCACCGATATGTATCCCTTTTTTCCCCAAAGTATTATCTAGTTGTTCTTCTTTATGAGCAATTCCCTGAAAATTCCATGTAGCAAATTTAAAAATATTTTCTTTTTTCCATTCATTAGCCTTATTCATTCATAAGTCGTCATCATGGTGACCCGTCTGGCTTTTCCTTTTATCAGGCTTGAAAGCAATAGAATGTCCCACCAACTAGTTGCTAGCAAGGAGGTGGTAAGTCCAGTGATGGGGTTGCCATCTTTAAGCTTCTGGACCTGCTTCAATACTGCATTTACTCAGTATTAGTTGGAATGGTTATACCGCCATGACTCGGTATCCAGAACCTCGTTTGTTAAAACAGGTTGCACCACGAGAAGGTGAGGTTGAGAATTGAGTATGAGAGGTTATATGAGACACTTCACTACTCTGATTAATTATATTAAATTAATGTTGGGAAGTAAACGTTATGAGGTATAATCATTGAAATTCATTGGAGAACATTTTTTGACAACTCACCTCATGAATTTCGTGTTTTTCATGATACTGCAGCTTCAAATGTAATCACGTGATTATGTTTGAAACTGCAGTATCGTGAAAACATGAAATTTATAAGGTAATTACATGATTACGTTTGAAGCTGCAGTATTGTGAAAAACACAAAATTTATGAGGTGAGTTATAAAAAATGTCCTCTGATGAATTTCAATTGGGATTAATGTTTATTGAATTTTTCTGCGATATCTGCAGCATGCTTAAGAATTTTGTTATTTTGAATGAAAAATTATTTTATAGTGTCATGCTTGTTCTTTATATTGTTTATGAATCTATGGACTTTTTTTGCCATCTTTCCTATAATCCATATTCTGTAAGAATTTAGTAATTACTTTTCTTTTGCAGTAATAACTTCTCTTTTAAATATAGCTTATCTTTTGAAATAATTAGAAATTGTTATATCTCACAAGAGAATTGTCAACCATTGCATGCCGAAGTCTACCTTGAAATTTCTTCTAGAGAAGAATTGTGATAGTCTTGTCCAAAAAATTATCTGCTGCTTTCAACTGCAAGACACTAAAATCCAGCATCGAATCTCTCATTAAAACTATGGGAAGTAATATAACTTCTGACTTGGTGAATTGGATAACCCTGACAACCTTATCCTGCACCACATCCCACCACACTCCACTCTGCTCACCTCATGGTAGAATGTCCATTTACTTTGCACAGTGGGTTGCCTTTGCTGGATTCTGGTTTCAATTTCAGTGCCTTGCAGTTAAAAGCAGCAGATAATTTCTTGGACCAGCCTTAGTATACCACAACACTTCTCTGGGAGAAATTTCAAGATGGGTTTCAGCATGCAATGGTTGCAAGTTCCCTTGTCAGAAAGATGAATATGTGGCTAATCATGTTATTGTCCTAAGTCCTTTATATATATATATATATATATATATCTCTTTTTTATTAAATTTTTTTCTACACTTCACTAGTTTTTACCTACAACATAAGTAATTTTACTCTTCAAAAAATTATTATCTTTCCAGTTCAGGCGCTAATTTTTCTTTTCAAAAAATAAATTTGTCCAGGACTAGAATATTCATCCATCCACAGTAATTCTGCCCAAAGTCAGGTCCTTCACTGCAATCATAGCATTTTCATGCTATGCTTGCAGCTTTACTAAGGAATTGTAGGTGTGGTAGCTTCCCATTGCTTTCCACACCGGTGAAGGATGATGATGATGAGATGATAATGATGATAATGATAAGGATGATGATGATGATTATGGCCATATTATTTTGGGGACCGTTTGGGCCTTAAAGTTTTTCTGACATTTGTCTTACAGGTGAGGAAAAACCCCGATAAAAACCTCACCCAGAAAAACTGCCCTGACCGGGGATCGAACCCAGGCCCGCTGCGTGACAAGGCAGCATGCTACCATGAGACTACAGCGGTGGATGACTAGAATATGTTAAACTAAATACACTGTGTCACATTCAAACCTCCTACATTTTAATTAATCATAACTCTCAAAGTATGCGGAATTATGATTTTCATTGTTGCATTTAATTCATCTATCGCATGTGGGACAATAATGATATAAAACAAAATGGCGATTCCTCAGCAATGAGCACAAACTGATTTCTGGTATGCAGTGACAAAGTCAATAATTACAGTGCAAAGAAATTACCAGAGAGAATATGGAGGAAATGCATCTGATGGGAAGACCATTGAAGCATGGCTAGAGAAGTTTCTGGTGACTGGAAGCATTAAAAAAGAATCAGGAGGTGCTCATACACATGTTTCATAAGGAAAGATTGAAATTAGAGCAGGATTTCAGAGAAGTCCACAAAAATCAATTTGCCAAGCTTCCTGGCAGTCCAATGTTGGACAGAACGTGGCAAGAAATCGAATACAGACTTGATGTTGTTCGCGCTACTAATGGTGCACATATAGAGGTGTTTAAGTGTGTGGCAATGAAAATTCTTTGAGTTTCTGTTTCGTTTAGTACCGGCCTCATTTCATAATTCTGCATATTTTGTTAGTTATGATTAATTAAAAATGTGGGAGGTTTGAATAGGACATCCTGTAAACATCAAAATATTAAGCTTTACCACTTAAAAGTAGTGTAAAATTATCGTTAAAAATATATTGAATAGAAGTTGTCTGATGGTGTTGTTAATACTGCTATTTATTTGCCTTCAGACGTAAGAGAATTGTATAAGAGGAAAGAAAATTTAGCATTTTTATCAGGTCTTGAATAGTGTAATGGACTACATGTTGACACACAAAGTCAGAGACCCAGGGTTGGATTCCCAGTTCAGGGGTTAATTTTTCTTTTAAAAAATTAATTTATCCTTGATTGGAATTGTTAAATTAAATATAATATCAAGATATATTATGCTATGTTTTCAGCATATGACCAGCCTCAAGGGCAGTGGTCAGTGTTTCTGACTATAGTTCATGAGGTCCAGGTTTAATTCCCAGTCAGACCATACAAATTTTTCCTGAAAGGGAATTATTCCTGTGTTGCCCATGGTCTGGAATTTAGGTTAAATGTAGGTTGAGGACCCTCCTGGTGTTCCATTATCATTTATAAGCCATCATATCATCGGGTTAGTGTAACTCCACTTTCCAGGTGCCCCAACCTATGAAATGGATTACAATTCCCCCAATGTCAAGGGAGAAAGCCAGAAATTTCATAAATGACAACCTGGTGGCATTAGAAAAAACATTTTTTCAGCATATGATAAGATTCTATAGTTAAAAGAAAATTAAGTTCTAATACGTACTGCAATGTATGAAGCATTTTTGAATCAGACTCCTTATATAAAATACCAGAAATAATCCTGTGGATTTGTAAGATTCTAAGATATGCAATATATGATTTTATGTTTTTTCTGTAAAATATGAGTAAAAGTATTAGTATTAATGCGGTAATTGATTTTTTAATACTATAATAAATAAAACCCAATCACCAACCGAGCATATGGTTAATTTTACATTCAACAGAATTGATAAATTTAGTATTGCCCAAGATATTTTTCACAATGGTTATGTTATTGATATAAGTAATCTTAAGATATTTAAATAATTCAATAGTTATAAATTTCTTAATGTTCAAGGAAGTTTGGAGGTACATAAAAATAAAGATTGATTTATGAACAACAACAAAGATCCTATTCCTGTCAGCACCCTGTTTTCCTTGATTAAGGAAAAAAAAGGTGGTTGTATTGGCGTAATTGCAAGCAAACTATCAACACAAGTGATGTGATGTATCATTAAAAATGGATGATGAGTTTTTATTTAAGCTAGAGTGGGTTTTTAATTTAGTTACTCCTCAGTCTTGAGAATGCCAACTTTGCTATTGAAAAAGTGTTGATGGTTTTTAACCTAACAGTTGGTGATTACATTTTAATTAATATAGTATTAACAAAACCAGTAATAACCTCACCAAGAAGATTCTTTATATTGATATCAATTCATGTGGTATACATAAAAATTACATTAAGTATTTTTATAATTAAGAATACCAAAGAAGATCCTTAATTGGAAAGCTAATAGAAGAAGTGGAAGAGGCGATCTATAGATGGAGTGAGGAGAAGTATGGAAGCTAGAGATTTGAGAGAAGAAGATGCTCTAGACAGGAACCTCTGGTGACAAATCACTTTGACTTGAAGGGAGAAACACTGTATTGTGGAATATTCCCTAATAAAAAAATTATAATTGGCTGATTGCCAGGCCATTACCCGGGAATTTATTAGTCCAAATCCTATTTATAAAATCTGCTTATGGACCCCAGAAAACAATGGATTTGATACTATTCTTGTTCAATTTCAGTATTTCATTTTTCTCCCCTCTTATCCCCTCCCCCCGCCCCATGCAGATGGGGCTGAACTTGGACTTAAATGGCATCAAAATGTTAGTATTCATCTCAGTGACCGTAAAAACTATGGATTTGACTCTAATATTAATCTGTTATGTTTATTTTTACATGTCAGCCTCTCTTACATTGCAAGGTATCAAACTTGGACTTAAGGTCATCTGGACTGTGACCAATGAGGTTAGCGATACCAAATTTTTTGTATTATATACTAACCATGATAATTTTAGGCATACTACTTTTTTATTACTTATTTTAGAAATTCACACTATGAGATATATTCATTTAAATAAATACTATTTTTTACCCTTTCTAACCATGTGGGGGTGCTATGTATCAAACATGGTGTTAAGTGACATCTGCACTCTGACAAATTAGATTAGCAACCCCAAAAACTACCATTTAGACACTAATTTCTGTCATTTTGGCAATATTATTTTTCACCTCTCCTCATGTGTTAGATTCAAACTTGGGCTTATATGACATTTGCACAGTCACCAATCAGTTTAGCACTATGGATTTGACACTAATCTCAGTAACTCTTGTCATATTATTTTTTACCCCTTCTCACCTCTGCACCCCCTTTATGATTGCTAAGGGTCAAACTTGGGCATACATGTAATTGGGACTGTAACCAGTGTAGCAATATTGACACTAATTTAGGTTAATTTTTAAATATTATTTTTGCCCCTTCTTACCCCATCCACCTTAGGGGTACTAGGGATCAAACTTGGGCTTAAATTTCATCAAGACTGTTACTAATCGGAGAAGCAAGCTTGAAAACCATGGTTTTGTTAATAATTCTGTTATTTTAGATATTTTATTTTTAACCCCTTCTCACTCCTTAAATGATGGAAGAATCAAACTTGGACTTGAATGCCATTGGAACTCCCACAATCAGCTTGACGACCCTGAAAACTATGGATTCAATACTATTCTTAGATATTAATTAAATAAAAATAAAACTTAGTTTTATTTGATTTTCATATTTATTAAGATATATTCAGTGACAGCTGTTTCGGTAAACTGTACCTTCTTTAGACATGTTAGCAAATTATGAATTGTGTTATTATAGTACATATCAACTGATCTAAGCAACAATACAACAATAATTTATTTAAATTTTTTAATTTGACAAAGGCGATTCATTCAAATCAAGTTGAGAAATTAACAGTTTATTACTACATTTCAATTTATTTATTTCTACAGGCTTCAAAAGGTCCAACTTCTTACCCTTATCACAAAGATGTAAAATTTCAAAATTTGGATCAAAACAATGATTAAATTGGAATAGGTGGTTAGCATATTTTGAATATTCTAAATGTCTGTTATATGCTCTTATGTGTTCCTTTATCCGAGAGATAAATGGTCTACCAGTTTGTCCCATACAGACATTGTCACATGTGTCACACTTCAATTTATATACATCTGATAATTTTAATTTTTTTATTTTGGTTTTATTGTTTTTTATTATATTTTGTAAAATTTTATTAGTTTTAAATGCCATATTAATGTTCAAATTTTTAAAGTGTTTAGATATTTTATTTGAAAGTAGGCCTATGTATGACATTACGACATATTTCTTTATGTTTTCTTTGGGTAAAGGAAAACTTTGTTAATTGCTTTTTTGTAGTGAATTTTCTTAATTAAATATTCTACAATTTTAGGGTTGTAGTTATTATTAATAGCTAATTGTTTAATAATATTCAATTCATTATTATTATTCCAAGGGTGAAAGAGGGATATTTAAAAGTCTATGAATGTAACTATTAAAGGCTGCCATCTTATGAGCATATGGGTGAAGAGAAGAACTATGGATAGTGGTATCAGTATGAGATGGTTTGTGAAAGATACCAAACTCAAAATTATTATCAATGTGTTTTATTGATAAATCCAAGAAATGTATACTATTATTTGTTTCTAATTCCATTGTGAAATTAATACTTTTGTAAATGTTATTAATAAAATTAAAAAAGGAATTCAATTGTCTTTTAGTTCCTATGAAGCCTGCTATTACATCATCTACATAACAATACCAAAATAGAATATATTTGTTATTAAATTCAAAATAATTTTGAAGTAAGCATGTTTAGACACTTTTGACATCTTATTTTTCACTAACACACTTCCTTCATCCTCTTAAGGGTGCTAGGGTCAAACTTGGGCTTAAATAGCATTCAAACTTCAGCTATAACTCCATGGTGCATCAGGCATAGGAAGCTCTTGACCTACAAGCCGGTTGCTCGCCTCATATCCACATGTGTTAATCACACAGAGGTAGAAGATCATCCAGTGAGTGTAGAGGTGACATATGGTTAGCATGTCTGGTCCTCCAGCCATTAAAGCTGGTTATCTCAACCTGAAGCTGCTACTTATTGTAGCTACCAAAATTCCTCACAATGCTGGGTGGGCACTGGTCCCATACTAGCTGAAATTCCATGAGAAAATTTTTTCCCCATAGAGACTTGAACCAGTGCAAGCCCTGTAGCTCTGTGCCAAGACATATTGCCTTAACCACTTGGCTACTGAAAACTATGGATTCAACATTAATCTCAATCCTTTTTTGTAATATTTTTCAACCCTTTTCACCCCATCACACCTATTAGGAGTACCAGGGTCAAATTTTGGTTTAAATGTCATCGGTACTGCATCAATGGGCTTAGCAACCCCAAAAATATTAATCTGACATTAATATCAGATGTTATTATTCTGATATTTTCAGATATCACCCTCTCAACCCCCCTCAAAGAGATACTAGGGGTCTTCCCATGGAAGCTTTTCCTGATTTTGAGTTATTTGCATACTAAGTTTGGTAGAAATTACTCCTGACTTAAAAGTTATGCTGGAACATAATAGGTCACTTGATTATTTTTCCACTTCAACCCTTCTCTCATTTCCCCTAAGAGTGGAAGGAGTCTGTTATCCATTTCAGCCATATTTCCATATTATAATTAATATGTGTACAAAATTTTGGTTGAAATTGCTTCAGGCATTCAAGAATTATGACAACACATACATTTATACATAACTAACACTAACTCACTGGCTCTATCGAATCAATAGGTTCATGGCCATGCAGACATCAGCTCTACATACATCCCTATCCTGAACTAATGTTTTCCAATCATCCCTTGTATAATCTACATCCCTCAAATCATGGATAATGTTATTCTCCCACCTCATTCTTGGTCTACCAACTTGGGCATTTTCCTTCTGGTTTTCCAATAAGAAGCTTCCATAGACCTCTTTCAGCCCCATACATGCCACATGTCTGCACATCACAGTCTATGAGACTTAACTGTTCTTATTACATCTGACTTCCCATAAACACCATGTAGTTCACTGTTATAGTACAATCAATGTTTAGTTTTCATTAGTCTACACTACGGTTACAGACCCTTTCCTGTATTCTCAATAATGAGATATACTTTCATGGAAGCAAGGAAGGTATTATACACTGCTCAAAACAATTAGAGGAACACTATTAAATATGCAAATATTTTTTCATTGGATAAAGGTACAAACATGAAATTAATAAAGTACATCATTTGTGATTATTTATTTATTTATTTATTGCTCATGTCAGTAAAAACAAATGAATAATGCTGACAATTAACTTTTCAAATAATTCCACTATGTAAGCAATTGAATCTTGTGCTTATTTTTCAAAGTTAAACACTCGTTATATAGAGTTAGTATCGTGTATGGTCTCCACGACATTTGATGACACTTTGGCACCTTCGTGGCATGCTCCCAATAAGATTCTGGATTTCCTCTTGCGGGATATTCTCCCATTTCTCCTTCAGAGCATCTCCAAGATGCTGCAGAGTTTGTGGAGCTTGATGTCGGTTCCTGACCTCCCTGTCTAGATGATCCCACAAGTGTTCAATAGGGTTGAGGTCTGGGCTGACCGCTGACCGCTGGCCGCCACTCCATTACCTCAATTTCATTCCTCCTCAGGAAATCCCTGGTGACAGCCGCAGAATGTGCCCTGGCATTATCCTGCATAAACAGAAATCCAGGGCCTACTCCAATGGCAGTAGGTACTACATGTTCTTCCAGAACGTGCTCGATATACCGGACAGCATTCAATCGCTGGGGAACAAGTACAAGGTCCGTACGATTGTTGTACATAACTCTGGCCCACACCATTATGGAACCTCCTCCGAATCTATCAGCCTCTGCAGAAAATCTTTCTCCTGGCCGTCTCCACACCCTCAATCGACCATCACAACGTGTAAGATGAAACCTGGATTCGTCCGAGAAGAGCACAGACTCCCACCGGTTCAGGTTCCAATCACCATGGTTTTCAGCATACGTACGTCTTGCTGCCTTATGCCCATTTGTTAAGCGTGGTTTCTTAACGGGCCTTTTTGGACGAATATTCTCTTTCCTTAATCTGTTCCTTATGGTTTGGTCTGAAACCCGGATTCCGGAAGCCATATGAAGGTCATTCTGCAGGTCTTTTGCAGTTTTTGTACGCTGTCGAAGAGCAGAAAGAACAACGTATCTGTCATCCTGGGGACTTGTTTTAAATTTACGGCCCTGGCCACGTCTTCCACAATACTGACCTGTCTCTCTGTGCCTGTTGCGTAACCTGGACACCACGGAAGGAGAAACCCCAAGCTCTGTAGCCACTTGTCGCAGAGATTGACCTTGTAAAATATGTAGAGCATGATACACTTCAAACTCATTTAAATGCCTCATTTTGTCAGAGACTTCAATAAACAAGGCAATAATCAACATTCGTCACTATAGCAACATCAGGAAGCTTACCAATTAGAAGTGGCCAGTGCCTTCCAAAATTAAAAAAAAGTCTCTATATTTGTTATTTGAGGTAATTTCTCTGTATTTAGGCCATGGATCTTTAAAATTTGTATCCAATGATAAAATTAATAATTCGATTTACATATTGTCCAACTTTCAGCATCACAGCTTTAAAAAACAATTACTTATTCAATTTATTACAAGTGTTCCTCTAATTGTTTTGAGCAGTGTATTTGAAGAGAAAAATGTATGCTTAGATTGGGATTTGAACCCAAGGTTTCTGTTTTATACACCTATGCTCTTACCAATTGAGATACCTTTCCCTCCAACATAAATGCAAATTTTTCTCTTATTTATACAGTTCCTGAGTGCCAAAGGCTATGAATCTTTGTTCAACACACCATCTAGCAGCTTCTTATTTAGAAGACTTAATGGGAATTTAACACTACACAGTGGACTAGTGGTTATGCTCCTTGTCTCTAGTTCCGAGGGTCATGGGTTCGATGGCCGGGATCGATGGATTATTTTAGGACAGAAAAATCCTAGGAGCAAATCCTCTGGGAGGGACTTTAAGCTGTGGGTCCCGAGTCTGAATATTTTCATCATCTTCGTCATCCATGCAAGTATTAGGCCATTTGGCCTGTTACGGTCTCAAAGAGGAATTTTCCATCCAGCGCTTTTTTGGACATCCCAACGATCTTTTGCCTTGGGGGCAGTAGCGAAGTATGGCTTTTGGAATTCTATAAGACGGCATTCGTTGAAGAGGCTTTCCAGTTGTTCTGGTAGTTTTGTATATGGTGAAGAATGGATTCTACATCCAACTCTTCCATAATTTCCTCATTTTTTTATGGTCCCACTTTGTGTAACCTGCTGTTCGGCGTATAAATCACATCTCATTTGCTGTTATTCAGCTTTCATCTCTTCTTCGTATTGTCCATGCTTCACTACCAAATCTTAATACTGGTCTTGCGAAAATCTTATAAAGCCGTAATCTTGTGTTCTTCTGTACTAAAGATGGTTTCATTATACTGTTAATTATCCCTGTTGTTTTTGTAAAATTTGTGATTTTCTTTGATATATCAGCTTCATCTTGAAATGTTAAATTATAACCCAAATAAGGTAACTGAGGGTGTTATGGCCCACTTAACGTTTGAGAATTTTTACAGCCGCCATTTTGGCCCGAATTTGTTTGGTTTTCTTTGTATTATATTCTTGTATATGTTTACTTTCATACAAAAAAAAAGTAATTATTGTACTTGTATGTTAAATTTGCTAAACTGGTCGTTTCCCAAAAGCTTACCTTTGGGCCATAACACCAACATTTGTATTTGGTATAGCCCACTTATTTCCCCATTTAAAACACTGGTTAAATTTTACTCAGGAATGTAATTAATATACAATTGAAACGATGCAATGTACAGAATGAATAAGAACAGTTTACAACATATCAATGAAGTCAGTTTACAAATAATTTACTCAAAATTACATAACTTATGTCAAATTATGGAAAACAAAGATTCATTCGCAAGATGGGCAAACGAAAGGTTCGTGATCTTCTCTGGACAGTCCCACGCATTCCTCATGAACATAATTATTACACACTATGAACAGGGATCATGTCCTTAAACTCGTCTTCTTTGCACACTGTGCAGTACAATCTGAGAGATTGAATTGGTAGATTTTTGGGACTTTCTTTAGCCTCCGTTATTTTAGCTCTTTAGGATTTATTCTTCTTGCTGGTGTTGGTGAGCTTAGCTATCGTTTTCTTGGTGTTGCTCTCTGAAAACAATTGTTTCCTCAAATGTACTCCACGCGAGTTGATAGCTGGTTTTCTGTTAGTGGTTGTATTCTTCACCATCTTAGGTGTGGGGAAGAAATCACTAAATGAGCTCTGCCCTGATGATTTTCTTGATGCATTTCCCGGTGAATTTTGTTTAGATTTTAGAGGTGTTGAGGGTTCATTTTCAGCATTCACATTGGTAGGTACTGAATCGATGACATCTGAAACATCACTTTCAAATGAAAAGTCGTAGTTGCTTCCGGAATTTGATGAGAGATGAGTAATTTTGCCGACGACGTTTAGAAGGCTTCTTTGTTGCAGTCGGTTTCTGAGATGTGCTTGCTCCCGGCTGTGGGTTATCAAAATCTTCATTATTTTGAAGAATCCATTGATTATAAGGTTGATTCGTGGTTAGGCTGGGTGCATATGCCTCTTCTGGAATTGCCAAAGGGTTGACGGGATATGCGCCCGTGGGTCTGATGCCTGACGGTCGGTAACCTTGTTTTCTTTTACCTCTCGGATGGCTTGGATAATGACTCCTATGTCCATTTACCCCTTATGTTCAACTGACTGTCATCGGACGTATTTTCTTTTGTCATTATTGAATATCTGGAAAGAACAAAACTATATAATATTGCAGTAATTTTGAACTATTATAAACGTGTTGGTGATATGGCCCATCCGGCAATGCGTGGGCCATAACAACGAAGAGAGTGGTTTCATAAACAATACGTAATAACCACCGCCATTTTTACTTTATACAACAAATTACTCCATTGTAAGATTGTACGTTACTAAGTGATACAATATCAACAATCAAATCAATTTAATATGGTAATCAGCTATGAAAATACATATCACTTACCAGGAGCAAATATGACAAGCGAGATTCTTGCTTCGCGTTCATGTAGCAAATGGCGGCTTCCGGTTAAGACTACTTGGATTAACTTTCTTCCATTCACCCTAATCGACTTTTCAGAACGTCCTGAAGTGTCGTTCACTTCCATATACTGGCTGCTTCATGTACTACGTTCATATTAAACAATGGGCCATAACAGCAACCGGGCCATAACACCCTCAAGTACATTATATAAGCTTTCGTAAGTGTGTCCTCAAGTTTGAAAAACATAGTGACATGAAATCACTTTTGGTCCAAGATTTTCTATTTTATTATGATTTTTCCCTCGTTTTTTATTAAAAAAACCCTTGTATGAACTCTGAGCATGACTTCAATCAGCCTATTAAAGGTGATTATTTATTTCGTATCTTCTGGTATAATAAACAAGTATATATGTATATATTTAAATTAATATTGGGAAGTAAACATTATGAGGTTATATTATTAATAGTGAGTGGAGAACATATTTTAATCGACTCACCTCATACATTTTCAAACTTCTTTGATACCGACGGTTTCAGACAAAATCATGTCCTTCCTCAGTCATGGCTTCCACTGTTGAAATTTCGTGATTGTTGATTTCTTTAGTAACATCACTTCTTGTGCTGCCGTCTTTCGTTGGGATTATAAACTTTGTAATTAAATTTTTATCCACCGGAATATCGAAATTCATAGATCGATATTTATTCTTCTGAATGAACATCATTTCCCAAATTGTCAATTACAATGGTTTATCCAATTGTTTCAAAAGTTTCGCCTCTTTTTCGATTTTATGATGTTCTAGTAAACTATGTGCAGCAATTGCTGATTTTTCAATTTCACAATTTTTAATATTTCTAAAATGTTCTTTAGTGCGTGTTTCCAAATTCCTTTTTGTTTTTCCTATATATACTTTGCTACAGTGGCTGCGGAAAGGCTACTGTCTTTAACAGGGAGGAGACCCTTTAATTCCTTCCATCGAAGGCTTAAAGGAATCGACCTGGACAGTAACCTAGTGTCCAATCCCTCACCTTCTCGTGGTGCAGCTGTTAGTAATCATGCTTATGCATGGTGAACGAAAGGGAAGGGCTACTCACCAATAAGCACTGGTCAGCTTGGTGAGTTTCTTTTTTTTTTTTTTTTGACCGAATTGGTATTACTTCTTCCCATACCAATTCCCTCTTTCAACTTTTCTATCCAGTCTCCCTTGACTGACCTCTTGTTTCTTTCGACCCTGATGGTATTAGAGTATTCGAAGCCTAGGGGTTCATTTCTCCTTCCTTCCTATACTTACTTTTTCTCTATGGGTGACGTAACCACCACTTGTGGTGCCTACTACTAAACGGTTACAATTAGTTTATTGTACTCCACATCTCCTCCATTGTCCAGCTTTCGTAGAAGAGACCAGCCTTCCTGCTAAATATTGGAGTGCAAGAGAGCGAATGATTTCATTATCAAGTGCTCGAAATTAGATACCAACCAACCACTTTGCTACAATCATTACAATTAATTTGATAAATTCCAGATTTCTTACTGTCTGGGATGTTGATTTTTTTATTGGTATTTAAAAGTTTTTCCAGGCTAAATTTATTTATTGGTGCCAAAGTAATGTTGTATTTGTCAAATATTTTTTGAAATTTCCCATGTACTATTGGATGGTAAGTAATTTTCTTGAAATCTTATTTTCTTTACTAACAATTTGTAGGGTAGAGCATTCTTTAAGTTGTTTTATCTTTCTGAATTTCTTTAATTTGTTAGATATTATATTCTTATTAAAACCATTTAATCTGGCTACATTTAGGATATTCTCAAATTCTTTCTTAAAATTTTCTCCTTTTAATGGGACCTTTATCAGTCTATATAAGAGGCTATTAAATATTGCATGTTTATGTGCCAGAGGATTGAAACCCGTTGATTTTATATAATTATCAGTATGTGTACCCTTCCTATATACATCAAATTCAATTTTTTGAGTTTTTTAATTTCTAAATATGTATAAATCCAGAAACGGAATTTTGTTTTCGATTTCTGATTCTATGGTACATTTAATTGATACATCTTGTAGATTAAGTAATTTAAACGCATCATCAACATGTTTAAAATTTATTATCGAAAAAATATCATCAATATATGTATATGCTTTTATCGGTTTTTATAATATTTTATTGTCATGGCGGTTAGGCCCTACCGTGATCGCATTAATTATGTACTTCTATGTGTGACCATATATTTAGTTTTATTGATATTTACTTCCAGTTCCAATATCTTAGTGTTACTCAATAGTGTGTGCGTGTTAGCCTTTAGTATCTCTTTGCTATCGCCCAATAGTACTACAACATCAGCATGGCTACACCATTAATAATAAAATAAATGTTAAATTACATAGTAATGTTAAGTTAAATACTAGGGGGGATTGGAAAGTAACGAACAATATTTTTTTTCTGCCTTGGTATTGCAGCTGTAATGTTGAAATTTCGCAAAGATATAGTTTGAATTTTTCACTACAGAGGATATATATATATATCGAGCAGGAGAATTGTGAGCTTTGCAACAGTGATGGTGCCCATGTTACTGTCGTCAACTTGCAGTGAAATGTAGTTCGACTTTTGTGAGCCAAAAGGCATAAACCGAGTGAAATTCACAGGGACTTATGTGGTGTGTGTGGGGACGATTATATGGACCATAACAATGTCTCCAGGTGGTATACATTCTTTCAAGAGGGCCGTGTGAACTTTTGTGATTTGTCACACTCAGGGTGGCCGGTAACAGCTGAAACCCCGCAGAATGTTAGAGCCATATGTGGCAATTTTGGACGAAATTTCATTATATGAAATTCAATCTTAGATGCTCTTCACAAAGAATTTAAAACATTAATTGGGTATAAAAATATTAATAAGGGAAGAACATTTATTTTTATTTCACTATTTTCAATCATTATATTTAACAACTTGTGCAACTGCGAACATTTTCGCAGCAGTTCACAACATTTCATATGGTGCAGTGTATGATATCGTTCATGATACTTGAAATTTTGTAAAGTTAGTGCTCACTGGGTGCCTAAGAACCTGACAGACGACTACAAGGGCCAGCGAATGATGACAAGCTTAGATCACTTAACGCGATACGCTGCAGAAGGGCATGACTTTCTTAAAGGAATTGTCACTAGTGATGAGTCATGGGCATACCAATACAAGCCCGAAACAAAGCAGGCCTCTATGGAACATGCCAGTTCCCCAGTATGAAAAAAATTCAAAGTGACTCAATCTGCTGGGAAAATTCTTGTGACAGTGTTCTGCGACATACATAGTGTTTTATTGGTGGACTTTGCTGAACATGGGATAATTGTGAATGCTGCAGCCTACAATAAAATTTTGCTTAAGTCGCGTCTCGCCGTTCGTGACAAACGTCATAACATTAATGCTGATGATGTCAAACTTAATGACAATCTTGCCTTCATGTTGCTGCTCATATTCGTGGGAAATCACCAAATTTGGTTGGGAGATTCTCCAGCATCCACCATACAGTTTGGACCTTGCACTGTCGGACTTCATCTGTTTGGACCCATGGAACAATCCCTTGGTGGTCAGCACTTTGCGACAGATGCAGAACTGAAATCAGCAGTCCGCAGATCCAACAAAATGGACCTCTGCGAACAAGGCATATTGAAACTAGTACAACAATGGGAGAAATGTGTTGAGAAAGTTTGTGAGTATGTAGAAAAGTAGGTAAAATATATGAGTTCATTTTTTACCTATTTAATTTTTTATAAAAAATTATTGTGAGTTACTTTCCAATCCTCCCTCATAGTAATGTTGACACATAAAAGTCTTATAAGTAAGAAGCAGTGAGATGGCAAGTTGAACAAAAGTTCATAGTTTTTGGGGCTCTAGTTAATTGTATAAATAAGAGAAAAATTCATATTTAGATTGGAGGCCAAGGTAGCTCAGTTGGTAAGAGTAATGATGTATAAAACCACAGACATTCGGTTCAAACCCCAGTCTAGATGCAAATATTTCTCTTCAAATATAATTTGTCATACAGTGAGAAATGTTAACTTTAAATGAAAACATTGAAGAACTATTGTTAAACCAGTCCTTAACATTGGAAAGTGGAAAAAAATGTTAAAATAAATAGAAATGTAATTCATTTCCATGACATTGCAATGGAATATAAATAATTTAATTTTTAAAAAGTTTTTTTTTTTATTTTTGACACATATTTCCAAAATAAAAATCTTTAATACATGCTATAAGTAGTGTAATTTAAATATTTTAAACATTGATACAGAGTATTAATAATACAAATGCAAGATTAAATTGCATAACAAAAAAAATAATAAACCATCAATAAAATAATGAAAAATAAATTACACTTACTCTCTGATAGTTGTACTCGGGAAAAATAATTCAAGAGGAATGCATCCCAGAATATCTAACAGAAATGAATGCTTCAAATAGTATGTTGCCGTTTTCAATGGATGATATACTAAGATGCCATCTTTGGTATAATAGCAAACATGTAGTCTCACATACCTGAATTCAAAGTAGAAAATCTTATTAAATATAGAATTTCAGATAGTTGTCATATTTCATCTTCAAACATAATTAAGATGGAATATTAAGTGAAGTCTGATTCCTAATAGTAATTATATTACTAAAACTTGTAACTTACAGATCAATGTATGCAGTAATATCTAATATGTATGTAAAATTAGCTAGCCATTGCAGGCCGCTGGCAATAATCATTTTTCTTGCAGGAAAGATTATACAAGTCAGAAATGCAAAAAAACACCGGACAATTTCCCAAATTTTCAAAAATAATCCATCAGGTAAAAATGTAGTTCTCAATAAAATATATCTGAAATTAGAGATTATTATGTAAATTGAGTTGAGCATTCTAAATCAATAATAAAAAAATCATATAGACTTACATTAGATACTAACAATAAAATGTATAAACAAGAGAAAATAGTATGAAATAGTAAAATGTCATTAATGAATGAGTTGAAGAAAATGCTTTAACATCTCATCTCACAAAATTGTGTCTTCACGATTCTCGTAACAAAAGTATAGTATTACTTCCATCATCAGTCAAATTCCAACTGTCAAAATGTCATCAATAACATCATCTTCTGAACTGCCATCTGGTGTAGATTTTATGAACTTGGAGAATAAATTATTCTCACCGGGGATATCGAAATTCACTGCTTTATATTTATTCTTTTGAATGTATGTCTTCTCCCAAATTGTCAATTCCAAAGATTTCTCTAAATGTTTCAAAAGTTTAGTTTCTCTTCCGATTTTGTGATTCTCTAGCAAACTATGAGATGCAATTGCCGATTTTTCAATTTCACCTGTTATGCTTTTAAGGGCTTTCTTTGGGCTTAAAGGACCTTTGGAACATGGATTACTTGTGACGGTAAGATAGCATGTGATTTACCTACGGATTTGGGGCTAGCCGAGCGGTAAGGCTGATGACTTTATTATTTGAGGTTAGTTGAGATGATTAAATGAATAATTAAACAACTGTAATATTCTATATTTAAAACTATAAGTAACAAATTTCTATATAATTACAGACTATTACACTAGCCTAACTTACCTTATTATCTAATCATTGGTAGAGAAAGAGAGAATTTTGCTGTAGTAGGTTGAAACTATGCCACATGACTTGACATACTCGTATCATTTTCGTAACTTTACTTTTATTTCTACTTCAATTGGTTCCTATCCACAAGCTATATGATCTAGTATTAAAACCCATATTGGGTTCCTTTCAAAAGCCCCCAAAATCCTATTAAGAATAACATATTGCAGACTTACCTCCATCAGCTCTATGCTTCAACAACCGTCAGTTCATCCCCTGTTGTGCCCACACTAGGGCCTAACTGTCATAATAATAAAATACTATAAAAAACCGATAAAACATATACACAATATACTGTTTATTATACCAGAAGATAGGGAATAAATAATCACCTTTGATATGCTGATTGAAGTCACACTCAAAGTTCATACAAGGGTTTTATAAATAAAAAACGAGGGTAAAAATTATAATTAAATAGAATATCTTAGACTCGAAGTGATTTCACATCAATATATTTTTCAAACTATGAGGAAACACTTACGAAAGCTTATATAATCACACAAACAACTTTGCTCTTTTGACTAACAAGTTATATAAGTTGAAAACATCTTATACAACTTGGCCCTGATAGAACTAGGAATATTACGAAAGACTGGGTAATGAAACATAGAGTTTCCACAAATTTTGAAAATAAAGTAAGGTAAAAATTAGGATATATAAACTCTAAGTTTTTGTAAAGAAAGGCAGAACGCTGTGGAGGACCGAAAGGTCATCCTGGGGGACGAGAGCAGCCTCTTCATGGGTAAGAAACATATATCTATTATTAAGTAAATAAAAATAAAACGTAGTTTTATTTGATTTTCATATTTATTATATAATTCAGTGACAGCTGTTTCGGTACACTGTACCTTCTTCAGACATGTTAACAAATTATGAATTGTGTTCCAACTGATCTAAATTCTCAAACTTGATTTGAATGAATCCGCTTTGTTAAATTAAAAAAATTAAATAAATATTGTTGCATTGTTGCTTAGATCAGTTGGAACACAATTCATAATTTGTTAACATGTCTGAAGAAGGTACAGTGTACCGAAACAGCTGTCACTGAATTATATAATAAATATGAAAATCAAATAAAACTACGTTTTATTTTTATTTAATTAATAAATATGGATTTTCATCAAGTAAACACCAACTCAATTGATTATATATCTATTATCACTCTAAAAAGTTCAAGTTTTCTAAAATGGTCAATTTCAGAAGCAAAATAACTTAAAATAATTTGGAAGACCAAAGGGTCGAATAACTTAGAATAATTTTGTTAATTGTTAAGAATATGCATGATGATAAGAAGACTTAAGGGTCAAGCAAGATGTAGAATACCTAAAGTTGATTTTTGGTCTAGGGTTCGTTTCCTTATCCGTGAGTATAATAGAATATTATGTTCACGAATTCCAGCCGTCTGCCAACAGATTGTTACGCTGGCTAGTTTACCCCAGTCATAACGTCGCGTAAAAAGGATCTCTATAGTTTAAGTGGTCTTTGGCCCGAGCAGGTGGCCTTGGTTTTTGGTGTGTGATTTTCATATATAAACACATTGAAACAAATATTAACATTATTTATTAAATAAAACAAACATAAAGAAACATATTAGACAAAACATATAAGCAAGCGATTAAAATCAGCTAAAATCGCCATATTGAAATGCGCCGAAAAGACTAAAAACTTGATAATACTCGTTTCCTTATCCTTATCCGTGAGTATAATAGAATATTATGTTCACGAATTCCAGCCGTCTGCCAACAGATTGTTACGCTGGCTAGTTTACCCCAGTCATAACGTCGCGTAAAAAGGATCTCTATAGTTTAAGTGGTCTTTGGCCCGAGCAGTTAGCCTTGGTTTTTGGTGTGTGATCTTCATATATAAACACATTGAAACAAATATTAACATTATTTATTAAATAAAACAAACATAAAGAAAAAGATTAGACAAAACATATAAGCAAGCGATTAAAATCAGCTAAAATCGCCATATTGAAATGCGCCGAAAAGACTAAAAACTTGATAATACTCAGAGAGAGAAAACCATTTGAAAAATCAACTTTAGGTTATTCTACATCTTGCTTCACCCGTAGATCTTCTTATCATCATGCATATTCTTAACAATAAAAATTATTCTAAGTTATTCGACCCTTTGGTCTTCCAAATTATTTTAAGTTATTTTGCTTCTGAAATTGACCATTTTAGAAAACTTGAACTTTTTAGAGTGATAATAGATATGTTTCTTACACATGAAGAGGCTGCTCTCGTCCCCCAGGAGGACCTTTCGGTCCTCCACAGCGTTCTGCCTTTCTTTACAAAAACTTAGAGTTTATATACCCTAATTTTTACCTTTCTTTATTTTCAAAATTTGTGGAAACTCTATTTTTCATTACCCAATCTTTCGTAATATTCCTAGTTCTATCAGGCCAAGTTGTATAAGATGTTTTCAACTTATATAACTTGTTAGTCAAAAGAGAAAAGTTGTTTGTGTGATTATATAAGCTTTCGTAAGTGTGTCCTCATAGTTTGAAAAATATATTGATGTGAAATCACTTCTAGTCTAAGATAATTTATTTAATTATAATTTTTACCCTCGTTTTTTATTTATAAAACCCTTGTATGAACTTTGAGTGAGACTTCAATCAGCATATCAAAGGTGATTATTTATTCCCTACCTTCTGGTATAATAAACAGTATATTGTGTATATGTTTTAACGGTTTTTTATAGTACCGTATTTTATTATTATGGCAATTAGACCCTAGTGTAGGCACAACATCCCCTGACCACCATTTATGTCTTCCTTTGAAACCCTAACTGTAAAATCTATTCTGAGGCTTGGTGTTCAACTCACTTTCATCATCATCATCTCTCTCTCTCTCTCTCTCTCTCACACACACACACACACACACACACATTCTCTAAGCATAGCAAGTTCATATGCCCTAACAGTACTTTGTTCTGACTGTCTTTGGAATGTGGAAAATGTTTCTGTTTTCCTCTGCTTTCACATTCCAAATTAATGTGAAAACCCAACTTTCTCAGCCTAAGGCTAAATTTTGTTCTGAATGTTTCCAGGATCAAATACCTTACTGTATATTGTTACTACATGAAACTGAATTCCAAACTAAAACTAATATTTCCTATAATATGAGACTATTTAAATAACTAATTAAAAATATCTAGACTTTGATATCATATTTTATAACATCACCATTTTTAATATTTCTAAAGTGTTCTTTAGTATGAGTTTCTAAATTCCTTTTAGTATTTCCTATATACACTTTAATGCAGTCGTTGCAACTTATTTCGTAAATTCCAAATTTCTTACTATCTGGAACATTAACTTTCTTATTAGTTACTAGTAGATTATCCAGGCTAAATTTGTTAATCGGTGCTAATGTAATATCAAATTTGTTAATTTTTTAAAAATTTCAATCACATTTTAAATATAGCTATGTTAAATGGTTTTGGAAAGGAGAATAATAATAAATAAGTTAGAGAGGTTCAAACAACAAAAAAGACTTAAAGAATACACCACCCTACAGCCTGATTCAAAGCAAAAGAAACATTTCAAGAAAATTACTTACCATCCTGGAACATGCAGAAACATTTTTGAAACATTTGGAGAAACCTTTGGAATTGACAATTTGGGAGAAGATATACATTTAGAAGAATAAATATAAAGCAAAGAATTTCGAAATCCCTGACGAGAATAATTTAATCTCGAAGTTCATAAAATATACAACAGATGACAGTTCAGAAGATGTTGTTAATGACGAAATTTCAACAGTTGGAATTTGACTGAAGATGAAAGTAATACTATACTTTTGAAACCGGTATTGTGAAGACATGCAACTTTGTGAGGTGAGATGTTAAAGCATTTTCTCCAACTCATTTATTAATGTAAATACCTCATAATGTTTCCCACTCTAATTTCAATTAAAAGTAAAAGGCCAACTTATATAGCAATAAAATTACTGCTTTTTATCTTCTGATTTACTATGCCTTGTATAAGATTACAGTAGGCTAGATAAGATTTATCATTTATTAAAAAAAATTCACAGAAAGAGACACTGTAGGCCTAAATATCAATAGAATCAAAAATGTTATACATCACTTAATAAAATATGATATCACCTGATTGTGTTTCAGAGACCATATCTCCATTATCAACTAAATTCTGACATTTGAAATGAGCTGTTGATCTCTGCTTTTCTCATATTCCTGATGCACTTCAAGATCAAATCTTGATTGCTAGGATCTTCAAAATTCATGGCTCTGTTCTCGTTTTCACATACTGTGAGTTCTATTGGTCTTTCTAAATGTTTTAATATATTAGTTTCTTCTTCAATTTTGATTTGTATCAAACAATGAGCCATTTCTGTGGATTTTTTTAATTTTATCACTTTTTATATTTGCTGAAATGTTCTTCAATCCAAGTATTAAAATTTCTTTCTGTTTTTCCTATGTATACTTTATAGGAATCCTTGGAACTAATTTAATAAATTCCTAATTTTTTTGTTATCTGGGGGTTCTTTCACTTTTATTTGTTTGCAGAATATGGCCTTAGCTGAATTTATTGAAGCTAGTGTAAACTTGAGTTTGCTAAATACTTTTCTAAAGTTTATTATGAATTTAGGATGGCAGGTACATTTCTGAAAGTTTTTCTTCTTCATTAATTAGTATTATGATATATTCTCTCACTAAATGGACCACCTGGAGAAAATATAATAATATAAAAAATAAAAAATCAAGAAACAGGAACTAATGAGACTGAAGAACATTTCAGGAATATTAGAAATGGGGATGTTACGAACCGAGCTTATCTCAGCCATAATGTAGCGTAAAAAATATATCTATATTTTAAGTGACCTTTGGCCCGAGCTGTTGGCCTTGGTTTTGACGGGAAAACATCACATTTGTACACAGAAACACATTAAACCATAAAACAATCATATTTATTTTAAATAAAACAAGACAAAAATATATTAAAACACAATCAAATAAAATATTTTAATAAAGGAAGCTAAAAGTCCATGTTGAATCGCGTCGAATTGATTGCAATTTTGATATTACTCAGAGAGAGTTCCACTAAATCAACTGTAGATTATTAATATTTAATTATTAAGTTTGTTCGACCCTTTGGTCTTCTCATTTGATAAAGCATATTTTTAATAACCAGACAATTTATTCTAAAGTTTCTAAATTCAAGAATTGATAATTTTAAGAAAAAAACATGATACTTTTTAGGATGAAAATATTAGGAAGCTGCAATCTTACCCATGAAGCGTCTCCACTCGTCCCATGGGGACCGAAGCGATGCCTTCGGTCCCCGACTCCAGTCTAATTTTTTTTCCAAAAACTTGCTAGTTTATATACGATAGTTTTTCTCTTTCTCTCCTCTCAAAATCGGTGGAAACCCTATTTTATTACCTAACCTTTAGCAATAATTCTGATTCTGTCAGGACCAAATTGTATAAGATGTTTATTCCCTTATATAATGTGTTAGTCAAAAGGTATAATTGTTTACTGTGTTATATAAGCTTTCGTAAGTGTGTCCCCATAGTTTGAAAAACATGTTGATATGAAATCACTTTTGGTCCAGGATATACTATTTTATTATAAATTTTTACTCGTTTTTTATTTCTTAAAAGCCCGTGTATGAACTTTGAGCATGGTTAATTTGCATTTAAAGGTGATTATTTATTTCCTATCTTTTAGTATAATAAACAAGTATATATCGTATATATTTTATAGTTTTTTATCATATTTTGTTATCCTTGTGATTATGTCCTGTCGTAGTTGCAACAGGGGAAATAAAAAAAAATTGGAAGTAGTGATTTATTGTTTGTTACAGGATCATAAAATTGAGGAAGGAATTCAGTCATTAAAACATTTGGAAAAACCAATACAACTCACAATATGGGAAATATATACATTAAAAAAGAACAAAAACAGAATCACAAGTTTTGAAATTCATGGCATGGAAAATTTTATCTCAAAGTTCATTCAACCTCTGCTAAGAGCACAAGAAAATCTGATGTCAATGTTTTATTACAAACAACCAGAATTAACATGAGAATGGTGACAATGACCTCTGAAACATGCTCAAATGAGAGGATCATATTTTATGAGATGTAACTTAATTGTAATTAATTACAAAATGATTATAATTTAAATAAAGATAGGCCTATTATAAAACTTCATATTTTTATTCTGAAGATTTACCATTACTATAAAATTCAAAAGTTAATACTGTACTTCTTTAGAAGAAAAATTAACATTTGAACCGGGTCTTGAACTCCGGACCTCTGGTTCTCTGCACCAGTATGCAGTTCATTACAACATTCAAGCCTCGATACAACTGTCAACTTTTCCTCATATACAATTTTCTAAATTCATAGTTAAATATGGGAAATAACATTATTCATCTGATTAAATGCGAGGAATGCGAGAAACAAAAAGGAATTTGAAAACCAGAGCAAAACAACATCTCAGGAATGGCAAGAATGGGAAAATATAAAAACTGCAGTAGTAGCCCATGCATGGTCAGAAAACATCTTATCAAAAGGAAGGCTAAATTATTAACAAATAGAAAAACCCAAAGAATTTACTATTTGGGAAAAAAATGTACATTCAGAAAAATGAAAAAGAGAAATTAATGAACTTTGAAATTCCTGGGAAAATGATTTTATTTCGAGGTTTTTCAGTCTACCAAGAGGAAGAGCAAGAGGCAGCTCTTCAAGACAACAAAACAATGGCCATGAAAATACTGAGGATCGAATTGAAGAAGAAAGTTCTGAAACCGGTCTAAGAAGAAGAAGAAGAATATGAGGCGAGGTGATAAAATTTTACTTAAATAAGTGTAACTAAATTAATCTTACCAAGAAACTGCCATAACCCCACAAAGGATGTACAGAGTTAATACATATATACAAAAG
The DNA here is from genome assembly GCA_030220185.1 of Diploptera punctata. Taxonomy (NCBI): domain Eukaryota; kingdom Metazoa; phylum Arthropoda; class Insecta; order Blattodea; family Blaberidae; genus Diploptera; species Diploptera punctata. The sequence continues at coordinate 1,673,045 of JASPKZ010000467.1, forward strand.
AGCCAGTGGAGAAAGTGTACAGATAATCCACACTGGAAAATTGATAGTCAGCAAAGGAAGGTGTGTGTGTGTGTGTGTGTGTGTGTGAAGCTATGCAAAACACATTCTACCTAATAAAATACAGTATGCCTAAGTGTTTTACCAGTTCCTCTAAATTTTTTTGCTACAGAATGTAAGTTTAATTTCCAATTTTCTTTAACTAATAACGTAGTTCCTTTTGCCTATTTGATTGCAAAAATACAGAGTATTCTGGAAAAAAAAAATATATATAGGCCTATATAATTTTTTTTACAGGAGGTAGCATGCAAAAAAAATGTTTTTTAACACAGAACTGCAGTATCGGGAAACATATCATTCCCATCTTCAACTGTTTTCATGACTCATAAACCTCATAACGTAAAAATTCCCAAATTTATTATATTAAAAAAATGTGCCTATAAACATAAGTCTTAAACTTAGTATTAGGTTGTCTCATAAGTAATGCCAATTCTTAATGTAATGTTGTGTGTCTACTGGAATTTTTAAGTTGTGATTCGGTGGAAGTTTGATTTAAATGGATGTGTAGTCGATGTGGATCGTTATTCTTAACAATTGGAACAAGTTCATGAAATTTTGAGATGGAGATACCCAGCATTAGTTAACCTAATATAATTCTCTTGCAGGACAATGCGAGATCCAGTACTGCATGAACAACCATGACAAAAATTCAGGAATTGGGAGGAATCGAACTGCTACCACACCCGGCAAGTGATCTTGCACTTTCAGATTACCATATGTTTCGATCCTTGGCTCATTTCTTGCATGACATTTCGAAAGCACTGAATCTGTGGAAGTTGGTCTGAACAAATTCTTTATATAAAAAATCAGAGACTGGCACTATTCAAGGATAATAAACTTCACTGAAAGATGGCTCAAAACCATACTTTGAAGAGTAATTCAATTAAGTTTTGTGAGAATGGGACATCTTACTTCAAATTAATGTTGGTTCAGTTTGAACATGTTTCGATATAATCTTCTATATCATTGTCAGCTTGCCCAGACTGTTGAATTTTATGTTGTGGATCCTGGATTTTGATATTAGCTCCCTCCTCTGGCTGGCCGAAGAACCTCCAAACTAGGTTACATTCAGCAGGAATTTTAAAATTCATGACTCTATTTTTGTTCTTCTGAATGTAGATTTTTTTCCTAAATGGTGAGTTCTTTTGTATTTTCTAATTGTTTTAATAATGCAGTGTTTGAATTTATATGGATTGTGTGAATGGACATGAGCTCTTGCTAATGGGGAGATTTTAATGGACGTGTCGGTAGAAAAATTAATAGTAACATTGTTGGAGCCTGGGGAGAAGATACAGAAAATGATATTGGCAGGAGGTTGATTGAATTCTGTAAGGAGCAGGAATGTGTTATCATGAATACAAAGTTTAAACACAAGGATATACATAAATATACCTGGGTAAATCACTCCAGGAATTTGAAGTCTATTATAGACTATGTAATAGTAAGACAGCAACGATTGATTAAAGTAAAAGATGTTAGAGTACGGAGGAAGATAGAATGTGGATCGGATCATCATATTGTTGTATCAAAAATTGTGTTCCCAATGAAAACTAAATTAGCAACAACTAAAACTCAGAAAAATAAAGAAATGACTATTATAGATGATCCCAGATATTTGGTGCATCTATTACAGGAAGATAGTGTACGCTACCTATATCAGGAAAGGCTGAACAATAGACTGAAAGTAGTAGAGGAGGATTTGAATGCTGAAGGCCTGTATGTTTTTTAAACATTGTGTTAATGGAGTAGCTGAGGAAGTGTTGGGAAGGGAGAGGAAACGTGGAGGAAGGAGAGAATGGATGACTATGGAAGCACTGGAAATTATTAATGAAAAAAAGAAATTGTACTATAAGTGGTTGAGCTCTAAGAGTGAAGAAGACCTACAGAAGTATAGAGAATGCAAGAGAAAGGTAAAGAAGGTTATAATAAAATGTAAAGAAGAATCATGGGAAAAAGTATGTGCTGAAATCGATCATTCATTAGGATACAGAAGATCTGCAGAGGCATGGAGAGTTATAAGGAGGGTGAGGGCAGTTAATAATCCATCACCAACCTTGAATCTTGTGAATATGGAACAATGGGAGAAGCACTTTAAAAATCTGCTTGTTGATAAAAGGAAGGGACAAAAATGTGAAAATTTGGAGTATATGGACAATATATCATCACGTATGGAACTTATTTTGGAGGAAGAAATAAATCAGGCACTGAAAAAAGCAAAGAATGGTAAAGCCAGTGGACCCAGTGGAATAACGACAGAATTATGGAAATATGGACCCCCCTTATTAAAAAGACTTATCTGTAAAATGTTTAATCAGATTTTGGAGGGTGATGAAATACCATAAGATTGGTGTATGTCATATATAACATCTATTCATAAAAGGGAAATCGTAAAGACCCTGGAAATTACAGAGGAATCAGTGTGATGTCATCCATGAGTAGAATTTTTAGCAGTATCATCACAAACAGACTTGAACACACTATCGAAGGAAAAATGTTGGAAGACCAAGCAGGATTTACCAGAGCGAAATCATGCATGGATCACATTTTTAGTCTGAGACAGATAACAGAAAAATCACATGCTAAGGGCCAGGAAATTCATTTGATATTTGTTGATTTAGAAAAGGCCTATGACTCAGTGCCAATCAACCAACTTTGGGATGCAATGGTTGATGTTGGTATCGATTTACCAACGATTTCACTTGTCCGACGGTTGTACCAGCAGTGTCAGGCTTTGGTTAAAGTGGGTAAGATGATATCCTCTCCATTCAGAACTACTAAAGGCCTGCGACAGGGCTGTAGTATGTCCCCTACTCTGTTCAAAATATACATCCAGCATATATTGGAGCAGTGGAATCAATATTGTGGAGGCATGGGATTACCAGTCCAAGGTAGCACAGTACATTCCTTATTATTTGCAGACGATCAAGGTTTGATAGCTCAGAGTCGTGAGGATGTGAAATACACGATGAGAAAACTTCTAAATGCTTTTGAAATAGGAGGATTAAGAGTAAACATGGAAAAAACTGAATATCTTGTAGTAGGAGGAAGTGGACGAGATATATCCCTATCCCAAGGAATTATTAGAGCTGTTAAAAAAATTAAATATTTGGGATCACTTATTGATGAATCAGAGAGTTGTAAAGCTGAAGTAGATAGCAGGTTAGTACAAGCACGAAGAGCCATAAAAATGTTGAATGGAGTACTGTGGAGTAGGACCATGTCAAACCACACGAAGAAAAGGATTTTGAAGTCTGTTGTGGAAACCATAATGACTTATGGTGCTGAGGGATGGACTTTGGTAGAGGGACAAAAAACTAAGATCTTGGCAGTGGAGATGGATGGAATAAGACGCAGTGCCAGGGTGCCCAGGTTGGAAAGAAGAAGAAATGAAGAAGTGAGGCAGATGATGGATATGGAGGAGACACTGGTGGAAAGGATCGAAAGACGAGCTCTTCAGTGGTATGGCCATGTCAGGAGAATGGAGGATGATAGGTGGCCCAAAACTCTTTTGGAATGGTCACCTTCTGGTAGAAGGGAAAGGGGCAGGCCAAGAACAACTTGGAGAGGAGAGATCCATAGATTGATGAACGACCGAGGTCTGGAGGAGGATGAATGGCGTGATCGGCAAGAATGGCGAATGGGAATACAGGGTAACCGCTGAAAAGTGGAGAGACTCTCAAAAGTAAAAAAAAGTAAGAATTTATATTGTTTTTCAGACCAAACATGAGCAGCAACTGCAGATTTTTCTATTTCCCCATTGGGAAATAAATAAATTTGAACACTAATTTTTAAAACAATTAGAAAATACAAAAGAACCCATCATTTGGGTAAAAAATCTACATTCAGAAGAACAAAAATAGAATCATGAATTTTGAAATTCCTGCTGAACATGACCTAGTTTGGAGGTTCTTCAGCTAGCCGGAGGAGGGAGCTGATATCGACATCCAGGGTCCACAACATAAAACTGAACAGTCTGGGCAAGCTGACGATGATACAGAAGATTATATCAAAACATGTTCAAACTGAACCAACATTAATTTGAGGTAAGATGTTCCCATTCTCACAAAAACTTGATTAAAAGAACCCCAAAATGTTACTTCCTAAAACAAACCATTAGTTTAATTTCTTGTCAGAAAACATTCCAAATAAAATTTTGTTTAAAGAAACATTATTTATGGGATAGTATCTATATCTTCTGAGTTATGGTCTATTGTTTATGATCACTATCAATAAATTTGTATTATTAGAGCAGCAATTTTTTTTCCTGAGGACTCCTTGATCTACTCTTCACAGTAAGTGTTCCATCTGATCACAATTCATTGCAATTCAACCTCTATTTTATAGCTGAGAAAATCACACATTGTCTGGAACTCCTTTGGTTATGGCCAGATTGCCACATATGCATTCTCAAAATGTGTGCACATAATTTATCTGAATGTGTACATTTTGTTCATTAAATATATCAAAAGCCAAAAATCCAAAGAATTGAGGCCAGGAAAATTAGTCTAATTTTATTGGAGGATTAAGTGGAATTTAACACAAGTCTATAATGAGTGATAGATAGGTCAGGAAGATCCAGTAAATTAGGCTTCTCTTTCTATGATCATTTATTTTTTCAGAGCATCTGTATAGTATTCTGCTGATTATACTAAATAAGATCAATGTGGATTGTATGGAAGCAAACAGTACATTATTTATAGTGGTAGAGGTAATTGCAACAATGGAAATACCAAATAAAATAAATTTGTTTGCACTGCTTACCTTATAGACTGCATCATTTTAAGCCTGTCATAGGGTTTATAGTAATTCTGACCTGCTTTTGAATTTCTCAATAATTTGGAACCAAAGTTGTAAAAAGATTTGCGTTTAATATGGACATTTTCATGAGTACGATGAACATACTGAACAGATACTTTTCTTATAGCTGCTTCCTGCAAAGTAAATAAAACTTTATTAAATATATGTAGGAAATAACACTCTGAGGTTTCTTTTAATAATTAATGAATTGGATATTTTGACTCATTAATTATTTATTAATTATACAAATAAATTATCAATAGCCTTATAACATATGCAATGTGTCGTCTTGAAGAGCCATCTCTTGGTGCTCCCTCTATTGATAGATCAAAAAACTTCGAAATCAAGTCATGATGATGGAACTGAATTAGGTTTTGAAACTAGTCTAAGAAGAAGAATAATATGAGGTGAGGGACAGAATTTTCATAAATAAATAATACCTCATAGTGTTAATTCCTAAAAAGTAATACCTCATAATGTTAATTCCTTAAAGAAAGCAGTGCTTTTTTTCTGGCGGTATGCAATGGTACGCAGTACTGGGACCTTTTTCCTCATGTTTAAAAGAAATATATATTTATTCAGAGCAAAATGTATTTTTCCAGGTACTGTCTTCATGAATGAAATTTTCTGTTTTATAACTTGTAAGTTGGTATAACACTTTTTTGTTTCTTATGTTGGTATCAGGAAGTTGCACTCAGTTCGCTTCCTATATAGTTTTTCAGTGTAATGAAAGAGGAAAGTGCTTGGTAGCTATTCACTATCAATCTAGCTTGAATCAGTGTAATTATTCTTCAAAATGAATAAAATAAGTAGTTTCTTTATGCCAATTAGTAAAAAAAAAAAAAAAAAGGAAGACCGAAGAAGCACATAGTAAAGACGAAAAAGATTCTGAAGAAGCAAAAATTGAATCTACACATAGTCAGGACGAGAAAGATTCTGAAGAAGCAGAAATTGTCGAATCTCCACATGGTCAAGACGAGAAAGATTCTGACTATGACTGGCCCGAATGTTGGACACTGTTGCAGAAAAATGACTTTTGTCAGAGAAACGTTTGGCTGTATGTCAAGAATAAAATGTTGGGCTCCAAGGACATTATTCTGCAGTTGATACCAAAAGCAAGAAGCGATCTGGAAACGACGAGTGTACATTGGGGACATGCTAAAAATGTGGAAGTTACTAGAATAACATCCTCTCTGTAGTACTGGCACTTTTTACCCAGAAAAAAAAAACACTGAAAAAAGTGATATAAAAGAAGATTGGGATAAGAAGATAAATCCCAAAATAAGAACAAAATTAGACTAGAGTAATGAATTTTTGTCAGAATATTTAGCACAAATAAGCACTTATCAATCTAACAAATGCACACTTACCAACAAAAAACGAAAATCACATTTTGTTGAAATTCTTCGGAGAACATATTTTTGAAAAGTCACCTCATAAATTTCGTGTTTTTCATGAAACCACGGTTTCAAACGTAATCATGTCCATCTTCAGCAACAATTCCAACTGATGAAATTCTTTGACTGTCAACTCTTCTATTGTCACCATTTTCAGTGCTGCCATCTATGGTTGAATTTATAAACCTCAAAATCAAATTTTGTTCGTTAGGAATATCAAAATTCATTGATCTATATTTTTCTGAATGTATTTCTCCCAAACTGTCACTTTTAAAGGTTTATCCACTTTCTTTAAAAGTTTTGCTTCTCTTCCAATTTTATGATGTGCAGCAATTGCAGATTTTTCAATTTCACAATTTTTAATATTTCTAAAATGTTCTTTTGTACAAGTTTCCAAATTCCTTCTAGTTTTTCCTATATAAACTTTATTGCAATATTTACAACTTATTTGATAAATTCCAGATTTCTTATCGTCTGGGATATTGACTTTTTTATTAGTACTTACCCAGACTAAATTTGTTTATTGGTGCCAAAGTAATATTGTATTTGTCAATTTAAAAAAAAAAAACATTCTATGCATTTCAGGATGGTAAGTAATTTTCTTGTATTTTTTCTTTCCTTTGCAATTTTATAGAGTAGTATATTCATTAAGTCTTTTTTTTTTCTCTTTGAATTTCTTTAACTTATATATAATTAACTATTTATCAAAACCATTTAATCTAGCTGTGTTTAAGATATGATTATATTCTTTCTTGAAATTTTCTTCAAATAATGGGATATTCATCAATCTATATATTAAGCTATTAAATAATGCACAAATTTTATGAGGTGAGTTTTCAAAATATGTTCTCCGACGAATTTTAATAATCATACCTCATAATGTTTACTTCATCATCATCATCATCTTAAGGCATGACAACTTCAAAAGTGAAAGTTTTGGCCTTCTCAACAATCCTCCTCCATGCCAATCTGTCTCTTGCCATATTCAAACTAGTCACTTTCATTTTCCTTAGATCATTCATTGTGTCATCCTCCCATCTGATCTTCGGTCTTCCTACAGTTCTGCCTCCTATAGGTTTCCATTTGTAGAGTTTTTTGACCAGTCTCTGATCATCCATTCTTATCAAATGTCCAAGCCAATCAATTCTGAGAGATCTTATATGGTTTACTATATCCTGATTTTTTATTAATTTGTTTAGTTCATTATTTGTTTTGATTCTCCAACAGTTATCAGTTCTTCTATTTGGTCTAAATATTCTTCTCAAAATTTTTCTTTCAAAAATTAGTAATTTCTGTTTTATTGCTTCTTTTAGGACGCAAGTTTCACAAGCATATGTAACTACTGGTCTAATGAGTGTTTTTTATAACCTTATTTTTGCAGTTTTTGGTATTAATTTGCTTTTAAATATGGTTCTATTTGCAAAATAAGCTTCATTCCCATTTACCAATCTTTCCTTAATTTCCTCTTCTAATGTATTATGTCCATTTACTTTGGTACCTAAGTATTTAAATGATTCTACTGTGTTAATTTGCATGTCATCAATTTGTAGATTTTCTGATTTTCTATTGTGATTACTACATTTTAAATATTTTGTTTTCTCTTGATTTATTATTAGTCCATGTTTACTTCCCAACATTAATGTAATATATTATCACATTTTGTGTTGTACAGAACTAGATCAACGTCTTCAGCAGGAATACAATATTTTACAGACTTAATGGGACACCAGAAACAAGATGATCTATCCAAATAGTCATATTTTATATATTTCAAAATACAATGTTTGAAGTATGATAGATGAGGTAAGGGGGAATATTTTTATGTAACATACCAAAATATCATATTTATCCTCTGTTTTCTTGTAGTGAGGATTACTCATAAATTAAATTCTAGTCATTAAATATCATTTCTAAGAAAGGTGATTAGATATACTATTCCATTTAAAGATAATGTTGAAACTAAAAATAATTTTTAAGTTTTCTTTATTATTAACTATTTTGGCAGTAAAGTGCATCAGATTTAGAATCTGAGTCCAGTTTTAACTTCATTACAGAAGACATATCTGCAATACCAGTGATTGTACAGTAGATTAAAATATAACAGAGATTCTGGAGATGAATAGGACCTATTAAAACTGTATCAACAGAAACAACACTTCTGGAAAAATGAAGGGTTTTTGTAAACAAGACATTCCATTTAACTTTCACAGGGAAAGATCACTATGAGGTTTAATTTAATTCTTAAGACATTACATCTCTCCCAACAGAAAGAACTCTAATGGTATGAGCTCGAAAGATCAATTGGCCAAGATGCAGGCCCACTTAAACGTCAATCCAATGATTTTATAATCATCAAGGAAGTTCTAATTATACAGTGTGATCAGTATAGTATTGGACAGCAGATTCAGGGTTTGTGCTGTGCGGTGATGAAGGCTTACACATGCAGACACGGGACTTGAAATGTGTGCAGACTCAGCATTATACAAGCACATCCTACGAATTCATGATTGCAGTCAGATTGTGTGCTTCGAGTGGATAAGGTGCTCGCTCATTTTTCCTTGTGTACTGAATGGTGTATGTATAAGCTATTTCAATTTTAAAATTTGTATCTTATAAAACAGGTGTGTATAAGTATAAATTGAATGACGTGTGTATAAGTGTAAACTGTATAATGGCTAATAATTTTTCTACTGAACAACGTGTATTTATTTATGATCAATATTTGTTGACTCAGTCTGCCAGCCAAGTACAAAGACTTTCTGAAACACGATTCCCAGGTGTAAAAATTCCATCATGTTCAACAGTCCATAATGTGTACAACAAATTTTATAAAGGGGTGTCAAAAAATGTATGGACAACAAAGGTGAACAGTTCCAGCACCTGCTTCAATAAAGTTGGTAACTACGACAATTTGTAAAATAGTTACAAAAATGTGTGTCGTTGTATCACTGTGATCCTATGCTGTTTGTTCCCCACCACGAGTGTGTCAGCAGTGTATAGTGAAATCCCCACATCTGCTGTCCAGTGCTATACTGATCACACTGTAGTATTCAAAATTGTGGAGATTGATCTTTTTATTTCTTAGCACTACAGTCCTTGCAGTTTGACCTTGGCTTCCCTTTAAGACAAATACCCATTCTTGGCAGCCAAATTCATAAAATTGCTTCGTTTGCTCAGTCGTTTCCACAATTCACTCCAGCATTCATCTTTAGGCTTCTCGATTTTTTTTTCCAAGATAAGATTATCAGCCTCATGCCCAACCCCAACCTGGTGGACCAGGGACTCTTCTGTTAGGATTACCATACCTTAGCTGAGAGAACCTCGTTTTAAGGCGCCGGGTACTCACACTCACCCTTCCTTTTGTGATATGATTTGCTGGTTATGTAAGCAAATTGAACCTGCCAACTAAGGCATTACTTGGCATTTAATATGCACATCTACTCGGCATAGGTGTATCCACCAAGACCACTAAACCAACCATTCGCCCTCATCTTTTATCCGGGCTTGGGACTGGCTATGTAAAGACCTGAGACACTCAAAGGAGTCCCCAGGTCCCTCCCATAGGGAGAGTTGTGGAGGTTAATAGTTGTGTTGAAATCATATAGAGATGAGTGATATTTTAACTCCTAAACAGTTAGGTGCAATCCTCTAATGTTAAATCATAAAAATTCAAGCTTTTTAGCAAATAAAAACTTTTTATCTTGGGTTTCTCTTATTATCCAGTAAATGTTGATCAGTTGATGTTTAATGTCAATCAGTTGGTGGTGTTAATGCCTCTTTAACTTCAAAATATGGAAAATATTTGAAACCTGAATGAAAGATGGACAGAGAAGATTACTTTGATCCATAGTCTTATTACGATTAGAGAAAGGGAAACAAGCCAAAAGCTTCAAGAGTTGTAAATTATCTTCTTAACCAAAAATACTCTTTTAAACTTTTGACATCAACCTTTACAAATATTGAATTGGGACGCAAGAAGGAGAATTGAGATCATCTAATAAGATCCTAGACATTAGTTTTCTACTATTCTTTTGAACCATTCTGCATATTCAATAAAATCAGATCCAAGTAACCAATTAAATTTGTTAATCATAAAATGGTGATTCCAACTAAAGTTTTTTACACTATTGGCTGAAGTACTGATCGAAGATATAAAACTTAAATTCTAGGATATAAGAATACTTCATTAAAATGAAATACTATGAAACCTACCTTAATTGCATTTATTTCATTTATAAGAAGCGCACGTTCATCATTTAACGATTGATAAGAAGTGACAATTTTTAGAAACTTTAATGATGTAATTTTAATGATCTTGCAGTTTGTTATTGCTTTCACTGTTACTGTCATTGGAATTCGAAGGCACATTTCTATTTCCCCAAAATAACTGCCAGGACCAATTGTCCTATTTAATGACTCGTGTAAACTTGAAAGTACCTACAAGGAAAAGAATAATATACCGGTATTAGATAATTATAGATAAAAGGCAGCAGCATTACTGCACTACAGAATAACTGTACCCATACATTTACAGAAATATCTCAATTAATTTTCTCTGTTAATTATTTTCAGTTTTCAAGAATTTATATTTGAGGATAATAATTTATTTACATGTTTAACCGATCAGAAATGGATTATAAATATATTTAATTGAGTCATTGACATCTTACCTCATATTTTGTTGGAATTCTTGAGAGCACATTTCTGTATCTCTGGATGCTATCATCAGTTCTTTCTGATTGATGATAGTATCCAGAGACACTGAAACATTTTCTCAATAATTCCAACAAAAATGGGATAAGATTATATTTGAAGAGCAAAATGTACACTCAGACTGGGATTTGAACCCAGGATCTTTGGCTTCCTATGCCAATGCTTTACCAACTGAGCTACCTGAGCACGACAATCTAAATGCAAATTTTTCTCTTATACATTGTTAATTCCCGAGCACCAAATGCTACAAACCATTGCTCGATCACGCAAATGACAGCTTCTTTTCTAAGAAGACTTTTATTGGGAATTTAAACATTACTTTATAAATCCAATAAGGCTTCTTTGGATGTTTTTATTGCACCGTATAGGTGCTGGATCAAACCGTTATTGTTGATAACTATTTTGATTGGAGAGCATAGATTGTTCAAATTGTGACATCTTTGCCCGGGCCCATAGAGGCAAAGAGGAATTAAACTTTCTTTACTCAATTCTCCCAATATGTAATGTTTACTGACTTATAAAATACAATCGTGGAAGCTTTGGGATAAAGGAACTAACATACGCTTGAGCAAGCTTTTGGAATTTGACTTAGATATCTGACTTATGCTAACTACTGAATGAATAGGCATAAGTAAAAAGCACCACTAAAGCTTTTAATGCGAGTCTAAATGTAGTCAGATATAATATAAAGATAAATAAATAAATATTCGATTTACAAAGAAAAGAAATCATAGTAGATCATCTACACAAAAAGAAAATATGATATATATCAATATACATACATACATTATCATTCACTCTAGTCCAGCCTCGGGTTGGGGGAAATACTGTCCTAGCGTACCCACCCTGGCTTACTGGACTAAACAAAGTAAACCAGCTCTCCTGAGCTGCTCTGACCAGACTCCAATGGTGACTAAGTAGATGATCCTTCGATGTTACAAAGCACAGCTATTTATGAGAGTTCACCGGGAGAGGGGGGAATGCGCGATAGCACAGGGTGCGCACTAGGAAAGGAAGGGATAGATAGGAAAGCATTTGGCACTGTTCATAAAGATGACACTCGAGATGGAGACGCGATGACGTATAGTTTGCGCAGTAAGACATAATTCCTGTATTGAAATGTCCATTTTGGTACATTATTATTAATTTAATACTTTTCACTGAAGGACATATTATATAAAATATTACATAAATATTATATAAAATATAACAATTTAAGGGCTTGTGGATAAATATAGGCTCTCTATCCCACATCCTGCATATGACCACCCTTCCAAAAGACTGACAGGTAATTTTCCTGAGAGTATTTCTGGAACAGCAAACAAGGGAAAATCACAAACATGGTGGGTAGTATGTGTAAAAAATGGTATAACTAAGGTGGTACTGTGAATGTAAAGTAGGACTGTGTATGGTTGGGTGTTTCAAGACCTATCACACAATTCTGGATTTTTTGAGACAAAATATATTCATAAGGAAGGTAAGGAAAGGAATATAATTTAACTAAATTTTATTGATTCAGATTCATTATAAATCTAATGTTGCAAATTAGATCTATTCAAAAGGGCTTAAATGGAATTTGCAAGGTATTCTTCGGAGGGCATGGTAGTGTGGAGATAATTATGGATGTGGGATCTGCCAAGCTGAATAAGGCTGGAGAATGACTAAGGGTAGTTGTGGCACATGGAAATTGTATTGTAAGCCTATATTTTCCCTTTACAGAGATTTAGGCGCTCTCCCCCTACAGGGAAGAATTTAGTTACACTTGTTTTCGTATAGATGTCATTTTGAGTGGTATGTGGTCAGCGTTCCGCCTCATACTGACATCTAGGAAACCAAGGTAGTACTAGGACGGGAAAATTCGGTAAATTTTGCTTAGAGGCCTTTTCATTCAGGCTTAAGGATTTTTTACGAGCCTGAAAATCTTCAGACTCAGGACCCACAGATTAAAGTCCCTCCCGGAGGACTTGCTCCTTGGATTTTTCCGTCCTAAAAAATCCATCGACCCCGGCCGGGTTTGAACCTGCGACCCTCGGGACCAGAGGCAAGGAGCATAACCACTAGTCCACCGCGGCCGACAAATAATTAAATCTTAAATACTATATTTTCAACTGTTTAGTAAATTAGTACAAAATCTATTAATCTAAAACTTACTCTAATCTATGCAGTTTCCTAAGGGCAGAACGAGAGAGAGAGATAGCAAGAGGACTTTGGTGGGAACCAAGTCCATTACGACCTAACCTTAAGGATATCATTATTCTCAATTAACTTAGTTCTAATCCATAATTTTAAAGTATTAATTAATCCTTGAAGATTGACTAATTTGACTCATATAAAATCATAAAAACTTATTAAGAAAAATGGTGCAGGCTTACCTCATGATGAAACTTCAGAGTGGAAACAACCCAGGATCCTAAGTCTCTGGTATTTTTATACTATCCTTAGTCTAGCTTTCTCTCTGACTCTGCCTCTGTATGTCAACAAGCTACATATAGCTAGCTATTTTTAGAAATATACTAAATAAAAATCTGTTTTAATACGAATTAACTAAATAAAATATTTATTTCTTAGTCTATCTATTTATAATATCTAATATAAGAGAAATGGAATAGAGTTTAAAAATACTACCTCACTGGGATAGTGTAGAGTCATTTAAATGATTGCATTGAACAGAAGAAACTAGTTGCATACATTTATGTCAAACCACACTGTGAGGTTAACTACAAACACTTCATCTACAATTCTTGCAACATTAATCAATAGTACTGATGATAACAGAGAAATAAATACTATAGCATTTTTTACTGTCATCGTACAGTTATATATGATGTCAATATTTATAAGCTTGTATAAAACTATGTAAAAGGTAAAGTTATCCCACTACAAGCCTTGGGAAACTCTTGGGGTAGTAGGAGAATAAGGCTTCCATCTTTCTTGACAATCATTATAAGATGTCAGATGGGTTGTCAGCCCTGCATGACGCATGCTTTACCACCCAAATATAATCTGGTACCGGTACTCATTTCAATTTGAGACTGAGTCATCCCCAAAGTCATGATACCATCAGAAGGTTTAGGCAAGTTTAAAACTCCAGACTCCATAAGGAATAAAATCTGTGACCTTCTGGCTTGTAGCACATTGCTTTAACCAACTATGCTACAGCATATACCTATAAACCCATGTACAGTATCTAAATATTCTTAAATTTTGTATATGCAGACTTCATGCAATTTTACAACTGCATTTAAGTACTGGATATATTACTATAATGAAAATTTCTTACTTTAGCATATCCATCTTGAATAATATACAAGCTGAAATGTACTGAACCAGTGTAAACGATGATTTCTTGTACAGGCACCATATACATTTCAGCAACAGTAGCTAGTTTATCAATTAATTCATTAGACACTTCCTACAATTATAAATAAAAATAAATTATATAATTATACTTATCAATAATATCTAATGTATTTTTCAAGTTATGAAGGATGTGAGAAGAAGATTGGAGTGAAGTGGAGGATACAGAGATATGGAATGACAGAGATAGGTGTAAGCTTTCATTCCCCAGAAGGGAATATGAAGAGAGGAGGAGAAGAAGAAGAAATTACAAGTATTCATTGAGAAGGATACTTGTCATATCATGGAAGAATGACTTTGGTAATCCTCAATGGCATTGAGTCTTTTGACTGAAAATATTTAAAAAGACTGCAAGTGTTTTGAAAAACTAACAATCCTCACATCTTCTGAATATATTTCTGAAAAGCATAATATGTTTCTGATATGATAATAGCAAAGCTTTTCCTATTTCTGGAAGACAGAACATATAAAGCTAAATAAAAAAAAAGTTTTTTTTTCTCTTGAAACAATTAACTTTAAAAAAATATAATTGTATAAAAAGATAGGACTGGTACAATTAAAAGTAAGGGAGAATATGAAAATATATTGAAGTTATAACAAAATTCTATTTATGAATCTGATTCATATACCTGAAATAGACGAATTCTTTTCAATAAAGAAGCACACATATCTATGTTGACTTCATCTCTGAGATTCTGTTGCATACTATTTAAAATTCCTTCTTGTGTTAGACTGAAAGCCTTATTGTAATCCCATTCATAAGAGAGAAATTTTTCCACCCTATATCTCAAAGGTTCTTGACATTTATTAGTTATCATAAATTGTTGAACTCTCAATGACATTTCTTGATATGCGTACCTTGAAATATATTAATAATAGTAGCAGGGCTTTATTAGAGTAAAAGTACAGTATAAAACATAATTATTTACAATTCATCACAAGGGAATGTGAAGATCACACCAAACTAGGCATAACAATTAAAATAATTAATTAATTAAAAATATTTAATGAAAATTAAACCCATTTTATTTAAAATAATAATTTAAGATCTTTTATTTAAAATATTGTATTCACATGAATATGGAAAAGAACCAGGATGTTAGACCCTGATTCATATCTAATATTACTCAACTACCAGTAAACATATTGTTGCAGGAGTTGTGTAAATAGTAAACATATTGTTTGCAGGAGTTGTGCAAATAGTAAACATATTGGAGTGTGTAAATTAATTGCATAAGGAATTATGTAAGAACCTTTGAAACATGACCTCAGAGTACGCTGTCATGGCTTCCAGTTTGAATTCAAATTGTATATATACTAACAAAAAATTATGAATCGCCACTCACAGTTCAGTGGAGAGGCCTGGACAAGAGGTTTGAGACTTACATCATTTTGGATATGAAATATTCCAGATGTTTTTTTAAGTAACAAGACTCTAATTTTACTATTGGTGTAAATAAATTTACTATTGGTGCATAGCATTACATGGCATAGCATTGCAATGCATTGTATTGCATTGTATTGTATTGTATTGTATTGTAAAATAAAACTTACGCACACAACAAAAAGAAAGTATTAAAACTGATAGACATTCAACTTCAAACTACTTGCTAACTTGATACTCTAATCTAAAAGCATTAAATATTAAATCTGATAGAGATTTTGTTTAAAAGAATCATCTACTAGGAGATTTAAATAATTAAGCAATTGCATTGAAACTTGTTATATAAAGTACTACGAATAATCATGTTTCAGAGTTCTATCATAATCTTGTGTTATTGATATGAAGGGAATAGCTAAATATCATAGTTATATAATAAAATAAAGGTGAAGTGGAAATTCAATCTTCTTTCTTGACTATGAGTTAGATCAGTACATGACCAATCGCCCTCAGCAATCATACCCCGATAACCATCTTCCCCTCATATTCCTAAGATATGTCCTTGCTGCTACACTTGCACAAATAACTAGATTCTCCGCTTGGCCTAGTTATATGCAGTTATTATAATCCTATAGATTAAGCTACCACTTAATATTAAATATATATATATATTGGTTGGGGTAATAACAGGAATCAAGCCCTACAGTATGCGCTTTTGTCAGTTCATATGAACACATCAGTAAAGGTAAAGTGATGCCACTACATAATTTAGGAGGCTCTAGGGGTAGTCAGAAGTTAAGACTCCCACTTTTCTAGACAATCAACACTTGATGTCAGCAGGGTTGTCAGCCCTGCATGATGGTCACATTTATCCCCAGAACATGCATCTGATATTCATTTCAGCTAGAGGCTGAGTGCCCCAGGAAGTTTGGGTCAGTTTAAAAATCCTGGGCCCACTGGGATTTGTTACCTCAAAAAGAAAATCAAAACAATATAGCCTATAAAATTGTAATTAAATTGAAAATTAAACAGTTAAACTAAGTTTAAGTAAAATTATTTTATATTATATGCCTTAAAAAGTAAAATTTTATTTTATATTTCTAACACATTTAGAACATACTATTAAATAAATTGGCTCAAATATTTCAAATCCTTATTCGTTTATATATTTATCTCAGTTTAGAGAAAATCTAATATATTTCTGTATTTATCATTATTTCATAACATTAAAATTAATGTCAGTGAATTCACATTTTTACAACCACCAACAAAAAAATACTAAAAGGGATTCTAGATGCAACTGTTCTTTTTGTCTTTTAGGTTCCTCTCACAATGAGTATATGGCATTAATGTATTGTGACACTATAGCCTTGATTTTTCTTGTAAGTTATTTAGCCGTAATAAGCACAATTAATTAATTTAAAACTTTCACTAAGCATTTTATTGAATTCTTCAATTATCAACAAACTTCTATTCACAATTACAATTACTGAATTAATCTTTTAATTGTTATCTCAGTTAGAACAATTTCTCACTCACTGATCAATAAATTCACTACAACTTATTGTCACACTGTTTACCACAAGACTTGCTGTCACAGACTGACTGCTATTGCAGGTGTCAAACACAAAACTGACTTGCCGGCCTGCCTCCGCTCTTATATAAGCAAGAGGAAAGCTGTGGAAACAGCTTCAAGTAACTTTAATGCCCAGAATCCTCTAGAAATGGATCCTTCTCCAAAGGAGAAAGAGACACCAGTAGAACCATCTGGCAACACACTCCAGACAATTCTGCTAGCTTGCAGGTAATCTAACTCGCGAG
Source organism: Diploptera punctata (assembly GCA_030220185.1). Lineage (NCBI taxonomy): Eukaryota > Metazoa > Arthropoda > Insecta > Blattodea > Blaberidae > Diploptera > Diploptera punctata. Next base: position 1,690,568 of record JASPKZ010000467.1, read on the forward strand.
GGGCGATTCACCCATGCGATTCAAACGTCGCTATGCGCGATACATAACAGTATTCTTGTTTTCATATTATCCACACTTTGGAAAAAATTACATAGGAAGCTGTGTAATTGTAAAGTGTATGGAATGGAGTTCAGTTTAGGATGAGTATATGAGCGATTTTGTGTAATGTGTTTCATAGAAAATTACATTTATAAATATACAGTAAGATCAAAACTTACAAGCAAAGTAAATTACCATAAGATTTTCTATGGGAAATTGTGATACTTTCCTTATATTTGAAATGAATCTTTAATGATTAAACTTTATAGGAACTAACACTATGAAATTTATATTAAATTGAACTAAATCATCTCACTTCATACTCAGTATTCTATCTAGGTTCTAAAACCGGTCTAAATAGAAGACAGAGTGTGAGGTAAGGTGATAAATTTTTTCTTACATTTTCTATAATGATTATTTTTAAATTTTGAGAAATATTAAGTTCTAGGTGGTTATCAAGAGATATTTAATTTAATTTTAGACAAATTTAGAGTAAATCAGCACTCTTCTGTGTAGAAAAATGTTTAAAATGTAAGATGGGTGCATTTATATCAACCTTAATTGTGTGGATGGCAAGTAGGCAAATAGATAACAAATTCACAAATAAAACCTATCAGTGGTTACACACAGACATAAACATAGAGATATTGATCAACAGTATAAAGAAAAAACGAGGAAGACCAAGGAAATTTTTTAGTGAAAATTCCGAGAGAACAAAGACAAGGACTGTATTGCCACTAGTGTCAGACATATCTCCTGAAAACTTACTTATGCTACTCAGAAGAGTCTAATGAAGAGTGGAAAAAGACATCAGTTTACACAGTGAAGCTCATCACAAATACAACACAATAAAAATAAACATTTACGCTATTTGGTGTTATTTTTGAGTAAAACATTTTTGTCTAGCTAGATCATGTGTTTTCCTATGAGACATGTAGAAAATGTCATTTGTTTAATCTTTGATGAAAATATGTCTAGGGAAGTTGTAAATTTTACGTTTCACCCTCCTGTAAGAGGTAGTTTTCTTTCAATAACAGTAATGGGTGTTTCTACTCATGTAGAAAATGTTACAATTAAAAATAGTGAAAAGTTATGTGAAAATATGTGTAATAGGAGGAAAGTTGTAAATTTTATAAAATTTTACCTTCTTGTAAGGAGTGTTTTTTCAACAAATGTAATGGAAGTTTCTACATGTGCAGAAAATGCCATGATTAATAACTGTGTAAAGTTTTGTGAAAATATGTCTAACAGGACGGAAATTGTAAATTTTATAAAATTTCACCCTCATGTAAGGGGTGGTTTTATTTTTCAACAAAACTTAATGGGTGTTTCTACATATATGAATGATTAAATGGTTAACAACAATGTAATGTTTCATGAAAATTTGTTTAAAAGGGGAGAAGTTGTAAATTCTACAAAATTTCACCCTCCTGTAAAGGGTGGTTTTTTCCAAGAAAAGTATTGGAAGTTTCTACACATGCAGAAAATGCCATGATTAACAACTGTGTAAAGTTTCATGAAAAAATATGTTTATAGGGAGTGACGTAATTAATTTTGTCCAGCTAGATTATACATTCTTCCATATGTGAGGTGATTTCTAGGCTTATTTGAAATCATAAAATCTGATTTGCCACAAGGAGTAAAAATGCACGTAGGAAAACTAAATTTTCAGAATTAAACTTTTAAAAATTTGGTTTAGTTAAAACTTTTGGATAGGCATTGCCTATCTTGTCTCTCCTGATGCTATGCCACTACAAATTATTGGTAACTACACCTTCAGTGCATGGATTAATTCTGCATCCCTCATTAGATTTTAAATTACCATCCTAGAGGAAAGAGATCTCTAGGAAGAGAACTTAAAAGATGGTATGAGACAGTAAAACTGGCCAGGCCTAATACATGGCAGGAAGATGATGATGATCATCAGGTATTGGAAACATGTAACTTAGTAGAAATTAGAATAAGAGATAAAATGAGAAAAATAGATGAGAGAGTAAATAGAAAGAGGGAAGAAGCAGCGATGAAGAGGTAGAAGAAGTGAGGGAAGATGAGAGTGGAATGTATAATAAAATACTAATCCAGTTGAATGAAAAAATGAGATATGTACTACCTCCAGAATAAAATTCCTGGAAACAAGCTGAATATGAAATGTAAAAGAATTGTGTGATATGGGAGAAAATTTATTCATTTTTACTCTTACGGTCTTAATTTATATTGAGTGAAAATGGAAAATTATTTTCTTCTTCCTTCCTTCCAAGTATTAGGCCAAGGCCTGTTACAATCCTATAGAAAATTTTCCCTCCAGCATTTCATAGGACAACCCAGAGATCTTTGGTCATCATAAGTTTGATCCTTCCAGGAAATTCTCGTATAAGACTTGAAAGCATAATAATAGTCTCTTTGATTGAATGCTGGCCAAAGGAAGGCAAGACTAGTGAAAGCAAAAAATATCAGATTGGTTAAAGATAAAAGTAAGGAGCAAAACACAAGTAAGAGGAAGCAATGTTTTGCTCAGCTTGGGCACCTTATGGTCGCCATCCACATATCCCCTAGATGGGGACCCCTGAGAAGGGAAAATTATTTAAGAATAATAAAATAATTAGTTTAATATTGTATATATTAATATTATTTTACAAACCTCTTTTTACTTAGCCTCTTTAATACTTAATTACATGAATTAGGTTCCTATGCAAAAAACAATATTTTTAATGCATTTTTGATCACATGTTTGTGTGTAGGAAAATATTTACTCATCTTAAATTTAATTCTACTTTACTTTACTTTCTTTGAATAGACTACAGAGAAAAAGAAAAAAAACAGATCTAATCTGGTATCAAACCTGCAGTCTTAGGGTCATATGCAAATACATTAGTCTCTACTCAAATTACTTCCAATCACTGGTGAGCTGAGATCGAATTAACGGCCGCCTTACCGGTCATGCATGAATGTTGACGTTTTCGTAATATTGGCAACGAATTACCCAGAATTCTCAGCGATAAAACCACTTCCGTTATTTTCGTCTGCTATAGAGGAATGCATTTATGCTTGCATCCCGCAAATAATACCGTATACAAACACGTCTGCGACGCGCAATATTACGCCGATTCTCCTGTTCTTCCAGTTGAATTCTTTGGTAGACTCTATCAAATTCCTCTTCTCCGCGTATACCGAAAACATGATCGAAGTCTTCAAGGTCCGACATCTTGGATAAGTTTCAAACTACATCGGTTACCATCGGTTCCCTTCGGGATTTTCACATATGTTTATGTCTTGAGCTACGATCTTAAGGTACCTTGTCAGGTAGCTTACAATTATTACCGCGTGAATAGATTTCTGAGTAAGAAAAATGTGTTTGGATAAAACGTTATCAGCAGAGAACGCCTTTTACTGTCTAATGCGTTCAAACATTCGACCCTTAGAATTCAAAAACTATCCCTAACCATTCAACCAAATGTCTGTATCATATCTAGTTATGTGTATATTAAATTGTACAGTGTTAATATAGTCCACTAAACTTTAGTCACACAAACTTGAAAATTTATTTGTGTTTAGGTGATTATGATGTTAACAAAAAAAACGAATAAAGAATAATGACATGAAAAAGTCATACTTACCAATGGAATTTTGTGAGTATGTTACCTGCAACAGTTCCAGCTACCATATAGATGAATAACATTGAGCTCAAAACATATCCTAACATTATATATTTAATATCATCCAAATTTGTTGGTTGGACATTATTTAATCCCATACCAGAGATTATATTTGCAGAGAGATACATTGGTACACCAAATTTTTCAGTCTTTACATGTAAGTTAACCCAATTCACAACCCAACCATATGGGTTACAATCCTTATTCCTAGAAAATAAATTCAACTTAATAATTATATATCAGTAAACCTAAAGGTATAAACAATTTGGCTCAAGTTTAGAATGACTTACCCTTGATTTTTCAGTTTAATATTGTAAATTATAACTCTACTTATGTATTTAGTAACATTTTAAAATATTTAAAACAATTTTTATAACTTTATTTTAGAATTTTTAAGTATTTATTCAAATACACGTATTATGATGGTGACTGGGAAACAAATTCTTTACATCAAAAGAAACTAAAATTAAGTTATTAGACAAATCAATATTCTTTATATTGTCAATTAATTCAATTGAGTTTTTTATACTGTAAATTGGATTGAACTTAGTATTAGATAAAATTATATTTATTAGTTTCTTAGATATTTTGTATGATGGAGAACTTACGAAGGATAATTTATTCAATTATTATATCTAGGCATATTGATAAAAAAATGAAAGAACTTCTTTATTTTTATATATATATAGGGTATAACAGGACCTCACCGACAAAATGATAGAGAAGATAGGCCATGCAGAGAGGATCACTTTTTTGTGAAGAAACATATAGTCCCAAACATGTCATTTATTCATTTATGAGTTATGCACAGATGAATGTGTTCACCCATAATGGTCGGAATTCAATAGAATCAATTGTACACATATCATTTTATTGAAAAAGGCATGTTTTTACAATAAGAGTTCAAACGGTCGACCCTGTGCCTCATTGTATGTTTGATATCGTCACAGCAATGATCGGCCAGCATAGCCAAGCATGGCAGGATTCTGTTTGATGTCGTCAAATGCAGCATTTAGTCTGTCAGTCAGTTGAGCTCTGATGATCACTGGAGTTATGTAGACCATACTCTTGACATGCTCCCCCAAAAAAATAATCAAGGGACATTAAATCAGGCAAACGCGCTGGCCACGCAACAGGTCCTCCTCGTCCAATCCACCAGTTCCCATAATCGACTGTCAATTGTGTTCATGCCTTGACACTGAAGTGTACTGGGGCTCCATCATGCTGGAACCAGAGATTGCAGCGCATAGTAAGCGATAAGCTGTCTAGCAGGTCAGGAAGGGTGGTCTGCAGGAACTGTAGATAAGCTGCTCCAGTTAACCTTGCTGGCAGAATTACAGATCCCAGCAGATGAGTACCAACAATTCCAGCCTAAATGTTGATGGAAAACCTCTGTTGGTGATTGCGAACAGCAATTGCATGTGGGTTAGTGTAATCCCAGATGTGACTATTCCTACTATTGTAGTATCCATCATGCATAAAATAGGCCTCATCTGTGTAGGAAAGGCAGTATTGTGAACAGTCTGATGTAGAAACCACTGTACAAAGTTCATACTAGGTACAAAATCTTGTGGTCATATTGGCTGCACCTTCTGAAGGTGGTATGCGTGTGGGTTGTACTCTCTCAATACCCTCCAAATGGACTGGTGACTTATGTTCATAGCTTGAGCCATAGCACGCAAATTCGATATTAATTTGCTCGACCACAGCATCCTCAAAATTTGGTGTCCTCACCCATCCCACTGCCAACGGCCCAAGAACAAAGATTCCCATTTCTCCAAGGTGTCAATGAATTGCAGCAAATTTAGTATGGTGTGGATGTCTCCTGTTGGAATACCGCTGCTCGTAGATGCGACAAGCCTCTCTTCCTTTTCCTCTCGCCTCACCATAACACATATTCATGTCCCTGAGTTCAGTTAACTCGTACTGCTTGTTGATTAAATTCTCAAAACAACAACAAACCAAACCTACAGGTACATATTGCTACAACAGAGTGAGGGCTAATGGCACAGATAAACAATGAATGGGTTAATTCCAGTGCATGGCTTATTATGCCATGTCATGAAGCATGCGGCGCAAACAATTTGGTCAACTTTGATATAACCTTGTGCTTCAACTGTAGTGTCTAATACCTTAAATTATTTTATACTAGTACAACTTTTGGTGCTGAATGCAACTACAGAATTCATATTGCTTGGAAATTATTACTACTTATGGTATATGGTCTGAAAATGCCTTGCAAAGTTTGACATAGAAGATTTATGTCATACTTTAACCATAATTTGTTACAAAACAGCTGGGACCTTGATTTTCAGGCTGTCAACTAACAATCAGGCCACATTATACTGCACCAGTATTACTTTCTATGAGTTAATAATTCAGATTTTACTGACACTCCTTCTGAGCAAAAAATTAAAAATTTGTGCATTTTTCAGGGCCAGTTTTCAATATGTCTATCATCTCTGATCTTATTTTTACTGACACCACTGGAAAGAGCACATTTGTTTCTATAAGGGACATGAAAAAAGTAAAATGGTAATTTTCCATATAAGGTCTTTAAAATAGCCTTAAATTACCCTTGCTGTTCCGCATACTGGAGTGTTACAGCACAGCTTTTGCTTCATATTTGAAGAGAAAAATTATACGCTCAGACTGGGACTCGAACCTAGAACCTTTGGCTTTCTAAGCCAATGCTCTACCGACTGAGCCATCTGGGCCAGTTCCAATACAAACGCAAATTTTTCTCTTATATACGTTGTCAATTCCTGTGTATCGTATGCTATGAAACTTTGCTTTGCAAATGGCAGCTTTTTTATTAAGAAGATATTTATTTGGGAATTTTACATTACAGTACAGCTTCTTTTGATGTTTTTATTAATTTCATACATATCAATGATGGATAAATCATATTTGAAGAGGAAAATTATACTGGGACTCTACCAACTGAGCCATCTGGACGAGTTCCAATTAAACACAATTTTTTTCTCTTATATTGGGAATTGGACAAAATCTGAAGTGGTCAAGTGGGGACCCCTAGGACATGGAATGACCCAGATTTCACCCATTGGGATTGGAAAACCTTCAAGACAAGTTGGGATTTCTCTTCTCCCAGTATACAGAGTAACAAAAAGATATGTAAAAAATTTGGGAGAACATTTCTTGCAGATAAAGAATAAAAAAAAATTATATGAACATAGGTCCGGAAATTGTTTATTTCCATGGTAGAGCTCTTTTTCTACAACTCTGTTTACAATCGTGAGATGTGTAATATGTAGCTGTCCTGTGGCCATAAACCCACTAGGCTTTTATTTGTGGGGTCATTTGAAATCTCTTGTTTATGCAACTGCAAGATGTAGAGACTCTTCATGCTCATATTCTGGAAGACTGTCAGACAATATGAAATGCTCCAGGTATACATCAGCGCATTAGGGAGTCCATGTGATGGTGGTTTGATGGATGCATTGGAGTTAATGGAGGTAATTTTGAACATTTTCTGTTATTGAGTGTTCTTGTATGTAGAAAAAGTGTTCTAAAAAGGAAATAAAGCATTTCCAGACGTATGTCAATATAAGTCTTTTTTATGCCCCACATGCAAGAAATATTTCCTCTAATTTTTTACATACATTTTTGTTACACTTTGTAGTTCTCCATCTCTATCATGGGCAAACCTTCCACTAGTTGCAAATGTTGAGTTTCCTGATATTATTTATAATATAAAAATAGAATACCTGGGTCTCAGTCTTCCTCAACTCAGGTACTCTATTTTTAAATTATAAATATTACAAGTGACTTCAATGGTGTTTCGTCATGAATTTTAAAAGTATAATTTCCTCATATTCTCAACACCTCCATCCAACTATATAAGCACTGTCTTCCAACTGATCTCTTATCAACTGGCTTTGTTTCCAAGATCCTATTAAATCTCATTTATCCATTCTTAATAAGTGTCTGATCCATCTCAATCTACTTGTTTAATTGAGACTACAACATCCAGTGATTTATAAAATTGGTACAGTTCAAAGTTAAATGAATATACATTGGTTCTGTACACCAGTCTTAAAACTAAATTCATAAACTACTTCTTCATTATGTGTATCCAGCCTTAGCTGATTACACAAATCCATTGCATACTTATGCTATAAGTTGCAATGGGGCTGCATTTGAACAAGCAGCTTATGTGGACATTCAAGGTAAGTGCCCACGAGGTTAAAAGAAAGAGACATAGGAAAGACAGAAATGAACCCTTTGGCCTTGAATACTCTAATACCATCAGGGTCAAAGAAAACAAGAGGTCAGGCAAGGGAGACTGGATAGGAAAGTAAAAAGAAGGATCTGGTACTAGAAAAGGAATAAATACCAGATCGGTTAAAGATAAAAGTAAGGAACAAAACACAAGTAAGTGGAAGCAATGTTTTGCTCAGCTTGGGCACCTTGTGGTCGCCATCCACATATCCCCTAGATGGGGACCCCTGAGGGTAAAACTAAATTCATATGTACTAGAGGTATTCGCAGGAGCAACTTCAAGAATGCCTAGAACAATGACCTCTAGAGTCATCACATGGTATAACTACTGGTATCTAGCATGAGATTGCCACTGTGAGATGGTTTGAGAACACCATCATTTCATTCAGACCTAGCATTAACATATGGAAGGAAGATGATGAAACTGAAAGTTAATATCTTACCTTGGACATGATTCCCAATAAATCAAACATGCATATACATACACAACAAAACAGGTATACAGAATATATTTTATAAGACGAATTATTTTTAATTCTACATGCAGGGAGTTTTCCAGTTTCAGAAAGTATGATTCAAACTGAAATAAACAAGTATAAAAGAAATTTTGGTTATCATAACAGATTGATTTTATAATACATATATTTATTACACACTCGAAAAGAATTAATGGTAGAATTTTAGTTTGATATTAATATTATCATGGTTAAAATTAGTCTTACATCTAAAGGCAATAAATTATGGAAATTATCCATACTAAAGAATTTTTGACGATTTTTATTATTAATTTAACACTTCTCATAGAAGGATAAATTATATTTGAAGAGAAAAATTTTCGCCTAGACCGGGACTCGAACCCGGGACCCTTGGCTTTCCGGGCCAAGTGCTCTACCAACTGAGCTACCGAGGCGAGTTACGATCTAGACGCAAATTTTTCTCTTATGTACGTTGTAATTCCCTCGCGCCAAATGCTTGAAACCATAGCTTCTATCTTTGAAAATGGCGGCTTCTTAGTTAAGAAGACATTTATTGGGAATTTAACACTACTTTATAGCCAGTAGGGCTTCTATTGACGATTTTTATTATTAATTTAACACTTCTCATAGAAGGATAAATTATATTTGAAGAGAAAAATTTTCGCCTAGACCGGGACTCGAACCCGGGACCCTTGGCTTTCCGGGCCAAGTGCTCTACCAACTGAGCTACCGAGGCGAGTTACGATCTAGACGCAAATTTTTCTCTTATGTACGTTGTAATTCCCTCGCGCCAAATGCTTGAAACCATAGCTTCTATCTTTGCAAATGGCGGCTTCTTAGTTAAGAAGACATTTATTGGGAATTTAACACTACTTTATAGCCAGTAGGGCTTCTATTGACGATTTTTATTATTAATTTAACACTTCTCATAGAAGGATAAATTATATTTGAAGAGAAAATTTTTCGCCTAGACCGGGACTCGAACCCGGGAATCTTGGCTTTCCGGGCCAAGTGCTCTACCAACTGAGCTACCATTTGCAAAGATAGAAGCTATGGTTTCAAGCATTTGGCGCGAGGGAATTACAACGTACATAAGAGAAAAATTTGCGTCTAGATCGTAACTCGCCTCGGTAGCTCAGTTGGTAGAGCACTTGGCCCGGAAAGCCAAGGGTCCCGGGTTCGAGTCCCGGTCTAGGCGAAAATTTTTCTCTTCAAATATAAAGAATTTTTGTTTTTTTTTTTTTCTCATAAGGTATGACATAGCATATTCACACATATACAGTTTCTTTTGGCTAAAGATCTTATTTGGGTAAGTTTTACAACTTAGAGCATGAGTGTCCAACCCGCAGCCTGCAGGATGCTTGTAGCCCTCCATCCCATCGCATGCGGCCTGCAATGATATTTGCTCTATCATATCACATTAGGCCCACAATGATATTTGTAAGTTATAGTCTAATATCATTTATGAAATGAGTAATTCTATTTGGTATAAGATAAACTTGAAAGAGCAAGACTTTTCTGTTTCCAACACATGCGTTTGCAAAAGTTCATCCTACTTATCCTCTTACTCAAAACATGGAGACATCACACATCCATTTTGAGAAACACCCAGCCCACATTTCTATTTATGATCCTAGCTACTGCACATCGCTTTGAAGTCTCCCTGTACATATTGTTGACTGCACGGTTACCATTTTCAGAGGTGAGGGTGAGCCAGATGTTTTATTATTGTTACATTTTTGTACATTTCAAGTTAGTTTCCAGTTTGCAGTTGTTCGTTCATATTGTAGTGTCAGTGTTAATGAGATGTTTGAAGAATATAATTAATTATGTGAATTTTATAAGTGTTAATTATGGCTTCTAAGTGTAGCGGCAAGAAAACAAAATTTTCAGACGAAGGTAGACCATCTCAAATAAAGTTAACAAATCAGTACTTTTTAATGAAGTAAACAAGAAAACAGGGTTTTTAATTTGCAGTGAAAACAGTTTCAATATTTAAGGAGTATAACATATAACATAAAGCAACATTACGAGACAAAACATACGTCTTCATATGATAAATTTGAGGGTCAATTTCATAAAGACAAGGTATCCGAACTTTAAATTAAACTTTCGGGACAGCAGTTAATTTTAAAGAATGTGTCACTTCAAACTGAATCTCTGGTAAAAGCGAGTTATGCAGTAGCAGACATTATTGCAAAAAAAAAAAAATTTTAACCATTTTCAAATGGCAAGCTTGTTAAAGAGTGCATTGAGAGTGTTGCTGATATATGCCCTGGCAAAAAAGTGCAGTTTTCAAAATTAAGCTTGTTGTGACAGACTGTAGCTCATCGTATTGACGAATTAGTGTCTGATATAGAGAGGACTTTAAAATACCGAGCCACAAATTTCCAGTTCTATTCTCTGGTACTCAATGAGAGTAGTGATGCTAGCGATACTGCCCAATTAGCAACTTTCTTAAGGGCAGTTGATACAGATTTTAGTATTACAGAAGAATTAGCTGCTCTTGTCCCTCTTAAAGGCACCACTAAAGCCAATGATTTAATGGGGGGGAGGTCACTGAAACCTTAAATCGGCTTGGCTTGAAATATACAAATATATCTGGTGTAATAACAGATGGAGCTCCTGTATTTGCAGGAAAAAAAAGAAGAAGGTTAGTTAAATTACTGCAAGCAGAGGCATCTAAAGTAGTAAACATTTTTGTAATGCAATATCACTGCTTAATACACCAAGAAAACCTTCGTGCTAAATCCCTAAATTTAGATAGTGTTTTGAAAGTCGTAAAAGTAGTGAATTCCATGCGTTCACATGCTTTGCGATGTAGAGAATTTCAAAAGTTCTTTCAAAATCTCGATTCAGAATTAGAAGATATTGTTTATTGTACTGAAATAAGATGGCTGAGCCATGGCAAAATGTTGAAGCGAGTGTTTGATCTCAAAAACGAAATACAAACATTTATGGAAGAGAAGGGCAAACCTATTGTTGAATTTAAAGACGTAGAATAGATGTGTGATTTTGCCTTTCTGGTAGATGTAACAACACAACGAACTTAACTCATGTCTCCAAGGTAAAGTCCAATTGAATCACTACTATGTTTGATCACGTGAAGGCCTTTGAAACAAAATTGCAACTTTGGGAATCACAAATACAAGCAACAACTTTCTGCATTTCCCAGCCCTACATAAATGTAATAATCAATATTCTCAAAAGTACACAGAAATTATATCAGAATTAAGAAACATGATCTATGATGGATTTCAAGACTTCAAGGAAAATGTTTCAAGTTTCAATCTGTTTTCTTCCCCTTTCTCCATTAAAATAGATGAGGTCCCTGAAGATCTGTAAATGGAGTGCATTGATTTTCATTGTGCATCAGACCTAAAGAATAAATTTAACAATATCCCCTTAATACAAATCTATAGTGACTACTTTTCCAGAATAAAGTATCCAGGAATTAATAGACACGCACTTCGTTTTGCATCACTTTTCAGTAGCACATACATATGCAAACAAGTGTTCTCCAGGATGAAACACTTGAAGTGATAAACGAGAATGCTAATCACCAATGGTCATCTGGAGAGTTCACTTCGAGTTGCTACAACATCAATCAAACCAGATATTGGATGCCTTGTTCGTGAGAAGCAGTGCCAGGTGTTGCAATGACAGGTAAAAATTAATTATTTTAATATAACAATTTTATTTAAATTTTAAACTAAAATTTATATTAAACATACAAGATTAATAATGCTTTATTTATTTTGTTCAATTTAGATTTTAGAATTAGATTATACATGAAAAAAATATATTTAATTTAATTTTAAAAATAACTTAACTAATATATGATATTTTAATAAAAATAACATAACAATATATTAACTATTTTATATTTAAATTATTGGTTTATCTTAGATCTATTCAATATGTTAAAAAATCAGATCATGTGGCCTGCATACCAATTCACCTTAATGACAGTGGCCCTTTTTCTAAGAAGGTTGGACACGCCTGTTTAGAGAATGAAAATTGTAGGATAAAAATGTTTAATTTTGTAATAGTTTACTATCATGTTTTACAATTTTGAACAAATAGTCATTGATAATATAAATGGAATTTCTTGTATATTTATAAATAGGAATGTCCTATTTATGTTATTTATTAAGAAAAATTGTAATACTTACTAGTAATATCATTATGCAAAATAAATTAAAATTTTAGTAAAATTGCTTATTATAAATAGGATAACTAGGACCAGATATTTTTAATAAGTTATTTAATAGTCCTATTAAACTAGGAAATTATATGATACAAAACCCTCATGTTATAGGAAATATTAGTTAGGGATTCTTATTCATGCATTAACAGGATGTACAGAAATATTCCCACATACCAAGGCTGCATTATCTAGATCAGAGTACCGTTAGGGCATAGAGCTTTGTTCTGCTTAGAGAGAGAGAGAGAGAAAGTGAGTTGAACACACATGTCTCAGAATAGATTTTACAGTTAGGGCTTCAGAGGGAGAAATAAAAGGATGGTCAGGGATGTACGTATGTCTGACTGTCTACAGAACAACTGGAGGTAAGTTTGCATCATGTTATTTTTAATAGGATTTTGGAGGCCCTGAAATGTAACCAAAATGGGTAAAAGTTCTAGTTAGGCCCTAGAATCTTGCTCCCATCATGAAGTGTCGTGGTGGTGGCCGCAGGTCCAGGCGAGAAGCTGCAATCTTATGGCATTTGTTAAAACCTGGGAGGATAACTTTAAGCATCGATTACTGGTTTGGTGGTATCCCGTTCTACATGGGTCCGCGGCTCTGGAATGTGTTTATTTTGGTGAAAGTTAGATTATCCACATAGATAAGAACTCCAAACCGACTGCATTAGGAATATGAACAAAATTTATACTATTTGCACTTACAGGGAAATAAATATTATTTTTTCTTGAAAGCGTACTTTAAATAAAAGGAGTTAGTAATCACTTAAAGACCCATGACATTAACAGGAAATAAAAGTGGCATATATTAGCAATCAGAGGGATTCTAGATTTGAAAACCGAGAGAATGAAAAAAGGGCATGAAGACTTGGCACAATGGTAGATTTTAGTTTCGAAACCAAGGAGTAAGGAAAAGGGGCATTGGAAATTTAGGATGAAATAATCGATAACTCGATCAAAGAGGGGAATGGAGAAGTAGCACAATCAAAAATGGGAACGCAACTAATGAGGAATGTAGATTTTAGTTTCGAAACCAAAGAGTAAGGAAAAGGGGCATGGAAAATTTAGGATGAATTAGAGAGAAATCGATCAAAGCGGGGAATGGAGATTTAGCGCAATAAAGCAAAGCAGGCACCACACACCTCCCTAAATGAAATAACAGTAGACTCATGGTAAGGAAGACGACCGAACTTCAGGTTAAATAATAGCTTAAAATAAATTTTTGGTTAACCTCTCATGCGGTGTTGAGAGATTTACAACAATGCCGGCTTGGCACTGACGTTAGGGACCATATGGAACAGCATTGTTTAGGGAGAGATAGGCATCCGAGAAACTAGAGACAAAACGAAAGTACAATACAATTACGGGCAGAGAGACCCACGAGAAACAGTAGTGATACCCGGGTTTAGGGAGTGATGAGGGCAATAGTAGGATCACCATCAAAAGAGAATCGGATCAAATCCACTCCGATGATGAGGCCGTCGTCCGATGAGCTCAAGAAGGCTCTCCCTAAGGTTAACGTCGAAATCGAGATTCTGAGGCAGCAGGATGAGAGGGGTGGGGTTAGGAATGACTCGAGTCACTGTCGGCCATGGGTGGAACTAGCTTTCCTCTCCCTTGAGGCCGAGCCCGAACAATAGTCGAGTCACCAAGTTGGGAGGCAGCCCATTCCTGGTCCTCAAGGTCGCGCCCGACGAATTGGCTAACCCACCCCAAGGATACAAACGGAAAAAGCGGGAGTGCGGTAGGGACAAATTGGGCCCCGAATGGCAGGGTGGTGCCCTCCCTTGAGGCGATTTGCTCGAGTTTTCTTGGGCCCCGAAGGGAGTAAGGAACAAACACCAACTCCATTGAGGCGATTTGCTCGACGAGTCCGCCGACTTGCCAAGGACTAAAAAGTCAGAAACGTTAGGGAATTCTGGAACGGCAGAATTAGAGGGTGTGACAGGAAGGGCCCGGGCCACCGTTGGCATGAAGGGAACCGTTGCATATCCCATGCCTTCGAGGCTCGTAGCCCGGCCGCTTCGCTGGCTCACCCGGCTTTAGTTTCAAGAAGTCAGGAATACACGAAGCACGAAAAGAGATAGCCAGGGGTCTATCCAGAGTCGAGAATGATGCCAGGAAAACCACGAAGAAAAGTCGTACGCACACATAGAATATGGTCATAACGAAGGGACAACGGATACTAGTCAGGGACATCAGAAACGTTGAGACACTAGATGAAGAATACTAAGGGAAACACACATACATGCGATTGTGCGATCAACGAGTAGAGCCAAGAGAGACAGATTGACCTAAGTAGGAATATTACATATCAAGAGAGGTTAAACACATTAGGTAGTACATGCAAAGAGAGGTTAAAAACATAAGGTACTACATGAAATTAGAGATTAAACACATTGGGTAGTACATGGAATTAGAGGTTAAACACATAAGGAATACAGGGAATTAGAGGTTAAACACATAAGGTACTACATGCAATTAGAGGTTAAACACATAAGGAATACACAAAATTAGAGGTTAAACACATAGGGAAATACAAGAAATTAGAAATTAAAACACATAAGGATAGTACAGGAAATTAGAGGTTAAACACATAGGGTTGTACACGAAATTAGAAGTTAAACACATAGGGTTGTACATGAACTTAGAGGTTAAGACCATAGGTAAGATAGGGAATAAGTCTACACGTATAAGACCAGGAACTGACCAAAAACGTAAATGGAAATTAAGAGGAAAGTAAAAGAGTAGGAGATGACAAAAGGGAGAGGTTAAACCCATAGGTAAAATGGGGATCCAAGACACGGAATAAAGTCCACGCATAATCAGGAGTAATATAAAAAGTTAAATACAGAAATTCAAGAGAACAGATGAGATATTGCCGAACGAATTAGGAAGGGCTTAAGGATACATTGCCGAAAGAATTAGGGAGGACTTAAGGAGACAACACCATTTAGATTTTTTTATTAAGTTAACTCTGTAGGCTGTAGCACGGGAAATCGACAGATAGGTTAGAAACGAGAGAATTTAAGATGCAAAGACGCATTTTTATTAAGTTAACTCTGTAGGCTGTAGCACGGGAAATCGACAGATAGGTTAGAAACGAGAGAATTTAAGATGCAAAGACGCATTTTTATTAAGTTAACTCTGTAGGCTGTAGCACGGGAAATCGACAGATATGTTAGAAACGAGAGAATTTAAGATGCAAAGACGCATCCCGGATAGAAGAAAGGAAATGCTCTCACAATCAGGACCTCACGAGGGAATGATATACGGAATTCAGGTTACGTAATTGTACTAAGTAGTATTTACATCTTAAAGCCCTAGCGATTTATGTGTAGGCAAGCACACTCGATCGAACCCAGGACTCTAGAGAAGGAAAAGCAAAATTGAAATTTTAACCAAGCAATGGAAAGTTTGAAAACAAGTGGTAAAATACGGTAAGATACTGAAAATTTTTGAATCCAGTGGAACCTGAATTGCAATAAGGGCGTAAATGATTCATGGGAATCAAAATGCCAGAAACATAAGGGCATTTCTTTTTGCAACTTGAGGCTAGCTATAAGGGACATATAGGAACATGGGTGCACAAAACTAAACGATGCTATGTAGATAACAATGATATCTAAAGCCAGGACGTCTAGTAAACAAGATTCGGAATATAGTATCGGAGATAAGATGGCTGAAAATGAAGCATCTAAGCGATCAGGTTAAATTAAACAGAAAGTGGCCATTTTATGACAAGGAGTGATAAAAAAGATGCGGACCCATGTAGAACGGGATACCCACCAAACCCAATAATCGATGTTTAAAGTTATCCTCCCAGGTTTTAACAAATGCCATAAGATTGCAGCTTCTCGCCTGGACCTGCGGCCACCACCACGACACTTCATGATGGGAGCAAGATTAAGAGGCCCAGACTCACGGCACATCCTGTACATCTAAGGACGAGAGCGCAGCATAGAGCTGCCAGGACCAACCACACCCTGTACACCCGAGGACGAGAGCCGCAGCTGCCAGGACCAGCTACACATCTCGTGACGGAGCATAAGATGGGTGAATGTCCAGACTCGCAACCAGCTAAGGCAAACACCTCACTAGCAGCAAAGAACAAACCCAGGCAATTATAAAAAATAATAACTATCTCCAACGTCAACCTTGGCCTAACATCCTACATTCCAAATGTTTCCTATAGATGAAGCAAGAAAACAAACTCCACGTCAAGATTAATTCCTATCAAACCCTTCACAAGCTCTCCTTGGACCTAACTGGGTTTTGTTTAAAGAAACTAGGCATAACCAAATCAAAGGCCTACCTGGACCAACGGCTGCTGAAAATGAACCACGAACTCGAGCTTTATAACATCGCATCCTCCATCGCGGCAAGCAGACACTAACCCTGACCTCCAAGCTAGCCACAGCAGACACCGCAGTTCTGATAATTTTTTAAACAGTGATCAGGTTCACGAAATGAACCTTCGAAGTGAAAAACAAAAAGGAAACGAAATGTTGTTAAGTGCGTCGGATATGAATAAAAGTGATAGTGCATCGTTTCAAAGTAGCACAAGAAAGTTTAAAAAAGAAAAGAAAAAAGAAGACAAAGGACGACGAGCAATAAACATTTTTAGTGGAAAATTAAATTTATGACCGTGCGTAAACATATTGTGTTAGAGCCGCGAAGGCATGCTATATTGTGGTTTTTGTTTTTTTATGAAGTATAGTGTTCTCACTAAGTAAACAGATCTTACCGATATTACGACACAATTAAGAGTATCCGGGGCAATTTACAAGTAAAAGACGATCTAACCTCTTAGAATGAGAACAAAATACTTCCAGGACAGATGAAATCGCCAATCGATGACGTCAGTTCCACTCCCACTTAAAGTCAAGTTAATAAGATACATGTCAGGACAAACCCCCAGGAGGTGAGAGATATCATATAAGGAAAAAAGACTTTCGGTTTTTCAACCCTACAGTCTTATTTACGAGGGGGAAATGTTATGCCACACTAGGGCCTAACTGCAATAATAATAAAATACTATAAAAAGCCGATAAAGGATAGACACATATACATGATGTGTATTATACCAAAAATAGGGCATAAATATTCACCCTTTAAATGCAGATTAAAAGTCTCAATCAAAATATACATAAGTGTTTTATAGATAAAAAACTAGGGAAAAAATTATTATAAAATGACTATTTCACATCAATATATTTTTCAATCAATGAAGACACACTTACGAAATCTTATATAATATCAAAAACAAGTTATTAGTTTCAACCAAATAGGAAATTCTTACGAAAACTTATATAACCCAAACACATTAGGATAAGAAGTTAAAAACACCTTATATAACATGGCCATGACATACTAGGAATATTACTACAGATGGGGCAAGAAAATAGGGTTTCCATTAGTTTGAGGGGATAGTGAAAGGGAAAGATAATAATATAAAAGCCCGGATTTTGAGTGAAGGAAGGCAGAACGGCGGCGGGACCGAACGCGGTCCCCCGGCTGGGGAGGCAGCTACATTGGTAATATGAATCTTTTTATCATTCTTTAATGGTCATTTTCAGACATTAATTAATTAAAGGGCCAAATGGTCCAAAGAACTTAGAATAATGAACAAAGTTGAATATTTTAAAATGATTGTTTTCTCTCTCTGAATTTTAACACTTTAGTATTTTGTCGTTTGACAATATGGCGATTTCAGCTGAACTTAATAAGTTGTTTTATATGTTGTTGATCTAATATTTCTTTATGTTTGGTTTTATTTTAATAAATAATGTTATTTTTTCGTTTACTGTGTTTTTAACATGTTTAAATGTGGAATTCATCCTCCAAAACCAAGGCCAACCGCTCGGGCCAAAGACCACTTAAACAATAGTGATCTTCACGCTATCAACGCGGCGGGGCTTAACTGACCCCGAGCGTAATAGTTCTAGATCTTATAGCCTGTGAATAGGAACCAATTGAATTAGAGTGTAGAATACGATGAAGTTAAGATTATGTCTATGCTTAAGTCAGGTCATGTGGCAGAGTTTTCAGCCTACTATCGTATAATCATTTCTCCCTCTCAAGCTAAGAATAGGAAATAATATAAAATAGGCTAGTTTAATTATCATTGATTGAATATTAATTTGTTGCTTATAATTTTAAACGTAGAGTATTAAAGTTATTTAATTATTTATTTAATGATCTCAACTATCTCTATAGTTAGAGCCTCCTGCCTGTCTGCTCAGCGAACCAAATCTGTAAATAAATCACACGCTACCTAACCGTCACAAGTAATCCATGTTTCAAAGTCCTTTAGGAATAGCACCTAAAGTGCTACATTGCTACTCTTTCAATCTCATTCCAGACATTAAAATCAGTCATAGGCAAGACTAAATGCACCATACGAATACAAATTTCTGAATTCAATAATACTACTTACCCTCCAAACACGAATAAGCCTGTTAATCTGCAGTTTAGCAAACAATCCCCAAATATCTGAATGAACATTCAAAATAAGTACAATTAATTCAATAGGTACGGATCCGATTAAGTCAACTAAAAATCCTGGATTCATGAACCTCATATAGATTATATGTTTTATATTCATTAATAGACCTGTGAAAAGAAAAAGAAAAACAGAATCTGATCAAAAGTGATTAGAGCTTGGATTAATATGATTTGTAAACTCTATAAATACGCATGCATTTGAACTGAAATGAGCATTTGAATAGAATAAGTATTTGTGACAAAATCATGATTACCAATATGTTGTATTGCAATTTCTGTCTGAAGCACCACAGGCCCTAGTTTAGAGCTGGTTCAAGTCCCCATGATTGATGAAATTTTCTCATGGAATTTCAGCCAGTATCTGACCAGTGTCTTTCCATCATCGTGAGGAATTAAGTAGCTACAATGAATAACAGCTATAGCTTGAGGTAAACGGTTATAACATACTGAACACAACCAGCCCCGATCTATATTGGCTGGATGATTTCCACTCTGTAATTATCACATGTGGATATGAGAGCTCCAGTCAGCTGTTAGTTAAGTGCTTTCTAGGCCTATCATGCCATGAAGATTTTTATACTTCAATCCTAAGACATGTGTTGAAGAGTAAAGAAACAAGCATGATCATACAGAATGGTAACTTTTTATGTGATAAATTTAATATTATGCATATTTACACAGAAAAAACAAAACTGAGGCAAGCACATACACAATTTTTACAGTAATTGTTTTTGTAATTTGTTATCTTTAACATAAGATATTTCTATTTCTATGGGTCTGTAACGATATAGGCCATATTTAAAAAAGAACATGATAATAAAAACTTATTTAATAATCACATAAGGAAAACTATAAATGAAATATGCTAATTTTTTATACCGGATGATAGGAAATAAATAACCATCTCTAAATACTAATTAATCATGTTCAAAGTTCATACAAGGGTTTTTTAGAATTAAAAAACGAGTAAAAATTTATAATATAATAGAGTATCCTGGACCAAAACCATGTCACAACACACCAGGATATAATTTCATATCAACATGTTGTTCAAACTATGGGGACGCACTTACGAAAACTTATATAACCAAGTAAACAATTATACCTTTTGAATAACACAATTATATAAGTAAGCAAACATCTTATACAATTTGGCCCTGACAGAACCAGAATTAATTCCAAAGGTTGGGTAATAAAACTAAGGTTTCCACTGAATTTTGAGAGTAGAGAAAGGAAAAACTATCATATATAAACTAGCGATTTTTTTTTGCGAAAAGCAGAGTGGAGACGGAGACTGAAGTGTTCACTTCAATCTCCTGTGGGACCGGTGGATCCTCTTCATGGGTAAGCATAAGTCATCATAATATTTTCATCATAAAGGGATCATTTTTTAACTTCAAAATGGTCATTAATAACTTTAGAATAATTTGTCTTTTTATTAAAACTATGCTTTATCAATGAGAAGACCAAAGGGTTGAACTAAAGTAATAATTAAAGATTAATAATCTACAGTTGATTTTGTGGAACTCTCTCTCTGAGTAATATCAAGATTTCAATCAAAATTCGGCGCGATCCAATATGGCGACCTTAGCTTCCTTGACAAATAGCCTATGTTTTAACTGGTTTTGTTTTGAAAACATTTTTATGTATTGTTGACATTTAAAATAAATATATTTTGTTTTATGGTTTTATATGTTTCTATGTACAATGTGATGTTTCCCGCCAAAAATGAAGGCCAACCGCTCGGGCCAAGGTCAATTAAAGTATTGAATCCTTTCTTACGCTATGTTATGACTTGGGATAATCTCGGTTGTAACAGGGTCATTTAACAACTTGCCTCTCCATATGTTTCTCTCTCTCACCTTTTACCTTTTAATCTCTGTCTAATCCTGTGGCTTTTATACTGTGTCTTTCCTAACTTGGTCTTCCTCTTGATTTTTCTTTTCTTTCTTGTTTTCAAAACTTTTGTTGGAAATATATCATTCGACATTTGTAGCATGTGACCATACCATATTAATATGTTGTTTTTTTTCAATTTATTATGGAGTTTTTTCAACTAAATTTCTCTAATTATGTACTTCAGTTCTTATTGTTTGATTCAAGATGAGTATATCCAAATTAAAAAAAAAAGTATGTTCACTTTTTGAGCTCTGTTATTAGATGTCTCTACTTATGTGTGTGTCATCTCATAGCACAGCCTCCTCCACAAAGTTCTAACCAGCTACACTTCCTCTTCCTGGATAGTTCCCTATTATACCAACAATTCCACATTTATAAATACATTTTAATTTGATTCAACCATCAGGTCCTATGTCTTCTCAGAATTTTGCTTTTCATTTGCATCTTTATAGCTTTCCATGGTAATCTCCTCTTCTCCTTTTTTAGAGTCCAAATAATTTTAATTTAATTTTCTTTATTATTTCAGTCAATTTTTGTACTCCCACTGAATCTCTAATACTGTAGTTTATTTGTGATGTTGTCAATTTTGTCTTATCTTCAGTACTCCTATAAATTTTAATTTCACTTCCTTGGAATCCTTACTTGATTTCTTTTTGTCATAGTCCAGACTATAGCACAATATGTAACTTGGGCAAATTATAGCATTTATATAACATGATATTAATTTATGTTGTTATCTCCTAATTCCACAAAATTTCCTTGGTTTTATTATATTATTTACCACCATTCTTTATTCTATGTGTGATTTCTTCTTGGATTCTATCTACATTAGAAATTATGCTTCCTAAATAATTTAGTTCTTCAATCTCTATCAAAATGTAATCTTAAATGTTAACACTGCCAATATCTTTATGTCTTCTTCCAAATTCTCATTACCAGACTCTTATCTAAGTATAATCCATATTTATCCTATTTTACAGCCATTCATTTTGTTTATCTAGTTCTACATGTTATTATTTAGTTTCTTTGTGCTTATTAGAGCAAATTAACATAAAAGGCAATGGTCATCCAATAGTAACTAAAGTAGGTATTGAAAAAAAAAATCTGCATATCAGAGTGGTGGTGCATTTACAGAGAAATTTGATATTCCATTTTGTTTGTTTGTTTTCATTTATATAATTGATTTGTTCCAGGAAAAAAATTCACGAGCTGTGACTCCCCATTTTAGTATCCATGTGATAAAAATTCTAATTTTTAAGGATTAAATATGTTTAAATATAGGCCTATAGTGTTAATAGCCATATAAAAATAAATTTAATTTAAAATGTTGTATTTTGCAAAGTAGAAGGTTAGTATATAAAAAAATTAACACTCCAAGTATTCATCACAACAATGCAAATGATACTTGAGAAATGTAGATATACATCATAAACTGAAGAACATTCTTTAATTATTAAATTTTTCAATGCTTTAAAATTATAAACAGATGACTATAAACACTGGGATGTTATTTTTCTTTGCAGCAGAGAATGGCACCAGGTTTACTGCTTCATTCATGTCTTAATTCCCAATGAAGCAGTCTGAATATCTGCGGTCATGTACAATGGATTTATTTCATGTTGAACTATTATAGGAAATATCATTACGAGGTTTAATTAAAAATAAAATTCTTTATACCTCACCTCATATCCTGTATTTTGGTTCACCAATAGATGGAATAAGAATCAGTGCTCTTGGATGACAGAATATTAGTCACGTAACTATAGATGTAATCAAAATTAATGTTGAAGGTAACACTATGAGGTATTATCGAATTGAGGGGTCTAGTAAGAGAGGGAGCTATGCCACTTTGAGAAGAAATTGAAATAAATTGGGTTTTTTAAAGCATTATATTACAAAATTATTTGTACAATAAAGGGCTAACTTTTCTTCTTTAACTTATTGTTATGTAAACGATGCATACGGAAAAATATATAAAATTTTAATATAAATAGCACTGATTATTTCCATTTCTTCTCAAAGTGGCATACCTCTCTCTCTCACTAGATCCCTTAATTTATAAATGAGTTGGAGAAAATGTTTCCAACTATTTAAATTTTGCCATTAACACCAACTTCCAAACTGCCATCTGGTATTGATTTCATAAACTTGGAGATTAAAATTTTGCTCGCTGGGAATTTAAAAAATTCATGGTTCTATATTTATTCCTCTGAATGTACATCTTTTCCCAAAGCTTCTCTAAATATTTTAAAACTTTAGTTTCTCTTCCAATTTCGTGATTCTCTAGCAAACTATAAGCTGCAATTGCCGATTTTTCAATTCCATCATTTTTAATATTTCTAAAGTGTTCTTTTGTACGAGTTTCTAAATGCCTTTTACTTTTCCTTATATATCCTTTCTTGAAGTCATTGCAACTAATTTGGTAAATTCCAGATTTTTTACCATCTGGGACATTAACCTTTTTATTAGTTATTATTAGTTTACCCAGACTAAATTTGTTAATCGGTGCCAATGTAATATTACATTTGTTAAATACGAGTACTTTTTTTAATTTTCTGTGTTTTCCAGGAAGGTAAGTAATTTTCTTGAATTGTTTCCTATCTTTTGAATCAGATTGTTGTAGAGCAGTGTAGTCTTTTAAGTCATTTTGTTGTTAGAACTTCTTTAAATTATTTATTATCTTCTTTCCAAAACAATTTAACATAGCTATGTTTAAAATGTGATTGTAGTCTTTCTTAAATTTTCTTCACTTAATGGAATGTTTGTTAATCTGTACTATGTCACCTTACTTCTAAAACCTCATAAGTCTAATTTACCAAAATTTTCAGAAAAGTATAAACATTTTCTTTAACATTGCTTATTATTTTGTAACTATGTTTACATTCAAAATAAGACATTAAAAAAATTATTTATATACAGATTTTAATGATTAAATATGTTTCTGTCCCTAAAGTTTTATTTTCCTTCTCCACTCATCCTTATCAATCCACTCCATGTCCTTCAGTCCTGTTGTTCTCATTCATGTTCTTATTTCTTACCATAATTACAAAATAATAAACAATGTCAAAAATAAGAATCAAATGAATTGTGAATTCTTCTTACCTCATATATCTATGTTTTTTAACACAGAACTGCAGTATCGGGAAACATATCATTCCCATATTCGGCTGTTTTCATGAAGAAAACATCATAATGTAAAAGTTGCCAAATTTATTATCCATCCATCGTAATTCTGCCCAAGGACAGGTCTTTCACTGCATTTTCATACTATGCTTTGCAGCTTTACTAGGGAATTATAGGTATGGTAGCTTCCCATTGCTTTCCACACCAGGATGATGATGATGATGATGATAAGGATGATGTGGCCAGATGATTTTTGGGGACCGTTGGGCCCTAAGCTTCCTGGCATTTGTCTTACAGTTGAGGAAAAACCCCAAAAAGAACCTCACCCACAAGACTGTCCCGACCGAGAATCGAACACAGGCCTGCTGCATGACAAGGCAGCATGTTACCTCGAGACCACAGCGGTACATAATTAATAATTTTATTATATTAATGTAAAAATTTTTTTTTGCTCTTTTGAAAAATTTGTTAAATTAGACATACGAGGTTTTAGAAGTGAGGTGACAATATTAAACTGTGGAATATTGCATGTTTATGTGCAATATGATTTAAACCTAAAGATTTAACATAATTATCTGTATGGGTATCTTTCCTGTGGATATTGAATTCAATTTTTTGTTGCTCTTCATTCCTAATTATATTCAGGTCCAAAACGGGATTTGATTATTTTTCTCCAATTCAATAGTAAATTTCGTAGATTCATCTTGAAGGTTAAGTAATTTCAACATTTAAATACCCATGGATAAGCATTGGTGATGTGACATTCGAGAGAGTCCATAAACAAATTAACCAAAAATGGTGAAAGTGGATTGCCCAATGCAAACCCAAAATTTGTTTATAAAATTTTCCATTGAAGGTGAAAAATGGAATTGTCGAAACAAAGTTTTGTTAGACTTAGGTATTCTTCTATTGCCTCTGTTTTTTTTTAATTATAGGAAAATTAGCCATTTTTTCAAAATATATATCATTCTTTCATTTGGGCAAAGAATAACATAGAAAGAAACCAATCTTATCACGGAACTTTATGACTTGAGATATAAAATATTTTCTCCAACTCAATTATATACCGAAGATGTAACTGCTAAGGATACAAAACCTGTCTAAACAGAAGACAAGATATAAGGTGAGGTGTAAAGAATTTTATTTGAAGAGAAAAATTTTCACCTAGACCGAGACTCAAACCTGGGACCCTTGGCTTTCCGGGCCAAGGCGAAAATTGTTCTCTTCAAATATAATTTATCTTTCAGCGAGAAATGTTAAATCAATAATAAAAACATCATTAGAAGCCTTACTAGCTTTATAAATTAATGTTAAATTCCCAATAAATGTCTTCTTAACTAAGAAGCCACCATTTGCAAAGATAGAAGCAATGGTTTCAAAAGCATTTGGCGATAGGGAATTACAATGTATATAAGAGAAAAAATTGCGTCTAGATCATAACTCGCCTCGGTAGCTCAGTTGGTAGAGCACTTAGCCCGGAAAGCCAAGGGGTTCGAGTCTCGGTCTAGGCGAAAATTTTTCTCTTCAAATATAATTTATCTTTCAGTGAGAAATGTTAAATCAATAATAAAAACATCATAAAGAATTTTATTTAAAATTTTTCATTTCATGTTCTTAATATTTTTATTTACCTTGTTTATAACAATGAAAATGCACTCCATTTGCAGCCACATATATTTTACATCTTCTTATGAAATTTCAACCAACACATGTGAGTTCTTCAGTGTCAAATGATCGAATTTCATTTTGTATATTAGTTTTAATTTTTTGAAAAGAAAAATAAATGTCTGAACCGGGAATCAAACCCAGGCCTCTGATTAGTTTCAAGTTCATTCAGCATCTACTGTTTATTTCAGAACATCCTATTTGTGTATAATAACCATACAAGTTGAGTTCTAGCTTTTGAAGCAAGAATACAGTTTGTTTGTAAGTGTTGTGTGAATGCAAGTGGAGGACTAATAGTGTGTATGTTATTTTTTTTTATTACATGAACTTAAGCACAGAACTAATAGTGTATCTGTTATGGTTTTGTATTATTATAAAAGTGTATGTGATTATGCCTGCAGTTAAATATTCTTTATGAAAACATGTACAATTGAATAATACATACATAAGAAAAATCACTGTTGAAGATTATTAAAATTCTGAGAAAAGTTTCCAAGTAGACCCACAGCTAATCACAGTACAATATGGCACCTTGAAAAAAAATTCAAAGAAATGGGTCAGTGAATAATAGAAATATGTGGAAATTCCTATGTCCTTACAGAAGAAAAGCTTGATAAGATAGGCGTTAAACTCGAGAATACCTCCCCAAAGATATCTTAGGCAATTAGCATAGGAAATCAGAGTATTAGGTCCTCTGTTAGGAAAGCAACAAAATTATTGGGATTACAAGCCTATAAAATTTTGGTGTTCAATTGACCATTGCTGAAGAACTTGCAGGTATTAGAAATTTCATAAGAATATGTGAAATATATGTGGCCATAAATAGAGTATTTTCAACATCTGTTATAAGCAAGGTAAGTAAAAATACTAAGAACATGAGGAAAAGCATTATACATGACCACAGATACATGGCCTGCTTTGAAACAAATTGAGGTAAAAATGCAACAGTGAACCTGCTACCATTTTCTGTTGCAAAAGAAAAATAATATCTCTGTAGAATAAAAACATGATTCAGAAATTTTACATTTTATCTCATAAAATATAATCTTCAACTAAATTAAAATCTATGAAACATATCCAGTGAGATGTAAAATTTCTGATTCATATTTTTATTCTAATAATATTTACTTCAAAATGTCACTTTTCATTATTTTTTTATAAACATTCGCCTAACTATAATCAGAAAATGGTAAAAAATATTGCTATAAAACAGGAAAAATTAAAATATACATGTTCCAAGTAACCTTTAAGTACAAATAAACTCAATTGATATTAAATTAGGTGTGAGGAACTGAAAATTAGTGATTAAGCAGCCAATAGTACTTAAATAATTAAGTTTAGACAACAGAGTTATCTAGAACCAGATCAAATGTTTCATCAGTGACTGCAAGTTGACATCTGTATCAGTCAGGTGATTTCTTGGTTTAATTTGTTATTGCAATGTCCATCAATGTTATTGCATAAAAATCTACTATATCTTGTGTCCCAAAATTATTTTAATGAATTCACAAAATTTTATCTATAACTATAGAAGCTAGAGTGCTACAATAAGTACAAAAAAATATACAAGTTTCACAGAGACTGACTGAACCTTATGCAACCCAACAATCAATCATATTAAATTTGAAAAGAAAAATTTTTGCCTAGACCGGGACCTTTGGTTTACCATACCAATGCTCTTACCAACTGAGCTACCGGGGCGAGTTCCAATCTAGACGTAATTTTTTCTCTTATATACGCTGTATATGCATCTAGATTGGTACTCGCCCCAGTAGCTCAGTTGGTAAGAGCATTGGTAAGGTAAACCAAAGGTCCTGGGTTCGGGTCCTGGTCTGGGTGAAAATTTTTCTCTTCAAATTTAATTTACCCTTCAATGAGATGTTTTAAATTAATAATAAAAAAATCAATCATATTTTCAATTTTCTTCCAGTGCTGATATTGGATATTTTTGCTATATTTTATCAATGTTTGTCAAATAATTGGTTATTCACAGATTAAGCACTTGTACAATATGAAACAAAAGTAGAATGATATCCTATGTACTCTCATTTGAAAGCTGCAGGGAAAGAACTAGATAAGTCACTCTTTTTCTTAAAATGGAGTTTGAATTGCTATTAGATTGTCCATGGAAAGCACTATCTTTTAGTAGTGTGAAATAGTAAAATAAATAGTTTAGTAATGGGTTTATTTATCTTCAAAGTTTTGGCATACAGGTAAAGAAACATGTACACTTAGCGACAAAATTAATGCGCTGACTCTTGATCTTGAATATTTTAAGTTCCAATGCACGATTCACACGAGTAAATTAATTTCACAGTAGAGCTTCAATACATTTCCCTTCTTCCTTTGAAGAGTATTCTTTCAAGCACAATTAACCAGAGTACGCTTAGCCACATATCCCGGAATCTTTTAACATTAGAGTTTAACTTAATTTGAAATGTCGCAATTTGAGTAATACTGCATTTGTCGAACACTCATAAATATCTAGAAACATGTTTCCTTCACTGTTCTTTAACTTTTTAAGACAATCAAAACCAAATAGAGTGTATTTAAAACATTTAACAATGTGTTACCTCGTGAATCACCGCATTGGCTTTTCGAGCATGTGCAGTGGGCCATAACAGGGACTCTGCTTTTTTGAAGCAGCTCATTCTTTGTGTCGCTAAGTGTACATTATATAAGTCCATTTTATAGGTTTCATGGAAAATGTAACTTATCTGTTTTCTTTCCCTGTACTCTTCATTTTCTGTAAGATTTAACATTTTGAGTTACTGAAATATTGTGAAAAAGGAACAATGTGTTTACCTTCAGTAGTTCTTAAGGCTGTAGTCAACTGGATGTACAGATCAAATACAAAGAAAAGTGTAAAAATCAGAATTGCAACACATAATTCTGGAGCTGTCTCATATGCACTATTGTAAGGTATAATTAGAGCATTTATAAATATTACAATAAGAAGAATTTTTTCCCAAACAGCAAGAAATGGAGACTCAGGTTTTAGAATCCATGGAAAACGTGCAGTTAAACAAGCTCTTTCTCTATCATATTCTACAGTCTGCATAACATAAAAACATACATATCAAAATGCTTAATTTTGGATATAAAAATACACAATTACTGGTCTCTGAAAACTTAGAGAATCAAATTTGTTGATTGCAATAAAAAAAATATGACTAATATTTGTAATAATACAATGAGAACACTAAATGATTAACAAGCAAGGAATAGAGAAGTGTTGTCAAAATAATTCAGTTTACGCAAATTCACATATTTAATACTTAATGATTAGTATATCATTTTTTCAATGTTTTATGTAAATTAACATTTCCCTGGACCAGGGTTCAAATCCCGATTCAAGCATTAATTTTTCTTTCTTAAATTAAATTCTATCCAGAGTTGCAAAATGTTAATTCAAATAAAAACATAAAAAAATATGAAGCTTTACCACTAAAAAGTAATGTATAAATTCTCAATAAAAATACTTCTGAATAGAAATGTCAGT
The DNA here is from genome assembly GCA_030220185.1 of Diploptera punctata. NCBI lineage: Eukaryota > Metazoa > Arthropoda > Insecta > Blattodea > Blaberidae > Diploptera > Diploptera punctata. The sequence goes on from JASPKZ010000467.1 coordinate 1,719,880, forward strand.
TGGCGTGATGGTAGTGACAGCTATTAGCCTTCAGATGAATGAGAGTTATATATGTTGAAAGAAATATTAATGTTTGTATCATCGTTCGAATGGTGTAATGGACAGCACACTCATATGGAGAATGAGAGGTCCAGGTTTTAAATCCTAGTTCAAGCATTAATTTTTCTTTTGTAAATTGTTTACTTATTATATATAAGAACTTTCATTATGATATCTATATTCCTTGAAGTAATGAAAATGCTTAGGAACTGTAATATCACACATTTATTAATCACATAAATTCATTACTCAAATAAATGGTAAATAAGCAGAGTTAGACATGCACGACTCACCTCATATTTGTAGCTTTCATAGAGTAATTTCCTTTAATTATTAAATGAATAAATGGTTATTAATCCTTAAGAAATGGATAAAGAAAATGAGAGAAAATGACAAAGTGACTTAAAATTCAACATTCACCAAATTTGTTACTATTTCATTCAGTTGCAACTGTAATATTCCATTTTCAAACAAATTTTTTGGTTTGACAGTAGGGCTACAAAGTAGATCTATATCCTCTTGGCACACTCTGAAAAATGATTTGCAGCTAAATGGTCTATAAACTTGGCACAATAAAAAAAAACTGCCTTTAGAATAAATAAACAAGAAAGAATCATACCATGTCAATTTTTATTTCTGTTTATTTATTCTGCTTACAGGTCAAACCCAAGGAGTGTGCCAAATAGGCCATGGCTAGAGTGACATAATCATGCAAAATCTTATTCACGTTATGCATTTAAAGAAAAAGTGATAATTTTGTAGGAAAATGTTATTTCCATAAGTGAGAACTTTCATCAAGTTAATTCACAAAATGATACATAATAATTAATTTATAGTATTATAGATGGAGAAGAAATGCTAAATTATAATGGGAAAACGTTACTAAATTTCGCATGCTTTAACCAATTGAGAATAACGAACAATTATTTCAGACATAAGGAAATACATAAATATACGAAAAGTGAGAGAGGATCATGCTCTATAATAGATTACATTATGGTTAATGAAAAAATGAAAAATCTAGTCAGAGACACAAGAGTCTTCAGAGGAAGCGATATCCATAGTGACCATTACCTATTGATTAGTAAAATAGATATACAAAAGAAATGGTATAGAAATTGGAATAAAGAATTAAAGAAGAAGGAAGAAAACAAACAAGAAATTTATAAAATAAAATCGTTAGAAGAAGAATTGATACAAGATTTATACAAAAGAAGGCTAGAAGATTATACGAATGTGGAAGAGACAAAAAAGGAAATTGAAGAAGAATGGAACAGTATAAAAGGACTCATACATAAAACAGCAAAAGAAGTATTAGGAACAAAGAATGTAGGAGGAAGAAACAAAGGACTAAAAAAATGGGATCCTGAAATCCAAAATTGGTAAGAGATAAAAAGGAGGCCTACTTAAAATACTTGAACAACAAGAATGACCAAAACAGAGTAGAATATAGTAGAACAAGAGCACTAGTAAAAAAAATACCAGAAAATTAAATAGAGAACATTGGGATAGATACATAGCAGAAATGGAACACAATTTACACGGAAGACAAGACAAAGTATATAAATTTATAAGAAGCCTTAATTCTGAAGTAAAAGACAAAACAAATTTGCTAACTATATGAGGTATAGAATTAGAAAATTATTATAAAGAACTGTGGACGGACAAACAAAATAAAGAAGAAATAACACTCATAGAAACAAACAAACAATATGCAGAACTAGATGAATTAGAGATGCAAGAAAAATAGAAATATTAAAGAAATGTAAAAATAATAAAGCATGCAGGATAGACAATATAAACATAGAATTGATAAAAAATGACCCAAAGAATTTTCAAGAAAAATTATTAAAATTCTATAACAAGTGCTGGAATGGAAAACTGAACAATAATCTCAGTATTTAAAAAAAGGCACAAAACAAAGCCAGAAAACTATAGAGACATAAGCTTACTATGTGCAGCATCCAAAATATATGCAAAAATGATCAACAAAAGATTAACAACAATAGTAGATGCAATAATATCAGAAGAGCAGACAGGTTTTAGGAAAGGAAGAAGCTGCACAGACAACACATTCACTTTAAAACAAATAATAGAGAAGTGAAGAGAATTCAACTTAGAGATTATAAGAGATCTTTATAGATTATAAGAAGGCCTTCAATAAAGTGTCTAGACCAAAATTATGGAACATATTAAGTGAAAAAGGAATTCCACTACACTTGATAGCAGTAATTAAGAAAATGTATGACAAAACAAAAATAAAAATAAATCAAAGGGAACCTATACATATAACAGGAGGAGTTAGACAAGGTTGTCCACAATCAACCACTCTTTTTAACATTTATTTCAACGACATGATAAGATCATGGTAGCAAATGATGACTGGGGGAATTAACTTGTAATAAAAACAGTAGCCTTTGCAGATGTTACGCCGGGACACTTAAGCCCTGCTTGATGGTAGCGTGAAGATCACTATTGTTTGAGTGGTCTTTGGCCCGAGCGGTTGGCCTTGGTTTCGGAGGATGAATTCCACATTTAAACATGTTAAAAACACAGTAAACGAAAAAATAACATAATTTATTAAAATAAATCCAAACATAAAGAAATATTATATCAACAACATATAAAACAATTTATTAAAATCAGCTGAAATCGCCATATTGTCAAACGTCAAAATACTAAAGTGTTAAAACTCAGAGAGAGAAAATAATCATATAAAAGATTCAACTTTGTTCATTATTCTAAGTTCTTTGGACCATTTGGTCCTTTAATTAATTCTATGTCTGAAAAAAATGACCATTAAGGTAATGATAATAAAAATACTTATATTACCATGTAGAGCTGCCTCCCCTCAGGGGGACCGCGTTCGGTCCCGCCGCCGTTCTGACTTTTTCCACTAAAAATCCCAGCTTTTATATTATTATCTTTACCTTTCACCATCCGCTAAAACTAATGGAAACCCTATTTTATTGCCCCATCTGTAGTAATATTCCTAGCTCTTTCATGGTCATGTTATATAAGGTGTTTTTAACTTCTTATCCTAATGTGTTTGGATTGTATAAGTTTTCGTAAGAGTTTCCTATTTGGTTGAAATTAACAAGTTGTTTTTGATATTATATAAGATTTCGTAAGTGTGTCTTCATTGATTGAAAAATATATTGATGTGAAATAGTCATTTTATAATAATTTTTTCCCCAGTTTTTTATCTATAAAACACTTATGTATATTTTGATTGAGACTTCAATCCGCATTTAAAGGGTGATTATTTATGCCCTATTTTTTTGGTATAATACACATGTATATGTGTCTATCCTTTATCGGCTTTTTATAGTATTTTATTATTATGGCAGTTAGGCCCTAGTGTAGGCATAACAGCAGATGACCATATTTATATAGCAAAAACAGAGGACGAACTACAAAGAATGCTGTATAAACTAAATGAAACATCAAAAAAATATAACATGAAAGTATCATCAGAAAAATAAAAAACAATAGCCCTCAAGGGCGCTCATCCAGTTCGGACAAAGATAATATTAGAAAATAAACCAACAGAACAAGTAGTAAAATATAACTTCCTAGGTTGCAAAATATCATACACAGCAGAAACAGATATAATAATAACAAACTAAATAAGTTTAATTACATAACAGGAACACTAAAAAGAACTTTGAAAAATAAAGCCAGGAAAGACTCAATAATGAAATTATACAAGACAATGGCAGTGCCTATTATTACTTTGGATCCGAAACATGGACAGTGACAACACAACAATCTGCGAGAATACAAGCTGCTGAAATGTGATTCCTCAGACCAATAGCAGGATATCAAAGAACAGACAAAAAAATAACACAGAAATAAGACAACAACTAAAAGTAGAGGAATTACACACAACAGTAGAGAAATATAGAACAAACTGGAAAGAACAATTGGCAAGGATGACTCAGAATAGAATACCAAAAACAGCATACAGCTATTCACCACGAGGAAGAAGTTTGGGAAGACCAAAGAAAAGATGGAAAGAGCAGCAATTTGGAGCCAAAACAGGCTAGTAAATAAGCCTTAAACCGTGAAGAAGAAGAAGAAGTATTATAGACCAGCCTTATGGTCCTGGGTTCAATTCCTACTCAGACCTCAGGAATTTTTCCTTAAATCAAATTATTACTATAGTTGCTCATGATTTAAAATTTAGGTTAGGCTCAGGTTTAAGCACTCTTCTGGTGCTTTGTTGAAATTTATCACCCATCATAACATTGGAATAACATAACTCCATCTTCCAGGTACTTCAACTTCAGGAGCAGATTACAATTCTGCCAATACTAGGAGAGAATGCCAGAAATTCCATAATACAATCAGGTGGCATTAGACAAAAAAAATTATTGTATTTTAATGGATTATTTATATTTCAGTGTTAAAAGATCCAAAATATAAAGAATTGGATGTGTGAATATTGTAAATGACCCTATGTAAGAAATTTGTTTGTCTGTCTTATCCTAACTGTAATGTATGATGTGTATCATACATTTTTCTTTAGATTACAGAAAATTTGAAAATAATCATTATAATTTTAAGAAATAATTGTTATAACAATTTGTATTAAAAAATCAGCCCTAGAAACTTGTCAAAACAAAAATCTGCAAATTGTTACAGGAGCGGTGAATGCTAAATGCCAAATGTGATTAAAAAAAATTTGTAGCCACTCGATCATTAACAGATATACAGAGTAATTCATAATTCCTATTACAAACTTCTGGGGGATGTAGAGGGGATTTAGTAGATAAGTTTTGATAAGGAACCCATGTCTGGAAACATGCCATTTCGACGAAGATCAAAACACAATGGCCTGATATCATGTGTCTTGTGTTTCAAAATAAGTATTGAAGACTTCTAGGAGTTGTACTACAAGAGTGGTTCCATGTGGCAAACCTGTTGTTCACTGCACAAAGTGTACCTGCAATGCATCTTTTCATACACATGCCCCACAAGACCTGGTGTGTGCTCAATAATTTCTGCTGCCATCAGAATTTGTGCAAGAAGATCTTCCTCTGACTTGACAGGTGTAGTACAACCCCCAGAAGTCTGTAATACTTATTCTGAAACACAAAACACATGATGACAGCCAATATGTTTGGATCTTCAGGCTTATTTTACATTGAAATGGTACATTTCCGGACAAGGGTTCCTAATCAAAATTTTATCTACTTAGTCCCCTCTAATGCCCCCAGAAGTTTGTAATAGGAATTATGAATTACCCTGTACACATTCAAAATATATTAAATCCACTGTGATGGTACAAATAATAATAAGTACAAATTTTAATATATGATATCTTGTATCAGCATAAACTACAAAAATTGATTGTTATTACATTCGGTACAGTTTCACAATGTTGACATTAACATGTTTACTTTTTTTCTCATTATCGTAGCCAATAAATTTTTTCATGCTTTTGTAAAATTTGGTTTTTTGCACTTTTTACGATTTGACTCAACACTCCATATATATATATATATATATATACATGTGTATGTGTGACACATCAACATTAAATTACTCTGTAACATTGCATAGTACATAATGTATATCATATATCAAAATACTCAGCAAAGACACTCCAGTAAATTTAATTTCCATCATTGTGTATTCTCTATCTTTCACTGTATATATATATATATGCTATAATTATGAGGTGAGGTGTTAAATCCAACTATATTTATTAATTAAAATAAAAACCTCACAGTGTTGCTTCCTTTAAATATTAATAATAAATCACCATGTTAAATAAACATAAAAGTTAAATTTGAGTTGTTTATTGACTCACCTCATATTTCTTGATTTTTATGCAGACTCGAGTTTCGTCACTGAATTTGTGACATTTTGATGCATCACAACTGCCATCTTGCAGTTTTCCCTCTTGCAAATTGATTTCTGCGCTCTCTGTTGGTTGATCAATGAACTTCCAAATCAATCCCCTCTCATTTTCACCAGGTATTTTAAAATACATAGTTTCCTTTTTTATTCTTGCATCTGTAAATGTTCTCCCAAATTGTGAGTTCCTTTGATTTTTCTAACTGTTTAAGTAATTTTGCCTTGGTTTCAATTCTGTGTTTTTCAGGTTGGTATTGAAACCAAGGCAAAATTACTTAAACAGTTAGAAAAATCAAAGGAACTCACAATTTGGGAGAAAATTTACATATGCAAGAATAAAAAGAAAACTATGAATTTTGAAATACCCGGTGAAAATGAGAGGGGATTGATTTGGAAGTTCATCAGTCAGCCAACAGAGAGCGCAGAAATCAAATTGCAAGAGGGACAACTGCAAGACAGCAGTTGTGATGCATCGACAATGTCACAAATTCAGTGACGAAACTCGAATCTGCATAAAAATCAAGAAATATGAGGTGAGTCAAAAAAAAAAAAACAAACTCAAATTTAATTAAAATAAGCCTCATAGTGTTATTTCCTACCTACACATATTTAAACATAAAAGTTACCTGAGTAATGTTATAAAGATCTAAATATTGTGCTTTATGTTGAACCTCGTCATATATTGAAATGTCAGTCAATATTTTCTCATTCTGTTTCTTTTTCCTTTGTTTCTTAATGTTCATTGACGATTTGTCATATTCTTCAATATCTGTCTTTAATTCACTAAGATTTTCTTTCACCCATCCCATTGATGTTTCCTCATGCCTAGAAGTAAAATTTTATAAGAGAAGCATGTTTATTTCTAATGCATTAATGGACATAAAATGACCATATAAGAATACCAGTCAGTCCTAACAAAACACAGTCTCTTTAGAAGCAATACATTTTTATATCACACGATACATCATCATCATCATCATCATCATCAACTTAAGGCACTACAACTTCAAAATTGAATGTTTTGGCTTTCTCAATAATCTTCCTCCAGACTCTTCTATCTTCTGCCAATTTCAGGTTTGTCACCCTTATCTTCTTCAAATCCTCCCAAACAATACACTGCCATCTCATCTTAGGCCTACCAACAGCTCTAGTTCCTGCAGGCTTCCATTTATATAGTTTTTTAACTAATCTCTGTTGATCCATTCTTATCAGACGACCAAACCATCCAATCCTAAGTGATCTGATATAATTTATTATATTTTGATTTTTAATTATATCATTCAATTCACTATTTGTTTTCATTTTCCAAGTTTGGTCCTTTATTTGGACCATAATTTTTTCTGAACATCTTTCTTTAAAAAAATTAACAATTTTTGTTTGATTATTTCTTTGAGAGTCCAAGTTTCACTTGCATAAGTGAACTTATTAGTGTTTTGTATAATCTTAGTTTGGCAGATTTAAATATTAGTTTACTTTTAAATAATGTTAAATATGCATAATATGCCTTATTTACATTTACAATTGATTGAGGGGTCTAGTGAGAGAGGAAGCTATGCCACTTTGAGAAGAAATGGAAATAAATTCTTCTTCTCCTTCTTCTTCCTTCCAAGTATTAGGCCAAGGCCTGTTACGATCCTATAGAAAATTTTCCCTCCAGCGTTTCATAGGACGGCCCAGTGATCTTCGTCCTCTTGGTATATAATTATAAACAGCTTTGGGGATCCGATTTGAACTCATTCTTTCAAGATGGTGTTTCCAATTTAGTTGGTACTGTTTAATATATTCCAAAATTGGCGTAGTCTTCAATTCTTTTAAGATATCGGTGTTCCTTTTCCGATCCCATCTGGTGTAACCCGCTGTTCTGCGCATGAATCTCATTTCACAAGCCGTTATTCTGCTTTCATGTTGTTTTCTTAGTGTCCATGCTTCACTACCATAGGTCAACACTGGTCTAGCCAAAGTGTTATATAAACGTAATCTGGTGTTTTTTTGTACAAGGGATGGTTTCATAACTTGATTAATAATTCCTAAACTTTTATTATAACTAGTAACTTTTTCAGGGATATCCTTTTCATCCCAGATAGAGAGATAATATCCAAGATATTTAAATTGATTAGATCTCTCTAAAATTTTATTCTGGAGACAGATTTTACTTTGTATGGGGTCCTTCCCATGAAATGCCATAATTTTAGTTTTGTTAATTGATATTTCCATATTAAATTTGGCACCTATTTTTTGTAAATTATAAATTGATCGTTGCAAATCATTTTCGGAAAGTGCCAGAAGAGCTAAATCGTCTGCAAAAAAGAATAGCATCGAGTTTGAGGTTCCTATTGATGGGTATATATCCTCGTTGTGTTTTCCTCCATTCATTTTATTAATTTATTCATGTATATAATGAAAAGCACCGGTGAAAGTCCACATCCCTGTCTTACTCCAGTGTTGATCTTTTCCCAAGAAGATAATTTGCCATCTTGTTTAACAGAGATTTCATTATCTTTATAGATGTTGAAGATATTGGTAATATATTGTTGTGGAACGTTATCATCAGCTAAGATTTGTAGTAATATATTTTTGTCTACTTTGTCAAAAGCCATTATGAAGTCAACGAAGGCGGTATGAGTTTCTATATTGAATTCCTTGTGCTCTTCTAATAGTAGTTTAAGAGTGAAGAATCCATCTGTACAAGATCTACCCTTTCTGAATCTATTCTGCTCTTCTCCAATTATATTTTCATAAATTTTTTTAAATTTATTCTTAATTATATTAGCATAAATTTTATATCCAGAGTTCAACAAGCTAATTCCACGATAGTTATGTTTGATTTGGCGACTTCCTTTTTTGAAGATTGGTATTTACAATGGATTTGTTCCAGCTTTGTGGTGGTTCTTGTCCTTCCCATATCATATTAAGGAGAATAAGAAATCTGTCTAAAAACTTTTTATTTGAAAATTTAAGTAATTCTTGATTAATGTGGTCTTCTCCGGGAGCTTTGTTACTTTTTAATGATTTAACAACATCAGTTAATTCATCTATAGAAATTTGTTCCAAAGCAGTGTTATTAGAGATTGGTATTTGTAATAAATCATACTTTTGTGTCCATAAATGATGAAAGTAGTTAAGCCAAGATTCTTTAGATATAACAATTTAAATTTGCATTTTCTTTTGAATCATTATTTACATTTTTTAAAACTTTATATAATATTTTCGGTTGAGGCCTAGTGATATCATTTTCCAAAAATGATACAAATTGTTCCCAGCTTTGACTACGTTTTCTGAGAACTTCAATTTTAGCTATGGCTCTCTTCCTATGATACTCTACTTTATCTTCATCTTTTTTTGTAGACAAGAATTTTTTGTATGCTTCACGTTTATCATCAATTATTTTTTTTATGTTTTCATCCCATATCCGTAGTCCTTTTTTTCGATTCCATTTGGTTTTGATACCCAGGCTTTCATTTGCTGCTTGTGTCAAAATACTTTGTAGAGCAAGCCATTCTTCTTCAATATTTTCACCAATAAATAGGGTTTTATAAAGCATTATATTACAAAATTATTTGTACAATAAAGGAATAACTTTTTTCTTCTTTAACTTATTGTTATGTAAAATATGCAAAAGGAAGAATATAAATTTTAATATAAATAGCACTGATTATTTTCATTTCTTCTCAAAAGTGGCATAGCTCCCTCTCTCACCAGACCCCTCAATTCTTTGCTTAACTTCTTCTTCGAGTGAATTGTGTCCATTCACTATTGTACCCAAATACTTAAATGCTGACACTGACATGATACATCAATGGTATTAAAATAATAACCATATTATATCAAAAAGATAAACAAAATTAAATCTTTGAGAGCAGTCTTCATGAATCTTTGCAAATGATATCAAGTCATGGATACAAATTTCACAAAATCATATTTAATAGTAATTTTAAATGATTTTTGCAATGATTTCTTGACTTGATTCTTAAAATGAAACTAAATATAACTAAGATAGTAGCAGATCAAATATGCTACTAACTTTAATTTCAAGAGTTAGACAAAAACCATTCTCCAATTAACTGAATTTTTTGTCAAAAAAAAATTATGTTCTACACAACTCATATAAGAATAATATGACTCATAGATTTAGTATTTTGAAACCAGTTACAAATATAATTGAAGCGCTTAGGGTAATAACATGATAAGCCACATATTGTTCTTCCTGAGATATAAGGATTTTAATGTTTCAATAAAATATAAATACTATTTGGGCAGTATTGTTGTTAATACATTGTGTGTCTATATGTTTTAACTCATCACTGGCGCACTTAAAAATTATTTTGTGGATATTTCAATATATTTATTTGCTGTCATTGTAATAAATGACATTTCTTAACAGAATGTTGCTAATCATATTTCTGCCCTAAGCCCTTCATTTTTTGTATAAATTTAGGGATCTATCATTTTAATTGTGAAATTACTTACTCTATAACTTTTGAATGATTCTTTATCTGATTTGAAATTTCTACCAATCTTTTTGCTTCTTCAATGCGTCGCTGGAAAAATAAAATTTTTAAAATAGTCATTATGTGAGCAAAGATAAAATTAATTTCCCTAGAATTTATTTTAAAATACAATAGGAAGTAACATTAAGAGGTTTGTAATCGATGGTCATGGGGCTGAGAAGCCCTGAAACATATGTTCGACAAAAACAACTATAAGAGGTAAGAATGAACAGACAAAATGTTTTAATTATTCCTTAGAATTGTTAAAAAAGATTTATATTAAATTAATGTTGGGAGTTATGGATGAAGATGAACATGACTATGTTTGAAATCGCGATATCATGGAAGCATGAATCCTATGAGGTGAGTTGTTTAAACAATATGTTCTCCGATGAATTTTAATAAAAAAGATTTATCTAGCAAAAAAAATAAAAAATCTACTTTTTAAAGAAAGGAAGTAAAATATTAATATTATTAATATAAAATGGTTTACAAGGAATAAATCCATGGTTTATAATGTAGGTAATATCTATAACATTTAATTTTTTTTTCATATTAACATTTTCTTTCCAATCTAGTTAAAAAATTATTTGTCTGCTACTATATATTCTAGAGATATTAATAATATATTAATATTTTTCTCATTCTTATTTATAGATGCTTTAACAACTCAGATCATATCATATCTAGAATCTTTAGTTGTATCCAGTAGGCTGTACATTTTTGTATCTGTTTTCCATGTGGAACAAATCCATTGTAATACCAATTTTCAAAAAAGGAAGTCGCCAAATCCAAGATAACTATCGTGGAATTAGCTTGTTGAACTATGGATATAAAATTTATGCAATTACAGTTAAGAATGTCCATTGCTGTGGTCTGAAGGTAGCGTGCTGCCTTGTCACACAGCAGGCCCGGGTTCGATCCCCGGTCAGGGCAGTTTTCTGGGTGAGGTTTTTATCGGGGTTTTTCCTCACCTGTAAGACAAATGTCAGGAAAACGTTAAGGCCCAAATGGTCCCCAAAATCATATGGCCATCATCCTCATCGTTATCATTATCATCATCATCAACATCGTTCACCGGTGTGGAAAGCAATGGGAAGCTACCACACCTACAATTCCCTAGTAAAGCTGCAAGCATAGCTTGAAAATGCTATGATTGCAGTGAAGGACCTACCTTTGGGCAGAATTGCTATGAATGGATGGATAGTTAAGAATAAATTGAAAAAAAAATGTATGAAAAATATAATCGGAGAAGAGCAGAATGGATTCAGAAAGGGTAGATCTTGTACAGATGGATTCTTCACTCTAAAACTACTATTAGAAAAGCACAAGGAATTCAATATAGAAACCCATATCACCTTTGTTGACTTCATAAAGGCTTTTGACAAAAGTAGACAGAAATATATTATTACAGATTTTACCTGATGATAATGTTCCACAACAATATATTACTAATATTTTCAACATCTATAAAGATAATAAAATCTCTGTTAAACAAGATGGCAAACTATCTTCTTGGAAAAAGATCAACACTGGAGTAAGACAGGGATGTGGACTTTCACCAGTGCTTTTCATTATATATATGAATAGAATAGTAAATGAATGGAGGAAAACACAACGGGGATATATACCCATCAATAGGAACCTCAAACTTGATGCCATTCTTTTTGCAGACGAGTTAGCTCTGTTAGCACTTTCCGAAAATGATTTGCAACGATCTATTTATAATTTACAAAAAATAGCTGCCAAATTTAATATGGAAATACTGATTAACAAAACTAAAATTATGGCATTTCATGGGAAGGACCCCATACAAAGTAAAATCTGTCTTACTTACTTACTCACTAGCACTATCGAACCCATAGGTTCATGGCCGCGCGGACATAAGCTCTCCATACATCCCTATCCTGAGCTAAAGTTTTCCAATCATTCCCTGTATAATATACTTCCCTCAAATCATAGTTAATGTTATTCTCCCACCTCATTCTTGGTCTACTAACTGGGCGTTTTCCCTCTGGCTTTCCTACAAGAAGCTTCCATGCACGTCTTTCATTCCCCATTCGTGCCACATGTCCTGCCCATCGCAGTCTACGAGACTTAACTGTTCTTATTATATCTGGCTTCCTATAAAGACCATGTAGTTCATTGTTATGTAGTCTTCTCCATTCACCTGTCTGTTCATCTCTCTTTGGTCCAAAAATTTTCCTAAGAACTTTATTCTCAAATACTCGTAATCTCCTTTCCTCCCTTAAAGTAAGAGTCCATGTTTCGCACCCATATAATATAACTGGTAGAATAATAGTTTTATATATTTTCAGTTTAACATTTTTTGAAAGGAGTTGGGACATCAAGAGTCTCTGCAATGCATAATAGCACACATTTCCATAATTGAGCCTATGTTTAATTTCTTTGTGCATCTCATTCCTATTTGTGATTATTGTTCCTAGGTATTTGAATTCAGCCACTTTCTCAAAATTTCCCTCATTTGTCATTAGCTGTCCATTTCCATTATATAATGTATTTCTGTGTGTGACCATATATTTATTTTATTGATATTTACTTCCAGTCCTAATTTCTTAGTGTTACTCAATAGTGTGTGCGTGTTGTCCTTTAGTATCTCCTCGCTATCGCGCAATAGTACTACATCATCAGCATACACTAACAGCTTATTAATACCATTCAGTTGTAGGCCTTCTTCATTCTCTAAAGATTTGATGGCATGCTGTAGTATAAAATTAAATAGTAGAGGAGATAGTGCATCTCCTTGCTTCAACCCATTCTGGATTTCAAAAATGTCCGAAAACTGTTTGCCTACACGCACCCTACTCTTTGTCCCATTTAGGCCCATTCGTATAAGTCTAACTAACTTTTTAGGAATTCCGAACTCCAGCAGGATACTATATAACTTCTCCTTCTTATTTGAATCGTATGCTTTTTTGAAGTCTACATATAGTTGATGTACAGTACCATAATATTCCAATTTCTTTTCTAAAATCTGTCTTATACTAAAAATCTGATCTGTTGTAGACCTGTTTCTTCTAAATGCACATTGATGATCTCCTAGAATGTCATCAATATAGGGAGTAAGTCTGCTTACTAATATATTTGTAAGAATTTTCTACGAAGCCGAAAGTAATGAGATGCCCCTGTAGTTGTTGCAATCAGTTTTATCTCCTTTCTTATAAATTGGCATGATAATTGATTCTTTCCATTCATTTGGAAGAGCTTCTTTTTTCCAAATCATACTAAGCATCCAGCGTATCTTGTCCATCAATTTTTCTCTCCCCTGATTTTATCAGTTCTGCTGGGATCTCATCTGAACCTGATGCTTTATATATCTTCAATTTTTCTATCGCCATTTCAACCTCTAATGCATTTGGTTCTGCGACTAGTATTTCTGCTGTCTGTAAATTATCCTCCTCAATGTCCTGTTATGTATGTACATTTAATAGCTGATTAAAGTAACTTTTCCATCTATTTAATATACTCCTGGAATCTGCAATCATATCCCCATTTTTGTTCCGAATTATGTTTGTTCTAGCCTGAAACCCTTTCTTCTCTATACTAATTCCGTGATATAATTCTCTAATGTTCCTATTTTTTGCATTCATTTCAAGATCATTAATCTTCTCTCTCAAATATTCCTTCTTTTTACTCTTTAGTAACTTGGTGGTTTCCTGTCTAACACTACCTAATTGCTCTAAATTTACCTCATTTGGCTCGTGTAACCATTTCATTTTTGCTAGCTTTCTTTTCTTTACAATGTCGGCACATTCCTCATCAAACCATTTCTTGTTTTGCCTCTTTTTTAAACAACCAATGCTTTCTGATGCTGACAATTTAATAGTATCTCTTATAGCCTCCCATTCTTTATTTATATCAGTTTCTTCTTTGTTTGCCACATTGTCTTGATTAATTAGTACAAATAACATTATGAGGTTTTCAAGTTAATAACTAATAAACAGTTAGTTGTGAGTATGAGGTGAGGTTTCACGACTCACTATGTAGGCTATTAGTTATTAAATTATGTTATGTCTATAATGTTATATTCTTATAATGAATAGTAGCATTAATTTAGTTGCTATAGTTTTCAAATTATGTGAAAGCTGATAGCATTACTGCTTTTTATCTTCACTTCTTCATCTAATGCCCTGATTTTCTTCTTTGTGGTTTTATCACATTAGTTTCCATGCTATCCAATATGGTGATTTGAAGTTTATAGTTTTCTAAATATCTTAGTTGAGTACTGTGCATTCCAGGATGTAATGAGAATTCATGGTGGCATCTTTCGTTTTGCAGATGGTACATTTTTCAGACTGTACATTCCTATTTTATGTAGTTTTCTATTATTACTCTTCTTTGTTTTTATAGTATAGGGAAACTTTTAGAGGATTGCCCATTAGCTGCTATTTAGGCAAGAGAAAATGCTATAAATTCATTGTAACTTAGAAGGCTAATAAAGATTTTATACAATTTATTTATGTATAATACCTCATAATGTTAATTCCTTTAAAAAAGTTATTTTATCCAATATTTATATGTATTTTGTATTTAAAAATTAAAAGGGAAATTAAAAACAGACACAAACTCACTTAATAAATAAGTTGAGTTTGTTGTCATCTTACTTCATATTAGTTTAAGATAAAATCAAATGTTTCATACCTCTCCTCATAATTAATCTTCTAAGTAGATCACGATTTCAGGTTCATATTAGTTGTTGGTCATCTTACCTCAAATTGGACAACCAATATGATGTAAGATGACAGCGGCTTGACAACGGACTCAACACATTTATTAAGTAGAACCTCATAATGTTACTTCCCATTGTATTTTAATAACAAACTCACTTATTCACACTGCAGTAAGATGAGGTAATAGCCCTATGCTATGGCTAAGTTTACCCCTTACTAGTCCTTATTTTATAGGAGGTTAATGATCCTATGTAGCAATAATTGTTTCAATACTACAAATGGTATTAAAAGTGGAGGTGTTTCTTGAGGTGCATAAAGAAAGAAAAATCAATCCTGAATAGAGAGTTCATATCAAATATCTTACTCTTTGAACTATATTTACCCTATATTCATCTCTGTAATATTTCATGTACACTTAGCAAAAAAAAAGAATTAGCCACATCAAAAGGCAGTGAGTCCCTGTTATGGTCCACTGTGCATGCTCGAAGAGCTAAAGCTGTGCTTCATGAGGTAATGCATTGTTAAATGTTTTAAAAGTGCTTATAATCATCTTAAATAGTTAAAGAACAGTGAAGAAGAGATGTTTCTAGATTTTACGAGTGTTCAACAAATGCAATATTACTCAAATTGTGACATTTCAAATAAAGTTCAACTCTCGTTCATGATGTAAAAGTAAACAAGACAACTAGGGTTTAGACAACTAGTATCCGATGTTCAAGTAGCGTAGATCATTAAACCAATTACAAAAAGATGAAATATATATGAGAGCCAGGGTTTGAATCCCTCGACAATGTTTTTTTTATTCATTTGCATTTTTGCAAAATACATCCTATAACATTTTATTCCTGCCATGTAATCTATGTCCACTTTTCACAGCAGCAACAGCGACAACAACAACAATAATAATAATAATAATAATAATAATAATAATAATAGTAATATTAATAATAATAGTAACAGTAAGAGAAATTGGAGGGATCCTCTCTGACTGCAGAGTTCACCACAGTTCATAAATTATAGATTGATGGAGGATCACAGGGATGATTCCCTGGAAACTCATGGTAGAGAAAAAGGTTGTACTGTTCCACAGTCGAAATAAATACCTTTGATAAATAATGATTCATTACTAAAAACACATGAAATTAATATTCACTGCACTGATGTTAATTTGCACCTTTCAATATACTGTTGCATTTTAAATTATTAATTTCTAATTGAGTTCCAAAATACACCAAAATGGTGGACACGTTTGCTCTTAATACTAGTAATAATAACAGTAATAGTAATAATAATAATATTTAGTTAGTTTTTTGTTTAAGAGTAGAAAGACAGAATAAAATAGAAAGCATTTTAACAATTAAAAAAATTAACCTCATCGTGAATTGAATCCATGACCTCTTGCCTGTGAATCAAGTCACTAAACACTGAGCTAAGCATTCGCTGGCTTGGTGTACATGAAATAATGCTCTTCAAAGGAAGACTCTACTATGCAATTAGTTTACTCATGTGAATCACGCATTAGAACTTAAAATTTTCGAGATCAAGAGTTGGTCTATTCTTTTCTTTTTTTGCTAAGTGTACATTAGTTGATATGAATAACTAAAAAACTAAATTCCATGCAGAAATAGGCCTAGAAGACCTTTGGCCTGCCAGCTAGCTGCTGGACTCACTTCCACGTGTGTTAGTCACAGAAGTGGCCCATCATCCAGCCAGTATAGAGGTGAATGTGGCCAGTGTGTTATGTCCCACAGCCAATACAGTTGATTTACTCAACCTAAAACCATAACTTATTGTTGCTACCCAAATTCCTCACAATACTGGCTAGATACTGGTCCCATACTGGTCTAAATTCATTGAGAAAATCTTTGCCTGCATGGGGAACTGAACCAGCACAAATCCGTAGCTCTGCATCAAGGCGTGATGTCCTAAACCAACCAGTTACAGCACAGGACGGTCATATTATTGTACCCCTCATTATCCTTTGTTTGAATTATAAAATAATATAAAATACAGTAAAACTTGTTCAAAGCGGAATCGCATGGGACCTATTTTTTTCCACTTTAGATAACATTCCGCATTATAGAAAAACAAAAAAAAATTAACCACTCTTAGATTAAAGATCACCGTATGTCTTTTTTATGTATTTTGGATTAATTTTAGTTGTTAGAAAGTGAAGTATACTATGTATGAGCAACTTATATGGTAATGTGCAAAAAAACAGTCCCATTTCGTCAGTGTTAAAAATGTCTCTTAGGCGCGTATTCTGAAATTAAAGTATGCAGATTCGGTTTCCACATACTAACTATACTTTCGTCCACATCCTTTGATTCCCTGCAAATTTCATTCCACACTACATTGTATCATGTTTTAAAACTGTCCACAACCAACCTGAAGATCCCTTGAAATTGTTATTCCCTAGGGATATAGCAACATGTAGAGCTTGACTTTGGAGCATCGGTCTGGGAATTTGGAGATTTTTTTATCGTGGTCTTATAAAACACACATCATTGATTTCTTTATTTTTTTTACCATTTCCTTGTCATTCACTATTTTTTCTTTGTGTTTTAAAATCTCACAAACTTGGATTTTTCAACAATTTAATTTAATCATTATTTCGGGTACTGAGAGTTTGTTTTTCTTTATCTTCAATCACTTTCACTTTTCCGTTTAGTGACAATGATACATACGATTTAGCCATCTTCATTCCATAAAATGTGAAAGATAAGTACGCAATCGGTCTCAGGAATTAAAACTAATTTAAGATTTTACAGTGCACTGGTTATTTGTAAGACAGATGCCACATACAAAATATTTGTTAAATGAACCTGTATTTCACAAAATGGATGTGCAGTGAGGCCGAAAGAAAATTCCAGATACAGGTAGAAACTCTACTTTACCCAGCGTAGGTGGCAGGAATCATCACTTATTGTTAATTCACATAACGGGAATTCAATGCAGTGGAAACTAATTTATTTCTCTCTCTATCTTTCCACCTTATAAACATTTTTCATGAATTGTGTAGAAATATCCTTCTGCTTCCACGTTGGAGAGATTCTGTTTTATACAAAATAAATAAACGTAAAATTACTATTATTTTGCCAGGATCAATAAATTTGTTTTACATTGGACAGATTACTGCATTATTCATGTTCCAGATTAAACAAGTTTTACTGTAATAAGTAAAACTAGTTAAGTCGTTTTGTTTGTCCTACATTCACTTACATAGTGTGTTATGCAGATAAATTATTTTCTCCCTTGATAATATGCCTTAATTATAAAATAAGATCAAAATTAATACTAAGCACCATAAACTGGATTTACTTGAGACACTGGGCAAATGTGAAATGTGACATGTATTTTTTACAGTTGCTAGCACTTAATGTAATGTTCATGCATTACTTTTTGCTTAAAACTGAGTTCTGCGAGTTTGAAGCAGAAATTGTTTGATTATTAATGCATTTCCTCTGATTTATTATTTATGATTTTAACCTTTAAAGGATTAATAGCATATATATATATACATACACACATATATATGACATGAAAAAAAAATTGAACCGGGATTTGAATCCAGGACCTCTAAATTGATACTTTAGTGCACTACCAGTTATGCTATCTAGGCTCATAGCACAAACATTTATTTTTCCTTTAAAATATATATTCTCTGGGGCACGCTGTAGCGTAGTGGTTAAGGCACTGCGCTACAAGCCGGAAGGTCGAGGGTTCAAGTCCCAACGGGGTCAGGATTTTTAAACTGACCCAAACCTTCTGGCGGCACTATGGCCCTGGTGTCGACTCAGCCTCTAACATAAATGGGTAACAGACACTTGTTCTGGGGGTAAAGGCGGCCGTCATGCAGGGCTGACAACCCGGCTGACATCAAGTACCGATTGTCCAGAAAAAGTTGGAGCCTTATCCTCCTACTACCCCAAGGGCCTCCTGAGGCCTGTAGTGGGATTACTTTTAATATATTCTCTATCATGAGAGGTAGTGGGAACTCTGTCTCACTGCCCTCTCATGGCTACTATAACAAGTAAAAATTTTCTTTAATTTGCTTGAGAAAAATATATGCCTAGACTGGAGTTTGAACCCAGGACCTTTGACTCTCTATGTCAATGCTTTATCCAAGTAAGCTACCTAGGCCTCCAATCTAATCGTGTATTTTTCTCTTCTACATAGTTAATTCCCTAACCCCAAATGCAAAAATCGTAGCAATGGCTCGTAGCATTTGGGGTTGGGGAATTAACTATGTAGAAGAGAAAAATACACGTTTAGATTGGAGGCCTAGGTAGCTCATTTGGATAGAGCATTGACATAGGGAGTCAAAGGTCCTGGGTTCAAACCCCAGTCTAGGCATATATTTTTCTTTTCAAATATAATTTGTCCATCATTTAGATGTTTAAAAACGAATAATATGTACATACAATTTAAAATTAATTTTATCATATATCTTAACCTAACAGCCATATAACTATGAAAATTTGTCAGAACAAACAATGATATCATATGGTAAAATCAAATGTTTCCTACCTCTCCTCATATAAATCTTCTAAGTAGATCGCGATTTCGAGACCATAATGGTCTCATCTTCAGTACTATATTGGCAACTGATGTTATGTCAATCGGAAGAAACTCTTCTTTTTCCTTCTATTGGTGGACCGATGAACCTCTGGATCAGGTCAGAATTTGCTATTATGAATCACAAACAAATAGAGGACGCTTTAAAGTTTTTGAACATTCAGAGTAGAACTATGAAATATACCATGGAAACTGAAAATAAAAGACAAATCCAATTTTTAGGTCTTACTTTAAGAAGAAACGGAGAAAACATGACAGAATTTGGAATTTATAAGAAAGAATACACATATAGACAACTATATTAAAGCTTCAAGATTCAACCATTTTGCTCACAAAGAGGCAGTATTCAATAGTTTGACACATAGATTGGTAAGTATACCTGTGAAGAAAGAAAATTATGAAAAAGAAAAAGAATACATAATTAATGTTGCAATAGATAATGGTTATGAAGAAAATATGGTATACAAGAAAATAAATAAATTTAAAAGACAAAAATTAATTAATGAAAGCACTTATAAAAGAAGCAGAACAAAACAAAATTCAAGGAATTCACTTACCATCCATTGAAACACCATAAGTTTAAAAAAAATTTCAAAGAGTTTAATATAAGATAGGTACCGAAGAATGGATACAGCCTTAATAGGATAATTAAAACCAATAAAATTGAAAGAATTGAAGAAGAAAACAAATCAGGAATTTATCAGATCAAATGCAGGGTTTGTGACAAAATTTATATTGGAAAAACAAAAAGAAATTTGAAAACAAGGGTGAAAGAACATCTTAGAAATGTCAAAAATGGAGAAGTGGAAAAGTCAGCAGTAGCTGCTCATGCTTTTTCCGAAAAACATTTAATTGAATGAAAAGCCAGTTTAATTAAACAAATAGATAAACAAAAGGAACTCATGGTTTGGAAAAAAATCCACATTCAGAAAAACAAAGGAAAACTTATGAACTTCAAAATTCCTGCAAATTCTGACCTGATCCAGAGGTTCATTGGTGCACCAATAAGAGGGAAAAAGAAGAGTTTCATCTGATCGACGTAACATCAGTCGCCAATATAATACTGAAGATGAGACCATTATGGTCTCAAAATCGCGATATACTTAGAAGATTTATATGAGGAGAGGTAGGAAACATTTGATTTTACCATAAATTAAACCTCATAGTGTTTAATTCCTGTAAAAGTTAAAAAAAATATCATAGCTACAACTCATTTTTTCATTCATATTTGTATCACATCTAGAATAATAGTAATTTTTTATTAAAACCCTGCAAAATAAGGATGTTAGGGGTAATTTAAATTCTAGCAACACTGTGGTAAAGGACATTTAGAAATACCTTACATTAAAGGTTAATACTTCAAGTAGCATCGTATAAAATCTAAACTGTACCAATCAGCATTTATAAGTTGGTAGCTCATGTAGATTGTTACAGTGGAGTAATATAGTATTAGATTAAGAAATGAAATATTAAGATAGAATTAGGATAAAAAATGAGATATTAAGATAGAATTCTTCTTCTTCTTCTTCTTTTCATGTGATAGACCTAGTGGTCTGTTACAGTCTCAATCCAATGTTTGAAGGGTCTGCCCAAAGATCTCTTGCCTGGTGGCTGGTAATTTAAGATCTGACGTGGTATTCTTGTTCTGCTCATTCTTCATACGTGAGATTTCCAGTTGTTTCTGTATTTTTGTACATATTCCATGACTGACTCTGTGTGTAATTCTTTGAGAATCTCAGAATTCATTTTATGGTTTGTCCTTGAATAGCCTGCAGTACGTCTCATACTAAGATAGAATTAGGATAAGAAAAGAGATATTAGGATGTTTAAAAATAAGGGGAAGTAAACAGAATTCATCCTTATTTAAATTCAAACTAAATAATGAAAAATAATGAAGAATAATTAAGTAAATTAAATAATTTAATATTGAAGGAAATATTTTACAGATGTATAGAAATATTCAGTGTAGAAATATTCAAAATTTAGCACGACTTACTTAAACTCTTTTGGAAAGTTAACTGCAAATGTTCTCTGATGTGGAAATATTTCTACCTGCTTGAAATGAGAGGAATAGAAAAAGAATACTAGATAAGGTTTAAAGTCCTGTTATATGCTGTATCTATGAATCAAGGTGAAGTGATGACAGGGTCTTGTTGTTCCAGAGTCGACATGGGGTGAGTCCATTACATATTCTTAATAAGCCAGATGGCATTAAATGAAATATCTAAATTTTCTATATTAATATATGTTGAACTTTATTTTATATACCGGTACCCAAGATAAAATACTTAATGTTAGAATCATGTAAGGAAACTTAAGTGTCAAATAGTAGGAAAAAGTCAATTATTGCCATGGAATGAAATAGAAAATATTTCAAATAAGTATCACTCTCTCTCTCTCATCATATCTCTCTGCACATATCTCTGCATATAGAAGTAATATATGAACAATAGGTTGATATTATAGTAGGTTTATGTATATTGTTTTATTTTATATTATTTTAGGCGTTAAAATACATGCTATGTTAAGTATTAATCAAAGCTATATTTATGTTAGCAGTATCAGCTATCCTTTTATATAAACATTCTTCAAGTTTATATCTCAGCATGCAACCCATGTAAGTATGTAAAATGCTACCTAGACCTCCGAAGAATTCCTTTATTTCCATGTAAGCCCTTTTGGTGGAAACTCCATAGTTATAACATAGGTTAACCCTTCAGTAAATTAATTAGCTCCACTAATAAAATAATAAATAAAAGCCAAAAATAATGGCGTTGCAAAACAGGTTGTTGCTGATGGTTTGTATGTACCAAGAGTCTAAAGATATAAAGAAAATGAAAGTTCCTCAAGGTGTAATTAATTATGGGAACATATAAAACTTTCTGAGGTATTTAGTTCAAGTAACTCCAGTTTATGGTATAGAGCTATACATTTTATTTACGTACCATAACATTATAAAATAATGATCTAATATGTAATGGATAATTGTGCAATTTTGAAGAGATTGTTTTCCTTTCAAGCACATACAATTTAGAGTAAGTTGCAGATTTCAGAATTGTTGAACTTTGATAACTCACAAATAAAGTACTTTCTCCTATACAAGTTCCTGTGGTTAAATACATTATTCCTGTTTGATCATCTTCTTCAGATAATACCTAGAAAAATCATAATTGGCATTAATACTCGGTTTAAAATGTTTATAAGAGGGTCGTTTTATAAGTTCTCGGAATCACCATCAAAGTCAGCACTAGCACAACCAGATTCCTGCATAATGATGAGTCATCCTTTAGCAGTAAACATGTGACGTATCAGTGCTCTGGGTGCAGAGCTGTAGTGTGGACGCTTCATTGTTGTTCCCATGTAGTAATTTGTGAAGATGGAAAAAACTGAGATTTGAGTGGTAATAAAATATTTTGTAAAAAAAAAGACAAAATAAATTCACGCAGATTTTCAGAACAAATTGGGGGATTCTGCAACTTCATATTCAACAGTTACCAAGTGGACAACTGAGTTTAAATGTGGTCGGGACTGCTTAGACGATGATCCCCATAGTGGTCGGCCAAGATGTGCCACTACTCCAGAAATAATTTCAAAAGTGTACAAAATGATATTGGAAGATCACCAACTTAAATTGCAAGAGATAGCTGAAGCTGTAGGGATGTCATCTGAATGGGTACATTACATTTTAAGAAAAGAATTGGGTACGAAAAAACTATCTGCTAGATGGGTGCTGCGGCTGTTAACACCATCAAAAATGCATCAGAGTGTCAAACATTCTTCAGACATTTCCACAATTTTCGATGTTTCACAATGAAACTCAGTATATCCTATTAAAATAAACCGAGGTAGGTATTATCAAAAATGAGTGAAATCAATTAGAAGTGGAGGTTTACTTGAAATCTGAAATTAAAAACTGCCTAAATAACTGGACCGGTTTTCATGAAATTTTTTGTGTGTGTTTGAGTGGGTCTCTGGATGCTTTTGGATTCACAATTGGACCCTGTAGGTGGCGCTGTGATTGGGTTGTAGGAATTTGTTTCATGTCAGATGTGTAGTCATCTGCATTACCGACATATTTTGCATGACAACACTGTGACATTATAACGTGCGTTTCTTGAGCCTCAACAGATGGCAGTGAGGAGTTTTCTTGCAAACTTATTAATTAGAGAATTTCATGGTAAAAATGTGACTAATATTTTTTATCATCCGGCCATGATAAGAGAATTGAATGTTCGGGCAGGACAACGTCTACCGAGTCCACTAGTTTAATATAAAATACAGGAAAAATAAAAAAAAATATGTAGAAGGAACTCTCCGATTCTAACTTCATGATTTTTGACACTTGATAGCTTGTTGTTGTCTAATGGCAAGACATGAGGATTCACTCCATAAGTCACATTTGATTTTAGATTCATGTCTATAAATCAATATATGAATTTAAAAACATTGAGCTAATTTCTTGCATTCCAGTAAAATTTTGGGAGATTCATTATCTAGAGATAAGGGTCAATATTTGGCAACGGTGTAGATGTTCTCTCATCATTATTTTTGTGCTCTGATCTTCATATGGTGAAGTGTTACATATGAGGTATATGTTTTGATGTGACATAGATGAGATACTAGACAATTGGGTCTAAATTTATATACGTAAGTTGAAAATAACTTTTTACATCTCACCTCATGAAACTGTGTGATTCTCACAGGACCAGTTTCAGAAGCTGTTGCTTCTGTCATCAGGCAAAACTCCGAGTTTTTTATTAAATGGTGTCTAGAGTTCAGTTGGAAGATTGCTGTCGCTTCTTTTCTAGGTTTGTTTTGTTATGTGTCTGATATTTTTCCAAATTTTGTCTTGGGATGACTTCAAAACTATTACATGAAATAAGTCTTGAGTTTGATTTATTACATACAAGTCTTCTAACTGCTTTTGTGTCCAGCAAAGTTGAATAGGATTAAGGGCCACATGCTAATACATTAGTCTCTACTCAAATTACTTCCAATCACCGGTGAGCTAACTTTCCGTGAGCAAGTGCGAAGATCGAATTAGCTACCCACATACATGAAAGTCGTCGTTTTCGTAATATTGGCAAGAAATTACCCAGAATTCTCAGCGATAAAATCACTTCCGTTATTTTCGTCTGTTAGAGGAATGCATTTACGCTTGCGTCCCGCAAATAAAACCGTATACGACGACGTCTGCGTCTCGCGATATTACGCCGATTCTCCTATTCTTCCAGTTGAATTCTTTGATAGACTCTATTAAATTCCTCTTCTCCGCGTAAACCGAAAACACGATCGAAGTCTTCAAGGTCCGACATCTTGGATAAAGCAGCAAGGTTTCGAAGTACATTGGTTACCATCGGTTCCCATCGGGTTGCTCACGATTCGTTTCTCTGCTAAGTCACCTCGCCAGGTAGCTTAGGAATTTCGACAATTATTATTGCATGAACAGATTTTTGAGTACGCAAAAATGTCTTTGGATGCAACTTTCTCAGCAGAGTACAGGCAGAGAACGACTTTTACGGTCTAATGCGTTCATAGATACGAGCCTAAGTGTTGCTCCCTTTTTAGCTAGTAAATCTGTAGTTTCATTCCCAGAAATATCAAGATGTGATGGAATTCATTGAAAAGCTATTCATTTTCCTTGTCTAGTGAGGATTTTTAGTGCTTTTCTTCCTTCTTTATAATTTTAGATGTTGGTTAGTCATTTCAAGCAATATATTGAATTTCGATGTTTTTATTATTAATTCCATACATCTCAATGATGGACAAATCATTGAGATGTATGAAATTAATATTATAAACATCGAAAGAAGCCATACTGGCATTTATAATGTAACGTATAATTCCCAAATACATGTCTTCTTAATAAAGAAGCCGCCATTTGCAAAGATAGAAGCAAAGGCTTCATAGCATTTGGTGGGCGGGATATAAAACGTAGCCTATATAGAGAAAGATTTGCATTTAGATCGGTACTTGCTCTGGTAGCTCAGTCGGTAGAGCACTTGGTCTAGAAAACCAAGGGTCCCGGATTCAAGTCCCGGTCTGAGCGTATAATTTTTCTCTTCAAATATAATATATTGATTTGCTCATTTTGAGTCAATCTGGAGGACTGTTTTTTTGAAGGTTTTGGTCTTAGCACAAGTTGCTGTAGAACAACGTTAATTGCTGTTGTTTCTCCTTGAACGTTTGTTTTGTTTTTATCTATGGAAATATTAGAGAAGATCTCACTCTGTATTCTTGCTCCTGCTCCAAGGCCCTTCTTGGACAGCGAGCCAGGTGTGTATACTCTCAAATATTCATTTGATGGATATCCTTTCTCTATAGTTGCCAAAGCAAACTGTTAGTTCCTGTGGATGGTAACCTGCTTTTCTTACATCGTAAAGCAGACATAGGTGAGTATAGAATGATCAGTAATGAATATGACAGTGGGTATAGTAATGATTGAACTGGGCAATACTCAGAGATTATAGATATTATGGACAAAACATGAATGTTAGCTATAGGAATTACTCTTAATAACCATTTAATATGAAGATAAGAAAAAATATATAGATGGAACTCTCTGGTTCTAACCTCTTGATTTCCAACCCTTTAGGTGCCATGAGCTGATTACATCGGCCCTGATGCTTCTGTCCCTTAACTGCCAGATAATATACTTAAAACTACTTGCAAAGTCGATCACATCGGCGGATGTGATTTAAATCTCTGACACATAACATTTTACCAGTGGCATGCAGAGGATAACTTTCTCAGCCTCAAGTTTATTTTCTTTGTAGTTACAGTTCTGCTGGCTCTCCAGTTTTCTTTTGTGTAAATGCAGCATTGTATAAAATTATCCCAGATGGAAACAAATTTATAAAAAAGTCATGTCTGAAGTTGAAGCGACTAACTTCACAAAACAATCACAGTTGATTTTATACAAATCTGCATGAGTTGTCATTAATTACCAAGAGGTGGATTCTTTAATTAACTGAGCATACTATGAAGTTTCACAGTAAATGCATGTAAAGCCTAAAAATGAGACCGACAATGAGTACTTCTTGCAAACAGATTATATTTGGATAATGTAAAATTACTGCAATATCAACAAACTCTTGAGCATGGAAATTCTACCTTAGGGTGATAAAATGTGTCTCAAATAAAAGTAAAAGCTAATATTTCATCCAAATTTGTCTTTTGTCCAACTGTTCCCCTTATAAGGTTCATCTGAAGATCATATAATAATATGACCCAGTATTTTAAGAGATCTCAAAGTTATAATGAAATATATGACATGCATTTCTAGCCCATCTTTGTATTTGCTTATTTCAAAGGTTTGTTTCCATGACATGCTATATTCTTCATATAAGCAATCTAAATAATTGAAATTAATGTTTCCAGACAAGTCATCTGTAGAAAATCACCTCATTACAAACATTATATGGAAATTGATATTTCCAGACAAGCTGTCTGTAAACATTGTAGAGAAAAATATGCACCTGAACCAGGAAATGAATCCAAGATCTCCAGTTTCATGCACTGGTGATCTACCATTGAGCCGTGCCATTCGCCATGTCTATAAATTCTTGGTGTGGAGGTGTGGAAACAAGAGGTGGTCCGGGTAAGGCCATAAGAAGAAGACATCAGAGGTACAGAATAGATTTCTTGTCCTATCAGCTTTGCGCAGATCAACATTTACAGCCAGAAACCTACAAAATCTAAGAATAGCAACTGGGGCAGTAATTTCTGGTTAGAATGTAAGAAATAGACTAGGTGCAATTCTTGGAGTAAACAGCAATTAGCCAATTTTTCAGTCAAACCCCATCATAATGACTTCTCACAGAGTAAGTACTCCCATTAATTCTTGTGAACACAAAGATTGACTACTTATGGTGGACCGCACTTAAATACATTAGTCTCTACTCAAATTACTTCCAATCACCGGTGAGCTGACTTTCCGTGAGCAGTGCAAGATCGAATTAGCGACCCACTAACTGGTTATGCATGAAAGTCGTCGTTTTTGTAATATTGGCAAGAAATTACCCAGAATTCTCAGCGATAAAACTACTTCCGTTATTTTCGTCTGCTAGAGGAATGTATTTACGCTTGCATCCTGCAAATAATACCGTATACGACGTCTGCATCACGCGATATTACGCCGATTCTCCTGTTTTTCCAGTTGAATTCTTTGGTAGACTCTATCAAATTCCTCTTCTCCGCATTTACTGCAAAACATGATTGATAAAGCAGCAAGGTACGCGGCAAGGTTTCAAACTACATCGGTTACCATCGGGTTGCTCACGATTCGTTCTCTGCAAAGTCACTTCGCCAGGTAGCTTAGGAATTTCGACAATTATTATCGCATGAACAGATTTTTGAGTATGCAAAAACGTCTTTGGATGTAACTTTCTCAGCAGAGAATGACTTTTACGGTCTAATGCATTCATAGATACGACCCCTTGAGATTAAAGAGAGGAGAATTTGTGTGTGTTCCAGAAAGTGTGCTTAAGTGGCTCTACACCAGCACCAACACATTAAGATGAAGATCTTGGGTTCAAATCCTGGCTTGGGTGGATTTGTTGTATTTATGTTAAACTACGTAATGCCAAGAGAAATAATCTTAATACTTTAGTATGTATGTACATATGTGTGTGTGTGTGTGTATATGTATATATATAAAACTTCATGAGCTAGTGGTCAGCGTTCCTGGCTACTGTTCATGAGGTTCCAGGTTCGATTCCCGGTTAAACCATAGGAATTTTTCCTTAAAGGGAATTATTCTTGTGGTTGCCCATGATCTGGAATTTAGGTTAAGTTTAGGTTAAGAACTCTCCTGGTGCTTCATTATCATTTATCACCCATTATATCATTGGGGTAATGTAACACCACCTTCTAGGTGTCCCAACCTAAGAAATGGATTACAATTCTGCAAATGCCAGGGGAGAAAGCCAGAAATGTCATGAAAGACAACCTGGTGGCATTAGACAAAATATATATATAAAGGTAAAGGTATCCCATTACAGGCTTCAGGAAGTCCTTGGGGTAGTAGGATGTTAGGGCTCCCACTTTTCTGGACAATCGGCACTTGATGTCAGTTGGGTTGTCAGCCCTGCGTGACGGCCATCTTTACCCCCAGAACAAGTGTCTGGTACTCATTTACGTTAGAGGCTGAGTCGACCCCAGGGCCATAGTGCCGCCAGAGGTTTTGGGTCAGTTTAAAAATCCTGACCCCACCGGGATTCGAACCCTCGACCTTCCGGCTTGTAGCGCAGTGCCTTAACCACTACGCTACGGCGTGCACCATATATATATATATATATCTTGCAATAAAGACATATTTAGCCCGAAGGAAAGGCACTCCATGAGTTCTCTATAAAGTACTTGGTTAATAAATAACAAAATAAAAAAAATAAGAACTATAATTTTAACTTTAATGAAAATATTGCAATATTTTTGGGTCTGGTCTGTAAAGTTTGGCTTTCCTTTAGAGACATCTTGTGTCGAGATCAAAGTGCTTTTTCAGTGACATAGTATTCAGTGTGATGAAGGAATCCATTTCAGTGAAAGGAACTGATATCACAGGATCTGGACCCATGAGAAAGACAATTTTATCTGTGGACTGAACATCACAACTATCACTTGACATGCTTTCTCATAGTCTTTTATAATTTGGTTCTATTGTTATGTTCTAGATGGCTCTGTTGATTTTGCTTAATTCCTTATGAATATGACTGGTGATAACTATGAGGCTAAAAGATTTTCAGAAAATTTGTGGCCTGAATTTCTGGAAATTTTCCTTACAGTTGAAGAAAATACTGAAAAATCTCATCCAAGAAACTCAGTCTAACTGGGAATTGAATCTGATGTCACAATATTACAGACAGTCATTTTATCACTAGATCTCAGCAATGAACTGATGTTTTTTGCTATGTAAGAGATGTAGTACAGAAAAATGTTCTTTTAGCGCTCCATAAAATTCACAATACAGTAAAACTTGTTCAATCCGGAATGTGAATAATGCGGAAATCTCTCCAATGTGAACAAATTTATTGGTCCCGGAGAAATAATATTAATTTTATGTGTATTTATTTTGCATACAACAGAATCTGTACAACTCGGAAATGGAAGGATATTTCTACACAATTCATGAAAAAAGAAGTTTATAAAGCGGAAAGACATAGAAATAAATTAGTTTCCACTTCATTGAATTCCTGTTAGGCCAAAATAACAATAAGGAACGATTCCTGCTGCTGGGTGAATTACAGATTCTACCTCTACCTAAATTTTATTTCGGCCTCACTGCACACCTATTATGTGAAATACAGATATCTGTCTTACAAATAACCATTGCAGTGTAAAATCTTAAACTAGTTAAGTTCTTTCAGAGATAGCGTTCTGAATAAATATGGCTAAAACATATGTATCATTGTCATTAAACAAAAAGGTGAAAGTGATTGAAGATAAATCTCCACATTTCCTGACCAATGCTTCAAAGTAAAGCTCTAGCTGTTGCTAAATCCATATGGAATAATGATTTCAAGGCATCTTCAGATTGGCTGGACAGTTTTAAAAGACAACATACTGTAGTGTGGAGTGAAATTTGTGGGGAATGAAAGGATGTGGACGAAAGTTTAGTTAGTGAGCGGAAACCAAAACTGCATACATTCATTTCAGGATACGCGCCTAAGAGACATTTTGAACGCTGACAAAACGGTACTTTTTTCACGCGTTACTGTGGAAGTCGCTCATACATACTATACTCCACTTTTCAAAGGCAGTGGAACTACAATTAATCCAAGGTACATAAAAAGACATATATAGTACTCTATGATCCAAAATTATTCATAAGTTTTAGTTTTTTTATAATGCAGAATTTTGTCTAATGTGGAAAAAAAAATTGGTCCCATGCAATTCTACTTTGAACATGTTTTACTGTAATATAACACTGTCCTTTAATTTTTCTACGGTGAAATACCTATACCAGAAGACTATACAAATGCTTACCTCAATAACACCAGAAACAACATAAATCATTTTTAATTTAAGATCATGTTTTCTATAAATAGTATCTCCAGGCAATAATAGTATCTCCAGGCAAATAATACTCGTAGTAAAGAAATTTGCCACATGTCTCTGAAATGGGTTATCTATATCGCGGAACAGATGTGACTGAAATATAAAACAAGGATATGCATTTTTATTCTAATAAATATTAGTGAATAATATTTAATTTAAGGAAGTTATATTTTGAGGTTATTTTAATTATATTATTTTTTGTCTGGACATCTTACCTCAATATTAATGTTGATTTGTTCTTGAACATGTTTCAAAACAATTCTGTTTTATCGTCAGCTTTTCCAGACTGGTTTTATTTATGTTGCATTATGTTGCACAACCTGGATGTCGATGTCAGCTCCATCCTGTGGTTGGCCAAAGAACCTCCAAACAAGGTCACGTTCCATCGGTATATCATAATTCATAACTCTGTTTCTGTTCTTCTGAATATAAATTTTTTCCTAAATAGTCAGGTCTTTTGTATTTTCTAACTGTTTTAATAATTTGGTGTCTGAATTTATATTATGTTTTTCAGACCAAACATGAGAAGCAACTGCAAATTTTTCAATTTCCCCATTTTTAATATTTCTTATGTGTTCTTTGGTTCTAATTTTTAGGTTTCTTTTTGTTTTTCCTATATATATATATATATATATATATATATCTTTTCACAACCCATGCATTCAATTTGATATATTCCTGACTTTTTATATTATTAGTGAAATTACTTATTCTATACAAGGAAAATAGAGATCCTCCAATTCCAAAAGCATTTTCAATCAACCAACCAACCAATGTATTCTATATGTATTTTCATTGACTATTTAACTCATGCCCCAAAAGGGAGTCAATGACCAATCACATTTCAATGATTTTTTATTTACAACCAATCACAGTCATGTTTCGCCTAGAATTTACCAACTAAAGTTTATCATAATAAAGAAAGCACCTCCTTTTTAACATTCTGAATAGGTCTTAGCATTATTTTGCAGTGACTGACTCTCTAAGAAATACGGATACCGATTGTATATATAGTGCATGAATGTCAACACATGCCGCATGCGGGAGTTAATATAAAAACATTTGTAGCAATTGATTATACCACCAAAAAAAAAAAAGAAACCACTGTTTGCACTTTCTTAAATGTATTTTTTCCCAGGTAATAACATTCCAGAAAAATATAATTATCCTATTTACATCACAGGACATCAGAAATGAATTTATATACAGTTTGATGTGTTTCATTTTTTCTCCACTAGAGTGCATTCTTATAATTTGCATTCCTTTGGCAATAAATAATATGATCTGGTTGCAGTGATGAACAAAAGAAGCAAATGAAGCATACCAATCTTTTTCATTTGTTTTCAAACATCGCCGTTTACATTAAATATATAAATATTTTAAAATAACTATATTTAAATAATGATTTGTGAGTAAACAGCTCAATTATATTCGTTAAATAGTCCTAACAAATGCCACTCTTGACTTCCAAATTCTCTAGATAAATTCACTCATCACTTCGTGAGTCGTGAATTTATCAATAATTTTGAAAAGTAACAATTTTAACTTAATGTTTTAAGACTCTTTTCTAACTCTTTCTCCTCATTGAAAAGTCAGCCATCCAAGAGCTACATGAACTAAGCAAATTCCTAGCAAGTGAAATTGTGAAGTTTATTACACAACATAAAAATTTCATATTGAATTTTCAGTGTGTTTCTTTTCGTAATATTAAATCATATGTATCAAGTTTTGTTGTGAGAAAACACAAATTTTGGTTGCTAGAATGTTGAAAATGTTCCCATTAAATTTTCAGCTTTTATATTAACACCCACTTCTAAGGGTCCGAGATTGCTGATTAACAAATTCCATCTAACTTTTCTTATTCAAATGTTGCATGTTGTGTTTGTTCTAAAATAACAAAAATGGTGGGCAACAATTTCTAAATTTTGGCTTCCAGGTAAACTTTCCACTCTAAATAATCTGATTCCACTGATTTATGGGAAACACCTTTTTCATTTTATTTGAATGGTATATTATGCCGAGTTTCATTGTGAAAATTGAAAAAAAAAATTAAAATTGTGGCTGCTCGTGTAATTTATAAATGTTAGCTCCCACTCGACTTTGCTGGTTAACAAACTTGTTCATAGTTTTCTTAATTATTGTTATATGCCAAGTTTGATTAGGAAAAAAATTCAGTTGATTTCCGATACCTTTAAGTAGGATAAATGAAACTTTAAAACACTTATTAAGTTATGTAGATAGGAAATAACACTATGAGGTTTTTTAATATTGTTTATTTTTTATTATTTCACTCACCTCATACTTCATAATTCATAGCAGACCCTGGGTTTCTTCACATCTTTTGTGACATTCTCAATGCTGCGTCACGTTCACAACTGACGTCCAACGGCGTCCAGGATAGAAGGCCGTTGGACATCAGTTGTGAACGTGACGCAGCATTGAGAATGTCACAAAAGATGTGAAGAAACTCAGGGTCTGCTATGAATTATGAAGTATGAGGTGAGTGAAATAATAAAAAATAAACAACTTTAAAACACTGTTTCAAAATTCTGTTCATGAGTATAACTTTAATAATTACTGTATATTTCTTCAGAGTTTACTGAAAAAGAATTCACAAGTTTACTTGGAAGACATAATTTCAATGAATACAGTATTTAGAGAAATATTTAAGAACCATTTAAAAATAATAAAAAGATTCCAAATCCTGGAAAATTGAAAATCTAAATATTTTAATATTAATAACAAATCAGGCACAATCATAAAATGTATTTGATATTAGGACTGAATATTTTTTCATAAAATTGATAGGAATTAACACTATGAGGTATTTTATCATAAGTAATGCCAGGAGTGGTTTCCAAATTATCGATAAATTTACGATGTTATGAAGTGATGAGTGAATTTATCTAGAGAATTTGGAAATCAAAAATGACATTTGTTAGGACTATTTAAAGAATAAAATTAAGCTATTTACCTACAAATCATTTTAAATATAGTTATTTTTAAATATTTATATATTTAATGTAAACGGCGATGTTGGAAAACAAGTGAGAAATGTTTGTTGTTTCATTTGTTCATCACCGCAACCAGATCATATTATTTATTTCCAAAGGATCACAATATTGTAAGAATGCACCCTAGTGGAGAAAAAATTAAACACATCAAACTGTTTATAACCAACATTATAGGTTATTAATTAATTTGTGATTTCCTATGATGTAAATTTGTCAATTATATTTTTCTGGATCACAAATACCTGGGAAATAATAAGTTTAAGAAAGTGGTTTCTTTTTTTTTTGTGGTATAATCAATTGCTACAAACGTTTTTCTATTATATCCCGCAAGCAGTATCTGGATAAATTCATTAACTATATATACAATCTGGGGGCACGCCGTAGCATAGTGGTTAAGGCACTGAGCTACAATCCGGAGGGTCGAGGGTTCAAGTCCCGTTGGGGTCAGGATTTTTAAACTGACCCAAACCCTCTGGCGGCACTATGGCCCTGGGGTCGACTCAACCTCAAACGGAAATGAGTACCAGACGCTTGTTCTGGGGGTAAAGGCGGTCGTCACGCAGGGCTGACAACCCGGCTGACATAAAGTGCCGATTGTCTAGATAAAGTGGGAGCCTTAACCTCCTACTATCCCAAGGGCCTCCGGGCCTGTTGTGGGATCACTCTTTTTATATATACAAACTTGGGAGCCACTTGCATTCTATGATTCTTACATCTTAATATATAAATTGTTATACTCAACGTATTTTTTAGAGAGTCAGTCACTGCAAAATAATGCTCTGACCTATTCAGAATGTTAAAAAGGAGGAGCTTGATTTTAATATGATAAAATTAAATTGATAAAATCGAGGTGAAAAATGACTGTGAGTGGTTATAATTCAAAATTCATTGCAATGTAACTGGTCATTGACTCCCATTTGGGACATGAGTTAAATAGTCAAAGAAACTGAATTTGTTATTTACATCTTACTATATATTTTGTTCTCTAATGTGGAACATGTTTTCAAGGAAATTTTTTCTATCCTCAGCCAAAAACAGATTGTTGAGATGACCGGTAGAAGTCTTATACATCCTTCCCTCTGGCATTGGGCTGATGAATCTCACATCAAACCCTTTTCCCCAGAAACTTCAAAATTCACAATATTCTGTTTCTATTTTTCTCTATGTAGATCTTCTTCCAAACTGTAAGTTTTGTTCGTCTTTCCAATTTTTCTACCAATTTTGATTTCTCTTCAATTCTGTAATTTTTCTGCCCATACATGACCAGCTACTACCGATTTTTCTATTTCTTCATATTTTACATTCCTAAAGTGCTCGTTGATTCTAATATTTATATTTAATTTAGATTTACCTTTGAAGATTTTTTATTTAATCCCCATATGTCCATGTGAGAGAGCAAAATATGAGATGAGATGTAAATTTACACACTAAATTGACATAAAGTCATTATGGGGTATTTTATCAATGAAATTGAATTGATTTTTAACATTTCATCTAATATTGAATCTCTCATATGGACTGGTTTCGAAGGTATCTAATTCACCATCAGCTAAAAACTGGTTTTTGGCTGATGATGAAGAAGATACCTTTGAAATAGGTTCAGGTGAGAGACAGAGCTAATATAAGTTGAAGTGTAAAGAACCAATGTAATTTTTTTATGTGTAAATGATCTATAGATATTGATGTATAGTTTAGAATTTAAAATTAACAAAAAATTAAATTTGTATTAGAAATTCTGTAATTTTTTTGTGAATTTACAATCAGAATTAGATGACTGATTTACAATAATGTAGAACTTACAAGATTAAAAGACAATCAGCTTAAAACTTTGTTACTACATGGATACAGAATTTTACTACATTCATTATAAATAGATTTTTGTATATTATACATAACTAAAAAAAAATTAGAGGAACACATGTTTAAATTGAAGCTTGAAAATAAATATTCAAACAATTTAATTTTTTATATTTTGTAATTATGTAAGTATTGTCAAGATCGATAAAGATATTACTATACAAGACTACAATAGGAGTCATTTTGACATATGAATGTGAGACATGGATAATGGAGAAAAACAATGAATGCACTCTACACTGTTTTGAAAGAAAAATATTGAGGGTGTATGGCCCTATATGTGAGAGTGATGTTTGGCAAAAATGCATTATTCAAAGATGTGGAAATTAGTAAATTCATTAAATTAACAGACTATGATGGACAGGGCATGTAAGGGTCGAATGTTTCAACGCATTAGACAGTAAAAGGCGTTCTCTGCTGAGAAAGTTTTATCCAAATACATTTTGCTTACTCAGAAATCTATTCATGCGATAATAATTGTAAGCTACCTGACGAGGTACCTTAAGATCATAGCTCGAGATAGAAACTTATCGTGAAAGTCCCGAAGGGAACCGATGGTATCCGATGTAGTTCGAAACCTTTGCAGCTTTATCCAAGATGTCGGACCTTGAAGAGTTCAATCATGTTTTCGGTATACGCGGAGAAGAGGAATTTGATAGAGTCTACCAAAGAATTCAACTGGAAGAACAGGATAATCGGCATAATATTGCGCGATGCAGACGTCGTTGTATACGGTATTATTTGCGGGACGCAAGCGTAAATGCGTTCCTCTATAGCAGACGAAAATAATGGAAGTGGTTTTATACCTGAGAATTCTGGGTAATTCGTTGTCAATATTACGAAAACGTCAACTTTCATGTATGACCGGTAAGTCGGCCGTTAATTCGATCTCAGCACACGGTGAGTCAGCTCACCAATGATTGGAAGTAATTTGAGTAGAGACTAATGTATTTGCATGCGGCCCTAAGAAGAAAGGAAGAGTGAGAAATATCTAAAAGGATATGATCCACTCAACCAGAGGATAGAAGGAAAAGAGGAACCCCGAAACTACAATGGAAGGATGAGGTGGATGGAGATGCTAGAGATTTGGGATTGGGAAATTGGTGGAGAGAGGCACATGACTGAGCTAATTGGAGGAGGCTCCTTCAGGAGGCCAGGACTCAGGAATGGGTTGTTGCACCAGTGATGATGAAGATGTAATTATGTCCTTCGTGAGCTTAAATGACTGTATTACACCTACGAGGCATGCTTCGTAGAAGCCTTCTTATAGAAACGTGTGAGATTCTCTCCCATTCCTCGGTGAGTGCATTTGAAAGTTCTTCCAGGTTATATGGCACAGCAGGATGCTTACAAACAAGTTTCTCCAGCTTATCACACATATGCTGATCGGATTGAGGTCCGGACTGCATGCAGGCCAGTCCATCACCCGAATTTGGCATTCTTGCAGGACATCTGTGGTAGCCTGTGCTGTATGTCATTAGCATTATCATGCATTAGAAGAAAATTTGAATCGACCTTCCGAAAACCAGGACACGATAAGAGGATGATGATGATGAGAAGAAAATTAGGGTCCATATCATAAGCAAAGGGTATGACATGTTGAAGTATAATGTCATTAATGTAAACATCAGCATTCATGCGCTATGGGATAACAGCGAGCTCTTTCGAGACTCAATAGTAATCCCAGACCAAACCATAACTGAACTTCCTCCAAATCTGTCACATTAAATAATTGTGGCTGTATAAAAACGGTCACCACGACATCTCCATACACATGTACGAACATCAGAACCCATTAAACGAAATCTGGATTCGTTCGTGAATAGAACACCTTTCCATTGGCGGACCTGCCAGTTGACATGATTATGAGCAAATCGCAGCCAGAGGTCTTTGTACTGACGTGTTAAATGAGGGACTTTAAAGGAGATTCTAGACCGCAATCTTGCATTTCTCAGTCTATTTCTTACAGTCTGATCAGAAATTATTGCCCCAGTTGCTGTTCGTAAATCATTTTGTAGATCTCTGGATGTAAATTTTGGTCTGCACTAAGCTGATAGGACAAGAAATATATTCTGTACCTCTGTAGTCTTCTTCTTATGACCTTGCCCAGGCTGCCTCTTGTATCCACACCTCCATAGCCTATGGATGACGGAAGGGCTGACATAAAGAATTCTAGAGACATGGCAAATGGAATGGCCATCTACAATCAATGAAACTGCTCGCGAAACTGATGTTTCATTCAGATGTCTCATTGCTCGGTATTAGCTTCAGAGAACGCAAAATAACAATTTCCTACCACAGATTATTCTTGAAACCTGCTTTTAAAAAATAACTCAATGAACACTCACTTAAGTTTCAGAAACTCTTGGAATTTCACTAACGTATTCAGAGAAAAATTAATAAAACCCAGAAGATCTTCATTCTGATTTTAAGTAATACTTATACTTCAAATTAAAACAACTGATTCTCAAAAATTACATTGTTTCAATATAAACATGTGTTCCTCTAATTTTTTTGAGTAGTGTACATTCATTAAATTAGGCACATATCAACTTATTAAGGTAGAATATTTTTTATCACTCACCTCATATTGTTCTTCTTATTTGATTATAAACTAATTTCGGAACATAATTTCTGTTCCATCCTCAGTATCGTCACGACCGTCGTTCTGTCGTTTTGAAGAGCTGTCCTTCTCTCCTTCCATTGGCTGACTGAAAAACCTCGAAACCAGGTCATTCTCACCGAAACTAGTTTATAATCAAATAAGAAGAACAATATGAGGTGAGTGATAAAAAATATTCTACCTTAATGAATATACCTCATAGTGAGAATTCCTAAAATAAGTAATATACATATCAACTTTTTACCTTAAAGATTACTTACATGCTTAAATGCATTCCAATATACATCCAGAGAGACTATTCTTTTTGTAACAGGAGGTAGCAATTTTGGGAGATATAACCCCTTAATACCATGGCTTCTAACCCAAAATTCTTCATAGAAATCCTTAATTCTTTTCACAAGTGCATCATTAATTTTTTGTTCTTTCTGAAATCAAATGTCTATATCATTCTTACTATCCCTTTCTCAGTAAAATATAAATAATAATACATAATTGCCAAAAATATTTGAACATTTTTATTTAAATTTATTTTGGATTCAATTCTCTTGTAAATTATTCCTCTGACCAAATTGTCTGCTTAATTTTAAATGTATATAATTGTAATATCTGACTTTGAAGTTGCATATATTTGGATTATTCCTGTAAGTAGTGTGTCATGTTATTCTTATCCAGAACATAGGGCTTCAATGAAGCAACACCAGGACATCTTATTCTGTGCTAATACCTTTAACTTTCCCAATCCCTTTCCTTCTTTACAACTCAGTAGCCTCTTCTATTTCAAATGTCAACCTCACCTTCACATGGTACATCTTGTTAACACTTATGAGGTTCTGTAGTATAACCAAAGAGCTGTTAAGGATAGTAGGAAATGACATCTTTCCACCAAGTAAATCATGGTGGGGACAAGTGCAAGGCTCAGAAATGGCAAAACCACCACAGCAATCGACAAATTGGGGCTAATAACCCACTTTTTCTAGAATAAATTATTACTATTATTATTATTATTATTATAACTAAATTAATTATTATACTTAGTTGTGTAAAAAAAGAGATATCTCACTATAAGGCCTTAGGATGGGCTTATAGTAGTAGGAGATTAATGCTCCCACCCTCATAGACAATTGGCAAAATACATCAGACAGGGATTGCCTCATAGACAATTGGCAAAAGACATCAGACAGGGGTTGCTTTTACCATCAGATCATGCACCTGGTATTAACTTCTGTTAGAGGGCTGTCGATACCAACAGAAAGTTTAGGCCACTTTAAAAATTCTAACCTATTGGGTGGATTGCACAACCAAATTCTAAACCGTGGCCCTGTTTTCCAATTTTTTATTGTTTCCATAATAACTATAAAAATAACTGAAAATCCATAGAAATTATTATGAAACCATGGTTGTGATTCAGACATTTGTTTTTGTAATTAACAGCCATAGATTTTCAGCTTTGTGGTTATTATGGAAATATTAAAAACTTGGAAAACCAGGGTCATGGTTTTGACTTCGATTGTACAATCCAGTCATTGGGTTTAATCTACAACCCTGCTACAACCTTCTGACTTAGAGCATACTCTTTGATCAACTATGCTATAACATGCCCCCATACTGACATGGTGATATACAATTATCACAATACAAAAATTAATGTGATTTGGATTTTTTATTTATTTATATATAATTCTTATTTATAGACACTTTAACATCTGAAGTCATATCAAATCTAAGTTCATACCAAATACAGGAATTTTATGTGTATCCAAAAAGTTAATTGTTTCTACTCTAATTGTTGTGTTTGTCATGTGTTTTCTGAAGATGTTCACTATCTTAATAATAATGGTGCTATGAAATGATGAATATGATGAAATATGTACTGGTAATGATACTCTTAATTCAGCATTTGTTCTGACTACTGAGAGAAAACCAGGGGAAAAGAAACCTCATTCAAGTTGGTTGCCATTGAGGTTTCAATCCAGAAAATCTTAAACACAAAATAATAATAATAATAATAATAATAATAATAATAATAATAATAATAATAATAATAATAATAATAATAATAATAATAATAATAATAATGTATAGCGCACAATGTTCAAAGATTAGTTAATCTATATTAGTTTATCTGTCCATAAAGAATTCTGTCAGAGATTGCCCTCTGTTTTTGCACTTTAGCACATGGTATCTCTTGCATAACATGCCGCATCGCTCGCACACGCATTCTGGTCCCGGGTCATGAAACTGTTTCGTATTGCACAGTATGTGATGGAAGCCATGTACTGCTAGCCGGGTCACTAGGTGTCGTAGTTCGTAGTTCGGCTTCTTCCAATCTTCTGAGATCATGACATCGGTGTTGTAGAAATCGGTCCAAATGGATTCTTTTTTCAGCTGCAGCTCTCTTAGTACAGTATTATAGCTCGCTGTAGATGGCAGGAACAGTTTCAATCGGAGCTCTTCTATGAGAAATAGCTCCTTTGTCAGTTCATAGACTGTGCGGGAGGGTGCGAACTTTGACAGACCCGCTGCCTTTTTCAAATACATGGATTTCACTTTTTCCAGGAGTCTAAAGCTGTTGGTGTCCAGATGATCCCATATCAGTTGAAGACCGTATGTGGCTATGGGTACAATCTTGGTGTGGAAGAGTTTTATTGCTGCTTCCATGGACATCTTGGTTATGTCACAAATAATGAGATGGGAATTATAGAGTTTTATCTGACTATTTTCAGGAGTGATTTATAATTTAGAATTAATATAAAATAAGGTTTAAAAGGTAAAATAAGGTAAATTTAAAATTTAAAAATAAAATAAGATGTTTAAGCAATGATTGAAAAGCACAGTACTCAGAGCTGACAAAATTTTAGTTATAGAAAATACACTTATTAACCATTTTATGAGTATAGTTTCAAATTTTGTTATGGCAAAAAGTAAAATTTTACAGGAAAGACAAAAAAATTAACTACTCCTAAACTATGAGAACTACACAAAAAAAAGGATACCCCGTATATAAAGAGTCAAATCACTTCAAAAATTAGTTAACTCAATATTGTAGCAAAAGTTTGGACTTAATGTGATTTGGTTCATTCACAATTAAAATGATCACTATAAGAAGAAAATAATTACTTTAAACATACTTTCATTAGCAAAATGTTAATTTAATAATTAATCTATATGAAATATGCTGAAATTAAGGAAAATAATAATTATATTAATTAATACAACAGTTGTAGAATGCAGGCTTTCATGGCCAGTAGTCATAGTATTAGAAGATTCCACGTTATAAGGCCATGAGTCATAACTGGCGTTTCTCCTAGATGTGTCTCCCACAACTATGGAGGCCATCTTCAATGGCGAGTTCTTCTAGATGAGCTTCTGATCAGGGAACACAACCTAGAAGAACTCGCCACTGAAGATGCCCTCTGTAGTCAATGGAGAAACATCTGCGAGAAACACTAGTTATGGACCATGGTCTTATAACCTTCTAATACAACAATTAATACAATAATTAAATGAATGCATAAACAAGTTACTATTTTTAGAAGAAGAAAAATTCATTCTACAAAGTATTACTACTATTAAAATTAGATTCTGAATTCTAACTAAAATTTGTTACTATAATGTGCTTTCTGTACAATGGTATATTACTTATGATGAGCCATCAAAGTACAAGAACCCTTAGTGTGGAGTCAACATTCTGCTTTAAAATTATCACTGTAACAATATACGCCATACTTAAAAAGAAAATGATAATAAAAACTATTATTTAATAATCACATAAAGAAAACTATAAATGATTAATCATAGTTATGGCAATATACTAATTAATTATACCATAAGATAGGAAATAAATAATCAAACTTAAATAAAATAATTAGTCATACTTAAAATCCATACCAAAGGGCATTTAGGAAATAAAAAAACTAATAGAATTTTATAGTATTCTATAATAAAGTATCCTGGACATATTGTGGTTATCAAAACCATGTCAAAAAACACCAGGATGTAGTTTCAAAAATATCAACATGTTTTGACAGGAAGACCAGAGATGTCCACATTAGATAAAAGTTTGGGAAATTGAGGTACATAGGTAAAAGTGAAACATTGAACTACATTAGGAGAAAGTGAAGAGACGATAAGAAAATCCCACATTTATGAGAGTTAGAAAGTGTTAGGGAAAAGGATTTGAAATTTCCACCTGAGATTTCCCCACAAAAATCAGAAATTAGAAGGGGAAAATGACCAAACATATACTCGCGATTTTTAGACGAAAAATAGACTAGAGGCAGGGACTGAAGTATTCGCTACAGGTTCCTCTAGGACGGGCCATGAATCCTCTTCATGTGTGAGTATATAAGTTTTCTAATCACTATAGTGGATCAATTTAACGTCAAGGCAAAAGTTAAAAAAAACACACAAAAATCGTTAGATTAATTTGGTTAAATTTTAATAACTATGAATTAGCAAAATAAGAAGGCCAAAGGGTTGAAATAAATAGTTAAAGTTAACATTAATAATCTACAGTTGACTTGATTGAACTCTCTCATGTAAATATTAAGTTTTAAATCAAATTCGGCGCGTTCCAATATGGCGATTCTAGCTTCTTTACCCAAGATGTTTATAACTGTTTTATTATTGGATATGTCTGGATATGTCTTATGTAAAGTTAACTTTTATAATGAAAGAGTTTTGTTTTATGGTTTTATATGTTTCTATGTACAAAATGAGGTTCCCGTT
The DNA here is from genome assembly GCA_030220185.1 of Diploptera punctata. Classification (NCBI taxonomy): domain Eukaryota; kingdom Metazoa; phylum Arthropoda; class Insecta; order Blattodea; family Blaberidae; genus Diploptera; species Diploptera punctata. Next base: position 1,762,817 of record JASPKZ010000467.1, read on the forward strand.
AGCACTTTCACTGTCGTCACGACCAAAAGCCAAGGCTCGGGCCAAGGTCAATTAAAATATTGAAACATTTTTCCCTTATGGGACGCTACCTTATGACCTATTATAATCTGGGTTGTAACAATCACCTTATAAATCAACTATATGCACAAGCTCTAGTGATATCTAGCTAAACTTTGATTTGAAAAAAGTAATATAACAGGATAATTAGAAGAATATAAATTGATCTAGCTAAAGTAAAATAAAAGATTCTAATAATTTATTAAATAGAATATCTACAGAGGAATCAGTAACTATTATATCTGCTCTTGCCACCCTCTTCTGCCACCCTCCTCCCCCATACAATCACAATCATCATTCTCTCTGCTAGAATAAGTTGCCATAGCTAGACTACTAGTAATGTACGGTAACATTAATTATTTTCATTCTTCCAGTCCTCGCCAAATCTCTTTTCTAGCAGATTCAACGCGTTATTCCTTTTGGTCTCTGACACTCTGCTAGTGGATGGAACAATCAATGATTCAGAAATAAGCCATTTTGATTTTCATTTTTTCAGAATTGGGATCAAGATTTTGAAAGGATTGTCAGCACAGAAAGTGGGTTGCATTTTAAATATAATCTTGCACTTTCCATTTTTAGAAGACTTCACAATTTTTTAAAGTTACTAATTAGAATTGTTTATTTTTTATTATTTCACTCACCTCATACTTCATAATTCATAGCAGACCCTGGGTTTCTTCACATCTTTTGTGACATTCTCAATGCTGCGTCACGTTCACAACTGACGTCCAACGGCCTTCTATCCTGCAGACTGACCTCCGCGCCATCTGGTGGCCGACCGAAGAATTTCCAAATCAGTCCTCTTTCTTTATAACCGGGTATTTCAAAATTCATAGTTGTATTTTCATTCTTGCATATGTAAATTTTTTCCCAAATTGTGAGTTCCTTCGGTTTTTCCAATTGTTTAAGTAATTTTGTTTTGGTTTCTATTCTATGTTTTTCTGACCAGGCATGTGCAGCTATTGCAGATTTTTCGGTTTCTCCATTTTTAACATTTCTGAGGTGTTCTTTTAATCTTGTATTTAGATTCCTTTTTGTTTTTCCTATGTATATCTTTTCACAATCTTTACAATTAATTTGATAAATTCCCGATTTTTTGCAGTCTTCAATCTTTTCATTTTTGTTGGTTTTTATTAAATTACCTAAGCTGTAATCATTTTTAGGTGCTAATTTAATATTGAATTTGTTGAAAATTTTTGAAACTTGTCAAATACCAAAGGATGGTATGTGAACTTCTTGAATTTTTTGCCTAATTTTTATCTGTCTGAAGAGTACTTTCATTGATGACTTTTTGTTCTTTGAAATTATTTATTTTCTTGTGTATCATCTTCTTTTGAAAACCATTATCCTTAGCAATTTTTATGATGTGTTCTTTCTCTTTATTGTAATTTTCTTTGCTCATGGGGACATTCACAAGTCTGTGTGTTAAACTATTAAATACTGCCTGTTTGTGTGAAAAATGGTTAAATCCAGTAGCTTTTATATAATTGTCGATGTGAGTTTCTTTTTCTGTAGATTCCAAATTCTATTTTCTTTTTTTTCTTCATTCCTAATCAATTTAAGGTCTAAAAATTAAATTAAATTAGCACCTAAAAATGATTACAGCTTAGGTAATTTAATAAAAACCAACAAAAATGAAAAGATTGAAGACTGCAAAAAATCGGGAATTTATCAAATTAATTGTAAAGATTGTGAAAAGATATACATAGGAAAAACAAAAAGGAATCTAAATACAAGATTAAAAGAACACCTCAGAAATGTTAAAAATGGAGAAACCGAAAAATCTGCAATAGCTGCACATGCCTGGTCAGAAAAACATAGAATAGAAACCAAAACAAAATTACTTAAACAATTGGAGAAACCGAAGGAACTCACAACTCACAATTTGGGAAAAAATTTACATATGCAAGAATGAAAATACAACTATGAATTTTGAAATACCCGGTTATAAAGAAAGAGGACTGATTTGGAAATTCTTCGGTCGGCCACCAGATGGCGCGGAGGTCAGTCTGCAGGATAGAAGGCCGTTGGACGTCAGTTGTGAACGTGACGCAGCATTGAGAATGTCACAAAAGATGTGAAGAAACCCAGGGTCTGCTATGAATTATGAAGTATGAGGTGAGTGAAATAATAAAAAATAAACAATATTAAAAAACCTCATAGTGTTATTTCCTATCTACATAACTTACTAATTAGAAGTTCTGCACATTCTAATCAACTCCATAAACATAGAGAGTGTGAGATGAATCATGTTGTAGTCAGTTGATAATAATGTTCAGAGTGTTTTCTATGTTCTTTTCAACAACCCTGAACACTTATCTGCTGGCAGAAATGAATGTCATATTACAGAGAAGGAGAGTAATATGTTTTTGAGGCTGTGAAGAGCTTTGTGGAGAAGGTAAAATGCCAAGGCGTGCACTACATGCATGTTTTGATTCTGAAAAAAGCCATAAATAATGCACTTTAGAGATATCATTGTTTTGTAGAAAATTTCAGGGGACCAATGTTACTTCAGTGGAGCACCTATTGGCTTCATCATCAGTCCACACGTAGAAATGTATTTTTTTAAAGCATATTATCAAACATGTCTCAAATAATATGCCTCATGTAAGGATAATTCTGACAAAAGGTGCTACAGGTCAAATGTAAATATGTAACAGAACTTGATTGGCATTCTTTCAGTAGCTTATGAAATCATATTTGAAGAGAAAAATTATATGCCCAGACTGGGACTCGAACCCAGGGTCTTTGGCTTTCCAGGCCAATGCTCCACCAACTGAGTTACCAGGACAAGTTCCAATATGAATGCAAATTTTCCTCTTATATACTTGTAAATTCCCGTGCACCAAATGCTATGAAATCTATGTTTCTATCTTTGCAAACAGCAGCTTCTTTATTAAGAAGACATTTATTTGGGAATTTTTACATTACATTATAAGCCAGTTCGGTTTCTTTTGATGTTTTTATTATTCATTTCATACATCTCAATGATGGATAAATCATATTTGAAGAGAAAAATTATACACCCAGACTGGGACTCAAACCCAGGGACTTTGGCTTTCCGGGCCAATGCTCTACCGACTGAGCTACTGGTGCGAGTTCCAATATGAATGAAAAATTTCCCCTTATAAACGTTGTAAATTCCTGTGCACCAAATGCTATGAAATGTTTTTGCTCTTAACTTGTGTGCTCCGAATTCAGTAATAATTCTATTTAATTGTTGCTCACTAATACTGCTAACTTGTAATGCATTTGCAACCAGTAATTACAAGTAGATGGAGTACCAAAACCTAAATTGAATTTGGTGTTTTTTCTAAAAAACATTTGTTTACTTGTAAGCTCTGTGAGACACTATATGGGGAAACACTCTTCAAGAAACCGTTATGTTAGTGTCAAGAAGCATCTAGTAAGTAAATAAAATAAATGTAATGTTGAATGATAATTGCTGATTGCAGCGGTGACAATGGTAATAATGTAATTCAAAAACAATATTTTTCTTGTTGGAATATTAATTTGTTCAGACTGCAACTGCCTTGTTTATTTGCCATGTTTCTGTTTTCTTCAAATTCCCTTCCATTGTAGACCTAACCTACTGCATTTTCACCTTCATCCATTTACACTAACTAAAAAAACTAACTCATTGGCACTATCAAACCTATAGGTTCAAGGCCATGTGGACATAAGCTCTCCATACATCCCTACTATGAGTCAATGCTTTCCAGTCATCCACTGTATAATCCACTTCTCTCAAATCATGTTATTGCTATTCTTTCAACTTATTTTTGGTCTACCAACTGGGTATTTTTCCTCTGGTTTTCCTACAAGAAGCTTCCATGCATGTCTTTCATTCTCCATTCATGCCACATGTCCTGCCCATCGCAAGAGATAGGGACAGAGGTAATCTCATTAATCCATTCATGTGCATCACTAATTAGATGATGAGGCATTTGGCTACCTTAAGACTAAACTGTTCTTATTAAATCTGTCACCATATAGCTCATTGTTATGCAGTATTCTCCATTCATCTGTTTGTTCATCTCTCTTTGGTCCAAACATTTTCCTAAGAACTTTTATTCTCAAATACTCGTAATCTCCTTTCATTCCTAAAAGTAAGAGTCCATGTTTTGCATCCATATAATATAACTGGGAGAATAACTGTTTTATATATTTTTTTAACTTAACATTTTTTTAAAGGAGTTGGGACGACAAAAGTCCCTGTAATGCATATAGCAAACTATTGCACTAGGGCATAGTCGCAATGATAATAAAAAAGAGGACCATTATTTATATCAAAAAACTATAAAACTGTATATAAAATATACCGGAAGATAGGAAATAAATAATCAGAATTTCAAGGGTGATTAAGTCATACTCAAAGTTCATACAAGGGCTTTTTAGGAATTAAAAAACGAGTAAAAATTTATAATATTTTATAATAAAGTATCCTGGACCAAAACAATGTCACAACACACCAGGATATAATTTCATATCAACATGTTTGGACAGAAAGACCAGAGATGTCCACATTAGATAAAGTTGGGAAATTGAGCTACATCAGGTGAAAGTGAAAGTGGGTAAAAATGAAGACGATAAGAAATCCCACATTTATGAAAGTGGAAAGTTAGGGAATTTGAACTTTCCACCCGAGATTTCCCCGCGAATTAGAAAAGTTTAGAAGGAAAAAACGATCGAATAAATACTCGCGATTTTTTAGATGAAAGACAGACAGAGGCAGGGACTGAAGCAGACGCTACAGGTTCCTTTGGAACGGGTCATGAATCCTCTACATGAGTGAGTATAAGGTTCTTTATTCTCAATGGTGGATCATTTTAACTTCAAAACTAAAAGGTTCTTTGAACCATTAAAACTTTAGATTAGTTTTGTTTACTGTTAATAACTATGCATTATCAAATAAGAAGACCAAAGGGTCGAATTAAATAAATAAGTTAAAAATTAAGGATCTACAGTTGACTTAGTTGAACTCTCTCATCCATTCATACATATATTAAAGTTTTAAATCAATTCCGGCGCTATCTAATATGGTGATTTTAGCTTCCTTGCTCAAGATGTTTTTAAACGTTTTATTCTTGATTATGTTTATGTAATGTCGACTTTTATAATAAATGTGTTTTGTTTTATGGTTTTAAATGTTCTATGTAATGTCGACTTTTATAATAATGTGTTTTGTTTTATGGTTTTAAATGTTTCTATGTACAATGTGATGCTCCCGTTAATTGTGATTATAGCATGTTTCTCCGCCTCGACCGAAGGCCAACCTCTCGGACCAAGGTCAATTAAATATATTGAACCCTTTTTACGCTATTTTATGACCCATGATAATCTAGGTTATAACACAAACATTTCCATATTTGAGCCTATGTTTAATTTTTTGTGTATCTCATTCCTATTTGTAATTATTGTTCCTAAGTATTTGAATTCAGCCACTTCTTCAAAATTTCCCTTACTTGTCATCAGCTGTCCACATCATTCTATGTGTGAGCATATAATTAATTTTATTGATATTTACTTCCAGTTCCAATGTCTTAGTGTTACTCAAGTAAGTGCATTGACACTTAGTATCTCCTCACTATCGTCCAAAAATACTATAACATCAGCATAAATTAACAGCTTATTAATACCACCTAGTTGTAGACCTTCTTCATCCTCTAAGATTTCACGACTTGCTCTAGTACAAAATTGAATAGTAGAGAAGATAGTGCATCTCCTTGCTTTAACCCATCAGCGTGGATGACATGCACCACCCGCATAAATAAAACACTTCTTCTCTGCGGAGTGACGGGCATCGTCCGCATGATTTCTTTACCGAAACTAATTCTTATTTTTCGGGAATGATTCACTAAATAATATAATTTTGTAGAGGAAAGAATACTTTTATTTGATATATGAAATTAATAATATAACTTATTTTCAAATTGTATAATTTATTGTTAAATGTGGCTAAGTTTGAAGTGCTGATTGAGCATGTTATATATCCGGCGCATTTGATTTATTATCATTATTTGTAAAAATATAAAATGACAACACAATTTGTGAACTGCAGTCTTATAGAGGAGATCTCAAGCTTTCAATTAACATAAATTTTATATTAAGTTATGTAGATAGGAAATAACACTATGAGGTTCTTTAATATTGTTTATTTTTATTATTTCACTCACCTCATACTTCATAAATCATAGCAGACCCTGGGTTTCTTCACGTAATTTGTGACATTGTCAATGCTGCGTCACGTTCACAACTGACGTCCAACGGCCTTCTATCCTTCAGACTGACCTCCGCGCCATCTGGTGGCCGACCGAAGAATTTCCAAATCAGTCCTCTTTCTTTATAACCGGGTATTTCAAAATTCATAGTTGTATTTTCATTCTTGCATATGTAAATTTTTTCCCAAATTGTGAGTTCCTTCGGTTTTTTTTTCCAATTGTTTAAGTAATTTTGTTTTGGTTTCTATTCTATGTTTTTCTGACCAGGCATGTACAGCTATTGCAGATTTTTCGGTTTCTCCATTTTAACATTTTGAGGTGTTCTTTTAATCTTGTATTTAGATTCCTTTTGTTTTTCCTATGTATATCTTTTCACAATCTTTACAATTAATTTGATAAATTCCCGATTTTTTGCAGTCTTCAATTTTTTCATTTTGTTGGTTTTTATTAAATTACCTAAGCTGTAATCATTTTTCGGTGCTAATTTAATGTTGAATTGGTTGAAAATTTTTTGAAACTTGTCAAATACGAAAGGATGGTATGTGAACTTCTTGAATTTTTTGCCTATATTTTTATCTGTCTGAAGAGTACTTTCATTGATGACTTTTGTTCTTTGAATTTATTTATTTTCTTGTGTATCATTTTCTTGTGAAAACCATTATCCTTAGCAATTTGTATGATGTGTTCTTTCTCTTTATTGTAATTTTCTTTCCTCTAAATAGAGGAAAATACTTTAGACAAAAATCAGGACTCGCAATGGGAAATCCATTATCACCATTCTTAGCAGACATGTTATGGGGAATTTTGAATGTCATGTAACTAAAGCACATCCTTGATGTTTAAATTTGGAGAAGATACGTAGATGATATCATAGCAATAGTAAAAGAGAAACAATTAGAAGATGCCATTAAACTGTTAAATATTCAAAATAAAACAATCAAATTTACAGTGGAAATAGAAAATAATCATGAAATACCATTTTTAGACCTTAAATTGATTAGGAATGAAGAAAAAAAGAAAATAGAATTTGGAATCTACAGAAAAGAAACTCACATCGACAATTACATAAAAGCTACTGGATTTAACCATTTTTCACACAACAGGCAGTATTTAATAGTTTAACACACAGACTTGTGAATGTCCCCATGAGGAAAGAAAATTACAATAAAGAGAAAGAAACACATCATACAAATTGCTAAGGATAATGGTTTTCACAAGAAAATGATACACAAGAAATAATAAATAAATTCAAAGAACAAAAAGTCATCAATGAAAGTACTCTTCAGACAGATAAAAATATAGGCAAAAAATTCAAGAAGTTCACATACCATCCTTTCGTATTTGACAAGTTTCAAAAAATTTTCAACAAATTCAACATTAAATTAGCACCGAAAAATGATTACAGCTTAGGGAATTTAATAAAAACCAACAAAAATGAAAAATATGAAGACTGCAAAAAATCGGGAATTTATCAAATTAATTGTAAAGATTGTGAAAAGATATACATAGGAAAAAACAAAAAGGAATCTAAATACAAGATTAAAAGAACACACCTCAGAAATGTTAAAAATGGAGAAACCGAAAAATCTGCAATAGCTGTACATGCCTGGTCAGAAAAAACATAGAATAGAAACCAAAACAAAAATTACTTAAACAATTGGAAAAAACCGAAGGAACTCACAATTTGGGAAAAAATTTACATATGCAAGAATGAAAATACAACTATGAATTTTGAAATACCCGGTTATAAAGAAAGAGGACTGATTTGGAAATTCTTCGGTCGGCCACCAGATGGCGCGGAGGTCAGTCTGCAGGATAGAAGGCCGTTGGACGTCAGTTGTGAACGTGACGCAGCATTGACAATGTCACAAATTACGTGAAGAAACCCAGGGTCTGCTATGATTTATGAAGTATGAGGTGAGTGAAATAATAAAAATAAACAATATAAATTTTATATATATATTTTTTTTTTTTGTTCATGTAGTTCTTCATTGTTTTCATGGACTGCGTTAGAGACTGTTAGTCCGCGTTTCTCTGCTCTCTTTTTGGAAACCATGAAACTATTTAAAACTTTGTTTATATGGCTAGGTTGGTGAAGGTTTCTTCTTTCAAATGAAATATGTGACACTTATATGGCACCAAATTTGTGAATGAAATTTTACTTGAATGAGTGGTTCTGTTCAATCCTGTTAGACTAGCACGAGGGTGGCAGTGTTTCGCCATGGCCCCTACAAATAAACATAGTGAAAATATTACAAAATACTTAGATGAGGAACTGGAAAACAAACATAAAATCTATTGTAGATTATAATATAAATATAGGATCTTTGGACCTGGCAGATTAATTTTGTAACATGTATATTTGTTGGAATGGAAGAAAATAAAAACTAGTACATGGAAATATTTTCCATCTTCTAAACATTGCTAATTGAACAGCATGATTATCTGAAGGGAGAATTCACCACAAAATATTTTTCGCATTGACCTTGATGAAGCGTAACTTGTGCAACATAGGGGTGGGGTAGCCGGATGTCATTCAACAGTACCGAGATTAGTTACAAGGCATTTTCTGGGAAGAATACCACCGAGAAGAAATAAAGCCCTCCCTAACAAAATATGTGTTGTGTGTTATAAAAAAATAAACAGAAAGATAGAGTATTTAGATGCTCTGACTATGAAGCGGGAATATGTATGCAGGGGTGCTTCAAATCAATTTCAACTAACTTAATTTCTAAGGCAGGATATTATAAATTTTATTTATATTCTTGTAGTTTACAATTATTATAATTAGCCACACATTTAGCTGAATACATTTTAAAATTTTTAATTGGATATTTTGAATATGAAACAAGATATAAACGTTTTACAAAACTTTGTTTTCTAACTTACAAATTTAAATGCCATTCCAAGAAATCCTCCCTCAGCTGAGAACCGTCAGGGGATTTAAATCCCCCCACGCTGATGGGTTAAGTCGTGAATTTCAAAAGTTTCCAAAAACTGTTTGCCTACATGCACCTTACTCTTTGTGCCACTCAGACATTTTCATATAATTACTAAATAAACATTCATGTAAGTCTAACTAACATTTTAGGAATTCCAAACTCCAAGCAGGGTACTATATAACTTTTCCCTCTTAATTGAATCGTATGCCTCTTTGAAATCTGCATATAGTTGATGTACAGTGCCATTATATTCCCATTTCTTTTTGTAAAATCTCTCCTATACTAAAAATTTGATGTGCTGTAAACCTGTTTCTTCTAAATCCACACTGGTGATCTCCTAGAATGTCATCAAAATAAGGAGTAAGTCTGCATACTAAAATATTTTTGTTAGAAATTTGTACGAAGTTAAAAGTAATGAGATGCCCCTGTAGTTGTTGCAATTGGTTTTATCTCCTTTCATATATATTGGTATGATAATAATCAATTCTTTCCATTCATTTGGAAGAGATTATTTTTTCCAAATCAAACTAAGCAACCGATGTGTTTTGTCCAGCAATTTTTCTCTCCCCCTGATTTTATCAGTTCTGCTGGGATCCCATCTGAACCTGAAGCTTTATACATCTTCATTTTTTTTTTTCATCTACATAGCACTAATAAAATTTTAAGATGATTATGCCAATGAACTTAAGTTCTTTTAGCGCTGATCAATTAATCATAATAATCTAATAGACTAAAAAGATTTCCAATATGACGATTAATGGTGCTGGATGTAATAGAGTTTTTACCAATCACGAATGTGGACAAAATATGATCTGCAACAACTGTTACTGTTCAAAGCTCAAATGATACGGAGTTCACAGCATGAAAGAATGCATCATAAACTATCTGATTTGATGTCAACACACAATTTTGTCTGGATATTGGCATAATTTGGTTTGCAATGATACTCCTCATTTAAAATGAAAAATAAAAAAAATATATATAGAGAGAACCCTCTGATTCTAACTTCGTGAAATATCAAATGCTGCTGTTAATATATATTTAAATGACCTACCATTTACAATAATTTTAGACAATATTTTTTATCCCTTCTCACTCCCAAGAGGTGCTAGAGTTCTAACTTGGGTTTAAATGTCTCTGCACTGTTACCAATGAGTTTGGTGACCCTGGAAACTATAGATTAGACACCAATCCCAGTAATTTTGATATATTTTTACAGCCTTCTCATCCCCTAAGTGTGCTAGGGGATAAACTTGGGTTTATGTGACACCTCCACATTAAGAATCAGCTTAGCAACCCCGAAAACTATTGATTTGAGTCTAATCTTGTTCAATATTTTCATTTTATTTTCAACCCTTCCACCTCCCTTTGAGTACTAGGGGTGGAACTTGGGCTTAAATGTCATTGGAACTGTGACCAATTAGCATAGCGACCCCATAAAACATGGATTTGAAACTAATATCAGCCACTTTAAGAAATTTAATTTGTCTTCTGCTCTTATCCCCTCCTCTTTAGGAGTGATAGAGATCAAACATGGGCTTAAACATCATCGAGACAGTCACCAGTCAGATAAGCAATCCTGGAAACCATGGTTTTGACACTAATCTTGATCAATTTTGACAATTTATTTTCCAACTCTTCTCATCCCCTTAAGAGTGCAATGGTCAAACTTGAGCTTAAATAAAACATTAGGACACAAACACACACACACGTTCAAAGGCAGATATGCATATGCACATGCACGCATATACACACACACATATACTTTAATTTATATATATATATACACACACACACACATACTTTAATTTATATATGTGTGTGTGTGTGCGCGCGCGTGCGTGTGCTAATGCGTGTGCGTGTGTGTGTGTGTGTGGATTTAATAAATGTTACATAATAATAAACCAGTATTTATGAACTGAAAGCTGAAACCTTGAGAAGAAGAAAGGCAAAGTGATACTTTAATTGTACGTATGGGAGCATGATAGTGCATATCCAGGATTAAAATAACAACTGCACATTACAATTATTAGAAATTTCACAACATTTGTGCAACCTACTGGCGTTACCCAGGGGACACCACATGGATGTTGGCTGCATCATCTCCCAAAAGTTTTGCCACTATAATTCATATTATATTGTCAAATTTTAGGCTTATCTTCTATTTTGCCATTGCCACATTTTGATTTATATTTTTAAAAATTTAATTGAATATTCTTCCTTGAAAATGGCAACGAACCATTTTAAGGTAATGTAGAAGTTTGATTCCCCCCCCCTTCTTTAATCATTATATGCTGTATTTAAAAATTCATCTGGAGTAACGTGTTAACAATGAACTTGATTTCTTTTTATAGACATAATTTTCAAATTTTCTTCCTGAATATTTTCCAACATATGAATCGCAAAGTGTACAGTGGAGGAAATTGGTATAAAGACACTTGTTAGAAGTGTGAACACAAGTTTATTTATTAATAGTGAGTGGAGAACATATTTTAATCGACTCACCTCATACATTTTCAAACTTCTTTGAAACCGACGGTTTCAGACAATATCATGTCCTTCATCAGTCATGGCGTCCACTGACGAAATTTCGTGATTGTTGATTTCTTTAGTGACATCACCTCTTGTGCTACCATCTTTCGTTGGGATTATAAACTTTGTAATTAAATTTTTATCCACCGGAATATCGAAATTCATAGATCGATATTTATTCTTCTGAATGAATATCATTTCCCAAATTGTCAATTCCAACGGTTTATCCAACTGTTTTAAAAGTTTCGCTTCTTTTTCAATTTTATGATGTTCTAGTAAACTATGTGCAGCTATTGCTGATTTTTCAATTTCACAATTTTTAATATTTCTAAAATGTTCTTTAGTGCGTGTTTCTAAATTCCTTTTTGTTTGTCCTATGTATACTTTGCTACAATCATTACAATTAATTTGATAAATTCCAGATTTCTTACTGTCTGGGATGTTGATTTTTTTATTGGTATTTAAAAGTTGTTCCAGACTAAATTTATTAATTGGTGCCAAAGTAATGTTGTATTTGTCAAATATTTTTTTAAATTTCCCATGTACTATTGGATGGTAAGTCATTTTCTTGAAATTCTTCTTTTCTTTACTAACCATTTGTAGGGTAGAGCATTCTTTAAGTTGTTTTATCTTTCTGAATTTCTTTAATTTGTTAAGATATTATATGCTTATTAAAACCATTTAATCTGGCCAAAATTAGGATATTTTCGTATTCTTTCTTAAATGGTTTTAATAAGAATATAATATCTAACAAATTAAAGAAATTCAGAAAGATAAAACAACTTAAAGAATGCTCTACCCTACAAATGGTTAGTAAAGAAAAGAAGAATTTCAAGAAAATTACTTACCATCCAATAGTACATGGGAAATTTCAAAAAATATTTGATAAATACAACATTACTTTGGCACCAATTAATAAATTTAGTCTGGAACAACTTTTAAATACCAATAAAAAATCAACATCCCAGACAGTAAGAAATCTGGAATTTATCAAATTAATTGTAATGATTGTAGCAAAGAATACATAGGAAAAACAAAAAGGAATTTAGAAACACGCACTAAAGAACATTTTAGAAATATTAAAAATTGTGAAATTGAAAAATCAGCAATTGCTGCACATAGTTTACTAGAACATCATAAAATTGAAAAAGAAGCAAAACTTTTAAAACAGTTGGATAAACCGTTGGAATTGACAATTTGGGAAATGATATTCATTCAGAAGAATAAATATCGATCTATGAATTTCGATATTCCGGTGGATAAAAATTTAATTACAAAGTTTATAATCCCAACGAAAGATGGCAGCACAAGAGGTGATGTCACTAAAGAAATCAACAATCATGGAATTTCATCAATGGACGCCATGACTGATGAAGGACATGATATTGTCTGAAACCGTCGGTATCAAAGAAGTTTGAAAATGTATGAGGTGAGTCAATTAAAATATGTTCTCCATTCATTATTAATGATATAACCTCGTAATGTTTATTTCCCGATATTAATTTAAATATAACAAGTTTATTTACTCTTTCTTTGGCATTTTTCTATCTTAATTTAGGAAATGATCGAGTATAAAACACACACAAATAATGTCAAAATTAATTATCCATTTTCGTCCAAAAAAGTACAAGAAAACTGAAACCACTCTCACATATGGGTGGAAATTAGTATAAAGGCACCGTGTGTATTTAACAGATTAAACCAAAAAGACTGAGTACAAAGTTTACAACAAAGTTCTAAAATTTAGTTGAACCTCCATTGTTCTTAATTACTTGGAAGATTCTCTTTGGCATTGACATCATGAGGGTGTTTATTTTTCCAATGAGATTGAAGCCCTCTCTTCCCGGATAGCATTTTTCAGCTCAGTCATTGTCCCAAACTGCCGTCCATTGCGATACACACGCCTTGTCAGGATCCCCCATAAGTTCTCAATCTGGTTTAAATCGGGACTTCTGGCTGGCGACGTCAAAAGAGGTATTTCTTTCTTCCTGAACCACTCCTTTGATTTGGCAGACACGTGAATGGAAGCATTATCTTGCTGAAAAATTAGATCTTCGACAAATTCCTCATACATTCGTATCAATTCGGACTCCAGAAGCTCCTCAGTGTAGGACTAGGAATTCATCTTGGTGCGTATCCATGCCAGTTTTGATCTTCCTTTAAAGCAGAATGCTGCCCAAATCATAATGCCTCCAACACCGAAGTTTCTACTCATTCCAACTTGCTCTTCAGTACGGAGGTCGTGCCAGTAATATTGAAAGCCATCAGGCCCGTCCAGATTAAACTTCGTCTTGTCACTGAATATTACTTTATTCAATTCTGAGGTCCAGGACATGTGTTCTTCAGCAAAAGTCATTCTACTCTTTCTTATGTGCATTGTTCAGAGGTAGTTTACTAAGACTTTTTTTTTAATTTTAGGTTCTTGTCTTGTGGCAGAATTTGTCCTACTCGTCTGGCTGTTAATTACAACTTCAAATCAGCCCGGATTTGAGAAGAAAACATCCTCTTACCTTTTGCTTTACGTAAAATGACATGTTTAGTGCGCTCAGACAATTTTCTTGTCCGTCCATTCTTCCCGTTTTTTCTATATTGTGAGCCCAGTTTGACAAAATTATTAATGACACATCTTGAACGTCCCAATTTCGTAGCTATTTGTCGATTGGAAAGGCCCATCTACTTGAAGGCACTAACTCTTGCTTTCTCTTCATTTGATAGAGGCTTTCCACGCGGTATTGTACGTATTACTGACTTATAACTGATGAACGATTCTCACAGACACGTCTTCTCCATGCAACTGCAGTGTTTTGTTTACATTTATGTCTGTGTAAGAGCCAGAAGTTGACCTGCCTTTATACCGATTTCCACCCCTAGGACAGCGTTTTCTTAGTTTTTACGTAATAATTACGTATATAATAAATACAAAATGTGCAGACCTGTATGAAATTATGTCCTAGATAATTATATGTAATCTAGGACACACATACGGTATTTGCATAAATATTTCAGGTTGTTTTACTACTAAAAGTTAGTTGCCTTTATACCAATTTCCTCCACTGTATGTAGGGCCGGCTGCTGTAGAACTGTGCATTATATTCCCTATGGAGTATCTCTGAACAGTTAGTATTATGTGGCTGTGACGTAAGTTCCATTGTTCATAACTCCAGAGGAAAACTTCCTTCTTTGGAAAGTTGTAGTTTCTCTAAAATGTAGTTGGCAAATCTTATATCGGTTGTTGGTGACTGAGCTATAAGTTGAATGAAAGCATCTGTTACTTTGTCAGGTAACAATAAACTCAAACCAAAGAAATATTTCAACCAGTTTCCAATCTCTAATGGGATTTTTATACTCTCATAACAAAAGTTTTTCTTTTTGTAAATGTCAGAAACAAGCCTGGCCTAAATAGAATCTGCAACCTATTATTTTGATGTGAGGAAACGCGTACATAACAGCAGAGTGCGCTGCAACTTCAAAATCAACATGTAAGTGTATGAGGTTCAACTTTGTATCCATTTGACTTTGATATAGCTCTTGGATTATTATCCATATTTCTTTATACAGTTCAAGGGTTTTTGAATGCATGAAGCAAAATACAACAGGAACATAGAATCCATTCTTGAATATATGAATTGTATACAATTGTTGAAAAAAAATCAACGTGCATAGCTGAAAGTCCCATCGATACAAATATCAGAGGAAGTTGAAAGACTTCAATATTACCTTTAGTGGAAAACTTGCGTAACTGAAGACATAAAATGGAAATGTTGCTTAGTTACTTTTCATAATTTTTTTTTGTGTTTCATTAAGATCTTGTGGGTATCGGAAGTAGACATTTTCTCCTTGCAACATACATAGTTTTTTCTAAACAAATGCACATCAACAAAGTCAAGCTGTGAAGAATCCTTGTTTAAAGATCTTTTCGGATCAGTTAGGTTTCTCATGCGGACAGTCCTTGGTTTATCTTTTCAGTAATGCAGTTATATTATGCTATTGAATTATACTTAGAGACAAATTTTCATAATTGTAATTATTAGAAAAGGCAACAATTTTCTATTACCATCCATGGTTAGATTTTCACTACAGTTTTTGTTGTTTGTACATCTAAAAAGTACAGTGAGGTCACTAACGTTGTAATTGTTTAAAATCACACAATGCTTATCTCTCTCCATTAAATATCAACTAGATATTTTAATTAATAGCGAGTGGAGAACATATTTTTAACAACTCACCTGATAAAATTTCAAATTTCTTTAAGACCAATGGTCAATTATCAAAGAAATTTGAAATTTTATGAGGTGAGTTGTTGTTATCTAATGCCTTGACAATAAAGCCATTAGCGTTCTTGCTCTCCAATATTTCTCTATGGTGGATCTAACAGGTAATACTACACAGGTTTGTAGATGTTCTTCATTCATTTCTTCATCTTTGTTGCATAGAGGACAATTTTGATTCGTGTAAATTCCTACTTTATATAAGTGTTTGACTAAATAATCATGTTCTGTAAGCATCAGGATCAGAAATTACATGTGCATTATATTCATTTTATCAACCAGTAGGATACCACACAAAAAATTTTGAGGCGGAAATAACGGCTATTCATATTTCACTCCAACAATTACTATACAGAATAAATAAATTTCAAAATGCTGCCATACACTCTGATTCTAAGGCAGCAATTTATGCAATAAATTCACACAAAATGAAGTCAATCCAAATTAAAGAGTGCCAGAAATATGATTCAACAACTTCAAAAACTACAGAAAAGAATTCAATTGCAATGGATACACCTGCACATTGTGAAATTGCTGGAATGACACTGCTGATTTTCTTGCCGAAAAAGGCTCCAACTTAATTGAGAATACAACTAAAAGCTTACCTTTTGTACTGAAATGACGTTTTCGGTACGTAAGACTACGTAATACTGCGCAAACACAACGTCATCGTGTCTTCATTTCTTCAGTCATCTTAGTGAACAGTGCCAAATTCCCTCCTACGTACCCTCCCTTTCCTTTATGCGCCATGTGCTATTGCGCATCCTCCCCTCTGCTAGCAAGTCCTCAAATAAGCTGTGCTCATTAAAATCAGGTTCATCATCTGTTTAAGCTTCGATGAGTCAAGTCGATATAGCTTCGAAGGAGCTTGTTTGGCTAATCTGTCCCTTAGGCCACAAAGACCGTGTACCCTAGCCCTTGGCGGGACTGGTGCGAGTGGAAGAGTGTACGTATGTTTATTATCTTTATTGTTACAGATTTTTGTTTAGATGACCAATAAGGTTACTATTTTTTTGTTAACTAATTTTTCAATATCAATAAAACTATTATTGATTTCGTACATCTCAATGATGGATAAATCATATTTGAAGAGAGAAAATTATACGCTCAGACCGGGACTTGAACCCGGTCTGAGCGTATAATTTTCTCTCTTCAAATAAAACTATCTTTTATTATTTGTATGTTATATCTGACTTTTTGACTCTTATTAAAAATAAGCTATTTTCTTTTAGCTAACTTCTGTTTATTGATTGAGTAGCTAGTCATGTCAGATATTGATATAAAGTTCCAAAGCTTTCTCAAATTAATCTAATCTCCTCTTTCCTTAAAACTTCCACGATTGTAATCTGTATAGCTTACAGTACTATATGCTTAACAATTTATTAAGGAAAGGTGAATTAATCTTTGCTTTTTATGGACCCGGGCAAAGATATGTTGATTTAAGCATTCTATATTTTCAAAACTCAAAGTAATTATAAACAACATTGGTACGATCCAGCACGAACACGCGAGTGGTACGGTGCAATTTTTTGTTTGCAGAGCGTGGTTCGGTGCACTTTCACATCCGTAAAAAGACTAATTAAAAACAAATACAAAATTGAACAAAACCAAAACATATGTAATAAAACCAAAGACAAAAAATTGAATATTTTAGTAAAGAAAACAGATATTCCAGAAATTCCACGTAAAACTGCAGTAACAAAATTCAGACTGCTTACAGAACATGAGGTGAGTTGTTAAAAATATGTTCTCCACTCACTATTAATAATACAACCTCATAATGTTTACTTCCCAACATTAATTTAAATATAGATATTGCAATGTCCATTTTGAAATGGTACCACTTTCTACAGCTTGCACTCCCAACTGAATCTAGCTGTTGTGTATGAACGGATTGTGATGAAGGAAATAAATGTGCAGTCATGTTGCTATTTCTATGCGCAATCATCTTTCACCTGAACTTTATTTTTCATGTCAAATTATTGTAGGCCTACAACACCATGTAGATTTCTGATTGGAGATGACCCTTGAACTAAGTCAATGACAAGAGATATAGTTTTGTTTTGAACTCATACTTATGATTTTTACACCTAAAATCCATCACCTGAGTTAGGTTTGACCCTGATAACTTTGGAACCATAAGCAAGCATGATAACTACTAGTCCAATAGTATTGATTTAATTCAAGTGACTTTTTAACTAATTTTACTTAGTCTTTCTCTTGTTTCTAAGGTAGGAATATGTATTAAACTAAAGAAATCTGACCAAGTTTTTTAAATGTTCATATCTTACCAAATACTTTAACAATATTTTGAGTTTATGGGAAAACTCAAATATAGAACTCTTTTGAAATATAACAACCAGAATGAAAGGTGTAATGACGATTACAGTTCGAAGTAAAACAGAAACAATGCAAGATGTAATGTAAAATAAACATTCTTTAACACTTTTATAATCTACTTCACCACCAATCCTGAAAAAGAAAAACATAAATTTAAAAACAAATGCATTTACAGTGCTATAGTTTAATGTTTGATTATGGTATCAGTACATGAAAATTAATATGAAGTGTATTCAGAAAAAAAAGTTCCAATATGAATAGAGGATACAGTATATTCGAAGAGAAAAATATAAGCTCAGACTGGGATTTGAACTCAGGACTTTTCGCTTTCTATGTGAATGCTGTGCCAAATGAGCTACCTGTGAAACTCCAATATAAATGCAATTTTTTTCTCTTATATACACTGTTAATTCCTGAGCGCCAAATGCCACAAAACCATTGCTTCAAACTTGCAAATGGCGGCTTCTTTATTAAGAAGACCTTTCATTGGGAATTATACATTACATTATAAAGCCAGTACAGCCTCTTTCAATATTTTTATTATTCATTTCATAATCTCAAAGTTGGATAAATTACATTTGAAGAGAAAAATATATGCTCAGACTGGGGTTTGAACCCAGCACCTTTCACTTTCTATGCGAATGTTCTACCAACTAAGCTACCTGTGAAACTCCAATATAAATGCAAATTTTTCTCTTATATACACTGTTATTATTTGTCATCGAGATGTATGAAATTGATAATAAAATTATCGAAAGAGGCCGTATTGGCTTTATAATGTAATGTAAAATTCCCAAATAAAAGGTCTTCTTAATAAAGAAGATGCCATTTGCAAGATTGAAGCAATAGTTTCGTGGCATTTGGCGCTTGGGAATTAACAATGTATATAAGAGAAAAATTTGCATTTAGATTGGAATTTCTCAGGTAGCTCAGTTGTAGAACATTTGCATAGAAAGCAAAAGGTCATGGGTTCAAACTCCAGTATCAGCATATATTTTATCCATCATTGAGATGTATGAAATGAATAATAAAAACATTGAGAGGACACAGTATTCAACAAAACAAGAATAAAAACATTCTATAACCATATTTCTTATATTTAATATCTTCTGAGTTACAATCTTCTTTGTAAAAGCAGCATATCCTCTACTCTGAGTATTTTAACAAGAAACCAATGAGGAAATATTTCACATAAAATATCTAGCACATGTTGTAAAGAGTTGATCAAAGTCAGTGGTGACAATTGAAAGTGATGTAAAGTATCCCGTTTTCAAACGTTGCTGGAACAGGGCACTAAAGACCTTCACAAATTATATCCTGCATACATATCTGCATGTTGCTTCCAGTTGCTTATTACATACGGTAACAAAAAACCATATCTGCCATTTCCTATGTTGAATAATAGGCTTGCATTGTGTTAATATATTGTAAGACCGAGAACAACATTAAATTATGTTAGTAAATAACAGAACATAATTCAGAATATATTAAGTTTAGGACCAAAGTTTATACAAACTTTTTTGTTTGTTTTATTAGATACTATATCTGTAAAAATTGGATTCTTTTTTTTTTTTTTTTCAAAACAACTTTTTAGATTTGTAAACTTCACAGAAGAATTTAGAGAATACATTAATTCATGTATTTTATGTATTTCAGGCTAAATGGCCGTGGTCTGGTTTTATTAAAACTCGACGTTTAGTCTACTACTGCGGTAGACATCCTCAGGAGATTCTGCGTGTTCTTTGACTTCTTAACTCTTCAAATGTCGGCTGCAGACTGGCTGTGTGTTGGAAATCGTGTCCTTATTTATAGTTGAGTATAAATAAGGACACAATTTCCAACACACAGCCAGTCTGCAGCCGACATTTCAAGAGTTAAGAAGTCAAAGAACACGCAGAATCTTCGGAGGATGTCTACCACAGTAGTGTACGAAACGTCGAGTTTTAATAAAACCAGACCATGGCCATTTAGTCCGAAAGACATAAAATACATGAATCAAAATACCTGCCGTGAAAGTCTACAATTTTACATAATTCATTAATTATTTTAGAAATAGATTATAAATTTATACCTGAGATTTTAAAAATGTCATCCATTTGAATTACGGTACCAATTCATTAGTTTTTACCCTTTCAACTGATTTCTATATTCTCTTTCGGAAACTGGCAAATAAAAATCATATTGAATTTTTCTGGGTTACAGTGCAAAAAGAAGACATCCGAATTTCGAGGTAATTATGGTTTTAAAATGAGGTTTATTCCTGTTCAGCAATAAAACAAAAAAGTGGACCATCCAGAAACAAAGTTGAAAAATTATAATTTATAAAGCACTGCTTCATAATCCAAATCGCAAAAAGTGGACATCCAAATTTCGAAATAATTTTGGTTTTAAAATGAAGCTTATTCATGTCCAGCAATAAAAAATTTAAAAAGTGAACCATCCAGAAATAAACCTGAAAAATTTAAAGCACTACTTCACAATAATTTATAGAGGACTATTTTCTATACTATCTGAAGAATATAGCAGCCATTAGTGATGTCAGTTCTGATATTCAGATGTTGATCTTTGACTCTGCTTCTCTATGCACTTTCACGGTCTTCAACCTGTCATGATCTTTGACAGTTCTAAGCATGTAAAACAGGCTTCCTAAGCTTGATTTTAAAACCAAATTATCTCAAAATTCAGATGTCCACTTTTTCTGTATATTTACGACATTCAAAATGTATATCAAGTAGATGATGGGCTACATTACACTATTAATTGTCAAAATACAAAGACAGAGGCTTACAGAAAACTCATCCTTCAAAAGAGATTGCAAAAGAAGTAGAAGACATTATATCATGAGTTTAATAAATAATAATTAATTATTATTACTTAAGCTCTACATGAACAAGAATATAAATAAAATATTTAACTTACCCATTAGTTGAAAGTTTGAAATCACAATATATAGTGCTAGCCAATACCACTCTATATATCATTTAAAGGAATATGTTTAGGTCCTCCAATAATTGCTGTGTTATGTACATAATAGAAAGTCCATGTATTATTACAGCCTTTCTGAAATTAGCCAAAAAACTGTTCAATTATTTGTAATATTGTTTAACACAAAAACAAACTGTTAAGGGAATTAGAGTAGTTAATTTTGACTAATTCTTGGCCATTGAATTAAAGAATGACAGTGACATTTCTAATTTGTTCTACTTTCTACAATAAAGCCATGACTTCATCTTAAATTAGATAGTTTTCCACTAAATATGAGTCCCTACATTTACTCTGTTGGCAGAATTCTCACATGATGGATTCTCTCTACATGCTCTCACATGTTTGTCATGTGGCAGGAGGTAGTATTGTCTGGATCTTATGAAGTGATGAACAACAGTGCTTGTAGTGAAAATGTGTACTGGTATGGAAGTCATTGCAAGAATATTGTTTCATTATAATTTCATCTATCATTCTGCTCTCATAGACAAGTAAAAATATGACCTGGTCTTATGTAAATAACCCAGATAAATGTTCAAAATTTGTAGGAAGTAATACTATGACGTATTAAAAATTAAATATTAATGAATGGATGTATATCTCTAACCCATACTTTAACCTTGGATACCTTAATTTTTACAGATGATCTTGTTCTCCTAGCATACTTGAAAAATGATCTTCAATGAACAGTACATAACATGCAAATAATAGGAGATAAATCATTTATGCATATATCCATGAGAAAACTAAATAATGGCTTTTTGTGGAAAAGAGCCAGTACAAAGTAAAATTGTCTTCATGGTAAAATTCTAGAAAGAGTCAATGTATTTAAATACCTTGGTTATTCATAGTATTTTAAGAAGAATTAGATATTCATGGAAAAATTGTCAACTTTAATATATCCACTGGAATTATAAACAAGGTAAAGAAACCATCTCTAATTCAAAAACACACACATCTTCATCTACATAAAACCCTGGCAAGACCTATCTTATCTAATAGCAGTGAAGTGAGAATCCTATGGACGACAGGCAAGAGTAGCATTACTGCAAGTGAAATGAAGTTCATGCACCGAACAGCAGGCTATACTAAGTGGGATATGAAAAGGAATTCCTATATCCTTCAAGAACTCGACATAGACCCGGTCCTTGACCATATCCATAAATATAAAGAAAATTGGAAACAACATGTCAATAGAATACCCAGACAAAGAATCCCCTAGGCAATCCTAAACTATATCCCACAAGAGATCATTGGGACGACCCATGAAGAGGTGGAAGGAAAACTTCAATAGATCGTAACAGTTATTTGAGGACAATGACCTATCAGGATGATGATATTAGAAATCACATCTCACCTCATATTTTGTCTTCTTTTTACACCAGTTCCAGAAAAACTAATAATCCTTCATCATCAGTTTGTCTTGACCATTGTTTTTGTCATTGATGATTCAATATTTCTTCCTCCACCTGTTAGTAGACTAATGAACCTTCAAATCAAAACACATTCCACAGGAATTTCAAAATTCACTAATTGCTCCTTCTTTTTTTGAATGTAGATCTTTACCCAAACCGTGAGTTCTTTAGTTTTTCTATTTGTTTAAGTAAATTTTGCCTTTCTCTCAATTTGATTTTTCTTGCCAATGTTAGCAGGTACTGCAGATTTTTCTTCTTCTTCTTCTTCTTAAACTTAATTTGTAGGATTTTCATCCTGTTTATTTCCAAAATCACTCCTCGGAGGAAGACGTACTGGATGTGCATTCACTGTCTATCCATCTCTTGGCTGGTCTTCCTCTTGTTCTTCTCCCATCCATTGGTCTATCTTCTTTAGCTCTTTTTGCAAGCCGGTTTTTCTACTTCTCCATTTTAACTCTATGCATGCCACGAGTAAAATCTCTGTTGGAGATTTAAATTGTTGTTCTGACAAAGAGATCAGCAGGTAATGGATAGAAGAATCAGAGCCAATCTAATCAGCACTTGGTTTCTACCTAAATTGTTAATAATCCTAAGGTGTTCCTTCACTCTGGATTTCAAATTTCTTTTTGTTTTCCTTTTTTAGATGTTATAACAATCCCCACATTTTATATGACAAATGCCTGGTATATCTTCTTCCATTTTCTCATTTCTGTTGGATTTTATTATTCTGATGAAGCTAAAATGATGTTTCGTTTCCAATCGTATATTGAACTTTTGAATTTTTTTTAAAATTATGGTGCTACATAGGATGATATGTAAACTTCTTGAATTATATATATATGTATTATTTTTTACTTTGAAATGTACTTTCATTGATTCATTTTTGTGTTTTGAACTTATTTATTTTCCTGTGTATCATGTTTTCTTCAAACCCATTCTCTACTGTTATGTTTGATATGAGTATGTATTCTTTTTCTTTATTATATTTTCTTTTTATTATAATTCTCTTTATTATAATTCTCTATGTTTACTAATCTATGTGTTAGATAATCACTAAATATTGCCCCTTTGTGCACAATGTGATTGAAAATAACCCTTAAAGAACAAATGTCACATGTACTGATAACAGTTACATGCCCCCTATGGCTGAAAAATATATTACTTATTGTGTACCAAATTGCTGCAACTAAGACATTAAACAATTATTTTTCTTCAATAACTGTGCATACTTTATTGTTTATGCCCACTGTTGTTTCATTGACTACAGTAATACAGTGTGATATATTTTTCATCATGTCTCAAAAATATTGTTGAATAAAATGTACATAATGTATTTAAAAATAAAAATTATATCCCCCAAATTAACAGTGCAACAAAAAAAAAGTCCTTAGTAAGAACCCCCCAATGAAGATAAAAACTTTTGATGTTTTTATTATTCATTTCATACATCTCAATAATGGATAAATCATATTTGAAGTGAAAAAGTATACACTCAAACTGGGACTCGAATCCAGGACCTTTGACTTTCTAGGCCAATGCTCTACTGACTGAGCCATCTGGACAAGTTCCAATCTAAATGCAAATTTTTCTCTTATATACGATATCAACTCCCATGCACCAAATGCTATGAAACCTTTGTTTCTACCTTTGCAAATGGCGGCTTCTTTATTAAGAAGACATTTATTTGGGAATTTTACATTACATTATAAAGCCAGTATGGCTTCTTTCAATGTTTTTATTATTCATTTCATACATTACAATGATGGATAAATCATATTTGAAGAGAAAATTTATATGCACAGACTGGAAACACGTATATAAGAGAAAAATTTGCATTTAGATTGGAATTTGCCCAGATGGCTCAGTTGGCAGAGCTCTGGCCTAGAAAGCCAAAGGCCCTGGGTTTGAGTCCCAGTCTGAGCACATAATTTTTCTCTTCAAATATGATAAAAACTTCTGTTTGAAACAGTTTTTCATTTGGCACCTAAGGAAGAAATTATTGTGGATGAACAAATAAATGGGATACTTCTATTATGAAAATTTGCAAGCTGCAAACTCCATTGTCTTTCTGCAGTTGAAAAGATCTTATTTTTGAATGTAAGAAAAATGCCATTGTTGCATAAATTTTAAATGAAAGAATAGGCAATACCAAGACATGTATTTTGGGATTTATATATACACATCATTAATGATAAGTTTTTATTATTCATTTCATACATCTCAATGATGGATAAATCATATTTGAAGAGAAAAATTATATGCTCAGGTTAGGGTCTGAACCCAGGACCTTTGGCTTTCTAGGCCAAGACTCTACTGACTGAACTATCTGAGCAAGTTCCAATCTAAAAGAGAAAAATTTGCATTTAGATTGGAACTTGCTCAGATAGCTCAGTCGGTAGAGTCTTGGCCTAGAAAGCCAAACCCCAATCTGAGCGTATAATTTTTCTCTTAAAAAATTTGTTTTCTAATCATTTAAATATATCCTATTGTCTCTTTCAATCTGTAGGATCATTTTACTTTCTGATCTATAAATAATTTAATTTTAAAAAAAATTACTTACAATTGTCTCAAACTTGCAATCAGTACCACCTAATAACCAGGCCAATAGAATGTGAGAGGATGAGAAGAGCAATGCAAAAAATTCCCATAATCGAAATTGTATAGTTTGATATTCAATATAAGTTCGCGACTTTACTGAAATATAAGAATTCCATCATAAATTAACAACCAAAAAGGCACATAAACAATGTATTTAATGGTGTTTATTTTTTATCATTTCACTCACCTCATACTTCACAATTTATAGCAGACCCAGGGTTTCTTCACGTAATTCGTGACAATGTCACGAATTACGTGAAGAAACCCTGGGTCTGCTATAAATTATGAAGTATGAGGTGAGTGAAATGATAAAAAATAAACAATATTAAAGAACCTCATAGTGTTATTTCCTATCTACATAACTTAGTATTTAATGGTGTTCAAACAAAAGGTTACCATACCTTAATGACTGTTTTATTATTAACCATTTGATTGCATAAGAGAAGAATTTAAAATGAGGTTTCATATTTTAAAATTCCTATAAATTACTCACGTAGCCTATTTACTTTCCTTATATACTAAATGTAAATTAAAATATACAAACACAAAATTGAATTGAGGGGTCTAGTGAGAGAGGTAGCCATGCCACTTTGAGAAGAAATGGAAATAATCAGTGCTATTTATTTTAAAATTTATATTCTTCCTTTTGCATAGTTTACATAATGGCAAGTTAAAGAAGAAAAAAGTCATCCCTTTAAGTGTACAAATAATTTTGTAATATATTGCTTTATAAAATCCAATTTATTTCCATTTATTCTCAAAGTGGCATAGCTACCTCTCTCACTAGACCCCTCAATTGTTTATAGGGGGAGAGAGAATAAAACAATTTGCCAGATTAGCAATTTTGAAGAAATGGTCGAATTCAAATTATTAGGAACAATGATTACAAAAAGGAATGAGATGGAAATTAAACATAGGCTCAACTCTGAAAAAGCATGCTATTGTGCATTAAAAGGAGGCCTTTGCACAGAACTATGAAACTTGCACTGGTTAGGGTTTCCATGGGGGAAGAAATTTTGGCTAGTATGGGATGGTGCCCAACCAGTTATGTGAGGAATTTGGGTAGCTACAATAAGTAGCAGCTCCAGGTTGAAAAAAGCCAGCTATAATGGCTGGAGTACCTGATATGCTGCCAACATGTCACCCCTTGACTGGCAGGATGATCGTCAACAACTGTGATTAACACATTTAGATGTGAGGCCAGCAGTCGGTTGGTATACAAAGGCATTCTAGGTCTGTCCGCACCATGGAGTTTACTTTAGTGGATACAAAGGATGTATAACTCAATGGTATTAATCAGCTGTTGGTATACTATGATGAGTTATTATAGAGCATCATTAAGGAAACATAAAAGTCAAAACTAAGAAACTGCAGCTGAAAGTAAATATTTATAAAACTAAATACACTGGCATTATAGAAACTCACCAATATATTTTAAGAATGACAAATTATACAGAGGGGATTATTTTTGTTAAGGAGCTACTCCCAATCACATATTTTATGAGTTCTGGCATAGGTAAAGGTACTCGCCCTTAAGGTTCAGATACTGAACTAAAAAAAATGACAAAAAATATATTTTATTGAAAGACATGATCTGAACAGTTTACAATGAATGTTAAACAGTCTGCACTGTGCCTCATTATTTGCTTGACATGTTCACTGCAATGACCATCCAAATCTGTGTGCATGGTAGAAATTTGTTTGTTGTGATGAAACACATAATTCATTTGGGCAATCAGCTGAGGACTGTTGGCAACTCGAGTTTCATTAATCATACTTTTAACTGAACCGAAAGTGCCTTTCTGCGGTTCAGTATGGTATCTTTGTTCTCCTCCCTACTACAGAACATTTATGAAATATGCCAATGTCCTCTTTTCCGTGTGGCTACCCCTTCCTTTTTCATCCTTTCTGCCGCGCATCTCTACAGCGCATATCCCCTCTACTTGCGAACCTTTATATGCATTGTACTCTTACCGTACATCATCATTCGATCAGCCTAGCAAGTGGCGTTTAGTTACTTAAAAGCGGATTCAAAAGTGGAATCCAATTTTAACTCACCATGCAGCTGGGAAGTTAATATGGTGGTCTATATATAGACAACTTGATGGAGACCGAGAAGAGGTCGATTTTGAGTTAGTCCAGCAATGTATGGAAGAAGTGATTCCTAAAAAGCTTGGACATCTGTGTGAGTGTGGCATTATGTCTGGTACGTTATTTGTTTAGTTATTTCTACAAGCTATGCTTGATTGATTGATCAAGAATCATCTTTTGTTATTAATTTATTATTTATTTTAAAATCCAACTTGTTTATATTAAAAGCTTATTTTTTATACAACGCCCCTTTGTTATTATTCAAGTATAGTAGTTGCTCACTATCCTGTAACAAAATCACTCACTGTAATGCATTTAGTAATCAGAATCTATATTTGTATGTATGTTCATCAGGGAAAGAAAGATGAATTAATAGCTGCCTTTCATGGGCACGAGGCAGGCTGCTTTCTTACCGATAACATCTTTGAATATCACGATCACATTAATAAATACAGCATTAACAAAACTCGATCCCGGACAAGTGTTACGCTGAGCGTGGTTTGCTTTTCTAACGTCGTTAATGGTAGCAGTAGTGTGGTTTACTTACCCACAAATGGTTAGCAGACCGTGGGTTAAAGGGTTCTTTCTCTACCCCCCCAGCACAAATGGTAGCAGAGCGTGGTTCTCTACCCCCCCTAGCACAAATGGTAGTGCAGAGCGTGTGGTTTTGTATTTTTCATTTTGAAAGATATGCTGTATTTTATTAACTGTGGTTCTAGTAGTATCGATTTAATATTTTCTATTCAAGTTTCGGAGTTTTGGTTTCAAGTGCCAAGACAAGGGTATAAATTCTGTATGGTCGTAAATGGAGTTTGAAATTAGAAAGTCGACATTTTTTTTCAGAGATATTACCCTGCGGACAACTATTTGTTTTCGATACTTGGTATTTATGTTAAAGTCAATGAAAAGCATTAATTTACGCGTTTGTATTATATTATGTAAATGATATTGACTCATCTTTCTTTATACGTAAACAGAGAGTGATTTATGCATACTAGGCTACGTTCGCTTATAGTTGTTTACATCTTTTGTTCATTGTACTTTGTAAACATGCCTAGTTGGATAGATGTAATATCTAAAGATAATCTCGTCCGAGAGTTAAGCTTACTAGGTATTGAGGTTGAAGGCGAAGTAAATAAACTACGTCAGCGACTTAAAATTCATATGAATTCTCTCTCCCCGGCTGAACAAACATTAATTAAGCGTAAGTTTATTGTAGACAGCGCAATTCAGGAGGATTATTCTGCAGAACAGAACAAGAATATAAGTGATCGTAGACTTAGCTCTATCAAGGATTTTTCTAGTGGAACGGTCCCCAACCTTTCTTCTCATACGGAGGAAAATAATCAGCGAATTTTTCGAGAGTTAATTAGAAAAGTTGATCCCTGCGATGGTGATGATAAGGAATTGCTAGTTGTCTTCCTTATTAAACTTAACTCGATCTTCGAATTGAAATTGGTTCCCGATGAGTATTTTGTAAACTCGATTTTGAGTTGCATTGGAGGAATACTATTGAAGGTTTGGAGTGAAGTTGTTAAATTGAGATTTACTTGGATGGAGAGTTTAGAATATGTGAAATGTTCGTTGTTGCCTCCTAGATTATTAGAGGACTATTGGATTAAATTTGTGTCGCGACGATTCCAACTTTCTAAAGAATCTTTGCTGGAATTTATCTCCAATATTCAAGGAGCTTCACTTGTATTGAACCCTCTATTTTCGGAAGAAAAGTTAATTGACATTTATTCTACAAATATGTCCCCGGCCACCAGACAGCATTTGGTTTTTGCTACGAAACCTCAAAATGTAGCCGAAATGTGTGTCTTGGCTAGGAAAGTGGCTGATTTTGAGATTGCTGAAAGACAGAAGAACTTCAGTGAAAAAAGTAAGCCTGATAATTTGAGTAAACCTAATACTTCTGCGAATCGTTCTTCTTGGCAATCGAAAAGTAACTTACAATGTTGGAAATGTCAGCGTTATGGACATCTTGCTAGAGAGTGTCGATCTTAGTTTTTTTACGTGGCTTGTTTGTATATATTTGTTTGGGATATTAGAGTAAGCTACTTATATATATTGGTATATGAGCTGATTGTGCCACCTTTTGGTTGTAGGAGTTGCTAGAGTGAGTTTCTGTGTACGTGGTCAGGTTTTGCTAATGAGACGCAAACTAAATTCTAAAACGAGGGTAACTAGAAGTTAGTAAGCGTCCATGGACACGTTTTAAATACAACATGTCAGTCAAGTTAAACTATGTAATGCTATGGAGTAAATCCAAGCATGTTTGTAGTGAAAATATATCTGTATGTTAAATTAGATATTGGTTACAAAAAATATTTTGTATTATGGCACATGTTGAATTAGTATGTCTGAGGTTCCGTTTTCCTGTCTTCGCCTGTTTTTTGTTTCAGTTTACTCTTCCTTAACATTGGCATTACGACACAGCCTAGAATGTTCGGCAGTCGAGCGCTTGGAGGATCCGGCCGACCCCCGAGTGCCCAGCTGACCGACATAGTGGCTCTAGAACTACAGATTCCTGGAAAGCGGTGGAGCGGGATTGCGTTCCGGCAATCCAACTATAGTATCGTCACCCGGTTCTTCACCTGGAACACCGCAGAGTTGCACTATGGCGACTGAGTCCAGTTGGAGTTGATTTTCAGCGCCTGGATAGTCAACATGGAAGCGAGTGTGGTGATTGTGATTTAGGGGACGATGGAAGATTTGTATTGAAGTTTACCGCTGGAATCTGATAGTGTTGATGTGCCCCTCCCAACGTGGGATTCTTCTACCGGACATTATTTTGAAGTTTATGGACTGTTTTCTTTTACCCGGAGGGCGCAGGGGGAGTTATTGAACCGAAAGTGCCTTTCTGCGGTTCAGTATGGTATCTTTGTTCTCCTCCCTACTACAGAACATTTATGAAATATGCCAATGTCCTCTTTTCCGTGTGGCTACCCCTTCCTTTTTCATCCTTTCTGCCGCGCATCTCTACAGCGCATATCCCCTCTACTTGCGAACCTTTATATGCATTGTACTCTTACCGTACATCATCATTCGATCAGCCTAGCAAGTGGCGTTTAGTTACTTAAAAGCGGATTCAAAAGTGGAATCCAATTTTAACTCACCATGCAGCTGGGAAGTTAATATGGTGGTCTATATATAGACAACTTGATGGAGACCGAGAAGAGGTCGATTTTGAGTTAGTCCAGCAATGTATGGAAGAAGTGATTCCTAAAAAGCTTGGACATCTGTGTGAGTGTGGCATTATGTCTGGTACGTTATTTGTTTAGTTATTTCTACAAGCTATGCTTGATTGATTGATCAAGAATCATCTTTTGTTATTAATTTATTATTTATTTTAAAATCCAACTTGTTTATATTAAAAGCTTATTTTTTATACAACGCCCCTTTGTTATTATTCAAGTATAGTAGTTGCTCACTATCCTGTAACAAAATCACTCACTGTATGCATTTAGTAATCAGAATCTATATTTGTATGTATGTTCATCAGGGAAAGAAAGATGAATTAATAGCTGCCTTTCATGGGCACGAGGCAGGCTGCTTTCTTACCGATAACATCTTTGAATATCACGATCACATTAATAAATACAGCATTAACAAAACTCGATCCCGGACAAGTGTTACGCTGAGCGTGGTTTGCTTTTCTAACGTCGTAAATGGTAGCAGTAGTGTGGTTTACTTACCCACAAATGGTTAGCAGACCGTGGGTTAAAGGGTTCTTTTTCTACCCCCCCAGCACATAACAAGCCCCAAAGAAAACATTAAGGAGCATCAGACATTGTCAGATGAACATGTTGCCCATCATATAATAGATCCTGCTAATTCAATTTCCCACAACAACAAATTGTAGTACCATACTAGAAAAGTAAAAAGGTGGCATATGATGCAGAATAATAACTTAATAGGACTTAGTTATGTACTTTTATCAATTAGCAGAACTTATAAACAAGATGTTTTGGAAGTATATGTTCCTTAACAGAAAAGTAATCTCTGTTCTTAAAATTTGTTGATGAGGTCCTGTAACAACTTGCATGGGCTTGCTTATAAATAATATATTAAGATGTTAATTATAAAATTTTTTACCTGGTAAGTCAGTCGTCCTAAACTAAATTATTAAACTGCAGTTAAAATGCAGAAGATGAAACATTGTTTTCGAAAGGCCTCCATATTGGAATAACTTGAAGAACTTTAATAATTTAGTTGAGGACGACTGACTTACCAGGTAAAAAAAAATTATAATTAACATCTTATTACATAACCTCAACGGTGCTTTAATATGAATTTCAAAAGTGTTGATATGTTATTAAATAGAAATTGACACTTAACAAATGAGAGAAATTTTTAAGAAGTAAGAATTTAAATACATAATAATGATAATAACAAACAAAAATGAGATGCAGAAAGAAATTAAACTTAAGCTCAGCTGTGCACAGCTCTGTTCGGACAATATTTGGTATTTTCTGAATAATGCTACCTCAACTTTCCTAACTTAACATTAAATAACTTATGCTAGAAATATAGTTAAGCTTCAAAATAATAAAATTTAACTAAAATAACACACCCTAACCTTATTTTTATTATTTTGTCTGGTGAATTTTGTTAGCTGCAAAACATTTCTAACATAGATTATTAAGTTAACCCATCAGCATGGAGATATGTGACATGTATGCGGGTTGAATTCTTCTGCTGGTACATAGATACGTACCATGTATGCTAGCTGCACGCACTGTTTTAAATTGTTATTATGATATTTGTGTTTATATTAACTATTTCTAATTTATATAAATTTTATGTAGAGACTTCAATGTTCATATTAGTACATATATTAATAGATGACAGTCCTGAGTAACAAGTTAAAATAATTTTATATTTGCATTGATTCTTGCTCCGCCTGACTTTTTTCTTAAATCTATAATTTGATAAAAGGATTACTTAAAAAAATAAATCCACTTTTTTTTGTAGATTAGCTTGTCTATCGATTTGAATCTATTTTCATATCTCTTCAATTTTAACAACAATGATGCTAAATTTACTACATATAAAGGCCCAAAAAAGTTATTTTCAATTTACGCTGTAGTACAGTACCTCAATAGCAAATTTCAGTTGATATATATTAGGGATGAAACGGATATCCAATATCTGTCCTAAATTTACTGTCTGGCCAGATACTGGATAATAAGCTAGTATCCAGCCAGATACCGGATTTAAAAAAAATAGGAAATGTAAAATTTAGGTACTCTATTTAATCTACATAACAAATATAATTACCATATTTTCATTTTACAACAAAAAAATTAGCACTTGTACTGCACTAAGGGCAAATTATGGTGAATGGAACCAATATTTCTCTGCATTAAGAGGCAACTAATGGTTTCACTTGTCTTCATAAAGAGGCCAACTTCAGAAAAAAGTCTTTCACTGTATACACTGCTGCAGGGTGCTGAAAGATAAAGTTTGGAAAACTTTGTTAAGTTCGGGTAATGTGTAGCATTAGTTGACCAACAAATATAAGGGTCACGATTGCAATCAATTCGCACTGGCTTCAGATAAACATCAATCTTACATGCAATCATGTTTTTTTCTTGATCGTGATACTGACTAGGGTAGTTTTCATTTGCTACCTAATTGAAGAAATCCCAGAACATGTCATTAGCTTCACGAGATACATCTGACTCTGTGTCTTCTCCTCTATTTCTTTTTAGCCAGTGTTGAAGATGAATTGCTACTGGAGGACTCCTCGCAAGACATTTTTTTATAAATTCCAATAGAATCTTCTGGTGAGCTCTTTCAGCTTCAAAAACCCTCAAGTAGTTTGTTTTAAATCTTGAGTCTAGGTACGTAAGTTGCAATCAAATAGTAAAGAGTCTTGATTTAAGGAGTTGAAATGACTTTCTATTTCAGCATTCAATGAGGTCCTCATATGTGGTAAATCAGGAGTTCTTTGCTCAGTTTAACCTTTATCTAAATAATTTTTTAAGCGAGCTCACTCATTATGATGCGCCTATTGGCAATATTCTGCCGAATATCCGGCAGCCATATATATGGCCATCCGGCTTCAAGGTTGGCCGGATACTGGTATTTGACCAAACAGCTATACGTTTCATCACTAATATATATATATATATATATATATATATATATATACAAAAAAAATACAATTGACGATACCCTAACATTATGGTTAAGCAGTCAGTCAATATTCACTCAGTACCTAAAAGGTAAAGTGGTCCCACTACAAGAGTCCTTTGGGGTTTTAGTTGGTTAAGACTCCCACTTTTTCTAGATAATCAGCACTTGATGTGAGCCGGGTTCTTATCTCTGCTGACGGCCGTCTTTAGCACCATAATGAACATCTGGTACTTATTTCCGTTAGAGGCTGAGTCGACCCCAGCGCCACAGTCTCGTCTGAGGGTTTGGTTCAGTTTAAAAATCCTAACCCACCGGGACTCGAACCCTCGTTCTTACGGCTTGAAGAGTGTTGATTTTTCAAATCCACCCTCCTGTGAAGTTATTATAGGCACATATCATCAACTGGTTTCATCTTGGAAACCAGAAGAAATACAGATTGAAATTTAGAGTTGATGAAGGTCTTTTAGCACAACAGGGATCGAGTGTAGAAAGAAATTCTCTGAAGGTACACAACCTAAAATAATGTTTCCAGAGTGTCAGAAAGACTCAGGTAAGAAGGTCAACCCATAAAAACAATGTGTTTGCAATTAACATGAAAAAGGGAGGGGGAAATCCACTTATTGGTGCCCAGAGTGTAAAACTGGTTTATGCTTTGAAGATTTATCACACCAAACTAATGTCTCAAGCCCATTCGGGTCTTTTTTTTAAGACCCTTCTCTTTGTGTAAATATTTCATTGTGTTGTTAGGTAGTGGCGGTTATCTGAATTCTTCAAAGAATTCGTAGTGCAATTCACTGTTTTATTTATGTAAGGAACTTACATATAGGACCCATTTCAACTGTGGCACAACAATAATCAATAACTCTACACATGCAAAGATGTTACGTGAACCATAATAAATTTAATTAATGAAATATTATATTAAGGGTACCACCACAAATGAATCGAAAAATCGTTTAAATTACTCAAGATATTTTCATTTAAATGCGTTATTGGAATACTCGCAATGAACGACTGGATTTAAATCTCCGTGAATACTCCTCCCGCAACAGCATATGGCCGGCCATTTAACTGCACCCGCTTTGAGGGGTTAAGAAAGTGGAAATATTGGTAGCAATATTTGGATCAAGAGATGAGTAGCCAAATAAAAGGAAGAAATTGCATACGGTAACAGTGAGCTCCATGATCTTTACAGGAAACTGGATGCAGTAAAAAACAGTTGAGTCTCTAAACTGTGATGGGCAGAGAATGTGACACAAATGGGGAATGGAAGAGCGATATGGAACTTCTTGTATAAACACCGGTGGAAAGTTCCTAGTATGTATGCCAAGCAACAGATAGGAGAATCGCATTTTTTTTTTTGTATAAGTAACTCAACTGGAAATTTGATGTGATGCATTACATAGTATTAAGTTGTTTGGAACATAATATGATGAGTAAACGTATATTAAAAAAAAACCCGAAGCTGTGTTTGGGGCGCACGGTAATTGGTTTAACGTAAAATGTAATGTCAACCAGTAGCTTTTAACATATTGGATTGAAATGAAAACTAGATATTGACTACGTACCGGTACCAAATTTATCGAATAGCCTACTGTTTTGAAGCTATCGTCTGCTGCACGCCAATGGTCCTGCACCGCATCATTTCGACTGATAGTGATATCCATGAGCTCGGAGACATATTCGGAGATGATCAAATTTACAATGTTATTGTAACGGCTCGCACTTTTATTATAATTTTCTTTATAGTGATACAAATTTTAATTGGGGGTTTGGAAACTGGTTAGTTACATTAATATTGGGATACTATCTATAACAATTTCTAGAAAAATAACCCTATAAAAGATTTTCATATACGACGGTATACAAACCATAAACTTAAGTAAGTCCACTTGTTCGGGTACAGCAGCGGTAGAGGTATTCGCAGTGTTGTTCACTGAGCGGACCGTGTTAGCTTTGCGACGCTCCCGAAACAGTCTCGCTCGCTCGCATCGAATGTTGGGATACATGTGCGTTTATCATGCCTTCATCTTTCCAACGATTTGCTTAGTCTAAATTTTTGGCTGGTTTTTGCGTAGCTCAGGCCGACATATTCAATTTTTACACGCCTAATTAAAAATTTTACATGTAAATTTTGTCCAAAATACATTTATTATCATTTAAATCGATCGGTCTCAAACTCTATACACAAATTACCACCGCGCTACAATGATTGGGTCCTGTGTTACACTGAATGGAAAGGAGGAACGAGAGCGCCGGTTTTGGTTAATCAGCGCTGTGCGCCCTCCCCGCCAACCAGCTACGCTGCGACGCAAACTCAAGATCGTGTCAGCGAGCTGATTATATATGCTAAAAAAGACACCGCACTTATGTCTCAGATATCAATAGTTAGGGAGTTATTAAGGCAAGATGATATCATAGACGTTTTTGTTACGGTGCAAATTTACAATATTTCTGGTAAACGTAGTATAGGCCTACTAACCCAGCAAAGCACTATTACGAATACATTACAAAGAAAAATTACAATATTTCTGGCAAAAACATATAATAACACAGTAAAGTGCTAAATTTAGGAATAATATAAGATTGCAGTAGCACCATGATCTCTTGTACACATGACAACATCCGAGAAAACATAACCATATCAAAAGGCAGTTTAGCTCGAATATAAATTCCGGTAAAGAGGCACAAAAATTGTTGAGATGGAAACATGTAAAGAGGTGAAATTCCTCAGTAATTAATATTATGTAGATTCTTTATAATATATCGAAACTCTCAAAAGTTTTAAAAGCCTGTTGGCATAGGCCTATTTCATATCTACTACATCTAAGGAGCTCACAAGAAGACTAGCGGTGAACGAGGGAGGGAGGGTGTTACCACCATGAATCCCCGTTGTACGCTATGACTAGAGCGAGGATTTATATGAAATTTCATGTTTTAAACTATTAGATAGCACTGAGACAAAGTTTCTTTACATTTTACGATGTGTAGAGTCATATATGACCAAAAAAAAGTTTCATATTTCATAATATTTTGGCAAAATGTTCATATTTTAGTGAATATTTCATATCCCATCATATTCAACTTTCATATTTCTTTAAATAAGAGTTCTAGGAACTCGTTAAAAACATTTTTGACGTGTCTGTATTTTGATTTATTTAAGTAAAGTGTCATTGGGATAGTGAGATGTTGAGGCTCCCATTGCCTATTTATAGACAATCGCAAGAATATGTCAGCCCTGTATGGCTTGCGCCTTTACTTCCAGAACACGTGTCTGGTACTCATTTCCGTTAAGAGCTGAGTCAACCCCAGAATCATGATGCCGGCAGAAGGTTTGGTCCAGCTAAACATCCTAATCCTATCGAGACTTCAACCCAGGAACTTCTGGCTTATAGCATGATTCCTCAAACAACTATGCTATAACGTGGTGATTAAATTGCCTCAAATCATTAACATGTTATTTTCTATTGGGTCAGAATTAATTAAAATGGAAATACAGCGAAAATCTTGATTTCATGAGCTACAAAAAAAGGTCTGCTTGCTTCATTTATGTGCTGGTACGTACACATACAAATTACACAGGACCTGTGTATTTAATACATGAAGAAAATAGTAAATTCATAATACTTTTGTCATAATTTTCATATTTTGTTATTATGATTTCATATTTTGGTATAATTGTCTTCATATAATTCCTCATTCAAGTTATGACTCTACTATGGCATCACGCATAGCTATCGCCGCTTAACTCCCGAGCTCGTACTATACGTGCACCTAATCCACATCAAAAATGTATTGCATTAGTGTTACGATAACAGAATATTAAAATTATATTTATTCTATAAAGGATAACATATCTCTATAACATCTGAACCAACACTTTTGTAAGGGGTATATACATTAAAGTACTTACCGATATAGTCTATCAAAAAATATTGTCTCAACAAACGGTTAAAATAGAAAAACTCATAAAGTCTCCAATTCTGAGTTGGCCACACATATGTGTACAGAACTTCTATAGGTATTAGTGAAATTATATCAATCGCTAACTGCCAAAATGGCCTTAGTTCAAATGTTCTAACAACATTTAATCATTTTACATAAACGATAAGTGAGCGATACAATAAAATCTAGTAGGTATAAAAAGTCAAAAGCAAATAAATATAGCATGCACTGCAATGTGCCTTGTCTGGATTTTTCATGTGATACTCTTCTGAGACTTGTCATAGTAAGCAAAATTGCACTATGGATTAATATTGAAGTATGAATTAAACCCTTCCACATAAAATTGTAATATATTTCTAAAATTAATTCATATTTTCTAATTAATGTTGTATTTTTCTTTCCTTCTTCATGAACTGGCTTTTCGTCTTCTTCGATAATAATTAAATCATCCTCGGAAGAAACTTCATCCCGCACTGCATACGATTTTAATTTTTCATATCTCTTGATTTCTTCAATATTCACTTCGTTTTCAGGATCGTCAAATTCCGTATATTTCATTATATTTTATAGTTTGAACGTTACACAATTTTTGTGGTCCAAAACCGTTATTAATTATTTAAATTTCGAACCTAAGAGAATTGCCAACCCTTGCGTAATATATTTACTATAAACAGTATTTAATAAAAGTGGAAAAACGAAATAATTATTATAATTGTCACAGATGTGATATGAAAGAAATGTCTCTTTCTCCACGTCTGACCAAGATGATAAATTGATTTACTCAGTTAAACATAATTTTAATGCAATAATTATAGAAAATACGCGAAATTATTAGACCCTACCTGTAAATATGAAAACACAATTGGACTATTTCTTGCCCACATTGCTCACGAAATAAACAAGATCTTACCACGGCCCTGTAGATAACAAACTTGTTATCCCTTTTAATAGCCCTGGAATTATACAAGATATTACCACCAAAGATTACCACGTCCATGTTGCGTCATGTCGGTAACAAAGATTTATCGAACGGGCCATGTACCTTCTATTAATGTTCTAGTATACTTGGACCTATGAATGAATCGCGTACAGGCAACAAATAAGTAGTCCATTTAGTTGATTAGGAAGGAGCAGTGTTCCCTGACGTCTAATAATAATAATAAGTAAAATTGCGCACAAATGTGCATTAAAATACTCTCTTGCTGTAAGCGTTTAAGCTTTTTGTCCTTTTTGTACACAGTTCTAAATGGTATTGGCTGCATTTACATCCGCAAAGAGAACATACACAATATTCGTCCGCTTGGTGAAATCCTGGTTTTTTGCATATCTCGTGATGAAAGCCATGTATAGAGAATCGAGTAAGTACATGCCGCTGTGGTTGGTCAGGGTTCGCCCACGTTCGATTTATCATTGCTTCTGTGGCGTAGAAGTCCGAATCAATCTCGTTTCTTTTCCTCACTCTTTCCGCTAGAAGCTCGTCATAATGAATTGTTGCCGGTAGCTGTAGCGATATCCTTAGCTCTTCTATTAGAAATGGTTCCCGTGCCAGTTCATATACAAGTCGAGATGGAGTATTTTTTGATACACCGAGAACTCTTTTTAGGAAAGTGGCTTTTACTTTTTCAAGATGCTTTAGATCGTTTTTCTTTAGGTATTTCCATATTATTTGCAGGCCATAGACGAGTATTGGAATAATCTTTGCGGTGAATAGCTGTTTTGCTGTATCTAGTGACAGTCTATTTATGTATTTTACGTCGTTGATGCCTCTTATGGCTGCGACAGCTTTTTCAGTTACGTGTTTGCTGAAACATGTGCC
Source organism: Diploptera punctata (assembly GCA_030220185.1). NCBI lineage: Eukaryota > Metazoa > Arthropoda > Insecta > Blattodea > Blaberidae > Diploptera > Diploptera punctata. The sequence goes on from JASPKZ010000467.1 coordinate 1,802,168, forward strand.
CGTTGTTTGGAAGGTTACTCCAAGATATTTGTAATGACTTGTTTGTTTTAGTGGATCTTGTCCATAGTACACCATTTCGTGTGTTGAGACTCTTCCTCCCTTTCTGAAGACCATCTGCATTGTCTTGTTTTTATTTATGTGGAACCCGCTTTCTTCTGTCCACGTTATGAGGGTGTTGAAACTTTCCTCTAGATCTCTGTGCTTTGTCGCGCATAGGACCATATCATCTGCGTACATGTATATGGTAGCTTTACTGTTTGCCATCTTTAAAGCATGTGCGATATCTGCAGTTGTGATGTTGAATAGCAGAGGACTTATTGGGTCGCCTTGGAGAACTCCATTTGTTTGTATTATAGGAGCCGATGTCGTTACGTTATCGTGTATGGTCACTTTATCGACTGCCATAATACATCTGATGATGTGTGACAAATAGTTGTCTCCACTTATCCTTTCGAGCTTCTTCATTATGATCTGTCTGTCAAGTAGATCAAACGCTTTTGTGAAGTCGATAAATATTGTGTACAGTTTATCTTTGGGGTGTCTGAGTGATTCTTGGATGTCTGTCAACAGGTTGTTTATGGCGTGTATGGTGGCTCTTCCCTTCCTAAAGCCGAATTGTTCCTCTGGGATCGCGTTGTCTGCAAGGTCGTATAGCCTCTTTGTCAGAATCTTTGAGAAGATTTTGAATAATGAATTCTCCAGTGCTATGCCTCTGTAAGCATCTGGTGATGATGTAGGGCCTTTGCCTTTGTAAAGGATTTTGATTGTTGAGTGTCTCCACTTTTCTGGTATGGTCCCGTATTCTAGGCATTTATTGAATAACTGGGTCCATGTCTGTACTAGGTGTGGTGCCGCCAGTTTCAGGTGCTCGTTGGCAATTCCGTCCGGCCCTGCGGCCTTCTTATTTCTAGTTTCCGTTATAACTGTTAATATTTATTGCTCCGTAACTTTTGTGAATGTCTAATGTGTTTGTGTTAAACTGTAGTGTGTTCGACTGCTAAACTCTTGTCTATACAGGAGTGATGTTTTGGGAAGTTAAAATCGGATAATGCAGATATGGTATAGTGCAAATGTGATCACCCGTTGGAGCAGGGCAATCGTAAAACCAATAGGCTTAGCTTCAATCAACGGACGGAATGAGCCACCCTGCGAGCACAATACATCACATGAGCAGTTTAATCCCATGTTGCCATATACATTGCGTACTAGAAGGTTAGAATGATTTGCGACAGTATTAGTCACGTCAACCCGTTGAAAGATAAGTACGTCAATATAAGTGATTTGTGCAATTTTGTGAAGCTCGGCGATCTCCATTTACCGTGTGGCCAAAAATATAATTTTGAGATATTTTTCCTGAATAATTTGAATTTCTTTCTTTTATGGGTAGCAACAAACGATGCTCCAACTTTCATAGCTATAGGCCTACAATAGCATGCTATGGACCACAACTGTGTTTAACATGAGCTTGATCTTTTAAGACAATGTGGGAAACCTGAAGAATGGATATAATAAATCTATGGCAGAATTCACTGATTTAAAAGATGTCGAATATGATTTTTGAATCTGAGTTGTTTGTCTATGTATTATACAGAGATCAAGATTCTCGATGCAGTCTCAAAGCAGAGTAGATCTACTTGAGTGCAAAGGGTGAATGAATGTTGAGGGATAGAGGAGGATCAGTTGAAAATAATGGTTTGGGGTTTTGAAGTATTTATTTTAATATTGCATTGTTGAAACTAGGAAAATATATGGTTAAATTCCTGTTGAAAAAATATGGACATCCTTGAAGAAAGGATAGAAAATGGATTGATTAGTAAAAGCAAGTGTCATTGATATAGTAAATAATGTGAATCATAATATGAAGGAAAGTCAGAGACACAGTAAGAATATAATAAGGGGGGATGCACCCTGTGGAATTCCTGCTATGGAAGCATGCAGCGAGATTTCAATTCCTTAACTTGACATAAAAATGTCAGTTTAAAAGGAAAGAAAAAAAACATTTTGATAAGGGATGCTGAAAAATTGAATTTAATTAATTTATTGATCCAGGTCATATCAAACCCTTTCTCAATGCCAAGGGATAAAGCTAAGGTGCTATACTTAGTTTAACCCTAGCAATACCAACCCATATTACAGAACTTATACTACCAATTGGGGGGGGTAGCATAGTGGTTAAGGCACTGAGCTACAAGCCGGAGGGTCAAGGGTTCAAGTCCCGTTGGGGTCAGGATTTTTAAACTGACCTAAACCCTCTGGCGGCACTATGGCCCTCGGGTCGACTCAGCCTCTAACGTAAATGAGTACCGGACGCTTGTTCTGGGGGTAAAGGCGGCCGTCACGCAGGGCTGACAACCCGGCTGACATCAAGTGCCGATTGTCTAGAAAAAGTGGGAGCCAAAACCTCCTACTACCCCAAGGGCCTCCTGAGGCCTGTAGTGGGATCACTTTACTTTTACTTTTACTTTATGACCACCACTTTAAACAATATTCACAGTTCAAAAGAATTAGCGGAACATGTTTATGAATGCATACCACTCTGTATGGAAGAATAAGTGACAACTAACTATGCCATCAAATAAATCTTCATTCTTTACAAATGAAGTACAGAAAAAATCACAATTGTATTCCCGTTCATTTTCATAACAGAAATTGAATTGCTCACATGGTGGCGAAAACAAAGTGGTAGCGGTCATTAATGAAGTCGTATAGGGCGGTTTCCATCAGAGTTGGAGGGCTTCATTATTGTGTATGCCCTCCCCGAGCATTTCTCACAGCACGACACCTACGTGGCGTGCCCCGTATAAGTCTACGGAGGTCTCCCTGTGGTAATCGTTCCCATTCTTCAATGAGAGCATGTTCGAGATCTTGGAGAGTCTGAGGTGCCACAGGACGACCACGAACACGCCTGTCGAGAATATCCCACACAGTCTCTATGGGATTCAGGTCGGGACTCACCGCTGGCTATACCACCACTGGAATTTCCAGCCTTCGCAAGACATCCCTGGTGATACCTGCCACATGTGCTCTTGCAATATCGTGCTTAAGAAGGTCACCAGGGCCAACATCCTATGCAGCAGGCAACACATGGTGTATCAGGGTCTGCTCAATATACTGCACAGCGGTAAGGTTACCACGGACAATGGGAAGATCCGTACGGCCTTCTATACAGATCCCTCCCCATACCATCACAGAACCATATCCGAATCTGTCGACTTCCTGGATAACATGTGGCATATATTGTTCACCACGGCATCTCCAAACACGTACGCGTCCATAACATTGCGTCAGGGGAAATCTGGACTCGTCTGTGAATAGTTCTCCAATGACGAAGTTGCCAGTTAATGTGCGTACGCGTAAACAGAAGGCGGGCTGCATGATGTTGCGGCGTTAAGCAAGGCACTCGAATACATCTGGGTCGTAAAAACTGTTCTCGCAACCTGTTCCATATTGTTTGATCGGACACCGTGGTTCCAGTGGCCCTCCTGAGGTCTTGTTACAGTCGTCTAGCAGAGCCAGTACAACGCCGCAACGCACAAGTGTCCACATATCGGTATTCACGTGGAGTTGTAATGCGTCGATGAACTTGTCCAACCCTTCTTCTGAACTGCCCTATCTCATTGTAGCGATTCAACAACCGACGAATGACAGACGGAGACACATTGAGATTCTCGCTAGCACGATGAAAAGTCCATCTTTCCTGGATCAAAGTGATTGCCCTTGAGACCAGTACGTCGGTAAGATGTCGCATTGCACGTGATCAGGTCAATACAACCTCAACTACTGACTACTTCAGTGTGTGTCCTTCTTGATGACACACTGACATACCAATATTCACTTTGTTTAGAGGGGTCAGCTGACAGTTTAATGACTGCAATAAAGTATACATAGGAAAAACAAAAAGAAATTTGGACACTCGCACTAAGGAACACTTCAGAAATATTAAAAATGGTGAAATTGAAAAATCAGCTATTGCAGCATATAGTTTATTGGAGAATCATAAAATTGAAAAAAGAAGCCCTACTTTAAAACATTTGGAAAAACCTTTAGAATTGACAGTTTGGGAGAATATATATATTCAGAAAAACAAATTTAGATCCATAAATTTCGAGATTCCTGATGACCGTGACCTCATCTCAAAGTTCATCAAATCAACACCAAATGGCAACGTTATTGATGGAGATTCCAACGAAAATCCGGTAGTCATAATGTCGGTTGAAAATTAGAGAGATCCTTCTGTCGAAAACTAGTTCCCGTGTTTGAAGAAACATAAAATATGAGGTAAGATGTTAAAAAATGACTCATTAATTTACGAATTAAGAACCTCATAATGTTATTTTCCATATTTAACTATGAAACTGCCCTTGTATTCGAATACCATATTAACAGTACTCGATTTGAAATTCCACTTTGTTTGTGGTCCGCAAGGGATCCAACGAGCCGTCACTGCTTGTAGTACTGATACTCGCTGCAGTGATCTTGATGTGAAAACAAGGATAGCTGACACATGCTGACTGATTCTTGGATGCATCATTTTGCATTATATTCAGTTGGTGCGCATAACAGTGAATGAAATGAGCATTAGGAAAATTATTTTTATTTTCGCTCCTCCTGTTCCACAATCGTTCATTTGCACCGTCATAGGCTTGAGCTATGATTTTGTGCGGTGAATTCTTGAATATTGTACCTAATTAATATAAAATTCATTTAGAAATTGCATCCACATTTTGTCCCTATGGATTAAAAAAATCTCTATAATATTTCATATGGAACACCATTAATCTCTCATCTCGTAGCGAAACACTAACAGTGTTTGATCGGAAATATCTGTGGTCTCATCGACCATTATTGCTATAATTCAGCTCGTTTAATTTCTTCTATTATCAACTCGCAATGAGTTTCCAAAATTCAATTCAACAATTAATGTTTAATGGTTTTTGATGTCCCCTCAAAAATCTGATTAGATATTTCATGTGTTGTTTCACTGCATTGTCTACACTAGAAATTAAATATGTTTATCCCAAGAAAACTCCCAAATTATCAGACATGTTGCACTCATCATGCCCCCTTAACGTGAACTCAGAGACCACAGAATTTGATACAATAAATTATTCTAGAAAGTACATATATATATATATATATATATTTACTTATCTATTGTTTTTTTATGTGTTAATGATAGACACAACTTATCTGTGTTGCAATATTCACATTCCTAAAACACTAAGATCTATAACAATATTCATGTATCATACTTTTCAGTTTTTTAATTAACGCATTAAGACGCCCTAAATCCGTCACACTCACTGTAAACCATGCATCATTGTTACCAAAAAGTAGGCATGGGAAACAAAAGAGACCATTCACAATGTCATTGGGCCTATCCACACACTCAATAATGATCATACATCCGTCTATATTTGAAGAGAAAAATTTTCGCCTTAGACCGAGACTCGAACCCGGGACCCTTGGCTTTCCGGGCCAAGTGCTCTACCAACTGAGCTACCGAGGCGAGTTGCGATCTAGACGCAAATTTTTCTCTTATATACATTGTAATCCCCTTTTCTTTCTCTTCTCTTCAAATATAATTTATCCTTCAATGAGAAGTGTTAAATGAATAATAAAATCGTCAATAGAAGCCCTACTGGCTTTATAAAGTAGTGTTAAATTCCCAATAAATGTCTTCTTAACTAAGAAGCCGCCATTTGCAAAGATAGAAGCTACGGTTTCAAGCATTTGGCGCGAGGGAATTACAATGTATATAAGAGAAAAATTTGCGTCAAGATCGCAACTCGCATCGGTAGCTCAGTTGGTAGAGCACTTGGCCCGGAAAGCCAAGGGTCCCGGGTTCGAGTCTCGGTCTAGGCGAAAATTTTTGTCTTCTAATATAATTTATTCTTCAATGAGAAGTGTTAAATGAATAATAAAATCGTCAATACATTCGTCTGTTGAACTTTCGTGTGTAAGTCGATTTATTTATTATGTATAATAAGGTTCGGTGTAGACCTGCCTAATTGCTTTATTTGAATCTTCTCTTCAAATTGTCAGCTGTAGAAAGATGTTTCTAATAAATTGTCTACAGAATTCCTCATCCCTTATAAATAGAATGTACCTCTTTTAAATACTAATTATAATTTACAGCACTTCGAACCGATCTAATTTCATTTTACTATCAACATGCACTGTATCGTTCAAAACAGAAAATATACATATGCATACTGTATGAACAAATGTTTGAAGAGGAGAACTGCGTGAAAATGTGATAGTGTTGCCAACTGTGCTTTCTTAAGTTATGCTAAACGTGGTCAGAAACAATTAAATATCAATATTAAACATTCTTTTTTCTGTTATTATATGTCTAATAAATGCAAAATGTCTATAGCAGGAAAAAATAATAGGTAAATTTTGCATTCCCAGCACATTCCAAAGAAATTGGAGTTTGGAATGAACAAGTAGAGTGCGTGAAAAGCCAGCATAAAGAAAGAAACCCGCACTGTTTAAAATATTTTTTTTTTCGGTACTATTCCCCCTCACAATTAAGTGTGCTGCAGCACCTCAGCACATAGGGAGTGGCCGCCACTGTTTGTCAGTCAAAGGACGTCGAGGTATTTTGAAATAATTTTGTTACTCACATGTGTGAATTACTATAACTTCACAAAAGACAGACTGGATACTGAATAAGTAAAAAAAAAAATTGTTACAAGAGAACAAATTGTCAGATCAATGAATAATGAAACCAACAACATTGTTGGTAAAATCAAAATTAGAAATATAAAACAATTATTAAAGAAGCTAAGAAAAGAAATTCAAGACGTGTTATGCAACACAAGAACTACCAACAGAGGCATACTTTATGACTACAATAAAAGATCATTGTTCCATAAAATAACCAGCAATGAAAACTTACAAACAACTACGCATTTCAATACTCAAGACAATGATTGACAATAACTTAACTTAATGCTTCTAGTGAAAAAATTAAAAGACATAATAATTAAAATGACAGAAGGTGGGCATAAAGTACCCTCCGTTGGCATTGCTAGGGTTAAAGCCCATGACAATTTAGTCAATAAGCCTTGCTAGTTGGGGTGGAGTATTATGTGAATTTCAAAATCCAAATTGGTGGTGAGGTATAGTATTTATTTGTTACTTTATGGGAGATAATGAAATTTAAAACAGAATTTGAAGATGGTAAGGAGTAGTGTAAGTGCTTTATTGGGATGGCTTTTGATAGCTAAATTAGGTATTTTATCCATACCAAATGCACATGTAGTTTTAATGGTATATTTATATGACATCGGAGGTCTGATAAGTGTACATCATATAAGATTTGAGGGATAGGAGTTGCAAGGAAACTAGTTATGTGATTTATTTCAGCTTTATGGACTGGAGATGCCCACTCATATAATGTGAATCAACTTGCAAGATTAATGACAACAACTAGAGCTTGATTATAGGAATGGTCAGGCCAAACACCTTACATGCAGAGAGCATAGGGAACAAGTATTGTTCTATTATTTTTTAATATGTATATTATTTGCCAATGGAGGGATTTGTCAATGTTGTATTGGGATAGAGATGATTCACATTTTGAATTTTTTATTTCCTGCAATTTATTCTTCACCAGATGAGTGAAACAATTGTAATATCGTTTGTGAAATGGGTCTCTGAATTGTTGATATAATTTAAGGTGACGATAGTTAAATGTAAGGTAGTTGGAAAGGATGAATGCTGATTTGGGTAGCTGATAATTGGAGGGCCTTGAAGAGTGTGGCTGAAAGTTTTTGAATATAGTTTCAAGTTCATCTGTAGATGTATTATATAGTCATGGATCAAGACAATAATTGAAATGGAATGAGCCATGCCAGTTGGCTCTGCAAACATAGCACTCCACCATAAAGACAGTTCCTGATGAAATAAGATGCCATTACTACCGATCAAAATATGTTTTGGTGGCTAGCATGTCATTGCAGTTGTTGCCTTATATTGTACACTATTGGGTTAGAATGATTTTCTGATGGCATTAGCTATGTTAGTGACCATTAACTGATAAGTGCACAAATCCCCTATATTGACACACTAATCAATCAACAGGTCATTAACAGGGCTAATCCCATTACAAATCATTAAGATCTGTACAAATCCCCTCTACTGATACATTTATCAGACAATGGGTCACTGAAATGGATAATTCAAATTTGTACTTCTTCTTCTTCTTCTTCTTCCTTCCAAGGCCTGTTACGATCCTATAGAAAATTTTCCCTCCAGTGTTTCATGGGACGGCCCAGAGATCTTCGTTCTCTTGGTATATAATTATAAACAGCTTTGGGAATCTGATTTGAATTCATTCTTTCAATATGGTGTTTCCAATTTAGTTGGTACTGTTTAATATATTCCAAAATTGGCGTAGTCTTCAATTCTTTTAAGATATCGGTGTTCCTTTTCCGATCCCATATGGTGTAACCCGCTGTTCTGCGCATGAATCTCATTTCACAAACCATTATCCTGCTTTCATGTTGTCTTTTTAGTGTCCATGCTTCACTACCATAGGTCAACACTGGTCTAGCCAAAGTGTTATATAAATGCAATCTGGTGTTTTTTTGTACAAGGGATGGTTTCATAACTTGATTAATAATTCCCAAACCAAATTTGTACAAATATCCTATATTGATATACTTATCAATCAATGGGTCACTGACATGGCTAAAGTCATTGCAAATCATTCTATAGGGCAATAGCTGCAATGGCATGCTACCTACTGAAACAGACTTATACACTGGTCAAAAAAAAAGAGGGACAAGAGTTTGTTGGAATATATTACTTAATCTGCTATATTTTTAAGATACAGATGCAATGTCTTATTATTTTGACATGCTTTATGATGACTATTTAACTTATGCCCCAAATGGGAGTCAATGGCCAATCACATTTCAATGAATTTTGATTTACAACCAATCACAGTCGTGTTTCACCTGGAATTTATCAAATAAGTTTATCACATTAAAGAAAGTTCCTCATTTTTAACATTCTGAATAGGTCAGAGCATTATTTTGCAGTGACTTTCTAAGAAATATGTTGAATATAGCAATTTATATATTAAGATATAAGAATCCTAGAATGCAAATGGCTCCCAGATTGTATATATATATATATATATATATATATATATATAGTGCACGAATGTAAGCAGCTACTGCTTGCAGGATATAATAGAAAAACATTTCTAGCAACTGATTATACCACAATAAAAGAAACTACTGTTTGCACTTTCTTAAACATATTATTTCCCAAGTATAAACGTTCCAGAAAAATATAATTGATGTATTTACATCATAGGACATCAGAAATTAATTAATAACCTACAATGTTGGTTATAAACATTTTGATGTGTTTAATTTTTTCTCCACTAGGGTGCATTCTTAGAATATTGCGATCCTTTGGCAATAAAAAAAATATGATCTGGTTGCAGTGATGAACAAATGAAACAACAAATGTTTCTCACTTGTTTTCAAACATCACCATTTACATTAAATATATAAATATTTTAAAATAACTATATTTAAATAATGATTTGTGAGTATACAGCTTAATTTTATTTGTTAAATAGTCCTAACAAATGCTACTCTTGATCCCCAAATTCTTTAAATAAATTCATTCGTCACTTCGTGACATTGTGAATTTATTGATAATTTGGAAATCACTCATGGCATTACTTATGATAAACATCCCAAAAAATTTACTGTTGTAGCCATGGATTTGATAACATATTTAAATGCATTGTACTACGTCGAAAACTAAAGTCCCACAATGGTTTTGCCTTAAAATGACATCTAGTGCCTTTAATTGAAAAATCCAGACCTTGTTTACATTTAGTCAGTCAATGTGAGGCAACTAACTGAAGTAGAAGCTGTTCGAGTGGTCACATTAGTGCAAGAAGGTTGGACTACTTGTGCAGTGGCTGCAGACCTTAATGTAGGTAAATCTGTTATTGGTAAGCCTGAAAACAATTCAATGAAATGGGTACCTAGATTAGAAGATCAGACTAAGATAAAAAAAAAACATTGGCCAGAGAAGACCGATATGTGGTTACTGTGCTCTTCATCGGTGCAGTGCTACTGCTTAGGATCACAAAAATGACCTGAGAGTGGCAACTATAAGTGACAAAAAAAATAAAAAATTGACTTGGGGAAATAGGTTTAAGATCACGAAGATCTAATAAAGTGCCAAGTTTATAACAGCATCACAAGATAAACTGAATGAGATTTGCACAGGAATTGGCAGCTGCATCACTGGTGTAACGTGCTGATTACACACAAATATTGCTTTCATTTAACACGTTGTGGTGGATGTCTGCATGTTTATCATGATTAAAGTGAGCATTATTCTGAAACAATGGTCCAGGAAATGGACAGATTTGGATGTGAAATAATTATTGTAAGGGCTGGCATCACTGTAGATGCAAAACAGACCTTGTGGTAGTCAGATACCAATATATTGCTGAGATTGTACTAGATCATGTAATGCCCAATGCAGTTGGAATTGGGCTTCAGTTTTGTGTTTCAGCAAGACAATGCATAAGTGCATACAGCAGCAACCACTTTGATCACCCTACAAGAACTCCAGATTCAAACAATTAACTGGCCTGCTATGAGTCCAGTCCTTAATTCCATTGGGCATTTATGGAATACTCTAGAGAAATAAGCCCGAACCAATCCTACAGCCTCTCAGACTCTTTAGCAGCTTGAATGTACCCTTATTGAAGAATGGGAAAACATTTCACAAACAGAGATTCGTAGGAATTAAATGAATTGTGACTTCTTCCTACCTTCCATGCTTTTCAAACACAGCACTGCAGTATCAGTGACCATTGTCACCATCCTCAGCTGTTTTCACTACTGTCAATTTTTTTCTTTTGCCAGTAATTATCCAAACTGCCATCTGGTGTTCTTTTGAAGGAATTATTTTCTAAACTGCCATCTGGTGTTCTTTTGAAGGAATCATGAATGAAAATGATTCCTTCAAAAGAACACCAGATGGCAGTTTAGAAAATAATTCCTTCAAAAGAACACTAGATGGCAGTTTGGATAATTACTGGCAAAAGAAAAAATTGACAGTCGTGAAAACAGCTGAGGTGGTGACAATGGTCGCTGATACTGCAGTGCTGTGTTTGAAAAACCATGGAGGTATGAGGTAGGAAGAAGTCACGATTCATTTAATTCTTATGAATTAAACCTCATAATTAATAGTGAGTGGAGAACATATTTTAATCGACTCACCTCATACATTTTCAAACTTCTTTGATACCGACGGTTTCAGACAAAATCATGTCCTTCTTCCACTCATGGAGGCCATGACTGATTAATGATATAACCTCATAATGTTTACTTCCCAATATTAATTGAAATATAAACCTCATAATGTTAAAAATTCCCAAATTTATTATATAGAGATTTGTAGACTCATCAGGATCATGCATCTAAGGTCTGAGGCAGTAATACAAGCACATAGAGATTGTAACAGGTACTGATTTTCATTTCTGGGATCAAATTTAGTATTAATGGAAGGTTTCCACATTGGTTTTGAATATTGTGTTTAATCTTGATTAACAGCATCCATGTGTTCAATGAGAAATAAATAAGCTGTACGTATCGTTAAATAAAGATTTGAATTTTGACAAAAAATATATTTATAACCTTACATCTTCTAGCTACAAAAATAGATAAGTTCAAACTTTTGTCTAATTTTTTTTAGAGTGTATTTTAATTGATAGTAATAACACCTTACCTCATGGGAACCAGTGGAGTGCTGTGTTCACAGTGCTAAATGACATGGCTCATTCTGTGTTGTCAATTGGAGCTAAGCTCATCAATGGCATGTTTTACAATGCCTGCTCCTGTGAGAGATTACACATCCACTATACCATATCCGCATCATTACATTTTAACTTTCCAAAACATCACTGCCATATAGGCAAGGGTTATCAGTCAAATCTCATACAGTTTGGAACAAAGATATTAGCTGTCAAGGAACAAATACTTAGAATGGGCATACTGATTGGACATAGTAGAGAGAGAGAGTGTGCACCAGATTTCTTTACTGTTCACTGAATAATATTCCATGCAAAGGTATTTTGTCGCTGGCCATTTTCAAGAATTGCTGTGATGTACCAACTATTTTTAACAATGAATTAAATATGATATGATTAATGAAACATTTTGTTAGTTTTTTATTGTATAGTAAATAATTCTGTTGTATTTAAATTTCTTTCCTATGAAATTTTGGAAACACTGCACTACCATTTTCATCGTAATACATTTCTTTAAATATCAGTTCTCCATTGAAGACAGAATATCTCACCCTGGACTAACATTTGAACAGCAATAGTGAAGGCACAAGCAAAATGGCTACTACATTCGTCAGCAGAAAACAAAATAGTGCTTTATTATTTGTTTTTTTTTTTCTGGTTTGTTTCTCTATGTATAAATTTGCAGAGGGGTGAGGAAATGAATCCCTGTTTAACCGTGATAAAAAAGCAAAAGGGAAATTAAACAATAAACCCTGACCATCTTACAATATAATATAATTCTGCAATTCAAGGAATGAATCTTAATAATATAAAATGTAGAGCTACATAAAGTCCCTCCTGGAGAACTTGCTCTTTGGATTTTTCCATTAAAACAATTCATTAACTCCAGCTGGGTTTAAACTGCACTGCTCGGGACCAGAGGCAAGGAGCATAACTACTAGTCCACTGCAGTGAACACTGATATCTATAGTAACAAATTAATACTGGTACTCATATAATTGAAAAAAAAAGTATTATTTAGTAAGTCAAACTGATAGGTTTAGTAACAAACAGAACTCACATAATTGAAAAATTAAAGTACAATTTAATAAGTCAAACTGTTAATATATATATATATATATATATATATATATATTAAATATTAATACTAGTACTTATGTAATTGAAAAAGTAAAGTACAATTTAATAAGTGAAACTGTAAACGATATATATATATATATGTGTATATATATATGTATATATATATATGTATATATATGGGTGATTCCTGTAAACACATAAATGGCTGTCCAAACCGCCTTTTCCAAAAGTATTGCTGCATCATAAATTAAAATATCACAGATTGCAAGCATAAGAGTATTCCTTTTTTATGCAGTTGTAGTTACAACAGTATAAATTATAGTTTTTTTATCAAAAAGTTCCCAAACCATCAGAAAATCAGTCCCATGTCCTGTCCCATATCCAGAATTAACACTTTGAGATTTTATTTTAAGACATTTATTTATAATAAAGAATTGTTTTCATAATGTTTAAAAACACAATTAACTGACTTACTTTCTTTCAAAATAAATAACACCTAAAATTGATTTATTTCATTTTATTTATTTGATCAAACTTTGTCTGGGCTTTTTAAGCACAGTACCCTGCCAAAAATTCAATACCAAAAATAAAATTTTTCACTGTGCATTTTCATGTTGTCTTGTATACAAAGGAACGTAACTAGTCTAAAGTTTGTGCCAATAGTGCTAGCGGCACTGTGCTGCCATTTTATTTAGTGTAAGTGCATCATTTGTGTCAGAAGCCATATCTGGGCTAATACAACACACAATCCACTGGTAATTAAATTATTTATAGATTATTTGTGAAAATTGATACATTCTATATAATTTTATAATGATTTATGCACATATTTATCGAGAACTCACAAAAGTAAATATATTACGATAGTTTGCTTGATATTTCATGATTTACTCAAAATACACAGTCCCTTGGCAACAGTCCCTGCTTTGTAATATGACAGAGGGCAGTTTCTCATTCCAGGGGACTGTGTAGATTTGACAACAGTCTCTTTTCAAGTTAGTTTAGTTATTGATACCTTATAGTTATAATAATTTGTTGCAGGCTAGCTGTAGTTATGTAGACATGCCTCCTAAAAATCAAAATTTATCCAGAGAGGAATTATTAGAGAAAAAGAGAGATGTGGAACTTCTAAGGTACCAACTTAAAAAAAGTGATCCTCAAAAGAGGGAAGAGATTAAAGAAAAGGAAAGATTAAAATACCAGAAAAGAAAAGATTAAAATACCAGAGAAAAAAAGATCAGAGAAAACTTAAAAAAAAAATACTGTGCTCTTTATTGGAATAAACAGTGTTATTTACAAATTTAGATGTGAAAACACACTGTCTTCAGATTCTGAACGCCTTATACCAGCTTTAGGATGCATTACACCAGTTCCAATACATCATCCTCCAGTTTCAAGTTCAAATATACAATGCAAATAAACAGCGAAGAAGAAAGAAAGAAAGAAAAAAGAGAAGGAGAGAGAGAAAAACAAGAAAGAGTATTGAAGATACACCAAATACTAAAATGCAGAAAATGTTAACCAAACCTGATGGTACAAAAGAAGTGGCCAAGAGGGCATTATTTGGTGACATCCTTTGTAAAAAGCTCAAAGAAAATTATTCAAGGCTAAAACATATTGAAGATAAACTAATATTTAAAAAAGCAGTGTCCAGAGAGATGATCCAAAAGTATAGGCATTTGATATCTAAAAATAGTTTATTTTTGCTCGAAATTGAAGCAATATAATTATAGGAATGTCGTCCTATGTGGCATATAAAAATAAATTATTATAATTATGTATTATGTGGTTGTGATGTATTTGCAACAGTCCCCTGTTATACTGAACAGTCCCCTGGAACCGTTTTTTTCAGAAAAATGCTAATATCTCGAAAAGTAGCAATAAATTCAATGGGCTTTTTAATACTTATCATTAAACTGTTACTTTTCTTGTCCTTAGTGGTTTTATTATATAAAAAAGAATATTAACATGATTGGACAACTATGTATGGGTCAAAAACATCTTTACAGAGAATCAACCATACATATATATATGCATGTATATGGTAACAAAATAATAACACATATTTTAAAAATTTGAAGTACAATTTAATAATCAAACTGTAAACTGATATTTATAGTAACAAATTAATACTCACATAATTGAAAAATTAAAGTGAAATTTAATAAGTCAAACTGAACAGTGAAAAGTACAATAACAAATTAATACTGCTATTCATATAATTAAAAAAATGAAATTATATTTAATAAGTCAAACTGTAAACTGATATGTATCAGCTCGATCATATATTTCCACTCTTGAATCTGGAAAAGACTCTAGCAAGTAATCCCAATCTAATCTATAAAGTTGTAAAATAATTGAATATGTTCTAGCACGATAGCTATTACTGTGACCATATCGTGGGTTCAGACCCTGAATCTGAAATTTAAAAAAATTGTCATTAGGGTATAAAAAGTAAAAAAAAAAAATGAGTTAGAATAAAATTCAGATTCTTACCACTCCAAATGCATCTCCTTCTTTTAAAACATCATGAACTTCTGGATTGTATAAATCATTGGTTTCAATCAAGACTTCTACTTCCCCATAATAAATAAAATACATAGTATCATTTATTTCATTTTTAAATGCAATTGGATTTCCTGGATAGTAGGTATACTGTTTTACTCTGATCACAATCTGGCGAAGAAAG
Organism: Diploptera punctata; assembly: GCA_030220185.1. Lineage (NCBI taxonomy): Eukaryota > Metazoa > Arthropoda > Insecta > Blattodea > Blaberidae > Diploptera > Diploptera punctata. The sequence continues at coordinate 1,817,740 of JASPKZ010000467.1, forward strand.
TCTACTTGGCATGTGCAAAAAACATAATTCTGGAAAAAAAAGTTAATAAAAACAACAATTTACTACATTTAAATTAATATTGGGAAGTAAACATTATGAGGTTATATAATTAATAGTGAGTGGAGAACATATTTTAATCGACTCATCTCACACATTTTCAAACTTCTTTGATACCGACGGTTTCAGACAATATCATGTCCTTCTTCAGTCATGGCGTCCACTGATGAAATTCCGTGATTGTTGATTTCTTTAGTGACATCACCTCTTGTGCTGCCATCTTTCGTTGGGATTATAAACTTTGTAATTATAATCCCAACGAAAGATAGCAGCACAAGAGGTGATGTCACTAAAGAAATCAACAATCACAGAATTTCATCAGTGGACGCCATGACTGAAGAAGGACATGATATTGTCTGAAACTGTCAGTATCAAAGAAGTTTGAAAATGTATGAGGTGAGTCGATTAAAATATGTTCTCCACTCACTATTAACAATTTACTAACTTGTCAAAACTCAGTGAACTAGTTTCCTAAAACAATAACAGGTGCCCAGGACAGAAAGTACCAATATAAAATCAAGTTTTTGTGAGTATGGAAATATCTTACCTCAAATTAATGTTGGTTCAGTTTGAACATGTTTCGATATAATCTTCTATATCATCGTCAGCTTGCTCAGATTGAGGCAAGCTGATGATGATATAGAAGATTATATTGAAACATGTTCAAACTGAACCAACATTAATTTGAGGTAAGATATTCCCATTCTCACAAAAACTTGATTAAAAGAATCTCAAAATGTTACTTCCTAAAATAACCATTACATCCAATATAAAAGTCTAATAACTCAATAATGCAAATATGAAAAAATAAAATTTATCTTAAATGATAGCAAGAACTTTAAATTTTTTTTGTTGGCATTATTGGCAAGTCATTGTTGATAAAGTTGATAATCCAAATAGTTTTCACAGTGTAACAAAAAGTTAAACGGTGTTATTGGCTCAAAAAATTAAGAAGTTTTTAATGACAGTGCAGAAAATAATTTAGTCAACAATAGCCTAAGTAGCAAACACCAGAAAAATAAGTTCAAAAGACAAAATGTATTAATCAAAGCACTCTTCTAAAAGAAAAAGAAGAAAATGTAAAAATCAGGAAACTCGTATATCATCCATTGAAGCATCACAAGTTAAAAAAAAAAAAATTTAATTTCAATATAAGGTTGGCACCCAAAAATGAATATAGCATCAGTAGATTGATTAGATCTAACAAAAATGAGAAAATTAAAGAGTAAAACAAATCAGAGATTTATTTAGATTAAATGTAAAGAATGTGAGAAAGTCTACATAGGAAAAACTAAGAGAAATTTGAAAACTAGAGTAATAGAACATCTCAGGAACCTCAAGAAAGGGGAAGTAGAAAAATCTGCAGTGGCTGCCCATGCATGGTCCAAAAAACATCTTATCGAAAAGAAGGCTAAATTATTAAAACAAATAGAAAACCCAAAAGAATTCACTGTTTGGGAAAAGATCTACATTCAAAGGAGCAAAAAGGAGAAATTGATGAACTTTGAAATTCCTGGGGAGAACGACCTGATTTTGAGGTTTTTCAGTCTGCTAACAGAGGGAGCAAAAGACAGCTCTTCAAGATGACAGAACAATGGTCACAGGGATACTGATGATGGCACTGAAGTGTAAACTAGTTAGTTTAAATTTTAAAAAAAGAAGAAAAATATGAGGTGAGTGATAAAATTTTACCTAAAAGTGTCTGTTATGCTGCTAAATCAGGTAGAATATAAAACAATATTGTATGAAAAATTCCACTCTAAATTTGTGAAAACTGAAACTGCTAAATTAAATTTGAGTGATGACAACTTGCGACTATGGGCCTTGGAAATTACATGAGGACTGGATACTGAAAGTATATATTTCTCTCCATCTTATGTTTGAATCAGTCGTTTTAAGAAAAAAATAGGAGGAAAGTAACTAAATTCACATCGTGCTCCCATATTCAGGTTGAGGAAAAAATAAAACTGCAAAGGAATTTCTTGAAACTGTCCTGTTGTGATTTATCAATTATACCCCCTCTTCTGTTTGGATGCTGGAAATGCTCCAATTATTTATAGGCAGTAATCTAGTGATATAGTGACATGATTCTTTGCACGGTCCATGACGGGAGAACTGTCTTTTGATTGTCCGCACATTCAGTTTGTCATTGGCTTAGTTCTTGTTCTGTGTACAGCCAGGATCCAAATTTTATCGATCTTTCTTGATTCTTATGAAAATACATAGGAAATAGCATTATGACTTTATGAGGTTCTACTTAAATAAGTTGAGGAATAAAAGCACCCTTCAGATAGAAAATCAAAAGAAAAGAAATACAGGAAATTCACATATCATCCATTGGTACACAATAAATTCCAAAAGATTTTTGAAAAAATTTAATTTCAGATTAGTACCAAAGAATGATTATAGTTTAAATAAACTAAAAAGAAAACAACAAAAATGAAAAGATTGATGATAGTAAAAAGTCAGGAATATACCAAATAAAAGGTGCAGATTATAAGATATACATCAGGAAAACAAAGAGGAAATTAACCATTAGAACTAAAGAACACATAATAAATGTAAAAAAAAGGAGAAGTAGAAAAATCTGCAGTAGGTGCTCACATTTGGTCAGAAAAAACATAAAATAGATGTAAACATCAAATTATTAAAAAACAGAAAACAAATGAACTCACCATATGGGAAAAAATCAACATACAGAAGAACAAGGAGTGTATCATTAATTTTGAAATTCCCGGGGAGAGAAATTTAATATGGAAGTTCTTTGGACCATGAAAAGAGGGAGCAGGAGTCGACATCCAGTGCTGACAATTTATAGATCATCAGTCTGCACCAACTGATGATGGAGGAGAGATGCTTTGAAACATGTCTTACAAGAAACCACAAAATATGAAGTAAGATTACGGAAGAGTCAACTTATTTCTTGGTTCTCCATTTTTACTGAAGGAATTTTTATGTTTATATATTTCAATGGATTCTCTGTATAATTTTGCATGGTAATGATGTTTTCATGTATATCAGTTCATTCGAATTTTGTAACATGTTCTTTATTTATGTATTGATGCTCTGTTATGGCTGATTTTTCCATTTGTATTAATCTGCAGTTCCTCTTATATTCCTGAAGTATCGTTCTTACCGCTCTTTTTGTTGTTTCTATATAATTATATTTCCTCACAGCTGCATGGAATACAGCAAACACCAGCAGTACTAAATGTACCTATTGCGATAACAGTAGGGCCTAACTGCCATAATAATAAAATACTATAAAAAACCGATAAAACATATACACAATATACTTGTTTATTATACCAGAAGATAGGGAATAAATAATCACCTTTGATATGCTGATTGAAGTTACACTCAAACTTCATACAAGGGTTTTATAAATAAAAAACGAGGGTACAAATTATAATAAAATAGAATATCTTAGACTAGAAGTGATTTCACATCAATATATTTTTCAAACTATGAGGTCACACTTACGAAAGCTTATATAATCAAACAAACAACTTTGCTTTTGAATAACACTAATTTCAAACTAATGGGACACTCTTACGAAAACTTATATAACCCAAACACATTAGATAAGTAGAAAAACATCTTATACAACTTGGCCCTGACAGACCCAGGAAGATTGCTATAGGCTGGGAAATAAATAAGGGTTTCCACGAATTTGGAGGATAGAGAAAGGTAAAAATTATCATATAAAAACCCTGGGCTTTTGGGAGGAAAGGCAGAACGGTGTGGAGGACCGAAGCTTTTGCTTCATGGTCCTCCTGGGGAGGAGTGCAGCTTCTTCATGGGTAAGAAACAACATTTTATCATCACTCTAAAAAGTTCAAGTTTTCTAAAATGGTCATTTTCTGAAGCAAAATAACTTAGAATAATTTGGAAGACCAAAGGGTCAAATATCTTAGAATAATTTTGTTAATTATTAAGAATATGCATTATTATAAGAAGACCTAAGGTCAAGCAAGATGAATAATAACCTAAAGTTGATTTTTAAATGGTTCTCTCTCTGAATATTAACAAAATGTAATTGTTCGGCTCAATTCAACATGGCGATTTTTTACTATAACTGTTATTTTTTATGATGATTTTAATATGTCTCTTTATGGTTGTTTTATTTAATAAATTATGTCAATATTTGTTTTAATGTGTTTATACATGAAGTTCTCCCACCAAAAACCAAGGCCAACTGCTTGGGCCAAAGACCACTTAAACTATAGAGATCCTTTTTACGCTACGTTACGACTGGGGTTAACTTCCTTTATAACAGTACTCTCTTATCTTTGGCTGAACGAAGAACACTGATGATTTTCTGCATAGGTTTAAAAACTGTTTTGTATTTTGTAGTACTTAGCCTATTCTATCACAGATTTGGCATAACAGGGTAGAAAGGCTTTCCCCTTTATCTCTCCAGTATCAGCAATATTTAGAGCTATATTTCTTCTGTTTTACAGCATGGTGAAAATTAGCTTTAAATTAATATAAAGAAGCTAAAGCTATTACTATGATTGAAATAAGTAAATTAATGTACACAACTGAACTATTGTAATCAATGGTAAAAAGGGAGGATTTATGCTTGGATAAGGAATGTAGTCTAAATTAACTCAGTGGTCAAAGCATCAGCACGTAAAGCTAAAGGTTCGGGTTTCGATTTCCGGTTCAGGCAAATATTGTTCTCTTTACCATTGATTACAAAATTAGCTGTACTGTAACCATTAATAAGGAAGGCTTCTTGGTGGTGTTCCATTTCTTCACACAGGTACTGTGATCAACCAAAGTTTTTATTATACCACATTTCTGCTTAGAATAATGGTTTCTAATGTAGGTATCTATCTGCGTGAGTTTTCTTCCTGTATACCCTATGATCTAGTGTTGAACATCATTCCTGATAACCAACACATCCAAAAATGGCAGTTTATTATTTTCATATTCCACGGTGAACTAGATACTCAGCAATCTGTCATTTGGTTTCAATTTTAATCTGCTGAATTTTTTTTTTTTCAGGGTATGACGTTATTAGAGTATTTCCATCATCCAATTCAGTTTGCACACATCAACTGAGGAGTTCACATAGGGCAAAGCACAGTCTTCTGGGGATGTCTACTGCAGTCACTCTCCAAGCGCGACAGACCTAGAAGGCCCTTGGCTTATCATCCAGCTGCTGGTCTCACATCCACATATATTAATCACAGAAGTAGATGATCATCTAGCCAGTGTAGGATGACATGTGGTCAACATCTCGGGTCCCCCAGCCGTTATAGCTGGTCTTCTCAACCTGGAGTCGCTACTTATTGTAGCTACCCAAATGCCTCACATTGCTGGGTAGGCACCGGTCCCATACTGGTTCAAATTTCATGAGAAAATTTCTTCTCCCATGGGGACTCGAACCAATGCAAGTCCCATAGCTCTGCACCAAGGCTTCTTGCCTTAACCACTTGGCTACAGCGCGGGACGACTACTGCAGTAGTAGACAAAATATTGATTTGCATAAGCTCTGGGCCATGGCAATTCAGCCGTGAAGACAATTTCAAGAATCAAGACACTGGCCATGAAAGCCTACAAAATTCTATAAGAATATAACAACTTAATTTCATTTAAAGATTAAAATATATATGCAGTCAATATGCCCATTTCACCAATTAATGTTTTAAAATGGTCAACAAGTTTCTACAGCCAAGCTGTCATTCTCAAGACCAGATATTGACTGAAGACAAAATTGATAATAAATAAATAAACAAATTCAGTTAAAAACAAACTACGTCACATGATGCAATCATTCATAAGTAAACAATAAAACATAATAAAAAAATAATAAAACTAATCCTCTTTTGTTTCAATTAAAGAAAAGAGGGCGCTGTACGGAATAGGGCCCTTGTCTTTATTCATTATTTTATCCTTATTTTTATAAATTTCCAAACTTTCAAGGACGTCAAGGAATTTGAAATCAATGACAGAACGAATCAGCCTAAGGTTACTTTTATTGATAGCATGACCGTAATCAGAAATATGCTGGGCAACTCCAGATTTTTCAATTCTGTTAAGTCTAAAATGGGCAATATGTTCATTAAATCTAGTAAAATGGATCTTCTGGTTTGCCCAACATATTTCATATCACAGTCATTGCATCCAATTTCATAAATACCGGATTTTTTTAAACAATCGACTTTATCTTTAGGGTTTCCAAGTACACTATTTAATGTCAAAGTGGAAGAAGTAAAAATTAATTTAGTATCTAATCCTTTGAATATCTTGTTCAAACCTCTAGTTAAAGAGGGAACGTACGGCATAATTGCAAAATTAGCTTTATTAATAGGAGAATGGAAGGCTGTAGAATCAGTAATAAGTTTTCTAAATTCAAATTTACGAATCAAATTATCAATAATATTTTCATTGAAACCATTACACTTAGCGATATCTTTAATGGTTTGTAATTCCTTATTATATCTATTTTTACTTAACAGAAAAGTGGTAAGACGGTGGACTAAAAAATTGAAACTGGCCATTTTATGTTGATTACAATGGTAAGAATCTGCCGTGATATATCTAAATGTACTGGTTTCTTTTCTATAAATATCAAATTCTAATCTATAATTATTTCTAATTATTAGCATATCCAGAAAGGGCAGCCTTCCATTCTCCTCCTCTTCATAAGTAAAATTTATGCTGGGAGTCCGGTCATTTAATATTTCAACAAATTCCTGTACATTGCATTTTTTGGTATCAAAAATAGCAAAAATGTCGTCAACATATCTGAGCCAGAACCTGGGAAAATAATCTAATTCCTTTTCAAGCTCTGTCTCAAATCTGCTCATAAAAAGATCAGCTAGGAAAGGAGACAATGAATTACCCATTGCAGTTTGATATTTATAGAAAAGAAACCAGTACATTTAGATATATCACGGCAGATTCTTACCATTGTAATCAACATAAAATGGCCAGTTTCAATTTTTTAGTCCACCGTCTTACCACTTTTCCGTTAAGTAAAAATAGATATAATAAGGAATTACAAATCATTAAAGATATCGCTAAGTGTAATGGTTTCAATGAAAATATTATTGATAATTTGATTCGTAAATTTGAATTTAGAAAACTTATTACTGATTCTACAGCCTTCCATTCTCCTATTAATAAAGCTAATTTTGCAATTATGCCGTACGTTCCCTCTTTAACTAGAGGTTTGAACAAGATATTCAAAGGATTAGATACTAAATTAATTTTTACTTCCACTTTGACATTAAATAGTGTACTTGGAAACCCTAAAGATAAAGTCGATTGTTTAAAAAAATCCGGTATTTATGAAATTGGATGCAATGACTGTGATATGAAATATGTTGGGCAAACCAGAAGATCCATTTTAACTAGATTTAATGAACATATTGCCCATTTTAGACTTAACAGAATTGAAAAATCTCGAGTTGCCCAGCATATTTCTGATTACGGTCATGCTATCAATAAAAGTAACCTTAGGCCGATTCGTTCTGTCATTGATTTCAAATTCCTTGACGTCCTTGAAAGTTTGGAAATTTATAAAAATAAGGATAAAATAATGAATAAAGGCAAGGGCCCTATTCCGTACAGCGCCCTCTTTTCTTTAATTGAAACAAAAGAGGATTAGTTTTATTATTTTTTTATTATGTTTTATTGTTTACTTATGAATGATTGCGTCATGTGACGTAGTTTGTTTTTAACTGAATTTGTTTATTTATTTATTATCAATTTTGTCTTCAGTCAATATCTGGTCTTGAGAATGACAGCTTGGCTGTAGAAACTTGTTGACCATTTTAAAACATTAATTGGTGAAATGGGCATATTGACTGCATATATATTTTAATATTTTATCACCAAGAAGATCACTTGTGTATTAAATCATTTAAAGATACTTTACCGAATAAATATGGGTGCCAAAGAGAGAAGTTTTGACTCCTTCTATTAGGTAATTTGGAGCTTCAGCTAGAAGTGCAGGGAATTGAGTGCCACGTAAGATGTCCCACAACAGTACCATGTATTGCCATATTTGTTCTAAGAGTGCTGGAGATAATTCGTGGACAAATAAATATCCCTGTAACAAAAATATAACATATACCTGCTTTCAATCAACAAAGAAGGTTCTATACAAATGATCAGCAAAAAAAAAAAAAAAAGAGAGAGGGAGAGAGAGAACTACCTTCATCAGCTATTTCTGGAAACCAATATAAAAGATAGTATAGGGTAGATATTTTTCACAGTCCAGTTTCTCTGCTACTAAGATGACACTAGGGACTCTAAGCAACTGACCATCTTCCCTGGTCTGCCAAGAGATATGTTGATGAATATATTCAGGAAGACAAGTGATATGATATATCATCAATAATTTTATTTTATTATTTTTACTTTTGTTGCACATATAGGCTATTACGTCACACTACTGAATTGCAAAAAAGTCTTTATTGTTATATCAAACAGAAAACATATTGTTATATAATTTTACATACATTTTTATGAAGTATTTTATAACATTCTCTTATAAGGCAACAATGAAGCTTTTGCCATGAATCTAAGGGAATAAAAATTGTTCATTTATATTACAGGTTTTCAAAATATTATCATGTTTATTTTCTGCTAATTTTTGGCAAGTAATGAACAACATAAAGTTTTATATATAACTCAAACAAAAGTGACTTTATTCTGTTGTGGGTATTAGAACCCTCATGTGATCAGTTTCCAATGTGACTTACTCATTAATAAAACACTCCTTTTTAACCTTTTGTACGCTATGCCCGGCATGCGCTGGTGAAAGTGTGTGTACAGCGGTATGCCATGCCCGGCAAGCTCCGGTTTTCAATGTTATTATTTTAAATATTTTTTTCCCGAAGTTTTTACTTCAATAAACTTAAATTATTTTTCATTCTGTGTTCGTACATCCTTTCTTAGCAATACTTTGCACATCCCTTACAGAATAACGGTACAGGCTGGTTGTAAATGGGTTTTCTAAAGGAGGGTGTACATTCACGTTTGAAGGCCCTTTTTTTTTTTTTTGCTATGGAATATTGCAATTTCAGGATTTTCTCTTTATTTATTTTATTTTTAGTTGAAAAGGTACCCGGCCAAGGGGTAGGTCATGCTGTGAAATACAGTGATTCATGTCTCGAAGTTGACGAAAATACAATACGCGAGTTTATTGTGTCAGTTTTATCAGAAGATGAGAGTGACAGTAACAGTTCGTCAAATGGTTATTCGTTTGACGAATGTGATAGTAGTCCTGTTTCTAAGAGAATATTATTACAATCTAAGCCTGTAAATAGTAAAGCAAGTGATGTAGACCTAAATGAACAGGGTGTGAGTGACAGTAGTGGGCGTGTCGCACCAGACAAAACACGTGGCATAAAACAGCTGTTTGACTGGAATTGATTCGAACCCAGGACCATAAAAAATGTTCAACAATATTTAATATTATAAGTGTTTAGTGATAATGCCATCAAAATTATTCAATAGGATAAATGTTTTAGTGATAGTGATAACAAATTTCAATAAAGACACCGTGCCGAATTAAAACCTGGGATCTTTACAAGTGGAAGCAACACCGCCTAACCTTCAAATAAATGTATAATAGTGAGCTTAAATTCAATTTAGCATGGCATGTAGACAGTTAATTATACTTTATATACGTTTATATTATATAATATGGTGTAGTACTTTAAATTAAAAAAACCTGGCACCCATAGCCCAGCTGGCAGAAGGGAAACTCGGCGGTCAAAAGGTTAAATTAATTATAAATATACATTATCTACATTATATGTTGTATCTGCACAAACAGAGTTTTCGCTCTCTGCTATGAAGCCTGCTCAGCCCCACTAAATGTGCATGCTGTTCCCTGCTCTTTAACTGCATAAGAAGTATTACATATAATCTTACCTTATAACAACTGTGTGTCATCCTCCCTGGGTTATACAGATATTGTATCTGGAAACCACATTCTGGCTGACATGAGTGAGTTCTTGAAGGTGATATTTCAGAAGAAAATGTCTGAATAAATTCATTATGTACCCATTGAGTAGACTTGTACTTAAATAATTTTTATACACAGAAATACAAGGCACCAGCAAAATCAGTCTCACCATAATGAAGGAGAGTCTTTAGATGAGGACCACATTGAGACAATCATATGAAGAAGGGTTTGCTGTTGTAGTAGTAGCTGTAAGTAGCTACAAGGTGAAACCATCAGAAAAAAAACAATAACAACAAGCAACAAAAAATTTTGGAAAAATTACTCAAACTCGAAAAGAACAAACACTGTGAAATAATCAACAATCTGGATATTGAAATATATTTGTTACATATCAAACTATCTAAATTATTAGGTAACATTTGGGAAAACCTAGAAAATAATTTTTTCACCTATCTGAACCTAATCATAAAAAAGAAAATTGAGAAGCAAAAGAAAAAAATAAGAAATTTGTTAAATAAACTGAAGAAAAGGAAAAGGAAGAATATACCAACTGTAATCAAACATCAAGAAAAATCTAGAAATGAAGAAAAATCAGATTCCACTAGAAATTATGTCAAACATTTTTCAAAAGCAACCTTTAACCTAGAAGAGACAAAATTGTTAGAAAAGGGTCTAAAAACAGCAATAGATTATTCCAACAGTATAGAAGAATACATAGCAGACATCGAAAATTCAATAGAAGGGTTGGTTACAGAGGAAAAAATGATCATTACAAAAATATGTGAAGAGGTTTTAGAAAAAAATAAAGGACACAAATAACAACACAATTTGCAAGAAAATTTTAAAAAGACTCAAAGGAATAAATAACAAAAATGTAGTGTACACCAAATCAGATAAGGGTAACCAAATCATAATTCTACGTAAAGAAGATTATCAAAACAGAATGGAAGAACTTTTGAAAGATGAAGAGTATGAAAAAAAATAAGACTGATCCCCTATCCAAAACCATCAAAAAAGTAGAAAACTGTCTTAAAAATGTTAAAATTCTAACCGAAAAAGAAAAATTTCAATGAAAAGTGAGCAACCAAAAATCCTAATATTCATGGACTTCCCAAAATTCACAAACCTGGAAACAAAATGGGACCAGTAATTAACAATATTGGATCACCAACCTACAAAATTTCAAAATGGCTGAAAAATGGATTTAAAAGAATTAATAATTTTGAAAGTCTACAGATTGAAAATTCATTATAATTAGTTACAAAATTAGAAAAAGTGGGAATCGAACCTACGGATAGATCAGTTTCCTTTGATATCATTCCATTATTCACAAATGTACTGAAACAACAAACTATGGAGATATTCAACAACTGATTAAATAAAAACAACATAGATAGAGAGATCAGAGAAGACTATTTGAAATTAACTGAGTTATGTATTGACCAAATGTTTTTTTACATTCAATGGGGGTTTCTATAGACAAAAATCAGGGCTCTCAATGAGAAACCCATTATCGCCTTTCCTGGCAAATTTATTTATGAGCGATTTTGAATGTAAAATCACAAAACCACATCCCACAATGTTTAAATTTTGGAGCAGATATGTAAATGATATAATTTGTATTGTAAAAGAAAAACATAAAGAAGATTCCCTAAAACTGTTAAACTTACAGAGTGCAAACATTAAATTTACCATAGAAATAGAAGAAAATACATACATATCTTTTTTTCATCTTAAATTGGTTAGAAATGAAGAAAAAAGAAAAAAATTCAATTTGGCATTCATAGGAAAGAAATTCATACGAAAAATTTTATTAAATCAACAAGGTTCAATCCAATTGGACATAAATTGGCAGCATTCAATAGTTTAACTCACAGATTGGTAAACCTACCCTTAAACGAAGAAGATTTCAAAATGGAGAAAACACAATCAAAGTAGCAAGAGAAAATGGGATTGATGAAAAAATGTACACAAAAGGATAGAAATTTGTTTTTGCAAATGCCCCAGGTTGTCTTTCGACACTCCTGGTGTTCTCTCCTGGCATGGCATATTTGTAACCCACTTCTGAGGTTGGGGTGCCTGGAAGGCAGGGTTACGTTGCCCCGATGATATGATGGGTGATGATGATAGTGGTGTGTTAGGAGAATCCCTAATCCTAAGCTTAATCTAAGATGAATATGATTGATGATTGCGATGGCCATATGATTTTGGGGACCGTTTGGGCTTTTTTTTTAATTTTTCTGACTTTTGTCTTACAGGTGGATAAAAATCTCACCCAGTAAAACTCTCCTGACCGGGGATTGAACCCGGGCCCACTGCGTGACAAGGCAGCATGCTACCTCGAGACCACAGCGGTGGACGGATAGAAAAGTATAACAAACAAAAAATGATCAACAAAAGCACTCTTGATAAAGGAAAACCACCTATGAAAAAATACAGGAAGTTCATATATCACCCTTGGGCACACAATAAATTCTAAAAGATATTTGACAAATTTAATATTAAATTAGCACCAAAAAATAACCACAGTTTAAATAAACTAATAAAATATTTATTAATATTGGGAAGTAAACATTACGAAGTTATATCATTAATAGTGAGTGGAGAACATATTTTTAACGACTCACCTCATATAATTTCAAATTTCTTTGATACCGGCGGTTTCAGACAATATCTTGTCCCTCTTCAGTCATGGCTTACACTGATAAAATTCTATGATTGTTAATTTCTCTAAGGACATCACCTCGTGCTGCCATCTTTGGTTGGGATTATAAAGTTTGTAATTGAATTTTTATCCACCGGAATATTGAAGTTCATATATCGATTAAGTTATGTAGATAGGAAATAACACTATAAGGTTTTTTAATATTGTTTAATTTTTATTATTTCACTCACCTCATACTTCATGAAGTATGAGGTGAGTGAAATAATAAAAAATAAACAATATCATATATCGATATTTATTCTTCTGAATGAATATCATTTCCCAAATTGTCAATTCCACAACGGTTTATCCAATTGTTTCAAAAGTTTTGCCTCTTTTTTCAATTTTATGATGTTCTAGCAAACGCAGCAATTGCTGATTTTTCAATTTCACAATTTTTAATATTTCTAAAATGTTCTTTAGTGTGTGTTTCCAAATTCCTTTTGTTTTTCCTATGTATACTTTGCTACAATCATTACAATTTATTTGATAAATTCCAGATTTCTTACTGTCTGGGATGTTGATTTTTTTATTTGTACTTAGAAGTTTTTCCAAACTAAATTTATTTATTGGTGCCAAAGTAATGTTGTGTTTGTCAAACATTTTTTTTAAATTTCCTATGTACTACTGGATGGTAAGTAATTTTCTTGAAATTTTTCTTTTCTTTACTAACAGTAAACTAACTTTTGAAACAATTGGATAAACCATTGGAATTGAAAATTTGGGAAACGATATTTATTCAGAAGAATAAATATTGATCTATGAACTTCGATATTCTGGTGGATAAAAATTTAATTACAAAGTTTATAATCCCAACCAAAAATGGCAGCACAAGAGGCGATGTCCTTAGAGAAATCAACAACCATAGAATTTCATCAGTGGAAGCCATGACTGAAGAGGGACAAGATATTGTCTGAAACCGCCGGTATCAAAGAAATTTGAAATTATATGAGGTAAGTCGTTAAAAATATGTTCTCCACTCACTATTAATAAACTAATAAAAACCAACAAAAATTAAAAAAAAAACTGATCAAAGTAAAAAATCAGGAATATATCAAATTGAATGTACTGATTGTGAATATATATATATATATATATATATATAATATATATATATATATATATATAGGAAAAACAAAAAGAAACCTGAAAATTAGAACATAATTAGAAAATAAGAAATATTAAAAATGATGAAATAGAAAAATCTGCTCATGTTTGGTCTGAAAAACATACCATAATATAAATTTGAACACTAAATTATTAAAAGAGTTAGAAAATACAAATGAACTAACTATTTGGGAAAAAATCTACATTCAGAAGAACAAAAACAGAGTTATGAATTTCAAAATACCAACTGAAGTTGACCTCGTTTGGAGGTTCTTCGACCAACCGCAGGAGGGAGCTGATATCGACATCCAGGGTTTACAACATAAATCTAATCAGTCTGGCCAGGTTGAGGATGATTAGAAGACTAATCGAAACAAGTTTGAGAACAAATCAACATTAAATTGAGCTAAGATAGTACAGACTCAAAAAACTTGATTAGAAAAACATTTTCAGACAAATCAACCACTTATACATAATTCTGAACACATCAAGGGCACACACAAAATCTTTCATGAACCAAATGCACATCAAGTTATGTTAAAACATGAAAATCATTGAAATCCTTTAAAGATCAAATGTTTTTTTTTCTTGTTTTCTATCACAATATCACAGCTGTATTTTCAAATTTATCTTCAGGAATTTCCTCTTCACTAGACCTTTAACTCCATAAAACCAATTATTTATACAGAGTTTTTTGCATATCAAAGGCATACATAAAGTCCTTTGCAAATCCACAAAAGAATCCAGCCATGGGCGTAGCAAGGGTGCAAGCGCACCCCCCTTGATTTTCGACCAATTAACACTAGACAGAATGAGATTTTCTTCTATCCAAAATTAGGTGTAAAATGTTAAAAATAGATCTAAAAAATAAAAAAAAATATTAAGCCCACCAAACCCAATCAATGTGATATATCAATGTACCAAGTACCTGTCCCAGTGGACATCGCCAGTACGCCAGAAAATTCTAGACCTCTATTATGAATGATTAACTTCTCGAATTTCAGTTGAGTACCTGAGTTTGTTTTTCGACATCTAGACGCTTGTAGAAGCTTCGTCTGACCTTGACTCTCCATTGGCTGCCCACACTTCTGTAATGAATGCCTTTTTTTACAGCTTATATTAGCCAATGCCCACTTACTGTGATTGGTCAAAGGTTCACCATGCCTGTATCTCGTAGTTTCCAGTAAGTTCGATAGGCTCAAATAATTATCCAACTGGCATATTCTTTACTCAAAGGTTCTAGACTCATGCTTTAATGTTGAACTACGAGTAGTCATGTGTGTATGCATAAAAATGGATATAAGAAAATTCTTTGGTAAGTACCTACACAAGTTGTATCAATGCAATATTTTATTTTTTCCTGGATAGTTTATCATTCATCACATCCGAAGATGATGATTTACCCACCATTTACCAACCTAATGATATTGGCAACTTGTTTTGGAGAACAGAAGTAATGATGAAAGAAGAGAGAGTGAAAATCCTGACAAACTGCTGGAGTCCACCTGAAAGCTACTATTTCAGCAAAGATGCTCAATATTTAAAAGAAATTCAAACATTGTTGGATCCAACAGTATTCACCCTGGCTAAAGTATTCCGCAAGACTCAAAGATGCACTCTCTGTAAATTGTGTTTTATTCTCCCCACATATTGTGAGGGGTCTTAAAAGGTCATTCATAGTGAGGCCCTTCTAGAAGTTTTTTAAAATGCATGAATTTGCCACAAAATGTTGTGAGAGGCGCTGGCATGTGAAAGCTGCGCAGTCAGCTGGTTGTTTTTAAGTGAGACCAAATGTGATTTTTCAAAAATCTTTTGGAATTTATGAGCACATAATAAATTTGGTCAGATAAACACAAAATATATTTAAACACAAGATTATTAAAACAGTTAGAAAACACAAATGAACTCACCATATGGGAAAAAATCTACAAACAGAAGAATAAAGAGGGAATTATGAATTTTGAAATTCCTGGGGAGAGGAACCTAATTAGCAAGTTCTTTGGACAACAGAAAGAGGGAGCAGGAGTCAAGATCCAGGGCCGACAACTTGGGAAAAATCAGTCTTTACCAACTAAAAATGGAGCAACCATGCTTTGAAACATATGTCTAAAACAAACAACATATGAGGTAAGAAGAATACGCACCAAATGTAGGTATATGGTACTATTGGTTGAGAATTGTCCATCAGATAGGGATAAGTCTTGGCAGCTCCTTTGTGTTTTTTTTATAGAAGTACTGTATGCTAAGTAACTAGACCGGGTTTGACCATCTCCCTTCTCTTCTCCATCCCTCATACAACATGCTTACACTATATCATCATCATCATAGTACATTCACGAATTTAGGCCATTTGTTGACCTGTTTCGGTCTCAAGGGACCAAAAGTCTTTTGAGTAGATGCCTTGGTTGATATCTTAACATTTGTTTGGGTATCCTGTGATCTTCCATTCGATGAACTTGTTGCATCCATCTTGACTTATAATCAGAAATTTTGTTTTCCAAAGGTTCTGCATGTAATTCTTCTAAGATGTCTTCTTTTTTTATGATCTAGTAGTGTATTATCCTGCAGTCCACCAAAGGTATCTCATTTCAGCAGATCTAAGTCTCTGTACACCCTTCTGTTTCAATGTCCATACTTTGCTACCATACAAAAGAGTTGGAAGAGCCAGTGTTTTATATACTTTTAGTCTTGAATGTTCTTGGACTAACTATGGCTTGAAGATAGAATTTATTAACCCTAAAATTCTTTAAAAATTTGATATTTTTGCATTTATATCCTTTTCTTCTTCATATAAGATATTGCATCCTAGATATGTAAAACTATTCACCTGCTCCAAAATGTTATTGTCAAGTACAATTTTATTCCTGACAGGATCTACACCTTGAAATACCATAATTTTGTTTTCTCTGTAGATATCTTCAATCCACATTCTTCTGTAATTTGTTAAGTTCATACAGACCTTTCTGCAAATTATCTTCTGAATTTGCAATTATTTGGTCATCTGCAAACAATAGGGTGTTTAATTTTCTGATATTCTTATTCCAAATTTATATTTCTTGTTCCAGCAACATATTACTTCGTTGATATGAATCGCAAAGAATGTTGGGAATAGGGGCAGCCTTGTCTCACACCATGATTTATAATTCCTTCTTCAGAAAATCTGTTATTTAATTTAATCTTTATGATGTTGTCTCTGTAAATATTTTGTACGTTCTGCAGAAGTAAATTTGGTATATTTCTGTCTTCCAATGTATTGAAGAGTTTTGGTCTCTTGACTGTGTCGAATGCTTTTTCAAAATCTATGAAAGCAAAATGTGTTTCTAAGTTGAATTCTCTTCTTTTTTCAAGCAATAGTTTAACAGAAAATGCTGAATCAATACAAGATCGTCCTTTCCTAAATCCATTTTGATATTTCATAAAAGTAAAAATGATCCCACAACAGGCCCGGAGGCCCTTGGGGTAGTAGGAGGTTAAGGCTCCCACTTTTTCTAGATAATCGACACTTTTTGTCAGCCGGGTTCTCAACCCTGCGTGACGGCCGCCTTTACCCCCAGAACAAGCGTCTGGTACTCATTTCCATTAGAGGCTGAGTCGACCCCAGGGCCATCGTGCCGCCAGAGGGTTTGGGTCAGTTTAAAAATCCTGACCCCAACGGGACTTGAACCCTCGACCCTCCGGCTTGTAGCTCAGTGCCTTAACCACTACGCTACGGCGTGCCCCCGATATTTCATAAGGAATTTTTAAATGTTTAAACATCCTATGCTCCTCTGTTCACTATAGAGTATACATCACGTTGATCTGCCAAAGTGATGCATAAATTGGAAATAGGCCCACTAATACTATCTATCAGCCTACAGCAAAAACCGAAGCACAAAATGTAAAAATGTATTTTTTTTAAAAAGCTATGAGTTTAACTTACCCTCATATATGCTATTTTATGTGCATAGATTGTTTTGGTGAATGAAGTAACTTCAAGGACTGAACACATTTCACCAATAACAAAGGCAAAAATGAATTGCATTGTAATACTTAATACTATGCAATAAGCAATTGTCCATGTATAATATGGAAGAATACCATGAAATTGGCCACCTGTACAATAATTTACTGTTGTATCAAGGACTTTTAAATATACTGTGAACTTATGATCTGTAAAACAAAAATAATATATAAATTAGAAAATAATTATTTTTATAAAAACTACAGAAATTGAATTTATGCAGATACTTTCTTCATGTTTTATGAATGCAGCCCTGGCAGAGAGCTAGGAGGGATGAAAATATAAAATTTCTAATCAAGAGATTATACAAAAATCTAGATTGAATTCTACTACTTTTTATAAGTTAGATTGATTACTGTATCCAATACTTTTTAATGCAACTCAAATATTATAATTAACCAGTATCATTTGCTGAAAAAACACTCACAAGGAATGCTCTCGGACCTCCTGACGAAAATAGCCACTTAACTTTCTGGGCTGAACAAGAATGAGACTAAAATAATTGGTGTGAAGTGTGACATTTCACAATCATTCACTACCCCTAAAACAAGGCGTATAAAAGCAGGGTTCGCAACTGTAATGTTTGTAGTCATAAGTTATGAAACACCAGTACCCGAGATACATGATGTCATTTTGTGATAATGCGCATGCCTAGTAGGACTCCTGCCTTGTGTAAATAAGTGTGTTTTGTGTAACTGTAAGTGGCTAGGTAGTACAATTCAGGGTATGGGCCTGTTTGTGTGATAAATACTGTACGTGAAATATGTGTATACTATTGGTGTTTATCAAAATGAGTTGTAACCCTCACACTGTGGTACAGGTACTGGTGAATGAAGTGACACAGAATTACCCAGTGGACAACATGCATCCAACATACATCGACAGGCAAATTGCACGGGAGATACTTATCATCCTGGAGAAATATGTCAGTGGTGGCATGGACATGTTGGAAGGACAGAATTGTGGTGTGATAGTGATGGAACATCGGACACTTTATCTGAAGATAACAGTGCTCGGTAGTCCAGTTCATAACACGGCAACCAGTTCCAGTTCCAGTTCCAGTTCCCATGAACATCACCCCCAAATTCAAATGGAAAATATTCACAAGCAGTTCTCTAAAATAACAATGCAAAGGATTTATGGCAGTGTCAAAGTGGGGGAAAAAAAAAAAAAGCATTGCAGCAACTGCCTGAAATTTCAAGATATCACCAGCAAAAGTGAGGCAAATAATAAAGGTTCTTGAGAGAGTTGGTATGATAGAAAACAGACATCCTCCCATTTGAGAGCAGATGCGTAATGTTTGGAATGCAATTCACAACTGGCATTTAAAGACTTGGGCGAAAGAAGCAGCTATTTTCATGGATATTCCCAGATTTAAAGCCAGCAATTATTTACTCCACCAATTCAAATGCCGCTACAAATAACATCACACAAGATTACAAGATTCATTATTAGGTAGGATGTTACTCTTGATACTGTCATTGGAGTTTGTGTGAGAAGTTACGGTCTATGTTTCTGCTAATGCAATTGATGCTGACATGGTGTTAAATACAGATCAAAGTCGATTTGAGTATGAAATTACTTTGAACAAGACACTTATCAATGACCGGGAAAAAGACAACTGAGGCAACTGTTGAAAGTGCTGCATCTAATACTCACTCCTACACCATTCAGGTCCTTATTTCCATGTCAGGATACCTCACAAAGAAATTGAATATCTGTTTTCAGGAAGCGGGTGGTAAATTTGGCAAACGTGTTCCAAAACATTACAACATAACCAATCCCCAAATATAGAATATTGTGACAGGATAGCCATAGTTTTCCTTTTGTGTTATTTTTGCATAAATAAGCACATTGAATTTGTTTAAATTTTCACTTAACATTTATTTCTTTCCACAGTTATCAGTAAACTCTTGTTCACAATTATAACTCACAAATAATCTTTTTTTAATTTTTATTACAGTCACAACTATTTGAACAGTCATTGCTGAATAAATTTGCCACAATTTCTCTTTCACTTAACACTTTTCAACGCTAAACTGACTATCGCCGGCATCAAATACATACTGACTAAATCAATGAGTAATTTTTACATCTTACCTCATACTTTATGTTTCCTTAAACACGGGAACTAGTTTTCATGAGAACTCTCTCTCATTTTCAACCGACATTGATAATGTTGATAATGTCGGTTGAAAATTAGAGATATGGTTCTCTTGAAAACTAATTCCCATGTTTAAGGAAACAAAATATGAGGTAAGATGTACAAAATTACTCATTAATTTACGAATAAGAACCTCATAATGTTATTTCTTATATTTAACTATGAACAGACTGACTAATCGTCTTCCTGCCTCCGCCCTTTTATAAGCGCGAGGAAACTTCTAGAAATGGCTTAGAAGTCTCCGGCCACCGATCTTTTCTGAAAGGAGGAAGGAGATGGTGGTGGAAATTCTGGCAACACTCTCCAGACACTTCTGCCGGCTTGTGCAGATCTTCTAACTGGCGATTTCTGCCCCGCCCACTCAATTCGAACATCGCTATGCGATATGTAACACTGTTCCCTCCTTGGAGCTGATTGTCCCGATCAGCTTCCTTGGTATGCAGTCAATTGATCTAGGTGAACCACAATAATTTCTCTTCTGTCCTGCGCTGAATCTTGCAGACCACAACGTTGATTCTCGTCCATGACCATACCACCCTGTATGGTCCATCCCAGGAACAGTGGAGCTTCGGTGGTATTCCCCTGGTTATGGCTGTTGCGAGGCGGACTACCAGTCTGACGAGGAATTCGACATTAGCGAGGACGTGGGTGTCTTTTCCTTGAGGTTTCTCTCTCTCATGGGCTTGCTGCTTTTTCCTTCGTTCACATTCTGCCCGTCGTGGCTGCGTGGTCTTCGGGGTTGACCACGCCCACCTCTGAAGTTACAACGGTCGAAGCGATGACCACTATGATCTCAATCTTCTCCATGATCTTCTTCTCCTGCATGACCTTCTTTCAACTCGCCCCTTCCTTTGGCTGGATCTCGTTTGATGGGGCGGGCGGCGGGGCTGCGTGTTGTAATAGCTGTCGGTTAAAGCGACGACGACGTCTGTAGCGACGAGGCTACCCTCCATCTGGAACTTTATTGCACTCATCGGCTTCTTTTTCGCTGCTATCGTCGTAAAGTATGAACTCGTTACTTCCAAAGCGGAGTACTCGTCTGATGTTCACTGTAGCGTCGTACATTGTCAAGGCGTCCAGGCCTGAGGACGTCCTCGGTAACCCCGGCAATGAACGCCCACAGTCGCAGCTCGCACCCTCCAAGGACCAACTCAAGGAGAATTTCCTTCTCCACAGGCATGCTGTTCCCGACGCGTTGCGCAGCTCAAACTTCCTTAGCGGCGTCCTCTCAGGCAACCCCTCTTCTACTTTGGGTCGTACGATGGTCAGCGACGCTCCCGTATCGACGAGTACTCGGAAGGACCGTCCATGGATCTATCCATCGGTAGTAAGTCCTTCGTCGTCCAAGTTGTTCACCGCATTCACTACGAAGCGAGGATATGATGATGATGATTTAGGCACCGGTGCCTCCCTCCTCACACCGGACCATCGTTGGTTTGCGGGCCTTTGTTTGCAATCCCGCATCAGATGTCCGACCTGTCCGCAATTCCAGCAGATCGGTCTTCCATGTTTGCGACGCTCGGATGGTTGTGAGCGTCACCTTCGGCGTCTTCCGCAGTCAACTGTCTCACTCGCAACGTCGTCGCCAGCTCGAGATAGCGCGTGGTCTCCTTTGCCGCCTCGAGACGCAGTGCCGCATTCAGGGCTCCGTTGATGACATGACGTTCTGCCAGCAGCAGGTGTTGGTTTAATTTCACGGTCCCTCAGACCGCAGACGGAGAGGCGGCATCCTCTCCGTCGATGAACGTCGCTAGGAGTCCGCTGAGGGACTTGTGGGCTAGTTGTTCAATGGCCATGACATATTCTTGCTGAGTCTCGCCGACGCGCTGGACCTGGGCTTTTAGCCGAGAGCGGTAGACGGCACTAAGGTGATGATTGCCATAACGATTTTATGTCCTCGGCGTGACATTCTCCTGGAATACTTCTTAGAATTTCCGCAGCAGATCCCTGCAATGAGGCGATTAATTGGGTCATCCTTTCTTCAGGTATTGAGATGGTGTTAAATTGTCATTTAAATATGTCCCATGATGTGGAACCGTCGAACTTAGGACTCTCGATTCCGTGTCGGTTTGGGGTATCAGTCGGTTGTCGAACTTCAGTCTTCATAGTAAAGTCACATTGCAGATCTTCTATAGCACGTCGTACTTCATATATTACAAGATGATGATAACTCTTTTCTTGTTTTTCAAACTGGTCTTGTATCTCCCCCCTAATATTTATGTGTTCAATCTCCTCTCTCATATTGTGTAAATGTTTCTCTTGTTTATACACCCTGGCTTCGATTTTATAAATATCGGCTTTCGTCTTTAAAATGTTCGATTTTATTTTGTAATTTCTCATTCGGTGTACTAATCTGGGTTTGCAATTCTCCTTCAATGTCTTATTTTGTGTATTATTATTGAATCTCCAAATATTTTGAAACCATATTTCGCCACAAGGGCATGTTAGGGAATTAATCTGGGTTATTAATTCTCTTTTAGCATGTTCATTTTGTTGTTGAATAATTTAATTTCTTCATTCTGTGAATTGATCTGTTTCTTTTATTTCTGTGTTAGATGTTTCAATTTGTGTTAATGTGCCTTAGTTTTGTTTTTGTATCTTTTTAATTTCTTCTTTTGTACTTGTGTTTGAACAGACAGGAAAATGTAGAAGACAAATTAACAGTTAACTACATGGTCTTTAAAGGAAGCCAGATATAATAAGAACAGTTAAGTCTCATAGACTGCGATGGGCAGGACATGTGGCACGAATGAGGAATGAAAGACATGTATGGAAGCTTCTTGTAGGAAAACCAGGGGAAAACGTCCAGTTAGTAGACCAAGAATGAGGTGGAAGAATAATATTAACTATGATTTGAGGGAAGTAGATTATACAGGGAATGATTGGAAAGCATTAGCCCAGGATAGGGATGTATGGAGAGCTTATGTCCGCGCGGCCATGAACCTAAGGGTTCGATAGTGTCAGTGAGTTAGTTATTGTATATCTGGCTTAACTTGGCAAAGAGAGAGAGATGGAGATATAAGGGTAGATCCTTGACCACTTACAAAAGAAAGAACCCACCCTGTTGTCAGTTTTCGTCTTCCCCCTTTCCCTATAACATCTGGTGAAGAAACACCGACAGGTCCCAGGTTCGAGCCTCGATCTAAGCGAAAATTTTTCTCTTCAAATATAATTATCCTTCAGTGAGAAGTGTTAAATTAATAATAAAAACATCAATAGAAGCCCTACTGGCTTTACAAAGTAGTGTTAAATTCCCAATTAATATCCTCTTAACTAAGAGGCCACCATATGCAAAGATAGAAGCAACGGTTTTAAAGCATTTGGCACGAGGAAATTACAATGTATAAAGAGAAAAATTTGCATCAAGATCGCAACTCGCCTCGGTAGCTCAGTTGGTAGAGCATTTGGCCCGGAAAGCCAAAGGTCCCGGGTTTGAGTCTCGGTCTAGGCAAACATTTTTCTCTTCAAATATAATTTATCCTTCAGTGAGAAATGTTAAATTAATAATAAAAACATCTATATATATATATATATATATATATAGATTATACTCACCACTATCCATATCTAGAGTTTCAAAACCTTTTTCTTGATATCCCAGTCCAATAAGTATAATACAAGTAAGCGAATGAATTTTAGTGTTATAGATATTACAAGAAATATTGTACGCCTCCAGAAAACATTAATATTCAATTTGTTGCTATGGATATTGAAATATTGAATAACAAATGCCTGTAAAAGATTCAAAACTATGTAAATTCATGTATTGTAATGATTACAGTAATAAACTATGTTTATTTCTGTCATGTCAATAAAAATCCAAATTCTTACCAATACTCAACAAATAAATATAAAAATGGAATATTGTTTGTGGAAAAAGCTTCCTGAGTTTCCAGAGATTTTCAAAATATAGATACTGTCTCATAAATAATGTCGGTTTTTAAACAATATTGTATTTGGAATATGTTCTGACAAAAAATTGAACCAATTTTAAAGGAGAGGCCATTAGATTTTTGTTTTAATCTTCAATCACTTTTCAGAGTTTGTTATTCAGCAAAAATACCAGTTTCTGGATTTTGATGCAAGGAATTCAGTAAGACCCATTTCCACAATTTCAAGATTTACGAAATTTCTACCATGCAAGAAATAGACCAGGGATTGAAACAAATGACAATTTGAAGGTGTGAGATCAGGATTATATGCTGAATGTGAAATATTTTGATCCCTCTGAATTCCTAAATGTTGTTAATTGAAGAGTAATGGGATCTTGCATTGTCCTACTGCAAGAGAACTCTATTTTGGTTAACTAATGGTAAGTATCTGTCAAAAAGTAGTTCTAATTGTTCTGAATAAAGATCTGAATCGACTACATACCCATTTGGACACATTCTCAGTGTATCATACCTTCAAAATTCCACCAGACATATAATATTACTTTGGGGCCAAACAGATTTTGTTTAAGAATGACTTTGGCAGGCTGATGGCCACTGTTTCGAGGTATCAGGATTGCAGTAATATACCCTTATCATTACATATGACAATTCTCCTACTAAATCTATCATCCATGGAATTACCAATAAGTTGATGATATACAGAGTGTAACAGGACATCACTGACAAAATGATAGGGATGATAGGCCATGCAGAGAGGATAATTTTTTGTGAAGGAACATATAGTCGCAAACACGTCGTTTATGAGTTATGTGCAGATGAAGATATTCACCCTTAAGGGTCGGAATTGAATACAAACAATAAGTACACATGATGATCTTGCAGAAGATTTCCGGGCTGTTGGCGAGACAACCCTTGAGGATGCCAGACGCAGTCTCCTGCAAAACATTGGGGAACTACAAACCTCAAGACCACGGCCAACAGCCCCGAAATCTTCTGCAAGATCATCATAGTAACTCCGGCCGTGAAAGCCTAAGTCAAATAAGTACACATATCATTTTATTGAAAAAATACATGTTTTACAATAAGTGTTCAAACAGTCGACCCTGTGTCTCATTGCATGTTTGATATCGTCAGAGCAACGATTGGCCAGCATGGCCGATTATGGCAGGATTATTTTTTATGTCGTCAAAACACTTATTGTTTGAACAGTTATTATAAAAACATGTCATTTTCAATAAAATGATGCGTGTACAATTGTTTGTATTCAATTCCGACCCTTAGGCTGAACACCTTCATCGGCGCATAACTCATAAACGACGTGTTTGCGACTATATGTTCCTTCACAAAAAATCATCCTCTCTGTATGACCTATCATCCCTATCATTTTATTAGTGAGATCCTGTAACACCCTGTATATATATATATATATATACCATTCTGTATTGAGCCTGTTAGTGTCAATTAATGAGGTACAGATCTGCAACTTCTTTATGATTTTATGTGTCTTTACCTTACAAAGTATTGGAATATTTTGATGTACGAAGTTCTTCTGGAATCCTACAAGGACTCTTTCTCAGATTTTCTTCCATAACTTGATGTACATTCTCAACATCCCATAACTTAAGTCTTCCAGGACATGGTAAATCTTGTGTTTTATTTTCCTTTATTAAAACACTCAAAACCATTTTATACTAAGTAGGAAGTAACCCTATGAGGTATCATAATTTAATATTAATAATATTCACCTCACCTCAACTCATACTTTGTCTTCTTAACAGTTTCAGAGTAAATACTCCATTTTCAGTATTTTCATGAGTATTGTTCTGTTAAGGTGAAGCATAACTTGCTGTGCTTACACACTCATTTGCGACACCTTCTCCTTCCATTCATATTCTTCAAGCCATTACTGCAGCTATGTAATCTTGTTTCAAATAGTACTTTAGAGAACTCTAATCTCAATTGTTATCTTCATTTTATGATTGTCTATTAACAAACAATGACAAGTGACACATGCTCGCAATATATGCAATACTAGATATACTATTCTGGAAATATGGCATTAGCAAGCCAAAGAAATCTAATTCTATCTTATAAAACACAAAATTTAAATAACTGAAATTACTTATGAGACAACCTTATACTACAAAACGCAGAGTAGTCAACTAAATATATTAATCCAGTCCACATACACCATATGAATATTTAAAAATTGTCACATTCTATTGAAATAATAAATTGTACTAGTTTTATTTTATTGTACAAATTAGCAAATATTAATGAATTTCAAAGAATAATATAATTTAGGTAGTGTAAGAATCCACTTAACCTTTAATGCATTATGAAAGTTATAGAAAATATTAACTTTAATATACTAACAATTCTTCCAAGGCGATTCAATCGGAATAACACATATGCTTTTAAAAAAACAGCAGATCCAAAGCTCCCAAATGCAAATGAAATGCATTCAAATGGCAATAATGTCAGAATGTCTAAGAATAAACCACATTTCTCATGTAAGTACCTAGATTAAAAAAATAGTTATTGTTAATAAATTACAATAGGAAGTAACATTATGAGGTACTTCTTAATAAATAAGGTGAATCTGGAATCATCTTACCTCATAAATCGTTGTGGTAAGATGATTCCAGATTCACCTTATTTATTAACAACTAGCGTACCCGGCAGACGTCCTGCCCGAACATTCAATTCTCATGGCATGGGCGGACGATAAAAATATGTTACTTTTTTACCATAAAATTCAGCAATTAGGACATAATTAGATATTATTAAATAAGTTTGCAAGAAAACCTCTTAGAGCCTTCTGTTGTGGCTCAAGAAGTGTGAATGATGATGTCACACAGTCATGAACATTAGAATTGTACCCTCCTTTGCAGATAAGTTAAGAACCATCATATAACAATTATATTAGAGTGAAAAAAATATATATATAAATTGATGAGAGTGAGTCAAAGCAGTTTTTTTTTTTCCCCCAGCTAGATTTCATTTCTGACCCACTGTGCAACGGTCCCATACTGGCCGACATTCCATGAGAAAAATTTCTTCACCCGTAGAGACTCGAACAGCGTAAGTCCTGTAGTTCTGCGCCAAGACTTCTTGCCTTAACCACTCGGCTACGGTGCGAGACTCTTGGTATCAATGAAAGACAAAAATGGTTATTGTGAGTTATCCGTAAGAGATAAGGGACTATTGGTATCAATGAAAGACAAAAATGGTTTTTGTGAGTTATCCGTAAGAGATAAACATATGCTGTCGCAGACTTTTTTGTACAGCGTTTTGAGATATTCAATTCTGTGTATATTAATTTTGTGTACTTCTTATGGTTTAGCCAGCGTAAGCCATTTAAGCATCCAAAGAGCTACTTTTTTCACGTTTTCCACTACAAAGGGCGATTTTTAAGGATGTAGGAGTTGAGTATCACAACTCTCTTATAGCCTATGTTCATCCCGGGAATCTCCTACACATTTTGCAAAAAGCCCCATCACAATCGGATCAACAGTATAGCCGCGCATAAAGTATGAACAAACAAACATTAATTTTTATATATAAGATTACACAGGGGTGAGATGTTTTGGCGCTTAATATGAAAGTGGGTCAATTGGAGTGGTTTATAATGCTCTTTATGAAAATGTAATCCATTTTCTTCTAACACCCACAGTTTTTATGTAATCCCTAAAGTTTCCTATTTTTAAATTTCCTGCATAATATATACTGCAATAGATTGTAAAGTGATTCAACATGATCTACTGTGTAAAAAAAGCATTGCAGTCATTAGAGTATAAATTTGAAGTGAAATTTGTGTGTGTTGACATTACCAAGTTATTTCAAATCATATTTATTATGTTTGAAGAGAAAAATTATATGTTCAGACTGGGGTTTGAACCCAGGACCTTTCACACTCTAGGTAAATGCCCTACCAACTGAGCAACTCCAATCTAAATGCAATTTTTTCTCTTACATATGTTTTAATTCCCGCGCACCAAATGCTATGAAGCCTTTGCTTCTATCTTGCAAATGGTGGCTTCTTTATTAAGAAGACATTTAATTGGGAATTTTACATTACATTATAAAGCCAGTATAGCTTTTTTTAATGTTTTTATTATTCATTTTATACATTCAATGATGTATCAGTGGCAGTTCAAGAGAGGGGGCCATGCCCCCCCCCCCGATAATTTTTTAAGATTAAATTATGAGACTATTTAATGAACTATTATTGTATACTGAAACAAATCAAATAAACTTTGGTGCATTAACTAGCAAGTAGCGTTGCTCGTGATCAATGCATTTTTGTTTCTCATCAGCGGTGACATGACACAGATTCTGAGACAAAATTGCCGGTCAACAATATGTTAATGTTGAACAAAAAAATTTGGTAACAGTCTATCTTGGTATCATGCATGGCAGCGACTGTTTTTCTCAGTCCTCATCGTTTGTTTATGCAATCAGCATAAAAAAGACGCTGGTAATGTTTGTTTTGTGTTACATGATGTGAAATTTTTGTCTTGTTTAGTGTTTGTATTTTCACTCCAGTAGAAGAACGATAAATAAGGGTAAGTACGAATTCATTAACTAGTGTAAATAAGGTTAACGTGCAGGCAAAACTCTCTCACATTTCAAACCTAAAAGTAATTGCCTTTATTTCCTTAGTATCTATGAATTTGTAATTCAGCCAAATTTTGCTCAGGCTCAATCTCTGTTTTATAAAAAAATGAAAAAATGGAACTACACTGCTACTCAAAATTAAAAGATCAGTTTTGTACCCTCGAAAAATGAGGTAATTTTTATATAGCTATATCTTTGCGAAAAAAATTGAATAGAGCATCTTAAATACTGTAGTGTCTGATTCACTAATGCGACTGTTTTTTTTTCGTCCCCTTTGATAATTTTTTTTAGTATAAAGTGGAAGAAGCGGAGCGCCAAAAATTGTCGTCAAGTTTGACTTGTTACATATTTTTTATGATACTTGTACATCGCTTTCCAGTTAATACAATGTAGTTAAATTATAATGATTTCATTGATTTTTTATGTATCTCATCTAATTTTAATGAGGTTTGTCACATCCTATTCCTGCATTCTGAGATGCTTAAATGAAACAACTCTGATGTACCTTTTTAGACAACGTTCGGTTTTACTACACCATAGGAGTGTATGTGATTCTTGTGTGTTTTTTTTAGTATTATTTACAAGTTTTCCAGATTAAAGATAGCTGATGGCATAGAATTGTGTTTGATATACAACAAATATTCAGAAAGAAACATAGATTATTAAAACAATAAAACACATATCTAAACTCATTTTCTATATCCTAAGTGACAATCCCTCTTAATTGGTTTATATAAAGTAAAGCTTTATTAATAGACCATAACTTTTTCGGCCGGACCTTACATAAAAAAGTGTCTTGGGCCTCAATTTATTGATATAAGAATGTTTTTTTTAATAAAAAATTAACTACCATGAACTTTTTTCATGGACAGATAACGTAGCCTGTTTACTAAAGATGCCTCTGCATTCATAATGTAAATTTATCCACGTTAATAAAATGTAGATAGTTATTTTGATGATATTTTAGTAGTGTATCTCCTATCTAACTAAACATTTCATTAGAAGTTCTCTTTTCAGCTCATACGTTTAATTGCTTACACTGTACCAACTTTTCCACTGCTGTGGTCTCGAGATAGCATGCGGGCCCGGGTTCGATTCCCGGTCGGGACAGGCTCCTGAATGAGGTTTTTTTTTGGGATTTTTCCTCACCTGTAAGACAAATGTCAGGAAGCTTAGGGCCCAATGGTCCCCGAATATCATCTGGCCATCATCATCATCATCATCATTTTCATCATTTCACCGGTGTGGAAAGCAACGGGAAGCTACCACACCTATAATTCCATAGTAAAGCTGTGAAACATAGCATGAAAATGCTCTGATTGCAGTGAAAGACCTGCCTTCGGGCACAATTACTATGGATGGATGTACCAACTTATGTAGATTTGGGTCTAAGGAGTTGTACGTTATGCAACTGTTAATAGACTATATTAAATTATTAATATTCTGATTATTGTTTTAGGAATTTTGAAATTACCAAAAAACACTCGAATCCAAACCCAATAAGTCCATACTTAAAAAAATAGAGAAAAGAGATAACAGCAGTGAAACACGGGAAACACCTATAAAAAATATCTAACAAATCACTATTAAGTTGTGATGATGGAAATTTTAAGAGTAATACATACTTTGTCAGTTTCATTCAATGAAGTTGGACTTAACGATAATTTGAATATGAACATTGGAGTGTCAACTAACAGTGAAAACCAAAAGACATCTTCATTGGAATCGACTAGGAGTAACAGTACTTTCGCCAATGGTGTAGGGATTTTTGAAAAAAGAACGATGAATATACAAAGTGTCAATTATTGGAACAACCTTGGGAACCTCCAAAGTCATATAAACTCCCACATTAACAAACAAAAGGTGGGAAGGAGTTGAAATGTTATTTGGGTTATCAGAACTTGGAACAAAGGAACTGGCTAGTTCTTTCCCACATGAAACAGGGGTTGTTTCATAAGTTCTGTGTGCTGTTTGCTGATGAAAAGTGTGGCCGTAATAAAGGAATGATAGCGCAAAACTTTTGTCACCCAACCGTTGACTTAATGGACACTTACAATCACATGAAGACACTTCTTACCACAAAGTATGTGTTCAAGCTGGTCTAAACGTCCTGCAAAACTACCACAAAAGTCTGTTGAAAATCAGGCAAATATTCAACGATATTAACAAGTAAAAAAAAAACAAAGAGAGACTTTGGCCAATAGTAAAATCTATAATATTCCATGATCGATGTCCTTTAAGTGGTCCGTGGTCAGCGTTCCGCCTCATACTGACATCTAGGAAACCAAGGTAGTACTAGGACGGAAAAATTAATTTTGCTTAGACGCCGTAGCGTAGTGGTTAAGGCACTGCGCTACAAGTCGGAAGGTCGAGGGTTCAAGTCCCGGTGGGGTCAGGATTTTTAAACTGACCAAAACCTTCTGGCGGCACTATGGCCCTGGGGTCGACTCAGTCTCTAACGGAAATGAGTACCAGACGCTTGTTCTGGGGTAAAGGCGGCCGTCACGCAGGGCTGACAACCCGGCTGACATCAAGTGCTGATTGTCTAGAAGAAGTGGGAGCCTTAACCTCCTACTACCCCAAGGGCCTCCCGAGGCCTGTTGTGGGATTACTTTACTTTACTTTTTCCTTTCATTCAGGTTTAAGGATCTTTTACGAGCCTGAAAATCTTCAGACTCGGGACCCATGGCTTAAAGTCCCTCCTGGAGGACTTGCTCCTTGGATTTTTCCATCCTAAAAATCCATCGACCCCAGCTGGGTTTGAACCCGTGACCCTCAGGACCAGAGGTAAAGGAACATAACCACTAGTCCACCGCAGCCAATACGTACTGTAAATTAGTTACTTACGTATATTTACTTCTGGTTTAATTATTTATTCATTATTTTACAGAATACAGTAATGGAATGTCAGCGCAGTACATGAGTTACAAAACTATCTACATACGTATTGTAGAGACAATTGTTTGAAAGGTTGTAATAATAATACACATACTGTAGAGTACAATAGGTTTCGCAAATAAAATGTGCAATTGTACTGTACAGTACTTATGTACTTAGATAAATGATAGTGTAGTGATCACAAGAGTAATAACATGAAGAGGTATAGTGTATGTACACATGGCATACATAATGTTATTGGGAAATATAAAACAATACATTTGAGTTAAACCAGAGAAAAAAGTAAAGTACCTGCAGACTCAGTAGAGAAATTGTTCAAATTGGCCACCTCCATTCTCAGAACAGAGACGATATCAGCGACTAAAGGATTCTTGTACCCCATCCAAGATACCAGGTGTCTCGCGGGTCACATCAATGCTGTGATTATGTGTGCAACTAACTGTTCATCTGAATCAACAGGGGTCGCATACTCCAGAGTTTTCAGATGTTCCCACAAAAATAATCAAGTGGACAGAGATCTGGAGAGCGAGCTGGCTACACTACAGTTGAACTACCTCTTCCTATATCCAGCGGCCAGGATAAACTTCATCTAAATGATTTCACACATTCTGGCAGAAATGGGGAGGAGCTGATGTGATTTTTCTAGCAATCTAGGTAGGACGTACTCTGTCTTATAAATGACACCATTTAATCTCTGGGGAAGAAGGTAGGGGCCAATGATGAGGTCAGAAATTATGCCTAGCCATACGTTCACCAAAAATATCTGCTGGTGACCCCTCTCAAAGATGGCGTGAGGATTTTCATAATCCCACACATGACTGTTCTTTGAGTTCAAAACCACCCCATCCATATTAAATATTGCCTCATCAATGAATAACACCGAGGAAAAGAAGTGCGGTGGCTGCAGCAAAGCCCATATTAAATATTGCCTCATCAATGAATAACACCGAGGAAAAGAAGTGCGGTGGCTGCAGCAAAGCCCAATTATAAAATTGTACCCGTTGAGAGAAGTTCACAGGCTGTAAGGCTTGTGCTGTTTGCAGGACTTCCCATACACTTTGATGGTACATGCCCATTACACATGGAATAGCACGAGTACTAGTAGAAGGATCGTCTTCCTCCCTATGAAGAACATTTTGTTTGAACTCTGCAGTGAGGTGCGTACGTTTTTCATTGGCGTCTACTCTATTTACCTTCTACGTCCCATGCTCCCGCAAACACCTATCAACAGACTCAAAATGTTGTTTGGTGAGGATGGCATCTATTCGGGTACCGCTCTGCGTACATGGCAGCAGCTCTTGCACCATTACCTTGTGCTGCACCATAAATCAGATGCATTTCGACAAGTTCAGCATAACTGTAAAGATCTTCCATGATGCTTTCATGAAATGCGACTGATACTGAAGTAACTTCTAATCAGATGTTAATGTAATAACCAATATGGGAATAGGTATTTGTGCATGCCTATAATGAACAAATTTTAGTGTCAACATATTACAGTACATACGCAAGGAAAAAATTTAAAAAAAAAGTGGCCTGCCGCGATTTAAACCATCAGTGTTTGAATCTCAAACCCATCGCTATAACCATTAAGCCACACATTAACTACACAGATTCTGCATGTTTCACTCTGAGCTAAGGCTCTCATTGTACCGATTCTACTTTAACCAGTACAGTGGCGTGCAATCAGCTGCTAAGTTCGACATTTTAAGGACTTTGATAACCCTATATTTCAAAAACATTGTTGATGAATTATTAGGAATCAGGATCTTGAAATTAATTCTAAAATCAGAAATTATTCTAGTATAATTTTCTCTCCTATTTTGCTCTCCTGTTGATTTATTTGTATTAATTGTCGATTACTTTGCTTCCCTATAACTAGCCCATTTTCCCTCATAGACCATTGGTTCCCTATCTCAAATTACTTGTATAATATCTCTCTGTAAGCAGTTAAATTTGTATGGTATAATTTATTTACACTCTGTATATATATATATATATATATATATAAAGGTAAAGTGAATCCACTACAGGTTTTAAGAAGTCCTAGAAGTAATAAGAGGTTAAGTTCCCCAACTTTTAGACAATTGGCACAAGATATCTGCAAGGTTGTCAAACCAGCATGACAGCTGCATTTACCCACAGAACAGGCATCTGGTACTTATTTTCGTTAGATACCGAGTTAATCCCAGGGCCATGGTGGTGCGAGAAGGTTTGAACCTTTTAAAAATTCTGACCCCATTGAGATTTGAACCCATAACTTTCCATCTTGTAATGTATTGGCTTTAATTTTGCTCTAAGGTGTGTGTGTGTGGTATGTGTGTGTGTGTGTGTGAGTGTGTATATAT
Organism: Diploptera punctata; assembly: GCA_030220185.1. Taxonomy (NCBI): domain Eukaryota; kingdom Metazoa; phylum Arthropoda; class Insecta; order Blattodea; family Blaberidae; genus Diploptera; species Diploptera punctata. The sequence goes on from JASPKZ010000467.1 coordinate 1,851,465, forward strand.
ACATACATGCACATACATGAGACCCAATGACTTCTTGCCAAATGCTAAGCATTAGACATCATTATATATATATATATATATATATATATATATATATATATATAGGAAAAAGTAGAAAGGGGTATCAATAGACTGTCATTCACTGTTGCAGTTTCAAAGATAGATGACATTTCAGTATTCAAATACCTGTTTGCAATCAATCTGAGATCTGTGATATTTTCTCCATACTCATCTTCATAAGCAGTGTGAAATCTCATATAAATCTTAAAGAAATATAAAATATCAATAAAATATTGAATAACTAATACGGAGACATGAAATTCATGAGTTCCAGCTTGATAAAGTGTTAATATATAATTAACATAAGCTCCACAAACAAATAATAAAACATTCCAAAATTCAAATCCCGTTTTACTTCCAAGAAAGACTTTATGCTTCTTTAATCTGTAACATAAAAGAAAAATAAAACTATAGATTTACATTTTTTTTTCTATGCAACACTGAAGAATGTTACATAGTAATTCTCCTCCTGGCGCAACAGGGCTAGAAGGCCCTTAGCCTACCAGCCGTCTGCTGGCCTCATATCTACAAGTGCAATAACAGAGGTAGATGACATGTGGTCAGCATGTCGAATCCCCCAGCCGTTATAGCTGGTTTTCTCAACCTGGAGCCACTATTTATTGTAGCTACCCAAATGCCTCACAATGCTGGGTGGGCACCGGTCCCATACTGGCCAAAATACCATGAGAAAATTTCTTCCCCCATGGAGACTCGAACCAGTGCAAGTCCCGTACCTCTGCGCCAAAGCTTCCTGCCTTAACCACTCGGCTATGGCATGGGACTCTGTTACATAGCAATACTTAAATTTATTCTTTTTATTTTTTGTGCTACATATATTAAGATTTTTAATATTTAAATTATTTTTTTTAATGATACACAAAAAAATTGAGAAGTACAAAAAACAAAAATTGAGGAACAAAAGTACTCTTCTGATAGAAAAACCAAAAGAAAAGAAATACAGGAAATTCACATACCATCCTTGGGCACACATTAAATTTCAAAAAAATTTTGGGAAATTTAATATCAATTTAGCACTAAAGAATGATTACAGTTTAAATAAACTAATAAAAACCAACAAATATGTAAAGACTGATGATAGTAAAAAATCAGGAATGTATTAAATAAAATGTGCAGTCTGTGATGAGATACACATAGGGAAAAGAAAAGAAATTTAACCATTAGAACTAAAAAACACATAAGAAATGTAAAAAAAAAAATGGGAGGTAGAAAAATCTGTATAGTGGCTGCTCATGTTTGGTCAGAAAAACACAAAATAGATGTAAACACAAAATTATTAAAACAGTTAGAAAACACAAATGTACTCACCATATGGGAAAAAATCTACATACAGAAGAACAAGGAAAGAATTATGAATTTTGAAATTCCCAGAGAAAGGAACCTTATTAGCAAGTTCATTGGACCACAGAAAGAGGGAGCAGGAGTCAAGAATCAGGGCTGACAACTTGAGAATTTAAAAAATACAACAGGACGTAACATTAAGGGTCGTATGTTAGAACATTACTCTCTACTCAAATTACTTCGAATCACTAGTGAGCTGATTCACCGTGAGCAATTGCTGAGAACGAATTAACGGCCGGCTTATCGGTAATGCATGAGAGTCGACGTTTTCGTAATATTGGCAACGAATTACCCAGAATTCTCAGCGATAAAACCACTTCCGTTATTTTCGTCTGCTATAGAGGAATGCATTTATGCTTGCATCCCGCAAATAATACCGTATACAAACACGTCTGCGACACGCAATATTATGCCGATTCTCCTGTTCTTCCAGTTGAATTCTTTGGTAGACTCTATCAAATTCCTCTTCTCCGTGTATACGAAAACATGATCGAAGTCTTCAAGGTCCGACATCTTGGATAAATGTTGGATAAAGCAGCAAAGTACATCGATTACCATCGGTTCCCTTCGGGATTTTAATTTGAGTTGCTCATGTAAGGTACCTCCGTAGGTAGCTTACAAATTTAACCAATTATTATCGCATGAACAGATTTCTGAGTAAGCAAAATCGTATTAGCATACAACTTGCTCAGCAGAGAAGGCATTTTACTGTCTAATGCTTCCAAACATGCGACCCTAAGAGGTTTATTTAACTTTCACAAGAGGTTTACTTAATAATTAAGATATTTGGTCTGTGTATTCTTACCTCTTGGTTGTTTTTGTTGAACATTCTAAATTTTATTCAATCTTCCAGAAATTAGAGACTATTTTCTAGATGATATTGTGTATGTCCTATGATATGTGTATATGTAACAAAGAATGCTGTGGTTGAAGAATTATCAAGACATGGTGCATCACTTCAGGTTTTAAAAGGGATTGAAGAGGCACCATATTCCCAAGCCCAAATTCTCTTATTTAAAACATACATACTTAGTAAAAGATTTTTCACATTAAAACCTTCAAACTTACACATTTATTACTGCTGATTTGCTGCTTCTGAATGACAAAGAGGCTGATAATTGTGAATAAGACTGTGAATATGACTGAGATCCAACTTCATCTTCCATTTCTTGTTTTAAAATTTCCTGCTGTGACATCAGAGGCATCACAAAATCCTACACACATATTTTACAGTTAAATAAAATATTTAAATGCCATTACAATATATATAGTTTCATAATGTCTAACAACACCTTTTGTAATTTGTTGCTCAAAAACTTTAAATGATACAATGTTCAATAACATTTTAAAATGAGAGAGGGATTCGCAAAGTATGTTTCATAAATGCTCTATGCGAGAATCACATATAAGATAAGTTGTTGATAGATGTCCACAGTTTTGTTATAGCACAGTTTATGTTACATTGGTGGCAGATTATTGAAACCTAAGCCTGAGCTTCATCTGATGTGGTAAATGTGGCACATACACACAATTTTTGCTATACTTAAACTGGAATTTTGGATGTGGGTCATTCCATGCAAAACATATGATGAAAATGTCAATAACTCCAAATTCATTCAAAATGTTATATTTAACTCTTAAAATAATGGCCTTTTGTGGAAAATCCCCAATACCAAGCAAAATTTGTTTAAATAACAAAATTTTAGAGAGAGTTAATGAGTTTACTTATTTAGGAAATAAACCCTCTTTTGTTGAAAACTTGGATTTATCAGAGAAAATTGTGAAATTCAACAAATCAATGGGAATCATTAATAGAGTTTTAAAACCTTCATTAGTGCAAAAATCAACTCGTACTCGTCTTTATCAAATAATGGCTCGACCAGTCCTATGTTATGGGAGTGAAGTGTGGACTATAAGGACAAGAGATGAAAGCAGACTAACAGCTTGCGAGATGAAATTTATGTGCCGAACAGCTGGTTACACCAAATGGGATTGAAAGAAAAATGTAGAAATCCTTCAAGAACTTAATGTGTCACCAATACTGGACTACATCCCCAGATATCAGCTAAACTGGAAGGAACATGTCTCAAGAATGGCTAGATCCAGGATCCCCAAGGCAATAATGAACTACTGTCCAAATGGGAAACGGTCACTTGGTCAACCTATGAAAAGATGGCATGAAAACCACTTTCTCAGGCCGTAACAGTTCTTCTAGGACTAATAGCTGGCAGGATTATGATGATGATGATGAACTCTTATATCATATATTATAACATATATGATTATGCACAAAATCATGTTTCCATTAGCTACCATTTAAATGTTTTGAACAGTTGAAATACCAAATTATTTGAGCACACAGACTTATAAGATAAATTCAAATGTTTCATACCTCTCCTCATAACTTCTTCTTCAAGAAGTGGTTCTTCCAATTGACATAACATCAGTTGTCAAGATATACTGAGGATGGGGCTACCAATGCCCTGAAATAATGATATACATAGAAGATTGGTTATCAGGAGAGGTATGAACATTTTAATTTATCTTAAATTAATCCTCATAGTGATATATTCCTATAAAAGTTCAACACAGACTTATTTTCAATTTTTTCTGGCCATAATAATAATCAGAAAAAAGTTGTTATGGTATTGTGATATATGAAAGTGATTATGAAGACATAATTTGGTGAAGTTGTTAAAACTGAGTTTGAAAATATTTTAAAATGTATTTTTAAAAATACCATTACACAAAGCTCAATAAATAAATGCACATATAAAAAATATACATTTTAAGAGCACTTTTATTAAGTTGTAAAACTACATAATAATGGAATCTTCAGAAATAAAAATGTAGTAAATTAAAAGAACTCGCCGCACAAAGAGGGTGGAGCAATTGCTCATAAGCTATGCTGCTGTACCATCATTGCTACTGTTTACTACGATGAATGTCTGCATTGGGTGGTCTGTTGTCAGCACATGACGTTCATTGTATGTGACTTTCAACTTTATCAACAACAGTTCCAATTCTCATTTATTTAATATTTCCCTAACTTTCAGAGATTCCATCATGAAATTTGTTGTGATAGATAAGAAATTGTTATATTTATATATTAAATTTGGGAAAAATCTGGGATTTATCAAATTGATTGCAAAGATTGCAACAAGATATATATAGGAAAAACAAAAAGGAACTTCGAAACTCGTAAAAAAGAGCACTTCAGAAACATAAAGAATGGAGAAATTGAAAAATCAGCTATAGCAGCACATAGTTTATTAGAGCATCATAGGATTGAAAAAGAAGCAAAACTTTTAAAACATCTATCTAAACCTTTGGATTTAACAGTTTGGGAAAAAATATATATTGAAAAAAAACCATACTAGAACTATGAACTTTGAGATTCCGGAAGAACCAAGCTTGATTACAAAGTTCTTCAAAAATACAACAGATAGCAGTTTAGGAAATGATTCATTCAAAATAACACCAGATGGCAGTTTGAAGAGGAATTCCTTCAAAAGAACACCAGATGGCAGTCTGGATAATTACCGGCAAAAAGGAGAAAAATTGACAGTCGTGAAAACAGCTGACGATGACGACAAAATGTTGCCGATACTGCAGTGCTGTGTTTAAAAAACATAGATGTATGAGGTAAGAAAAAATCACGATTCATTAATTATTAAGAAATTATCTCATTGTAAACAAATTGAACACAGTAGAAAAATCATTGAGTTAAAAATATTAACATTCCTTTATTTTACTGTAAGTTTTGTACATATTCAAAATGAAAATCAGCAAAACTAAAAAAAAAACATTCAAATATATATATATATATATATATATATATATATATACAGTATATATATATATATATATATATATATATACAGAGACATCAGTTCATTAGCACAGTTTTTATATTGATGTAATAAATCGTGATATCTAATAATATTTTAATAACAGACTACATGTTAACATCCCGATTATTTCTTCCATCATTAATGTTAAATCATTGATGATATGAAGTTCATAATAAGCTATTTAACTATCTATTATTAGGACAGTCACTTAGTAGAATATTGGAAAAAATCTAGAACTTCATTTTATAAAATCTCAAATTTTATATAGAATGACAAATGTAGCACTTAATTTGTATATTCCAATGCATGATAAACATTCTCTTTACCAGAAAAAACCATCTTTAGAAATAAGTTAACTAGCAAATAGGTGAAGTAATACCAAACAAATAGATTTGGTTTTTTTATATTTGTAGTCTTTATTTTACTAATATCTTCAACATGTATAAAGATATTGAAATCTCTATTAAAAAAGATGGCAAACTATCTTCTTGGAAAAAGATCAACACTGGAGTAAGACAGGGATGTGGACTTTCACCGGTGCTTTTCATTATATATATATGAATAGAATAATAAACGAATGGAGGAAAACACAACAGGATATATACCCAACAATAGGAACCTCAAACTCGATGCTATTCTTTTATTCAGATACTAAATTATTAAAACAGTTAGAAAATACAAAAGAGCTGACTATTTGGGAAAAAATCTATATTCAGAAGAACAAAAACAGAGTTATGAATTTTGAAATACCAAAGGAGCGTGACCTTGTTTGGAGGTTCTTTGGCCAACCACAGGATGGAGCTGACATCAACATCCACAGTGTGCAACATAATGCAACATAAATCAAACCAGTCTGGACAAGCTGACAATAAAAACAGAATTGTTTTGAAACATGTCCAAGAACAAATAAACATTATTATTGAGGTAAGATGAATAGACTAAAAATAATATAATTTGTATGCTATGCTTTGCAGCTTTACTAGGGAATTATAGGTGTGGTAGCTTCCCGTTGCTTTCCACACCGGTGAAGGATGACGATGATAATGATAAGGATGATGATAATGATAAGGATGATGATAATGATAAGGATGATGATGATGGCCGGATGATTTTCGGGGACCGTTGGGCCCTAAACTTCCTGACATTTGTCTTACAAGTGAGGAAAAACCCCGAAGAAACCTCACCCAGGAGCCTGTTCCGACCGGGAATCAAACCCGGGCCTGCTGCATGACAAGATAGCAAGCTACCTCGAGACCACAGCGGTGGACAATAATATTATAGTATATAAAACAGGATTTCAAATTTTTATTTATTTAATTCAACCTACCTGATTAATTGCAATTATTTTATTAAACTGGTGCAAGAATATTGGATATCTATTTAGAAGGTCATAAAATATTTCCGTTTTTATAGCAAGCACTTCTATGTGAGTTCTTGCTTCCAATATCAGTGTTTGACGTGATGAATGTTTGGTCTCCAAGTTTCCAAAAATACTGTTGAGTAACAATAACATAATAATAAATACAATAATGACAATAGTAATACTAACTGTTCACAACAGATCAGACATAACACTAATAGATTTCTACCTTAACTAATAGATAAATTTAAAAAAAGAGACTGATTGAGAAAATAAACAAATTCACAAGACAAAAATTCATTAATGAAAGTACACTTCTAAATACAAAGAAGAAAACATGAAATTCACATATCATCCACTGAAGCAGCATAAGATTAAAAAAATTTTAAAGTTTCAACATATGATTGGCACTGAAAAACGACTTCAGCATCATTAGATTAATTGGATCCAATAAAAATGAGAAAATAGAAGAAAACAAATCAGGGATTTATCACATTAAATGCAGGGAATGTCAAAAGTCTACATAGGGAAAACAAAAAGAAATTTAAAAACCAGAGTGAAAGAAAACCAGAGGAAAGTCAAGAATAGGGAAGTAGAAAAATCTTCAGTAGCAGCCCGTGCATGGTCAAAAAAACATCTTATCGAAAGAAAGGCTAAATTATGGTGAAATTAAATGTTTCTTACCTCCCCTCATATATATTTTCTAAGTTGATCGCGGTTTCGAGACTATAACTGTCTCATCATCAGAACTTTGTTGGCGACTGGTGTTATGTCGATGATCGGAAGAAACTCATGATCAGAAGAAACTCTTCTTCTTCCCTCTGTGATGGACCGATGAACCTCTGGATCAGGTCAAAATTTGCGGGAATTTCGAAGTTCATAAGTTTTCCTTTGTTTTTTCTGAATCTGGATCTTTTCCCAAACCGTGAGTTCCTTTTGTTTGTCTATTTGTTCAATTAGACTGGCTTTTGATTCAATTAAATGTTTTTCAGACCAAGCATGAGCAGCTACTGCTGACTTTTCCACTCTCCATTTTTGATGTTTCTAAGATGTTCTTTCACCCTTGTTTTCAAATTTCCTTTCGTTTTTCCAATATAAATTTGTCACAATCCTGCATTTGATGATAAATTCCTGATTTGTTTTCATTTTCAATTCTTTCATTTTTATTGGTTTTAATTATATTATTAAGGCTGTATTCATTATTTGGTGCTAATCTTGTATTAAACTTTTTGAAATTTTTTTGAAATTTATAGTGTTTCAATGGATGGTAATGATTTTTTTGAATTTTGTTTTTTTTCTGTTTCTTTATAAGTGTGCTTTCATTTATTAATTTTTGTCTTTTAAATTTATTTATTTTCTTGTGTACCATATTTTCTTCATAACTGTTATCTATTGCAACATTAATTATGATTAATTATGTGTTCTTCTTCTGTTTCATAGTTTTCTTTGCTCATATCCAATTCTTCAACCATAAGAGAATTAGAAATTTTAGAAAAAGGGTTCAACACTTGTGTGAATTATTCTGACAAAATTGAAGACTACGTAGCTGACATAGAAGTAATAATAGATGATTTGGAAACAGAAGAAACAATTTTAATTAGAAATGAATGTGGGAAAATAATAGAAGAAATTAAGGAAATACCAAGAAATGAAAGAGGACTGGGAAACATGAAAATTATTAAAGAAATTAACAATAAAAATGCCATAATCACAAAGGCTGACAAAGGTAATCAGTTAGAAATCATGGATAACAAAGATTATAAAAATAGGATGGAAAAAGTTTTAGAATCTGTAGAATATACTAAAATAAAATCTGATCCACTTCCAAAATGCATTAAAGAAGTTAATAACACCTTCAAAAACATAAACACAATTTTAACGAAACAAGATAAATTCAAACTGAAAGTGCCTAATCCTAAAAATCCACAAATGCATGGTCTCCCAAAAATTCACAAGGGCAGAGATAAAATGAGGCCCATTATCAACAGTATAAGGTCACCTACGTACCTAATATCAAAATGGTTATGCAATGGATACAAGAAAATGGAAGAATTTGATAACCTGTCTATAGATAACTCGTTTCAACTAATAGGAAAATTAAAGAACACACAAATAGAACCAACAGACAGATTAGTGACGTTTGACGTAGTTTCATTGTTTCCCAGCATCCCTAGAGAAACCACTCTTGAAATTTTGGAAAAATGGTTAAATAAAAACAAATTAGAAAAATAATGTATAAAAAAATTTATAATTCTAACTAAATTGTGCATTGAACAAATGTTTTTTACATATAATGGAAAATTTTTCAAATAAAATTCTGGGCTTTCTATGGGAAATCCTCTATCACTCTTTTTGGCCAATTTATTTATGGGAAGTTTTGAGCAGAAAATAACAAGTGGACATCCTTTGATTTTCAAATTTTGGAGTAGATACGATGACGACGTAATTGCTATTGTGAATCACAAGCAAATAGAGGATGCTTTAAAGCTGTTGAACATTCAGAGTAGAACTATCAAATTTACCATGGAAACTTAAAATGAAAGACAAATCCCATTTTTAGATCTCACTTTAAGAAGAAATGAAGAAAACAAGATAGAATTTGGAATTTATAGAAAGAATACACATATTGACAACTATATTAAAGCTTCAGAATTCAACCATTTTGCTCACTAAGAGGCAGTATTCAATAGTGGACACATAGATTGGTAAATACACCTATGAACAAGAAAACTATGAAAAAGAAAAAGAACACATAATTAATGTTGCAATAGATAATGGTTATGAAGAAAATGTGGTAACAAGAAAATAAATAAATTTAAAAGACAAAAATTAATGAATGAAAGCACACTTATAAAAGAAACAGAAAAAAAATTCAAGAAATTCACTTACCATCCATTGAAACACTATAAATTTCAAAAAAATTTCAAAAAGTTTAATATAAGATTAGCACCAAAGAATGAATACAGCCTTAATAGGATAATTAAAACCAATAAAAATGAAAGAATGGAAAATGAAAACAAATCAGGAATTTAACAAATCAAATGCAGGGATTGTGACAAAATTTATATTGGAAAAACGAAAAAAAATTGAAAACAAGAGTGAAAGAACATCTTAGAAACATCAAAAATGGAGAAGTGGAAAAGTCAGCAGTAGCTGCTCATGCTTGGTCTGAAAAACATTTAATTGAATCAAAAGCCAGTCTAATTAAACAAATAGACAAACAAAAGGAACTCACAGTTTTGGGAAAAGATCCACATTCAGAAAAACAAAGGAAAATATGAACTTCGAAATTCCCGCAAATTTTGACCTGATCCAGAGTTCATCGGTCACCAACAGAGGGAAGAAGAAGAGTATCTTCCGATCGACATAACACCAGTCACCAACAAAGTTCTGATGATGAGACAGTTATAGTCTCGAAATCGCGATCAACTTAGAAAATTTATATGAGAGGTAAGAACATTAATTTCACCATAAATTAAACCTCATAGTGAATAATTCCTATAAAAGTTAAAAAAAAGGCTAAATTATTAAAACAAATAGAAAAATCCAAAGAACTCAAAGATGGGAAAAATCTACATTAAAAAAAATGAAAAGGAGAAATTAATGAACTTTGAAATTCCCAGGGAAAATTAATTGATTTCGATGTTCTTCAGTCTACCAACAGAGGGAACAGGAGGCGGCTCTTTAAGATGGCAAAACAATAGTTGTGAAAATACTGAGGATGGAACTGAAGAAGAAAGTTACAAAACCAGTCTAAGAAGAAAAGGTGATACAATTTTTAAAAACTCCATAGCATGACAGGCCTACAAGGCCCCTGGCCTCTCAGTTGGCCTCACATCTACATGTGTTAATCAGATGTAGACAATTATCCTGCCAGTGTAGGAGAGACATGTGGTCAGCATGTCAGGTCCTCCAGCGATTATAGCTGGTTTTCTCAACCTGGAGCTGCTACTTATTGTAGCTACGCAAATGCCACATGATGCTGGGTGGGCACCGCCCCATACTGGCCAAAATACCATGAGAAACTTTCTTCCCCCATGCAGACTCAAACCAGTGCAAGTCCCATAGGTCTGCACCACGGATCATGCCTTAACCATTTGGCTAAGGCACGATAAAATTTTACTTAAATTAATAATACCTCATAGTATTGTTTATTTTTTATTATTTCACTCACCTCATATGAGGTGAGTGAAATAATAAAAAATAAACAATATTAAAGAACCTCATAGTGTTATTTCCTATCTACATAACTTAATAAAGTTGGCTATCAAGTCATAGGAAATATGAGGTGAGTGAAATAATAAAAAATAAACAATATTAAAGAACCTCATAGTGTTATTTCCTATCTACATAACTTAATACCTCATAGTCTTAATTCCTAAAATAGTAATACCTGTTTGTTGTTGTAATTTTTTCTTTAATCTGCAATTAACACAGTACGGGCATCTCCTTCATATTTATTATAATTTATTACATGTAAGTTGAATAATGCCTATTTAAGTTGTATTCTTTAGACACAGATAGAATCTGCATGCATATTAAACATTGCAGTTTATCCATGTGATTTGTTATGAAATACTCACATTCCCAGCTCTCCTGATATATCTTTTCATTGTCTATCTTATGTTGTTCGCACACATCTCACAATTAAGCCAACTCATACCATAATTTAAAAAAATAAATAAATATATAAAAGTTATATTTAATTTAACACTCATAGAAAATCATTAGGAAGTAACATTATGAGGTTTAATTTAATAATTGAGTTTGTATTTTTTAACATTCTTACCTCATATGATTGTTTAGTTCGACATAAGTTTCAAGGCTGTTGCCCCATCGTCAGCTTTTCACAAACTTTTTTTTTTCTTTTCTTCAAGTTGTAGGCCCTGGATCTGTGTTCCAAAGAACTATGTAATGAGGCTCCTTTCTCTGGGAATTTCAAAGATCTTAATTTTCTCCTTGTTCTTCTGTATATAGATTTTTTCCCATATCGTGAGTTCATTGGTATTTTCTAACTGTTTTAATATTTTTGTATTTAGATCTATTTTGTGTTTTTCTGTCCAAACGTGAGCTGCTACTGCAGATTTTTCTACTTCTCCTTTTTTATGGTAAAATCAAATGTTTATTATCTCTCCTCATACAAATCTTCTAAGAAGATCACGATTTCGAGACCATAATGATCTCATCTACAGTACTATTTAGGCGACTGATGTTATGTCGATCGGAAGAAACTCTTCTTCTTCCCTCTTTTGATGGAGGGAAGAAGAAGAGTTTCTTCCGATCAACATAACATCAGTCGCCAAAATAGTACTGAAGATGAGACCTTTATGGTCTCGAAATCGCAATCTACTTACCAAGATTTATATGAGGAGAGGTAAGAAACATTTGATTTTACCATAAATTAAACCTCATAGTGATTAATTCCTGTAAGAGTAAAATTCTCCTTTTTTTTTTATACTTCTTATGTGTTCTTTAGATCTAATGGTTAAATTTCTCTTTGTTTTCCCTATGTATACTTTACCACAACCTGCACATTTTTTTGATATATTCCTGATTTGTTTTATTATCTTCAAGTTTTTCATTTTGGGGCAACAGCCTTAAAACATATGCCCAACTAAATATAAATATGAGGTAAGAATGTTAAAAAGTACAAACTCAATTATTCAATGTAATAAATTGGGATAAAATTAGATATATTAGACTGGAACAAAAAATAATAAAAATAATAATAATAATAATAATAATAATAATAAATAATAATAATAATAATAATAATAATAATAAAGGATGTAATAATTTGAATAAATGGTAAAAATTATAATAATTTGAATAAATTATGTCTGGAAAAATTATATTAAAAGTGATGGAATATTAAAACTTAAAATATGTCTCAGACAGCTGATAATATCATATGTGATTACAAAGTACATACAGATTATTAATGATTATCAAATGAACAATCTGGAAAGCATATGACAAAGGGACATGCAAGATTCCTTAAATTAATATATATATATATATATATATATATATATATATACAAAGAAGGGCAATGGGATGAGATATCAGAACTTCAAATACTATCATATGTCTATTTCACAAAAGATTAACAATAAGGTTGTTGGAAGAATTAATGATTATCATAAGTAATGCCACGAGTGATTTCCAAATTATCGATAAATTCACGACTCACGAAGTGAGGAGTGAATTTATCTAGAGAATTTGAAAATCAAGAGTGGCATTTGTTAGGACTATTTAACGAATAAAATTAAGCTGTTTACTCACAAATCATTATTTAACTGTAGTTATTTTAAAATATTTATATATCTAATGTAAATTGCGATGTTTGAAAACAAATGAGAAACGATAGGTACGCTTCATCTGCTTCTTTTGTTTATCACTGCAACTAGATCATACTATTTCAGAATATTAAAAAGGAGGAGTTTTCTTTAATATGGTAATTATAACACTGATAAATATTTCGTGAAACACGACTCTGATTGGTTGTAAAACAGAAATCATTGAAACGTGATTGGTCATTGACTCCAATTGGGGCATGAGTTAAATAGTCAAAATAAATTTAATTAAAATTACAGTGGGATGAGGTATTTATATTAATAAATGAGTTGGAGAAAATGTTTTAACATCTCACCTCACAAAGTTGTGATACTGGTTTCAAAAATATAGTATTACTTCCATCTTCGGTCAAATTCCAACTGTTGAAATTTCGTCGTTCATAAAATCTACACCAGATGGCAGTTCAGAAGATGATGTTAACGACAAAATCTCAACAGTTGGAATTTGATTGAAGATGGAAGTAATACTATACTTTTGAAACCGGTATCGTGAAGAAAGGCAATTTTGTGAGGTGAGATGTTAAAAAATTTTCTCCAACTCATGTATTAATTAAAATAAATGTTTAAACAAACTGGAAAGCATGAAAGGTTCCAAGTTTAAAGTCCAAGGTGACAAATCTGGAGGGTATATATTTCTAAGCCATATGTTAGATTTTCTTAGATCTTTTGCGTTTTTGACTGAAGAGAAATCCAACAAGAGTGTGGATCTTGAGGTCCTGGTCATGTGCCCAGGGCATGACATCATTCACAAAATTGTACTTACTTACTTACTCACTGACACTATCGAACCCATAGGTTCATGGCCGCGCGGACATAAGCTCTCCATACATCCCTATCCTGAGCTAATTGCTTTCCAATCATTCCTTGTATAATCTACTTCTTCCCTCAAATCATACTTAATGTTATTCCCCCACTTCATTCTTGTTCTACCAACTGGGCGTTTTCCCTCTGGCTTTCCTACAAGAAGCTTCCATACACGTCTTTCATTCCCCATACGTGCAACATGTCCTGCCCATCGCAGTCTACGAGACTTAACTGTTCTTATTATATCTGGCTTCCTATAAAGACTATGTAGTTCATTGTTATGTAGTCTTCTCCATTCACCTGTCTGTTCATCTCTCTTTGGTCCAAAAATTTTCCTAAGTACTTTATTCTCAAATACTTATAATCTCCTTTCCTCCCTTAAAGTAAGAGTCCATGTTTCGCACCCATATAATATAACTGGTAGAATAATAGTTTTATATATTTTCAGTGTAATGTTTTTTGAAAGGAGTTGGGACATCAAGAGTCTCTGCAATGCATAATAGCACGCATTTCCAGAATTGAGCCTATGTTTAATTTCTTTGTGCATCTCGTTCCTATTTGTGATTATTGTTCCTAGGTATTTGAATTCAGCCACTTCCTCAAAATTTCCCTCATTTGTCATTAGCTGTCCATTTCCATTATATAATGAATTTCTAAGTGTGATCATATATTTAGTTTTATTGATATTTATTTCCAGTCCTAATTTCTTAGTGTTACTCAATAGTGTGTGCATGTTGTCCTTTAGTATCTCTTTGCTATCGGTCAATAATACTGCATCATCAGCATAAACTAATAGCTTATTAATACCATTGAGTTGTAAGCCTTCCTCATTCTCTAAAGATTTAATGGCATGCTCTAGTACAAAATTAAATAGTAGAAGAGATAGTGCATCTTCTTGCTTCAACCCATTCTGGATATCAAAAGTGTCCGAAAACTGTTTGCTACACGCACCCTACTCTTTGTGCCATTTAGACACATTCATATAAGTCTAACTAACTTTTTAAGAATTCTGAACTCCAGCAGGATACTATATAACTTCTCCCTCTTAATTGAATCGTATGCTTTTTTGAAGTCTACATATAGTTGATGTACAGTACCATTATATTCCCATTTCTTTTCTAAAATCTGTCTTATACTGAAAATCTGATCTGTTGTAGACCCGTTTCTTCTAAATGCACATTGATGATCTCCTAGAACGTCATCAATATAGGGAGTAAGTCTGCTTACTAATATATTTGTAAGAATTTTGTATGAAGTTGAAAGTAGTGAGATGCCCCTGTAGTTGATGCAATCCGTTTTATCTCCTTTCTTATAAATTGGTACGATAATTGATTCCTTCCATTCATCTGGAAGAGCTTCTTTTTCCCAAATCATACTAAGCAACCAGCGTATCTTGTCCATCAATTTTTCTCCCCCTGATTTTATCAGTTCTGCTGGGATCTCATCTGAACCTGATGCTTTATACATCTTCAATTTTTCAATCGCCATTTCAACCTCTAATGCATTTGGTTCTGCGACTAGCATTTCTGCTGTCTGTAAATTATCCTCCTCAATATCCTGTTCTGTATGTACATTTAATAGCTGATTAAAGTAACTTTTCCATCTATTTAATATACTCCTGGAATCTGCAATCTTATCCCCATTTTCATTCTGAATTATGTTTGTTCTAGCCTGAAACCCTTTCTTCTCTATACTAATTCCCTGATATAATTCTCTTATGTTCCTATTTCAAGATCATTAATCTTCTCTCTCAAATATTCCCTCTTTTTACTCTTTAGTAACTTCGTGGTTTCCCATCTAATACTACCCAATTGCTCTAAATTTACCTCATTTGCAAATTGTAAGTAGAGAAATTATGTTATATCGTTCTAGTGGTTTTTCAATTAAGGATAATTTATACAGAATTCATTCCAGCTAGAAATAGTAAATTTAGTCTAATCTTTAAGTTGGGAACTCTCTCAATCTTTCTCTTAATCACATAGTAAGGCATAGATATTTTCACAGAAATTATAAACCTAGAGATATTTTCAGCATTCTAAAAAGGAATCAATTGTATTTTCATGTTGTTGTGGCCATATATGTTTGTCATTTGCTTTGAAATAAAATATTTATATATAATTAAATATTATTTTAATTTCTAATTTAGTAATGGCCTATTATGCTACTAAATAGCCTCCTGGTTGTTCAGTGGATGAACTTGTTCATCACAGTGCAGAATTAATTTCAAATGTACAATGACTAATATAATGATGATCAGATTCATATATTATGAAACAAAAAAATTATGGACCATTAAAGGAATGAATGCTCTAAAAATCCTTTAGTAAAAAATAATATACTATTGGAGAATTAAAATTAAATCACATAACAATAAGCAAGAAATTCATGGGCCATTTGAAATGGCTTGGAGGGCTGCCATTTGGACACCCTTGATCTATATGGACTTCATCATTTTTAACTTTACATCTAAGGAAGTACATTTTAGTATATCTATTGTAAATGTATGTTTGTTAATTTTCAATTTTGTAATTTCTTAATTTTTTTTTGTATTCTGTGACATTGGACAAACCCTAATGGGGGTCAGATAAATTAATAAAAAATTCTAAAAAAATTTGACTTGTCGGCACTTTTTCAATGGAATATTCATAATCAGTATATACAAATTATATAAAAATAGTCTCCTTATGAAAACCGTGTTGACCAGTGATTGGAGATTTAAAATAAATTCAATTGGATGAAGATAGGGATCATGGAGGGTCTTAGAGAATTAGACATAAAATTAATAAGTAAGTTAGTTACTGTACCAAGTATGATTATGATGATCATGATACTTACGCTCCTTTATGTAAGGTTAAGAATCTACTTCCTACAGCACCAATTACATCTATTCGTCCTTTATAAAGGAAAAAAGTTTTGTCCACAACATCATTTGTGTTAATAACGATTACATGCTTCATAAAAAAATGCACTTTACTCTGTTCTAGCATATTTCGTATAAATGGTACACCTGCATACTGCAACACAGAAAACTGGAAACACAAAATATTATATATTAAAGAAAACATCAATTACACAGGGCTGTGTTTCAGCACTTTACATGAAAGTAGGTCAATTGGAGTGGCTTTTTAACATTCTTTATGAAAATGTAATCCATTTTCCTCTAACACCCACAATTTTTATGTAATTTCTAAAGTTTCCTATTTCTAAATTTCCCGCATAATATATACTGCAATAGATCGTGAAGTGATTAAATATGATTGACTGTGAAAAGATTGATATTTCTTGAGTTAAGTAGAAGTACAGAAAACATTACAGACATTTGAGTATAAATTTGAAGTAAAATTTGTGTGTCGACGTTACAAGGTTATTTCAAATCAGTCTAATAATGGCGACTTCATCAAGATGATCATGTGTAAATAACCTAATGTTTTTTGTTACATCTGTGGCTCTCTCACTCTCAAAAGCATAAGATAGAACATTACCTCATTCGTGAATTAAATGATACCTATCTTATTTTGGTATAAAGTTAGGAGACCAAGACAATATTTTGAACCACATACTGTTTGTCTGACATGCAATGGAGGTTTGAGGAGATAGACAAAAGGCAAGCAGAAATCTTTACCAATCGGCATTCCAATAGTATGGAGAAAGCAAGAAAACCATGTAGATGATTGTTATTTTTGTATGGTGAAAGTTTGCGGGCATAACAAGAACAGTATGAAAGGAATTGTTTATCCAAACCTAAAATCAGTCATAAGACCCATACCACATGGTCCTAACATTCCCGTGCCTGAACTATCCGTAGCTTTAGAATCTCCAACATCAACATCATCATCAAGTAAAACTTCAGATCATGATTATGACTCCACACCCACAAAAGGAAAACCAGAACAGTTTACACAAGAAGAACTGAACGACTTGTAAGAGATCTGAGTCTCTCAAATGAAACAGCACAACTTTTGAGGTCTAGATTAAAGGGAAAAAAAAATTTGCTTACTCTGGGTACAACAATCAACTTGCTTCGAACAAGAGAAGCAGAAATTTGTATTTCACTATAGAAGGCACTCTTGTTTAATGTGAGAATGTGGAAGATGTGTTATCAAGATATGGAGTTACATACAATATGATGAATGGAGACTATTTATAGATTCTAATAAAACAAGCCTCAAAGGCTGTACTTCTACACATTGTAAATAAGTATGCCTCAGTGCCAGTAGCATATTCTATGCACTTAAAAGTAACCTATGAAAATACAGAGATGCAGCTGAAGGCAGCAATGGGCTGTATGTGGAGACCTGAAAGTAATAGGAATGCTGCTGGGACAACAGTCAGGCTTATCAAGTTTTCCTCCTTTACTGTGCATCTGGGATAATCATGTACGTGAACACCGCATTGTATTAGAAGCAAATGGCTTGCTGGATCAACAATGAATCCTGGGGAGAGAAATGTGATATGTGAGAAAAAAGTGTAACAAGAGAAAATCATCCTGCTGCCTCTTCATATTAAACTGGGAATCATGATACAGTTCATCAAAGCATTGCATAAGATGGTGATTGTTTAAAGTATATAAGTTTCAAATTTTCCTTTCTGTCAGAGTCTAAACTTAAAGAAGGAATATTTGTGGGTCCCAAAATAAAAAGTCTGGTGAAAAATGAAGTATATGAAAGTGTAATGCCCCAGAGAGAATGGCTGGCTTGAACAGGATTTAAGAATGTGGTTGACAATTTCTTGGGGAATAGGAAACACCCAGATTTCAAAGCCCTAGTGGAAAATATGTTGATAGCTATGAAAAATTTAGGATGCAATATGAGCATTAAATTCCATTTTCTTCATAGCAATCTTGACTTCTCTGACAGTCTTGGAGAAAGGGCTCATTAAGACACGAAAGAAATAGAATCACGTTATCAAGGCAGGTGAGATGAAGGCATGATGGCTGACTAATGTTGGTCTCTAAAAAGAG
The DNA here is from genome assembly GCA_030220185.1 of Diploptera punctata. Lineage (NCBI taxonomy): Eukaryota > Metazoa > Arthropoda > Insecta > Blattodea > Blaberidae > Diploptera > Diploptera punctata. The sequence continues at coordinate 1,870,218 of JASPKZ010000467.1, forward strand.
GTAATGTGGAGCTACAGCATAGAAGACAATTTTTCAAAGACAACATTTCAGTATGAAGAGAAAGCAGTACTGAAAAAATGCAGTGTCTGCGTAAGACTTGGAATATGTTGAACTTAAAATTGTGATTAGGCCTATGAACAAATGAATGCTATTTGATTTTGTTTACTGCAAAGATTTGTAAAACGTTTACACATTACTAGTATAGTTGTAAATGACTTGATTTATAATTTTCTTTTATTCAATGCAAGTTTATCATTTCTGGTATTCTCTCCTGGCATTATAAATTAAAATGTCTTAATATTGCATGAATGAGTTATATATATATGACAATTCTTTATATCATTATTACAGTTTTTTTAATATTATGTGATAGGCAAAAATCTGACTTCACATTCTTCGACAGAGACCAACAAATTAATAAAATGCACGTTCAGGACTAAAAGCAACAGTTTTAAATTAAACAAAAATTTAATTTTGCAGCCCTGTGTTATTGAATAAGTTGGCTGAGATGGTAGTACTTAAGATTCACATTTTGGACATCCTGGATTCCAATTCCTGGTTTGGACAACTGATTTGGATTCCTTGAAGACTTTTTGGCTATACAGGTTAATTATAACAAAGAACAATATTGTGATGCATTTTTGGACTGGCTTTTGAATTTTGCAGAGCTGGTGAGAGTCGGGTATTGCTTTGTATAGTGAGTGAGCTGATGACTCACAAATTGGTGAACTTACAGAGAAATTTCCACATGCATCTATAGATCCATTCTGGAAAAGTTTATTCTCCAGTCTTCAACTTAAGAAGTGTCTCAACTGGGATTCCAGATTATTCCTAACCTCATGTATATGAGCAGTGGATGAGTTGTAGTTGTGTCCAAATAGTAGACGAGGTTCGGGCATCTCAGAAGATAGGTTTGTGTTAGCATAGAATGGAGCAGAGGGAGATGCATCTCAGAAGACAGATTTGTCTGCTAGCATGGAGCAGAGGGAGATGGAGTGATTATTATACTGTTGCCACATATCCTTGAAGACATGTGCTGTATTCAAAATATTTTTCTTTACCATAACCTTAACATTTTCACATTAATTTCACATATGAGGTGCTTAGAATAGCAAGGGCGATATATCAACAAAAATCACATTTTTTTTATTATTGCAATATAAACTCTGAACCTTCTTCTTTCATCCCTGTGAATAAGAACTGTTGATACGCCTTGGAAGAGAATGAAATCTCTATTACAATAACACGTGGTGTTAGACCTGATGCATCGCAGCACACTAACAGATGAGGTTGAGGATAGCATGCAGCCAGCTTAGCTCCCTGCACGCTTATCTCATCCGGGGTATTTATATTACCCTTATATTCCTCTAGTTTGTATAGGTCTCGATAGTATCTTAAGTGCTTATTGCTGTCTATTATTTCTATATTTCTATGAAGGTGATGTGCAGATGAATAGGTTTTTCATTCAGTTCTTTCGCTGTACACGCTAGGTATTACATACATTCTCAGTGTCTTGTAAACTTCTAGGTAGTCTTGATTTAGTTACTGAGATTTTAGTGTAATTATTAGGTGTTAAAAAGTGCATTATTAGCATTAATTATTTCTTCACAAAATAATGAGTGACACTGGCAGAGAGTTAAGTTCCGAAAACGTCAGTCATTCTAGGAAACATTATGTTGAAAAAGGTAAATGAAAAATAAATGTGTCTAAGAAGAATAGAAATATGGGACAAGAATATTTGAGTATGAAAACAAAAAAAAAAGGTTGTCAAAGAAAAAGAGGTGGGGGTGCCTTGTCATTGTGCTTTTTTTAGAAAGTTGGTAGGAAAATTCAGGCAAATCCCCCTCTACTATACTCCTCATTAAACCCAGAGACTAACTCTGATTCTCCCATAAAATAGATTAAATATTTAAGGAATTTTGATATCCTCATCGTCTTTTCAACTGACTCTGCAACACTCATTCCAGAATCAATATAGCTTTTGACACTTCCAAATACTTTGGGACTAGGGAAAATGGGTTCCATGAACTACAGAACAGTTATTTGAATACATTAATGAAAAGTGTAGATGTGAAGAAATCACGCGTAAAAGGTAGGCCTTCTCGCAGAATGCGTTCAGTAGAATACAATGTAAGTCATGGATGTGTTAATTACAAAGTTTGTGCTGTTGCTTCCGGAATATTCACTGTCTAGCGAAAACAGACTGCGTATAGTCCAACTGTTAGAGTCATGACTAAAGATGAATGAAAAATTCAATCGAAACCAATGCTCTCAAATAAATTTGAAATTGTACGAGGTGAGTTATTAAAAATATGTTCTCCACTCAATATTATTGATGATTGTTGTGCCACAGTTGAAATATATATATAAAATAATAATAATAAGTTTGTCGCATAAATAAAACAGTAAATTGCACTATGAATTCTTTGAAGGATTCAGAGAACCGTCACACTACCTAACAACACAATGAAGAAAAAAAACTTCAAATCAGATGGGGCTTTAGAAACAAGTTTTGTGTGACTATTTAACTCATGACCCACATGGGAGTCAATAACCAATCACATTTTAATGAATTTTGATTTACAACCAATCAAAATCATTTTTCACCTCGATTTTATCAATTTAATTTTCACTTTTTAAAATTAAGCTCCTCCTTTTTAACATTCTGAATAGGTCATAGCATTATTTTGCAGTGACTGACTCTCTAAGAAATATGTTGAATATAACAATTTATATATTAAGATGTAAGAATTCTAGAATGCATGTGGCTACCAGATTGTATATATAGTGTACGAATATAACCAGAAAGGGTTTATTTAATTCAGTGCAATATATATGTTAAATAAAGTTGGGATTTCGCTGGTCTTGTGTGTGGAATTTATAACGGAACCGACATACCGATCTATATTTAGCAGACAACCTTGAACCTCTGCAAACCCTTCCCTCAGCCTTGACAGCTAACCGGCCTTTTACCGCTCGAGCAGAGAAGTCTTAGATAAATATATGCATAGAAAATATTGACTTCATGCCCTTTATCGCTACCTTTATAATCTGATCTATCCAGGTTGTAATAAATTGGTGGCAGCGGTGGGATGTTCGTGAGCATAATATTCTATTATACTCACGGATAAGGAAATTAACCTTAACCTTCAATCCACACAAGACAGCAATCACAATTTATCATCTATATTTTGCTTACAGGAGTTTTTTTTTATATTAATTACATGAGAGAGGTCAGAAATTTAATTGTAAGTTAATTAGATGAGCAATCTTTATTAATAGTTGGGAAAAATAACAGTAGTATTTTATTTGTGTTCAATTTTAGCACATAAATTATTTTAGAGACTTGTGTTTCTTTTACAGCACAGATTTTGTGACATTTTTATTGTTGTTTAAAATAATATTTCTTTTGAATAGTGGTTAAATAATTTGTGTTGAAGTGTTAAATAATTTTTCATTTAGTGTTTTATTTAAGGGTTGCAAGTGGCATTTAAATTGTGGTTTCTTTACAGGAAATATTTTATTTTGTTTAAATATTAGTGAATTAATTTTGAGAGAGATATTGTGTGTTGTGTTAAGACATTTAGATACTATTTCATTGTGGGAATCGTAAACTTAGGTATTGTGTTTATTAGTAGAACTGCTCTTAACGCTTGCAGTAAGGATAGTTTACGTTAGGCTAAAATTGTTTTGTTCATAATAAATTATCGTAAAAGGGAAGAAAATGCCTCCCAAGGTTAACCCACAAGTCCCTGAAGAGGTGTCCCAGGCTTTAGGAGAATTATCGACTAGGATGGTAGCACAAGAGGCCGTAATGGCACAATTTAGGGAACAAATTTTATCAGTAGCCACTTCCGCGGCTACTTCCATCGCAACGCCCCCACCTCCGAGTGAGGGCCCAGTTCGTGGATCAGTTATGGTAGAACAGATTTCCCAGTGGGACGGAATTTCCCCGAGCATGTCTATAGAGACCTTTTCAAATATGATGCATACGTGGGCTACGTTTAACAGTTGGAACGACGAGACAAAAACAATGATATTAAAATCAAAATTAACAGGTGCGGCAAGGACTTTTATAGAAGCAGACGCGAGATTAATAGACGCGGATTATGAAACCTTGGCTAGACGATTCAAGAAACGGTTCTCCACCAGCGACCCCGAAAGATACGCCAGAAAGTTAGCCGAAGTAAAACAAGGGTGGGAAGAGCCGGTACGGCGGTTTGCCGATAGATGTATAGAGTTAGGACGATTATCTACTCCCCATAAATCAGATCCAGTGGCTCAGGCTACGGTGAGGGAAGAGGCTGATAGTAGGATATTACTAGCCTTCCTCAGAGGAACAAATGGGCGAATGCGAAGATATCTTAAATTATCTTCCCCTGCCACCTTAGAGGAGGCGGTGCAGATAGCCCTGAAATGGGAAGACGTAGATGAAGAGGAAGCGGAAGCCTCCGACGCCGAAGCAAATAGACTTAGGATCAAAATCGGGGGAACATAGAAGCTACCCTCCCCCACGGGATAGTCCATCCCAAGGCCCCTCGGGAAACAGGACAAAAATCCCACACAGAGAAGAGCAATTACATGCAACTACTGTGCTAGGCCCGGACATACGGTGTTCGAGTGTCGAACCTATGCCGCCCAAAAGGTTAAGCCCTTACCTATTTTACGCGAACCGGTTCTCTTAGATATGAAAGGGCGCCATTTCGAAACCATGTTCCCCAAGGAATTCAGGACCCAACTCTGGAGGGAATTCTAGAAACCAAGACCCTCCTCCGGCTCGGGATAGCAGGGAGTGTTTTTCCTGCAACCTGACCAGTCATTTAGCCCGGGACTGCACGCGGAGGCGAGAAAACCCAAACGCAAATTTCTGTGACACAGACCCAAGCCTCGAACCAAGCGCCCCGGAAAAACTAAGTATTTAGGGTCTACACAACCACCAGAGAGTTACTAGTCGCCGTCAGAATCGAAGGGAAGGATAGAACCTTTCTCATAGATTCTGGAGCAAGTGTCTCTATAATCAAACCAGGGATTAGTAACTCGGAAATTTCACCATCCATATCAACAGTTTATGACATGTCTGGAAAACGTATAGAGTTAATGGGTACCCAACTAGTTATATTTGAATTGGAGGACAGTGCCTATAAAGGAGAATTCCTGGTTCGCATTTATCTTGGGAATTTGATGGGTTATTTGGCTTGGATATGCTAAATAACCTAAAGGCAGACATCAATATGGAAGACCAATACGTAAAGCTAGGAAACAAAATGTATCCCCTACAAGGTCATAACCCTCAGGAGGACTGCACGGTGGAGAGAAAGCAGGGAGAATCAGGGGCGACTGATCACCGTCAATTGGATATCTCGCCTCGCTTTCTCTCGGACCATACCTCAGAGATTAATGGCCAAGGATGGGAAATAGTAACCCAGGGAAATATTGAAATTGCCCCAGGTCTATCCAGTGTATTGTAGGACGAATTAAGACCTCTGACGCCAACAGCCTGCCACTGGAAATACTAGTAGAACCTAGAATGGATTTAGGCACAGATAAGGAACAATTGTATTTTGGACGAACTCTTACACCTGTCTTTTATATGCATAAGAAGCGTTGCGTAAAATTAGGGCCCAAATCGAGACCACGAGAACCGCACCGATACTGCTTGGTAGAGACAGCGAACACTAGTAACGAACACAAGACGATAAGCGCCGGCAAGCTAATAGGGATAGGCGAACGTGTTTTAACTGAGAATATAGAGAGGATAAATGAGACTGAAGGGCGGGAACACTCACCCTCTCCCTTAGGGACGGACGATGAGGTAATGAACAAATCTACTGGTAATACAGGAAATAGGAAAAGTGGGAAAAAACGTAAACGAAAAAGTTATTTAGAGAAGTCAGAACAAATAAGGAAAGCGCGAGAACTTTCAGAAATCGCAGGGAAAAAAACGGTCGGGACGTAGAGCAGACAGGTGTACGGAAGACAAACAAGCATAACATCGAGGCTTGTGAGGGTAATCCACCAGGAAAACGCGATAGGAAACCAGGAGGTAAATCGCGTGTTATTTACAGTAATTATCAATATAGGTCCGGGAGTTGTTCTAGCCAAGAGCGGTTAGATCACCATACGGAGTATGAACAAGAAACTGAATACTACGAACGAGACGTAGACAATTACGAGCAGTTAGATGAGATAAAATCGGAACTCGAGGAGAAAGTGAATCACTTAGACCCGAATGAAAGGGAAAGTATCCTACCAGTATTGCTAGACAATGCAGATTTGTTTTTGTATGATAAAGGAGGTGTGTTACCGTGTACTGACATGGGATACCATGAGATAAATACAGGAAATGCGCTACCTATTAGAAAAAACCCATATCCAGTCCCCTACGCTCTAAGGGATGAATTAAAAAAGAAGCTAAATACCTTAGAAGAGCAGGAGTAATCACTCCAGCAGTTTACGCAATGGACTGCTCCGGTGATATTAGTGAAGAAAAAGCAACCTAAACCAGATGGGACGCCCAAACTGCGTATAGTTGCCGACTATCGGGCTTTAAATAACGTCACTTTACTCCCAAATTATCCCATACCAGACCTGAGAGCAAAACTTGCCATGCTTTCAGGAAAAATGTATTTCACTATCCCAGATGTTGAGAGTGCTTATTATAACATTCCAATTAAACCGGAGGATAGCGAAAGACTGGGATAATCACTCCATTCGGGACTTATAAATTTAACCGGACTGGCTCAAGGCCTATGCGGAGCACCCATGACATGGAGTCGAATACTTGACAAAGTACTCATGGGAATGGGAGATCTAAAGCCCCTAGTGTACTTAGACGACATTCTCATAGCCTCCCCGTCAGCGGAAAAACACGTCCTCCAATTAACTAAAGTGTTTGAGAGAATACGCACGGCAAAATTTAAGTTAAGCCGTGACAAGTGTGAGTTCGCGAAATCAGAAGTCGCCTACTTGGGACATATCGTGGGAAGAGAGGGAATCAGACCAAACCCTGATAAAATAAAAAGTATAGAGGAATTTCCTAGACCAAAGACTGTGAAAGGAATTAGAACTTTTTAGGTCTTGTAGGTTTTTATATAACCTTCATTCCGGATTTCGCCCACACTAGCGTGCCACTAACGGAGCTAACACGAAAGTTACGAAGTTCGTGTGGGGTGAACGACAGCAAGCAGCTTTCGATTCCCTCCGCACTGCCTTAATGACTCACGCGATCCTACATCATCCCGATTTCAGTAAGACGTTTTTCCTTAGTACTGATGCGTCAGATACGGCGATTAGTGCTATTCTTTGGCAACAAGAAGGAGACGCGAGCGACCCATAAGTTTCTGGAGTAGGGTCCTAAATCCTGCAGAAAGAAACTATACTACCACCCACAAGGAACTAGCCGCAGTCGTGTACGGGATCAGGGCACACAGATGTTATTTGTATGGTGTCCGATTCACCGTAGTGACTGACCACAATGCGCCAGTATGGTTAAAAGTAACCCGTGACCATTGGGTCCAGTAGATTAACCAGATGAGCTACCGCACTAAGCGATTATGATTTCAACATCGTACATAAGCCCGGGAGACTGCACACAAACGCAGATGTATTACCACGATACGTGGGACTCATTCAGACAGGCGAGGCGGACCTATCTCTAACAAGGGAAAATATTAAGGCCCATCAGGCTGCCGATTTCTTTTGCAATACAGAAATCGAGAAGGTCCAGAAAGGGAAACCCAGTAAGCTCATCCTGGATGACGAGGGTCTGGCTTATTGGCATGACAAGGACTCTCATCTCCTAATCATCCCGAAAACGCTAGTCGAGCCGACACTCGGGACTCATCATGACCTCGTGACGCCAGGACACCAGGGCGAAAATCGAACCCTGGCCCTCCTAAAAGGAAAGTACTATTGGGGAAGTATGTCTAAAGACGTAAAAGAATATTATAAAGAAATGCAGGTCATGTGCCATTATGAAACGTGGAGACTTGGCACCAGCGCCCCTAGGAGATTTGCCGGAGGCTACCTTCCCGTTTCATATAACGCCCATCGATTTATGTGGGCCATATCCGATCACGCCACGAGGAAATAAATACCTCCTCACTTTCATCTGCCATTTTACTAGATGGCCGGATTCTTCGTTGAGTTCTACAGCTAGCAACATCTACTGCAGCTATACAACTACAACGCAAATTGGCTTAATAACGTCTTAGACGACAAGTGCTCCAACACCGAGTCTGACTTGTGCGGATGGTGACCGGTAGTTTAAGTGTGCCGTGATTGGTCATATAATTATTGTAATCAACCAATGACCAATCGTTAGGTGTGCAGCTAATTTTCTTGACTGGCCCTCGGGCCAGTCCAGTGCCGCGTGACGTGTTTTCGTTTTTTCTAATAGGGAGTGTTGTGCTAACAGGTAAGGTTGTGGTGTTACAATATTTTATTGTATGTTATAATCTTAGCCAGTTGTGATAAGTGTTATTTGAATCTAGTGTAGTATCTGAACTAAGACTTGGCAATTGCCAAGCATGGCTACTATGCCGGATCCTGACAGGTCCATGGACCTTGACCCTGAGGACGTCTCACCTCTTAAATCTGGGAGGATACGGGAAACAAATTTGAAAATTTTACTAGACATAAATATGACAAAGATACTAAATTGAGCATAATTTTGCGGTGTATAAATAGTACCTTTTTAGTTATCACTAACTATCCATCTGCCTACCATGAGTACGAGAGGTTAGACGACGCTCGTGATTTCACAAAAGGTTGTCTAAATCGACTTAATCTTATTATTCAAACAGAAAGCCCAGGGCAACCCCTCCTTGAGGCAATATTGTGTGAATTGAAGGCAGCTGCGGTTGAAATTCAATCGTGCTGTTTTCTCTTCTCCCAGAAACCCATGGAGGAGGACTCTGAATCAGAACCAGAAAGTAAACTAATTGATGAAGAAATACCATCAACTAGTCGGGAGAACTTCCTTAAAGAGAAAGAGAAAAGTAACTCTAATGAAACTTCCAAAAAAACGGAAAGGAAAAAAGAAAAAATCAAAAGAAAAAGAAACTACATTGGTAGTAAAGAAAACTAAAACTTCTGAATATGGAAATTTACCAAAACGATCTAGGCAACCTGTGGAATCACCAGCTATAGTTCCAGCAGTTCCTACCAATAATAAATTCTCAGCCTTAGCTGATACTTCTGAATTAACTGCTGGAACACTCTCAGGGATGGTTTCTCCTCCAACTGCTGGACCTTCTACGGCTACAGCAACATCAATTCCTTCGTTAAATGTTGGTACTACGGGACAGCGTCCCCCGCCAATCACTGTCATTGGCCACGGGGACATGTTCCGAATGAATAGAGAAATTAGGAAACTAGTTAGTAGTGACCCAAAAGTAATCAGCACTGACGAAGGGTTGAGATATTATCCGTCTTCATTGGAAGACTTTGCTAAGTTGAAGGAGTATTTTACTTCCTTGCGAAAGGAATGTTATACATTCCAACTTAAAAAAGATCTTCCTTTGAAGGTCGTACTTAAAAGGCTGCCTGCAGAAAACACACCCAAATGAAATTAAAGAGGAAATCCTAGCTCCCAATTTTCATCTTAGAACTTGAGCGAACAAATGATGCTCTAAAAATGTATGACTTAAAGCGCCTTTTATACATGGTTGTAGCCGTGGAAGCGTACAAACCTCGGGCTGGACTTAAACAGTGTTACAAGTGCCAGTCCTTTAATCACACTTTCCCTGCTTGTAACCGGGCCCCACGTTTGTGTTGTCTGCGCTGGGGACCACGGGCACAAAGATTGTGCCTTAAAGGCCCGAGCGCAGAGAGAACCAAATTTGCTTAAATTTGCAAATTGCGGGGGGTCCGGTTACCCTGCTTCATACCGTGGCTGCCCTGTTTACAAAGCAGCACTTGAGGCTTATGATAGGGCAGCAAAACCCAAACCTAAACATCCAGTAAATCCACCTCAACCAAAGACCTTCACTTCGGTTAGGGTCGATCCAACCATATCCTTCACACAAGCCTTAAGGACTGGAACTTCTTCCAGAAACAAATGTGAACAACACTGTTCAAGAACAATACCGAGGATTGCCAGCAGGATTATTGAGTGAGCGTGCAGAGGAGATGCTCCGGGACATTCAGCCCATGTTGGCTGAATTGTCAAGTCCTATGGAGCGTTTCATCTTCATGCATCAATTGGTTAACCTATGCTTAGCATAGTTTAGCCAGTTAGATGGAACCATCAAATAAATAGTGCGAGATTTACTCGCTTGAAAGAGTGTGGCTCATCCTGCGCCGTCTGGCTTTCGGACTTTCTGCTTGCTGGCAGTGCAGTTTCTGATGCCCTCTTTTAAGGTGAAAATGTCCACCATTTATTCAAACCTGGATCTGCAGGCGAATTACTTGTCCCCAAAGGCTAAGATTATATATATCAGAACCCCAACTTGTTAGCCACCAAGTAATTAGCTGCCAGGTAACCCAGTGGGTTTCTATGCGGCACAATGGACGGCGCCAAGTCACCATCTAATATAAAAAAAAAAAAAAAAAGATGGCCGGAGGCAATACCGATACCGTCACAAGATGCCGAGATGGTGGCGCACACACTTATGACTCACATTTTCACACGTTTCAGGTGTCCTAAAATTCTGACTTCAGATAGAGGGACACAATTTCTATCTGACTTGTTTAAACAGATGAGTAAGATGCTAGGGAAAAAAAGTATTTTATCCACCGCTTATCATCCGATGTCCCAAGGGAAAATCGAACGCTTCCATCACGGAATGAATTAGACTATGAGTCACTATGTAAACAAAAAGCAGTCTGATTGGGATCAGTATGTAGATTATAGCTTAATGGCAGCGTGAAGTTTCCCACACTCTGTCACTGGCTATTCACCACACTTTTTATTATTCGGACGCGAGATGACTATATGTCTAATTGGCATTACTCCTAACTCTTCTCTTATAATCTTGTACATTCCTTAACTGCTCGTAAAAATTTCATTTCTGTCGATTGGATATTCTTAATTTCTTTCTGTCTCAGGACCCAGTTCACACTGTCGTATAATAGAGTAGGGACTGCCATAATCTTGTAAAATTTTAACTGTGTTTCCTTTCTTGTTTTATTTCCAAGTGTTCGCCTAATTGTGCCACATGTAAGTTGGTTTCTGGAAAGTTTTGTTTGAAAGTCTTTGTCGTAATCATAAGATATATCATTTCCCAAATAATTAAAGTGTGATACTTGTTTAAGTAAAACATTATCTACTACAATTTTTTATCTCACAGGATCCTTTCCTCTGAAAGCCATTATCTCAGTTTTAGATGTTGAAATCTTGTTTATATAAATATAGTAATATTTAATATTCTATTTAATATCAATGGATGGACAAGGAGGAATGGCATTTGGTTTCCGGAAGACGGCGGCAGCTGCCATGATACCGGATGATGATGATGATGATTTAATATTATGAAGTAATATTTTAATATGATCATTATTTTAATATATTATGATATGATCATTATTATGTTTGCAATATTAAATTTTTTCTCTTAATAATTTATAAATTCCTAAAATGGGAACAGAACAAGCTAATTTTAGTTTTATCAGCTCCTAAAAAATCTTAAGACTGTTCACGAATTTTCAATGAATTGACATTATATAGTAACTTGTAATTTATACGAAATAATTCGTAGAACAGCTTCAAGATAAGAAGAACAGATATTAACTAAACAAGGAGAAGTTACAATAACATAGGTTTTTGAATCATAAGAATTGTCACATTGGTTGAAGAAAAATATATAACAACTTACATCATGAAGTGCATGTCCATATATCTCATACAACATATCTTTTTTAAGGCAAATATCAAAAGTTTCTAGCATGCTGTGAACATCTCCTGTTCTTCTCTTTATCCATTTCAATTCAAAATAATCAATTACATCCCTAGTGAAAAATAAAAAATGGTGTCAGTATGTTTATAACACAGAAGTCCCATGTCAATAGGTCTAAAATAAAAGGTCTAAAAAAGGAAATACCTAAACCTGGGGATGATTAACAAAAAGTAAATCTAAAAATGTAGTAGGTCTAAATAAAGTATTGGTGTGGGTGGATAAGTGGTTACAAAGCTCATTCCTGGTTAGGGGTTCATAGCTTCAAATCTGGTCATAGTCAACAAATTTTTAGGGGATAAAAATTCTGAGCATGGCTTCTTTTGGAAGGGAAATAAATTGTGGATCCATATCTAAAACATTAGAAGAACTTAAAGGCTGAAATAAGAGGCCTCTTTGCAAAATGTGTTGGCCGTTCATGCTCATATTTGAATTGCAACAGTTAAGTTGTTAAAAACATCCATCATTCATTTTGAGAATTTTCCTCATCATTGAGGGTTTCCTCCAATCAATCTTAGTAATTAACATGAGTTTAAAAAATACATAAATGACTACGGACTTATAGACTATCAGATTGTAACAAACATTCACAAATCCCCCTTAATTAAAGTTCTCCATCATTCTCTGTCCTCTGTGTCTTCATTCTGTTAAAAACATCATTAAATAAAAATATCAACTCTAATAAAATAAAATAAGTTAAAATATACCTTCTTAGGTAAAATCTGTCGTCCTCAACTCATAAAATATGTATTCTTTATATCTGTAGGCCTTTCATAACATCCGTTCCATCTTCAGCAGGTCCTTCTTTGCTACAATATCTAGTATGATGGTTGATGCTGCTGGTCCTAATGTTGTGTTGTCGTGATCACATTAGGACAAGCAGCATCAACCATCATACTAGATATTGTAGCGAAGAAGGACCTGCTGAAGATGGAACAGATATTCTAAAAGGCCTACAGGCATAAAGAATACAGATTTTATAAGTTGAGGATGACGGATTTTACCTAAGAAGGTATATTTTAACTTATTTTATTTTATGACTCTCCACCTCAACGGTTTTAACAATGAATTTTATTAGTATCAACTCTAATAAAAGGAGTAACAAAATTAGGTTTAACTATAACAAGGCACAGACCATTGTTGCTACTTGCACAGTGGTTGTTATATCATTGACAGTGTAGAAGGACAAATTTTTTTGTGCTGTGGAATATAAATCATATGTTAGGGAGGAAGAAGTCCAAATGCGAGTGTAAAAAGTGAATTTTCAAGACATGCTACACCCAAATGCTGATAAGATTTCAACAAGTTTCTAACAAGTCCATTGCAGTTGTCAGCTTTCACATTTCCAAGAAAATTAAAGCATCTTGTCTGATAGCTAACCATGCACATTTCTTTTTTTCCTGTTAACAATTCCACTAAGTTGTCATCATGAATGATCTCACAGACATGTGGCTCCAATAAATACATCTTCAATGTCAAGTCAGAGAGATACAAAGAAAGAACCACTCAAATTTAATGGGAAAACACTTACTTCCAACAACTCTATTGCTGAAGCTTTTAATAAACACTACAGCTCTCAACACAAACTCCCTCCTAAAGCTAAAAAGAAGCAAAGGCAAATTAAAAAAGATCTCAAGACTTTTAAGAAGCATCAAGAACAAAAGAATGATATATTCGGCAAAGAATTTACCATATGGGAACTAAATTCTGCAATACACGAGTTACAAGACAACAAATCTCCTGGTCCAGATAAAATACATGTTGAATTTTTGAAACATCTTGGCCAAAAGGGAAGGAATACACTACTGAAATTATTTAACCTATCATGGACCTCTACTGTACCTACAGAGTGGAAAAAAGCAATAATTATTCCTATTTTAAAAAAAGACAAGACAGCTGATGATATAAATAATTACAGACCAATCTCTTTAACAAGTGTCATTGCAAAAACAGCAGAACGTATGATTTCAGCGAGACTAATTGGTTCTTAGAAAGTAAAAACATACTAACAACAGCACAAACAGGATTCAGGCAACATCTATCTACAAAAGAAAATACAATTCAACTTTCTCAAGATGCCAAAGAATCTTTCAACAAACATCAAGATACGCTAACAGTTTTCATTGATTTTGAAAAAGCATATGACTCGGTATGGAGATATAAATTACTTGAAAAACTCACAAAACTAGGCATTCAAAACAATATGTTAAACTGGATCACCCAGTTCCTTTCACAACGTTTCTGTGCTACAAAATACAATGACAGTACTTCCAATTCCGACAAATAAAAATGGGCCTCCCTCAAGGTGCAGTACTAAGTACAACCCTGTTCAACATCTACATCAACGATCTGCCACCAGCTATATCAAACACAGAAATAAAGACAGCTCTTTTTGCAGATGACATGATTATGTGGACATCTTCCTCACAAATAGAAAAATCTAAATCATCTATGGAAAAGGCTCTTAACCTACTAGAAAAGTGGACCCACAACAATTTAATGGCCATTAATACAGACAAAACAACGTTTCAAATATTTAGCTTGAAGAAAAAAATTCCAAAACTAAATCTACAGTTCAAGAAAACAAATCTGAGACAAACAAATGAAACAAAATATCTAGGAACAATTTTTGATTCAAAATTATCATGGAGAAAACACATTGAAGCAGTAGTAAACAAAGCAACGAAAAGATTCTCAATCTTAAAAAGATTAGCCGGAGCAAAGTGGGGCAGTAATCGCCAGACTCTGAACACCACATACAAAACATTCATCAAGCCAATACTACTATACAATGGGGAGGTAATAATCACAGCAAATAACTCGAACCTGAATCGCCTAGAAGTATGCCAAAATCAGGCTTCACGGCTTATAACTGGCGCAGCAAAATCAACTCCAATCGCAGCAATGCAAGCACTAACTCAGAACCCTCCAATATGTCTAACTTTAGAGGAACAGGCAATAACACAACATGAGAAAATGTTACGATTAACAACAACAAAATGGGAAAAAAGGCAGTTACAACCAAGCAAGTTGAAAACACAAACAAGTTTCTTGTCCAAAGTAATGGAAATAAAAACAGATTTGAATCTTCCTAAATCTAAAGAAAATATTTTGATCAGAGATAACCCTCTTACTTTTGAACCAATTAATATTCAGCTAAATCTAGAAGAACCAGTTACAAAATCTGAAACTCCCACACTTGTACTAAAAGCTCTAGCATTAGAAGTTGTGAATAAGAGATATCCACCAGAAGAATGGTTACATGTCTACACAGATGGATCTACTATTGATAACAACTCAGGATCAGGAATTACATGTGCATTATTTTCATTTTACCAACCAGCAGGATACCACACAACAAATTTTGATGCAGAAGTAACGGCTATTCATATTTCACTCCAACAATTACTATACAGAATAAATAAATTTCAAAATGCGGTCATACTCTCTGATTCTAAGGCAGCAATATATGCAATAAATTCACACAAAATTAAGTCAATACAAATTAAAGAGTGCTACAAAATGATTCAACAACTCCAAAAACTACAGAAAAGAATTCAATTGCAATGGATACCTGCACATTGTGGAATTGCTGGAAATGACACTGCTGATTTTCTTGCCAAAAAAGGCTCCAATTTAATTCAGAATACTACTAAAAGCTTACCTTTCACATCCATAAAAAGAATAGTTAAAAACAAATATAAAATCAAACAAAACCAAGACCTATGTAATAAAGCCAAAGACAAAAAATGGAATATTTTAGTAAAGAATTATTCCAGAATTTCCACGTAAAACTACAGTAGCAACATTTAGACTGCTTACAGAACATGACTATTTAGCCAAACATTTATATAAAATAGGAATCTACACGAATCCAAATTGTCCTCTATGCAATAAAGACGAAGAAATGAATGAAGAACACCTACAATCCTGTGAAGTATTACCTGTTGGATCCACAATAGAGAAATATTGGAGAGCAAGAACGCTAATGGCTTCGGTGCCAAGGCCCAGCATTTGAAAACAACAACAACAACATACATCTTCAATGTTGTTATTATAAACTTAACATTTCTCACAAATTTATTTCAAGAGAAAAATATGTCTAGAATGGGGTTTGAACCCAGGACCTTTAGCTTTATATGCTAATGCTCTAGTGTCTGAGCTATCCTAAGGCCTCCAATCTAAATGTAAATTTTTCTCTTGTACATTTTTAATTTCTGAGAGCACCAAATGTTATGAACCATTGCTCGATATATGTGAATGGCGGCCTCTTATTCAAGAAGACTTTTAATGGGTATTTTAACATTACTTTATAAAGCCAGTAGAGCTTCTTTCGACGCTTTTATGTTTTTATTATAAATTTAACATTTCTCACTAAAGGACAAATTATATCTGAAGAGAAACATGTATGCCTAGACTGGAGTTTAAACCCAGGACCTTTAGCTTTATAAAGTAAAGTTAAAAATTCCAAAATTCAATAAGAAGCCACCATTTGTGTGTATCGACTAACGGTTTGTAACGGTTCATAGCATTAAGATGGCATCTGCATGTGGTATAGAGGGGAAAATCACCCAGAATCCATCTCGGAACTTATCTCAGCTGCTTGGCTCAATATAGAATTCTATTATTTATTTTAGAAACAGCCATAATTTAGTTTTTCCTATCACATGGTTCATATCTATTTATTTATTTCATTATACACTGGCTAAGCATTGAGGGGGGGTGTACTAATTAATTACACTATCTAGTTGTTTCAACAGGAATTGCACTAATATTCTTAGGTTTTGTGTGGTTGCATTTGCATAAGAGGAATAGATGGACAAAGATTCCTTTTGTTTACATTATCCATTAGTTGTTATCAATCACAGTACTTTCACTATAATATTATAATGTCATTTAAATTTTGCACATCTTTCTTAGGCCTAATCCACCGATTTACACTCTGTAACTGAATTAACTATAAACTTTCTCTATCAAAATATTTATTTTGTCTTTCTCTTCCTTTTGATTATTACTAATTATGAGTTCATATGCTTTGTTTAGATTTCTAGCATGATCAGCGACATGGTAATTCTACACAACTGATAGCATTCTGAGTGGCTTGTTCTAGTCTTGCATTATTTATTTATTTTGTCATAGCAAGATTCATTTCATGTCCATGTAATAACTAAAATTGAGAATGGCCTAGAAACTTTGAATAATTCTCAAAGGGGTGGATGGGTATATTTTCATATTTGATAATAGCAAGGAGCTGCACATTTTTTGTCAGGTTTTAGCATTTCTTCATTATTGCTTAATAATATGTTATTTCATCATCAACTAACAGCTGATTAATACCATTGAGGTGTATGTATCTTCTAAAGATTTGTTTGTAAGCTATAGTACAAAATAAAATAGCACATCTTCTTGCTCTAACTCATTGTGGTAAATCTAATACAATTTGTAGTGAAAACCTATTACAAATTATGTGTTTTACTTTAAAACTAAATCACAAAAACTAAATTGGGCTATTATGATATTCAGATTCCAGTATCAAGCTATTATCGTAAATAATGCAGCTTTTGTTTAAGTGGGGGTGTAACATTTCATCATAGAGAATGAATTCATTAATATTTAAAGGAAGGTTTATTTTAGTTAATAAATTGAGTTAGATTTAACAACTCACTTCATAATTGTAACTAATTAAATTTTTTAATTAATAGAGAATGAAATTTATGTTTGCTCTTAATTTATGCAGGAATGTGTCTTAAAACCATCTTTTTGATCAGTTTATGAAGTCATATCTTTTAGGTAATATTTTATATGAGATGAGTGATAAAATTTTACCTAAATGAATATACCTCAAAGCGTGAATTCCTAAAAAAGTAATATCATACTATATCTCCGATTGAGGGTCTTTCCACTTTTCAGCGGTTGCCCTTTTACCAGCCGGCTGCTGGCCCTTCACATCCACATGTGTCAATCACAGAGGTAGATGATCAACAGCCAGTGTAGGGGTGACATGTGGTTAGCATGTCGAGTCCCCCAGCCGTTATAGCTGGTTCCTCTACCTGGAGCCGCTACTTATTGTAGCTACCCAATTGCCTCACGATGCTGGGTGGGCACCGGTCCCATACTGGCCGAAATACCATGAGAAAATTTCTTCCTCCATGGAGACTCGAACCAGCGCAAGTCCCGTAGCTCTGCGCCAAGGCTTCCTACCTTAACCGCTCGGCTACGGCGCGGGACATACTATATCTACTTGCGATAAATTAATTATTTTTGGTGTTCATGTACCAAAAGAGGTAAAATCTCTGGAAGCTAAATTTTGACTGAGGTGTTTATCATTTTCAATTAAAATTAGAGTAATACAACTTATAGTGCAATCTTAATTCTTTTATATTCAATGAAATATGTTTGTTGTTGTTGTTTTCTAATGACAAGATTTGACGCTTAAGTCATTTACTCTCTGGCTTCCCAGTACAAGCGAACAAGGTCCTTAGAGTGTTGTGCAGTTGGATTTAAAGCTGGACAGACTAGAAGGTGGTGTTTGTCCAGGATCTGGTCCGGGTCTTTGCATATGACACATCTGTCGGATTGGAAAATGTGTATTCTGTGGAGGTGGTGAGCCAGGCAGTCGTGTCCTGACATCAGTCTGAATTTTGCTACTGCTTCCTTGCGGCCTTTATATTTTATTTCTGTGTATAGCTCATCAATTTTTTTCCCATGATTTTCCTATGGCTGTTGCAATGTTTTTTTTCATGTTTTCCATTTGGAATGCTTTCTTAATTTCTTCGACCTTTCTGTGGAGGTTCGATTTGGGGTGGATTGTTATCTGTATTTTGGTACCCTTTTTGGCAAGTCCATCAGCTATTTCATTGCCAACTATTCCAATGTGTGAGGGTATCCACTGGAAGGCTATTAATTTGTTCTGGTTGTTGAGGTATTTCAGAAGTTTACGACATTCCAAGATGGTTTCATTTTCTGGTGTTTGGTTGGAGGTTATTGCTTGTATAGCGGCCTTAGAGTCTGCCAGAATAACAGCTTTTGTAAACATTTTTGTTCGGAACAGGAGGTTCTGGAGTGCTACTTCTATGGCTTTTACTTCACCATCGAAGGCTGTATTGTTTGTGCCTACTGCAACATATTGGCTAAACAGATGAGAGTAGATTCCTGTGCCAGCATTTTCACTCTTGGTCTTGGAGCCATCTGTGAAGACTCTTAGCCACTCTGGTTCTGGGAACTTTGTACTTATAGTTTCTAAGGTCATTTGTTTGGCTATTGATGGGTTTGTATCATTTTTCTTTATTATTTCGTCTATTGAGAGGGTTGCATTGTACAGTTGGTAATCTAATAGGCTTGGTATTTGAGGTGTTGGTTCGGTTTTGACATCTAATTTATGTTTTTGGAAAAGATTACTAGTTTTGTGGAGAAAGGAAGGTTGTGTGATTAAGATCTGGGGTGTTGTGCTTTGAGGTTGGATTGCTTTTGGTAGCGCTGCTAATTTTGCGTGCATAATGCAGGATTTCTTTTCTATCTCATTTTGAATTGAGGGGTTGCCTGTGAACATTCTCATAGTTGCAGTGTTAGTTGATTTTACTGCTCCAGTGACTAATCTTAGCATTCGATTCTGGATTATTTCTAGTTTATTCATTGTGGTGTCTTTAGCTGTTACTATTGTTTCTGCTCCATAGGTTATAATTGGTTTCATGTAGATTTTATATGTTTTGTTTAGGGTGTCCAATGAGCTCCCCCATTTCTTCTCAGCTAATCTCTTCAGTATGAAAACATGTGTATTACATGATGTCAAAATATACAAAATGTTAATCATTTTTCCAATGTCCAGTTATCAAAACAACTGACAAACTTCATGTTGTAACTTACTTGCAGTCAGCTTGTAGACCTCAAATTGAATATTTTGGAATTATGAATTTTGTATAAATCTGATGAATGTTCAAATTATTTAATAACATTTTTTTTTAATTTTATTTTCATCTGGATGGACACTTTCTTTTAAAGGTATTTTAGTGTATTTTGTGAACATACAATTAACTATATTTAAATTAATGTTGGGAAGTAAACACTATGAGGTTATATCATTAATAATGAGTGGAGAACATATGTTTAATAACTCACCTCATACAATTTCAAATTGCTTTGAGACCATTGGTTTCAATCGACTTTTCGTTCATGACTGAAGATGAATGAAAAATTGTTTGAAACCAATGGTCTCAAAGAAATTTGAAATTATATGAGGTGAGTTATTAAAAATATGTTCTCCACTCACTATCAAGTATAATTAACTATATGACTCGCACTATAGAACCGGACAGCCAAAGCAGGAAAATAATTTATGAGAGATCAATCTATTATATTAATATTATTTACATTTTTAATTATATTCTTTATGGGTCATAACACATACTTTCTAATGCCAGGTGTAGAATTATATTTAAATCCATAACACTCCAACTAACTCTGGCTAGCAAACACAGTTATTTTGTTATAAATAATTAACAAAAAGACTTGGTCTTAGGAAGTGAGGAGTAAAATATTCAATTCATATTTTTAATTTCATATTCTTAATTTTACTGCAATCCTATTTGCTTTTCCAAGTAGCAGTTAAGCATGCACAAAGATAATTAATATGCATCAAATCACATTCAACTCTGATATGTGTTCAGATGTCAGATTCTGATTCAATAAATGTATGTTTGATGTTTTTGTTATTAATTTAACACTTCTCATTGAAGGATAAATTATATTTGAAGAGAAAAATTATATGCTCAGACTACCCTACTGGCTTTATAATGTAGTGTTTATATTCCCAATAAATGTCTTCTTAAACAAGAAGCCGTCATTTGCATGATTGAGCAAATACTCATAGCATTTGGCAATTGGAAATTAACAGTGTATAAGAGAAAAATTTGCATTTAGATTGGAGTTTCTCAGGTAGCTCAGTGGTAGAGCATTAGCCTAGAAAGCCAAAGGTTCTGGGTTCAAACCCCAATCTGAGCGTATAATTTTTCTCTCCAAATATAAAATGTAAGTTTATTTAACCAATATATGCTTTATAAGGTCTGAATGATTGTTGACAGGAGAGCTATTTAATCCCAAAATAAATTATACAAATCTGTGTACCTGTGAAGTTCAGGATGAATCTTTCGAAGGCTCATATATTTCACAAGTGAATGCATTTTTTCCTGATAAACAGTTAAATCCATATCTTTTAAAGCCCTTGTTGATATTATTGTTGACAATATATAACTCACACCAATATAACCTGAAAGAAAATATAAAACAGCTGCATTAACATATAAACATAATAATTTTCATTGTGAGTACAATACATAATATTTAATTTTAATTACATTAAATGACTGTTGTGTTTGAACTGGTCCTGATAATGAAATTGTAACCAAACATTTGTATTGATGACTGAAGAAGATGAGATAAAAGTTTTATCGTGTATGACTTTAATATTGTTTCCAAAAATGTTGCATACAGCTCTTTTGTTAATTTTCTGGTTTGGAGCAAGTGACAAACACTTTTAAATTGTTCTTCTAATTCCTTCGCTGTAGCCAGCAATTCAAGGACCAGATTTATTGGAAGGCTCTTACATGCATAAAAATACAAGTGGTAAGAGTTTCCCAGATCCAGTTATACTGTATTCTATATTAAATACAACTCAAAAATGGATCATTTAACACAGTTTCTGTTTAAATATATTAATTAATTACATTAAATACAGCAAAAAATAAATAAATTGAAAAAAATATGTATATTAATTATTAAATATATTTTAATTTCATAATTAATAGTTAGTCCACCACTGTGGTCTCGAGGTAGCGTGCTGCCTTGTCACGCAGCGGGCCCGGGTTCGATCCCCGGTCGGGACAGTTTTTCTGGGTGAGGTTTTTATCGGGGTTTTTCCTCACTTGTAAGAAATGTCAGGAAAACTTTAAGGCCCAAACTGTCCCCGAAATCATATGGCCATCATCATCATCCTTCACCAGTGTGGAAAGCAACGGAAAGCTACCACACCTACAATTCCCTAGTAAAGCTGCAAGCATAGCATGAAAGTGCTATGATTGCAGTGAAAGACCTGCCCTCGGGCAGAATTACTATGGATGGAATTAATAGTTCTAATTGTGAGGAATAGAAAATAATGAAAAAATTAATGCAGTGAGCAGAATCCAAGCCAGCAGATTACCAGACAGTGTGCTTGGACACTGTGCTACTCCACCAACTTGAAATTCATTGAAAAATAATCCATCTACTTCCATTCAAAAATCTTTGGAGGAGGTTTAACAGCTTCCTATGGTCCATAGGTGAAATATTCTGGGAACTTGAAAAAGGCATATACCTGCTACTACTCAGCCAAATCGGCTACACCCAACTTAGACCCTTCTCTTGTAAAATAATTTTAAATTATACATTTTACCTAATATCATAAGTATAGTCGTCAACATGCATTCATCTCTAGATTCATATTCTATGCCAGAAAATGAACATGAAGTCATGACTGCTGTTAACCAGTAAATAGCATATAAAAAGACCCGAAGTGGAGTTAATCGAAAGTGTGTTTTAGCAACATTGGCAAATTCTGAAATAAAACAAATTTACACAATTTTAATTAAATAAATCAATTCAAAATTAAAAACAATGCCAATCACAAGAAAAAATCCAGATTATAGTATAAAAATGTATCTATTTTATTTTCTTTTTTAGGATATCATACTGACAACTTTGAATCAGCTAATCTCTAGATTGAAATTTAATATAAGTTAGATGGGAAAAAAGTGTGTTTTTATGCCTTATGATCTGTAAAAACAAGAAAGAATTAAATACAAATGCCTCAAATATTCAGAACTGTGTAAGGAATTAATAAATTACAATAGGAAGTAACATTATGAGTCTCTTCTTAACCTCTTCACTGCTGAGATATTTCCAGCCTTTAAAACCCTCCTTGCTCAATGCAGAGAGAAATATGGAAAAAGTTTATTTAGGTTCCTAGGAGATGGCAGTATATGCCTGCTTAGTTTGAAAGCAATGCAATACGTATTATATAACTAGCAGGCGTTTGGAGTTGAGAATGGATATACACATATACACACCCATAGCACCAAGCATTTTCTTTGCCAACGGATATACGCGTTCGTAGCAGTGAAAAGGTTAATAAATGAGATAAGTCTGTTTCATCTTATCTCATAATCATTGTGTTCTTTTGGACATGTTTCAATATAAGAATTAAATTAAAGTGTTTAATACCTCACCTCATATCCAATCTTCTAATTAAGCCAGTTACGAAGCTTGGATAGCTTCATCTTCAGTGATTTCTCATCAACTGATGTTATGTCAATCAGGAGAACTTCTTCTTCCTCCCTCTCTTGGTGAACCACCACATCAAATCAGAATCAGCGGGAATTTTGAAGTTCATAAGTTTTTTGTTTTTTTTAATGTGGATTTTTTCCCAAACCGCGAGTTCTTTTTGTTTTTCTATTTGTTTAATTAGACTGGCTCTTGTATCAATTAGATGTTTTTGAGACCAAGCATGAGTAGCTACTGGTGAAATTAAATGTTTCTTACCTCTCCTCATACAAATTTTCTAAGTTGATCACGATTTCGAGACTATAACTGTCTCATCCTCAGAACTTTGTTGGCGACTGGTGTTATGTCGATCGGAAAAAACTCTTCTTCTTCCCTCTGTTGGTGGACTGATGAACCTCTGGATCAGGCCAAAATTTGCGGGAATTTCGAAGTTCATAAGTTTTCCCTTGTTTTTCTGAATGTGGATCCTTTCCTAAACCGTGAGTTCCTTTTGTTTGTCTATTTGTTTAATTAGACTGGCTTTTGATTCAATTAAATGTTTTTCGGACCAAGCATGAGCAGCTACTGCTGACTTTTCCACTTCTCCATTTTTGGTGTTTCTAATATGTTCTTTCACCCTTGTTTTCAAATTTCTTTTCGTTTTTCCAATATAAATTTTGTCACAATCCCTGCATTTGATCTGATAAATTCCTGATTTGTTTTCATTTTCAATTCTCTCATTTTTATTGGTTATAATTATCTTATTAAGGCTGTATTCATTCTTTGGTGCTAATCTTATATTAAACTTTTGAAAAATTTTCCATTATATGTAAAAAACATTTGTTCAATGCACAATTTAGTTAGAATTATAAATTCTTTTATACATTATTTTTCTAATTTGCTTTTATTTAACCATTTTTCCAAAATTTCAAGAGTGGTTTCTCTAGGGATGCATCCCTAGAGAAACCACTCTTGAAATCTATAATTTATAATTCTAACTAAATTCTGCATTGAACAATTTTTTTTTACATATAATGGAAAATTTTTCAAATAAAATTCTGGGCTTTCTATGGGAAATCCTCTATCACCCTTTGTGGCCAATTTATTTATGGGAAGTTTTGAGCAGAAAATACCAAGTGGACATCCTTTGATTTTCAAATTTTGGAGTAGATACATTGACGACGTAATTGCTATTGTGAATCACAAGCAAATAGAGGATGCTTTAAAGCTGTTGAACATTCAGAGTAGAACTATCAAATTTACCATGGAAACTGAAAATGAAAGACAAATCTCATTTTTAGATCTCACTTTAAGAAGAAATGAAGAAAACAAGATAGAATTTGGAATTTATAGAAAGAATACACATATTGACAACTACATTAAAGCTTCAGGATTCAATCATTTTGCTCACAAAGAGGCAGTATTCAATAGTTTGACACACAGATTGGTAAATACACCTATGAGCAAAGAAACTATGAAAAAGAAAAAGAACACATAATTAATGTTACAATAGATAACGGTTATGAAGAAAATATGGTACACAAGAAAATAAATACATTTAAAAGACAAAAATTAATAAATGAAAGCACACTTATAAAAGAAACAGAAAAAATAAAATGCAAGAAATTCACTTACCATCCATTGAAACACTATAAATTTCAAAAAGTTTAATATAAGATTAGCACCAAAGAATGAATACAGCCTTAATAATATAATTAAAACCAATAAAAATGGAAAAATTGAAAATGAAAACAAATCAGTAATTTATCAGATCAAATGCAGAGATTGTAAAAAAAATTTATATTGGAAAAACGAAAAGAAATTTGAAAACAAGGGTGAAAGAACATCTTAGAAACATCAAAAATGGAAAAGTCAGCAGTAGCTGCGTATGCTTGGTCTGAAAAACATTTAATTGAATTAAAAGCCAGTCTAATTAAACAAATTGTTGCGCCTACACTAGGGCCTAACTGCCATAATAATAAAATACTATAAAAACAGATGAAGCACATACACAAGATACTTGTTTATTATACCAGAAGATAGGGAATAAATAATCACCTTTAATATGCTGATTGAAGTCTCAATCAAAATGCATACAAGGGTTTTTATAAATAAAAAAGAGTGTAAAAATTATAATAAAATATCTTATAAATGATTTCACATCAATATATTTTTCAATCTATGACGACACACTTGCAAAATCTTATATAATATCACAAACAACTTTGTTATTTTCAACCTAATGGGACACTCTTATGAAAACTTATATAACCCAAACACATTAAGATAAGTAGAAGAAAACATTTTATACAACGTGGCCCTGATAGTACTAGGAATATTACCAAAGATTGGGTAAGAAAATAGGGTTTCCATTAATTTTGAAAATAGAGAAAGGTAGAAATTATAATATAAAAAGGCTGGGTTTTTGACAGATAAGGCAGAATGGTCTGGAGGACCAAGAGGTCCTCCAGGGGGAGGAGGCAGCTCTACATGGGTAATATGCTTTTTTATCACTCTAAAAAGTTCAAGTTTTCTAAAATGGTCATTTTCAGAAGCAAAATAACTTATAATAATTTTGTTGACCAAAGGATCAAATAACTTAGAATAATTTTATTAATGCATGATTTTAACACATTGGTGACGGGCCACGGAGATCTCCGTGTTTAAATGGCCAGCGCTAGACAACCGGTCACGGAGATTTCCGTTTTTACGTTTTCTATGGCTTCCCTGCCTCTTTGCTTTTGAATGAGGCATTCAATTTTGTTTCTTCTCATTGTGAAATAAATTTTAGTTCTTTTTATACCCCTCTCTTCTCTTTTATGAAATTGCCAACTTTACAGAATTGTTTACAACTTTATGACAGACGGCTGGTGAAATATGGAATTTTAGTGCGGGTAGTTAGGCGATTACGGGATACGTATGTAACCTGTAAATATATTTTGCAGAGCGGAAAAATTAAAAGAAACTCTATTTTGCGTTCTGGAGCCGAATTTATATCTGTGGCATCATGTCCACCAGGATAATTATTATAATAGTGTGGCTATAGCTGAATATTTGCTCGAAAGAAAGACGAGAGCTTCTGAAGCAATAAAGATTAACAGAGGGCTTCCAAAATCATTTGTAGAAGCAGGAAATAAACTCAAACCAGGAGAAAGTGTTTTTGTAGTAAGGGGGACCTTTTGCTACAAACATAGAAAGATAAAAGAGACGTAAGAATGGTTAGCACATTGCATCAGGCAACACGAGAGTGGGAGGAGTAAAGTTGTAAAAATGCCCTATTGAATACTTCAATATAACAAGTATGTAAGGGTGTAGACAGGGCTGACCAATACCTATCATATTACTCCATCCTTAGAAAAATAGTGAAATGGTGCTAGAAAGTTGTATTGTGGCTTCTGAATTGTACACTCTTTAATGCTTTCAGGGTCTATAAATTTCAAAATCCTAACAGCAAAATGTCAAACAGAAGTTTTTTGCTTGAAACAGCCTCTTGTTTGGCAGTCGTGAAATTAGGAACAGGTGACAGGGAAGACGAGGAAAGACAGAGAGAAAAGAAACCACTTCTAGGAGACCACCTCACGACCCAGCAGGGAGGCTAAGACATTAAGAAAAATAAATTAACACCAACTGTGATTGGAAAGAAAAAAATACCCTCAAAACTTTGCCACGATTTTAGTGAGCACAAGAAAAGAAACTCGCTACGTATGCTCTTTTGCACTTTGCCTTTACATAAAGGGAAATGTTTCCAACGCTATCAAACCCTCAATTTCTACTAGAAAGTCTGGTGAGAACACTAATAAAGATTTACTTATGCATTATTGTTATTGATTGTAAATATATTGATGTAAAAGCCACACTGTGCTAGCGCGGTTTAAAATTTAAAAGTCCACCCTACTGACAGAAATGTCCGGTCCAGCAGCGGTGGATACAACGCAGAGCTGTCGGTCACCAATGTGTTAAGAAGACCTAAGGGTCAAGCAAGATGAATAATAACCTAATGTTGAACTTTTAAATGTTTTTTTCTATCTCTGAATATCAACAAAGTCTAATTGTTCGACTTAAATCAACATGGCAAATTTTTACTATAACTATTATATTTTGTTTATGATGATTTTTTAATATATCTTGTTATGGTTGTTTTATTTAATACATTATGGCAATATTTGTTTGAATGTGTTTATATGTGGAATTCATCCACCAAAAACCAAGGCCAACCGTTCGGGCCAAAGACCACTTAAACCTTAGAGATCACTTTTACGCTACGTTACGGCTGGGCTTAACTTCCAGCGTAACACAAATATACAAACAAAAGGAACTCGCGCAAATTTTGACCTGATCCAGAGGTTCATCGGTTCACCAACAGAGGGAAGAAGAGTTTCTTCCGATCGACATAACACCAGTCAGCAACAAAGTTCTGAAGATGAGACAGTTATAGTCTCGAAATTGCGATCAACTTAGAAAATTTATATGAGGAGAGGTAAGAAACATTTAATTTCACCATAAATTATACCTCATAGTGATAATTCCTATAAAAGTTAAATATGAGTAGCTACTGCTCACTTTTCCACTTCGCCATTTTTGACATTTCTAAGATGTGCTTTCATTTTGCTTTTCCTATGTAAATTTGTTAGATTCCCTGCATTTGATCTGATAAATTCCAGATTTGTTTTCTTCTTTTTTATTTTTGCATATCATTGTCATCAAGCTTATTGTAGGACGAGAATCACCAAAATTCATGAAGATTTAAACATTGACTTTCTTCAGGAAGTGATGACTAAATTGGCAAGAAACTTATATCAAAAAGCGACTCTGAGCGAAAATGCTCTTATTAATAGCCTAGGGGCATACAACGAAAGTCTAGGAATGCTAGTCTGTTATCTGTTTATTTTTCTATGGTGAATTGTATACTGGAGTTTATGTTGTTGATGTGTGTCAGAAATTCGTCTAATTTCTCTTCCCCGTGGTTCCAGATTACAAAGGTGTCGTCTACATAGTGAAGCCATATCTTGGGTTTGATAGGTGTAGTATCTAAGCATGTTTGCTCAAAGTTTTCCATGAAGAAATTGGCAACTACTGGGCTCAAGGGACTGCCCATAGCTACTCCATCTGTTTGCTCGTAGAAGTCGTTGTTGGATAGAAAATAGCTGGTGGTTAAGCAGTGTTCGAAAAGTTTTGTGATGTCTTGAGTCGACTAGACTATCAAACAGCAATGTCATTGGAACAATGGAAGTCCCTACCGCTGACCAATCAGAAGGCAGGTATAACGTACAGTCGACTAGACCATCAAACAGCAATCTCATTGGAGCAATGGAAGTCCCTAACACTGACCAATCAGAAGGCAGATATAACTTACGAACACATCGCGGTGAACGTATAAATAGGACAGACAGTGGACAGAATTGCCGAGGACAGACAGCGGACAGAATTGCCGGATCGGTATAAAAAAGAGCGTCCAGTTTTCTGCTGTTCAGGCACAAGAATTACTATAAAGAACTTCGAAGAAGAACGACGTCTTTAATGGTAACAACAAGCTTGCATCGAGAAGACTGCATGGGTGACCGTCAGTAACATCGAGCTTGGATCAAGCATTGATGGGTGACCATCAGTACACACCGTAGTGCTTCATCAACATCTAATTCAGTGCGGTTACTGGTAGTTCTAGAGCTCTGCGATTGGTTGTCATATATAAAGTGATCGCTACACAACCAATCGGCGGTTAGGGCAGTTAATTCCAGACCGGGCTTACCGGCCCGGTCCAGTGTATAGTGTTCTAGTGTTCTAGAAGTTATATAAATCCACGGGTGTAGTGTCTAAAGTTATAGTGTTGTGGTTTCTTCACTAATGTGCAGTGTAATTCTATCCGAGTGACAAGTGGTTTTCTAATAAAATCAAGTGAAGTAGTAGACTAAGTCTTGGTATAACCAAGCATGGCTGCTAAATTTGATTTTTTCCAGGGTCTATGGACCTGGATGAAGATAATGAGGACATCAGACCTTTCACGTTGTGGGAAGAAGCCTCACAATTTTTCGAGTCATATATTGCCAAAAAGAAAATCGAGGAAAATACTCGATATGAAAGATATATTCATGAGATACGCGGAGTATTCTTACTCATCACTAACAGTCTGGCTACTTTCCCCAGAAGTGAAAGTTCTGATGCAGTGTGTGACATCACTTTGACATGTATGGAGAAATTAGATAAAATATATGGCCAAATACCGGAAAGTGTAACTTTGTACTCGCTCATGTTGAAGGAAGTGAAGGCTACTGCGCTTGAGCTCCAAGCGCATAGCTTTCTCTCAGAACATGACGCAAGTTCGGAAACAGATTCAGAGCAACAAGTAAAACCTAAAAGAATGGGCCAATTTGACATACCCACACCTCAATTTTTTCTGAAAACTGAATCTGAGCCTAGAGAAACAACAACTCCTAAAAAGAGGAGGAATAAAAGTAAAAGTAAAGGTATAAAAGTATCAAAAACAACTGAAAATAATTCTGAAAAGAAAACCCAAGATCTATCCAGACAAGTCAAAGTGAAGTCTCCCACTGTAGTATCAGGGGTTGAGACTTCTAATAAATTTGCAGCACTAGCTAATACAAATATGGAAGCATCAACCTCTGGAACTTCCTCTTCAGTGGTTCCACCTGTTATTGCTGTCCATCGACCGATACGACAAATACTACACCTTCTCAAATTGTTGACTCTGCGAAACAGAGACCCCCACCAATCACTGTCACTGGTCATGGGGATCTGTTTCGCATGAATAAAGAGATAAAGGCACTCATAAGTGGACCACTTAAAGTTGTTAACATAAGAGAAGGTTTGCGTTATTACGCAACTACAATGGAGGACTTTTTAGTCCTTAGACAGTATTTTAAATCCATTCACAAGGAATACTATACTCATTTGACTAAAAAGGAACTTCCATTGAAGGTAGTGCTAAAACGGCTGCCTTCAAACACTCCCATTGACGAAATAGAAGAGGAAATTAGGTCCTTGGGATTTCCTCTGAAAAGTACCAGGCAAATATTTGCTAAAAAAGATAACGTAGAGAAACCTCTCCCCATTTTCATTCTTGAACTCGAGCGGACAGCTGAGGCTCTAAAAATTTATGACCTGAAGCGGCTGGTTTACTGTGTCGTATCGGTGGAATCTTATAGACCAAGGACTGGCCTTAAACAATGTTTTAGGTGTCAGTCATTTAATCATACCTTTTCCGCATGCTGCCGGAAGCCACGTTGCGTAATCTGTGCTGAGGCCCATGGACATACGGACTGTCCAATTAAGGCCTCAGCACAGAGAGATGCTAATTTGCTTAAGTGCGCAAATTGCGGGGCTAACGGACACCCAGCATCCTATCGTGGCTGCCCTGTTTTCCAGGCGGCGCTTGTGAGTTATAATAGGGCAGCTCAACCCAAACAACCTATATCTCAACCTAGGACTTTCACTTCGGTGAAAGTCCAACCTAATGTTTCCTTTTCTCAATCCATAAAGAAGGGCACCTCTTCACTAAACCAAAAGGTGAACAGCAATGTTCAAGGACAGGGCCAGCAATTGCCTAAATTACAACTAGGGCAGCAGGTTGAGGAATATCTCCAGGGTCTTCAGCCATTATTGGCTGAACTACCCTCCCCTATGGAGAGATTCCTTTTCCTACACAGGATCTTTAACCTATGTAATATAGGTTAAAGTTAAAGTGAACCAAAAACTATATAGATTGTGCGAGTTGCTCGCATAGAATGTGATATCAAGTTGCACTACTCAGTGCGACTTGATATCTATATACTGTGTGGACATATCCACAATCTATCATCCAGATACGTAGACTAAAAGAAACTATCTTGTCACAATGGCTAGGATTAAACGAACCACAATCCTAAAACGATAGCCACTACGGAATTAACTGCCAAGACGCACTGTGTGCATCAGAATGCAGAGCCTAGGACGGTGCCAAGTCACCGTCACTCAATCGTCGTCGTCAGACACAGAGTTTCTCTGTGGTCGTCAGAATTGCCAGTCTCAAGACAACCCTTGAGGATGCTAGACGCAGTCTCTGGCGAAACGTCGGGGAACTACAAGCCTCACGACCACGGCCTAGAGCCCGAAAATCTTCATCAAGATCATCATAGCAACTCCGGCCGTGGAAGTCTACGTAAATACATCAGTTTGATATATAGTTTAATAAATCATCATCTGCATTCATGGATTAGGTCTGTTGACCCGTTCCGACTTCAGCCCATCTCTTTCTAGGTCTGTCCACATCTCGGGTGCCTTTAGGTTTGTATTTTGTTATTTGTTTTGGATATCTATCTTCATTCATTCTGTCTATGTGTTGCTTCAATTTTTGTCTATATGTATCTAGTTTATCAGTTATTGCAAATATTTCAAGTTCCTGTCTTATTTCTGTGTTCTTGATTCTGTCTTCCATAGTGCACCCTTTAACAGATCTCAAAAATTTCATTTCTGCCGCCGTTATCCTACTTAGATCTTGTTTTTTATGTATCCAGGCTTCTGAACCATAGAGCAGTACCGGTACTGCCAATGTTTTATAAAATTTCAATTGGGTCTCTCTTGTTTTGTTATTTAGTGATTGTTTTATCACACCACATATTCCCTGGAATTTTGCTATTTTATTAGTTATATCATTATCATAATTAAATGAAATGTCACATCCTAAATAATTGAGATGGTTCACCTGTTCTATGATTTTGTTTCCTATTACTATTTTGGTTCTGATTTGATTTTTCCCTTGGAATGCCATTACCTTAGTTTTTCTATGGATATTTTGAGATTATATTGTTCACATATATTATGTAATTTAAAAATATTCCTTTGAAGTTCATCTTCCATATTTGCTATTATTACCTGGTCATCAGCGTATAATAATGTTTTCAAGTAGTGTGTTTTATCTAATTTTATTCCTTTATTTGTTTCTTCATTCCATTTTTTTATTATATCATTGATGTATAGGTTAAACAAAACTAGAGAGATACTGCATCCTTGTTTAACTCCTTGATTAGTATGAATTTTATTTTTACTTATTTCATTTCTAGTTTTTATAACAAAATTTATGTTCCAGTATAAACTCTTTATAGCTGCTATTAAGTGTTTCGGGATTCCTTTTTCTTTTAAAATTGTCCATAGTTTTCCTCTGTCTACTTTATCAAATGCCTTGACAAAATCAATAAAAGCTATGTGTGTTTCCTTGTTATATTCTCTTCTTTTGTTTATAAATTCTTTTATTGTAAATATATTATCCATACATGAACGCCCTGGTCTGAATCCATTTTGTTCGTCTGTTAACATTGGGCGCATTCAGCGGGCAGTAAAGCGCTTTAGCAAAAATGGCTGCCATTTGCAGCGAAAATTTAAGGAGTCTGTTGAATGGACCGCTGCATGCAGCTATACCGCCAAATTTAAATTTGTTCATTGGCTCATTACTCATATTACTACGCGATGCTATTGAAATTAATCATAATACTAATAGGGTTATACAGAATTTACGATTTATTTTAATGTATGTAATTTATGAAATCGACGAATAGATCGTTTAAAATAAAATATTATTATAACGAGAAAATTTGTATTTGTTTAATTATTAATATATCAGGCGGCTCCGTGACGCAAGCGATTAGACGCTCGCCTCTCACCGCTGGCTTCTCGAGAACTTTATTTATAATGTTTATTATTAGTTTAATCATATTAATTTGTGTTTTAGTAAGAGTAGCTTTTTTTAACTTGGTTAGTCTCGGTCATTATAAGTAGATTTTGTAGTGGAGGAAACGGATCTACGGCATGTTCTTTCAGGGTTTCTCCCATTTTCCCCTACCACAATTTTATTCCACCTTTCCCCATTTTCATAACATCCATTTCGTTCATCAGATGTAGTCAGCCTGCACCCTAGTTAATTACAGACCTCTATAAATATAGTGGCTTAATCTAATCACTTGATCTGACCCTGATTTGGACACAACTTGATATTATTTTATTATATTTAAACATCACTCCTGCGAATTCCCTATGTGATGCATATCTTGCTCCTTCATCATCACATAACACATATATTTAATAACCACACTAAAAGTATTGCCAGGTGGGCTGTAGGGTAAATTTTATTCAATTGTTCAGCCTTTTATTCATGTGATTTCTTACATAATATTTGACACTTTTAGGTCTATATTTAAATCTATGAGGAATAGGGGTTACACTAGAAAATGCAGGAAGTACAGGCATATGTGCAAAATTAATGTATGTGGTGCAAGACATGACCTAAGTACAGCAACCAAACAATTGTATAAAGGAAGGCATCATTGTATTTTTTCAACCTCAAACATACTTCATCTTTATTTTAAATTTGTCACGGAATAGGAATGAAAACAAAGAAGAATATTAATTTATAATAATTTAAATAGTTTTCTTAATAATTAATTAACTTTTTTTGCATCATCTGATAATATTAATTACTTATAAGAGTAACTACCATAATATTTATGGCTAAAATAAAACCAAAACATTATATGCAATTTCCAACCATATATGTGAAATTCTGTCATAACAGCAGTTAATTATAGATAACCTCTCACTCACCATACTTAAAGACATTATTTAATATAATTCTAACATTAGCAATGCCACTTTCTTAGTAAAGTTAAGTGCTACACTAAATAGTATATCACTGAATCATTTATAATAATATGAAAAACATTTACCACCAAGATTAATGGTAGTATACAGTGAATAGCAATATCCCATAAGAGAGACTACATGCATTTGAATTAAAAGACATAAGACCACATTTCATTTTGCGATAAATTGGGAATTAAAGTGAAAGTTATTCATACCTGGTTCAAGAAATGGCTCTCAGTATCTCAATGATAGGACATAGTATATAAAGTTGGAGATTAAATAATAATGGATCAGCTGTGATTAAAATCCTATGCAGAGTGCAAATTTTTTTGTTAATACATTAACCAACTCTAGCTGTAATTTAATTTTATTTATGCACATCACACTGAGTATTTGTATCTTCACTGTTCAAATTTAGATAAGAAATCTAGAATATTGTAATATTTGAATTCAAGTTATGGCCGATACTTCACAAAACTCTTTATTCAGAAAAGATTACAAACATAATATACACAGTTCATCTCTTTGTCCATTACACAATTTTCTTATTGTGTTGCACATTTAAAGAATAGTACAAATGTTCGTTTTATCTGTAGAGAAAATTGGTTCGACAACCACTGTAGCACTTCCAGAAATGACCCCATGAACACAATCATACTATTCTAATGTATTTCATATATCTTGAAAACAAAAATTATAATTAACTTGGCACCAGGTATTAGCGAATGAATCATCTGCGGATACAATTTTCATAATAAAACATTCACTCGTCAATAACACAATGATTTGCATGAAAAGAGGTTATAATCGTAAATTCTTGATCTTGATAACAATCTTAAGATTATCACTGTCTTTAGTTTTACTTAATATATCACTTATGTTCGTCTAAAACGGTTAGCCACCTCGAATAACTCGTATATTAATGTCCAGACATAAATAACACAAAATTTGTACATCAAACATAAATTGTTTATGGAGAAAGACGCCATGTTTAAACTGAATGAACCAGCCAATCACAATGTATGCAGCGGTTTCTTCTATCTGCAGCCTACTTTTACTTCGCTGCAGTAGCTGCAAGTCCGCTAGAGCGCTTTATTGCCCGCTGAATGGTATGCTGCAGATAAAGCGCTAAAGCGCTTTTGCAGCGCTTTGGCTACTGAATGCCCCCATTACCTCTGCTATTTGTTTTAACCTAAATGTTAAGATTCTTTAGTATATTTTATAGCCTGCAGTTAAAATGCTTATTCCTCTGTAGTTGTTGCAGTCGTTGCGTTCCCCTTTCTTAAAAATAGATAGTTTAATAAATGTTCCACTAAATAAAGATTTTAAGAAACAATACAATCACGTTTTAAACATAACTAACTTAAATGGTTTTGGAAATGAAATAATTATAAATAAATTAAAGAAATTCAGACAACAAAAAAGATTAAAAGAATACACACCCTGCAATCTGATTCAAAGAAAGGAAAACAATTCAAGAAAATTACTTATCATCCTGAAATACATAACAAATTTTTAAAAAATGTTTTCAAGAAATCCGATATAACATTGGCACTGATAAATAAATTTAGCCTTGGTAATCTATTAATAACCAACAAGAAAGTAAATACCCCAGATAGTAAAAAATCTGGAATTTGGCAAATTACCTGTAAAGACTACAATAAAGTATACAGAGGAAAACAAAAAGGAATTTGGACACTCGCACAAAAGGACATTTTAGAAATATTAAATATAGTGAAATTAAAAAAATCAGTTATTGCAGCACATAGTTTTCTGGAGAGGCATAAAATTGAAAAAGAGGCTAAACTTTTAAAACATTTGGAAAACCCTTTGGATTGACAGTTTGGGAAAAGATATACATTCAGAAGAACAAATTTAGATCCATGAATTTTAAAATACTTGATGAACGGAACTTGATCTCAAGGTTCATCTGATCAACATCAGATGGCAATGTTATAAATGAAGATTCCAATGAAAATCTGGTAGTCATAAAAGCAGCTGAAGATAAGAGGGGCCCTCTTAAAAACTGCAGTTCCCGTGTTTAAAGTAACATAAAGTATGAGGTAAGAAAATAAGTGACTCATTTATGCATTGTATCAAATCAATATTGAATTTCTGCTCCAAAATTTAAAATTTGTCTTATAATGTTAAAATGGAAGCAGTATGTACATTTACATGGTTGTGAGTCAAACAAAACTGCTTATCCATTAGGAAAGATTCCCATAAAAGATTTTAAAATGTAACATTTCTCTAAACAATGTCTTATATTAAGTTACGTAGATAGGAAATAACACTATGAGGTTTTTTAATATTGTTTATTTTTTCTTTCACTCACCTCATACTTCATAACTCCTCTCAGACCCAACGGCCTTCTATCCTGTAGATTGACCTCGGCATGGAGGTCAGTCTACAGGATAGAAGGCCGTTGGAAGTCAGTTGTGAACGTGACACAACATTGAGAATGTCGCAAATGATGTGACAAAACCCAGGTCTGAGAGGAGTTATGAAGTATGAGGTAAGTGAAAGAAAAAACAAACAATGTCTTATATTACTAGTGATCATATTAATTGTATGGAATCTTATTAAATGATCAGTGGAATACAACATACTGGGAAAATATGACAAACTCTATATGAAGGATCGACTTTGTTCTGTGCTGATTTGAAAATGTTTTTAATATAAAAAGGATTTACCAGAAATCTATATGAATAATTAATTTTGGTTTAGGTAAACTTTTATCACTCACCTCATATTTTTCTTCTTTTTATACTAGTTTTGGAACTTTACACTTCAGTTCCATTTTCAATCATTTCATTACTATTGTTCTGTCATCTTGAAGATAATGGTCATGAAATTACTGAAGATGGAACTAAAGTGTAAAGTTCTGAAACTAGTATGAAAAGAATAAAAATATTAGGTGAGTGGATAAAAGTTTATCTAAATGATTATATCACATTGTGTGAATTCCTAAAAAAAAGGTACATCAATTTTGGACTGTTATGAAGATGTGATATCATATAAATATATTACTTGCTTCAATTATAAACTAATTACATTTTTGTTGTCAGTAGAATAATTATTGATTTTAAGACATCAAACGACATTTTCTCATTACTCAAAGACTTTATTTTGATAAAAGGGGAATATTCAAATTATTTAAAAGTCATGTTATTAAGTTCACAATATAATTATTTATTTAATTTCAATTTCCCAAAAAAAAAATGCAATTCACCATTCAAATGGACCATTAAGAAAAGAACAATTGTTATCCAAAATGAAAACAGACTCACCACTTTTGTGTATCCACGTCTTATTTTCACATCTAATTCCTCTTGAATAAACTCCCAAAGGATCCATGGGTATATTTTCATGAAATTCACATGTTTTCAAACACAAATAGGAAGCAAAGAAACTGATTATAAAAAAGGTTTTTGGAACTAATTGATATATTCTAGAAAGAGAATAAAATTGTAATTAGTTTCATAAATTACAGTAATATCACAAAAAAAAGTAGAACTAATATGCACCTCTGTAGAGCAGGAGCATATATGCTTCATTCTGTGGTTGAAATCCGCGATGGTACCACATCATTAGTCCCATATCAAAATCATGAATCTGAAAAATGGTACTTTTGAGAAAAATGCATTTGAAGTTAATTTTATTATGACATATAATGATGTGGTACCATGAATGAAAATTAGCATGATTTATAATTATTTTGTGTTGAATTACACATTTATGATTTTACTTGAGTGAGGGTTACCATGAGGCAACTCGATAAATGCAGTTAAACAAAAACAACCGAAGTGATAGATTCATTTCAATAAAAATTACAAAGGGAATTAATACTACGAGGTAATTTAAAATTTATATTAATGAGTCATAAATTAATTTTACATCTCATCACAAAAAACTCCGTGATTTTCAGTGAATTGGTTTTTGAAAACATCCCTTCTATCCTCTGCCTAACTCTCTACTTGATTAATAAAAGGCACAATACACAATAATATATGCATGATTGTTTCCCAACAAGTAAAACATTAGCTTTATCCTCATAACTGAACTAGTGGTTCCTTTTGCAATTATCCCAAGTTAACCCATTGGAGACTTTTAACGAGTCTCCCTCGTGAGCAGGTAGAAAGTCCAAAGAGCTCCTCCACGACCTACACTCGTTGTGTTATAACCCCCACTGTAAGAAGTTAGGTTTTTTTAGTGGTTTAAATTTTCGATTCACCGTCAGTAAAATTTGTTGTTTGTTTATGTAAAGTAAATATGTATAGGCCTAGTGTATTGTATAGTTTATTTTAGTTATTATTTATAGAATAGTAGACTATAGCTGTAGGCATTTATTACGGTAAAATATACGTGAATATAAATTCAGTGTTTATTTGTTAAAATTCATAGTTGTAAATTAAATTTTTTTTTGCAATATGTCCGTAAATAGGAGAGATCGTATTGCTATTGAGAAACTAAGTGAAGTAGTGGATGAAATGTTATGTGACAGTGATTGTAGTGAATTATCATGGAACGAAGATTCGAACGATGATGAAATAATATACAGTGACAACGTAACCGTGCATGCTACTGATGGTAGAAATATTAGGTGAGTTTTGTCCAGTATTTATCTATAGTATTTTATAATTTACAGGTCGATATATAACTAAGATAATTAAAAAATATACGAAGAACTTTTCCTGATTTTATAATGTATAGGTCTATGCTTGTTTATATTTCATATATTTATTTTATTTATTTTTATTATGTACAGTATTATATTGCGTTAGTTATTTTTTTCGGTCTTGTTTGAACATATGATTTGTGTTTACTTTCAAGGCAATGTCCGAGAACTGTTACAAAAAGATGGTTTTTGAAATGTTTGTCAACTTTCACAGCCTTGAAAATAACAAAACATAACGGTTTACAATGCACAACAGAGGGTAGCAGGTAGGCCACATTCCTTTGCTATTCGTAAAAGTACAAGATACTAAAAGAAATTCAGGGGTAAACAAAATATCTGAAAACATAAGTGAAAGAACACAGTATGTGTATTTTGTATTCTGATTTAAAGTCCAGCGCAGCCGGAGAGTAGCGGTGAGGAGATTTAAATGGGTTCCCATTGAACATGCTAGGTGCTTTAAACGTGTCTCCAATGGGTTAATTTTACCAACTAAAATCTAATATCAGTACTATTGATAACTTGGAAAGTGAAATTGCACTGCATGAAATTTTGTCACAGGAGTTGATTCTAAATAAAATAGAATCAAACCACACAAGTGAATGGGAAAATAAGTTTGCCTCTTCTGACATTCTTAAACTAAATTGTTGAATCATTTTTGTAAAGAAAATGCGACACTTTAGAACTGACAGAATCCAATAAATCTATTATTGAACAAAAATACAAACCTACACTTAAGACCTTCACATTGCTAATGACCCCCTTTATATTGCAAATTTTGTAAACTTAGTAATCACATTATTTCTGATTGCAAAAAGTTTAAGAATGCAAACATTAATAATTGTCATATTTGAAGAGAAAAATTATACACTCAGACCAGGGCTTGAACCCGGGACCTTTGGTTTTTCTAGACCAGTGCTCTACCGACTGAGCTACCGGAGCAAGTACTGATCTAAATGCAAATCTTTCTCTATATACATTGCAATTCCTGCTCAGCAAATGCTATGAAGCCTTTGCTTCTATCTTTGCAAATGGCGGCTTCTGTATTAATAAGACATATAATATTTAATTTAAGGAAGTTATATTTTGAGGTTATTTTAATTATATTATTTTTTGTCTGGACATCTTACCTCAATATTAATGTTGATTTGTTCTTGAACGTGTTTCAAAACAATTCTGTTTTATCGTCAGCTTTTCCAGACTGGTTTTATTTATGTTGCATTATGTTGCACAACCTGGATGTCGATGTCAGCTCCAACAGAGTTTAACAGAGTTATGAATTTTGATATACCGATGGAACATGACCTTGTTTGGAGGTTCTTTGGCCAACCACAGGATGGAGCTGACATCGACATCCAGGTTGTGCAACATAAATAAAACCAGTCTGGAAAAGCTGACAATAAAACAGAATTGTTTTGAAACATGTTCAAGAACAAATCAACATTAATATTGAGGTAAGATGTCCAGACAAAAAATAATATAATAAGACATATATTTGGGAATTATACATTATTTTATAAATGCCATTTTAGAGATATCTAATCAATTTAAATATCTTAGATATTATCTCTCTATCTGGGATGAAAAGGATATCCCTGAAAAAATTACTAGTTATAATAAAAGTTTGGGAATTATTAATCAAGTTATGAAACCATCCCTTGTACAAAAAAACACCAGATTACGTTTATATAACACTTTGGCTAAACCAGTGTTGGCCTATGGTAGTGAAGCATGGACACTAAAAAGACAACATGAAAGCAGAATAACGGCTTGTGAAATGAGATTCATGCGCAGAACAGCGGATTACACCAGATGGGATCAGAAAAGGAACACCGATATCTTAAAAGAATTGAAGACTATGCCAATTTTGAAATATATTAAACAGTACCAACTAAATTGGAAACACCATCTTGAAAGAATGAGTTCAAATCAGATCCCCAAAGCTGTTTATAATTATGTACCAAGAGGACGAAAATCTGTGGGCCGTCCTATGAAATGCTGGAGGGAAAATTTTCTACAGGATCGTAACAGACCTTGGCCTAATACTTGGAAGGAAGAAGAAGAAGATGACATTATAAATGCCAGTACGGCTTCTTTTGATGTTTTTATTAT
Organism: Diploptera punctata; assembly: GCA_030220185.1. Lineage (NCBI taxonomy): Eukaryota > Metazoa > Arthropoda > Insecta > Blattodea > Blaberidae > Diploptera > Diploptera punctata. The sequence continues at coordinate 1,910,814 of JASPKZ010000467.1, forward strand.
TCATTTCATATATCTCAATGATGGATAAATCATATTTGAAGAGAAAAATTATATGCTCAAACCAAAAGGCTTGAACCTGGGACCTTTGGTTTTCTAGACCAAGTGCTCTACCGACTAAGCTACAGGAGCAAGTACCGATCTAAATGCAAATTAATCATTGTCGTTTGTTTTTATTTGTGTTTTTCTGCTTCTCATGTTTATAAACAGTATAAATAACACAAATGTTCTCAGGAAAATGGACCTCACAATTTATTGGTACACAAAGAACAAACTGACCCAATAATGCATCAAATGTAAGCATGTACATCCTTGTCATGACCTCTAGGTAATGCAAAACATGCATTCCCATTGCTTAAATTGGGACCTGTCAGCTAGGGGAGAAAACCCCGACAGAAACTCTAGGTAATGCAAAACATGCATTCCCATTGCTTAAATTGGGACCTGTCAGCTAGGGGAGAAAACCCCAACAGAAAACATTGTCCCCTCAGGATTGCTGGGTGGTTGGACACAGGGTTAACAACCCTATTCTGTAAAAATAAAATTGTTCGGAAACCTCAAAGTAACTGCTGGAATGGGTAATGTTATGAAGGAGACCAAGGTACTTAGAGGAGTGTAGGCTACATGCCAGCACTGGTTTCTCCTTCTCCCTTCTCTTTAATTCTAAAATTAATTAAATTGAAAATAAATTTAAATGTAACATTTTCAATCTCTGGGCCAGGAGGAATGGTGGTGTACAATTTTTAATCCCTAGATTCTGCACAAGATTCCTGAATTAAATTTCAAATCCCTCCACAGTACATAAGTTGAGAAGACACGTGGTACTGTTAATAGCAATTCATCTATTATGTGGAGATGTTAAGCCTGGCAGCCCTCTTGGTGATTTTTAACAAAAGTAGGCTACATGCCATCATGAGTTTCACCTTCTCCCTTCTCTTTATCACCATCTCTCACACAACATATTTTCGACTACACAAAAACTTATATAATCATCTTACACTCTTCTCTGTATACAATATAAGAATACATTATCTACATAAAGTGATGAATAAATTGAAAATAGACCACATTAATGTCATCTATCTGCCCAGCAGAGAACCCAGAGCATGAAAAGTGCAGTGAGTGGAATTAGAACACAATATATGCAAAATCACACACAAATTAAATAAAAAGCAGCCTTTACAAATTCCCATTATTCTTGCCACAACCACAAATCTCGACCTTCAAATTAATATATACCTATTAAGGAAATAACACTATGAGGTTTTTTAATATTGTTTATTTTTTATTTCACTCACCTCATACTTCATAACTCCTAGCAAACCCAGGGTTTCGTCACATCCTTTGTGACATTCTCAATGCTGCGTCACGTTCACAACTGAAGTCCGACTGCCTTCTATCCTGCAGACTGACCTCCGCGCCATCTGATGGCTGACCAACGAACTTCCAAATCAGTCCTCTCTCCTTATAACCGGGTATTTCAAAATTCATTGTTGTATTTTCATTCTTGCATATGCATAACTATGAATTTTGAAATACCCGGTTATAAGGAGAGAGGACTGATTTGGAAGTTCGTCGGTCAGCCATCAGATGGCAAGGAGGTCAGTCTGCAGGATAGAAGGCAGTCGGACATCAGTTGTGAATGTGACACAGCATTGAGAATGTCACAAAGGATGTGACGAAACCCTGGGTTTGCTAGGAGTTATGAAGTATGAGGTGAGTGAAATAAAAAATAAACAATAATATATACCTAATTTAATTACTACTTATGACATTCCACATAAGAAATGTCAATTTTTACTTATATTTTATCAACTATTATGCTTTGTAATTGCTAGGTTTTAAGCTATTTTGAAATTTTAAAAATCTCTTATTTTTCTCAGAAAAATGAACATCCATAACTAAAAGATTCCTAGTTTCTTAACTTTTCTGCTGTCGATTACAAAAATTTTAAAATGTTGTAATGAATACCATTTTCAATCAGACATCAAATTTGTATTCATTACGAAATTTCAGTAGTTTTCATAATATATGATAGAGGAGATAAGAAATTTAGATAGAGGAGATAAGAAATTTAGATATGGGTGCTCAGTTTTCTGAATGAAAAAATTTAAATCTATATTTATAAAGTATAAAAACTGATGAAAAATATTAAGTAAAAATTATATCCATTATGATAGAATAATCCTTTTATAAATATTACTTTTGTATTTTTATACACAGTTGTTTTTTCATTATAATTGTTTTTGTAATATTTTGAAACTCAAGTCAAATTTAGCTTATTTCTTATGAGGATTAATTTTACAGATCGAAACACATACTAGTTATAATTTTCTATTTGGTACATGTGGAACAAATTTTGTTCTTAATATAATTTTACTGTGGGAAATTATTTAACCCATTCACTTCAGGTTTAAATGCTCAATGCATTTCCCCAGAAACCATATTTAAGTTACCATAAATTATATTGTCTATTTTCAGACATTCAAAACAAACAAAAGATAATGCTATTTGAGATCTCAATAAGGGTGAACGCCAAACACATTCCTCTACTATTCATAAATATTAACAAAACATTACCCTGCCAAGGGATGTACAAAAATTGGAAAATTTATAACAGCAGAGTTAAGCAAGTGTACCTCGTCTTCTGAGGTGAATGGGTTAAAGATATAAAATATCATACCATGTATTTGCTGTGAAGAGTACAAAAACTTTATTTTTTGGTAATCATTTTAGGTATTGTTTAAAAAAAAGTAAATGTGTTTTAATTATGAAATAATTGCATATCCAGAAAACAAATTAACCCTTAACCGGAGTATTTTATGATACCAATGCAACTAGACACCCCTGCCATTCTTTCAAAATCAATTTTTTTCTAAATCCTTTTGTGTAGCTTTCCCTTTGTTTAATATTAACCCTTAGCCATGGTCTGTAACCTCTAAGTACTGTTACTTTCTCTGTGCATAAGTAAAATAAAGAGTGGTATCCTTTAAGACCCCACAACTCCAGTAGCATTCCAGTATTTTTGTTGAATGTTAGTTTATGTAACAATGGTATAGTTGGTGTTAATATGGCCTATCATGCTCGTAAACATATATCAGTGCTTGATACTGATTTCCTGGCCTTTAAAAAGATCCTGACTATAATTATTCTGAATATGAACAGATTCAGAACTAGAATGTGAATGAAATATTTTGGCATATCCTTCCAAACAAACAGGACATCTATAATAGACATCACAGAGTACGAGTTTAGAGATGATCAAACAATTATTTCGCTTGTACCTAAAAAAAGAAAAAGCTGCCATTATGCTGTCTAACATGCACCATTCGGAATGTACTGATCCTGAGACATGCAAACCACAAATTAGATTCGTATTTTTATAATAGTGCAAAAGGGGAAGTAGATACCTGTGAACAAAACATTTTTATATATAGCACAAGGAGGCAAAGACATAGATGGTCCCTTGGCTGTCTGCTATGCTATTCTGAACAAAACTGATGTCAATTGTTAGGTATTGCAATGATATTTCAAGGATTACAAGCCTATTTCTCACTTTGAATTCCTGAAAACTGTAGGCCGACAATTTACAGAGCCATACCCGAACGAAAGACCTGTAAATGATCGACTATCAAAAGAACTCAGAATGATTGTTTCCAGGATTTTGAAGAAACCATTTCCAAAGAATGGAAGACCAATCGAGGATGTAAAAGAAAACAGTGTCTTCGTTCAAACAAAAAGAAAAAAGAACCAATATTGTGTTAGATGTGATAGACCAATGTGCCAGAACATGCTGATCAGTTATGTGGAGAATTAGGAACATTCTATTAGGAAAAAACATTTTTTGTAAATTACGTGGGGTTTTTATTCAGTGTATTTTGAAATTTCAGCGAAAAAATGTGTGTGAACACAAAATTTGACAAATTCATTGTATAGATGTTCATGGTAATTATTGTTCTATTTTTCACTACACTTGTGCTACATCCTGAAATTTAGTGAATTTTCCTCCCCCTAATGATCCTTATTATTCCACAATCAGTAACTTAAATAAACAAACTATTTTATTTAAATTATATTATTTTTGGTCTGGACATCTTACCTCAATATTAATGTTGATTTGTTCTTGGACATGTTTCAAAACAATTCTCTGTTTTATCTTCAGCTTTCCCAGACTATTTTATAATTCTATTTTTCACAATAAATACAAATACAACTATACATACTATTACACTTTCTGTTGGTATCTTTTTTGACCCCACAACTCCACTAATGGCATACAAAATGCACAACTCCGGTTAAGGGTTAAATCTTTTCTCTGTTTCTCCTGATACAGATAAGAGTTATATTCTGATCCATGTAGTACACAAAATTTATACGGCTTTAGCAATCAGGTATAGGTAAAGTGAATGTTTTAATGATAAAGATGAACATAATTCAGATAGGTAGTATTTTAATTAAATTTGAGTTGTTTTTGACTCATCTCGTATTTCTTGATTTTTATGCAGACCTAGGTTCCGTCAAGAAATATGAGGTGAGTCAAAAACAACTCAAATGTAATTACAATAAACCTTATAGTGTTATTTCCTACCTACATATATTTAATAAGGTAGTATTTTATTTAATGATGCTCTTTAACCTTCCGTCGGGCACACCTGATCTGAGAGGCACAGGTTGTCAATTTTGTCCCATTCCACTGCCATCAGACGACGTTGAAGACTGGGCATCCGAGTAGCTGTTTCTTTTCACCTGCTCTAAACAACCACCCCACTCACTTTGCTCTCAACCGTAACCACAGCGGGTTCTAAATATTTTGTTCAGAGAAGCTCATTGCGCCCGAAGTCATTACATTATTGAAGATGTGTATTTTAAAAATATTTGCAAAAAGAAAATTATTTATTTAACTTATTTAGACTAAATAATGTTATATTCTTGAATAATTTTGCTAAAAACATAGGCTAAATATTGATAATGCAAACTATTTTCAAGTATATTTGAACTGAACCTAACTTGTTCTTACTTTTATATCATGTTGTTTGAAGGCTTGTCACAAATTTGTTTAATCAATATTAAGTCCAATAAAAAGTATTCTAGCAGCAAATTTTGAATATTTTATCCTTTGGACATCCCTAACAATACCATTTCTTCGACTTCCTGTTGTTCAGATTGGCAAACAGTGTGATAAATAATTTTTTTAAGCATGTGCTGATCAGGCACATTGCACCCGAACTCGAAGGTCAGAATATTGCGCCTGACAGAGGTTAATGACTTAGGTGATTAGTATTGTAGTTCAAATCTGGTTAAGAGAGGGTTACAGATTTTGCTCAGAGATCTGTTTTCATAGAATCCATGGCTTTACTTCCCTTCCAAAGAAAGCCATACTCAGTTTTAAACCTGAAAATCCAATGACCCAGGCTGCTTTTCACCTTTTGAATCTCAGAACTATATGTGAACATGGTACTAGTAACCAATAGTCCAATGGATGAACATATAATTCAGCAGAGTACTATAATCAATAATATACTTGCCTTACATAGTTAGAAAAATGGAGATTATTAATATCATGTTCCAAAAAATTTAAGCCAGAATGAACACGGAGATATTGAAACGTTCTAAAGAATTTAGTTACTCTATATGTCTGTTCTGTTTCATGTGATTCCAGAAGAATTTCCCATGGAAAACAGGCAATAAAGTCGAGAACAAAACTATGTGTCAAGTAATATGACGCTGTTTTAACTGGATTTGTCACTAAAATGCCATCAGAGTTGTAATAACACACATGAAAACGAATATATCTGAAATAAAAAAAGTATCATTTTCCACATTTTTGGTTCAGTATTTTATAGGTTAACAAGAGATACAGATTTAATAACAATTAATTAAACTAAGAGGAAAAAAATACTGGATGGAACAAAAACGGAATTTATTTATGTTTTTAAAATATAGGCCTGTAATTATTTAAATATTAGCCAATAACGACAAAAGCTTAGGAAATGGATAAATGGTCTGATGTTGAAAGGAACAAAGGAATGATGATGATATATATATATATATCACTCTGCGTCATGTGGCATAGCAATTGCATGGCTCTTTTCCTACTTCTTTCACTTGGGTTGTGCATGATATACAGTGAGTTTACTGTACGACTTGGCCGGCGGTAGCGCGTGCAGGCGAGGCCCATGTGACCTTCACTGCATCTCCCTTCTCATTTCCCTGTGACGCCCACATCCCACATCTGTCTTCACTCATGCGGTAGTCTGACTTGTGTTCTAGGCCAGTTCACACATTAATAAAATTAAGAAGTGTTTAGTTTTGCTTGCAGTGTCTTCAAAATGCCTACGTATATATTACAACAAAGAATATTCATGTATGATTCGTATGTTATTACATCATCTTGTAGGGAAGTTGTAAGACGATTTCAAGCTAATTATCCAGGCGTGCGTGATCCGAGTACAGAGGCCATTCGTTTCCTTGTCTATAAATTTAGGGAGACGGGATCAATTCTTGATAAGAAAAGAAACGTAAAACGGCATGTGCTTATGGAGCAGAAACTAGAGGAAATCAGAGAAAGGTTAGAAAACTCATCTCAAAAATCTCTTAGGCACCTTGCACAAGAAACCGACATTTCAAAAGCTTCAGCATGGAAAGCTACAAAACTTTTAAAGCTAAAACCATACAAGGTTACTCTTGTCCAGGAATTGCTATCACATGATAACCAGAGTCGGGTAGGTTTCTGTAAATGGATTTTGAGGAATGTTAATGCTGGAACAATCGATCCACGATTAATAATTTTCAGTGACGAATCATGGTTCCATTTACATGGTCATGTATCATCACAGAACAACCGATATTAATGGTACAGAAAAACCCAACTTCGTTCATGAAATGCCATTGCATGATCAAAAAATCAGAGTCTGGTGCGCCATAAATGGTTACAGAATAATAGGGCCTCTTTTTTATGATGGTACCATAAATGCCGAAAGATACAGAAATAATATACTGGCACCATTTTTCGAACAGTTGACGGACACTGAATGTCAGTCTGGATATTTCTAGCAGGACTCTGCCACCGCGCATACAACTGATCAGTCATTAGATTTTATTGCAGAAATTTTTGAGAATAGAATAATCAGTAGGGGGTTATGGGCCATTCGGTCTCCTGATCTTATACAATGCAACTTTTATTTATGGGGCAACTTGAAAAATAAAGTTTACAAAACTAACCACCACACATTAGACGGATTAAAACAAAATATCAGGTCAGAAATTAACGCTATTTCGGAAGCTGAACTAATGCGTGTGAATGCAAATTTCGTCAGTCGATACCGTAGATGTATTTATGCAGAAGGACAACATTTCCAACATCTCCTGTGATAAGATACGTTTGTTTTTTATTCTAAAAAATTGTTAATGTGATTTGAGTTTGCTGGAATATACGCGATTCGCCGGGAGTAAGTGCTGACCTCGCCTGCACGTGCTACCGCCGGCCAAGTCGTACAGTAAGCTCACTGTATATATAGTGTTAAAGGACCTCAATGACAAACTTTTAGGAACAATAGTCAAAGAGAGAGAATAAATTTTTGTTAAGATACACATACTCCCAAACATGTCATTTATGAGTACTGAACAAGATGTATTTGAAAGTGTAGGTTCCTTTAAGTATATTGTATGACCTATCATTTCTAAAAGTTTGTCAGTGATGACTTGTAACACTCTAAATATATTATATTATAATTACATATATACAGGGCGGATCTCCCGACCTATGCCCGGGCTAGCGGGGAAAGCACATGCAGCCCCTAAGTCCTCACTCCGCACTACATGGCATAGCAACTGCACAGATCTTCTCCTACTTCTTTCACTTGGTTTGTGCATGACCATGAAAATGGCAAAAATAATTTATGTACCTTATGACTGGAGATGTTGAAAATGTTCTCCTCCTACTTCCACACATTTTCAGCATCTTGCTAGGAAACCTTCATTCACATGCATTAGTTGCTGTTCTGTTATTGAGTTTATTTCTGTCCTGATATAATCTTTCAGATCGTCTAATGTGGTCGGGTTTCTGGTATACACTTTATTTTTTTAAGTACCTCCACAAATGAAAATCGCAAACAGTTAAATCTGAAAACCATGATGGCCACAAGCCCGCACTAATAACCCAATCTTAAAAAAATAATTAATTAATTTTAACGAGTTTTCAGCGGTATGTGCAGTTGCAGAGTCTTGCTGAATCCATATTGAAGTCAATATCACTCAGGTCTTCGAAAAATGGTTTCAATATATCATCTCTGTATCTTTGTACATTAATTGTGTTATTAAAAAAAAATTGGTCCTATAATTCTATATCCATTCACTGCACACCATACTCCTATCTGTTTATCATGCAGGGGAATTTCATGTATGCAATAGGGGTTTTGCTGGCTCCAATATCTGTTATTCTGCAAAGAAATGTATCCAATTAAGTGGAACCAGGCTTCCTCTGAGAACCATATTAAACATGGATCAATTATTCCAATATTAATGTTCTGCAACATCTAATTACAAAAACGTAACCGCATCTCAGGATCACATGGCTGAAGTTCATGCATTACAGTAATCCTGTATGGTTTCAAATGTAAATGTTTCATAGCTCGCAATGTTGATGCCTTCAAAACACCAGTTTCTTGTACTAGTCGTCTTAGGGATTTTGTTGGCATATGTTCTGGAAAGAACATATTGATAGAATGCCAGAATTCCAAAATTATTGCTAAATTATAAACTGCACGGAAGGAGAAATGTTGGACACCCACATAGAAGATGGTCTGAACAATTTTAACAATTCTAGCTTTCATGAAACCGGAACGAGCCAACAGGCTTAATCCCTGAATGATGATGATGATGATGATCTAATCTTTCTCCTATTTCATCTCATTTTTCCTCAGTAAGCACTTTTGTTACCTTTGGTTTCTTATCAAGCACAGAACCCGTTTCTCTAAATTTGTTTACAAGTTGTCGAACGGTATCTCTATATGGAGGATTTGCATCTGGAAATTCTGTTCAAAATCATCTAACGACTTCTCTGCAAGACTCTGTTTACACATAATTATCGTACATAAATACCCTATGCTGTACTGTAAACACACATTGAAGCATAATAATTATGAACTAAAACCACTAATACGAGAACATACAATGCATATTTCATCTTTCAAGCATGTAAGTCAACTGCCTTGCCAGGCAGTTAAGTATCAATATCTTGGCGGCAGCATGAGTTTATGACTCACAATGAGTCATGCAGTTGCTATGCTGCATGATGCGGAGTGAGGACTCAGCGGCCACATGCTCTTCTCCCACTAGCCCAGACGTAGGTTGGGAGACCCTCTCTATATATGATCCGTTACAAAATATATTAAATTTCATACGCTCTGCATATTATTTACCTATGTAAATAAGTCTAATTAATATACACATTTAAAAGTGTCTACGATTTTCTCCGAAAGAAAAATGTTTTGACTAATGAAATTTGACATTTTTTTTTCTAATTTTCAGATATTTAAACAACTCCTCTAGAATCTTTGGATATCTCATGATGTGGGCATGGTTATTATTTCCGACATTTCTTTATCATTTATTCTGATGTCTCATTTTTTGTATTACTTAAAGTTGAGTCACACAGTTTTTATGGTACTACGAAAATTAGGGGTATTTCCTTCAATTTATGGTAGTTGCTCTGACCAATAATTTATATCTATAAATATAAAAAGTAACAGGATTTGTTGATTTTCTGCCAGAATTAATGTATTCATAAAATTTATCCATTATTGATGAATAGCTGGAGATAATTAAAATAAACCCAAATGACACCAAGCAACATTTGTGTGCCTTGCTAGCCTACTGTTAATAATAATAATAATAGTATAATTATATCCCCTCCATGGTATCTTTACCTTGTTGTGGTGGAGTGGCTTGCATCCTTAAATGATTCCGAGAGCAATGCCAATGGTATCATTGCTGCCAATAGGGTTACCCATGCCAGACTGGTAGAAGGTGATAAGCCAGATGAAAAAAGTACCTTAGTCGAAAGAGTGACGATCTTTCACCGTAAAAATACAACTGTCAAGAAATGCGGACATGGGTTCAACTGTGGTAAAATTTTCCGGAGGTCAAATAGTCCCCCATTCGGTTCTCCGGGTGGGGACTACTTCAGGGAACCCATGCCAAAGGCTCAAACATAGGGACATGTTCCTAGGAGCATGGAATGTTAGGACTTTATACAATAGTGGGGCGCTAGAGATATTAACCCGTGAATTAGATAAATCACCCTTGGATATACTTGCTTTACAGGAAGTTAGATGGCCAGGAGAAGGTAGTCAGGAATCAGGAAGCTTTGCATTATACTACGGGGATGTAGAAAGACCTGAATTTGGAACAGGTTTTTTAGTCCGAAGGAGGATCTTGTCCACTATCCGAGATATTAAGTTTGTCAGTGATAGGATATCATACATAATTCTAAAGGGTAAACGGCATGGTTTTGTAATCATAAATATACATGCTCCCATAGAAGATAAAGATGACAAGATCAAGGATGAGTTCTATGAAGAATTAAAATACGTATTTGAGAGCTTTTCACGATATCATATGAAAATTGTCTTAGTTTAAAGTTTATTGATGATGACAAGAGTACCTGTAATGCATAACAGCATGAATATATATTATAATTATATGTTTGTAACTGGATTCTGTGTTCATCCTCTTTGGAGTGCAGATGATTTGCTTTTGAAAAAATCTTTCTATATAGGAACACAACACGTTTTGATTTCCTACAACAGAAATATATTGTAGCAAAATACTTACAAATCAAGATATGCAGGGATATCAAGACACAGTGCTATTTTACTTGTAATTCCTGATTGTACAGATCCTGCAATAAATCTTGCTGGGATAAATATGGAAGTAGTGTATGCAAAAATAAAACGGGAGATTTCCCAACAAATTGTAAATTTGCCATCTGGATGAAATGTAAAAGGCAGAAGGAAACGCCTAGAAAAAGAAACAAAGCATTCAGCATTTTCATCTACAGTTATTGAAATAAAAGAAGCAACTTGTGATGTTTTGAGTGGAGCTTATAGAAGCCTGATAATTATAGAGTAAATGGTTGCAAATAGTAAACAGAATATATCTTGATGTTTTCATTATTAATTTAATACTTCTCACAGAAGGACAAATTATATTTGAAGAGAAAAATATATATAAATTAATAATTAGAAACATCAAAAGAAGCCCTACTGACTTTATAAAGTAATGTTTAAATTCCCAAATAAAAGTCTTCTTAAAAAAAAAAGGAGCCTCCATTTGCATGATCGAACAATGGTTTGTAGCATTTGGCACTCAGAATTAACAATGTATAAGAGAAAATTTTGCATTTAGATTGATGTGCTCAGGTAGCTCAGTTGGTAGAGCAGTGGCATAGAAAGCCAAAGCCTGAGCATATATTTTTCTCTTCAAATATAATTTCTCCTTCATTGGGAAGTATTAAATTAATAAATAAAATATTTAAAGAAGCCCTATTGGCTTTATAAAGTAATATTTAAATTCCCAATAAAAGTCTTCTTAAAAAAAGAAGCCGCCATTTGCATGATCAAACAACGGTTCATAGCATTTGGCACTCGGGAATTAACAATGTATAAGAGAAAAAATTGCATTTAGATTGGAGTGTTCAGGTAGCTCAGTTGGTAAAGCATTGGCATAGAAAGCCAAAGGTCCTGGATTCAAACCCCAGTCTGAGCGTATATTTTTTTCTCCAAATATAAAAATAGAATTGATCTTATTTAAAAAAAAATTAATGATTGAACCAGGAATCAAACCCCGGATCCCTGATTCTACACATCAGTAAGATCGAGCACCGATATGAACATCAACAATTCTTTCCACTTACACAATTCTCTTTCATCTGAAGCAGATAGATAACACTACCAACAATGCCATCATCCAGGGTTCGAGCATTAATTTACCTTTCTAAAATAAAACTATGTCCTGTGTTAATTTAAAAAAATCTCTTATCTCTTTCTATTAAGGATACAGATAAATAAACAACTGAAGATTTTGATTGCAAAATGTTACAATACTATTTCCAGTCTCTCAATAGCGGTAGAAAGGAAATAGGTGTATTGGAAATATTAGAAGTCAGTTTGATTTTTGAATAGGCTTTACATACATTATGTATGTGTGTACATATGTGTGCATCCCTGTGTGTGTATGTGTAATTAAGTAAATCTAATGTATATGAAGAAACTACAGGGTGTAGCATAAATCAGTTAACCGAAAATGCAAATATAATAAACTTTTATAGGAAAAAATCACTATGAGGTTTAATTTAAAGATTAAATTAAAATACTTCACAACTCACCTCATATCCAGTCTTCTAATTATACTGCAGTTTCGAAGACTTGGCAGCTTCATCTTCAGTAATATCTCGTCGAATGCTATGTCGATCAGAAGAAGTAGATTGGAAGAAGTAGTTTTTCTGATCGACATAACAGTCGACAAGATATTACTGAAGATGAAGCTACCAAGGCTTCAAAACTGCAGTATAATTAGAAGACTGGATATGAGGTAAGGTATGAAGTATTTTAATTTAATCTTATGCAAACATATGTTATCTTAATATATAAAAATTACATGTCACATTGGGGGGCACGCCGTAGCGTAGTGGTTAAGGCACTGAGCTACAAGCCGGAGGGTCGAGGGTTCAAGTCCCGTTGGGGTCAGGATTTTTAAACTGACCCAAACCCTCTGGCAGCACTATGGCCCTGGGGTCGACTCAGCCTCTAACTGAAATGAGTACCAGACGCTTGTTCTGGGGTAAAGGCGGCCGTCACGCAGGGCTGACAACCCGGCTGACATAAAAAGTGCCGATTGTCTAGAAAAAGTGGGAGCCTTAACCTCCTACTACCCCAAGGGCCTCCTGAGGCCTGTTGTGGGATCACTTTGCCTTTACCTTACGTGTCACATTGTTTGTCTGCGATGGAATCCTAAACTACTGAACCGATTTTAATAAAATTTTGCAGACTGTGTGCTGTTTGATCCAAACTTGAGACCTACGGTTGTTTATAACTAAATCTATAGTCACATTATTTTTATTGCAAATTATTTGTTTATTATTTAACAAAGAGTTATAATTATCTGTGAGTTCCATACGATTCTAACAGATGGCCGTGTAAGGTAATTGGTTTATTATTTAACCAGGTGGCTGTGCTTTTTGTTGCAACCGTGAATTTCAATTGAATTACAAATATTGATTATTTCATAATTTAAGTGTGTTTGTGTTTATTTTATTTTCAATATATTGATAATAATATTAATTTCGTGTGTAAGTATTAGTTTTAAGTAATCTGGCTGAAAGACAGCAACTTAATTTAAATTTAACTGGACCGAGAAGGGACATTGAACAATATGGCGAATCAGTTCTAGAGACCATGAATGATAAGATATCAAGTGAATTTCCGCAAATTGGTATAGGCCTATGTGACATAAATCTTACATTTAAGAAGAATGTCAATTTAAAAACATATGAAGGTCCTAAGAAATGGAATAACAGAACTGTAAGTAAGTATGTTAGTTATAATAATATGCCTAATATTACAGAAACAATCTCCATGTCTCAATTAAATGAAAAAGAAGATGACTATAATATATCACAAGATGATATTACTGTACAGAGACTTCTTGATGATGATGAGAATCCAAACTGCCAACTATTTCGTAGAAAAAAAAACAGAATTATAATGAAATCAGCAAGCCTCCTCAAAATATTCCATCAATAAATGTATATAATCCTTATGATACACTTATGGATGATACTGAGAATGCAGACAACATAAATTCAAGCCTGGATTAGCTCAATGGTTAAGAGCATCAGCACGGAAAGCTGAAGGTTCGGGGTTCGATTCCCGGTTCAGGCATAAAATTTTCTCTTTACCATTTGATTACAATAATTTAGTTGTGTACTTTAATATACTTATTTCAATCATAGTAACAGCTTTAGCTTCTTAATTTAACATAAATTCATCTCAATCAACAAAACCACTTCCACATAAAGCACCACCCATATTTATACCGGGTGTATTTAATGTACCAGAATTAAAAAATTGTGTATATCAAAAACTTTCTGATTTAGATTTCTCACTTAGTTTACTACTACATAATTTAACGTATACCTTAGCCAAAGCAACGCGTGGCCAGGACTTCTATATATATATAAAACAAAGTCAGATTAGTTACACTATTTATAACTCAAGAACGGCTGGACTGATTTTTATTATCTTCGATTTGTTGGATTTGTTTCCGCCCCGAATAGCAAATAACTATTAAAATATCGGAAAAATTAACGTAAAAATATTTAAAGGCGATACGACGTTCGCTGGGCCTACTAGTTTTCTATAGATTACAATATCTATACAAAAAATATTACTGAAATTGTTCAAAGTGATCTCCATTGTTGTTTAACCCTCTGCATGCCACTGGTAAAATCTCTTGTGTCAGAGATTTCAATTGCATCCGCCTATTTGATCAGCTTTGCAAATAGTTTAAGTATATTGTCTGGCAGGTAATGGACAGAAGCATCAGAGCCAATCTAATAAGCTCACGACACCTAAAGGGTTAAGCATTTATGACATTGTTTTAACACTGATTTTCAGATTATATTCTGAAGGTCCTATATCCAAACCCCAGTTCATCAACCAATTTTTTCCTTGCAACCATTTGCAGTGGGTAACTGACTTATGTCGTACTTTGTATTTTTACATAATATTAGAAAAGCACAGAAACACAATAATACAATAAATGTAGATTTCTGAATTGGAAAACTTAGATTTCAATCTCATATCACAATTTTTTTTCAAATGGATGTGTTTAAAAACCATCTTCTCCATTCCTAATTTTTTTCTCTTTTCCCTTAGGTAATACAGGATTAATAGTGAGTGGAGAACATATTTTTATTGACTCACCTCATACATTTTCAAATTTCTTTGATGCCGACGGTTTCAGAAAATATCATGTCCCTCTTCAGTCATGGCTTCCACTGATAAAATTCCGTGATTGTTGATGTCTTTAGTGACATCACCTCTTGTGCTGCCATCTTTCGTTGGGATTATAAACTTTTTAATTAAATTTTTATCCACCAGAATATCGAAATTCATAGATCGATATTTATTCTTCTGAATGAATATCATTTCCCAAATTGTCAATTCCAACAGTTTATCCAATTGTTGCAAAAGTTTCACCTCTTTTTCAATTTTATGATGTTCTAGCAAACTATGTGCAGCAATTGCTGATTTTTCAATTTCACAATTTTTAATATTTCTAAAATGTTCTTTAGTGCATGTTTCCAAATTCCTTTTTGTTTTTCCTATGTATACTTTGCTACAATCATTACAATTTATTTGATAAATTCCAGATTTCTTACTGTCTGGGATGTTAATTTTTTTATTGGTACTTAGAAGATTTTCCAGACTAAATTTATTTATTGGTGCCAAAGCAATGTTGTATTTGTCAAATATTTTTTGAAATACAGGATTAATACAAATGAATGGAACTGTTTTACGTATTATTAATATATATTTTATACGTATTAATACGTAAATTAATATGTATTAATACATAGAGAAAAATGTATGAGGCAACATTGGATAGAAAAACTATCAAAGTTTATATTAATAAATTAATGAGTCATTTTAACATCTTACCTCATATTTCATGTTTTTCAAACACGGTAACTATAGTTTTCAAATGATCTTGTCATTCATTTTCAACCGCCATTATGACTACCGGATATTCGTTGGAATCTCCCTCTATAACGTTGCCATCTGGTGTTGATTTGACGAACTTCGAGATATCGTTGCCATCTGGTGTTGATTCGATGAACTTCGAGATGAGGTCACGTTCATCCGGAATGTCGAAATTCATAGATTTAAATTTGTTCTTCTGTATAAATATTTTCTCCCAAACTGTCAAATCCAAAGGTTTTTCCAAATGTTTTAGAAGTTTAGCTTCTTTTTCAATTCTATGACCTTCCAACAAACTATGTGCTGCAATAGCTGATTTTTCAATTTCACCATTTTTAATATTTCTAAAGTGTTTCCTTTTTGCGAGTGTCCAAATTTCTTTTTGTTTTTCTTATGTATACTTTATTGCAATCTCGACAATCAATTTGATAAATTCCAGATTTTTTACTATCTGGGGTGTTCATTTTCTTATTGGTTATTAATAAGTTACCAAGGCTAAATTTATTTATCGGTGCCAATGTAATATTGAATTTCTTGAAAATTTTTTGAAATTTGTTATGTATTCCAGGATGATAAGTGATTTTCTTAAATTGTTTTCCTTTCTTTGAATCAGATTGCAGGGTAGTGTATTCTTTTAATCTTTTTTGTTGTCTGAATTTCTTCAATTTAGTTATAATTATTTCCTTTCCAAAACCATTTAAATTAGCTATGTCCAAAATGTGATTGTATTCTTTCTTAAAATCCTCTTCATTTAGTGGAACATTCAATAATCTATATATCAAAGAGAAGAATACACCACCAAAACATCTGGAAAGGAATGGGAAAATCTACAAGCTTATGACATTACTACATTACAAAGAAAATCTGCAGTAGCAACATTCAGACTACTAACGGGACATGACTGCTTGAATAAACACCTACACAGAATTGGCATAACAGATTCACCTAAATGCCCTTTTTGCAATTTAAATGAAGATATGGAAAGAAACCATCTCCTCCGTTGTCCAGCTTTTGTAGAAGAGACCAGCCTTTCTGCTAAATATTGGAGTGCAAGAGAGCGAATGATTTCATTATCAAGTGCTTGACATTAGATACCAACCAACCACCATATATCAAACTGTTGAAAATTGCATGCTTATGCGCAATATGATTGAAACCTGAAGACTTTATGTAATTGTCAATATGAGTATCTTTTCTGTATATATTGAATTCAATTCTTTGTTGTTGTTCATTCCTTCTTATGTAGAGGTCCAAAAATGGGATTTGGTTATTATTTTCTAATTCCATAGTAAATTTCACAGATTCATCCTGGAGGTTGAGTAATTTTAATGCATCTTCAATATATTTAGAATTTATCACACAGAGAAAATATCATCCACATATCTATACCAACATTTGAACATCCAGGGATAAGCATTGGTGATATGACATTCTAAATAAGCATGCAATTTTCAACAGTTTGATATATAGATTATTGGATGTTTCCACTAAATGAAGAGGATTTTAAGAAAGAATACAATCACATTTTGGACATAGCTAATTTAAATGGTTTTGGAAAGGAAATAATTATAACTAAATTGAAGATATTCAGACAACAAAAAAGATTAAAAGAATACACTACCCTGCAATCTGATTCAAAGAAAGGAAAACAATTTAAGAAAATCACTTATCATCCTGGAATACATAACAAATTTCAAAAAATTTTCAAGAAATTCAATATTACATTGGCACCGATAAATAAATTTAGCCTTGGTAACTTATTAATAACCAATAAGAAAATGAACACCCCAGATAGTAAAAAATCTGGAATTTATCAAATTGATTGTCGAGATTGCAATAAAGTATACATAGGAAAAACAAAAAGAAATTTGGACACTCGCAAAAAGGAACACTTTAGAAATATTAAAAATGGTGAAATTGAAAAATCAGCTATTGCAGCACATAGTTTGTTGGAAGGTCATAGAATTGAAAAAGAAGCTAAACTTCTAAAACATTTGGAAAAACCTTTGGATTTGACAGTTTGGGAGAAAATATTTATACAGAAGAACAAATTTAAATCTATGAATTTCGACATTCCGGATGAACGTGACCTCATCTCGAAGTTCATCGAATCAACACCAGATGGCAACGATATCTCGAAGTTCGTCAAATCAACACCAGATGGCAACGTTATAGAGGGAGATTCCAACGAATATCCGGTAGTCATAATGGCGGTTGAAAATGAATGACAAGATCATTTGAAAACTATAGTTACCGTGTTTGAAAAACATGAAATATGAGGTAAGATGTTAAAATGACTCATTAATTTATTAATTAAGAACCTCATAATGTGTTTCCCAATTTTAACTTTGAAAAAGTTTATATTACTGATATTTTGGTATCTGCTAGAGCTAAGATGGCTGTATTGTTACTGCCATCAAATCAATAGATGTCAACATATTTTACTGAGTATGGCAAGAACTTGACTACTGCCTGTACATATGCAATGAAAACATGATTCCCATATGGAATGTTTGCGAATATTTATAATATAAGTAAACATTGAGAGCTTCATGTTTTCTATAATGTTATAGTGTTTTTATGATACATACATAAACTTGTTCCAATCATTTGTACTTACACTGTATAATAAATTTTAAAACTCTCTAAGTTCATTCACTCTCTATTAAAATGGATAAGAGAAAATTAACACAAGGAGCCAATTGTGCAATAGACATATCTATGTATTTAACTTTCACAGGAAAAATTCACTATAAGTTTTAATTTTTTAGTTAAATAAATATTTTTAATACCACACCTCATATCCTACATTCTTCTAGACTGCAAGTTAGGAGCTATATCTCCATCATCAGTAGCCTCTCGTCAACTGGTGTTATGTCGTTTCTTGGCGGTATTCTTCTTCCTCATATCCTTTATTCTTCTAGACTGCATTTTCGGAGCTATTATCTCCATCATCTTCAAGGAAGAAAAAAACCGCCAAGAATCGATATAACATCGGTCGATGAGATGCTACTGATGATGGAGATATAGCTTCGAAACTGCAGTCTAGAAGAATAAAGGATATGAGGTGAGGTATTAAAAATATTAATTTAATTCTTATACACATGTATGTATGTATATACAGTAAAACTTGCTCAAAGCGGAATCGCATGGGACCAATTTTATTTTTCCACATTGGACAAAATTCCGCATTATAGAAAAACTAAAACTTATTAATAATCTTAGAATATAGAGTATCATATATGTCTTTTTATGTACTTTGGATTAATTGTAATTCTGCTGCTGTTAAAAAGTGAAGTATAGTATGTATGAGTGACTTCGACGGTAACGCGTAAAAAAACAGTCCCATTTTGTCAGCATTAAAAATGTCTCTTATGCACATATCCTGAAATTCAGGTATGCAGTTTCGGTTTTTGCTCACTAACTACACTTTCATCCATGTTCTTTGATTCTCTGCAAATTTCATTCCACACTACATTGTGTTGTCTTTTAAAACTGTCCAGTCAACCTGAAGATTCCTTGAAATTGTTATTCCCTTAGGAATTTAACAAGAGCTAGAGCTTGACTTTGGAGCATCAGTCCAGAAATGTTTGAAGATTTATCTTCAATCACTTTCACTTTTTCGCTTAGTGAGAATGATATGTTTCAGCCATCTTTATTCCGTAAATTCAGAACACTACCTGTAAAAAATCGGTCTCAGAACTTAACTAATTTAAGATTTTACAGCGCAATTGTTATTTTCAAGACAGGTATCTGTGTTTCGCATACAAGTGTGCAATGAGGCCAAATCTGTACAGTTAGAATCTATACAGTAAAAGCTCCTTATTCGCGAGGGATATGTTCTGCAAATATGCCACAAATATGGAATGATAATTTGTATGGGTATATAGGGTATATAGGGGATATAGTCGCTTTACAGGAAGTTAGGTGGCCAGGAGAAGGTAGTCAGGAATCAGGAAGCTTTGCATTATACTATGGGGGTGCAGAAAGACCTGCATTTGGAACGGGTTTTTTAGTCAGAAGGAGGATCCTATCCGCTATCCGAGATATTAAGTTTGTTAGTGATAGGATATCATACATAATTCTAAAGGGTAAACGACATGATTTTATAATTGTAAATGTACATGCCCCCACAGAAGATAAAGATGACAAGATCAAGGATGAGTTCTATGACGAATTAGAATGCTTATTTGATAGCCTTTCACGATATCATATGAAAATTGTCTTAGGAGATTTTAATGCAAAAGTGGGGCGGGAAGAAATATATTCAAACCAACAATAGGCAAATTCAGTCTTCATGAAGATAGTAAAGACAACGGGGTTAGATTAGTCACATTTGCCACATCAAAGAATCTCATTGTTAAGAGCACAACATTTCAGCATAAGGATATTCATAAATACACCTGGACGTCCCCAGATGGAGAA
Source organism: Diploptera punctata (assembly GCA_030220185.1). Taxonomy (NCBI): domain Eukaryota; kingdom Metazoa; phylum Arthropoda; class Insecta; order Blattodea; family Blaberidae; genus Diploptera; species Diploptera punctata. The sequence continues at coordinate 1,930,997 of JASPKZ010000467.1, forward strand.
ACTCGGAACCAGATAGATCATGTATTAGTGGATAAACGCTGGCACAGTAGCATCATCGATGTTAAATCAGTTAGAGGGACAGACTGCAATTCGGATCATCATCTGGTCAGAGTGAAAATCAGACAACGGCTATCGCTTATGAGAGGAACAAACGCTAAAGATGATTCTGTAAAATATGAATTAAAAACTTGAAAAATGATGAAATGCGGCAAGAGTACCAAATCAAAATTGGTAATAGATTTGAAGTACTGGAATCTTCAGATGACAATGTGGCAAACGAAGAAGAAACTGATATAAATAAAGAATGGGAGGCTATAAGAGATACTATTAAATTGTCAGCATCAGAAAGCATTGGTTGTTTAAAAAAGAGGCAAAACAAGAAATGGTTTGATGAGGAATGTGCCGACATCGTAAAGAAAAAGAAAGCTAGCAAAAATGAAATGGTTACACGAGCCAAATGAGGTAAATTTAGAGCAATTGGGTAGTGTTAGACGGGAAACCACCAAGTTACTAAAGAGTAAGAAGAGGGAGAATATTTGAGAGAGAAGATTAATGATCTTGAAATGAATGCAAAAAATAGGAAACATTAGAGAATTATATCAGGGAATTAGTATAGAGAAGAAAGGGTTTCAGGCTAGAACAAACATAATTCGGAATGAAAATGGGGATATGATTGCAGATTCCAAGAGTATATTAAATAGATGGAAAAGTTATTTTAATCAGCTATTAAATGTACATACAGAACAGGACATTGAGGAGGATAAGTTACAGACAGCAGAAATGCTAGTCGCAGAGCCAAGTGCATTAGAGGTTGAAATGGCAATTGAAAAATTGAAGATGTATAAAGCATCAGGTTCAGATGAGATCCCAGCAGAACTGATAAAATCAGGGGGAGAAAAATTGATGGACAAGATACGCTGGTTGCTTACTATGATTTGGGAAAAAGAAGCTCTTCCAGATGAATGGAAGGAATCAATTATCGTACCAATTTATAAGAAAGGAGATAAAACTGATTGCAACAACTATAGGGGCATCTCATTACTTTCAACTTCGTACAAAATTCTAACAAATATATTAGTAAGCAGACTTACTCCCTATATTGATGACATTCTAGGAGATCATCAATGTGCATTTAGAAGAAACAGGTCTACAAACAGATCAGATTTTTAGTATAAGATAGATTTTAGAAAAGAAATGGGAATATAATGGTACTGTACATCAACTATATGTAGACTTCAAAAAAGCATATGATTCAATTAAGAGGGAGAAGTTATATAGTATCCTGCTGGAGTTCGGAATTCCTAAAAAGTTAGTTAGACTTATACGAATGTGTCTAAATGGCTCAATGAGTAGGGTGCGTGTAGGCAAACAGTTTCAGAAACTTTTGAAATCCAGAATGGGTTGAAGCAAGGAGATGCACTATCTCCTCTACTATTTAATTTTGTACTAGAGCATGCCATTAAATCTTTAGAGAATGAGGAAGGCCTACAACTGAATGGTATTAATAAGCTGTTAGTTTATGCTGATGATGTAGTACTACTGGCCGATAGCGAGGAGATACTAAAGGCCAACACGCACACACTATTGAGTAACACTAAGAAATTAGGACTGGAAGTAAATATCAGTAAAACTAAATATATGGTCACACGTAGAAATACATTATATAATGGAAATGGACAGCTAATGACAAATGAGGGAAATTTTGAGGAATTGGCTGAATTCAAATACCTAGGAACAATAATCACAATAGGAATGAGATACACAAAGAAATTATACATAGGCTCAATTCTGGAAATGCATGCTATTATGCATTGCAGAGACTTTGATGTCCCAACTCCTTTCAAAAAATGTTAAGCTGAAAATATATAAAACTATTATTCTACCAGTTATATTATATGGGTGCGAAACATGGACTCTTACTTTAAGGGAGGAAAGGAGATTACGAGTATTTGAGAATAAAGTTCTTAGGAAAATTTTTGGACCAAAGAGAGATGAACAGACAGGTGAATGGAGAAGACTACATAACAATGAACTACATGGTCTTTATAGGAGGCCAGATATAATAAGAACAGTTAAGTTCCGTAGACTGCGATGGGCAGGACATGTTGCGCGTATGGGGAATGAAAGACGTGCATGGAAACTTCTTGTAGGAAAGCCAGAAGGAAAACGCCCAGTTGGTAGACCAAGAATGAGGTGGGAGAACAACATTAACTATGATTTGAGGGAAGTAGATTATACAGGGAATGATTGGAAAGCATTAGCTCAGGATAGGGATGTATGGAGAGCTTATGTCCGTGCGGCCATGAACCTACGGGTTCGATAGTGCCAGTGAGTAAGTAAGTATATAGGGGATATGTTCCAAGGTTACAGAATAGAATAAAAATTATCAAAATAAAATAAATTAATGAGAGATTTTGAACAGTTTCTATAAATTATTACTGTCAGGTACAGGCAAGGACTTAAAGAACTTAGTAATTTTTTCCTGTTTTGCTGCTTTGAAAGGTCTTTCAATTAAGATTCATATTCAGCTGTGAATTCTGCGATATAATTCCTTATTTTGTCTTTGGATTTCTTGATTCACTAACATTGAAACAGCATGATATATACTCAAACGACTCGCCAACGCATATAAATGGTCAAGCATTTTTATTTTTACTTTAACGCGGCAAAAGCTAATTTTTTTTCTATGTCGGACAGGATTCGACGGTTTTATGACGAAATGTAAAATACACGTAAAATTACTATTATTTCGCATTAGCTTAATTGTAGCTTACTCACAGGCACTATTGAACCCATAGGTTCATGGCCGCACGGACATAAGCTTTCCATACATCCCTATCCTGAACTAATGCTTTCCAATCATTCCCTGTATAATCTACTTCCCTCAAATCATAGTTAATGTTGTTCTCTCCACCTCCCTTAAAGTAAGACTCCATGTTTCGCACCCATATAATATAACTGGTACAATAATAGTTTCATATATTTTCAGTTTAACATTTTTTGAAAGGAGTTGGGACATCAAGAGTCTCTGCAATGCATAATAACACGTATTTCCAGAAATGAGCCTATGTTTATAATTTCTTTGTGCATCTCATTCCTATTTGTGATTTATTGTTCCTACGTATTTGAATTCAGCCACTTCCTCGAAATCTCCCTCATTTGTCATTAGCTGTCCATTTCCATTATATAATGAATTTCTACGTGTGACCATATATTAAGTTTTATTGATATTTACTTCCAGTCCTAATTTCTTAGTGTTACTCAATGGTGTGTGCGTGTTGTCTTTAAGTATCTCCTCGCTATCGGCCAATAATACTACATCATCAGCATAAACTAACAGCTTATTAATACCATTGAGTTGTAAGCCATCCTCATTCTCTAAATATTTGATGGCATGCTCTAGTACAAAATTAAATAGTAGAGGAGATAGTGCATCTCCTTGCTTCAACCCATTCTGGATTTCAAAAGTGTCTGAAAAAACTGTTTGCCTACACGCCACCCTACTCTTTGTGCTATTTAGACACATTCGTATAAGTCTAACTAACTTTTTAGGAATTCCGAACTCCAGCAGGATACTATATAACTTCTCCCTCTTTATTGAATCATATCTTCTTTTTGAAGTCTACATATAGTTGATGTACAGTACCATTATATTCCCATTTCTTTTCTAAAATCTGTCTTATACTAAAAATCTGATCTGTTGTAGACCTGTTTCTTCTAAATGCACATTGATGATCTCCTAGAATGTCATCAATGTAGGGAGTAAGTCTGCTTACTAATATATTTGTAAGAATTTTGTACTAAGTTGAAAGTAATGAGATGCCCCTGTAGTTGTTTGCAATCAGTTTTATCTCCTTTTTTATAAATTGGTACGATAATTGATTCCTTCCATTCATCTGGAAGAGCTTCTTTTTCCCAAATCATACTAAGCAACCAGCGTATCTTGTCCATCAATTTTTCTCCCCCTGATTTTATCAGTTCTGCTGGGATCTCATCTGAACCTGATGCTTTATATATCTTCAATTTTTCAAACCGCCATTTCATACCTCTAATGTATTTGGTTTTTGCGACTAGCACTTCTGCTGTCTGTAAATTATCCTCATCAATGTCCGTTTCTGTATGTACATTTAATAGCTGATTAAAGTAACTTTTCCATCTATTTAATATACTCCTGGAATCTGCAATCATATCCCGATTTACTATTATTTCACCAGGACTAATAAATGATTTTTCTTTCCTTTTATTCGACATTATAAAACCTGGGAACAAAGAACAAGAGACACATGTTTTATTCAATCAAAATTATTGCAATGAACAAGTTGAAACAATAATATACCGATTGTGGCAATATGATGGAGGCATTTATCAAAGTACATATCGGCATGTGAAATACGACAACAGCTTTTAACAATGTACATACTAAGGTCAGTGACAACATAGGTTTTCTTTGGTTTTGATATTTATCTGTCCATTGGTTTGAATCACTATTTATAAAAACCATCTTGGCACCTGCCTTCAGTAAAAAAAAAAAAAAATTGTTGATGGTTAATAAATATATATACCTTTTTCCCGCTTTATAATTATTTTTTTTCATGAAACTGTGTACAAATATCCTTCCATTTCCACGTTGGAAAGCTTCCGTTTTATGCAAAATAAATACACATAAAATTACTATTATTTCGCCAGGACCAATAAATTTGTTCACATTGGACAGTATTTCTGCATTATTCACGTTCCAGATTAAAACAAGTTTTACTGTACATGTATGATTTTTATATATATTGTATGTATTGTATTGTAAGCCTATGTTTTCCCTTGACAGAGATTTAGGCGCTCTTCCCCTACAGGGAAGAATTTGAACTAATACTAATTTAGTTACACTTGTTTTCATATAGATGTCATTTTGAGTGGTCCATGGTCAGCATTCTGCCTCGTACTGATCATCCAGGAAAACCAAGGTAGTACTAGGACGGGAAAATTAGGTAAATTTTGCTTAGAGGCCTTTTTCATTTGAGCTTAAGTATTTTTTACGAGCCTGAAAATCTTCTGACTGCGGGACCCACGGCTTAAAGACCCTCCTGGGAGGACTTGCTCCTTGGATTTTTCCATCCTAAAAAATCCATGCAACCACGGCCGGGTTGAAACGGCGACCATCGGGGACCAGAGGGCAAGGAGGCATAACCACTAGTCCACCGCAGCCAATATAGTATATATATATATTATATATTATGTGTTATAATTAAATGTTTAAAACATTGAGCAATGCAAGCTTAATATGGTATGATAAGAAACATAAATGCCTGGACGGGATTCGAACCGGATCTCTGAGTCTGTACCTCAGCGTGATATCCATTACACTACCAGGCGAATCCAATTCAAACACTTATTTTTTTTTTGTATATATGTATTAATTCTCCTTATTACTAGATGTCGCCGAGAACTCGCGTCTTCAGTGCCATCTAGTAGTGACTATAACAAGTAAGCAAATTAAAGAGAATATTTTTACCTTATAGCAGTGACGCTTTATAGATGTAGTAGTAGTAATAATGTAATGTAATATTATAATGTAGTAGTTATGAATGGAGAATATAATACATATATAAGAAAAATAAGTGTTTTGAATGGATTCGCCTGTAGTGTATGGATATCCACGCTGAGGTACAGACTCAGAGATCCGGGTGTGTTCGAATCCCTCCAGGCATTTTTTTTCTTATCATACCATAATATATATATTATATATATAATACCCCATTATGTCTCTCATGGATACCTTGGTCCACTCTAGCAGGGAGTTTCTTGATTTAGCTTAATTTAGTTATGCTTATTTCCCTATAGATTTTCAGTGAATGGATAACATGTGGTCAGCCATGCCTCTAAGAGACATCTAGTAGGCAATTAAGGTTTTCATTTAATTATGTTTGTTTACTAAGTTATTACTTGGCTGGGGAAGATCAGTTAAATTTTGCTCAGAGGCACTAATTTAGGCTCTGAGGTTCTTTTACGAGCCCAAAAATCTCTTCAGACTTGGACACTAATTGAAAAATGAAGACAAAGGCTGCATATGTGCAAACCCAGGTAGGGTATGCATGAAGTAATGATCAGTTTCCAGAATTCGACAAAATATCCCCACTAATAGGGAAAAAAATAGGGATTATAATTACTGAGCTATGCTGTTTTTCTCTTCTTTCTTTTTGGCAAATTCCAAAGGAATGAAGCTATTGAGGTTGTTCTCATGAAAAATATTTTTGAAAAAATTTTACAGATCTTCAATGATCCTATCTAGTGGACACTGAAAATGGCCATGACTAAATTAAATATATATATATATATTATATATATGTATATTATATCATGGCTATTTATTTAGTGTAACAAGATTAGCCTCAAACAAAATATTCAACTTATCCACCAAACTAATATATACTTACATTTAATTTATCTCTCTCCTTCTACTATTATTTAATACTTTCCCATTCCCGATTCATAATCAAGAACACTAAACTTACTTCTCATAGGGTCCCTTTCAGACCTGAGAATTTTTTTTCTTAGAATTGAAGTGTGTGCTACTATTTGATAGTGGAAAATTTGTTTTTTTTAATTATGATTTTGGGTAAGCAAAAAGAACAGACTAGCAAAATTGTGTGGGTTAGGCTTTATTTATGAAAAGTATACATTCGCCAACTCGCAAGATTATGTGGGTTAGGCTTATATCAATTGATATGTTGTATTGCTCGAGTGGGGTTGTTAACTCTGTGCTATAAAGTCCTTCTTAGCCGCACTCGGCACATGCATGGCTTCCCTACTTTAACTGTATAAAAAGTGACTACATATAATCTTACCTTACAACATATGTTGAAAGTATTGTCGATCTTGGATTATACAAGTATTGCTACTGAAAATCACACTCTGGCTGACGCTCGAGTTCTTCCACTGAATGTTTCTGATTTCATTCATAATGTTTTCTTTTAGTTCCTCCAATGTAAGAGGATTTGTTCGATAAACTTAATCTATCAGGTTACCCACACAGTTAAAATCACACACGTTCTTAGGTCAGGGGAATGAACATATTTGTACTTAAAGTAATTTTCACATACAAAAATACAATGCACCAGCAAAATTGGTCTCAATCTTGATAACTTAAAACTGATTAACTGCATCCATGTGACCTGAAGTCCAAAACTGATGTGCATGCCATCCACTGAAGCAGGTTACAGAGTCAACTTTAAAAACTTCAAATGAAATCAGAAACATTAGAGTGGAAGAACCCATTCATGTCAGTTAGAATGTGGTTTCTCGATACAATGCCTGTATGACCCAGAAAGGACAAAACTTTCAACATATGTTATAAGGTACGACTATATGTAATATTTGTTATACGAGAAGCTGTGCCTACATCAAATGCAGCTAATACAGGCTTCTTAGTGGGAGTGAAAACCCCACTCAAGCAATTAAACTTACATTGTAGACCCTACAAGTGTGTTAGTGTGTCTGTGAATGTTCTAGCATCAACAATTTTTTTTTTTACCGTAACCAAACTTGGCATATACAAATCAATTTTAAAAATGATAGTCAAGTTTTTAACCAGCAAAATTGAACCCTTACATGAAATCATCTGAAAATAAAAAAATTTAATCATTCTTTCGAGCACAATTTTCAATGTAAAGCAATGAAACTCAGTATATGCTTAATTACATTTGATTTGAATATTTTGATTCACCTCATATTTCTTTATTTTATGCAAACAGACTTTGTCGCTTCTGTGCGACATTCTCGATGCTTTACAAACTGTTGCCTTGCGGTTGTCCTTACTGCAAGTTGATTTTCTGCACCCTCCATTGACTGACTAATGAATTTCCAAATCAATTTTTTTTTTCTCTTTCCATCAGGAATTTCAAAATTCTTGGTTTTCTTTTTATTCTTGCAATGTAAATTTTCTCCCAAATTGTGAGTTCCTTAGATTTTTCTAATTGTTTCAGTAATTTTGCCCTAGTTTCAATTCTGAGTCATTCCATCTCGTGGTCTAATTTTTAATGTCGTCCATGCTGACCATCACCAATTTTCCTGAAACTTGGTGTAGCTTCAGGTCCACCCTAAAAATGAAGCTCTGCAAAATTTCAAATCATAATATCAAGTGTTTGGAAAACTATGGCCTTTCATATGGAGGTCTGTTTGATGAATCCATCAAGTAACCGAACAACATTCAATTTTTAACTCTTTGTTACTTCAAGGCAAATGCAAGCAGGGACCTCGTATTTCTATGTCTTGCACAACTTTTTATGCTAAATCCAAAAACATAGTCCGACGAAAGGTGTCTTTAGGAGTCACCAACGTGAATCAAAGTGCCCAACAAAATCCGTCACACCAAATTATAGTCCTTCTTTAGGGCCAAATATCTCATGAACAAAAAACAAATGGAGACTATTATTTGGTAAATTTGTTAATGGTGGTTGAGACAGTGCACTGCTCAAATATCTTTATTCATAGCCACTTATCTAGGATTATACTAGATCATAAATATATGCAGTGTTAAAAGTGAGCTATGTTCAAGCTCAAATAACATGAATTACGTCATCTCAAATGTTAGTTTCTTTAGTACCATTAGAAAGAGCACATCTTCATCTACTAGAATCAACTTATTTCATTTTTGAGGCCATTCAATTATGGCATGAAAAGTAAGGTGCCAATATGTGATTGTTAAAAGTGAGCTATGTTTAAGCTCAAATAATGCGAATTACGTCATCTCAAATGTTGTTTTCTTTAGTACCATTAGAAAGAACGCATCTTCATAGTATTCAAGGCCGAAGGGTTCATTTCTGTCTTTCCTATATCTCTTTCTTTTAACCTCATGGACACTCATCTTGAATGCCCACATAAGCATGTTCATTGCAGCCCCATTGCAACTTATAGCATAAGTATACAATGGATTCGTGTCAGCTACAGCTGGATACACGTAATGAAGAAGAACAGTTGTGAGAAATATCTGTCAAACCATGAGACTGTGCACCCAGTAAGCCAGGTAAAGAGATGTAGCAAGACTCAGAAAAAAGAAGTACAAGTTCCACAACCGAGAATGATTGCAGAATACAACTAACACAAAAGAGGGAGGGGGTGGATAAATTGGACTGGAATGTGTAAAAATACCATGTGAAATTTGAGGTAAGAAATAATACTTTCCGTTGTTCACCAAGGCTGCATTCCAATGTATGTTTTAATGCATCGAGAATGTCGCACAGAAACGACGAAACAGACCTGCATAAAAATCAAGAAATACGAGTTGAGTCAAAATAACCAACTCATTAATAAATAATATTTTCCTATGTTTACTTGTAGTGGCATTTTTTTAATTTGTCGTTTCACATTAAATCGTTTATAAAATAAAAATTGTACATTGTCTTTTTAAAATAATTTCTATTTCACAGACCAAATATAAAAATTTACTCCTTAATTAAATTTAATTATAATAATAGTTAATTAAATGAGTCATATCTCACCTCATACCTCGTGTTCTTTAAGCATGAAAACTGCAGTTTTTGGTTCATATCTTCATTCAAATTTTATAAAGTCGTGATGATGGCTAGTCCCGCGCCGTAGCCGAGCGGTTAAGGTAGGAAGCCTTGGCGCAGAGCTACGGGACTTGCGCTGGTTCGGGTCTCCATGGGGGAAGACATTTTCTCATGGTATTTCGGCCAGTATGGGACCGGTGCCCACCCAGCATCGTGAGGCAATTGGGTAGCTACAATAAGTAGCGGCTCCAGTTTGAGGAACCAGCTATAACGGCTGGGGGACTCGATATGCTAACCACATGCCACCCCTACACTGGCTGTTGATCATCTACCTCTGTGATTGACACATGTGATGTGAAGGGCCAGCAGCCGGCTGGTAAAAGGGCAACCGCTGAAAAAGTGGAAATACCCTCAATCGGATGATGGCTAAAGATGGGAGGAATTCCTCTTGAAAACTGTAGTTTCTGTGCTTGAAGAACATGAAATATGAGGTGAGGTATGACTTATTTAATAAACTTTTATTAAGCGAATAATTAAGCGGTCTGAGCATATAATTATTTTCTTCAAATATAATTTGTTGTTCAGTGAGAAATATTAAATTAATAATAAAAACATTTAAATAAGTCCTAATGACTTTATAAAGTAATGTTTAAATTCCCAATAAATGTCTTCTTAAATAAGAAGCTGCCATTTGCATAATTGAGCAAAGGCTCGTAGCATTCGGTGCTCGGGAATCAACAATGTATAAGAGAAAAATTTATGTTTAGATTGGAGTGCTCAGATAGCTTGTGGTAGAGCACTGGCCTAGAAAGCAAAAGGTCCTGGGTTCAATCCCCAGTCTGAACGTATAATTTTCTCTCCAAATATAATTTTTATTAATTGAAAACCTCATAATGTTATTTCCCATAATTAATTTATTAATAAATTTAATTATAAATTAATAAATATTTGTTATTGCAGATAATATTAAAAAAAAAAGTTAAAATGACAGGAATTGAACCCGAGTCTGCCAGAAAAGTAATCGCGTGCTCACCGACCAAACTACACTACCTTCTCATCGATATACTTTAATGTGCCAGTATATAAGGTGCTGGGATTTTTTTTTTTTTAATCACTCAGTGGTGCACCCTCTCCTTTTGCTGAAAAAGTTCTTTGGTTAAGTACTTTGGTATATTAAAATTTTATTGAAATCAGTGGCCCCAAGCCCACGACCTCCCCTTGTTGGTTAAGATAACTATTGTAAAAAGACCAATTACATAAAAGTACCAATAAAAATAAAATAGAAGAGTTAAAATTAACTTGGGCTATAACAAAATATTTACTAACCTCATTATTAATAGCAAAAAATTAGTATTTTCAGACTTATTTACTCTCCGCATTAAATTGCAACCAAACCAATGTAAAGAAACTTTCTTCTTTAATGATTGTTTGAATGCAGGCTGTGAAGTATACTGTTTGATACGAAACAGATCTAGTTCCTGTAAAATAAACATCATTTGAGATTAGTTATTCTAATTATTCACTTGAAGTTAAAAGAAAAATTGAAAAAAATATGTTCAAATTGCAGATTATTATTTTGTCAATTTCATTTTATACATCATCATCAACTTCCTGGATTAAGCCTTAAGTCAATAAGGCTTGTTCCAGTCTCATTCATTAACACTGTTGAATCATCTTGTTAATTTTATCTATTTGAGAATATATTAGACAATATTATCTCAAACATATTATTTGCATATATCATAATATAGTAAAGTATCCCACTACAGGCCTCAGGAGGCCCTTGGGGTAGTGGGAGGTTAAGGCTCCCACTTTTTCTTGACAATCGGCACTTGATGTCAGCCGGGTTGTCAGCCCTGCGTGACGGCCGTCTTTACCCCCAGAACAAGCATCTGGTACTCATTTCAGTTAGAGGCTGAGATGACCCCAGGGCCATAGTGCCGCCAGAAGGTTTGGGTCGGTTTAAAAATTCTGACCCCACCAGGACTTGAACCCTCGACCTTCCGGTTTGTAGCGCAGTGCCTTAACAACTACACTACGGCATGTCCCCATATATCATAATATACGAAAAAAAAAACTTATTTTCTCACAGAACTGAAAGTAAAACATCATTCAATTTTTTCACAGCCAGAGACAATTTACATTATTTATGTATTCTTGGGATCTGCTATTGACTGCAAAAAGCAATGAATGATGCTTATTTTCCACTTTTGAGTTTATAAAATTTTGATATTTTTTGCTTCCAGTTTTAATTTCTAAATGTTTAATTTTTATTTTCAATATTTATTACTATGTAAAATACAATAGAAAGTGAGCATTATGAGGTTTCTAACGATGTTTTTATTATATTTATACTGGCTATAAAGTAGTTGTTAAATTCCCAATAAATGTCTTATTAACCAAGAAGCCGCCATTTGCAAAGATAGAAGCTATGGTTTCAAGCATTTGGCACGAGGGAATTACAATGTATATAAGAGAAAAATTTGCATCTAGATCGCAACTCGCCTCGGTAGCTCAGTTGTTAGAGCACTTAGCCCGGAAATCTAAGGGTTTGGGTTCGAGTCTTGGTCTAGGCGAAAATTTTTCTCTTCAAATATAATTTATCCTTCGATGAGAAGTGTTAAATTAATAATAAAATCGTCAATAGAAGCCCTACTGGCTATAAAGTAGTGTTAAATTCCCAATAAATGTCTTCTTAACAAAAAAGCCGCCATTTGCAAAGATAGAAGCTATGGTTTCAAGCATTTGGCGCGAGCGAATTACAACGTATATAAGAGAAAAATTTGCATCCAGATCGCAACTCACCTTGGTAGCTCAGTTGTTAGAGCACTTGGCCCGGAAAGCCAAGGGTCCTGGGTTCGAGTCTCGGTCTAGGCGAAATTTTTCTCCTCAAATATAATTTATCCTTCGATGAGAAGTGTTAAATTAATAATAAAATCGTCAATAGAAGCCCTACTGGCTATAAAGTAGTGTTAAATTCCCAATAAATGTCTTCTTAACCAAGAAGCCGCCATTTGCAAAGATAGAAGCTACGGTTTCAAGCATTTGGCACGAGGGAATTACAACATATATAAGAGAAAAAATTGCGTCTAGATCGCAACTCGCCTCGGTAGCTCAGTTGGTAGAGCACTTGGCCCGGAAAGCCAAGGGTCCCGGGTTCGAGTCTCGGTCTAGGCGAAAATTTTTCTCTTCAAATATAATTTATCCTTCGATGAGAAGTGTTCAATTAATAATAAAATCATCAATGTTTTTATTATTGATTTAACATTTCTCATTGAAAGATAAATTATATTTGAAGAGAAAAATTTTCGCCTAGACCGAGACTCGAACCTGGGACCTTTAGCTTGCTGGGCCAAATGCTCTACCAACTGAGCTACCGAGGCGAGTTGCGATCTAGATGCAAATTTTTCTCTTATATACGTTGTAATTCCCTCTCACCAAATGCTTTTGTAACCATTGCTTCTATCTTTGCAAATGGCGGCTTCTTAGTTAAGAAGACATTTATTGGGAATATAACATTACTTTATAAAGCTAGTAAGGCTTCTAATGATGTTTTTATTATTGATTTAACATTTCTCATTGAAAGATAAACTATATTTGAAGAGAAAAATTTTCGCCTAGACCGAGACTCAAAAATTTTTCTCTTCAAATAAAATTTATGTTTCAATGAGAAATGTTAAATCAATAATAAAAATGTCATTAGAAGCCTTACTAGCTTTATAAAGTAATGTTAAATTCCCAATAAATGTCTTCTTAACTAAGAAGCCGCCATTTGCAAAGATAGAAGCAATGGTTTCAAAAGCATTTGGTGAGAGGGAATTACAATGTATATAAGAGAAAAATTTGCGTCTAGATCGCAACTCACCTCGGTAGCTCAGTTGGTAGAGCATTTGGCCCGGCAAGCCAAAGGTCCCGGGTTCGAGTCTTGGTCTAGGCAAAAATTTTTCTCTTCAAATATTATGAAGTTCTACTTAATAAATAAGTTGAGAATTATCCATCTTATTTCATGTTTGTTGTTTTCTTTTAGGACATGTCTCAGAGCATATTTGCTCTATCTTTGGCTTGTTCAGACTGATGATCTTTAAGTTGTCAGCCCTGGATGTCGACTCCAGATCTCCCTCTTTTTTGTGTTCCAAAGAACTTGCATATTAAATTTCTCTCCCTGGGAATTTAAAAATTCATGATTTGCTTCTTGTTCTTATGGATGTAGATTTTTCCCATATGGTGAAAAAAAAAAATGAATTTTGAAATTCTCAGGGAGAGAAATTTAATTCGCAAGTTCTTTGGACCACAAAATGAGAGAGCAGGAGTCGACATCCAGAGCAGACAACTTAAAGATCATCAGTCTCTACAAACTGAAGATGAGCAAAGATGCTCTGAAACATGTCCTATAAGAAAACAACAAATATGAGGTAAAAAAAAAGTATGATTTAGAGGAAAGGCATAATACAAATCAATATATGTCACTTTTCATGCATAAAATTTGTCTAAAAATTCATAATTAAAGGTGGAATATGTAAAGAAATTGGTATAATAATCATTAGGAAAAATTATAAAAATAAAAAGAATTGTAAGTTTTTGCGCTTCACCCCATAACAATGTTTCTCACCCGACTAGTTTCAAAAGCCAGTGCTCTCATCATTACTTTGACTGTTTGAATTAACACCAGCATTCCTCCTGTCATCTGGTGCATGTTAAATGAACTTTGAGACCAAATCCTGCTCTCTGGGAATTTCAAAATTCATGGTCCTGTAATTGTGTTTCTGAATTAAGTATCTTTTTACATACTAATAGTTCAACTGTTTTCTAAATGCTTTAAACCCTAGAAGCAGGTAGGGTTAAATGGCCAGCCATACTCTGTTGTGGCATGAGTTTTCACTGGGATTTCAATTCAGCCATTTATAGCCAGTATTCTAATAACATCTTCAAATGGAAAATCTTGCGTAATTTAAATGAATGTGCAATTCTCAAATGGTGTACTCTTAATGTATTATTTTATTTATTATGTTATTCACCTAACATCTCTGCAGGTATAGACTTTTTGATGATTATTGTGCCACAGTTGAAATATTATAGATAAGTTTCTCGCATAAATAAAACAGCGAATTGCACTATGAATTCTTTGAAGGAACTACATAACAACACAATGAGAACAGTCTTCAGAAGAAGAAGAAAAAAAAAGAAACATAGACCAGAAGGGGCTTTAGGAATAGTATGGTGTGATAAATCTTGTCTTCAAGACAAAACCAGCTTGACAGTCTGGAACCAATAAGTGGATTTTTCTTCTTCTTCTTCTTCTTCCTTCCAAGTATTAGGCCAAGGCCTGTTACGATCCTATAGAAAATGTTCCCTCCAGAGTTTCATAGACTTTTTTTCTTTTTTTCCTTTTTCCATGTTTATTACGAACAAATGTCTTTTATGGGTTGGCCTTCTTTCTCCTAGGATGAAACTTTTCCAAATATGTCTTTGTAACACACTGAAAACATTATTATAGGTTGTGTGCCTTTGTAATTTTTTTTTCTACACATGACCCCTGTTGTGATAAAAGACCTTCATCAATCCTAAAGTTCATTGTCTTTCTTTTGGCTTCCAAACTTTTGCCATTAAGCAATAATTGCATTCAGTTTGAACATATTTAAAAGTTCTTTGTACATATTTATGGACCATTTATTACTTTTTTATATCTATTAGGTAACTCTGTAATAATTTTAAATCCAAGTCTCCCATGAAGTTCTTATAGTCACATATCAATGGTTTTATCTTATTTTATCCTCTTCTTGTTTTTTCAATTCTGGTTTCATCAGTATGGTATGTGGCTAACATTATATAATTCGTTTTGCCATTACAGTTGATTACTATTAGTGGCCCTGGGGTCAACTCAGCCTCGAATGGAAATAAGTAAAGGTGGCCGTCACACATGGCTGGCAACCCAGCTCTGACATCACGTGTGATTGTCTAGAAAAAGTGGGAGCCTTAACCTCCTATTACCCAAAGGGCCTCTTAAGGCCTGTAGTGGGATCACTTTACCTTTTAGATATTGAATGAATGGTATACTATGTTTCCATAATGCAAGGATATCAGCAATTGAAATGTCTTGTTTTTTGTATGTATATTATCTTAAATTTATTGTCAAGGTACTATACTATAGCATGAATCGAAAATAATTGTTTTGGCCCCTTATATGTGGGGAATTTTGCATCATTGTTGTTAAAATAAAGAAATTTGCAAATAGATTAAAATCAGTAGACAAGCTAATCTACAAAAAAGGCCATTTATTCAACAATATAACATTCTGGTTTGTTCTTGGAGTTTACTGTGGACAAGAGTGCAAAACACAGAAATTGTTTATCAAGATATAAATATAAGAAAAATGTCAGGCGCCGCAAGAATAAATGCAAATATAAAATTATTTTACATATATTTAAATTAATGTTGGGAAGTAAACATTATGAGGTTATATCATTAATATTGAGTGTAATAACCTACCTCATACAATTTTAAATTTCTTTGAAACCAATGGTCTCAAAGAAATATGAAATTGTGAAGATGAACGAAAATTTCATTTGAAACCAATGGTCTCCAAGAAATTTGAAATTGTATGAGGTGAGTTATTAAAAATATTTTCTCCACAAAATATTAATTATTTTAACATGTTACTCAGGGCCATCATCGATTAATATATGCACTAATAATAGCATTGAAGTCTCTATATGAAAGTTATATGAACAGGAAATAGTTTAAATCAATGTCAGTAGTTAGCATATCTGGGTACGTATCTCTGCACCACCAGAATTCAACCTGCATACATATCACATACCTTTCTGTATATTCTTGGAATATACAGAAAGAATACACATATAGATAAACATATTAAGGCCTTGGGATTTAACCACTTTCCTCACAAAGAAGCAGTGTTCGACAGTTTGACACATAGATTATTAAATATACCTATTAGCAAAGAAAATTAGAAAAAGTAAACATAATTAAGGTAGCAATAGAAAACAGTTTTGAAGAAAATATGGAACAAAAGAAAATAAGTAAGTTTAAAAAACAAAAATTAATTAATGAAAACACACTTATAAAACAAACAGAAGAGAACATAAAATTCAAGAAATTCACTTA
The DNA here is from genome assembly GCA_030220185.1 of Diploptera punctata. Lineage (NCBI taxonomy): Eukaryota > Metazoa > Arthropoda > Insecta > Blattodea > Blaberidae > Diploptera > Diploptera punctata. The sequence goes on from JASPKZ010000467.1 coordinate 1,947,622, forward strand.
CCATCCATTGGAACACCAAAAGTTAAAAAAAAATTTAAAAAGTTTAACATAAGATTGGCACCGAAGAATGAATACAGATAATTAAAACCAACATAAATGAAAAAAAATTGAAGAAGAAAAAATCAGGAATTTATCAGATCAAATGCAGGGATTGAGATAAAATTTATATAGGAAAAACAAAAAGAAATTTGAAAACAAGGGTAAAAGAACATCTTAGAAATGTCAAAAATAGCGAAGTGGAAAAGTCAACAGTAGCTGCTCATTCTTGGTCTGAAAAACATCTAATTGATACAAAAGGTAGTCTAATTAAACAAATATACAAACAAAAGAACTTACGATTTGGGAAAAAAAACACATTAAAAAAAAAAAGAAAGAAAAATTTCAAATTTCCTGGGGATTCTGATCTCATCCAGAGGTTCATCTGTCCACCAACAGAGGGGGGAAGAAGCAGTTCTCCTGATTGACATAACATCAGTCAACAAGAAATTACTGAAGATGAAGCTGCCCAAGCTTTGAAACCAGTATAGAAGACTGGATATGAGGTGAGGAATAAAACATTTTAATTTAAATCTTAAATTAAACCTCACAGTGATTTTTTCCTATAAAATTTCAAGCTAAATTAATTATTCAAGATAAAAACATAAGGTTCCAAGATAAATCTAAACAAAAATCCAAACCTATTATCTGTGAAGAAGAGAGGAAAAGATCAGAAAGAATGAAAAAATACTGGGCACTAAGAAAGGAACAACACACAAAGAAATGATTGATTAATCCAATGTACACCAAAGAGGGCAAAACAGAAAAAAAAAGAAAAAGAAAAGATACTGTACCTCCATTTTGGAAACTGATTCAGCAACTGCTCTGATATTTTCAAAAATAAAGTGGAAACATTGCAATAACTCTCATTAACTCTTTTTCACCAATAACTGCAAATCTGCAATTTGTCAAGGTATGTATAGTATTAACATTTGGAAGTTTTAAAAATATCTCAACATCTCCAAAATGGTAGCCTGGTCCAACAATTTTCTGTTGATCATTAGTGAAATTTGGAACAACCTGAAAAATTAATAATTTATTGATTAATTAAAACATTAATTCATATGGGATAGGATAAATGCAAACATTAATAGAATGAATAAATAATTGATAGGAATTATATTTGAAGAGAAAAATTTTCGCCTAGACCGAGACATGAACCCGGGACCCTTGGCTTTCCGGGCCAAGTGCTCTACCAACTGAGCTACTGAGGCGAGTTGCGATCTAGACGCAAATTTTTTCTCTTATATACGTTGTAATTCCCTCGCGCCAAATGCTTGAACCATAGCTTCTATCTATGCAAATGGCAGCTTTTTAGTTAAGAAGACATTTATTGGGAATTTAACACTACTTTATAAAGCCAGTAGGGCTTCTATTCACGATTTTATTATTAATTTAACACTTCTCACTTCAATGAGAAGTGTTAAATTAATAATAAAATTGTCAATTGATAGGAAGTTACAATATGAGGTAATATGAGTCACTTTGTGACTCGTGAATTTAACTAGTATCTTGGATATTATCTCTCTATCTGGGATGAAAAGGATATCCCTGAAAAGTTACTAGTTATAATAAAAGTTTAGGAATTATTAATCAAGTTATGAAACCATCCCTTGTACTAAAAAACACCAGATTACGTTTATATAACACTTTGGCTAGACCAATGTTGACCTATGGTAGTGAAGCATGGACACTAAAAAAACAACATGAAAGCAGAATAACGGCTTGTGAAATGAGATTCATGCGCAGAACAGCGGGTTACACCAGATGGGATCAGAAAAGGAACACCGATATCTTAAAAGAATTGAAGACTACGCCAATTTTGGAATATATTAAACAGTACCAACTAAATTGGTAACACCATCTTGAAAGAATGAGTTCAAATCGGATCCCCAAAGCTGTTTATAATTATATACCAAGAGGACGAAGATCACTGGGCCATCCTATGAAATGCTGGAGGGAAAATTTTCTATAGGATCGTAACAGGCCTTGGCCTAATACTTGGAAGGAAGAAGAAGAAGAATTTAACTAGAGGATTTGGAAATCAAGAGTAGCATTTGTTAGGACTATTTAACAAATAAAATTAAGCTGTTTACTCAAAAATCATTATTTAAATATAGTTACTGGTATTTTAAAATATTCATATAATTAACGTAAATGGCAATGTTTGAAAACAAATCAAAAATGTTTGATTATATTTCATTTCTTCATTCACTGCAACTTTATCATATTATTTATTGCCAAATAGGATCACAATCAGCAATAACCCACTGGAATGCAATATTGTAAGAATGTACCCTAGTGGAGAAAAAATTAAACAAGTCAAACTGTATATTATAACCGACATTATAGGTTATTTATTTTTTTAGTAAATAAGTCAGTTACTTACTTACTCACTGGCACTATCGAACCCGTAGGTTCATGGCCGTGCGGACATAAGCTCTCCATATATCCCTATCCTGAGCTAATGCTTTCCAATCATTCCCTGTATAATCTACTTCCCTCAAATCATAGTTAATGTTGTTCTCCCACCTCATTCTTGGTCTACCAACTGGGCGTTTTCCTTCTGGCTTTCCTACAAGAAGTTTCCATGCACGTCTTTCATTCCCCATACGAGCAACATGTCCTGCCCATCGCAGTCTACGGGACTTAACTGTTCTTATTATATCTGGCTTCCTATAAAGACCATGTAGTTCATTGTTATGTAGTCTTCTCCATTCACCTGTCTGTTCATCTCTCTTTGGTCCAAAAATTTTCCTAAGAACTTTATTCTCAAATACTCGTAATCTCCTTTCCTCCCTTAAAGTAAGAGTCCATGTTTCGCACCCATATAATATAACTGGTAGAATAATAGTTTTATATATTTTCAGCTTAACGTTTTTTGAAAGGAGTTGGGACATCAAAAGTCTCTGCAATGCATAATAGCATGCATTTCCAGAATTGAGCCTATGTTTAATTTCTTTGTGCATCTCATTCCTATTTGTGATTATTGTTCCTAGGTATTTGAATTCAGCCAATTCCTCAAAATTTCCCTCATTTGTCATTAGCTGTCCATTTCCATTATATAATGTATTTCTACGTGTGACCATATATTTAGTTTTACTGATATTTACTTCCAGTCCTAATTTCTTAGTGTTACTCAATAGTGTGTGTGTGTTGGCCTTTAGTATCTCCTCGCTATCGGCCAGTAGTACTACATCATCAGCATAAACTAACAGCTTATTAATACCATTCAGTTGTAAGCCTTCCTCATTCTCTAAAGATTTAATGGCATGCTCTAGTACAAAATTAAATAGTAGAGGAGATAGTGCATCTCCTTGCTTCAACCCATTCTGGATTTCAAAAGTGTCTGAAAACTGTTTGCCTACACGCACCCTACTCGTTGAGCCATTTAGACACATTCGTATAAGTCTAACTAACTTTTTAGGAATTCCGAACTCCAGCAGGATACTATATAACTTCTCCCTCTTAATTGAATCATATGCTTTTTGGAAGTCTATGTATAGTTGATGTACAGTACCATTATATTCCCATTTCTTTTCTAAAATCTGTCTTATACTAAAAATCTGATCTGTTGTAGACCTGTTTCTTCTAAATGCACATTGATGATCTCCTAGAATGTCATCAATATAGGGAGTAAGTCTGCTTACTAATATATTTGTTAGAATTTTGTACGAAATAAGTCAGTAAAATCATTATTTAAAAACACAAGTATTGAACACAATTATCACATGTGTAGTTCGAAGGAATCTTTTCCTTAGTTGCTAAGAACTTGCTTTTATAACTAAAATACATTTAAAGGAGCAAGAAGAAGAAAAGGCATCAGAATTAGAAAATAAAGCTGTCTTAACAACTCCAACAAGACCCGAAAAAATGCTTCGAGTTTGGAAATCAAAATCACAACTCTAAGTAAAACCTTACAATAATAAAAAAGAAACTATTTTGTTAGTTATTGAAGCTAATTTAAGTGAAAGACAATATAAACACAAGCAAAAGAAAGGCATGCTAATATATATCCATTATATAATCATATCCTTAAAAGTAAAGAATATTTTACCCTAGTAAGGATTTTTAGTGATCTTTTGCAGAGGTGCCATTACAGAATTTGTTAGATCATAAAACCTGGCATATAGTTGAATTAAAAGATCTAGTTCATCTGAGGCTTGCTTTGAGACTTGAAAGCAAATGTAATTTTTTTTTTGCCCAATGGGTTGCTGGCCCAGAGAGGTATTATTGTGGAGTTCCCACTAATGTAGCATTTCCTCTACGTTAAGTTGATGTGGTTATACCGCCAGTACTCGGTCCTCAGAGCCTCATTTGTAATAGCAGGTTGAGGATGAGATTTGGATAAGAGAGGTGATGAAATGCACGTCACTATCCCTTGCAACAAAGAAAATAACAAATTTCACAAAAACAACGGGGATAATTAACAGTATAATGAAACCATCTTTAGTACAGAAGAACAAGATTACAGCTTAAAAAGGTTCTTGCAAGGGCCAGTATGAAAATATGGTAGTGAAGCATGGACAATACGAAGAACAGACGAAAACTAAATAACAGCAAATGAGATCTGATTTATGCACTGTACAGCAGGCTATACAAAGTGGGACCATAAAAGAAATAAGGAAATTATGGAAGAGTTGGATCCCTCGATGGTATTTTTACCTTGTCGTGGTGGAGTGGCTTGCATGCTTAACTGATCCTGAGAGCTATGCCGGCGGTAGCATTGCTGCCGATAGGGTTACCCATGCCAGACTGGTCGAAGGTGATAAGTAAGATGAAAAAAGTATCTTGGTCGAAGGAGTGACGATCTTTCACCGTAAAAATACAACCGTCAAGAAATGCAGACATGGGTTCAACTGGGGTAAAATTTTCCGGAGATCAAATAGTCCACCATTTGGTTCTCCGGGCAGGGACTACTTTAGAGAACCCATGCCAAAGGCTCAAACACAGGGACATGTACCTAGGAACATGGTAAAAAGGTAAAGTGATCCCACAACAGGCCTCAGGAGGCCCTTGGGGTAGTAGGAGGTTAAGGCTCCCACTTTTTCTAGACAATCTGCACTTTATGTCAGCCGGGTTGTCAGCCCTGCGTGACGGCCGCCTTTACCCCAGAACAAGCGTCTGGTTAGTTAGAGGTTAGAGGTTAGAGGTTCAGTTAGAGGCTGAGTCGACCCCAGGGCCATCGTGCCGCCAGAGGGTTTGGGTCAGTTTAAAAATCCTGACCCCAACGGGACTTGAACCCTCGACCCTCCGGCTTGTAGCTCAGTGCCTTAACCACTACGCTACGGCGTGGCCCCCTAGGAACATGGAATCTTAGGATTTTATACAATAGCGGGGCACTACAGATATTAACGCGGGAATTAGATAAATCGCCCTTGGATATAGTCGCTTTACAGGAAGTTAGGTGGCCAGAAGAAGGTAGTCAGGAATCAGGAAGCTTTGCATTATACTAAGGGGGTGCAGAAAGACCTGAATTTGGAATGGGTTTTTTAGTCAGAAGGAGGATCCTGTCTGCTATCCGAGATATTAAGTTTGTCAGTGACAGGATATCATACATAATTCTAAAGGGTAAATGACATGATTTTATAATTATAAATGTACATGCTCCCACAGAAGATAAAGATGACAAGATCAAGGATGAGTTCTATGAAGAATTAGAATGCTTATTTGATAGCCTTTCACGATATCATATGAAAATTGTCTTAGGAGATTTTAATGCAAAAGTGGGGCAGGAACATATATTCAAATCAACAATAGGCAAATTCAGTCTTCATGAAGATACTAATGACAACGGGGTTAGATTAGTCACCTTCACCACATCAAAGAATCTCATTGTTAAGAGCACAACATTTCAGCATAAGGATATTCATAAATACACCTGGACGTCTCCAGATGGAGAAACTCGGAACCAGATAGATCATGCATTAGTGGACAAATGCTGGCACAGTAGCATCATCGATGTTAGATCAGTTAGAGGGACAGACTGCAATTCGTATCATCATCTGGTCAGGGTGAAAATCAGACAACGGCTATCGCTTATGAGAGGAACAAACGCTAAAGATGATTCTGAAAAATTTGAATTTTTTTTAATGATGAAATGCGGCAAGAATACCAAATCAAAATTACTAATAGATTTGAAGTACTGGAATCTTCAGATGACAATGTGGCAAACGAAGAAGAAACTGATATAAATAAAGAATGGGAGGCTGTAAGAGATACTATTAAATTGTCAGCATCAGAAAGCATTGCTTATTTTAAAAAGAGGAAAAACAAGAAATGGTTAGTTGAGGAATGTGCCAACATTGTAAAGAAAAAAAAGCTAGCAAAAATGAAATTGTTACACAAGCCAAATGAGGTAAATTTAGAGCAATTGGGTAGTATTAGACAGGAAACCACCAGACTACTAAAGAGTAAAAGAGGGAATATCTGAGAGAGAAGATTAATGATCTTGAAATGAATGCAAAAAATAGGAACTTTAGAGAATTATATCAGGGAATTAGGATAGAGAAGAAAGGGTTTCAGGCTAGAACAAACATAATTCAAAATGAAAATGGGCATATGATTGCAGATTCCAGGAGTATATTAAATAGATGGAAAAGTTACTTTAATCAGTTATTAAATGAACATACAGAACAGGACATTGAGGAGGATAATTTACAGACAGCAGAAATGCTAGTCGCAGAACCAAGTGCATTAGAGGTTGAAATGGCAATAGAAAAATTGAAGATGTATATAGCATCAGGTTCAGATGAGATCCCAGCAGAACTGATAAAATCAGGGGGAGAAAAATTGATGGACAACATATGCCGGTTGCTTAGTATGATTTGGGGAAAAGAAGTTCTTCCAGGCGAATGGAAAGAATTGATTATCGTACCAATTTATAAAAAAGGAGATAAAACTGATTGCAACAACTAGAGAGGCATCTCATTACTTTCAACTTCGTACAAAATTCTAACAAATATATTAGTAAGCAGACTTACTCCCTATATTGATGACATTCTAGGATATCGTCAATGTGCATTTAGAAGAAACAGGTCTACAACAGATCAGATTTTTAGTATAAGACAGATTTTAGAAAAGAAATGGGAATATAATGGTACTGTACATCAACTATATGTAGACTTCAAACAAGCATATGATTCAATTAAGAGGGAGAAGTTATATAGTATGCTGCTGGAGTTCGGAAATTCCTAAAAAGTTAGTTAGACGTATATGAATGTGTCTAAATGGCACAAAGAGTAGGGTGCGTGTAGGTAAACAGTTTTTGGACACTTTTGAAATCCAGAATGGGTTGAAGCAAGGAGATGCACTATCTCCTCTACTATTTAATTTTGTACTAGAGCATGCCATCAAATCTTTAGAGGATGAGGAAGGCTTACAACTCAATGGTATTAATAAGCTGTTAGTTTATGCTGATGATGTAGCACTATTGGCCGATTGTGAGGAGATACTAAAGGACAACACGCACACACTATTGAGTAACACTAAGGAATTAGGACTGGAAGTAAATATCAATAAAACTAAATACATGGTCACATGTAGAAATACATTATATAATGGAAATGGACAGCTAATGACAAATGAGGGAAATTTTGAGGAAGTGGCTGAATTCAAATACCTCCGATTGAGGGTCTTTCCATTTTTCAGCGGTTGCCCTTTTACCAGCCGGCTGCTGGCCCTTCACATCCACATGTGTCAATCACAGAGGTAGATGATCAACAGCCAGTGTAGGGGTGACATGTGGTTAGCATGTCGAGTCCCCCAGCCGTTATAGCTGGTTCCTCAACCAGGAGCCGCTACTTATTGGTAGCTACCCAATTGCCTCACGATGCTGGGTGGGCACCGGTCCCATACTGGCCGAAATACCATGAGAAAATTTCTTCCCCCATGGAGACTCGAACCAGCGCAAGTCCCGTAGCTCTGCGCCAAGGCTTCCTACCTTAACCGCTCGGCTATGGCGCAGGACAAATACCTAAGAACAATAATCACAAGTAGGAGTGAGATGCACAAAGAAATTAAACATAGGCTTAATTCTGGAAATGCATGTTATTATGCATTGCAGAGACTTTTGATGTCCCAACTCCTTTCAAAAAACGTTAAGCTGAAAATATATAAAACTCTTATTCTACCAGTTATATTATATGGATGTGAAACATGGACTCTTACTTTAAGGGAGGAAATGAGATTACGAGTTTTTAAGAATAAAGTTCTTAGGAAAATTTTTGGACCAAACAGAGATGAACAGACAGGTGAATGGAGAAGACTACATAACAATGAACTACATGGTCTTTATAGGAAGTCAGATATAATAAGAACAGACTGCGATGGGCAGGACATGTTGCACGTATGGGGAATGAAAGACGTGCATGGAAGCTTCTTGTAGGATAGCCAGAGGGAAAACGCCCAGTTGATAGACCAAGAATGAGGTGGGAGAACAACATTAACTATGATTTGAGGGAAGTAGATTATACAGGGAATGATTGGAAAGCATTGGCTCAGGATAGGGATGTATGGAGAGCTTATGTCCACATGGCCATGAACCTATGGGTTTGATAGTGCCAGTGAGTAAGTAAGTAAGTATGGAAGAGTTGGATTCTCTACCATATGTAAAACTAGCAGAACAACCGGAAAGCACATCTTCAATGAATGCCGTCTCATAGAATTCCAAAAGCCGTGCTTTGTTAGTGCCCCCAAGGCCAAAGATCGCTGGGATGTCCAAAAAAGTGCTGAATGGAAAACTCCTCTTTGAGACCGTAACAGGCCACATGGCCTAATACTTGCATGGATGATGAAAAAATCCAGTTCTTATATTATTATTATTATTATTATTATTGTTATTATTATTATTATTACTTACTTACTTACTTACTTACTCACTGGCACTATCGAACCCGTAGGTTCATGGCCGCGCGGACATAAGCTCTCCATACATCCCTATCCTGAGCTAATGCTTTCCAATCATTTCCTGTATAATCTACTTCCCTCAAATCATAGTTAATGTTGTTCTCCCACCTCATTCTTGGTCTACCAACTGGGCGTTTTCCTTCTGGCTTTCCTACAAGAAGTTTCCATGCACGTCTTTCATTCCCCATACGCGCAACATGTCCTGCCCATCGCAGTCTACGGGACTTAACTGTTCTTATTATATCTGGCTTCCTATAAAGACCATGTAGTTCATTGTTATGTAGTCTTCTCCATTCACCTGTCTGTTCATCTCTCTTTGGTCCAAAAATTTTCCTAAGAACTTTATTCTCAAATACTCGTAATCTCCTTTCCTCCCTTAAAGATAGCGGATAGGATCCTACTTCTGACTAAAAAACCCGTTCCAAATGCAGGTCTTTCTGCACCCCCATAGTATAATGCAAAGCTTCCTGATTCCTGACTACCTTCTCCTGGCCACCTAACTTCCTGTAAAGCGACTATATCCAAGGGCGATTTATCCAATTCCCGCATTAATATCTCTAGTGCCCCGCTATTGTATAAAGTCCTAGCATTCCATGTTCCTAGGAACATGTCCCTGTGTTTGAGCCTTTGGCATGGGTTCCCTGAAGTAGTTCCCGCCCGCGGAGAACCGAATGGGGGACTATTTGACCTCCGGAAAATTTTACCCCAGTAGAACCCATGTCCGCATTTCTTGACGGTTGTATTTTTACGGTGAAAGATCGTCACTCTTTCGACCAAGGTACTTATTTCGTCTGGCTTATCACCTTCGACCAGTCCGGCATGGGTAACCCTATCGGCAGCAATGCTACCGCCGGCATAGCTCTCAGGATCATTTAAGCACACAAGCCACTCCACCACGACAAGGTAAAGATACCATGGAGGGTTATTATTATTACTACTAATATTATTTTCTAAATGCATAGGCCTATCTGTGATTTATAGAATAATCTATTTTTAAAAATATCTGCAAAAGTTGTGTGTGTTAAAATCAGTCATTAACTAATACTTTGCATGTAACAACTAATTAAAGACTCTCGCAAGAATTACGCATACCCAGATATTTTTATATCAAACAGTATCTTACTAGTAATTTTGAACTACTATATCTTCATAATGATATAACTGATTCTGTATTTACAATGGAAAAGTTTAATTTAGTCCTATATGACCTCCACAACTCAGCTACTGGAATTTATGACATTCACAAAACTATGTTAGAAAATGTATCAGAAACATTACAGAACGAAATTCTTCAACACTTTAACAACATTTGGAAAACTGGATTCTACCCAAATAACTGGAAAAATGCAATTATATTCCCATACCAAAACTGCATAAAGTTAAGCAGATGTGTCAGTCAGACAGACCAATCTCACTAATATCTTGCTTTGTTAAACTGCTAGAACGTATGGTCCAAAAATGCTTATCTTGGAGATTAAAAAATTTAAACCTTCTCAGTCATTTTCAATTTGGATTCCGTCCTTCACGTGGAACAATTGATGCATTGTTATGTTTAACTCAAGAAATTTATTTAGGATTCATGAAACAAGAAACTAATATTGTAGTTATGAGATATAAATAATTACAGATCAATCTCTTTAACAAGTGTCATTGCAAAAACAGCAGAACATATGATTTCAGCGAGACTAAATTGGTTCTTAGAAAGTAAAAACATACTAACAGCACAAACAGGATTCAGACAACATCTATCTACAAAAGAAAATACAATTCAACTTTCTCAAGATGTTAAAGAATCTTTCAACAAAAATCAAGATACGCTAACAGTTTTCATTGATTTTGAGAAAGCATATGACTCAGTATGGAAATACAAATTACTTGAAAAACTCACAAAACTAGGCATTCAAAACAATATGTTAAACTGGATCACCCAGTTCCGTTCACAATGTTTCTGTGCTACAAAATACAATGACAGTACTTCCAAATTCCGACAAATAAAAATGGGTCTCCCTCAAGGTGCAGTACTAAGTACAACCCTGTTCAACATCTACATCAACGATCTCCCACCAGCTATATCAAACACAGAAATAAAGACAGCTCTTTTTGCAGATGACATGATTATGTGGACATCTTCCTCACAAATAGAAAAATCTAAATTTTCTATGGAAAAGGCTCTTAACCTATTAGAAAAGTGGACCCACAACAATTTAATGGCCATTAATACAGACAAAACAACGTTTCAAATATTTAACTTCAACAAAAAAGTCCCAAAACTAAATCTACAGTTCAAGAAAACAAACCTGAGACAAACAAATGAAGCAAAATATCTAGGGACAATTTTTTATTCACAATTATCTTGGAGAAAACATATTGAAGCAGTCGTAAACAAAGCAACGAAAAGATTTTCAATCTTAAAAAGATTAGCTGGAGAAAAGTGGGATAGAAATCGCCAGACTCTGAACACCATGTATAAAACATTCATCAAGCCAATACTTCTATACAACAGGGAAGTAATAATCACAGCAAATAACTCGAACCTAAATTGCCTAGAAGTAAGTATGCCAAAATCAGGCTTTACGGCTTATAACCGGTGCAGCTAAATCAACCCCGATCACAGCAATGCAAGCACTAACTCAGAACCCTCCAATATGTCTAACTTTGGAGGAACAGGCAATAACACAACATGAAAAAATGTTACGGTTAACAACATCAAAATGGGGAAAAAGACAGTTACAACCAACCAAGTTGAAAACACAAACAAGTTTCTTGTCCAAAGTAACAGAAATAAAAACAGATTTGAATCTTCCTAAATCTAAAGAAAATATTTTGATCAGAGAAAACCCTCTTGCTTTTGAACCAATTAACATTCAGCTAAATCTAGAAGAACCAGTTACAAAATCTGAAACTCCCACACCTGTACTAAAAGCTCTAGAATTAGAAGCTGTGAATAAGAGATATCCACCACAAGAATGGTTACATGTCTACACAGATGGATCTACTATTGATAACAACTCAGGATCAGGAATTACATGTGCATTATTTTCATTTTATCAACCAGCAGGATACCACACAACAAATTTTGATGCAGAAGTAACGGCTATTCATATTTCGCTCCAACAATTACTGTACAGAATAAATAAATTTCAAAATTCTGTCATACTCTCTGATTCTAAGGCAGCAACATATGCAATAAATTCACACAAAATGAAGTTAATACAAATTAAAGAGTGCTACAAAATGATTCAACAACTCCAAAAACTACAGAAAAGAATTCAATTGCAATGGATACCTGCACATTGTGGAATTGCTGGAAATGACACTGCTGATTTTCTAGCCAAAAAAGACTACAATCTAATTCAGAATACTATTAAAAGCTTACCTTTCACATCCATAAAAAGAATAATTAAAACAAATATAAAATCAAATAAAACCAAGACCTATTTAATAAAGCCAAAGACAAAAAATTGAATATTTTAGTAAAGAAGCCAGATATTATTCCAGAAATTCCACGTAAAACTACAGTAGCAAAATTTAGACTGCTTACAGAACATGACTATTTGGTATTACCTGTTGGATCCACCATAGAGAAATATTGGAGAGCAAGAACACTAATGGCTTCGTTGCCAAGGCATTTGAAAACAACAACATATTGCAGTTATGATTGACTTGGAAGCTGCATATGACACCACACCCCATATGTCACTGATCTTGCAGTTTATGAAAGTGGGTATAAAAGGCAGAATGCTTCAGTTTATATGCTCATTTCTCAGTGGAAGAACTATTCAGACCACTGTTAACAATCACTTATCATTTGCCAAGTACATTAATAACTGTGGGCTGCCACAGGGATCAGTATTAAGTCCCGCTTTGTTCAACATTATGCCTCATGACCTACCTACGATAATCACATCTCCAGTAAAAATTAGTATATATGCAGATGATATTACAATTTGGGCCACTAACAAAGATCCAAATATAGCAATGAATCAGGTACAATTAGCAGTAAATGAAATCAACAAAATGGGCACAAAAGTCGAATCTAACAATTTCTTCCTCTAAAACAGAGTGTACAGTTTTCACTAAAAAACACAACCGCAACGACATATGTATATAGAATAATATAAATACAGAAAAAATGCTTGAGTTAAATAACCAGGGGAAAACAATAATATTTCAGTGGATTCCCAGCCATTGTGGTATATTTGGTAATGAAATGGCAGACAAAATTGCAAAATCTCCCATAAAATTATTTCCACAATCTAGAAAACTGACATCCCTACATAAAGCAATAGCATCTATAAATACACACTTCACAAAAATTGGACAAGCAAGTGGTTAACATCTGAAAATGAAAAAACACTGAAAAAAATTATGAAGAAACCAAAACTCCCATAAAATTATTTCCACAACCTAGAAAACTGACATCCCTACATAAAGCAATAGCATCTATAAATACACATTTCACAAAATATTGGACAAGCAAGTGGTTAACATCTGAAAATGAAAAAAACACTGAAAAAAATTATGAAGAAACCAAATTGTTTAATATAACTGTATGACAACATTCCACAGCATGTGCAGATATTTGCATCAAGAGCAAGAATTGGTCACATAGTGACTAATACATATTTATATAAATTCAATCTAAATGACTCACCTATGTGCCCACTTTGCCAAGCTGAAGAAGATGATTTATAGAACATATTCTGCTGAAATGTACATCTATAAATTGTCATAGAAATACTCTAAAATCACTATTACCTCAAGCCTTAGGTGAAACATTTCAATTCATCTTATCCACACCTAAGCTATGGACTATTGTAGAGCATTCAAATAAAATTTTAAATTTGAAGAGAAAAATTTTCGACTAGACCGGGACTCGAACCCGGGACCCTTGGCTTTCCGGGCCAAGTGCTCTACCAACTGAGCTACCGAGGCGAGTTACGATCTGGCCCGGAAAGCCAAGGGTCCCGGGTTCGAGTCCCGGTCTAGTCGAAAATTTTTCTCTTCAAATTTAATTTATCTTTCATTGAGAAATGTTAAATTAATAATAAAAACAGCATTCAAATAGTTTACATAGGGAAAATCACCAATCAACTCTTCAAGTAGTGTAACTATGTAATGGAATCATGTCATCAGCTATGGCTGGAAGCATGTAATGAAGAAAGAATGATATTTTTATACTCTTAAAATAGTTAATCTTACACATGTGGATGAATTTGGGGCCCAAATAGTGAGTTCCAGATTTTTGCCGATTTTTTTCGCATTCTGGATCACTGTGTAAAGTAAAAGTAAAGTAAAGTGATCCCACAACAGACCCGGAGGTCCTTGGGGTAGTAGGAGGTTAAGGCTCCCACTTTTTCTAGACAATCGGCACTTTATGTCAGCCGGGTTGTCAGCCCTGCGTGACGGCCGCCTTTACCCCCAGAACAAGCGTCTGGTACTCATTTCCGTTAGAGGCTGAGTCAACCCCAGGGCCATAGTGCCGCCAGAGGGTTTGGGTCAGTTTTAAAAATCCTGACCCCAACGGGACTTGAACCCTCAACCCTCGGCTTGTAGCTCAGTGCCTTAACCACTACGCTACGGCGTGCCCCCTCTGGATCACTGTGTAGCGGTCGTAATTTTATATATTTCACAACGAAACTCAGTATATGCTATTAAAATAAACCAAGGAAGGTATTCTCCAAAAAATTAACAAAATCTGACCATTAGAAGTGGGGGTTAGCCTGAAATATGAAATTCAAAATTCACTCTACCAACTGCCATATTTGTTTTGTCGTAATCTATACCATACAATTTAATTAACCCTTAAATTGGCAATATATCTTAGAAGATACACTAGTTCAATTTATTTAACAATTTTAATAAAGTAATGGAAAAATGAATTGGTAGATATGATTTCAATTGGTGGCAAATTATACAACAATATGTAAATAGGTAATAACTTACAGTTATGAATAATTTATTTTCTCTGGAGTCTGACACTTTAAATAAGTTTGCCTCAGATGTCTTAGAAAAGTAAAAAATTATGAAGTGGAAAAGTCAGCAGTAGCTGTTCGTGCTTGGTCTGAAAAACATCTAATTGATACGAAAACCAGTCTAATTAAACAAATATAAAAAACAAAAAAGAACTCACATTTTGGGGGAAAAAAAACAAGAAATAAAAACTTATGAACTTCAAAATTCCTGCAGATTCTGATTTGATCCCGAGGTTTATCGGTCCACCAACAGAGGGAGGAAGAAGCAGTTTTCCTGATCAACATAACATCAATCGACAAGAAATTACTGAAGATGAAGCTGCCCAAGCTTCAAAACCGGTTTAATTAGAAGACCAGATATGAGGTGAGGTACCCAGTCTGAGCGTATAATTTTTCTCTTCAGATATAATTAAACACTTTAATTTAATTCTTAATATGTACTCACCTCACAATATCCATTCATTATAATATATATTCGCTTAGTCACTTCTCCTGAAATCGTAACTAACTGATGTGGTGCTAAGACCAAAACTTCAGTAACTGCAGCTATTCTTGTGGTAAACTTGTCACATGTACTCTGTAACAAAAATAAAACACATGGGACATAACCCATAATTAAAAATTTAAACTACACAGTGTTTTAATTCCTATCAAATATAAATAGAAAAAAAAATTCAAAGAACTAAACAACTAATTTGTTTAATTTAAAAAAATTAAACATCTTTGTTTTGTATTAAATATAAGAATGATTCAAACAATATAATAAACACTACTAATCTTTTACTACATTTTCATTTACTCCTTGTCACTGTAATCACAACTTATTCACTAACTCTCTTCTCAAGTTCATTGAGAAATTGGCAATTAACCATAAGTAAAGTTTTTATATCTATTTTTAAGTGAAAAATTACAGTTTGAGAATATTCTAAATTTTGATTACATCAATAATCACTAACAAACTCACTGGCACTATTGAACTTATAGGTTCATGCCTACATGGACATAAGCTCTCCACACATCCCTATCCCAAGCTAATGTTTCCTGATCATCCCATGTATAATTTACCTCCCTCGAATAATGGTTAATGTTATTCTTCCACCTCATTCTTAGACTATCTACTGGGTGCTTTCTCTCTGGTTTACCTACAAGGAGTTTCCATGCCTTCTTCCATTCCTCATTTGTGGTACATGTCTGCCCATCATATTCTACAAGACTTAACCGTTCTTATTACATTTGGTTTCCCTTAAAGATCATATAGCTCACTGATACGTAGTCTCCTCCATCCGCTTATCTGTTTCTCTCTATTTGGTCCAAAAATTTTCCTATGAACTTCATTCTCAAATACTCATAATAGTATCTCTTCCTTTAAAGTAAGAGCACGTTTCGTATCCATAAATTGGAAAGAATAACAGCTCACATTTTTTAGAGAAGTTGGGATGACATGCATGTATTTCCAGAACTAAGCTCATGTTTAATTTCTCTCTCAATCTCATTCCTGTTTGCAATTATTTTTCCTAGGTATTTGAATTCAGTCACTTCTTCAAAATTATCCCATTTCTATTTGTCTGTGTGTTATAACTTTCTGGGAGTTGATTGTCACTATTAAGTCTAGCAAAGAAATTGTGATCCAAGAAATGAGGAATAAATCAACAGGAGTAGATAAAATCACATTATAAATGTTAAAACAGCAAAGCCGGTTATATAGAATATTAAGAATAGTTTGGACAGAACATGTTATTTCACATTAATGACAGAAAAGTATAATTGTTCTGATTCAAAGAAGGGAAAATGTTAAGTTAAATTATATAGGCATAACTTTACTCTGTTATTGCTTCAAAATTTATGAAAGATTTTTGGCAACAATATGAAACAAAGAAAAATACAAAACAAGAGAATTACAATACACTTTCAAAAAGTGTAAGATCAATGGCAAATTGAATCTTCTGTTTTTGACATTTTATTGAGAAGAAATGTGAGTATGAACCTTCCCTTCATAGATTTTGAAAAGGCATATAATACAGTTCTACACATGGGGATTTAATCTTCTGCATTAGACACCTGATTGAGAAGAAATCGGAGTATGGGGAAGTAATGTGCCTTCCCTTTACACATTTTCAAAAGAGATATAATACAGTCCTACACAAATCTACAGGATTTGTGCTGGTTTGAATCTTCATGGGAGAAGAAATTTCAACCCGTATGGGACTAGTGCCCAACAAGCATTGTCAGGAATTTGGGTAGCTAATATAAATAGTGACAAGTTGAGAAAACCAACTATAACAGCTAGCGGACCTGACATGCTGAACACAAGTTTACCCCTATACAGGCTACATGATTGTCCACCTCTGTCAGGAACATATGTGGATGTGAGGCCAGTAGGTTGCTGGTAGGCCAAGGCCATTATACCATGGAGTGTAGTTTATTTTACATATAAAATATGGGAAGCTTTGCAAAATCTAAGCCAACTCGGGCCAACACTTATGGAAGGGCTTCATGCCTGTCCTATTTTTTTACCACCAATGTTTGTAACACTATATTCCTTAAGGCAATTTCATCTGGGACATTCCTATTTCCTATGTCACCTTTACCTGTAGACTATAACATCCATCCTTCCATAGTAATTCTGCCTGAAGGCAGGTCCTTCACTGATATCGTAGCATTTTCATGCTATGCTTGTAGCTTTACTATGGAATTGTAGGTGTGGTAGCTTCCCGTTGCTTTCCACACCGGTGAAGGATGATGATGATGATGATAATAATGATAAGGATGATTGCGATGGCCTTAAAGTTTTCCTGACATTTGTCTTACAGGTGAGGAAAAACCCCGATAAAAACCTCACCCAGAAAAACTGCCCCGACTGGGGATCGAACCCGGGCTTGCTGCGTGACAAGGCAGCACGCTACCTCGAGACCACAGTGGTGGACAGACTATAACATAATGTCCTTATAAAAAAGTAAAAGATGACTATGATAATTGGTGTCCTTCCCCATTTTAAGCAGATGAAGGAATTCCAAAACAGGAAGCACATATTTTGCAAAATAATTTTAATGCTTTTCCTGTTACTGTCAATTTCAATTACAGATTTAAATTGTAAGTCAAATCTAAATTTGTGTGTACTTTTTCCTTTAATTTCTCTGTAATGATTGTGGACCTATTAAGCTTACTTAGGGTCGTATGCAAATACATTAGTCTCTACTCAAATTACTTCCAATCACTGGTGAGCTGAGATCGAATTAACGGCCACCTTAACCGGTCATGCATGAATGTTGACGTTTTCGTAATATTGGCAACGAATTACCCAGAATTCTCAGCGATAAAACCACTTCCGTTATTTTCGTCTGCTATAGAGGAATGCATTTATGCTTGCATCCCACAAATAATACCGTATACAAACACGTCTGCGACGCGCAATATTACGCCGATTCTCCTGTTCTTCCAGTTGAATTCTTTGGTAGACTCTATCAAATTCCTCTTCTCCGCATATACCGAAAACATGATCGAAGTCTTCAAGGTCCGACATCTTGGATAAGTTTCAAACTACATCGGTTACCTTCGGGATTTTCACATAAGTTTATATCTTGAGCTACGATCTTAAGGTACCTTGTCAGGTAGCTTACAATTATTACCGCGTGAATAGATTTCTGAGTAAGAAAAATGTGTTTGAATAAAACTTTATCAGCAGAGAACGCCTTTTACTGTCTAATGCGTTCAAACATTCGACCCTTAGAGCTATTAGGGATAAACATAACTAATCACAGAGACATAATAAATAAAGTAAGAGACCAGGTATTTAAGGCCTATAGAATATTGGGTTGCTTAAAATATGTCACGTGGAAGAATAAATATATTAATACTGAAAGTAAAATAAACATTTATAAAATCACAGTAAGACCAATGATGACATATGCTGCTGTAACTCAGGCAGAGACAAGAAAATGCAACAAATTAAGAATACACAAAAATGAATACACTACAAGTCTTAGTATGTAAAAATCAGATTAGACAGAATGAGAAACAAATATGTGAGACAACAATTTGATATAATGGATATCAAAAAATGTATAAAAACTAGAAAAAGAGAGTGGAGCTCTCATATAGATAAGAGTCAACAATAAAAGGCTAATTAGAACAGTTTGTGATTTGTATTCAATAGGAAAAAGAGATGTCGACAGACAAAAAATTATGAAAAGAAGGATTAACACCATATTCTAATGAATCATTTCCTATGTGATGATATAGAACCATGAGCCTAATTAAAAGAAAACAGTTATTAAGATCTAAATTGCATTCAATAAGTTTTAAAAATAAAATTTACAAGATAGTTTGGATTTACATATTTAACAAAAAATCAACAATAAAAATGTCATAATAGTTTCATTTCTCTGGATTCAAATTCATTCCCTGTCAATCATGCCAAACTGAGGACAATATAATATATTTTATGCGAAGTAAGTTTAAATTAATCTATGTACTTACCAAGTTATGATACATAGAGTAGACCTAATCAATGTTAAAAAAAAATATGGTAATAAAATTCTCAGTATAAAACATTTAAACATAGCACTTCATAACTCCAAGATACCTGAAATAATTTAATTGAGACAACATATTGCTCATTTTCTTAGACTTTTAGGTTACACTATTCAAAACAGCCATAAGTACTTAGAATGGGCAAGAAATTTAAACAAGGACAAGGGGAATAAAAAAAATAGACAGAGATATTGTAATGTGTTGTTGATCCGTTGCTCAAATTATTGTCCTAGAATTTTGCGGACAACAGGCAGACTCATTATAAAGTCAAGAGGAGTTAGATCCGGATCATGTGCAACTAAGCAAATGACCTCTCTATATGTGCTTCCAGGAGAAATAATTTTCCAGAATCAATTCTAGAAGAATTTCTCTTTCAAGCCTTCCGATCCAATGAAGTCTAGACTAACATACAGATTGTTCCTATCCTCGCATATATAAGGAAGTGTGAGGTTCTTGCCAGTCAGTTGTGTCCAAATTGTGGATATATTTATGCTCACAATTCATGAAACTATCAATGATTTTGGAAGATTTGCTCTGGTTTTGTTTAAAATCTTTATTTTCATTTTACACTACAAAAATCGGAAAATATGAAAAAAATGTAACAGATATATTTATAATGTCAACTGTTTTTTGAAAAATGAGTATACACCGACGTAAATAGAAAGAAAAATGTCGAAACCCCATGTTATACGTCAGTGAAACGCCTTTTATAAGATTTTCTTCTATAATTTTTTAGGGGACAATCTCTTTTTAAAGACCAGCAGTAATCTGCAATCATGTGACAGTCCCATCTACCCTGATACCTTTACTCCATTACTTTTAGATCCTGGTGAAAGTGCTCTCCCAGTACATCACTATAATTTCCTAAATTTATCTGGAAATCTATCCAGGTGACTGTGGAGAAAGTGTAACTTTTTACTCATATTTGCTCCCAGATTCTTCAAGCTTGTCAACATGTTTTGCACAATTTCTTTATAATTTGGTGCTTTATAGTTACCTAGGAAATTTTGTATTACCAATACAAAACCCTTCCAAACTTCACTTTCCAGAACAGTAATACCTTTGATAAAATTTGCATCTTTCATTAATTGGCGAATTTGAGAACCATCAAATATTCCACCTTTTAACTTTTATATTCTGAGCTTAGGAAATTTTCTACAAATGTATTTGAAACATTCTCCTTCCTTGTCCAACACTTTGACGAATTGTTTTATCATATCCAGATGCACGTCGTGAGTACTTTAATTTTGTGAAATAACTGAGATCACAGCCAATGTGCGGAGTGAGGGGTGTGAGAGTGGGGATCATGTGATGTTTGTATATGCGAAAAAAATATGCAGAAATCAAATCATGAATGGAAACATAAATTTTATTAGTAACATGCCGTTTACTGTTTAAGATATAAGATACACAAAAATCATAAAAACTAGACCACATTCAGCACTTTCATGAATATATTCGTAAACTGTGCATTTGAAAACATAGAAATTCGCTGAGATATCCAGGGCAACAAAAAAAATTTTTTTGTAGAGCTGTGTTATCATTCTTTAAAATTTCCGATAATTTAATTCTGTTCACGGTATCAAAGGCTTTTTCGAAATCAATAAAAATTTAAGTGTAAAATAGCCATCTGCGCAAGATCTGCCTCTTTGGAAGCCATTCTGTTCAACCAAAACGTCATTGTAGAATTTATTCAATTTTTGTTGTAAAAGTTCTGTGTAAATTGTATATCCAGCATTTGTATTTATTGTATGTAAGTCAAAAAATAGAAGGGAAATGCCATTTTCAACAAATTAAATAAAAAACTACATCCAGTAAAATTTTCAAAACAATCAATGTAATCATTTGCAACATCTAAAAAAATAAACTGTCTTAAACATTAAGACAGAAAAATAATCTCATATTTTATTGGTTATTTTTTAAAAAATAACTTGTACTTACGCTTATGTCACGTGAGAAAGAGAGTATTTATGCCAAATTTGGATAACTCAATCCTTATAGTCTAAATTTATAAAAGAAGCACACAAACCAAATAGTGATAATTTTAATCATCCTACCTGAAATAAAGGAACCTTTTTCAATGAATCATAAAACATATCAATTTGTACATCTTCACGTAAATTGGATTCATCAGGTAAAATTTGAAAATTTTCTTTAGTGAGAAAACCACGTAAATAAAGCCATTTTACTTCTAGTGCTCCCAATATAAGTTCCCGAGAAAATTTCTTCAATCGAGTGCGTTTCATAAGACTTTTACATTCAGAAAGTGAAGCTTTAAAAAAGTCCCTGAAAAAAGAAGGGACAACCAATATTTACACAAAACAACTTTTTTATAATTACTCATTTATTATACTGTTAAATGGTAATATAACTAACTCAGTGGCTCTAATGAACCCATAGGTTTATGGCCATGCAGACATAAGCTCTCTATACATCCCTATTCTGCATTAATGTTTTCCAATCATCCCCTGTATAATCTACTTCCCTCAAATCATGGTTAATGTTATTCTCCCACCTCATTCTTGGTCTACCAACTGGGCATTTTCCCTCTGGTTTTTCTACAAAAAGCTTCCATACACCTATTTCATTCCCCATTCTTGCTACATGTCCTCCCCATTGCAGCCTACCAGACTTAACTGTTCTTATTATATATGGCTTTCTATAAAGACCATGTAGCTCACTGTTATGTAGTTTTCTCCATTCACCTGTCTGTTCATCTCTTTGGTCCGAACATTTTCCTATGAACTTTATTCTCAAATGCTCGTAATCTTCTTTCCTCCCTTATAGTAAGAGTCCATGTTTTGCATCCATATAATATAACTGGGAGAGTAAGTTTTATGTATTTTCAGTTAAACATTTTTTGAAAGGAGTTGGGTCAACAAGAGTCTCTGTAATGCACAACAGTAGGTTAATGGTAATATAACTTTTATGTCAGAAAGATCAGTCTCCAGCTACCTGAGAGAGAAGGATTGTAAGGAAAATATTTGAATAAGTTAAAGAGGGCAGTGTCTGACAAATAAGAACTAATAAGGAATTAGTATTAAATATTTATAAAGAAACTGAACGTTTAGAGATATTAAAGTAAGATAAATTGACTGTTGGGTTATGATAACAAGAATGAATTACTCTCAATTTTAATTAGAATGTCTCTAAATTCTAAGTTAGAATGTAAGATCTAGTAAACCTAGGTTTAGGTCAATCATTCCCAAGGTGGTCTACACTGACCTCCAGGGATCAACCCTGATCTGCAAGGGGTCCATATCAGCAAAAACAAAAATGAGTAGCATTGTGTCAGCTGCCAAAAACTCATTTGATGTTAATGAATTTGTAAAATTCAATATTAGAAAGGCAGGGGATCTACCCAAAATTGAAAAAATTGGCACGTGGTCTATGGATAAAAAAGTATGGAAACCTCTGGTTTAGGTGAATAGATGATATATAAGTACATTTAAGAAATGTTTGAATATTTTAAATTTAACACTTGAACCACTCATTATAATATGAATCCAGGATATTTTATTATAGAATTTTATCTGTTTTTTATTACTTAAAATCTCTTTGTATGGAATTAGTATATTTAAGTGTGATTATTTATTTCCTATCTTTAGGTATGATTAATTAGTATATTTGTCTAACTATGATTAATAATTAATTTCTTTTAAGCATGATCTATGAAT
The DNA here is from genome assembly GCA_030220185.1 of Diploptera punctata. Lineage (NCBI taxonomy): Eukaryota > Metazoa > Arthropoda > Insecta > Blattodea > Blaberidae > Diploptera > Diploptera punctata. The sequence goes on from JASPKZ010000467.1 coordinate 1,970,747, forward strand.
CCTTACACTAACATTGAATAATAATTATTTTGAAAAGAAAAATTGTCCCGTGCCGTAGCCGAGCGGTTAAGGTAGGAAGCCTTGGCGCAGAGCTACGGGACTTGTGCTGGTTCGAGTCTCCATGGGGGGAAGAAATTTTCTCATGGTATTTCGGCCAGTATGGGACCGGTGCCCATCCAGCATCGTGAGGCAATTGGGTAGCTACAATAAGTAGCGGCTCCAGGTTGAGGAACCAGCTATAACGGCTGGGGGACTCGACATGCTAACCACATGTCACCCCTACACTGGCTGTTGATCATCTACCTCTGTGATTGACACATGTGGATGTGAAGGGCCAGCAGCCAGCTGGTAAAAGGGCAACCGCTGAAAAGTGGAAAGACCCCTCAATCAGAATCGGAAAAGAAAAATTAATGCCTGAACCAGGATTTGAATCCTGGACCTCTCGTTCTCCATACGAGTGTGCTGTCCATTACACCATTCAAACGATGATACAAACCTTAACATTTCTTTCCACATATACAATTCTCAATTCGTCTGAAGGCAGATAGATGGTGCTACCAATAGCCAACAGTAAGCTCAATATTTTTGATGAAATATTTTTAATTTAACACTTTCCAATACTGGTAATAATTATTTTCAAAATAATATTTTAAAATAGTATTTTCCAATATTGGATAATAATTATCATCTAGTATTGGAAAGTGTTGAATTTAAAACATTTCATCAAAAATATTACGCTTACTGCTTAAAAGGTAGTGTAAAATTCTCATTAAAAATACTTCTTTAATAGAAGCCGCCACTGGCTATTGGTAGCGCCGTCTATATACCTTCAGATGAATTGAGAACTGTATATGAGGAAAGAAATGTTAACATTTGAGTGGTGTAATGGACAGCACATTCATACAGAGAATGAGAGGTTTAGGGTGCAAATCCTAGTTCAAGCGTTCATTTTTCTTTTCAAAATAAAAGACTTAAGAAAAACTTTTTTATTCAATGTCACCAGTTTGTCACTTAGACAAATCTGGTATTCTTCCTAGCATTGGTATATTGTAACCTACTTCTGAGGTTGAGACTCCTGCTGCCCAACGATATGATAGGTGATGATGATGCACCAGGAGGGGCCTTAATCCTAAACTTAATCTAATGACGTGAATATGATAATGATGATGGCCAGATGATGTTTGGGAACCATTTGGGCCTTAAAGTTTTCTGACATTTGTCTTGCAGGTAAGGGAGAATAAGATAGATGACAAAAATTAATGAGCAGCTTATAAAATCTATACTTTTAATATTCATTTTTGAACACCGTTGAGACTCAAAGTTGAGCCTCTGACAAGAAACAACACCTAGAAGTACTCACCACTGAAGATGCCCTCCGCAGTTGAGGGAGAAACGTCTGGTAGGAACATCAGTAATGGACTACGGCCACATAGCCCGGAATCACTTAACATTATGATTACCGGCCGTGAAAGCCTGCATTCATCAATCTTCCCATTTATATTCCTTTTCAGTTGTTGTAAATTTTTTTAAATATAAAATAGTAAGTACTCACACTAGGAGTCTGGGAGAAGATCTACCTTCAGAAAAATAGAGATAAGGTGCACTGCAAAATGATACTACCACCACATATTTCGAGACTGCACATAAAAAAAATGGCATAATGATCTGTAACAACTTATCCTAGGCTATTTGAAGGCTATAATGTGTGCACAATAACATTGTATAAATAAAGATATTTCCTTCTGGCTGATAATACAATTACGAGTACAATTGCCGGTTGAAAACTGTACAACTAGTTGTTATATAATGATACAATTACCATATAAAAATAAAATACCTGAGATCTCAGTCTTCCTCAACTTTGGATGTATGGTGTGGAGTACTTTCGAAGCATATGCTTCAACTTCAGCTTGTAAATCAGTACTGGTTGTTTGTAAGAATTTTGTAGAGCGGGTTGACGTCACTGGGTGAGTTCTCATTAAACAGGTGAGTGTTTTTGGTTTCTTTTAGTATCTCAATCTTTTCGAGAATGTTGATTTTCAGTTTGTTGTTTTATCATCTATAGAGAAACTAACTATATAGGGAAAACTAACAGAAGCTTCAACATTAGATTCAAGGAACATTTCAGAGATTTCGTTTACAATGGAGGAAAATCAAGTTACGCAAAACATGTAATTCAAGCTGGACACCATATGCATAACATCGATAACACCCTCACAATAGTACATAGAGAAAACATTCCAACGAGAATAAATATACTGGAGGAAATCGCAATCCTAAGAGAAATCAACAGCAACCTGATTCTCAATGAATACACACCTAATCCACACAATCCTCTGTACAAAATTCTCACAACCAAGTCAGTGCTTCAACAAGGGTCAACAAGAACGGACCTAATGCATTCTGCTGATGATGGGACTAGTCCCGAAAGGCCTACAGAGTTTTAAAAGAACTAAAGTTGAGGAGACGGACCTACAAGGTAACTATATTATAGTTTTGAAGCATATGCTTCGAAAGTATTCTACACCATACATCCAAAGTTGAGGAAGACTAAGATCTCAGGTATTCTATTTTCATATTATAAATATTAGAGAAATAGCACAGAGGATTGATAGATCCCCATGGATGACGAATAGTTTTTTGAAGTATGTACCAGAATACGGCACAAAAAAACTCCTGAAGACATAAATGAGTACAAATCTACATTATCTAGAATGGTGCTCAAAGCATTTTTTTGATATACAGAAAGAGATAAAAGACAGCCTTGTCTGACCAAAATATACAAGATGTGACAAGTAGCCTGAGCAAAGCAACCATTTATCTGGTGGCTATCTGGTATGTATGGTTTCCAAGGTCTTGAAATATGGCTCCTTCAATTGGTATTAGGTCTAGGTGCTGTATAATTTTGCAACACAAAAATGGTGTACATGAATCTTGGTTTAAGTTATCCAGGTATTCTATAAGTTACAGTTTAAACATTCAATTCAGCTGCAGTTTTTGACAGACATGTATCACAATATATAAGGTGTGCCCAAATAAAATTTTATTTTAAAAGAAAAATTAACACCTAAACTGTGTTTGAAATCGCGATATCATGGAAGCATGAATCCTATGAGGTTAGTTGTTTAAACAAAATGTTCTCCGATGAATTTTAATGTTTATACCTCATAATGTTTACATCCCAACATTAATTTAATATACCTAAACTGGGATTTGAATCTAAGACCTCTAGCATTATGGAAGGTTCAAATCCGAGGAAGGTGTAGCTAGAATGGTTAAATAAATTGATGATTTATGAAAAAGGCATTAATGCAGGGGGTGTAAAATAATACCTTTAAGCTGATTAACTCTATTTACATTTTTCATTATTATGTTAATTATTTTCTCATTTATAAACTATTATTCGTCCCTACCATCCTTCAGGTATTAATTTTTCTTTTTCAAATAAAAATTTGTACCATCATGCAAGTGTTAAAATTTAAATTAAATTTGAATGTCCATATAAAAATTCCAATTGGTTATGTATTTGTTATTTACAAGTAGGAATGCCTTGCCACCAGTGTGGTGTATCATTTTGCAATGCACAATACACCTTCAGCTAATGAATTTTGAAATTACCAGTGAAAATTATTTGGTTTTTAAGTTTATCTGCCCATCACGAAAAGGGAAGGGATGTACAAAGCTTCCAAAAGACATCACAACACTTGGTTGTTTTGCTTTTAAACTGGTCCATGAGGTGTCTAGAACTGATTCAATTTATTTTAAGTTTTTCTTTGCATCATTAATCTACCTTTCCCATGGTCTTACTCATAGTTGTTTTCCTTGTACTTTGAGATTTAATGTTCTCTGGGTAGTCTTCCCTTATTCATTCTTTAGAATGACACTACCAATTTATTTCATATCATAGCTTAGTTGGTTATGGCACTATGCTACAAGTTGGGGTCAGATTTTTGAACTGCTTAAACCTTCTGGCAGCACAATGGCCCTAGGATCGATTCAGTCTCTAACAGAAACGAGTATCAGATGCTTATTCTGGGGGTAAAGATGGCCTTCATGCCTGAGTGACAATCCTGGCTAATATCTAGTGCCAATTGTCTACAAAAGTTAGAGTCTTAACCTCCTACTACCCAAGGGCCTCATAAGGCCTATAGTGGAATCATTTTACCTTTTTACTTACATATCTTTATTACTTAAAACTTTAGTTGCACATATAACAGCAACCATATAATTGAAAAAAATCGAAGAGATAAATAAAATTCCAAGAATAATATATGCTTCATGCATAGTTGAATGTTTAATTCCTCGAACTGCCTTTCCACAAAATATTGAAGCAGCCAAATGAATAACTTTCCATACATGCATGCTTGGGGACTGTTTTGGATCAAAATAATATGCTGATAAATTCGCCCTACTTGGTGGGACTTGTGTCATCATGTTCATCATAAAACTGTTAAATACACATCTTCCTCTGAAAAAAAAAATAAATAAAGTCACAAAAACATTTCAATTTCAGCATCCTATTCAAATCTAAAACTTTCATAACAACCAAGATAATTGAATAAATATTGCACCATATACAATTTAGTAACAATCAAGGTTAAAATGATTCAGATATGTAAAAGTATGGATCAACATCAACTAAGATACCAAATAAAGTTCTGCAAAGTGAAATCGTAAACTAGGCCACCTATAAAGCAAATAGAGGTGTACAAAGAAAATCCTGAATTGGAACATCACATTAAAATAAGAATAAAATTATGGATATATGAGACACCAATGGAAGAAGCTTCATATCTAGATGAGCCATAGCAATGAAAGCTGATAAATTAAACAGATTATAGGCATATTTTAATTCTATGGAATAACAAGAAATGTAAAAGATATAAAACAAAGAATATAACTGAAATAAACTTAAAATTAATATAAAAATTATGGAATATTCACCTGAAAGGTCCGTCTCCTCAACTTAATTAATTATTTAACTGTAGCACTTTTGGGACTTGTCCCATCATCGGCAGGATTCAAAACTGCTGTTTCACTGAAGATCTGATAGAGGGGGTTATATGTATTGGGTTCGTTTTCATTGATCAGGTTGTCGTTGTTGTGAGCTGCTTTCATGATTTCCATCTGTTCAAGTACGTTTATCTTCGTTGGATTATTTTCTCTGTGCATTACTGTTAGGAAGCAGCTCACAACGACAACCTAATCAATGAAAACGAACCCAATACATGTAACCCCCTCTACCAGATCTTCAGTGAAACACCAGTTTTGAATCCTGCCGATGATGGGACAAGTCCCGAAAGCGCTATAGTTAAATAATTAATTAAGTTGAGGAGACGGACCTTTCAGGTGAATATTCCATAATTTTTTATATTAATTTTGAATAATACCTCAACGGAACACATCATGTATCTTATAAAAGTTGATGAAATACACTTACTTATAACAGGCAACTAAATAAAGTAGCACGGCACTATAATAAATATAAAATATCATGTAGAAACTAAATTTCAAAGTGCGTATCACAATCAAATTCATGTGTAAAGAATTTTCCATTCTTTGTGCAAACATCTCCCACTGAAATGATAGAAAAGAATAATATTTAATTTTAATATTTATTATTCTGCAAATAACTTACTGGTAACCAAGAATAATAAATACAATTTAATTGAATTAATTTAAATTATACTGGTCAACATAATTTTGTATACAGATGATATACATAGTGCCCCATTTACTTTGCTCATCCAAATAATTTCTTTCTCAGGCACCAAATTTTTTTCTCAGACAAAGACCTTTTTATTTTCTAATTCATGAGAAGTTCTCATTAAGAATATCATATTATTATGAAAATTAAACTCCAAGATGCAACAGGTCTAGAAGGCCCTTGACTTACCAGCTGACTGCTGGCTTCACATCCACTTGTGCCATTTGCATAGTTGGATGATTAATCATCGTACCAGCATAGATGTGATACGTGGTCAGTATATCGCATCCCTCAGCCATTATATCTGGTTTTCTCAACTTGGAACTGCTACTTATTGCAGTGGCAGTTCCAGAGAAGGGGCCATGCCCCCCCCCCCAGAATTTTTTAAGATAAATTATGAGACTAATTAATGAATTATTATCTTGTACTTAAAAATCAAACTTCGGTGCATTAATTAGCAAAGAGTGTTGCTGACCGGCCACGAGCAAACTCGTGATTAATGCATTTTTGTTTGTCGTTAGCAGTGACATGAGATAGATTCTGTCTGAGAAAAAAATTGCCGATCAACAATATGTTAGTGTTGAATGATAAAAACAAATTAATGGTCTATCTGGTATTGTGCACGTGCAGCGACTCTTTTTCTCAGTCCTCATCGTTTGTGTATGCAATCAGCATAAAATAGACGCTGGTAATGTTTATTTTGTGTGAAATTTTTGCCTTGTTTAGTGTTTGTATTTTCACTCCAGTACAAGAACGAAAAACAATAGTAAGTACGAATTAATTAATTAGTGTAAATACTTATAACTAATAAGGTTAATATGTATGCAAGATTATCTCACATTTCAAACCAAAAAATTATTGTTTTATTTCCTTAGTACCTACAAATTTGTATAATTCAGCCAAATTTTGCTCAGGCTCAATCTCTGTTTTAGAAAAATAAAATGAAAATAATGAAACTACACTGCTGCTCAAAATTAAAGGATCAGCTTCATACCCTCAAAAATATAGGTAATTGTTAAATGGCTGTATCTTTGCCAAAAATGATCGAAAAAAAATTTAAAAAGGATCATCTTGAAGCTTGAAGACTCTAGTATCTGAATCAGTAATGTGATTATTTTTTTCGTCCACTTTTATAATTTTTTCAGTATACAGTGGAAGAAGCAGAGCCCCAAAAATTGTCAAGCTTGACTTTTTACATATTATTTATGATGCATCGTATTCTAGTTAATATAATATAGTTAAATTATAATGACCTCATTGATTTGTTATCTAATTTTAATGGGGTTTGTCACATACTGTTCCTGCGTTCCTTGATGCTTAAATGAAACAACTCTGATGTACCTTTTTACAGATTATTTGATTTTACTTCACTATAAGAGCATATGAGATTCTTGTGAAAGTGTTTTTTAGTATTATTTACATGTTTTTGAGATTAAAAATAGCTGATGGCATAGAATTGTGTTTGATATATAACAAATACTCAGAAAGAAACTAATATTATTAAAACAATAAAAGCCAATATCTAAACCATTTTCTTTTAATTCTCAAGTAACAACCCCTCTTAACTGGTTTAAATAAAGTAAAATAGACAGTAGCATAACATTTTTCGGCCGGATCTTACAAAAAAAAAAAGTGTCTCGGACCCCAATTTATTGTTATAAGAATGTTTTTTTTTCTCTTTTTAATGAAAAATTAATTACCATGAACTGTTTTTTATGGACAGATAACGTAAACTGTTTACTAAAGAGGCCTCTACATTCACAATGTAAATTTATCTAGGTTAAATGACATTTAGAGAGTTATTCTGATGATATTTGAGCAGTGTATCTCCTATTTAACTAAATATTTCATTATACATTTCTTTTTTCAGCTCATACATTTAAAATGACATACACTGCAACTTATGGTAGAATAGGGTCTGAGGAGTTGTATGTTACGCAACTGTTAATAGGCTATATTAAATTATTAATATTCCGTTCATTGTTTTAGGAATTTCAAAATGACCGAAAATGCTCAAACCCAAACCCAAACCCAATATGTTCATATTTTTAAAAAGTAAAGAAAAAAGATAACAGCTATGAAACAAGGAAAACACCTATAAAAAGATCTAATACATTGCCATAACGATGTGATGATTGAAATTGTAATAGTAATACTTAGTCAGTTTCTTTCAATGAAGTTGGACTTAACAATAATCTTACTATGAACATTGGAGAGCCAACTAACAATGAAAACCAAAAGACATCTGCATTGGAATTGACTAACACTAATGGTACTTTCGCCAACGATATAGGGCCTTTTGTAAATAAAAAGACCAATGAATATACAAAGTGTCAATTATTGGAACGACCTTGGGAACAACCAAAGTCATATAATTCCCATATTCACTTCACAAAAAGGTGGGAAGCAGTTGAAACATTATTTGGAACATCAGCACTTGGAACAAAAGAATTGGCTAGTTCTTTCCCACATGAAACAAGGGTTGTTTTTTAAGTTCTGTGTGCTTTTTGCTGATGAAAAGTGTGACCGTAATAAAGGAATGATAGCGCAAAACCTTGTCATCCAACCGTTGACTTAATCCATTGGCTCTGAAGCATGGAATGGTTCCGTGGTCTCGCCCAGCAGACTGACAACCGAAGCACAGAACTGTTTCATGGTCGTGTTCATCTTTTCATTTAGAGATGGCACTAACATTCACTTTTACATTCCTGTTGGGTACATTTCTCTTCATGCATTTGGCAGCATTGGAGTCAAAACTATCAGTAAATGGGGAAAAATTGTAAATATATATTGTACCAAAACACGTCTTTGCGCGACCGTTCATTTTTCCTAAAAGAAATCCCAGTTCCAAGTGACATAAAATTGCAAAAAAAAAAAATCCAGGCTCAATGGAATAATTTGCTAAGCTTTTAGGGAAAAAATGGTCACACAATCACATGAAGACACTTCTTACCACAAAGTATGCGTCCAAGCTGGTCTAAACTTCCTGCAAAGCTATCACAAAAGTCTATTGAAAATCAGGTAAATAAGACTACTCAATGCATTCAACAAGTAAAAGAAAATAAAGAGAGACTTAGTAGAATCTATAATATTCTTGGGTCGACAAAACATTCCTCTAACAGCCACCGAGATTACAACCGTCTCGACAAAGAGGCTGGGCTCCGTAATGAGAGTAATTTTAGAGAATTATTAAGATGTAGAGCGTCTGCAGGAGACAGAAATCTTAAGTGACACTTGTCAACAGCCTCGTCAAGAGCCATATACATAGGTCAAACATCACAAAAATCAATTAATAACATGCTGTGGTGAAGAAATAACATAAAATACTGAATCAAATAAGGAATACTAAGTGTCATTCTGTTATATTTGGCGAAACAACTGATATTTCTAATACAGAACAGCTTTATTTGAACTAAAGATATTTATGCACAAATGAGATTCGTGAATATTTTGTCAAATTTATTGACGCTTATGAGATCATTACAACTGTCAATCCAGATCAAGATCCAAATATCAAACAATGTATAACTGGAGAGATTTTGGGAAAATGTACTGCAAGAACTGTCCCTAGACTTACAGAACTGTGTAGGAATTGGTACTGAGAGTTGTACTGTAATGTCTTCTGAAGCTATCAGTGCAGTTACTGAAATACAGAAAGCTGCGAAGAAAGTATACGCTTCGTTTATTGTCTGGTCTTACGACTTACAATATAAAAGTTGTGATATGTTTAATGACTAAATACTTCTTAAACTGCTCAAAATAGTTTAAAATCATGTTATTAGCATGGTAAATTACAAAATATTAATATGTTAATGTACACGGACCCATGAAACTCCCCCCAAAATTTATATAGACCCATGGCCCCTCTCAAAATCTGTCCTGGAAATGCCCTTGACTTATTGTAGCTACTTACACTAATTCTTCTTGATGTTGATGAGCACAACCCATAACTAAATCATTGGCACTATTGAACCCACAAGTTCATGGCCATGTGGACATATGCTCTCCACACATCCCTATCCTGAACAAATGTTTTCCAATCATCCCCTGTATAATCTACTTCCCTCAAATCATGGTTCTTCCACCTCATTCTAGGTCTACCAATTGGATATTTTCCCTCTGGTTTTTCTATAAGAAGCTTTCATGCTCTCCTTTCATTCCCCATTTGTGCCACATGTCCTATCCATTGCAGTCTGTGAGACTTAACTATTCTTATTATATCTGGTTTCCCATAAAGATTATATAGCTCATTGTTGTGTAATCTTCTCCATTTGCTTGTCTGTTCATCTCTCTTTGGTCCAAAAATTTTAATAAGATTTTATTCTCAAATACTCATAATCTTTTCTCCTCCCTTAAAGTAAGAGCCCATGTTTCACATCAATAAAATATAACTGGTTGAATAACAGTTTTTTATATTTTCAGCTTAAATCTGCCGCGATGAACTAGTGGTTATGCTCCTTGCCTCTGGTCCTGAGGGTCGCAGGTTAAAACCTGGCCAGGGTCGACAGATTTTTTAGGATGGAAAAATCCAAGGAGCAAGTTTCTGGGAGGGACTTTAAGCCATGGGTCCCAAGTCTGAAGATTTTCAGGCTCGTAAAAGATCCTTAAGCCTGAATGAAAAGGCCTCTAAGCAAAATTTACCAAATTTTCCCGTCCTAGTACTACCTTGGTTTCCTAGATGTCAGTATGAGGCAGAATGCTGACCATGGACCACTCAAATGACATCTATATGAAAACAAGTATAACTAAATTAGTATGGTTCAAATTCTTCCCTGTAGGGGAGAGCACCTAATCTCTGTTAAGGGAAACATGGGCTTACAAGATACAAGAAATATATTTTCAGTTTAACATTTTTTTGAGAGAAGTCGGGACGACAAGAGTCCCTGTAATGCATAATAGCATACATTTCCAGAATTGATCCTATGTTTAATTTCTTTGTGCATCTCATTTTTATTTGTAATTATTGTACCTAGGTATTTGGATTCAGCCACTTTTTCAAAGTATCACTCATTTTTCATTAACTGTCCATTTCCAGTATATAATGTATTCTTATGAGTGAACATATCAGCAGCAGCAGCATCACTGCAGCCCGATTCGATCCTCAGCTTCTCTCAGAACCCTCTTCCATGCATCTCTGCCTCTAGCAACCAGCCACCATCCTTCGATTCTCAGCTACCTCAGATCTTCCAAAATTCCATCCATCCAACAAAGCCTGAATCATTCTATGTTCCTTTTTCCTTCAAATTTACATTTCATGATTTTGTTGGGTATCTCATCCTTTGCACGTGCCCTGCCATCGCAATCTTGAAACTTTAATTGATGTAATCACATTAGGAGACCTATACAATTGATAGAACTCAGAGTTATATCTTATATGCTATTCTTCTTTGTCACATATTGGACCATACATTTTTCTTAATACATATATATTTTTTTTAAATGAACAAATATCAGTCTTAGATAAGTTCCATGTTTCACTGCCATATATTAATAATGGTTTTACCAGAGTTTTATATAGATTACATTTTGTTTCTCTTTAAGAAGCCTTGACTTAATTGTCTCAATAATCCAAAGTTTGCTTTAATGATATTTTGAATTCTCCTTCCAATTTCACCAGGAACGAAGAATAGAAATGTCAGAAATGAGGTTTCTATACAATAACAGATCGAAAATGAATTGAAAATATACGAAGTGAAATAAATATATTCAAACTATTGGATAGAATTGCATAATACAGAGATGAATGGATGGACCACATCTAGAATGGATAACAATATAATTCCAAAACAGATTCTTCATTATAAACCACTAGGACGAAGAAATGTTGGAAGACCCAGTAAAAGATTGACAGACCAATTCTAGCACGAGATCGGAACAGACCTTAAGGTCTAATCCTTGATGCTGATAATGTTGTTTGTATCATTAATTAAGGAGCCAATATATACAAAAAATAGAAACCCTCTGAAATTTATATTGATTAATATTTATATGGGTAATTTGCCTGATCTCTTTTTTTTTTGTTTTTCATTACTAATAATCATATATTTAGTTTTTTCTTCATTTATTTTCAACTCCATTTTGTGTGTGAACATATATTTAGTTTTACTGATTTTATTTCCAGCCTCAGTTTCTTAGGGTCGTATGCAAATACATTAGTCTCTACTCAAATTACTTCCAATCACTGGTGAGCTGACTCACCGTGAGCAATTGCTGAGATCGAATTAACGGCCGACTTACCAGTCATGCATGAAAGTTGACGTTTTTGTAATATTGGCAACGAATTACCCAGAATTCTCAGCGATAAAACCACTTCCGTTATTTTCGTCTGCTATAGAGGAACGCATTTACGCTTGCGTCCCGCAAATAATACCGCATACAACGACGTCTGCATCGCGCAATATTATGCCGATTCTCCTGTTCTTCCAGTTGAATTCTTTGGTAGACTCTATCAAATTCCTGTTCTCCGCATATACCGAAAACATGATCGAAGTCTTCAAGGTCCGACATCTTGGATAAAGCTGCAAAGGTTTCAAACTACATCGGTTACCATCGGTTCCCTTCGGGATTTTCACAATAAGTTTCTATCTTGAGCTATGATCTTAAGGTACCTCGTCAGGTAAAGTAAAGTGTTCCCACTACAGGCCTCGGGAGGCCCTTGGGGTAGTAGGATGTTAAGGCTCCCACTTTTTAGTTGTCAGCCCTGCGTGACGGCCACCTTTACCCCCAGAACAAGCATCTGGCACTCATTTCAGTTAGAGGCTGAGTCAACCCCAGGACCATGGTGCCACCAGAAGATTTGGTAGCTTACAATTATTATCACATGAATAGATTTCTGAGTAAGCAAAATGTATTTGGATAAAACTTTCTCAGCAGAGAACGCCTTTTACTATCTAATGCGTTCAAACATTTGACCCTTAGTGTTATTCAGTAGAGTGTGTGTGTTGGTCCTAAGTATCTCCTCATTCCTTATTAAGTAAAGGTCCAAAAATGGGATTTGTTTATCCTTTTCCATTTCCATATACATAGGAAAAACAAAAAGAAATTTGGACACTCGCACTAAGGAACACTTCAGAAATATTAAAAATGGTGAAATTGAAAAATCAGCTATTGCTGCACATAGTTTATTGGAGAATCATAAAATTGAAAAAGAAGCCCTACTTTTAAAACATTTGGAAAACCTTTAGAGTTCACAATTTGGGAGAAGATATATATTCAGAAGAACAAATTTAGATCCATGAATTTCGAGATTCCTGATGAACGTGACCTCACTCAAAGTTCATCAAATCAACACCAGATGGCAACGTTATTGATGGAGATTCCAACGATTCCAATGAAAATCCGGTAGTCATAATGTCAGTTGAAAATGAGAGAGATCCTTCTCTCGAAAACTAGTTCCCGTGTTTGAAGAAACATAAAATATGAGGTAAGATGTTAAAAATTACTCATTAATTTACGAATTAAGAACCTCACAATGTTATTTCCCATATTTAACTATAAGCACTTATTTTAGGAATTCTCACTATGAGGTATATTCATGAAGGTAGAATTTTTTATCACTCACCTCATATTGTTCTTCTTATTTGACTATAAACTAGTTTCGGAACATAATATCTGTTCCATCCTCAGTATCGTCACGACCATTGTTCTCGGTCAAATAAGAAGAACAATATGAGGTGAGTGATAAAAAATTCTACCTTAATTAACTATGAGTGTTTTAACTTCATTGGAGAGTTCTTACTAAGAGTATAATTTTGTCATTATCATCATCATCAAAATAGTAGGCCTGATAGTCTATTATGATACCTTTCCATCTCTTCAAGGGCGGATCCATAGATGTTGGGAGAAAAATTAGGCTGTAGCATATGAGAGTTCACATATCAGCCTGAGCAGTGGACTTCATAGGAATATTATTTATTATATATTCTTCTATTAAATTATCATCTTTTATTCTTAAAGTAATTACTCTGTTAGTCAGCTGTATATATATATTAATCAAAGCTAAATTATTTATATAATAATCCACTTTATATCAAAAATCTTAATTTTAATTTCCCAAATTAAAACAATGTTCTTTAACATATTTCCAGAACTATTGTGTACTTACTTACATTAATAAAGTATCAATTATAATTTTTGTTATAGATGACAAACATCTATCCATTTTATATAGCATAGTAATATTTCAGTGCACATGTTAATCACGACCTTCTTAGCACAAGACAAATAGTGAGACAATACTGAAATCATCATGTCTGGAGACAAATGCCTCTAGCCAATCATAAAATTATAAATATATAATTCAAAATTAGCAGTTTAGAACATTTGTGTAAACCAATAGAATTATAATACATGACGATACTAAGCCTTGAACAAAACACAACTTAGAATGTTTTATGATAATAACATAAAAATAGTAAATATACCTGTTCTTATGTTGGAGGTACTTCAGTAACATATGAAAGTAACAAGTTATAAGTATGAACGTGCACGAAGCAGATATTCAATATAATAAATAATGAGTGAGAAAAAGACAATAAAAGAATCGTCCAGATGTTTTTCCTTAAGGCTACATTGAGGATTTGTTAAAACAATTTTTTGTTAGGCACCTGAGGAAGAAGTTATTTTCAGTAACCTAGATAAATGGGATACCCGTATAATGAAAATAATTAATTTAGATGTGTTGATTCCAAAACTGCAATTGATTCTACAACATAATCCTTAAATTCACATTTAAGGTTACTCATAATCTGACAAATTACCAAAGAACTAATTATTCTAAATACGAAGGCAATAAATACATTTTCAAATTTTTTAGTTAATTAAATCTTTGGCAATTTCACTCTTAAATTATTTTAGTTGACTGGAAGAGAAGGCTTTATTTAACATTGCCAGTTTAAATAAATTATTATTATTATTATTATTATTATTATTATTATTATTATTATTACTATTATACATATTTTTATACATACCTTCCATAACTTGAGCAGTCTATTTAGACTAAATACATTTCTTAGTACAACCACATTCTCTATTTTACCAAAAAAGTGTACTGATAATTCAAAAGGAATAGTAGCAAGAATATCCACTAGGAAGGATAAGCAAGTCAATCTATATGCCAATATATGTTTCCAATCAGCCAGTAGCACTGAAAATATTTTAGAGCAGTCACATAGAATGTCTTTTTATAATAAAGTATATAAGGCACAGCCATTTTATGTTAATTAGACTTTGGAAACATAAATTTCACTGTGTAAATTTTTTAGAATTCTCTATATATATATATATATATATATATATATATATATATATATATATATATATATATACATGACTCACGCTAGTGACAACCAATCTAAAGTAATGGACCGTATAGAAAACATCACCATTCAAGACTAACCTATAAATAAGGACACGATTTCCAACGCACAGCCAGTCTGCAGCCGACAATAGAAGAGTTACGAGTTCATACAGCATGCAGAATCTCCTGAGGATTCTATCGCAGTAGTAGATGAAATATTGAGTTTTAAGAAAACCAGGCCACGGCCATTTAGCCCAAAAGACAAACCCAACAGGATACTTCTTATCTTTCTTATCCACATATACTGTATAACATTCTTAAGAAAAAATTCGGACATGAATAAGAAATTTCCTGCTTTATGTCCTGATGTTCTACTACTGAGGTAATGAAGTACACTCTCTTTGAACAACACTTTTCTTTTAAGAGATATTATGTTAACCTTAGACGGCCACGAGATCTAATGGTTATGTTCCTTGCCTATAGTCCCGAGGGTTACAGGTTCATACCTGGCTGGGGTCAATTGATTTTTAAATTTTAAAAAATCCAACGGACAGGTCCTCTGGGAGGGGCTTCAAGCTGTGGGTCCTGAGTCTGAAGATTTTCAGGCATAGTAAGAGTACTGCAAGCCTGAAAAAAAGGCCTCTTTTAACTGACCTTCATCCATTCATCTAAATAATACCTTAGTTGTTTTTATTATTCATTTCATACATCTCAATGATCGGATAAATCATATTTGAAGAGAAAAATTATACGCTCAGACTGGGACTCCAACCCAGGACCTTTGGCTTTCTAAGCCATGTGCTCTACCGACTGAGCTATCTGGGCGAGTTCCAATCTAAATGCAAATTTTTCTTTCATAAGCTGTTAATTTCCGTACATCAAATGGCAGCTTCTTTATTAACAAGACATTTCTTTGGGTTCGAGTCCCAGTCTGAGCATATAATTTTTCACTTCAAATATGATTTATCCATCATTGAGATG
This sequence comes from Diploptera punctata, assembly GCA_030220185.1. Taxonomy (NCBI): domain Eukaryota; kingdom Metazoa; phylum Arthropoda; class Insecta; order Blattodea; family Blaberidae; genus Diploptera; species Diploptera punctata. Next base: position 1,986,736 of record JASPKZ010000467.1, read on the forward strand.
CATGAAATGAATAATAAAAACATCAAAAGAAGCCGTACTGGCTTTATAATGTAATGTAAAATTCCCAAAAATATGTCTCCTTAATAAAGAAGCCACCATTTGCAAAATAGTAGCAAAGGTTTCATAGCATTTGGTGCACGGGAATTAACAGCTTATAAGAGAAAAATCTGCATTTAGATTGGAACTCGCCCATATAGCTCAGTCGGTAGAGCACTTGGCTTAGAAAGCCAAAGGTCCTGGGTTCGAGTTCCAGTCTGAGTGTATAATATTTCTCTTCAAATATGATTTATCCATCATTGAGATGTATGAAATGAATAATAAAAACGTCAAAAGAAGCTGTACTGGCTTTACAATGTAATGTAAAATTCCAAAATAAAAATGTCTTCTTAATAAAAGAAAAGCCGCCATTTTCAAAATAGGAGCAAAGGTTTCATAGCATTTGGTGTGCATGAATTAACAGCTTATAAGAGAAAAAAATTGCATTTAGATTGGAACTCACCCAGATAGCTCACTCGGTAGAGCACTTGGCCTAGAAAGCCAAAGGTCCTGGGTTTGAGTGCCAGTTTGAGCGTATAATTTTTCTCTTTAAATATGAATACCTTAGTTGTCTACTAAATGTGTCATTGAGGTAATGAGCTAACCACATGTCACTCATTGACATCATAAATAAGCATACTTAATAAGTATGATGTTGTTAAACATAAGGCCCAATTTTGATTTGTTTCCTAAATTCCTCTAATGGCTGGATTTTTATGTCAATCATGTTATGTTCGGTAAGTGAAACTGTTACAACAAACTTTTAGTTTGATATGTTAAACATGAAAACACAATCTTCACAATTATTAATACGAATAAGCATTTCTTTAAATTCATTGTATTCACATTATTTATTTCTAATTTCAAAGATTAATGAACTAACATTTATTTTCTACATCCTCTATCACAACTTCTCCAACAGAAAATTGTTAAATGTAATTTTCAATTACCATGTACAAAATGTCTTCTCCACCAACAATCCTTATTTATACCAAGCGAATGATGACAAATCAAGAGCTTCAGAACATTTGAATACTACTCCTTATTTATACAAAAAACAATAGAAGGTACATAGCAACGAATTTCAAGTCCTCCTTATATCATAGCAAACTATTTACGAGGAACTTCCTTGTGTTCCTAAACAAGGGAGGCCCTCGAGGCGTTCTTTCTTTTATGAAAATGTTTAACACATTATTATGATTTGAAAAATTATGTATCTGAAGCAGATTTGCTCTATTTTTAAATTACGTTATTGTTAACAAAAGATGTAATGTATTAGTAGCATTGTTAATTATATATATTTGCATTAACCAAACACTGGTTATGTTAGGTCAAATGGTAACACACCTGCCTGTTGATCTGCAGATCTGAGTTTGAATCTTAGTGGAGTAGTATATATATATATATATATATATATTTTTTTTTTTTTTCGTTTTGAGCCATTAAAGGCCCCAACTATAATCACTAAAGTAAAAAACAAAGTCCCATGCTCATCTGAGCAGTTTAAGGCATGATGCCTTGGTGCAGAGTGCAGGACTAGTTCAAATGTCCGTGAGGGAAGAAATTTTCTCTTGGAATTTTAGCCAATATGGGACCAGTGACCATCCAGCATCACGAGGAATTTGAGGACCTACAATAAGTAGTGGCTCCAGGTTGAGGAAACCGGCTATAATGACTGGGGGACCGATATGCTAACTACATGTCACCCTAATACTGGCTTAGATAATCGTTCACCTCTGTTATTAACACGTTGGTGTGAAGTCAGCAGTTGGCAGGTAGGCCAAGAGCCTTCTAGGTTTGTCGTGCCATGGAATTGGAGATGAAGAAGGTACCAAATATCTGGATTAATTGTATGTGCAATACAATACAATACAATTATTGTTGTTTGATAGGAATATTAACCCCCCATTTGTGTCTACGTAGTGTTACATAAATGCAATATTTCCGAAGATAAGTCCACCGCTGTGATCTCGGGGTAGCGTGCTGCCTTGTCACGCAGCAGGCCCGGTTCGATCCCCGGTCGGGACAGTTTTTCTGGGTGAGGTTTTTATCGGGGTTTTTCCTCACCTGTAAGACAAATGTCAGGAAAACTTTAAGGCCCAAACGGTCCCCGAAATCATATGGCCACCGCAATCATCATCGTTCATATTCATCTTAGGTTAAGCTTAGGATTAAGGACCCTCCTGGCGCACCATTATCATCATCATCATCATCACCCATCATATCATCGGGGCAACGTAACCCCGCCTTCCAGGCGCCCCAACCTCAGAAGTGGGTTACAAGTATGCCATGCCAGGAGAGAAACCAGGAATGTCGAAAGACAAACCTGGGGCATTTGAAAAAAAAAATATATTTCTGAAGATCTGTATATCTGCTGCAAAAAAAAATCCATATAGAGTTTATCTACCAACTCATGTAATTTTTTTAAAAAGATCTGATTGCTATAATTGACAGACAGTTAAAATGTAACAGAAAAAGATTAGGCTCTCTATGATAACAAAGATTAGACGTTATAAGACAGATTCTATTTTAGTAATGTTGTGATTATTTTACATTGGGCTATAATGAAACATGCTATCAATCATTCACCTGTGAATAACGATTCTTTAGCCAAATTAAATACCTTAGCACATTCTTTGAAGTCACAAACATAGTATGAAGGCCTCTAAAAAATTTAAAATAGACCTAACTAATTTCTCATAGAATTTGTTAAATAAATTTATTTATTAAATGATGAGCAAAATTGTTAGCCGACTTCCTTTTGATAGCAATTTATTTTAATAATAATAATAAATGAAGATATGGAAAGAAACCATCTCCTCCGTTGTCCAGCTTTTGTAGAAGAGACCAGCCTTTCTGCTAAATATTGGAGTGCAAGAGAGCGAATGATTTCATTATCAAGTGCTCGACATTAGATACCAACCAACCATTTTAATAATAAATTATTCATTCTTTATTGTTGTATTATAGCCACATTAAAACCTGAGTAAAAATACTGTTATGTACTCTATCAAATAGGGTCTGCCAAAAGTGACGATAGTATAGTAGGCCTATACTTGATAATAGATAAGGAAAACAATAAAAAAATAGGAAATATATAACAAACTTGCAATAAGGAGCCTTAATAATAAGGCCAGAAAATATCATGTGTAACTTACTAAAATTACATACAAAATATTTTTTTTCTGAAAATAAAAATTCTCACATAGTGAGAATTCCTAAAATAAGTAATAAAAATTAATGTTTGAACCAGGACTTGAACTCAAGACATCTGGTTCTACGTACCAGTATGCAGTCCATTACACCATTCAAGACATAATACAAACATTAACATTCCTTTCCTTAAATGCAATTCTCTAATTGTCCGAAGGCAGACAATGGTGCTATCAATAGCCAACATACAGCTTTTATTTAAGAAGTATTTTTAATGAGAATTTTACACTACCCTTTAAGCAGTAAAGCTTAATATTATGATGTTATATTTAAATCTAACATCGAAATACATACAAAATATTAAAAATCATTATTTCATTTAAAAAAGTCAGTACACTACAGTAATCCAGATAAAAGTATTAGGAATCTTCTGTTATTAGGCAATAAAATTATTTGCACGTGTTATAAAAGTGGGCAAATATATTTCAGATCATTCATTTGACAATAACACATAATTTCAGGCATAATTGAGTTAAAGATTATTTAGTTATGTAGATAGGAAATAACACTATGAGGTTCTTTAATATTGTTTATTTTTTATCATTTCACTCACCTCATAAAATAAAAGAAAGAAGAAATGGAAGAAAGGAAAGACTCCCTAGCCCTCGGATGCCCTAATAGCATCGGGGTCGAAAAAAACAAGAGTTATCCAAAGAGGTTAGATAGTAAAGTTAAAAGAGTGCAAAACACAAGTAAGTATGAGGTGAGTGAAATGATAAAAAATAAACAATATTAAAGATTATTTATTTGGTCGTCATTAGTTTGATCCTTCCGGGAAATTCTCGTATAAGACTTGAAAGCATAATAATAGTCCCTTCGATTGGTTGCTGGCCAAAGGAAGGCAAGACCAGTGATGGGGCTGCCATCTTATAGCCTCTGGTCAGGCTTTTCTGGAGAAGAAAAGAAAATAAAGGAAAGAAGAAATGGAAGAAAGGAAAGACTCCCTAGCCCTCGGATGCCCTAATAGCATCGGGGTCGAAAAAAACAAGAGTTATCCAAAGAGGTTAGATAGTAAAGTTAAAAGAGTGCAAAACACAAGTAAGTGGAAGAAATGTTTTGCTCAGCTTGGGCGCCTTGTGGTCGCCATCCACATATCCCCTAGATGAGGACCCCACCAAGAGGACGAAGATCACTGGGCCGTCCGATGAAACGCTGGAGGGAAAATTTTCTATAGGATCGTAACAGGCCTTGACCTAATACTTGGAAGGAAGAAGAAGAAGAAGAGATTATTTATTAACCAATTTTTTATATATTATTTAGGCCTAAGCTAAAAGTAATCAAAATTATAGGAGAATGTTACGTCATATTTCAAGAGACATACAATATTAACAAATTATTTATTTAAAATAAGACAAAAATCATCCATCCATCCATAGTAATTCTGCCCAAAGGCAGGTCCTTCACTGCAATCATAGCAATTTTCATGCTATGCTTGCAGCTTTACTAGAGAATTGTAGGTGTGGTAGCTTCCCATTGCTTTCCACACCGGTGAAGGATGATGGTGATGATGATGATAATAAGGATGATGATGATGGCCATATGATTTTGGGGACCGTTTGGGCCTTAAAGTTTTCCTGACATTTGTCGTACAGGTGAGGAAAACCCCCGATAAAAACCTCACCCAGAAAAACTGCCCCGACCGGGGATCGAACCTAGGCCTGCTGCGTGACAAGGCAGCACACTACCTCGAGACCATAGCGGTGGACTTAACAGACAATAATTCATATTCACAGTCTGCAAAAAATACTAGGGCAAACAATAAGTAATGGCGACATTGTTGTAAATCAGTGATCCTAGTGGTGACTATTGTAATCTTGTAGTATGTTGTTGAGCAGTCTTTGCTATATAAATATGTAATACTGAAAGTCTTGAAATAGTAATAGTTTGTGAATACATTCACTATTTCTCACAGTTAGAAAGTAATACCGCCCTAAAAAAAAGATGTTCAGTAGGACTTGTTTAGAAGGTGGAATTGGGAAGTACTTGACATCCACCAAATTCACCAAACATGAGCTCTTGTGACTATAACTTATTCTTATGTTGTTGAGCAGTGAGATGGAGTGTGCTGTCTTCCTAGGATTTGGCAACATACAATTGACTTGGCTAGACTAAAAATTAAGTTCATAATATCAAAAGTAACCTACATAAATTTTTTGTGATGTTATAGCAGTGTTCCCATTATTTATCAAATTCCCTAATAACATTTAAGCTGCTCGGGAGAACATAATGGTAAGCCCCACTGCCATCAAACAAGCAATATTTAACTTCCTCACTTGTTTTGTGTAACAGAGTGGTATGTGATTGGTATTATTTTCTCACTTACACACTAGATAGCAGGAGGAGGACATATGGTAACAGCCATCTGCTCCTGGAAGCAGAAACACAATGGCAAGGGACAGATAACATTGTAACATTCCAAAACATTCATTTTGGCACTTAACATTATGTTCCCCGAGCAGTTCATTTTATATTAGAGGATTCTGTTTTCAAGTTTCTTTAGCTATCGTATTATCATGATTCATTCGAATATCTTAAAATAAATTTGAGGTATGTTAGGCCTATACATAGGCTTACGGTATTTTTAGAGTATGTCACATAAATGTGACGAAACTGTAGTCTACAAGAAAATTAAAAATATGAGGTGAGTCAAAATCCCTAACTCATGACAATTAAAAGAAACCTCATACTGTTACTTCCTACAAATATAAAATATTTAATTAAATAAAAATAAAACTTACAGTTTTATGTGATTTTCATATTATTAAAATATAAAATGGTTACAGCTGTTTTGGTACTTTGTACCTTTTTCAGAAAATCACATAAAACTGTAAGTTTTATTTTTATTTAATTAAACAGTTATGGATTTTCATCAAGTAAACACCAATTCAATTGATTACTAAATATTAAATACTTAATATTATTTTGGGATACCTAAACAATGACAAGTTAATGTCTCAACCATCTCCATAAGAAATCAATCAACAAACTTAAAATTAATTTACAAAAATACTTTACTATTTTCTATATCTAAGTGATGGCCTATTACCAATGATAGATTTTTAAATAATAAAATTGATCAAGTATAGAAAAAACATTGTAAATAAACTATAATAATAAATCAATGGTAAAGAGAAAAATGTTTGCCTGAACCAGGAATCGAACCTTTAGCTTTCCGTGCTAATGCTCTGTCCACTGAGCTAATCCAGGCTTCATTCCCATCCAAGCAGAAATCCTTCCTTTACCTTAGGCAAAAATTTTTCCCTTTACCATTGATTTACAATAATTTAATTGTGTTCATTAATTTACTTAATTCTATCATAGTAATAGCTTTAGCTTCCTAATATTAATTTAATAAACTATAATAAGCTCACTTACCACCTTTGTAACGAACAGCAGTCAATATTTGCACTATGACATCTAATCCAAAGAAAATTACTGAGATTACTTGCACCACAACAGCCCTTTCTGCATGTGGGCAACTTGGTATTTCGTCAGGTATAATTTTAAATTTCATTGGTGTACATACAAGGGATGCATAATATGGCAATAAAATTGCTGTAGTTAATGACACAATGAGGATACAAGCATTCCAAATATTTAAAAACTGCGATTGAGGCTGAAGAATCCATGGCCATCTAGAGTGAAGACATATAGGATCTGTTACCAGATCAATTTCCTATAAAAATAAATAATTCTATGAAACATTATGTAAAATATAGTATATAATACCAGTGGCATGCGGTGGTTACAGCATTACCCTAGCTGTACAATGAAAATGCTGGCAGTAGCTTTGATATCGAAAGGGTTACCCGTACCGGACAGACCAAAGGCAATAAGTCAGATGAAAAAAGTATATTGGTCGAAAAAGTGACGATCTTTCACAGTAAAAATACAACCGTCAAGAAATACGGGCATGGATTCCACCAGGGTAAAATTTTCCAGAGTTAAAGTACTCCCCATTTGGTTTCAGGACAGGGATTATTAATGGGAATCCATGTCGATTGGAAAACACTAGCTCAGGATAGAGATGAATGGAGAGCTTAAGTCCATGCAGTCATGAAACTATGGGCTCGATAGTGCCATTGAGTTACTTAGTATGACGAAAATGTGTCTTATAGTTTATAGTATTTTCTATTTCAAATTGTTCAGTTTATAAATAATGTGAGCATTTACTATTGTAAATGTGTTTCTATAAATCTACCATAATAGTATGGTATATAAAAATGAACATTTTAGAATCCATACTCATGCATGCACAATTCAACTGTATTCAAGTGATACTTAAAATGTGAAGCAAAGCTCTGAAAAGCTGATTCTAGTACACAGTATACTGGTACTTACTTTTTGTATGAGGTTATTGGATAAGGTTAAGAAACCGACTCACACAAATTCTTCTAAGTTCTACAGAATCGCAGTGCACATGCGCAAGTTGCGGGAGTTGCTGTAATGGTTAATATAGCTTCCGGTAGATGGCTCTGAAGTCAGCATTACCAACTTTGGGAATAAATTTCCAAATGCTAAAAAAATGGACGTAAACTAACTTCTCATTACCTAACCTAACAAAACAATTTACATGCATATTATTTACTCCCAAATGCTAAAAAAATTGGATGCAAACCAACTTCCCATTTCCTAACTAACAAAACAATTTACATGCATATTATTTAATTAACTATAAACTAATTTTATGTACACTAACACTAAATATGGTTTGGAATTATTTTCAAATGTTGGTAACTCCTATTTGAGAGCCACCTAGCAGATGTTACATGAAGCATTTCCGCATGTCTAGAACCTGACACACAATATTCGCGTAATTTATAAATATTTAAAAATTGTAAGAAATGTTTATAAAATGGTTCCAAAATGTTTAAAATAGTACGAAACGTTATTATAAATGGTTGAAAAGTGTTTAGTGCATCAGTGGCATAAGTATGTTAGATGGAAAATTGTGTGTGTTGGTTTATCAACCTCAGCCGAGGTTATTTTTCTCGTTGAAAGATCTGCACTAAAATATCTTGTGTAGGCCTATGTTATAAGTTACTGTCACTCCATTCGTTTTCGGTAACTTTGCAAATCACAATCATCATTATAACCACATAATTTTATTTTATATAGTTTCTTTGTGTTTTGAAAATATATAACTAGCATAAATTAAATATTATGACTTAAAAATATTATTTCGAAAGATTGCATTTTTAAGATACTAGCGCTTCCATAAACAGCTAATAACATTTCTCGTCTACAATCATCCAATTAACATTTCTTCATAAAAGGAATGCCTCAATAATTGATAAGTTGAAACGGTGGGGTTTGTACAAGACCAGCTTTTTACTTACGCGACTTATGCCATTTTTGATGTAATTAAAAATATTACGAAGTGTTGATGATACCATTTAACTCTGGGATTTAACCATCGTGAAAATATTGAAACCTATCATGAAATGAAGTAGTGAAAATATGATTTTACGTTCTAACCGTCAGACATGTTGAATGTTCCATAGAATAACAAATATGGAGAGGTCATTTATGTTACGCATTAAATCAGATTTAAAATGCAAGGAAACTAAAAGCTAACCAAACATAAATCAATGAATGGAAACTAAATCAATTACTCTAACGTAGGTGAATTCCAGGGAACGTCCTTTTTATTATTTTACGCGGTTAAATATGTAACAATGTGTTTTACACATTGTGGTCATATGTGTTTTATCGCTGTTCATCGGTGGTAGATCTGTGGTCATCGGTGCTCATCGTTGGTATATCGCTGGTTAGAAGCAAGGACTGTTGTAAACTTCGTGGTCATGACAGGAAATAGTTCCACGACTGTTGTAACCTTTCGTGGTCATGACAGGAAATAGTCCCACTTTATTTTCGTATTTACGAGGAAATAAAGATATGATAATAACTTTCCCAGATTGAAAAACGTTAAATACAGTATTTTATTAATATGTATGCCAATTACATACTGTTAAAGTGCGTAAATAAAAAGGCACTGTTCTCCCACGGGGCCGTTGAAACTTCATTCGATCTATGACTATTGATTAACTTGTACATTTTTTCAAGTTGTGCCGTAGGCCAGATACAGCTAGTTGATACTCAAAAAGAAATCCATGGTTTAGACACAAGCTTCAGCTAGTGCAGTTTATTGCCGGCCTTAGCATGCACATATCGAAATGCATTATATGTGCATGCGTGAACTCATCTGTATCATAATAGCTTGTGTTAGTAGGTTTAACACAGAGGAAAACATCTGTGTGTTCTTCTATGTGGATAATGAGAATACAGGAGGCTCCGATAAGCTGAATGTGCTAGATATCTGCTGGCATGGCAGGAAATTTTAATTTTAATGTTCACGATATAATTGATTGGAATGAAATTTGGCAATTGTATTATTTTATTTTAATCCAAAATTATTGAAATACTAATTACCCCAGCAGTGCTAGGGTAGCTGGGGTTAAATGCACGCCACTGTATAATACATATCATTATCAAATGATTTCATATTAATTCCAACGTTTAAAAGAGAATCACTACTTTTTAAACAATAATTTGAATTAAATGATGCACTCAGTTCTCAAGGAAGTCAAAACCATGCTTCAGGATCCCAAGTGAAATTAAATAGAAATATAACATATTTCGTTAAGAAGAATGGAAAATAAGTGAATTTCAAATAATAAATAATGATATTTGAAAAGAAAAATTTTCGCCTAGACCGAGACTCGAACCAGGCTTTCTGGGCTAAGTGCTCTACCAACTGAGCTACCAAGGCGAGTTGCGATCTAGACGCAAATTTTTCTCTTATATACGTTGTAATTCCCTCGTGCTAAATGCTTGAGCTGGGGTTAAGAACACTTCTCACTCTTAACTAAGAAGCTGCCATTTGCAAAGATAGAAGCAAAGGTTTCTCAAGCATTTGGCACGAGGGAATTACAACATATATAAGAGAAAAATTTGCATCTAGATCACAACTCGCCTCGGTTAGCTCAGTTGGTAGAGCACTTGGCCCGGAACGCCAAGGGTCTCGGGTTCGAATCTCGGTCTAGGCGAACATTTTTTCTCTTCAAATATAATTTATCCTTCAGTGAGAAGTGTTAAATTAATAATGAAAATGTCAATAAATAATGACTTTTAATATACTTTTCATATAACTCTCTGAATTAAAGAGAATGTTAAGTACCGCAGAGTATCCAGAGGAGAAAGTTGACAAGTTTCGTGTACATGCCACAAGCGGCGCTAGTGTAGAACTAACGACATCTAATTTTTTAAATTTTTTTGTGATACTAATATGAAATTCAGCACCGTCTGGTGGTAAAATTATGAATATAATTATACACCACCATATGGTGAATAATAATGGAATTATTTGTACCCAGCCTCTCAGATCTTTTTTTTAATTTTAACAGAAGGGAAGAATGAAAATAAATAAAACATGTTAATTTATTTTTGTTCATTAAAATTTAAATATGTGCATTATGAGCTCTTTTAAATATCTACAACTACCTACCCCTTTATTTCTTAAATACATATTTTATACAATATTTATTAAAAAATCTTAGCCATGTCTTAGATCTGAAATCCATTATAAAGTCACTCACATTATTTAAATGTTTATTACAAATGGTTGTACACTAACATCATTCTTCCTAACCTAACGAATCTTAGAATTTTATCACTTCAAGTAGGTTTATCTTTCAAAATAGATTCACATTAAAAACATGTACAAGTTTGAATTTATTTATGAATTAGAGAAAAATAAAATCTAAGTAATTATTTTTAACTTTCGATAATATATAATTTTTATAGTACCATCTACATAGAATGAAAGGATCCATCCATAGTAATTCTGCCCAAAGGCAGGTCCTTCACTACAATCGTAGCATTTTCATGCTATGCTTGCAGCTTTACTAGGGAATTGTGTAGGTGTGGTAGCTTCCCGTTGCTTTCCACACCGGTGAAGGAGGATGATGATGATGATGATGATAATGATAAGGATGATGATAAGGATGATGATGATAAGGATGATGATGATGATTGATGGCCATATGATTTCGGGGACCGTTTGGGCCTTAAAGTTTTCCTAACATTTGTCTTACAGGTGAGGAAAAACCCCGATAAAAACCCCACTCAGAAAAACTGCCCCGACCGGGGATCGAACCCGGGCCCACTGCATGACAAGGCAGCACGCTACCTCGACACCACAGCGGTGGGCAATGAAAGGATGGCAGTTAAAAATTTCAATTTACAAAATGGCTAATTTCCCACACGTCGTGTGCCTTGCATTTGTTTATTTAGTTACATATTCTGTAACTACAAAACAGCACTACCATTGTAGTTTGCTCATTGTAGTTTATCGTAAATTTTTAGGTGTCACTGTAAGCAGTTTCTCCTCTGTATCAAATACTCTGTCTTTAAGTACAATTTATTGTATTGAATCTAGTTGTCCTGCAGATGTTTAACCCTTTGCCGGCCCTAACGCTCCGAAGCGCTCAAGATTTAAATGTCTCCTGCCAGTCTAAACGCTCTAAAGCGCTCTTGATGAAAGCATCTTAAAAAATATTGCGTTGTGCGTACAGAACACGTGATCTCTTTATGTAGGTGTGATGAAATCACTTAGAAGGCATTCCTGCACGTGTGTAAATATGAACCAAGTATAAACACTTATATAGGTCACAGATAATAAGGTTCAAAAGTGGCGAGTCCAGAAAAATGCAGCATGAAGATGTGACGGCGGTAGTGTGGCAAGACAAACGTGTTGTTCTTCTCCTTTCCACGAATTCCGATCCCCAGACTGATGGTTCAGTCACAAGAAAAACAAAAAAGGCAATGAAGAAATAGAAGTTCCATGTCCTAATGCCGTCATAAATTACACGAAGCACATGGGAGGTGTGGATATAAGTGATCAGAAATGCGAATATTATGGTGTTGGCCGATCTACAAAAAAGTGGTGTAACTTTCTATTACATTTTGTCCTAAATGTGTGTATTGTGAACTGTTTCATCTTATATGACCTGACAAACCAGCCCTCAATTACAGCACACGGAAACAGACAAGTAGCTTTCAGACGAAACTTAGTGTGTCAGCTAATAAGTACGTTCATATCTCGCAAGCGTACAGGCAGGAAGAGAAGTTTGCCCATCGGAACTGCATCCCCTAAACTTTTTTATTCTTTGGAAAAAATATCAGGCCGTGCAAAAGTGTGTGCTTTGTGTATAGAGAAAAATAAAAAAGCTCCATCTGGAAGGGGCAAACAGACAACATTTAAGTGTAAACATTGTGACATTCCATTGTGCCGTATGGGGTGTTTTCTGGAATACCACAAGCAGCGAAATGTGGAGGTGCAAAATAAGTGAGTAAGTTATTACATGCGTAAATATATTAGGAATTAGATAAAAAAATAATTATGATCCTATCTTTTTCACTTTAATTATTATGATTTTTTTTCTTAAGGGGGAACATAGATTCTGCTATAGGAATCTAAATTTAAATACCCGTTTTAAAAAAACCCAGCCATCCTGTCCTAGTAGGAGGACGGTAAATGGGAGCGGCCAAAGGGTTAAATAGTATTCAAATTCCTAGAAAGAATTCTTTAAAATTTGTGAAGTTACTACCATAGTTCCATAGTTACATTTGTAATGTGTTCTCTCATTTTCCTCAAGTTCAAACTCTCTCTTGGATAACAACACCTCTCATAAAACCCCAGAAAAAATCCATCATCCAGGAACTAAGTGAATTCCTCAGCAAGTCAAATTTACAATCTGAATTTGGTAGTTTTTGACTTTCAGGTAAACCCCCATTCCTTCTTCTTCTTGGTGCTGCAGTCCTTTTAGTCTGACCTTGACCTCCCTTTTAACAGTCATCCATTCACTTCAATCACTGTTTTTTATTTCTATACTTCTTGATTCCAGCCTGTTTTAGAACTTCCTGTACATCATCCAACCATCTCAGCCTAGTCTACCAATCCTTCTTTTACTATCCAGTTTCAAGTTTAAAAACCATTTAGGTATTCAATTAGTATTCATCCTACAGACATGGCCCAGTTATTCAATTCATCTACATAATGTCTGTGATGATGTCAATATTTCTGTAAAGGTATTGAAGTTCTACATTTGTTCTATTTGCCATATGCCATTATCAACTGATCAATAAGATTTATATAATAAATTTGGGAATTTTTAACATTATGAAGTTTAATTCATAAGAATTTCTTTAAATTTTCCTTTCCCAGGTAGATAATACAGAGGTCCCTCTACCTGAGAGTGTCCAAGCTTCACTTCCATATATTACAATGGGTTTTATGATGGTTTTATAAAATCTAACTTTTACTTTCTTAGATATGTACCTTGGCTTCAATAATGTTATCAAGAGCTCTTAAGTATAAACCTCCATTCCTAATGGTTGGATTTTGTTTGATTTTTGGAAAATACTTTTCTTGTTATATTTCAAATACATAAATACCAAGTTTTGATTTGAAAAACAGAAAATTGCAGCAATTGGAGCCATTTTAATTTTTTAAATTTTTATTTCACTTTCTACCTCTGCCACTAATATTGATTCTTGTTGTGTTTAATTTTACTTCTACCACTTCCAGCTTCTTTTAGAAAACTGCCCACATATCTATAATTTTGCACCCATCTCTGAGATGTCCATTTGGAATGTTCAAACAGAAAAACTTTGAAATTAGAATATTAAGTTCTCAGGTTCAAATCCACATCATTCCTTTTATTTTATTGTAGAATAGTATAATTTTTTTCTGTAAGCCTATGTTTTCCCTTTACAGAGATTTAGGCGCTCTCCCCCTACAGGGAAGAATTTGACCCATACTAATTTAGTTACACTTGTTTTCGTATAGATGCCATTTTGAGTGGTCCGTGGTCAGCATTCCACCTCATACTGACATCTAGGGAAGCAAGGTAGTACTAGGACAGGAAAATTTGGTAAATTTTGCTTAGAGGCCTTTTCATTCAGGCTTAAGGATTTTTTACGAGCCTCAAAATCTTCAGACTTGGGATCCACGGCTTAAAGTCCCTCCCGGAGGACTTGCTCCTTGGATTTTTCCGTCCTAAAAAATCCATCGAATGCGTGACCCTCGGGACCAGAGGCAAGGAGCATAACCACTAGTCCACCGCGGCCGGTGGTATAATATAAGAACTAAATTAGCTTGGTCAAGAAACTCTCACTTAGAGGACACCCATGTCTCCATGGGGTATAAACATACATTCAATGTAAAAACAAATTCCTTTAAAATTCATATGAGCAGATGGCATTATTGCTCGTCTTTTATCTCCTTCTCTTCCAATCGAAGAAAAACTAACATTAAGTATTGAACATATGAGGTGAGTGATAAAAAATTCTACCGTAATGGAATATACCATTCAAATAAAACAAACATAATCTCCAAATATCAGTGCAAACTAACCATTAGAAACGGTTATTTACCTGAAGCCAACACTTATCACTCTAGCAGTTGAATGTTAGTTTTCTCGCAGAAAACTTACATGCAACATTTGAATAAGAAAACCAATTAATAGTGAGTGGAGAACATATTTTAATCGACTCACCTCATACATATAAGAAAAGCAATATTGAACTTTTATAGGAACAATCACTATGAGGTTTATTTAAGATTTAAACTAAAATGCTTTATACTTCTCCTCATATCCAGTCTTCTAATTATATCAATTTCAAAGCTTAGGTAGCTTCATCTTCAATAATTTCTTGTCGACTGATGTTATGTCGATCAGGAGAACTGCTTCTTCCTCCCTCTGTTAGTGGACCAATGAAACTCCGAATCAAATCACTATCCCCGGGAATTTTGAAATTCATGAGTTTTTCTTTCTTCTTTTTTTGAATATGGATTTTTTCCCAAATCATGAGTTCTTTTTGTTTTTCTATTTGTTTAATTTCTTAATGGAAAAACAAAAAAAAACTCATGGTTTGGGAAAAAATCCACATTAAAAAAAACAAGAATGGAAATAAGAATTAAATAAATTGTGATTATTTCTTACCTCATACTTCTATGTACCTTTAAACACAGCACTGCAGTATCGGCGACTCCTTGTCACCATCGTCAGCTGTTTTCACAAACTGTCAATTTTTTCTTTTGTTGATAATTATCCAAACTGCCATCTGATGTTCTTTTTAAGGAATCATTTTCTAAACTGCCATCTGTTGTATTTTTGAAGAACTTTGTAATCAAGCTCGGTTCGTCTGGAATTTCGAAGTTCGTGGTTCTAGTATGGTTTTTTTGAATATATATTTTTTCCCAAACTGTTAAATCTAAAGGTTTAGATAGATGTTTCAAAAGTTTTGCTTCTTTTTCAATCCTATGATGCTCTAATAAACTATGTGCTGCTATAGCTGATTTTTAAATTTCTCCATTCTTTATGTTTCTGAAGTGTTCTTTTTTCCGAGTTTCCAAATTCCTTTTTGTTTTTCCTATATATATCCTGTTGCAATCTTTAGAATCAATTTGATAAATTCCAGATTTTTTGTTGTCTGGGGTGTTAAATTTATTATTAGTTAACAGAAGATTACCCAGGCTGAATTTGTTAATTGGAGCCAATGTTTTATTAAATTTTCTGAAATTTTTTTGAAACTTATTATGAAGTTCAGGATGGTAAGTAAATTTCTTGAATTTTACATCTTTCTTGGAATCATGTTGTAAGGTGGTGTATTCCTGTAACCTTTTCTGTTGTTTAAATTTCTTTAATTTATTCTTTATTTATGTCTTAAGAATGGAAAACTCATTAATTTCGAAATTTCCAGAGATTTTGATTTGATCCAAAGATTCATCTGTCCACCAACAGAGGGAGGAAGAAGCAGTTCTCCTGATCAACATAACATTAGTCGACAAGAAATTACTGAAGATGAAGCTGCCTAAGCTTTGAAACCGGTATAATTAGAAGACTGGATATGAGGTGAGGTATAAAGCATTTTAATTTAAATCTTAAAAAAAACAATATTAAATTTGTTAATCAGCAAAATTGGATCATTAGGAGTGGGGGTTAACCTAAAAGCTGAAATTTTAATGAGAAATGTTCTGTAGGTTGAAATTTTGGTTTTCTTGCAACTAAACTTGGTACATATGATTCAATTATCAAAAGAAAGTACTGGTATAATCCATAAACAAGAAAAATCAGACAATAAATTCAACTAATCAAGGAATTTGCTTAGTTTATGAAGTACCTGCATGACATACTTTTTATTATATTATTTTTAGTCTGGACATCTTACCTCAATATTAATATTGAGGTAAGATGTCCAGACTAAAAATAATATAATTAAAATAACCTCAAAATATAACTTCCTAAAATTAAATATGAATTAATACTTTTTATTATTCCCAATGATTTATTAAATTTTGTTATATTATCAGAAATATTTAATTCTCTCAAAAATGAAAATCTAATAATATGAAGTCAAGATAAATAAATTGGTTTTGGAGATTCTATGTAAAGTAAGAGTCTTCAGTGTTATAATGTAAGGCCCAGACAATTTCATGTAAAATATGCATGACTAATGCTTTCTGGCGTTATACTGACCGGACTCCAGGAAATAATTTTAGAAATTAACTCATCCAAAAGTACTGGATTAGTTACAAAATAAATAATTTACCCCATGGAATATTTCATTAACTATGAGGAATAATAATAATAATAAATTAATATGGAATCTAAATAAAGAAATAAATACAAAAAGAGAGGATAAATCATATTTGAAGAGAAAAATTATTCGCTCAGACCAGGACTTGAACCTGGGACCCTTGGTTCAAGTCCCGGTCTGAGCGTATAATTTTTCTCTTCAAATATGATTTATCCATCATTGAGATGTATGAAATTAATAATAAAAACATACAAAAAGAGAGGACTTATAAGAAATATTGAATTTATAGCAAAAATCCTAGCAAAAATTCTGGTTTTTAAATTACTTTGTAATAAGTTTATGGTTTTGGAGAATAAATTCTCATTTAGATATTACCAGGATATTTAGAAGTATGTCAAGATGCAATTAAACTATGGAAAACACTTATATTTGTAAAGTCAGTAAACAGACTGTGCCCTAGGCAATGAAAGAATCAAATTTGTACAATAATCAGGTCAATAATACTGTTAGGCACTCTAGATCTGAAAGAACCAGAGTAAAATGAAGCCCCAAGCTAGGCCTTTCACACAATTTTGGAAATACAAAAGTAAACACTTCCATATTTGAAGAGAAAAATTTTACGCTCAGACTGGGGCTTGAATCCAGGACATTTGGCTTTCTAGGTCAATACTCTACCAACTGAGCTACCTGAGCAAGTTCCAATCTAAATGCAAATTTTTCTCTTACATACGCTGTTAATTCCCGTGCACCAAATGCTATGAAACCTTTGCTTCTATCTTGCAAATGGCAGCTTCTTTATTAAGAAGACATTTATTTGGGAATTTTACATTACATTATAAAGCCAGTACAGCTTCTTTTGATGTTTTTATTTTTCTCTTCGAATATAATTTATCCATCATTGAGATGTACAAAATGAATAATAAAAACAATGAAGCATTTCCATATTTATACTACCAAATTTCAGACAAATATTCATTCTGACATAAGCTGTAGAGGCGTTCACTACATGTAACTCCAAACTGGACATGAACAATACTGTCTGCTTATGTGAGTAAAATTACTATTTCAATTAAAAGTCAGGTGGAAATTAGAGTTTAGTATATCATAGAAAATATAACTTTTAATTCTATATAGTATACTTGGAAAAAAGTATTAAAATATAAAAACTTAATTTTAAATAACAAGTCTTAAGGCTTAAATAACATTAAATAACTTGATTAAAATTATAAGTAAAACACAGATGAATCAGTTAAGTTAAACTGAGCTATCTCATTATTAAAGTATAAAATCTCTTGACTACTTTCATATTTAACACTCTCAAATATTGTGTTTTCCATAGTATCTCATTAGCTGTGCAATTTCAAGCAGGTTATTTCTGAATGTTTAGGATGAACTATTCATTGTTTTATTATAAGATTTATTATATTATTTTTGGTCTGGACATCTTACCTCAATATTAATGTTGATTTGTTCTTGGACATGTTTCAAAACAATTCTTTTATCTTCAGCTTTCCCAGACAAAGATAAAACAGAATGTTTTGAAACATGTCCAAGAACAAATCAACATTAATATTGAGGTAAGATGTCCAGACCAAAAATAATATAATTAAAATAACCTCAAAATATAACTTCCTAAAATTAAATATAAGATTTATATTTGTGGCTTGTGTGGAATTGCTATTTTAAATGAAGTTGTAGTTAAGTATAAGTTGTTTTCGTATATTTCATGATTATTTGGTAGCTTGCAGAGTTTACTTACAGGTATAATTAGTATAGCTAACAGGACATCGGCGGTGACATTCCAGTCAGCTGTCATACCATTAGCCATCTAAGTTAGTCATCCCCACATTCCAGAAGTAAACTACATTCTCAAACCGCTCAAGCCTTATAATTGGAATAATATTCTATCACAGCCATAAAATAATTGCCCTTTTTTGGATGCTACAATGACCTAATATATCCAGTTATAACATTCAGAAATTCAAAAAAATACCAAAAATAATTATATAAATTAGCTGTAGCAGGTCAAATTAAATGATGCTATTCTGAATAATTGTTAAAATATGGGAGGAATTAATAGATAATAATTCTTATTGTTGAATTGCAGGGAAAAAAATTCACATAAATTGGCCATAGCAGAAATATGGATAAATATTGACAAACGTGTCGCTGGCATGAATTTTAACTAATATTATCAATAAGTATCAATAGATGTAGTAATTAGTTAGTCAATTGTTCTCAATTGCAAGATTCATAGACTGTTACAATAATTTGCATATAATAGCCTTTTCTCTCTCTTTTCAAACATAAGCCTATTGTGACACATTGTAATGACGTTTGAATTTCGTGGGCGAAGGCGAGAATAGTGGTCTCTCATTGGTAGAAATGAGTCGAAAGACCCGTACAGATCATCGAAATGTCTGGGCTCCCATTTTGGAGATTTCTATAAGACTCTACTTCCCCTTTCAGCCAGAAATTTCCATACTGGAAAAGTCTCGATCATAAAACTAGAAAATTCCCTCCCCACTCTAGATAATCTGTGGTGAGGGCAGGAAACAGTCAGCTGTGAAATGACAGCGACATAGAAAATAGCGAAAGAAAAGATTCCGCAGCCTCATCAGAGGCTAGAAAATAATTGTGTAATAGATAAACATTAAAACAAGATTAATTATTTCATGCAAATTGTGTGTTATTGTGAAGCATTACACAATAATCTCTATTGATTATTTACGCCAAAAGACATGAAGACGATTCCACGGCCTACTTACGACACTATTTGTATGGCAAAAAAATAAATAGCATGTTTTTCCCCATTGCACTTAAAGCATTAAGAGTACCAGCATCCTCAGCATGGCTTTAACCTTTTACTATTACCTTGCATTTCTATTATAGTGCAAATAATTTTACATAATTTTAAACATCAATAAGGTTTTCACTTTCTGCATCACTTATATAGATATTGACAATTTTTGTTTTCAACTCAATTCTTTGTTTTTTTATTTTCTAATACAGATTTCAAAAAGAAAAAAATTGTAAAAAAGTATGACACTTACTTCTGTCATGGCATACAAGTCCAAGTTCTTGGGAGTGAACTGTACATAACGATTTAAATCACTATCTCTGTCATAAACTGATTCACCTTTCATTAGTTTCTTCATAGTAACTTTCACCCAATGTAGAGATGTTTCCATGTCTATTTCCCCAATCCTGATAAAAATAACAACAATAAAAATTCCAAATGTTCTCCCTTAGGTTTTATCAATCAAACACTTAGGTACCAATTTCCTTCCTTAGTATTTTTTAATATATGTGGGGCAGCTAGAAATTAATGTATTATATGTTTTATTAATTGACAAAAACATTTAAATGTACTTTATATAACATAATAATGTAAACAATTTGTGGGAATTTCGAAGTTCATAAGTTTCCTTTTGTTTTTCTTAATGTGGATCTTTTCCCAAACCGTGAGTTCCTTTTTGTTTGTCTATTTGTTTAATTAGACTGGCTTTTGATTCAATTAAATGTTTTTCGGACCAAGCATGAGCAGCTACTGCTGACTTTTCCATTTCTCCATTTTCAATGTTTCTAAGAACAAGGAGCTTTATAAGGTAAGATGAAAAAACATTTATCCGACTCAATTTATAAATAGTAAATTACCTCAGTGTTACTTCCCACTGTAATTTTGATTAAATGATTATTGCTACTAAATAATTAGCTTATTTAATTTGTAGTGCAATTGTAATGTTATCTATTGTTTTGTTTTTTTATATTATCTTCTTCTTCTTCTTCTTCCATCCAAGTATTAGGCCGAGGCCTGTTACAATCTTATAGGAAATTTTCCCTCCAGCGTTTCATAGGATGGCCCAGAGATCTTCGTCCTCTTGGTATATAATTATATTTATATTTTATATTATCACTAGATATTAATTTAATGATAAGGAATCTCAAAAGCACATATGGCTTACTGCCCATGTGATCCATTTGTAAATAACATGTATAATATATTGTAAAGATCTACTACTAAATATACTATAGGTTTACAATTCAATTTGGAAATAACTTGACACTATAGAAATTATGTATTGTGGCTTATTAGAAAATAATTATAATCAGATAATTTTCAACTCTTCTTAATAAATGGAATTACCATAGTTTAAATCAATCTTTACAAAAATTGTACTGGGAAGCAAGAAGCAGAATGGAGATCATCCAAGATTCTGGGTGACAGATTGCTGCTACTTAATAGAGGAAAATAAATAAATGTTCTTTATAGGAAATCAAAATATTTTACATACCCTTTCTCCAATGATTTTCTGTTTTCCTTAAGCAGCATTACTAGACTGTTCAGTTCTTTAGCTTGTTTATATTTATCCTAAAAAGAAATTGAAAAATATAAGCATGAATTTACATTATACATCTATTAAATGTGGTATATTTTACGCATATGTATTTTCAATAATTTCATTCTTAAAAATAAATTTTTATAAATAATTAAAATGAAAGTGATTCAGCCAGCATATATTAAAATCTTAATATATAAAAATTACGTGTCACGTTATTTGTCCGCGATGGAATCCTAAACTACTGAACTGATTTTAATAAAATTTTGCACACTGTGTGCTGTTTGATCCAACTTGAGACTTACGGTTGTTTATAACTAAATTTATAGTTGCATTATTTTTTATTGCAAATTATTTGTTTATTATTTAACAAAGAGTTATAATTATCTGTGAGTTCCATACGATTCTAACAGATGACCGTGTAAGGTAATTGGTTTATTATTTAACCAGGTGGCTGTGCTTTTTGTTGCAACCGCGAATTTCAATTGAATTACAAATATTGATTATTTCATAATTTAAGTATGTTCAGTGTTTATTTTATTTTCAATATATTGATAATAATATTAATTTCGTGTGTAAGTATTAGTTTTAAGTAATCTGGCTGAAAGACAGCAACTTAATTTAAATTTAACTGGACCGAGAAGGGACATTGAACAATAGGGCAAATCAGTTCTAGAGACCATGAATGATAAAATATCAAGTGAATTTCTGCAAATTGGTATAGGCCTATGTGACATAAATCTTATATTTAAGAAGAATGTCAATTTAAAAACATATGAAGGTACTAAGGAACGGAGTAACAGAACTGTAAGTAAGTCTGTTAGTTATAATAATATGCCTAATATTACAGAAACAATCTCCATGCCTCAATTAAATGAAAAACAAGATGACTATAATATATCACAAGATGATATTACTATACAGAGACTTCTTGATGATGATGAGAATCCAAACTGCCAACAAGTTTGTAGAAAAAAACAAAAGTGTAATGAAATCAGCAAGCCTCCTCAAAATATTCCATCAATAAATGTATATAATCCTTATGATATACTTATGGATGATACTAAGAATGCAGACAACATAAATTCATCTCAATCAACAAAACCATATGGAAAAATTAACGTAAAAATAGTTAAAGGTGATACGAAGTTCGCTGGGCCATCTAGTATAATATAAGACAGAGTTAAACTTGCAAATGTGAGAAAATCACATTGGTACTACCATTGCTAATGGAAGATGGAATTTTAAGAATGAGTTTAACAAGTTGTGAGATATCCATTTTATCTTGCACTACTTGAAGTGTAAGTTTATTCAAAAAGCGAGGATTTTACAGCATTCCCTTCTCTTACACACATGAAAACCAATAGAGTAAATACCAACATGGAAGAGACCACACACTTAAAGGAATCCTACACATCTGGAATTACTAAATTTATTTTAAATAATTATGTCATCTTTCCAGTTTTTGTATAACATATTTCAAATTTTATTACCTTAAAGCAAGTTAGAGCTAACAAAATAAAAAAATTCCTCACCAAGTCAAATCTATGGTTCAATTTTGTTAGTTTATGGAATATATCTTCCATTAATATTTAATTTTGGAGTAGATATGTTGATGATATAATTTGTATTGTTAAAGAAAAACATGTAGAAGATTCCCTAAAACTATTAAATTTACAGAGTACAAACATTAAATTCACCAAAGAAATAGAAGACAATAAACAAATACCTTTTTTGGATCTTAAATTGGTCAGAAACGAAGAAAAAAGAAAAATTGAATTCAGGATCCATAGAAAAGAAACTCATACGGAAAATTTTATAAAATCAACAGGGTTCAATCCAATTGGACATAAATTAGCAGCATTTAATAGTTTAACTCATAGATTGGTAAACTTACCCTTAAACGAAGAAGATTTCAAACATGAGAAAAAAACACATAATCAAAGTAGCAAGAGAAAATGGGTTTGATGAAAAAATGGTACATAAAAGGATAGAAAAGTATAAAAAACAAAAAATGATAAACAGAAGTAATCTTGAAAAAGAAGAAAACCACCTATGAAAAAATATAGGAAATTCACATATCACCCCTGGGTACATAATAAATTTCAAAATATATTTGAGAAGTTTAATATTAAATTAGCACCAAAAAATAACTACAGTTTAAATAAACTAATAAAAACCAACAAAAATGAAAAAACTGATAAAAATAAAAAGTCAGGAATATATCAAATTGAATGCATGGGTTGTGAAAAGATATATATAGGGAAAACAAAAAGAAACCTAAAATTAGAACCAAAGAACACATAAGAAATATTAAAAATGGAGAAATTGAAAAATCTGCAGTTGCTGCTCATGTTTGGTCTGAAAAACATAATATTAATTCAGACACTAAATTATTAAAACAGTTAGAAAATACAAACGAGCTGACTATTTGGGAAAAAATTTATATTCAGAAGAACAGAAACAGAGTTATGAATTTGATATTCCGATGGAGGGTGACCTTGTTTGGAGGTTCTTTGGCCAACCACAGGATGGAGCTGACATCGACATCCAGGTGGTGCAACATAATGCAACATAAATAAAACCAGTCTGGGAAAGCTGAAGATAAAACAGAGAATTGTTTTGAAACATGTCCAAGAACAAATCAACATTAATATTGAGGTAAGATGTCCAGACCAAAAATAATATAATATCTTCCATTAGTTAACCCTTAAATTGACAAACTCAATTTCTTATGCTGTCTTATTTAAATGTATTAGACTGCAGTAAAATCATGCATATACCTATTGTATATGGGATGTTAATTATAAAATTGGTACCTGGTAAGTCAGTCATCCACAACTAAATTATTAAACTTCATCAAGTTATTCCAATATGGAGGCTTTTCAAAAACAATGTTTCATCTTCTGCATTTTAACTGGTACTGATGGTGTTGTATAGGTTATATAACGGATTTATGTCTGCAGGTATTTTCGTACTTATATCCAACAAAACAGAAATAACAAATAAGTACGAAAAATAAAGGCATTTATAAACTAAAATGCAATATTAAAATTAATGTTGGGAAGTAAACATTATGAGGTTATTATATTATTTTTAGTCTGGACATCTTACCTCAATACTAATGATGAATTGTTCTTGAACATGTTTCAAAACAATTCTGTTTTATCGTCAGCTTTTCCAGACTGGTTTTATTTATATTGCATTATGTTGCACAACCTGGATGTCAATGTCAGCTCCATCCTGTGGTTGGCCAAAGAACCTCCAAACAAGGTCATGCTCCATCGGTATATCAAAATTCATAACTCTGTTTCTGTTCTTCTGAATATAAATTTTTTCCCAAATAGTCAGCTCTTTTGTATTTTCTAACTGTTTTAATAATTTAGTGTTTGAATTTATATTATGTTTTTCAGACCAAACATGAGCAGCAACTGCAGATTTTTCTATTTCCCCATTTTTAATATTTCTTATGTGTTCTTTGGTACTAATTTTTAGGTTTCTTTTTGTTCTTCCTATTTATCTTTTCGCAACCCATGCATTCAATTTGATATATTCCTGACTTTTTATTTTTATCAGTTTTTTTCATTTTTGTTGGTTTTTATTAGTTTATTTAAACTGTAGTTTATTGGTATACTGGTATTTCAAATTATTACTCCAGATTAAAAAGTGCACACAGGATATTTGGTTTTACAACAGTTGCATCAAACATGATCTTAAACCAAAATATATTAATATCAAGACTAATTTTAACAACTCAGCCTCAAGGAAAGCTTCTGCTGCAGCAATGAGAACTTGGTTCCAAGAAAATAGAAATTTGCAGTATAGTAGAAGAGATGTTTTAAGTGTATATTTGATGTACATACATTCAGAACTAACTTTTAGATTAAATAGTATTGAATTTGACATTATTGATTTTATAACAAGACAAAAAGTAAGTGTTTTGATTCATAAGAAATACTTAATTCAAAAAAACAAACTCTCAAAATTACATGGAATTAAGAAATCCAGTGAAGTTACTAGTTTATCCAAACCCAGTTTTTTTTATCGGTTTGTTAATGTTTCTGGCACTAATTTTACTAAAAATGAAATTGCCTTGTTATATAAGGGTTTTAAATTTAATTTTAATGTTGACAATAGTAATATTCTACTACAAAAAATTTAGGTGTGGAATGTGAATTGATTTTAAAAGATAATAACACATTATCTGAACCAGTTAATGTTGAGTCAGAAAAAATATGCTCTCACAAAAATGATCAAGGACGGTCAGAAAACAATACCAAGGCATATATTCTATAATCAGATAGCTAAAGATATAAAAAAGAAAACTTTAAATGATGATATTGTTTATTACATGAGCAGATAAAGGACAAACTTTAATAGCTTTAAATAAGGATGATTATATCTCTAAAACTGTAGATTTTCTAAATTCAGATAATTTTCAAATTATTGATAAAGACCCAACAGAGAAATATCAAAAAGAAATTATAAATATTTATAAAAATAGTATAATTTTTAATAACTTTTTTGAATACTCTATAATACAAATGAATCCCCAACCACCCAAACTGTACTCCCTAGTTAAATTACATAAGGAAAATTATCCTATTAGACCAGTAGTATCCTTTATAAGTTCTCCGTCATACAAAAGTCTAAAAAGCTAATAAATATAATTTCATCTAATACCAAGTTCAATCCAATTTACAGTATAAAAAACTCTATTGAATTAATTGACAATATAAAGAACATTGATTTGCCTAATAACTTAATTTTAGTTTCTTTTGATGTAAAGAATCTGTTTCCCAGTATACCTACTATTGATGTAATAGAGATTATTAATAGAATGTTACTAACTAATAAAGTGAATGGTTTTGTAGTTGAAGAAATATTACACACTCTTAAAACATGCTTACATCAAAATTACTTTGAATTTAATGACAAATTGTACATAGCTAAAGATGGTTTGATTATGGGTGATCTGTTGAGCCCTCTTTTGGCAGAGATTTTTATGGATGACTTAGAACAAACCATACATAAGAATGTATTAGCTAGAAATGTTCTATTTTGGTATCGTTATGTAGATGATGTCATAGCAGGCTTCACAGGAACCAAAAGACAATTGAATTCCTTTTTAAATTTTATTAATAACATTCACAGAAGTATTAATTTCACAATGGAATTAGAAACAAATAATAGTATAAATTTCTTGGATTTATCAATAAAAACACATTGATAATAAGTTTGAGTTTGGTATCTTTCACAAACCATCTCATACTGATACCACTATCCATAGTTCTTCTCTTCACCCATATACTCATAAGATGGCAGCCTTTAATAGTTACATTCATAGACTTTTAAATATCCCTCTTTCGCCCTTGGAATATAATAATGAATTCAATATTATTAAACAATTGTCTGTTAATAATGGCTACGACCCTGAAATTATAGAATGTTTAATTAAGAAGGTTCATTACAAAAAAGCAATTAACAAAGTTTTTCCTTTACCCAAAGAAAACATAAAGAAATATGTCGTAATGTCATACATAGGCCCACTTTCAAATAAAATATCTAAACACTTTAAAAAGTTGAACATTAATGTGGCATTTAAAACTAATAAAACTCTACAAAATATAATAAAAAACAATAAAACCAAAACAAAAAAAGAAAAATTATCAGGTGTATATAAATTGAAGTGTGGCACATGTGACAGTGACTATATAGGACAAACTGGTAGACCTTTTATCTCTCGGATAAAGGAACACATGAGAGCAAATAACAGAAATTTAGAAAATTCAAAATATGCTAACCACCTATTCCAATTTAATCATTGTTTCGATCCAAATTTTGAAATTTTACATATTTGTGATAAGGGTAAGAAGTTAGATCTTTTGGAGGCTATAGAAATTAATAAATTTAAAAGTAGTAAAAAACTGTTAAATTCTCAACTTGATTTGAATGAATCCCCTTTGTTAAATTAAAAAATTTAAATAAATATTGTTGTATTGTTGCTTAGATCAGTTGGAACACAATTCATAATTTGTTAACATGTCTGAAGAAGGTACAGTGTACCGAAACAGCTGTCACTGAATTATATAATAAATATGAAAATCAAATAAAAATATGTTTTATTTTAATTTAATTAATAAACTGTAGTTATTTTTGGTGCTAATTTAATATTAAACTTCTCAAATATCTTTTGAAATTTATTATGTACCCAAGGGTGATATGTGAATTTCCTATATTTTTTCATAGGTGGTTCTTCTTTTCAAGAGTACTTCTGTTTATCATTTTTTGTTTTTTATACTTTTCTATCCTTTTATGTACCATTTTTTCATCAAACCCGTTTTTCTCTTGCTACTTTGATTATGTGTTTTTTCTCATGTTTGAAATCTTCTTCGTTTAAGGGTAAGTTTACCAATCTATGAGTTAAACTATTAAAGGCTGCTAATTTATGTCCAATTGGATTGAACCCTGTTGATTTTATAAAATTTTCCGTATGAGTTTCTTTCCTATGAATCCCGAATTCAATTTTTTCTTTTTTCTTCGTTTCTGACCAATTTAAGATCCAAAATAGGTATTTGTTTATTTTCTTCTATTTCTTTGGTAAATTTTATGTTTGTACTCTGTAAATTTAACTGTTAAATTTACAGAGTACAAATCTATGATGTGGTTTCCACCGCTATACTTATTTTCCAAAGGAAGATATCTCAGAATTTTTACTCTTAAAATATTCATCGACCATGGCCAGATTTGAATTTGCAAACCAGGAAACTAGAACAAAGCATCATAAAAAGGAACATTAAATATTGATAACATGAGTTATTTCCTTTGTTCATATAGCTTTGATACCATCTTTGAAGAAAGAAAATTGATAACCTTTATTGCACTTATAAATAAATTTTTAGCAAATTTCAAAGTAATGAAGCTAAGCTATTAAGGTTGTTCTCATGTTTTTTTTTAATTTCTATATATCTTCATCGATCTTATCCAGCAAACACAAAAAAAATTATGACGAAAAATTTACATATATGGGCAATTCTGTGTAAACACATAAATGGCTGTCCAAATCACCTTTTCCAAAAAGTATTGCTGCATCATAAATTAAAAATCACAGAACGCAAGCATAAAAATACTCGTTTTTAGTGCAGTTGTAGTTACAACGGTATAAATTATAGTTTTTTCATCAAAAATTTTCCAAACCAACATAAAAACAGTCCCCTGTGCTGTCCCATTTCCAGAAATTAACACTTTGAGATTTTATTTTAAGATATTTATTAATAATATAGAATTTTGTGCGTAATGCTTAAAAATACAATTAACTGACTTACTTTCTTTCAAAATAAATAACATTTAAAATTTATTTATTTTGATTCATTCATTTGATCAAATTTTGTCTGGACTTTTTAAGCAAAGTACCCTGCCAAGAATTCAATAGCAAAATATAATTTTTCATTGTGCCTTTTAATGCATATAAAGAAACGTAACTTGTCTAATGTTTATGTCAGTAGCACTAGCAACACTGAGCAGCCATTTTATTTAGTGTCAGTGCATCACATGTTTGGGCTACTACAACACACAGTCCATTGGTAATTATTTTATTTATAGTTTATTTGTGGAATTTGATATATTCTATATAATTTTATAATGATTTATGTACTGAAATATAATCTTTCACTCAGCCTCTCAATAAACGAGAATTAAAAACGAGAATTAAAATAATCATTTAATCAGGACAAGTATTATTATTATACATATGTTGAATCACTATAGGACAAAATAATCATCGGAGATATATGAATTATATATACAATCAGATCGGGAGAACACAAGGGATTAGATTTTTATGTAATTAGTACAAATAAATTAAATTAAGGAAGTCAATAGGATTATGGAAAAATTAACAGTCAGTTATTACGGAAATCATTTAGCAAGTCATCGTATCACTATTGTCGAGTGACAGATAACTGAAAAGATGACAAAAGAGTTAAAATTTGAGGAAATACATTGTACTAGCGGGTTACCAGATGTTTCTTTGTAGACCAGCAATCTAAGATCTTAAACCGAGCTTCGTGACAGGTTAAGAACAAAGAATTGATATAGGGTTTGGAAACTACAGTGTGAACATAAACAACTCCTAATAAGAGAACCAGACAAAATGCTAGCATGCCAAGCTAGTAAACAAGCGGGAAAAAGGCCACTGACCTAAATAAAATTATATAACAGACTTAGATCGGAATTCCCCAGAGTACAAACTTATGCTAAAACTGTATTTTAGAAGGGCATATCTAGCTAGAAAACTTGGCGAAGTCTTGTCCAATCAAAAGACGGCGATCCTTTCCTAAGACATAAGGAACCGTTGTCAGCCAATATAGTAAAGGGTTATATCATGACAAGGTAATGACCTCATGATGACATAACAAAAGGGGAGGGTAAACGAAGTTTTCCCTATTTCTAACTAAATGATGTTAAATTAGTTCTGCACAACTCACCGAGGCGGGAGTTCTCTGCAACTCACCGATACAAAATAGTTCTGCGTAACTCACTGAGACCGGAGTCGGAACAGACCCACCGACATAGTTGTTAAATAGCACAATGGCCATCAATCAGCAAATTAGTTGAAACGTAACTTCGGGAATTTCATACTTAGAAATAATTTGGTTGTGATAGACTCTCAGAGATTCTAGTCTGAACTCCAGATGCGCTCCTGTGGTCAATGCCTTGTCTGACATTAACTGTCTATAATTATAGTGTAACCAGTGTCCACTTCTATTAATAAAGCATATTTATTACAATTCATCTAGCATAGTCGTTGCTATCCCTGAAGATAAAGAACCTCAGCACTACCCATTTCCAATCTGAGCAAACCCAAGTTCTCACACATGGAGAATTCCTTTGATACTCCTGGCGCCCACTAAATCCCATCTTCACCTCTTTACCATTATACCAAGAACCCCCTTTATTCCTTCTTTAAATATCAACCAACTTTGTGGCTAACTAAAAATCCTTCTTTAGTACTATTTATTAAGAACTCACAAAATTAAATTTATTACGATAGTTTGCTTGATATTTCATGATCTAATCAAAATACACAGTCCCCTGCTTTGTATTGTGGCAGAGGACTGTATTTCATTCCAGGGAGCTGTGTAGATTTGACAAGTCTCTCTTTAGAAGTTAGTTTTAGTTACTGATACCGTAATAGTCATAATAATTTATTGTAGCCTAGTTGTGGTTATGTGTAGACCTAGACATGCCTCCTAAAAATCAAAATTTATCCAGAAAGGAATTATTAGAGAAAAAGAGAGATACAGAACATCTAAGGTACCAACTTAAAAAAAAAATTCTCAAACGAGGGAAGAGATGAAAGAAAAGTAAATGTTAAAATATCAGAAAAAAGAAAAAAAAACAGGGAAAAAGGTCAGAGAAAACTTGTCAAAGGTAAGACTCCATGCAAGCACAGAGCTGCCCTCAAGGAAAAAATACTGTGCTGTTTATCGGGAAAAAAAAAAGTAACTAAACAGTAATGTAAAATTGTAGACTTTCACGGCAGGTATTTTGATTCATGTATTTTATGTCTTTCGGGCTAAATGGCCGTGGTCTGGTTTTATTAAAACTCGACGTTTCGTCTACTACTGCAGTAGTACATAAAATACATGTAACTAAACAGTGTTACCAATAATTTTATACGTGAAAACACACCATCCTTAGATTCTGAATGCCTCACACCAGCTTCAGGATGCATTATACCAGTTCCAATACAGCATCCTCCACTCCAAGTTCCACAGTCACAAGTACAAATATACAGCAAAGAAGAAAGGCAAAAAAGCAAAGAGAGAGGAGAAAAAAAAACAAAGACAAAAATGAAAGGATTGTAGTATTGCAGAAAAATCTTGAAAAGTACAGGAAAAGATTGGATAGACTTGAAAGCAAAACAAGAAAGAGTATTGAAAATACACCAAATACTAAAATGCAGATGATGTTAACTAAACCTAATGGTAGAGAAGAAGTGGTCAAACAAGGCATTATTTGGTGACATCCTTAATAAACAGCTCAAAGAAAATTATTCGAGACTAAAACATATTGAAGGTAAACGAATATTTACAAAAGCAGTGTCTGGACAGATGATCCAAAAGCATAGGCATTTGATGCCTAAAGATACCTTATTTTTGCTCGAAACTGAAGCAATATAATATAGGAATGTCAATCCTATGTGGCAATAAAAATAAATTATTATAATTATGTGGTTTTGATATATTTACAACAGTCTCCTGTTATACCAAACAGTCCCCTGCAACCATTTTCCAGAAAAATGCTAATATCTCAAAAAGTAGCTATAAACTCAATGGGCTTTTTAATACTTATCATTAAACTGTTACTTTTCTTGCCCTTAGTAGGTTTTTTAACGTAGGAAGAATATTAATATGACTGGAAAACTATGTACAGGTCGAAAAGTCTTTACAGAGAATCATATATATATATATATATAATATATATACATATATATATATATATATATGTCTGTCACTGTTCTAAGGTTACAATTTTTGTTTTTCTGGAATCACACTCAGCATATAGCAGTAAATTAAGAAAAGTAAGCTCGAGTTAGTTGACCAGTAAAGTCATACCATTAGAAGTGGAGTTAATCTGAAGCAAAAATTTAAAAAATTGCTCTAGCAGCTGAAATTTTTTTTTTTTTTTTGCAATGGACCTAGTATGTACTTTTGAAATAAACATAGAATTGTTTTTATTATAAAATTACAATAGGAAGTAACATTATGAGATTCTTCTTAATAAATAAGGTGAGTCTTTTTTGATCTTAACCTCATAGAAGTTGAGTTCTTTTAGGATATGTTTCAAAACAAACTTGTGTTCTCTCTTCAGCTTGCCCAGACAGTCCAAGCAAATTTGTTTTGAAATATGTCCTAAAAGAACAACTTCTATGAGGTAATATGAAAAAAAGACTCACCCCATTTATTAAATAAAAATTTATCTCAAGAAATCAACAAAATCCGACCATTAGAAGGATTAACTAATAGTTAATTAGTTAAGTAACCAACATAAAAGTTAATATTCAAAGTTAAAATTGGGAAACACATTATGAGGTTCTTAATTAATAAATTAATGAGTCATTTTAACATCTTAAAATGACTCATTAATTTATTAATAAAAGTTAATACCCCAGATAGTAAAAAATCTGAAATTCATTAAATTAGTTGCAATGACTACAATGAAGTATACGCAGAACAATTGAACTTTTATAGGAAAAATCACTATGAGGTTTAATTTAAGATTTAAATAAAAAATGCTTTATACCTCAGCTTATATCCAGTCTTCCAATTAATTTAGACACTAATATGAAAGAACAGTTTAGAAATATTAAAAATAGTGAAACTGAAAAATTAGCAATTGCAGTTTGTAGTTTGCTCATAGTTAAGCAGGACATATTAAGAAATAAGGATATCAAAAATACATGCAGAGTTGACAACAATAAAATTTATTTTAAGATATTTTTTTACATGGAGCAGAAAAAAAATAACAACACAATAAAAAGAGAATAGTAGAATTCAAGGTATGAAAATGAAATATTTAATTTTAGGAAGTGATATTTTGAGGTTATTTTAATTATATTATTTTTAGTCTGATCATCTTACCTCAATATTAATGTTGATTTGTTCTGGACGATAAAACAGAATTGTTTTGAAACATGTTCAAGAACAAATCAACATTAATATTGAGGTAAGATGTTCAGACTAAAAATAATATAATACACAGAACAATTGAACTTTTATAGGAAAAATCACTATGAGGTTTAATTTAAGATTTAAATAAAAATATTCTTTATACCTCAGCTTATATCCAGTCTTCTAATTAATTTAGACATTAATATGAAAGAACAGTTTAGAAATATTAAAAATGGTGAAACTGAAAAATTGGCAATTGCAGTTTGTAGTTTGCTCGTAGTTAAGCAGGACATATTAAGAAATAAGGATATCAAAAATACATGCAAAGTTGACAACTATAAAATTTATTTTAAGAGATTTTTTACATGGAGCAGAAAAAAAAGAACAACAAAATAAAAAGAGAATAGTAGAATTCAAGGTATGAAAATGAAATATTTAATTTTAGGAAGTGATATTTTGAGGTTATTTTAATTATATTATTTTTAGTCTGATCATCTTACCTCAATATTAATGTTGATTTGTTCTGGACGATAAAACAGAATGTTTTGAAACATGTTCAAGAACAAATCAACATTAATATTGAGGTAAGATGTTCAGACTAAAAATAATATAATACACAGAACAATTGAACTTTTATACGAAAAATCACTATGAGGTTTAATTTAAGATTTAAATAAAAATATTCTTTATACCTCAGCTTATATCCAGTCTTCTAATAAATTTAGACACTAATATGAAAGAACAGTTTAGAAATATTAAAAATGGTGAAACTGAAAAATTGGCAATTGCAGTTTGTAGTTTGCTCGTAGTTAAGCAGGACATATTAAGAAATAAGGATATCAAAAATACATGCAAAGTTGACAACTATAAAATTTATTTTAAGAGATTTTTTACATGGAGCAGAAAAAAAAGAACAACAAAATAAAAAGAGAATAGTAGAATTCAAGGTATGAAAATGAAATATTTAATTTTAGGAAGTGATATTTTGAGGTTATTTTAATTATATTATTTTTAGTCTGATCATCTTACCTCAATATTAATGTTGATTTGTTCTGGACGATAAAACAGAATTGTTTTGAAACATGTTCAAGAACAAATCAACATTAATATTGAGGTAAGATGATCAGACTAAAAATAACATAATGAAAATGAAATGTTTGAAAATAACTTAAGAAAAGAACAAAATGATAAGAGATAATTTAAAAGTAGAGGAAATTAAAAATTATATAGACAGAAATAGAATAAAATTTTATGGTCACATTATGCATATATCAACAGAATGGTTAACAAAAAAAATGCTCTTGACGAAAAGATGGAAGAGACCAGATGGATAGAACAGATTAGGAAAGATATTGAAGACAGAGGAAACATTTAGATATAGGTATTTAAAACTAAGGGAGAACAGAGATGGCTGGAGATCTCTTTCTTATAGCCGACTCCAGTGATTGGAAGCAACTTAACAAAGAGGAAGAAGCAAGTACTGATTTTTTCTAACAATTCCTAACAAGAAAGTAGTGACTTACCATTATATGTTTCAAAAATTCACGATGAAGCTCTGGATAGTTCAGAAGAACTTTTATGAAACTGGAACGTTTAAGAGTCACAATCTGACAAACAGTAGTACATTTAACAGATGTATTGCTGCGATATCCCAACAGAAGTGAAGATGAACCAAGACATGTTCCTCCTGATAGTGAAATAACAGGTGATTGTTGATCACATTCTGATACTATCTGAAAAATAAAATAAAAAACTTTATCAAATGGATCAGAAAAAAGAAAATTTCAAATCTGATACTGCAGATAAATACCGTTGGACATTTAAGGTTCAACAATACTTACTTCTATAATACCTGAGACAACATACACCATTTTCCTTTTATAACCATTGCATCTATATAGAATCTCTCCTGGTAAATAAAAATTTGATCTCATCTCAAGTGCAAGAGTCTGAAGAAATGCCATATCCATGTTTCGAAATAAATGAGTCTGAAACATAATATCAACATTAGTATTACAGCATAATTCAAACCTCAGCTACCCTCAGAACTTTTCTCCAGGCATCTCTATCATTAGAAACCAGCCATCATCTTTCGTTGAAATATTAGGCCTAGACTATTTGAAATCAGAAGATATTTTAATTATAACAATCCAAGCCAATAAATTGAATTGGTTATTTGAGAAACAACATAAGTCAAGAAATGCTATTTTTGGTAAATTGAAAAAGCTTTCTTATACACTTCTCAGCTTTGATCTTAAAACTGTAAAAACATACAAAACATTTATAACACATTTGCTTAATGACATAAAATATAAATAAACAATTGTGATCTATTAAATTATGTAGATAGGAAATAACACTATGAGGTTTATTTCAATTTATGTTGAGTTGTTTTTGACTCACCTCATACTTCTTACCTCCCTCGCAGACTCAAGTTTCTTCACTGCATTTGTGACAATGTGTGTTGTCACAAATGCAGTGAAGAAACTCGAGTCTGCGAGGGAGTTAAAAAGTATGAGGTGAGTCAAAAACAACTCAACATAAATTGTGATCTACTTTAATTAATGAGTTGGAGAAAATGCTTTAACATCTCACCTCATAAAGTTGCATGTCTTCACGATACCTGTTTCAAAAGTATAGTATTACTTCCATCTTCAGTCAAATTCCTACTGAGATGGAAGTAATACTATACTTTTGAAACTGGTATCATGAAGACATGCAACTTTATGAGGTGAGATGTTAAAGCATTTTCTCCAACTCATATATTAATGTAAATACCTCATAGTGTTTCCTCCCACTGTAATTTTAATTAAATTGTGATCTAATTTAAGAGGAAATTGCTTAACAAAATATTAACTTTTGGTGTTTCAATCCAATGTCTCATGCTCCATAGCAGATTGCTTACTAATGGTTGTCCATGAAAAAAATCTCAGTAAAAGAAATGGACATCATCTTCTAGTAAATACCATTGAAATATTTTTATGCCCTCCATTTTATTCTAATTGATGGGGAGACAATCATTAAGATAAGCATTCATATCAAGAAGATTGACAGATGTGTTGGGTTTGTGGCTGATACCAAAAGTATGCACCTGGAAGCCATTAATAAAATCCCAGGTTTCAATGGAACCTTTGCAGTTGCATTATTGAGTGAAATGCAAGAATTGCTTAATCTTGAAATATATTTTCTGTTCTCTGTCAAATCACTTGAATCAGGCAACATTACAAGAAACATGAAGTAAATGTGTAAATTTATATGCTTAGTATTAAATTAATATTAAGAAGCTAAAGCTGTTAATATTAATTTAATAAATAATGCTAAAGCTATGTGGAGTCCCTTCATGTCTTCTTCAGGTAGAAGCCATTCATTGTGTATTTGTGAATGATGATTCATAGCATTTGAATGTGGGACCAAGACAGTAAGGTTATGTGCTTAGGCTTCAAAAAATGATAAAGGAGTTCTTATTAGCAGATGACAGGATCTTCTTCTTCTTAATTATAATTTGTAGAATTTCCATCCTGTTTATTTCCAAAATCACTCCTCGGAGGAAGACGTATTGGATGTGCATTCACTGTCTATCCATCTCTTGGCTGGTCTTCCTCTTGTTCCTCTTGGTCTATCTTCTTTAGCTCTTTTTGCAAGTCGGTTGTCTTCCACTCTTTCTATATGACCCTTCCAATATTTTCATCTGTCTATAATAAATTTGGTTATATCTTGAATACGACATTTGTCCCTAATTTCTGTGTTGTGTATTTTATCAAATATCCATCAATAGATGGATAGTTCTTAAGATCTTCATTTCACATGTGCTTATTATTTGTTTAGTTTTTGTTGCATCAGCCCTAGTTTCTGCTTCATATATGATAACTGGTCGAACTATCGTTTTGTATATGCGGGTTTTGCTTTCGATTGACATATGTTTGTTGCACCAACTTAAATCCTTCATATATCCTGATATTTGTGCTGCTTTATCAGCTTGTTTCTTTACTTGACAGGATCAAACTCAGTGAAATGTCTTACAGAATACATTCTGTAATGTAATTTAATTTTACTCTTTACCACTGCACAGTCTCTGTTACCGGGCATTAAATATTCATCGGAGCATTGCCAATGCAAGAAATATTCTAACGCAGATGCCCTATCTTGTCAACCCTGCCTTAAACAACTGTAACCACTGTAAGAGAGCTCAGCGACGTGAAGGCATTGGAATTGTCCAAGTGTAACTGTGCAGCCTGCCCCTGGTTGGGATGAAGATGCTTTGAGGATGGAGCAGCTTGAAGACTATCAGGCAGATTCTACGTCACACAGAATCTGAACAATGACCAGAATGGAAAAACACAGCAAACCACAGCACCATCTACAAGAACTACTGGGCCTAATGGAAGTCCCTGACTGTCAAGAACGGGGTCCTGAAGAGGGTATGGGAGTCTGCCGATAGGAAGGCAGCAATCCAACATCTGGTTCTGCCCAGGAGCAAGTTCTGAGAAGTGCTGGAAGAAACACACATTGGTGTTTCTAGGACATCTAGGGGTTAACAAAATCCTAGAAAAGGTTTGTCGATACTTCTACTGGCTAAATCATTGGAGTGACATAGCGAGATGGTGTCAGCAATATGATCTCTGTGCATCTAGCCAAGGTTGTCAAACATGAAGCAGGGGCACAATGCAGCATGTGAGATCACCATTTGAGAGAACCACCACCACCAATGTTGCTGACCTCTTTCCAGAATGGACATGCCTCTTTCCAGAGATGGACACTGGGAACCAGCACCTCCAGCTGGCCATGGATTACTTCACTAAATGGCCAGAAATCTACGTCATCTCCAATCAAGAAGCCTCGACCATAGCTGATACACTAATCAACAACTTCGTGTGACACTACAGAGTTTCAATGGAGCTGCATAATGACCAAGATCACAACTTCGTCCCAGCTAATGAAGGAGTTTCTCCAATGCCTGGGGGTACTTAAGACCAGGATTATCCCCTTCATCCACATTGGTATGTTAGTATGCTATGTGAAGACTGTCAAAGAACATCTATGCAAGGAGGTTTCAAGTCAACAGAGAGACTAGGATACCAGGATTCCTCTGTTCCTTTGGGCCTATCGTGCATCTACCATGATACCAATGGAATAACTCCAACCAAGATGGTCTGCAGAAAAGAGTTGCAGCTCCCTTGCAATCTCTAGCTTGGTAGTCCACCTGATGTGGACCAGGTGGCAAACCGAATATGTATGGGACTTGACCAATCGAATGAGAAAGCTCATCAGCAAGCTAGAAAGCACCTTAAACTAGCCAGTAACAGGACGAAGGTGTACTATGATTGTCTGGCCAACTCCGCTGGATTCAATGAAGGCAACCTGATGTGGCTGTTAACACCCTATCCTTATGAGAGGAAGATCACCAAAAGTTTCAGCATTCCTGGTTGGTAAAGAGAAT
The DNA here is from genome assembly GCA_030220185.1 of Diploptera punctata. Lineage (NCBI taxonomy): Eukaryota > Metazoa > Arthropoda > Insecta > Blattodea > Blaberidae > Diploptera > Diploptera punctata. The sequence continues at coordinate 2,025,042 of JASPKZ010000467.1, forward strand.
CAACTATATGGTCTACAGGATTCAATGCCAGCCCAGAGGGAAGATGACAGTAGTTCATCAAGTAGTGGCGTAAAAAGAGCTGACCAGGACAATCAGTCCTAAGGAGGAGCAATGTGACACTTGCAATAGAAGCATTTGAATTACACCTGTGATGGTGGGATCTCGCATCAGTGGGAAATAGATATGCGAGTTGTTGACTCATTAGTTGAAAGACCCACGCAGAATGTTCGATATGCATCTGGACTCCATGTCCGGAAGGTCTGCACACACCTACCCTCCATATCAGAAGCATCGATTCCCAAAGCCTCCTAAGGAAGAATCGCGACTAATAGGTAAGAAATTTCCTTCCCTGCCTTATACTGGGTGTCCCAATAAGAACGTCAGATTTGAATTGGCCGCCATTTTTTTACTATGAGGTTGGCAGAACTCTACCTACACTTTTTGTTTTCTATATTTGTTGCAGTTACTGGATATGGATATGGAGTGTTACACTGCTGAACGAGTTTTAATTGTGAAAATTCATTACCAGAATGGTGAGTGTTATGCTCAAACTGTTCGAAGGCTTCGTGCGCTCTTAGGCCGAAATAATGCGCCTAATGAGTCAACTATTCGGAGGCTGATGATGAAATTCGAGGCAATAAGGAACACTGCAAACATTCCAACACCCGAATGCACTCGTCGTACGCAATCTGTTCAGAACATCGTCATTGTAAGAGATAGTGTTCAAGTGAGTCCGAACAAATCCATTCGTCGACATTCACAACAGTTCAGCATTTCAAGAAGCTCATTGCAGAGGATTCTCGTGAAAGATCTGCACATGCATGCATTTAAAGTGCAGTTAACCCAAGAACTAAAACCAACAGACCATTTGCAACGAAGAAAGTTTGTTCAGTGGATTCTTGAGAAGCAACATGCAGACCACAACTTTGCCAACAAAATTACCTTTAGTGACGAGGCTCATTTTCATCTTTCAGGCTTCGTAAACAAACAGAACTGTCGCATTTGGGGAACAGAAAACTCTAAAAAAATTATTGAAAAGGGATTACACCCTCAACGAGTGACTGTTTGGTGTGGACTTAGGGCCGGTGGAGTGATACAGCCTTACTTTTTCGAAGATGACGATGGTAATGCCACAACAATTAATGGAGAATGTTATCGTAATATGGTTAGGAATTTCTTGTGGTCTTATTTGGATGACATTGATTACAAACAGTTGTGGTTCCAGCAAGATGGCGCTACATGCCACACCTCCAACGAGACTATTCATCTCTTGCAAGAGAAATTTTCAAACCGAGTCCTTTTGCGCATAGGTGACAAAAACTGGCTACCAAGGTCATGTAACCTAACACCGTGTGACTTCTTTCTTTGGGGGTTTCTCAAATCACAGGTTTATGAACACAATCCCCAAACCATACAAGACCTGAAGCAGGAAATTCGACGTGTCAGCGCCAAACTGCAGGCGCAAGACTGTGCAAAGTAATGACAAATTTCATGGACAGAGTCACTAGCTGCAGAGCATCTCATGGTGGACATATGCCAGATGTCATTTTCCATACTTAAATCAGAAGTGTACCCTTTGTGTTCACATATGAATATATGTCATTTGTTTCAAATATAGTTTATTTTGTGCATTATTACATCCGGCGTTCTTATTGAGACACCCTATATAAACTGTTGCCAGGGTCAGGAGACAGTCAGTTGTGGTTAGACAGTGAAGAGAGATCAGAAGAAACTGTGCTATATGAAATAATTAGTTAGTGGAAACGATCTGCATGATGATTAAATTGTAAATGAAGAAACATCACTGACAGCAATTTGTATAAAATAGAAAGTGGAATATTGTGATGATAATAAAGTGATTATGAAGATTTTGCTTGAATATTTGTCATATTTAATAAAGAAAATTACCTGTGATCGACCAACTCAGTAGTGCATGGCATTATTCTTATTTTCCTAAAGTGTCAGCAAGTGACAGGATAAGATTATGTAATTAAATAAATTTACTTAAGTGATCTATATTTGGAAAACTGCAAGATAAATATTAATATTTTTATTTGTTTTTGTCCTCTTCAGAACTGGCATCATTTTCAAGGTATGTTACATATCTCTTCTATATTAATTCTAACATTCTGAAGAAAATATTGTTACATGTCATGTAAGCGGCATTTGAATTGCGCGGGCGAGGCATCCATGGCGAGTTAGGTGACCCGCAGAGCCGCTAAATTTTCTGGAATGTGCTGCCAGACATTTCTGCTGGCCTCTCCCTTCCCCTTGGAGAAGGATCGGAAGCCAGAGGTTTCTGGGCTTCGAAGTTGCTCGAACCTGTTACTAGAGCTTTCTTCCCGCTTATATTAAAAAGCAGAGGAGAAGGCCAGTCAGTCAGTGTTGTGATAGTTTGGCGTTGGATGGCGAGAGGTTAATTGTGAGTGAAACTGTAAGGAAGGACTGTGACTGCAACTGTGTTAGAAGTGATTGTCAAATAAACTTTTAAACAAGAATAGTTGTAGAAATAAATTATGATTGAAAATTTAGTGATAATTGTGAGAAGAAAATAAAGTGAAAAGAAAAGTTTTACATAACAACTGTGTATTTATTTAAATCAAAATAAGTAAAAGGAAAACCCAGTGCCATCCAGGACAATAAATATAAATGTTTAAAATTGACAAAACATGACTCTCAATATTGAAGTTTATTTCCTTGGACAGCCTAAGAAAATTAGAATTAAGTTATTCTACTTTTTATATTAATTTGAATGGTCAATTGACTTCAGAGGAAAAAAAACAATATTTTGAATAAAGTAATCAAAAATAAGCTAAACCTGAGATCAAATATGTAACTTTTTTCACTTCATGGAGAAACCATGCATTTTTGCAAGATACATGTAAAGCTATGCTGTGAAAAGTCGCCTAATCATTGATCAAGAGTAGTCTCATTTTTTTCTTTGATGGGAATATACAACTTGCATTATATACCAAACTTAATATTTAATTTTGTATGTATTTTTTTTAATATACATTATAGGTTACGCCTACATCAAGAAAGGAAAAAGAAAAATAGTAATTAGAAATATGCAGTAAATGATTAAAAAGAAAAAATAAAATGCTGAAGATAAATTATTTTCTAGAAGATTATTTTTTGTCAATCCTAGTGGACTAATGGTTACCATGCTCCATTCTGGTTCCAGTTTTAGCAAGTTGAAATCCAACCAGGCACAAAAATCTGGAGTATGGCTTCCTTTGGAAGAGAAGTAAACTCACATGTTTCATTAAAAAAATGTTCTCCGATGAATTTGAATGATTATACCTCATAATGTTTACTTCCCAACATTAATTTAATATCACATGTCTCATGTTATAGATTTATGGTACATAAAAGAATTTTAGCCCAGACTTTATGCCCAGATTTGAATTGCAATGCTAATAACCTAAGTTGTTAAAGAATGTTATTAAATTAAATACTAAAAATAACTAGTACTTTTTAAGTCATTATTACTCTACATACATGTTTAAATACTGCCCAATGCATGTCAATTTTTATCTCTTTTACAAAAGATAGTGGTAAAATTTCAAAGAAATCAATTTCTTCAAAATCATCTTTTCTTTGTGCCATCTCTTCATAGAAAATAAATAATTTCTGCTGGAGTTGTTCATCAATTTGGTGAAATTTCTGAAATACAATTAAATCTATTATTCTGGAAAAAAATTTTGAGTATATATTATACTTTACATTCATACATTTTATACTACAAATGTTATGATAGAATAACAAATAATGGATTGGGCATTGTTCCGTTAGAGATTGGCAGGACAAACCATGTTGATGGCATTCCTGCTCCTACTGTAGAAACCCCCCTAAAATAATATCACATTATGTGAAAACCAAATAAGTTAAATTTTATACAGAAGCTAAACTAACCAGATACAATGGACACTGATTAATTCGACATTCGATAATTTGAATAATTGGATAATTTGAATATAAGTACAATCCTCTTGAAACTCCTATTTAAAATAATGTTAAAAATCCATATTTATTCGACTTTTGAAGCCAACATTTGGATAATTCGAAGCCACAATTTATTGATAATGAAAAAAGTAATCTGAATTATATAACAGCTGAAATATGGTTGAAAAATTCATCTAGTGCTCACATTCCTAGTTGCTTATTGTTAAAGTCCTGTTGGATGGCAAACGAACTGGACCGTATTTTCCAGCACTTTGTGTCATCGGGTACAGTACATAGACACCCACCCCTCACTCATAGCCCAAAAACTGAGAATAATGCATGTATCCTCCCTTACTTTTACAGTACTGGTACATGTACACATACAGTACAGTTAAAACATTCAATCAGTAAGAATGTATAAGAATTAAATGAATCGTGATTTCTTCTTACCTCATACTTCTATGTTTTTTTTAAACACAGCACTGCAGTATCAGCAACCCATTGTCATCATCATCAGCTGTTTTCACGACTGTCAATTCCATGTCCATGTTGGAATTTGACTGAAGATGGAAGTAATACTATACTTTTGAAACTGATATCGTGAAGACACGCAACTTTGTGAGGTGAGATGTTAAAACATTTTCTCCAACTCATTTATTAATGTAAATATCTCATAGTGTTTCCTCCCACTGTAATATTAATTAAAAAGTGTGTGTGTGTATTTCCTGTAAATTCCAAATTCTAGTTTTCATTTTCCTTTATTTCTGATCAATTATTTGTTGGTTATTTTCAACTTCCATAGTAAATTTAATTGTTTTATTATGAATATTCAAAAGTTTTACAGCATAATCCAAGTATTTGTGATTGACTATTGCTATGATATCGTCCACATAACTACACCAAAATTTAAAAATCAAAGTTTCCCATGAATGTATTTGCCAAAAATGATGAAAATTGATTTCCCATACAAAGTCCCATTTTCCTCTGTAAGTCAAGAATATTTGATTGATGCACAATATGGTTAATTTCAGGTATTCCTCTCTGCTCTCATCATCTAGCTTGTTTTTCCTAAACCATTTGTCCAAAATTTCTATTGTTTTATCTGTTGGAATGTTTGTGAACGAAGAGATGACATCAAATGAAGGTTCGATTTCTAAATTTTCTAATTTTTCTATCACTTGGTAAGAATTTTCTACAGCCAGATTTTCAAACTTGTCCATTCCTTTGAATTTATTACTTAGCCATTTTAATATCTGGTAAGTAAGTGAATTAATATTATTGATAATTGGCCACATTTTCTTTCCATCTTTATGGATTTTAGGAAGATCATGATTGTTGGGGTTTCTAGGATTTGCTATCTTTAACTTGAACTTTTCTTTTCTGATATAATTGTTTTAATTTAAGTTTAGGTTAGATTATACTCTTTATGGTTTTTGGAAGGGAATTGGTTTCAACTTCATATTCGTCTCCTTTCAAGAGGACTTCCATTCTCAACATTTTTAACATTCTGTCAATATATTCATCTTTGTCCAAAATAACATTTATTCCCTTTACTTGATTCAGAATAAATTAAGTTTTTTGTGGATGATGTTTTTACTAGTAAGTACTTGTAATATTTGTTTTGCAAATATTTTAATTCTTTCTATAACTTCCCCACATTCTTTTTTGATGATTGTTTGGTCTTCCCATTTTAGTCCTCGATTGCAATTTCTACGTCGGCTATATAATATTTTAATAATTAGTTTAGCATAAGGTATACTTATCTTTTAATAAAATCAATATGATTAGTTTTTGTACCAAAACCTGATAAACATTTAATACTGTAAAAAAAGGAAATTATATTACTCACCATATAATTTTTGGCTCTTTCTGTATATTGGGTATATTTGTAGGTATTATGTCTTTTATGTATCAGAGTGGAGGTTAGGTAACCCAAAATATAGCCCTTTACTAAAAAGTACGCAATTATGCTTGAAAACATTAAAATTAGCAAATCTACATTTCTGACTATTACCAGAGTTGGAAACCTACAACAAAATGAAATGCTTATTATTTTCAAAGCTCAATTATAGCATGTAAATTGCATATCATTAAGGAATGAATATGACTTTTGGTTTATTCTTCATAATATTTACTGCTTAGAAATATTTTGAATAAATTTCCAATAAGTTGCTTTTATATTTTATTTTCTCAAATATCCATCCCAAAATTTCAAATAAAAAATTAAAAAGAAATATAAACAAGACAAAAATTTAACATTTATCGGAGAAAGTTTTTGACAAAGTCATGAAATTTAAGAGGCGAGTTTTTAAAAAATTTTCTCTGATAAATGTTAAATGATTATACTTCATAATTATATTTGAAGAGACCTTTGGCTTTCTAGGCCAATGCTCTAGCATCTGAGCTATTGGGGTGAGTTCCAATGAAGACACAAATTTTTTTCTTATATACGTTGTAATTCCCAGCACCAAATGTGATGAAGCCTTTGCTTCTATCTTTGCAAAATTGCGGCTTCTTAGTTAAGAAGATATTTATCGGGAATTTAAACACTACTTTATAAAGCCAGAAGGGCTTCAATTGATGTATTTATTATTAATTTCACACTTCTCACTTAAGGATAAATTAAATTTTGAAGAGAAAAATTTTTTGTTTACTTCCCAACATTAATTTTAAATAGAAAAAAAAATTATATATGTAGAAAATAATACTATTAGGTTTCTCTTAATTATTAATGAGTTGGTTATTTTGACTTACCTCATATTTCTTGATTTTTATGCAGACCAGTTACGTCGCTTTTGCGCGACATTGTTGATACATTTCAACTGTTGTTTTGCGGTTGTCCATCCTGTAAGTTGATTTCTGCTCCCTCTGCTGGCTGACCGATAAACTTCCAAATCAATTTTTTTTTTCTTTTTTCTCTGGGAATTTCAAAATTCATGGTTTTCTTTATATTCTTGCAGATGTAAATTTTCTCCCAAATTGTAAGTTCCTTCGATATTTCTAACTGTTTAATAATTTGGGCTTAGTTTCAATTCTGTGTTTTTCTAAACCATGCATGTGAAGCTATTGCAGATTTTTCTATTTCTCCATTTTTAACATTTCTGAGGCATTCTTTCAATCTTGTATTTGAGTTCCTTTTTGTTTTTCCTATGTATATTTTTTCACAATCTTTACAATGAATTTGATAAATCCCTGATTTGCTGCCATCTTCAATCATTTAATTTTTGTTGGTTTTGGTTGATTTATTCAAACTGTAATCTTTTTCGGTGCTAATTTAATGTTTTTTGGCAAACATGTTTATGGGAAAATTCGAATGTCAGATAACCAAAGCATACCCTTTGATTTTTTTTAATTTTGGAGTAGATATGTGGACAATATCATACCATTAGTAAAACAAAAACAATTAGAAAATGTCATTAAACTTTTGAACATTCGTAATAAAAGATTCAATTTACCATGGAAGTGGAAAATAACCAAGAAATACCATTTTTAGACCTTAAATTGATCAGGAATGAAGAAGAAAGGTAAATAGAATTTGGAATTTACAGGAAAGAAACACACATTGATAATTATATTAAAGCAACAGGTTTTAACCATATTGCACATAAACTGGCAGTATTTAATAGTTTAACATACAGACTTGTGTACCATGAGCAGAGAATATTTTAAGAAACAGAAAAAAACACATTATAAAAATAGCAAAATAGAATGGTTTTCAGGAAAAGATGATTCATAAAAAAATAAATAAATTCAAGAAACAAAAAGTGATAGATGAAAGAACTCTTCAGACAGAAAAGAAACTGGTAAAAAATTCAAGAAATTTACAAACCATCCTTTAGTATTTAACAAGTTTCAAAACATTTTCAGCAAATTTCACATTAAATTAGCAACGAAAAATGATTACAGTTTGAATAAATTAATCAAAGCCAACAAAAATGAAGAGATTGAGAACGGCAACAAATCAGGGATTTATCAAATTCATTGTAATGATTATGAAAAAATATACATAGGAAAAACAAAAAGGAACTTAAATACAAGATTGAAAGAACACCTTAGAAATGTTAAAAATGGAGAAATAGAAAAATCTGCAATAGCTGCACATGCATGGTCAGAAAAACACAGAATTGAAACTAAGGCCAAATTACTAAAACAGTTAAATAAATCTAAGGACCTCACAATTTGGGAGAAAATTTACATCTTCAAGAATAAAAAGAAAACCACGAGAAAAAGAAAAAAAAGTGATTTGGGAGTTCATTGGTCAGCCAGTAGAGGGAACAGAAATCAACTTACAGGATGTACAACTGCAAAACAACGGTTGAAATGCATCAACAATGTCGCACAAAAGCGATGAAACCTGGTCTGCATAAAAATCAAGAAATATGAGGTGAGTCAAAAATAACAAACTCATTAATAAGAAAAAAAAAATAGTTTGGTAACATCATCTGGGCTAATCAATTGAGTTGGTGTTTGCTTGATGAAAATCCATATCTATTAATTAAATAAAAATAAAATGTAGTTTTATTTGATTTTCATATTTATTATATAATTCAGTGACAGCTGTTTCGGTACACTGTACCTTCTTCAGACATGTTAACAAATTATCAGTTGGAACACAATTAATAATTTGTTAACATGTCTGAAGAAGGTACAGTGTACCGAAACAGCTGTCACTGAATTATATAATAAATATGAAAATCAAATAAAACTACGTTTTATTTTTATTTAATTAATCATCTGGGCTAGTTGGCAATGGTCACAATGCTTGAAGTTGCCAAATGTTTCGTCACAGACTACATCTACCATCATAAGTGTTGGCTTGAAGATGTCAGACAGTCTTTGGTAAAACATCAGAGAATTTCAAGCCTCGTGACCATAGCCAATCAGTTGTCAAAGCCTAAGTTTGTACAAAAAAATATTGAATTTACATGCAAATTAATAATAATAATAATAATAATAATAACAAGAACAACAACAATAATTATAGTATAATACAATATATTAACAGTTACTGGTGCTTTCTTCTTTAACAGTTTTTAATATTTTACTCAATTCTTCTGTAAAAATGCACACTCTGCTACAGAAGGAAAGAATTAATCAATGTTTGACTGATTGTTAAAGGTTAAAATGGTATTAATATTTACAGAACAACAAACATAAGAAGTAGGATTTATCATAAGTAATGTCACGAGTGATTTCCAATTTATCTAGTGGATTTAGAAATCAAGAGTGGCATTTGTTAGGACTATTTAAGGAATAAAATTAAACTGTTTACTCAAAAATACTATTTAAATATAGTTACCGGTATTTTAAAGTATTTATAAATTTAATGTGAATGGCAATGTTTGAAAATAAATCAGAAATGTGTGGTTATGTTTATTCACTGCAACTTGATCATATTATTTATTCCCAAATAGGATCGCAATCAGCGATAACACACTAACAAGGGAAGTACTTATGTTGGACCAGTTGGATTGTAGCAAAAATTGGAGGATATGTTGAATGAAGGATACTGAACACCGTGATATTAGTCATTTCACTGCAAATTCAATAGTATGCATAATATTTAATAGGAAATAAGAAACAAGAAAAAAAAGTAACAGTAAGGATATGCTATTTATAACTATACAGCCAGCTTAGAATTCGCCCGGAAGTAAGATCGAAATACATAACCTCACATTTGGTAAATATTAAACATAATTATTCTTAGCTTCTGATGTTATATTATTCACTAAATAGTTACTCCTAATCCAATGCGAGGTTGAGTTTTCATTAGACAAAAATCACTCGTGATTTTTTCAGAAAAAAACAACCTTTTGTTAGATTACTGTTGATAATTCTGAATTTCTTCAGTTTCTTTGCTTGTACATTTTTTCAAACCTATGAGTGAATGTAAAAATATCATCTGTGTCGCTTGAAATTTTGATTTGATTATAGAATTTACTATCCAATTTTCACTGATATATATATATATATACACTGCTCAAAACAATTAGAGGAACACTTGTAATAAATTGAATAAGTAATTGTTTTTTAAAGCTGTGATGCTGAAAGTTAGACAATATGTGAATTGAATTATTAATTTTATCATTGGATACAATTTTTAAAGATCCATGGCCTAAATACAGAGAAATTACCTCAAATAACAAATATAGAGAAATTTTTTATTTTGGAAGGCACTGGCCACTTCTAATTGGTAAGCTTCCTGATGTTGCTATAGTGACGAATGTTGATTATTGCCTTGTTTATTGAAGTCTCTGACAAAATGAGGCATTTAAATGAGTTTGAAGTGTATCATGCTCTACATCTTTTACGACAAGGTCAATCTCTGCGACAAGTGGCTAGAGAGCTTGGGGTTTCTCCTTCCGTGGTGTCCAGGTTACGCAACAGGCACAGAGAGACAGGTCAGTATTGTAGAAGACGTGGCCAGGGCCGTAAATTTAAAACAAGCCCCCAGGATGACAGATACGTTGTTCTTTCTGCTCTTCGACAGCGTACAAAAACTGCAAAAGACCTGCAGAATGACCTTCATATGGCTTCCGGAATCCGGGTTTCAGACCAAACCATAAGGAACAGATTAAGGAAAGAGAATATTCGTCCAAAAAGGCCCGTTAAAAAACCACGCTTAACAAATGGGCATAAGGCAGCAAGACGTACGTATGCTGAAAACCATGGTGATTGGAACCTGAACCAGTGGGAGTCTGTGCTCTTCTCGGACGAATCCAGGTATCGTCTTACACGTTGTGATGGTCGATTGAGGGTGTGGGGACGGCCAGGAGAAAGATTTTCTGCAGAGGCTGTACAGGAAATTGATAGATTCGGAGGAGGTTCCATAATGGTGTGGGCCGGAGTTATGTACAACAATCGTACGGACCTTGTACTTATGTTCCCCAGCGACTGAATGCTGCCCGGTATATCGAGCACGTTCTGGAAGAGCATGTAGTACCTGCTGCCATTGGAGTAGGCCCTGGATTTCTGTTTATGCAGGATAATGCCAGGGCACATTCTGCGGCTGTCACCAGGGATTTCCTGAGGAGGAATGAAATTGAGGTAATGGAGTGGCCAGCGGTCAGCCCAGACCTCAACCCTATTGAACACTTTTGGGATCTTCTAGACAGGAAGGTCAGGAACCGACATCAAGCTCCACAAACTCTGCAGCAACTTGGAGATGCTCTGAAGGAGGAATGGGAGAATATCCCGCAAGAGGAAATCCAGAATCTTATTGGGAGCATGCCACGAAGGTGCCAAAGTGTCATCGAATGTCGTGGAGGCCATACACGATACTAACTCTATATAACGAGTGTTTAACTTTGAAAAATAAGCACAAGATTCAATTGCTTACATAGCGGAATTATTTGAAAAGTTAATTGTCAGCGTTATTCATTTGTTTTTACTGACATGAGCAATAAATAAATAACCACAAATAATGTACTTTATTAATTTCATGTTTGTACCTTTATCCAATGAAAAAATATTTGCATATTTCATAGTGTTCCTCTAATTGTTTTGAGCAGTGTATATATATATATATATATAGATATTATAAATATATTTTTGACATTTGGCAATGAAGGCAAATATGATATGAAAAGAAAAATGAATGCTTGAGTCGGGATTCGAACTCGAGTCTCTAAACTTTAGAGACTCGAGTTCGAATCCCGACTCAAGCATTCATTTTTCTTTTCATATCATATATATATATATATATATATATATATATATATAGCAACAAAAATTGGATATATATATATATATATAAATAAACAAAAAACTCCAAGCACGACGGGCCTAGAAAGCCCTTGGCCTATCAGTCGGCTGCTAGCCTCACATCCACATGTGTTAATCACAGAAGTAGATGATATATATATTGTATATTTATATTCAGTAACTTAAACATAAAACTACATAAAGAAAATAAATTGATAAAGTAAATTACTTACGATTTGTTAGTAAGTGGATTCATAAGCACACTTAATGTCATGATATACGACTCATAGTTACTAAGGCTAGAAGATGCATAATGTACAATCCAACAACTTTCCTGCAAAATACATTTATGATATACATAAAAAAATTGAAACAAAATGTATAATAAAAGACAATGAATTATAAAATATTCTCTAATCTATTAGGTCTTAACTATAAGTTGGAAAATTATATCAAAATGGAGGAACTAAGGAACTTTAGAACAATACTAATAGCCACAAAAGTTATTACATGTATCAATAAACAGCATAACAATCATGTACGGTTAATTGCAAACAAAAAAAACTGTTTTAGTTCAGCCAGCATCCTAATATGAGTCATAATGGTGGTTGAAAATGAATGACAAGATCATTTGAAAACTATAGTTACCGTGTTTAATAAAACATGATATATGAGGTAAGATGTAAAAATGACTCATTAATTTATTAATCCTAATGAGTTCGTTATGAGCAATTCTATGTAAGATAAATCATCTTCTTGCCTTCAATAGTTCTGATTTTGAAGAAATTTGATATGAAGGACACATATGATATGCAATTTTGCCAATTTTCATACTTTAATTTTGAAAATTGTTTAAGATACAGATATGTAAAAAAATTCAAAAATTGCAAATTTTCCCCTTATTATAGTTGAGTGAAAATTCAAACACTGTTGAATGATTAAGTAAGAGAGCTTTTATTGACACTTTACATGAAGTTCTTACAACAGATTAGTCTCAGGGTCCTGACCTTTGACATTGAATATCTCAAAACATGCCATCTCAGAAAATTATGAAAAAAATTATTGCCACATTATTCTGCCCATGTATCAAATATTAGGCTGACACTACAATGGCAAGGCTATTCAGGATTAATGAGAGTATCATACTGCACACTTCTGCAACTAAAGCACAAAAAACAAAATGTGTGTTCCAGTGTTATTAGAGATTGGTATTTGTAACAAATCACCTTTTTGTGTCCATAAAATGATGAAAGTAGTTAAGCTAAGATTCTTTAGATATACAATTTAAATGTGCATTTTCTTTTGAATCATTATTTAAATTTTTTAAAACTTTATATATTTTTGGTTGAGGCCTAGTGATATAATTTTCCAAAAATGATACAAATTGTTCCCAGCTTTGTCTATGTTTTTTGCAAACTTCAATTTTAGCTATGGCTCTCTTCCTATGATATTCTACTTTATCTTCATTTTTTTTGTAGACAAGAATTTTTTGTATGCTTCACGTTTATCATCAATTACTTTTTTGATGTTTTCATCCCATATCCGTAGTCCTTTTTTTCTATTCCATTTAGTTTTGATACCCAGGCTTTCATTTGCTACTTGTGTCAAAATACTTTGTAGAGCAAGCCATTCTTCTTCAATATTTTCGCCAACTGGTGTTTCTTGAACTAGACGATCTAATCTGCATTTGTATAGCCAGCTAACAGTGGGATCTCGGAAAAGACTTACTTTATAAGTATGGTCCACATTTTCAAATTTTATATTATTAATTTTATCTTTATTTTTCCATCTTGGTGGCATACGAATTGGACAAACAAGTAAGTAATGGTCTGATTCGATTTCAGGTCCTGTGTAAACTCTTGTATCAAGAACTTTAGATGCTAATTTTTTATTACATATAGCATAGTCGATTATTGATTTAAGACCCCTGGCTTCCCATGCATATTTGTGACTATCCTTGTGGTTAAATACTGAGTTCATTATTGTGAATTATATTAAATCAACAGGATTAAATCATATTGTACACAAATTGGTAGTCTTTAACAACTTAACACTTAGGCTGGTAAACTTACCTTTGAGCACAGAAAATTTTGAATTAGAGAAAAAAAAAAACAATTAAAGTAGCGAAGGAAAATGGTTTTGAAGAAAAAATTATACACAGAAAAATAGATAAGTACAAAAACAAAAATTGATTAATGAAATCACCTTTTAGATAGAAAAACAGATTGAAAAGAAATACAGGAAATTCACACATCATCTGTGGGCACACAATAAATTTCAAAAGATTTTTGACAAATTTAATATCAAGTTAGTGCCAAAAAAAAAAAAGATTACAATCTAAATAAACTAATCAAAATTAACAAAAATGAAAAGATTGATAAAGGGAAAAATCAGGAATATACCAGATAAAATGTGCTGATTGTGATAAGATATACATTGGGAAAAGAAAGAGAAACTTGACCATTAGAAATTTAAAAAAAGGAGAAATAGAAAAATCTGCAGTGGTTGCTCGCATTTGGTGGAAAAGCTTAAAATTTATATAAACACAAAATTATTAGAACAGTTGGAAAATACAAAAGAAGTCACTTTTTGGGAAAGGTCTACATCCAGAAGAACAAAAATAGGATTACAAATTTTGAAATTCTCAGAGAAAAAGATTTGATTTACAAGTTCTTTGGTCAGCCAAAAAAAAGAGAGAGCCAACATCGATGGCTGACAATGTAAAATTCAATAGTCTGGAAAAGCTGATGATGGCATGCATAACATATCGAAACATATTCAAATAGAACACAAGTTATTAGGAAAGATGACTCCGAATTCACCTTATTTATTAGTTAGAAAATAATACTAAAGAACTCACCATTTGGGAGAATGTACACTTAGCAAAAAGAAGAATGGCTCATCTCTTGATCTCAAATATTTTAAGTTCTATGCACGATTCACACGAGTCAACTAATTGCACAGTAGAGCTAAAATGTTTCCCTTCTTCCTTTAAAGAGTGTTCTTTCAACCACAGCAAGCCAGCAAATGCTTAGCTAAGTGCTTAGTGGCTTGATTCGTATGCAAGAAGTCACAGGTTCTCTAATATGGCTGAAAATGGTTAAATATACATGCCTTGCTGCTAATCACCACTCCCATTAATCCTAATTCACCATATCAAACTAAAATTATGTTTTGGACTCAAATTCATTGTCTTGGAACCCATGGATGAATTAAATAAAAATCTTTAATCATCTTAAAAGAAATCTGAGCCACCCACTACAGAATCTCCATCTGTTTAGATAGAAATGAACATTGTTTTATTATATTGTGAGAAACTTGTAGGAATTTTAAAGGATCAAATATACATACTTAATTTATTATTTCTTTATATCAAAAGTATTTTAATGTATAAAAATATATATATATATACAGTGAGATCAGTTGAGTAGTGGAAGGCAGACGCGGGGTTTATGCTGTGTGATAACGAAGGCTTACACGTGCAGGCAAGGACCTGAAATGTGCGCTGACTCAGCAGTTTACGAGTTCATGACCACAGTCAGATAGTGTACCTCGAGTAGATAAGGTGCTTGGATAGCTTTTTCTTGTGAACTGAATGACGTGTGTATAATGTAAACTAAATAACATGTGTATAAGTTATTTCAATTTTAAAATTTCTATCTTATTTCTATCTAATATAATTGCAGGACATTTACTATTGACTCTTTTAGGTAAAAAAATTGCAATTATTGACAATTGCAAGTTAGATATATTCCAACTTAAATTCTACCCCCCTTAAAGACAAAACTTTTAAAGAAATTTGAGGCCAACTGGAACCTTTATAAATATTATAAGTGTAAAGTGAATCACGTGTGTATGAGTGTAAACTGTATAATGGCTAATAATTTTTCTACTGAACAACGTGTATTTATTTATGAACAATATTTAACTCAGTTTGCCAGCCAAGTACGAACATGTTTTGAAACATGATTCCCGGGTGTAAAAATTCCATCATGTCCAACAGTCCATAATATGTACAACAAATTTTTATAAAGAGGTGTCAAAAATGTATGGACAACGAAGGTGAACAGTTCCAACACCTGCTTCAATAAAGTTGGTAAGTACAACAATTTGTAAAATAGTTACAAAAATGTGTGTGGTTGTATCACCGCAATCCTATACTGTCCGTTCCCTGCTGCGAGTGCGTCAGCAGTGTATAATGAAATCCCCGAGTCTGCCTTCCACTACTAAACTGATCTCACTATATATATATATATATATATATATATATAAAGCAAGAAAAGAGTTTAGAAAACTAAATTAATTTATCTAGTTAATAAAAAAGGCATAACATTTTTACCTCAACACATCTATTAGAATAAAAAATAACAACAACAATTTGATGAAGAAGAATAAATGTGACACCCATTCAAAGATAATTGCAAATACGGTAATATTGGAAACTCTGTTATGCATCTTCCCTGCAATTCAAGTGGAAATATTACATATACAAAATTTACATAATTACAGTAGTAAAATAATATAAAGTACACTTAATATATATTTCCCCCCCCCCCCAATGCCCCAGGTTGTCATTTTGACATTTCTGGTGTTCTCTCCTGGCATTGGCTTAATTGTAACCCACTTCTGAAGTTCGGGTGCCTAAAAGGCAGAGTTACGTTACCCAAATGATATGATGGATGATAAATGATAATGAAGCGCCAGGAGAGTTCTTAACCTAAATTCCAAACCATGGACAACTGCAGGAATAATTCCCTTTAAGGAGAAATTCCTATTGTTTGACCAGGAATCGAACCCAGAAACTCAACAGTAGTCAGAAATGCTGACCGCTAGCCCATGAGGCTGGTCGGTAATAATAATAATTATTATGAATTAAATAAAAATAAAACGTAGTTTTATTTGATTTTCATATTTATTATATAATTCAGTGACAGCTGTTTCAGTACACTGTACCTTCTTCCGACATGTTAAATTATAATATAATAATTATTATTATTTATTTTAAATGGCAGAGTTAAGGTCATAAGGCCTTCTCTTCCACTCAACCAGCAAAAAATATTAAATACAGAAAATATTTACACAAGGTCATAACACACAATTATAAGTAAATATTTATACAAATTAAACTAAAATTATATTACATAATTAATTAAAATATATTTACTTTGGCATGGAATTTGTGAAATAAAGAAATATTGAGTTTTTTGAGTTTTATAAGGCTATTATGGAACAGAAAAAGAATTGTGAAACTCCAGCCATGGTTTATACTTTGTTTTGCAAATTGACTACAAGTTTCATTCATACATATAGAAGGTAAAATAATTTAAGTTTGAATATCAATTTGCACACTAATTTTAATTTAATTGATTTTTAAGTTACACAAAAAAATCTGCAAAGGGAGAGGTTAAACTAAGGCAGAGAGATATTTGTAAATATTTTAATGAAGAAAATGACTCAAAGATGTTTCATCAGCTAAACTCCAGAAAAGGGTGGTAAATTTTGAATGTAGGACTCTTTTGATTGTAAGTAATCATGACTACATAGTTTATTAAGTTATGTAGATAGGAAATAACACTATGAGGTTTTTTAATATTGTTTACTTTTTATTATTTCACTCACCTCATACTTCATAATTCATAGCAGACCCTGGGTTTCTTCACATATTTTGTGACATTCTCAATGCTGCGTCACGTTCACAACTGACGTCCAACGGCCTTCTATCCTGCAGACTGACCACCGCGCCATCTGGTGGCCGACCGAAGAATTTCCAAATCAGTCCTCTCTCTTTATAACCGGGTATTTCAAAATTCATAGTTGTATTTTCATTCTTGCATATGTAAATTTTTTCCCAAATTGTGAGTTCCTTCGGTTTTTCCAATTGTTTAAGTAATTTTGTTTTGGTTTCTATTCTATGTTTTTCTGACCAGGCATGTGCAGCTATTGCAGATTTTTCGGTTTCTCCATTTTTAACATTTCTGAAGTGGAGAAACCGAAAAATCTGCAATAGCTGCACATGCCTGGTCAGAAAAACATAGAATAGAAACCAAAACAAAATTACTTAAACAATTGGAAAAACCGAAGGAACTCACAATTTGGGAAAAAATTTACATATGCAAGAATGAAAATACAACTATGAATTTTGAAATACCCGGTTATAAAGAGAGAGGACTGATTTGGAAATTCTTCGGTCGGCCACCAGATGGCGCGGTGGTCAGTCTGCAGGATAGAAGGCCGTTGGACGTCAGTTGTGAACGTGACGCAGCATTGAGAATGTCACAAAATATGTGAAGAAACCCAGGGTCTGCTATGAATTATGAAGTATGAGGTGAGTGAAATAATAAAAAATAAACAATACTACATAGTTTGTTAGAATTCTGATGCCGAATTATATATATTTTTTGTTATTAAATTTATCTTGTTAGTTCAGAAAATGGGCAAGTTAGAGTATACCAGATTAGCATACAGTTTATTAGATAATATGTATGCCATTTAATTCAATAGGTGAGAATGGGTCAAGTCATTCCATATCAAATCGACATACTTCTGTATCATTTTTAACCTGACCCTCTTATATTTTAATTAAATTTTTGTGAAATGTTGTTCATGGAAAGAAAAATATCAAAAGTGCAATGTAAATATTTTTGTAGTTATTGGTCATTAAAAATATGAAGAAACGGTATAATTTTGGCACGCATGCTGTAAGAAATATTTGTATAGTTATTCAACAACTCAAATTTAAGAAATAAACTTCATATTGCCTTACAGCTTAAGCATGGGCCTTTGATTCTATGAAAGACTAACTACGTTATGACCTGAAAGTAATAGCATATAATATTTAACCTTGAAATATTATAAAATTAACAATTTTAAAATTTTGATAAAGTTGTTCATCTATATAACCTTTAAATAACCTGTAAGTTTTATTTTGGAACTGCAGAAACTTCTGGAGTTATTGACTAAGATCTGCAGTAGCTGCTCACGTTTGGTCAGAAAAACATAAAATAGATGTAAATACAAAATTATTAAAACAGTTAGAAAACACAAATGAACTCATCTTGTGGGAAAAAAATCTACATATAGAAGAACAAGGAGAGAATCGTGAATTTTGAAATTCCAGGAGACAGAAATGTAATAAGAAAGTTCTTTGGGCCACAAAAAGAGGGAGCAGAAGTTGAGATCCAGGGTTGACAACTTAAAGATCATCAGTCTGTACCAACTCATGATGGAGCAAAGATGCTTTGAAACATGTCTTACAAGAAACAACAAAATATGAAGTAAGACGACAGCAGACCCAACTTATTTATTAAACATCTACTTATTTTATCAATTTAAAAAAAAAATATGCATAAGTTTCGCAGTACTAATACCAAGCACCTTGTCTGGCTTTGGATTAGAAGTGGTCTTTACGAGTTGTTTTGCCTTCCTCACCATGAAATTTGTAGTTTCAAATTCTTCTTCTATTTTTCTGATACTGCAGCTATGAAGCAATATTGTTAAAATTTGTACTTTTTCATTGTTACTAATATTATTGTTTACAATTTCTGATTCAGAAGTTTTAATAGGATTTTCCTAACT
Organism: Diploptera punctata; assembly: GCA_030220185.1. Lineage (NCBI taxonomy): Eukaryota > Metazoa > Arthropoda > Insecta > Blattodea > Blaberidae > Diploptera > Diploptera punctata. The sequence continues at coordinate 2,044,266 of JASPKZ010000467.1, forward strand.
TTCACTTGTTGGTATATTTAACATTTTCTTTTTCAATATTTTCATTACATTCTTAATTTTTTTCCCTTATATTTCTTCTCTTTCAAACAATTCATTTTTTCCTTAATAGGTGATGCTCCTGAAAACTGAAGACTCCTACTTATGAATTCAATAGCAATGTTGGCCCCACTAATACCCTTTATCTAACTACAATCAACTGTAGACTCTTGTTGCATAGTTTGAAACCCACTAGTTCCTTCTCCCACATCTTCTGTACCACCGGTTCTTTCTCTCACATCTTCTGTAACTATTGGTTTTACTCTGCACTTGGCACAAACTTTACAGTTAATATTAACACTCACAACTAATTCTGTGATCCATTGTTGAACTGGTCTTAAGTTCTTTAAAATATGTAAATGCTTTGCTTCATTGAAAGATTGCAGCAGAAGAGTCAATCTCTCATACTAGACATACTTAACTGTTGCTTCTTAGGGTCCGCGCATATTGGAGCGATGATAAACAATAAATGAACCAGGACATACAACTATTGCACTGAATTCTGATGAAAGCTTGGACATGAATTCAGTCCCAAATTTGGGAGTTTTAGTTTATAAATATACCCATCACTATTTCTTGTACCACATAATATTCTGAACTAAGATTTTATAAATATTTAACTAAATTTTTCATTGATTCCATTTTAAGAAAAAAGTATATAATTTGCTGATGAATGCATATTTTGTTTATATGCAGGTTGAATATCATGCTTAATAATGATAATGACGTCATATGTATTGTTAATTACTCACACTTGCATAATTTTGTAGTAAATTGGAAAATAGGCATTTTGATGAAGATTAAAGTTCTGAATCCAAAAAATGTCAGTTTTTTAATACCGGTATCATTTCTTGTTTAGGCTTTCCATTTTTCACGTTATAAATCTGTGGTGTCTGGTCTCGATATATGTTTCCAGTGAGATACTCTCAGGTAACCCAGGCTTTCACAAGTTATAAATAAGAAACAAAAGGTTAGCAGAAGTTATTTAGATAATGATAAGGGACATCCCTCAAACCATTTGAGTAAACAGAAGTGAAGAACCCCTCCCCCCCCCTTTAGATAACAGTATCTGCTGAGCTATTCATTGAAACTTTTGTAAGTAGTTTAATGATGTGATAATATTGAGTTTGCTTGATGTGCATGTCTTTAGTTTCATCTGTGTCGCATGTGCATTTCATTCATTTCATGTTTCCAGCCGTAGCTGATGACATGATTCCATTGCATAGTTACACTACTTGAAGAGTTGATTGGTGATTTTTCCAATGTAAACTATATACAAGCTCTGCAATAGTCCATAGCTTAGGTGTGGATAAGATGAATTGAAATGTTTCACCCAAGGCTTGAGATAATAGTGACTTTAGAGTATTTCTATGACAATTTATAGGTGTACAGTTCAGCAGAATATGTTCTAAATCCTCCTCTTCAGCTTGGCACAGTGGGCACACAGGTGAGTCATTAAGGTTGAATCTATATAAATATGTATTAGTCGTTATGTGACCAATTCTTGCTCTTGATGCAAATGCCGTGGAATGTTGTCATACAGTTGTTTTAAATAATTTGGTTTCTTCATAATTTTTTTCAGTGCTTTTCCATTTTTAGATGTTAACCACTTGCTTGTCCAATATTTTATAAAGTGTGTATTTATAGATGATATTGCTATTTAGGGATATCAGTTTTCTAGGTTGTGGAAATAATTTTGTGGAAGTTTTTGCAATTTTGTCTGCCATTTCATTACCAAATATGCCACAATGGCTGGGAATCCACTGAAATGTTATTGTTTTCCCCTGGTTATTTAACTCAAGCCATTTTTTTCAATATTGGTATTATTCTATGTGCGTATGTCGTTGGGGTATATTGAATGATACTATATATTGCTGCTAAGAAATCAGTGAAGATACAGATTAATAGAGAAGGGCACTGTGATGCATACTGAATAGCTGCTTCTATTGCTACCAATTCTGAGTCCAAGCTAGAACAGGAAGAGCATGGGAAATAATAGGTTTCCTTGGTTTGCAAAACATAATATCCAGCTCCTGAGTTATCCATGTCGATATTTAAAGAACCATCGGTATAGATATGTAAGAAACCATCATATTTGTCTGAGATTAACTCCAGGGAACTGGTTTGAAGTAAGGGTACAAAGTCTTTGATATTGTATTTTCCTGGTACTTCAAAATTAGCTGTAGGTGAATTCCATAGCCATTGGGGGGGGGATTTCATTTATAATTGGGACTTTATATTTTTGCTACATATTGTCAAAGTGATGTCATTTTCTTGCAATCTGTATGATTTTAGCATATTCTTTTTCCCCAAATATTATGGGCATATTAAGTTTAAAATATTTAGAGTTTTAGGTATTGTATCCAAATTCGTTTTTGTACATAGAGATCAATTGGCATTACAGAAAGTTAAATTTCCATAGCTTCAATGGGAGACTTTTAAGGACACCTAGACATAATTTCATAGCTGAGTTTTGAACTAGAGAGATCTTTTTCAAATGTGTTGTAGCTGTGCCTCCCCATATTTCACAACCATACAGCAGTTTTGATCTGATGAAAGCAAAGTAAAATAGGTGTAATGTGTGTGTATCCAATCCCCATTTTTTTTATTAGCAACAATCTTTAATAGATTTAATATATTTGTACATTGAGATAAAACATTTTCAATGTGTGTTTTCCAAATTAACTTAGAGTCAAATGTAATGCCTAAAATTTTTGGTGTCTTGTTATGTGCATTTCTGTGTAAAAAAGTTTATTCTTATTCTTTATTTTATGTTTCAGTATTTTAAGAACAATGTGGCTAGTGAATCAGGGGTGGAGAGAAGGCAGTGTTTACATAGTGCTCAGAAATTCTGTTACATTTGTGGTTGCTATATATTCTATTTCAAAGTGTGTCAAATTGTTTCATTTGTGAATAAATTACATGTTGTTTACTTTAAAGTGAAAGTTGAACACCAAGACAAAAGACTTGCCCACATGGTGCATGCAACACTTATGTAGAGGGACTATATAACTAGTCAGAAAGGAAAAGGAAGGCAATGCAATTTGCAATATCAATAATATGGCATGAGCAGAAGAATCATTATGATGACTCCTATTTTTGTATGACCAAAATTTCAGGCTACAATAAGAAAAACAAAAAAAAAAAGAATAAAATATCCGAATCTTCCATCAGCTATATAACCGGTTCCTCATAGACCTGACTTAACGGTTCCTATTCCGCCAGCGAACTTGAATGATTTGAGTAACTCACAATCACATATAAACTAGGTCAGTGTGACCGGCAAACAAGGATGTTTAATCAATCTGAGCTGAATGATCTAATAGAGGATTTACTGCTCACTAAAGAAAAGAGTGAATTACTAGCCCAAGGCTTTGTTCCAAACAGACATTCGTAATCTTCTGTGCAAATTACGAGAGATCCCAGACCTGGCACATCTTTATTGACTCTTCCAAAAGAAGTCTCAAGGCCATTTTGCTTTAAAACAGCAATATACTACACCTATTCTGATGAAGTTCCAGTTGTAATGTAAAAAAAAACAAACATGACTGCATTTTCATTGGTCGAATAACAGTTTAACCTATAAGCATGTATAAAAATGTAGTTTCCTCTCTAACACTGGAAATAAAAATATATATTATCTAGCACATGTCTATATAAGTTATGTGGGAGAATCTTAAAATATTTAAATTACAATTTTAATAAATTAAATAAGCATTGTTTTATTCTTATGCATGCACAATGCAGAATACTTTGGAATTTCAGTTGTTCAAATTGGCCACTTCTGTAGAATTGTTTAAAGCATTGGAAAGGAAAGCATTTGAAAAGTGGAGAGAAACTAACTATTTTGAATGTTTTCAAGTTGGTGAAAATTATCTCACATGAGGATGTGGTAAAAATAACAGCAGAATTTACAGATGAGTCAGCATGAAGCATAAATTCTGCTCATAATGAAATTGTTCCAGTAAATATAGAATATCTATCAATATCATGGAAAAAGTGTAAATGTCTGATTGGTTAGGCCCATTTATAATGTTTGTCATAAATAAATAAGAAATGGAGGATATTCCTAAATACTGGTACTATCTTATCTTGTATTCAGTCTTATTTTCCATAAAATATGATGTTGCCTAAGAACAATGTTTCTATTGACAGTTCCGTACACACAATTCAGTCATATGGCAGTTAAACGGAGTACCACGGTTCTTCCAATAGATGAAGTCAGCAGAGTAATACCTTATACAAGTTTGTTTACAGTACAATTGGAACTCAGCTTGGAATTAGTATAGGTTCCATACCACTTGCACACTCTGCAAAGTTATCCAAATTGTATAAGACATTAAAATTGGTGCTTGAAAAAATTAAATACTATGAGTATAAGGTAGCAAGGCTGCAGTGATTTAAAGGTTATTGGTACATGCTTCCAGTATTTATATTTGAAATTTTCCTTACTGTCACCTGATAAAATAAGAGGAGTACTTGACGGGCCACAGATTCACAACCTGATATTGGATGATGTCTTCACAGATACGATGACTGAACTAGGGAAAGATGAATGGAATGCATTCAAATATATTGTGAAGAAATTTCTTGGCAACATCAAGGACCCTCTGTACCAAGAAATTGCAAGAAACATGTTGGACAAATTTAAACATCTTGAATGTAACATGAGCCTAAAATTTAATTTCTTAATTAAAACATTTTGTCTGTTCATTCTTACCTCTTAGAGTTGTTTTTGTCGAACATATGTTTCAGAGCTTCTTAGCCCATCGTCAGTCTGTAATAGCTAAGCTCTGAAACATATGTTCGACAAAAACAACTCTAAGAGGTAAGAATGAGCAGACAAAATGTTTTAATTATTAAACAAACCTCTTAATGTTACTTCCTATTGTATTTAAAAAAAATTAATTTATTATCACATTTGGATTAAATTTCAAATTTTTGGAACCACAAGTAAAGAACAAGGTGAAATATTGCATCAGGTTCTAAAAGATGCAGAACGATACTATCAGGTTCATTGGGATGTGAATATGATGGTCGATTACTGTTGATCAATTGCGCATGAAGACCACTCAAGAATTTCGAGGACAAGCAAGGAAAATGGAGAAAGGCAACTGAAGAATTGTAACGTACATATCCAAGGAGTATAATGTTTGTAGTTTTGATATCTAGCATCTTTTATTTTGCTTGTTAAAGCTGTTTTGATCCTCATATTTATATATATCATCAACCACCTAAGAATTATGTTTATTTACAAACTAGTAAAAAAAAAACTCCTGGCGCGACAGGCCTACAAGGCCCTTAGCCTACCAGCCGGCTGCTGGCCTCACATCCACATGTGTGAATCACAGAGGTAGATGATCAGCAGCCAGTGTAGGGGTGACATGTGGTTAGCATGTCGAGTCCCCCAGCCGTTATAGCTGGTTTCCTCAACCTGGAGCCGCTACTTATTGTAGCTACCCAATTGCCTCACGATGCTGGGTGGGCACCGGTCCCATACTGGCCGAAATACCATGAGAAAATTTCTTCCCCCATGGAGACCCGAACCAGCGCAAGTCCCGTAGCTCTGCGCCAAGGCTTCCTACCTTAACCGCTCGGCTACGGCGCGGGACTTACAAACTAGTAAAGATACAAAAACTACAGTACATAAAAATGGGACAGACTGCAGAAAATCATCAGAGATGACTATCTTCTGTAAGTTTCATAGTGTTGAAAGCAAAGTAGTTCCCAAATAAATACTGTGAGTATTAGTTATTGGTGATAAGATTGTATTAGTATTTGGTAAGTTAGTGGTTTTAGGGTCGTATGCAAATACATTAGTCTCTACTCAAATTACTTCCAATCACTGGTGAGCTGAGATCGAATTAACGGCCGCCTTACCGGTCATGCATGAATGTTGACGTTTTCGTAATATTGGCAACGAATTACCCAGAATTCTCAGCGATAAAACCACTTCCGTTATTTTCGTCTGCTATAGAGGAATGCATTTATGCTTGCATCCCGCAAATAATACCGTATACAAACACGTCTGCAACGCGTAATATTACGCCGATTCTCCTGTTCTTCCAGTTGAATTCTTTGGTAGACTATCAAATTCCTCTTCTCTGCGTATACCAAAAACATGATCGAAGTCTTCAAGGTCCGACATCTTGGATAAGTTTCAAACTACATCGGTTACCATCGGTTCCCTTCGGGATTTTCACATAAGTTTATATCTTGAGCTACGATCTTAAGGTACCTTGTCAGGTAGCTTACAATTATTACCGCGTGAATAGATTTCTGAGTAAGAAAAATGTGTTTGGATAAAACTTTATCAGCAGAGAACGCCTTTTACTGTCTAATGCGTTCAAACATTCGACCCTTACTGTTATAAAATTGAGAACTACTGTTGATATAATTTTTGTATATAATGTAATTGTGGTGTGGGATGATAGTAGAATGAAATCATTTGAATATAAAGCATCTCCATAAATCCTTCTCTTAAAGCTGTAGGTAGGCCTATTAAATCAACAATTTGAACTTGTTTGAAAAAATTAGAGCTAATAGGAAAGTAAGATAGAGATAGAGGTAAAACTGTTGTAATGAATTAAATAAATATATACAGTTTCAATATATTCTTTTCCTTATCCAACATTATTTTTACTAATCTGCATTGCTGTGAAAAGAATTATAATTCCAAGTAATGTGTTATAATTATAATTAAGTGTGATGCCACACAGTTGAAATAGAATAAACCCAATAACTCTAGATAATAGCATCAAACTTGGTAATATGAAACTATTGTAATTGGTGAGTTAATATTTTATTTAATGATACTCTTTAACAACTCAGGTCTTTTAGTGCTGCATTTCAAATTTGAGAACCATCTCTTGAAAACTAGTTCCCATGTTTAAGGAAACATAAAATAAGAGGTAAGATGTAAAAAATTACTCATTAATTTACAAATTAAGAACCTCATAATGTTATTTCCCATATTTAACTATGAATTATTCTTGTAATTAAAATTACAGTGGGAGGAAACACTATGAGGTATTTACATTAATGAATGAGTTGGAGAAAATGCTTTAACATCTCACCTCATAAAGTTGCATGTCTCCATGATACCGGTTGACTGAAGATGGAAGTAATACTATACTTTTGAAACTGCTATTGTGAAGACATGCAACTTTATGAGGTGAGATGTTAACGCATTTTCTCCAACTCAATCATTAACATTTAATATTGTGTATCTGAGACTGGTGACTAAAATAATGTGAGGGAAAGATGTGTATATTAATTATTTATGTATTTTCTACTGTTATATTCTAGCTTATACTTAGCAATTAATTATATTTGGAATGTAATATTTGTTTTACCTTGCATACAAATGAATGACCAAAAATGAAATTACTCTTTACATAGAATAGAAATTTACTTACTGTAATGGTATTCAACCCTAACAAATCTTAACAATCGATTCATTCTGCTGTAACTTAAAATTCTGCTTTTAATATGCATTCCTTCAGCCATTAGAATGAATAAATCCCCAGGTATTATGGATAAAACTTCAAATGTCAATTGCCAATTCTCATACACAGGATATGTGTATGTTCTATTCAGAGCTTTCCATTCTTTGTGAATAATGTGAAGAACTACATCGATTACATATAGACCATCAAGAAACATAGGAAAAAATATTCTAAATCTAGTTGTCTCTACCACAAACTCAAAATCATAAACAATGAACATTAAATATAGGAGAACTGTACTTAAAATAAAATAATTCCATTTCTCATTGAATGCAAAAATTACAATTTTGCTCCAAAAGGGACTTAATTTTTTCTTTTTCTCTTCTACAGACAAGATTGTAGTTCTGGATTCACTTTCTGTAGAGGTGAGATGTTAATGCATTTTCTCCAACTCAATCATTTAACATTTAATATTGTGTATCTGAGACTGGTGACTAAAATAATGTGAGGGAAAGATGTGTATATTAATTATTTATGTATTTTCTACTGTTATATTCTAGCTTATACTTAGCAATTAATTATATTTGGAATGTAATATTTGTTTTACCTTGCATACAAATGAATGACCAAAAATGAAATTACTCTTTACATAGAATAGAAATTTACTTACTGTAATGGTATTCAACCCTAACAAATCTTAACAATCGATTCATTCTGCTGTAACTTAAAATTCTGCTTTTAATATGCATTCCTTCAGCCATTAGAATGAATAAATCCCCAGGTATTACGGATAAAACTTCAAATGTCAATTGCCAATTCTCATACACAGGATATGTGTATGTTCTATTCAGAGCTTTCCATTCTTTGTGAATAATGTGAAGAACTACATCGATTACATATAGACCATCAAGAAACATAGGAAAAAATATTCTAAATCTAGTTGTCTCTACCACAAACTCAAAATCATAAACAATGAACATTAAATATATGAGAACTGTACTTAAAATAAAATAATTCCATTTCTCATTGAATGCAAAAATTACAATTTTGCTCCAAAAGGGACTTAATTTTTTCTTTTTCTCTTCTACAGACAAGATTGTAGTTCTGGATTCACTTTCTGTAGATTTTTCTCTATCTTCAAAATCTTTATCAAAATCTATTGTGTCATCGATGTCTGCTTCTTTCCTGTCGTATCTTTCAAGAAAATTATTAACTGATTGTATCAATTCTATCCCTGAAGGTTCATCAAAAACAAATCGTACATTTTCTTCTAAAGCCATTTTTCTTGTTTGTATTGTTGATTTTTCTAATCAAACAATAGACAAAGCCTCACAAATAAAACAAAATTAAAATAAAACCATCTGAGCATGGAGAATCAGAAAGGAAAGAGGTCAATATGCAAGATGATAAAAAAATTAATATAAACTCACATGACTATAATAATACGGAAACATTGCATGAAAAATTAAATAATAAATAAACAATAACTGGTTTAGTTCATCATTCTCGATCATTTTAACTAGTTCATTGTAGGGAAAAAAAAAAGTATACTTTTTGAAACTAGATGTCTCTATCTCTTTCTGTCTTCCCTTCATCTCTTTACCCTTTATCCTATTTTCTATTCCACATCTACCTCAATTCTACTTCTACCATACAATTCTATGAAATCCAACTCAGGGTGTCCAGCAAATTACAAATATGATATTCCCAACTATTTCCTGATTTTTTCATGGCATCAAAGAATAATTCCCGAGTTTTATTTTTTTGAGTGTTAAATTGAATTAATTCTAGTAAAGCTAATTTTTGTTAAGATCTTTTAATATGTGTAAATAATAAAAACATAATTTACTTTTATGTAATGTCTTAAATAATAGAAAAATAGTTTATTAAAAATTGTTATTATTTGAACATGAACTATGTTGCAATAAAACATTGCAAATAATCTCACATTAAAATTACTTTATTCATATCTTATTTTTTTAATTGTTTGATTTTTTCGTCAATGACAGCCATTTCTTTGCCTACTTCATTTTGTAAAGCTTTTTTTTTCCCAGGTCTTTTATAAAAATATCACCTTTCCTTTTTTCAACTTCGGCATTTTCTTCTTCGGACAATTTATTTTTTTGATCAAACTCTGCTTCCTTATATCTATAAGAATTTTTAGAATGTAGTTTAACGATTGTGATTCTTTTAATTTGAATTCACGACAGATGCATGTCGCTTTATGAATTCCTGTCTATTTCCTGGTTGATTTCAAATTCCTGACTTATTCCCAGTTTTCAATATTTCCCCGACTGCTAGACACCCTGAAACTACTTCACTACACATTATAAATTACCATGGATTTCAGTGAGATCTATAGCACCATGCCTTAACGACCTTGGCCAATTAGCCACATTGAAGAAGTAATGTTTTAACAAGCCTTAGGCCCTATATGTTATTATCTAGATTTCAAGAAATAAAAATTCAATTTTAATAATTCATACAAATTGTAAATTACTTATCATTGGAAAAATAATGAAATTACTTGGTTTTAGGTAAGAAAATGTAGAAACATTGGCAGAAAACACAATAATTACAATTACCATAACCATGAGGTCATTCTCATCGTTTACCTTCAACATTCATATTTTATTATTACCAGAGACCGGAAATTTGGACAGTACAAATCATTAAAATAGGCAGGCAAAAAGGCATTATAAATAGTAAAATAGGCAATAAAAGGCATTTAGAAAAACCTTGCAGTAGACCCATTTATTTTATAGATTACACTATTCAATAACTCAATCATCAAATTTTAAAGAACTTATGTTTTAAACAAAATGCTAGTGTTGTACTTGACATAAGAACGAAAATGTTTTTAAAAGGCCTATGTATTGCAATGGCTTACTCATTGCACATGAAAACCAAATGCTTTTTTAAGTTCTCTGGGGTCATGTTGAGTCTCCTGTCAAATAACACATTTTTTTATATGAGAAAATGATCTCTCAATATCTGTAAAGGTTATTGGAACAAATCTAAAACATAGTATCAATGTAGGATCCATTTCAACTGCAATAGAAATGTCAGCTTGTAGAAGAATCAAATGAACTGTGAATTCTTCTCAGGGGCACGCAGTAGCGTAGTGGTTAAGGCACTGAGCTAGAAGCTGGAGGGTCGAGGGTTCAAGTCCCGTTGGGGTCAGGATTTTTAAACTGACCCAAACCCTCTGGCGGCACTATGGCCCTGGGGTCGACTCAGCCTCTAACGGATATGAGTACCAGGTGCTTGTTCTGGGGGTAAAGGCGGCTGTCATGCAGGGCTGACAACCTGGCTGACGTAAAGTGCCGATTGTCTAGAAAAAGTGGGAGCCTTAACTTCCTACTACTCCAAGGGCCTCCGGGCCTGTTGTGGGATCACTTTACTTTTTCTGAATTCTTCTTACCTCGGACATGTTTTTTTTTAACAGTCGTGAAAACAGCTGAAGATGGAAAATATGTTCTTTCCGACACTGCAGATCTGTGTTAAAAGAACATGAGGTATGAAGAATTCACAATTCATTTGATTCTTATTAAGAAAATCTCATAATGTAAGAATTCCCAAATTTATTATATTAATTTAACAAGCTTGTAGAAGGTTTGAGATGTTTCTAAGTTTATGAAGATCACAATTTTTTGAAAGAATTTTTTTACACTCTTCCCTAACTAATGAACCCCATTTCCTTGGTACACTGTCCAGTCTTTGCACAGAATCATCCACAATTTTCACTAACTTTGCCAAAGGCTGCTGGGTCATTCCACACCAAATCATCCAGGAAAAATCAAATTGTTACCCATCACCTCCGAATTTGATGAAACTTTGTATTTTTTTATCTTCTCACATAGTTATGAAAGTATGCCACATTTTATCTTATTTCAACTGGTTTTTGTTGTACAAGACTTTGAAGTATTAGTAAAATAGCCGGTTTCTATTTCCAAACCTCCGAAAAGAACTTGTACTTTCAATGAAAAATATTTGTATCTCCGACATTTATCTTATGAAAATTTGTAGTATTGTTGAGTGAACTGTGCTGATTCCAGAAAAATGTGGCAACACTTTATGTGTATTTACTTTATAAAAAAATTATAAGTTTTTAAAAACTTTATAGCACAAAAACGGTGTTTTACAAAAAAAAATCATATCTCTAAGAGACAAAGTGATTAAGACAAAATCTAGATATGCCAAGGAGTTAAGAAGTATGAGGTGAGTCAATAAACAACTAAACAAAATAAAAAATAAAAAAGACAAAGTGATAAGTCAATTTTCTTTAAATCAATCTACAACATATTTTCCATTTTAAAAAACAACAAGATACTTGGCATTGTATTTTTAATTAATTTTTTTTTTTACTATCGATAGACCTATCCTTGAGTTTTATAGGTACCACATTATAAATTAACCCTCTGCATGCCATTGGTAAAATCTCTTGTGTCAGAGATTTAAATCGCATCCGCCGATGTGATCGGCTTTACAAGTAGTTTAAGTATATTGTCTGGCAGGTAATGGATAGAAACATTAGAGCCAATCTAATCGGCCCATGGCACCTAAAGGGTTAAACAACAAATAACTACAAAATTGTTTTAAAATATATAATAACAATTATACTATAAGTTACAAGAAAATAAAAAATTATATACCTATTGTAATAATAAAAGCAGTAAAAAAATTGACAAAATTAAGATTACAGTACATTTAATTTACTTAAAAACGTATTTTTGAGTGTATTGTTAACATACTAGATGATTTTAAATACAACAGTTAATACTGATTTATACATATCTAATATATCAAAATGAATGTTTGTTTGTTTGTACTTCATGCGCGGCCATACCATTGATCCGATTGTGATGGAGCTTTTTGCAAAATGTTCAGGAAATTCCCGGGATGAACATAGGCTATAAGAGAGTTGTGATACTCAACTCTTACATCCTTAAAAATCGCCCTTTGTAGTGGAAAACACGAAAAAGTAGCTCTTTGGATGCTTAAATGGCTTACGCTGCCTAAACCATAACAAATACACAAAACTGATGTCCACAGAATTGAATATCTCAAAAAGCTCTACAAAAAAGTCCATGACAGCATATGTTTATCTCTTATGGATAACTCACAATAACCATTTTTGTCTTTCATTGATGCCAAGAAGATCGAGACAAGTATGTACATTCCTGTGCAAGCTTAGGAGCATATGGCGGGTATTCTTTTACAGATAACTCACAAAAACGAATTTTGTCTTTTAGCTCATTTATGCCAAGGAGATCGAGATAAGTAGATTCCTGGGCAACACCGGGTATTCAGCACGGGGAATCTTAAAATAATTACGATATACATTTATAATTATTTTTGATTTTACTTATTCGACTAATCATAAGAAGTATATTAATTTTTATCTTTCAGCTCATTTATGCCAAGAAGATCGGGATGAGTAGATTTCCGGACGTCGGGTAAAAAAAAAAACAGTTAAACCAATACAGAAAAGGGATTCTCCCCAGATGCATTTTTGTACTAATTTACTTCTTGCCAAAATTGTATAGTGGAAGACTGACCAATTTTATAAAGTATAGGCCTATATTTCCCCTCCAGGGTATCTTTACCTTGTCGTGGTGGAGTGGCTTGTGTGCTTAAATGATCCTGAGAGCTATGCCGGCGGTAGCATTGCTGCCGATAGGGTTACCCATGCCGGACTGGTCGAAGGTGATAAGCCAGACGAAATAAGTACCTTGGTCGAAAGAGTGACGATCTTTCACCGTAAAAATACAACCGTCAAGAAATGCGGACATGGGTTCTACTGGGGTAAAATTTTCCGGAGGTCAAATAGTCCCCCATTTGGTTCTCCAGGCGGGGACTACTTCAGGGAACCCATGCCAAAGGCTCAAACACAGGGACATGTTCCTAGGAACATGGAATGTTAGGACTTTATACAATAGCGGGGCACTAGAGATATTAACGCGGGAATTGGATAAATCGCCCTTGGATATAGTCGCTTTACAGGAAGTTAGGTGGCCAGGAGAAGGTAGTCAGGAATCAGGAAGCTTTGCATTATACTATGGGGGTGCAGAAAGACCTGCATTTGGAACGGGTTTTTTAGTCAGAAGGAGGATCCTATCCGCTATCCGAGATATTAAGTTTGTTAGTGATAGGATATCATACATAATTCTAAAGGGTAAACGACATGATTTTATAATTGTAAATGTACATGCCCCCACAGAAGATAAAGATGACAAGATCAAGGATGAGTTCTATGAAGAATTAGAATGCTTATTTGATAGCCTTTCACGATATCATATGAAAATTGTCTTAGGAGATTTTAATGCAAAAGTGGGGCGGGAAGATATATTCAAACCAACAATAGGCAAATTCAGTCTTCATGAAGATAGTAACGACAACGGGGTTAGATTAGTCACATTTGCCACATCAAAGAATCTGATTGTTAAGAGCACAACATTTCAGCATAAGGATATTCATAAATACACCTGGACGTCCCCAGATGGAGAAACTCGGAACCAGATAGATCATGTATTAGTGGATAAACGCTGGCACAGTAGCATCATTGATGTTAGATCAGTTAGAGGGACAGACTGCAATTCGGATCATCATCTGGTCAGAGTGAAAATCAGACAACGGCTATCGCTTATGAGAGGAACGAAACGCTAAAGATGATTCTGTAAAATATGAATTAAAAAACTTGAAAAATGATGAAATGCGGCAAGAATACCAAATCAAAATTGCTAATAGATTTGAAGTACTGGAATCTTCAGATGACAATGTGGCAAACGAAGAAGAAACTGATATAAATAAAGAATGGGAGGCTATAAGAGATACTATTAAATTGTCAGCATCAGAAAGCATTGGTTGTTTAAAAAAGAGGCAAAACAAGAAATGGTTTGATGAGGAATGTGCCGACATTGTAAAGAAAAGAAAGCTAGCAAAAATGAAATGGTTACACGAGCCAAATGAGGTAAATTTAGAAGAGCAATTGGGTAGTGTTAGACGGGAAACCACCAAGTTACTAAAGAGTAAAAAGAGGGAATATTTGAGAGAGAAGATTAATGATCTTGAAATGAATGCAAAAAATAGGAACATTAGAGAATTATATCAGGGAATTAGTTATAGAGAAGAAAGGGTTTCAGGCTAGAACAAACATAATTCGGAATGAAAATGGGGATATGATTGCAGATTCCAGGAGTATATTAAATAGATGGAAAAGTTACTTTAATCAGCTATTAAATGTACATACAGAACAGGACATTGAGGAGGATAAGTTACAGACAGCAGAAATGCTAGTCGCAGAGCCAAGTGCATTAGAGGTTGAAATGGCGATTGAAAAATTGAAGATGTATAAAGCATCAGGTTCAGATGAGATCCCAGCAGAACTGATAAAATCAGGGGGAGAAAAATTGATGGACAAGATACGCTGGTTGCTTAGTATGATTTGGGAAAAAGAAGCTCTTCCAGATGAATGGAAGGAATCAATTATCGTATCAATTTATAAGAAAGGAGATAAAACTGATTGCAACAACTACAGGGGCATCTCATTACTTTCAACTTCGTACAAAATTCTAACAAATATATTAGTAAGCAGACTTACTCCCTATATTGATGACATTCTAGGAGATCATCAATGTGCATTTAGAAGAAACAGGTCTACAACAGATCAGATTTTTAGTATAAGACAGATTTTAGAAAAGAAATGGGAATATAATGGTACTGTACATCAACTATATGTAGACTTCAAAAAAGCATATGATTCAATTAAGAGGGAGAAGTTATATAGTATCCTGCTGGAGTTCGGAATTCCTAAAAAGTTAGTTAGACTTATACGAATGTGTCTAAATGGCTCAACGAGTAGGGTGCGTGTAGGCAAACAGTTTTCAGACACTTTTGAAATCCAGAATGGGTTGAAGCAAGGAGATGCACTATCTCCTCTACTATTTAATTTTGTACTAGAGCATGCCATTAAATCTTTAGAGAATGAGGAAGGCTTACAACTGAATGGTTATTAATAAGCTGTTAGTTTATGCTGATGATGTAGTACTACTGGCCGATAGCGAGGAGATACTAAAGGCCAACACGCACACACTATTGAGTAACACTAAGAAATTAGGACTGGAAGTAAATATCAGTAAAACTAAATATATGGTCACACGTAGAAATTCAGTATATAATGGAAATGGACAGCTAATGACAAATGAGGGAAATTTTGAGGAAGTGGCTGAATTCAAATACCTAGGAACAATAATCACAAATAGGAATGAGATGCACAAAGAAATTAAACATAGGCTCAATTCTGGAAATGCATGCTATTATGCATTGCAGAGACTTTTGATGTCCCAACTCCTTTCAAAAAACGTTAAGCTGAAAATATATAAAACTATTATTCTACCAGTTATATTATATGGGTGCGAAACATGGACTCTTACTTTAAGGGAGGAAAGGAGATTACGAGTATTTGAGAATAAAGTTCTTAGGAAAATTTTTGGACCAAAGAGAGATGAACAGACAGGTGAATGGAGAAGACTACATAACAATGAACTACATGGTCTTTATAGGAAGCCAGATATAATAAGAACAGTTAAGTCTCGTAGACTGCGATGGGCAGGACATGTTGCACGTATGGGGAATGAAAGACGTGCATGGAAGCTTCTTGTAGGAAAGCCAGAGGGAAAACGCCCAGTTGGTAGACCAAGAATGAGGTGGGAGAACAACATTAACTATGATTTGAGGGAAGTAGATTATACAGGGAATGATTGGAAAGCATTAGCTCAGGATAGGGATGTATGGAGAGCTTATGTCCGCGCGGCCATGAACCTATGGGTTCGATAGTGCCAGTGAGTAAGTAAGTAAGTATAGGCCTATATTTCTCAATTGATTTCCAATTATGTCAATATTGTCTCCATACCCTTAGCCATAGCCAAATCAGCTATAGGTAGCTTAACTTATTTCGTAACTTCACTTAACTCCACTGACACTAACAGTGACTTTTCTGGAGGACTTCTACATTATCAGGGAACCTGTTCTGAATTTGACTATTTTTTATTTTGTAGATTTTTTATAATAATAATAATTCCATGACGTGACAGGTCTAGAAGGCCCTTAGCCTACCAGCCGGCTGCTGGCCTCACATGCACATGTGTCAATCACAGAGGTAAATGATCATCTAGCCAGCGTAGGGGTGACATATAGTTAGCATGTCGAGTCCCGCAGCCGTTATAGCTGGTTTTTTTCAACTGGAACCGCTACTTATTGTAGCTCCCCAAATGCCTCACGATGCTGGGCACCGGTCCCATACTGGCCGAAATACCATGAGAAAATTTCTTCCCCCATGGAGACTCGAATCAGCACAAATCCCGTAGCTCTGCGCCAAGGCTTCCTGCCTTAACCACTCGGCTACGGTGCGGGACAGATTTTTTTTTTATATCTTCTGTCAAATTTAACTTTTTCAGCTCATTTTCAATGAATATCCAAGATAAAGAAAGGAATCAATATGACCATCAATTCTTCCTTTTAGGGGATCAATTCTAGCCATGGGAATTAAAATTCTGCCACATAACGAATGTACCAAATTTGTTAGCAATTCCAATAATTTTGTGGGATCTGCACTTTCTCACTCAAACAGCTTGTTGACTCTCTGGATCTCGTCCAAAATTGAGTTTAGGAAAAAGTCCACTATTTGTCAATCATTTACTCCGTAAATTCTTCTAAGTTCTACAGAATCACAGTGTGCATCATGCGAGTTGCTCTAATGCTTAATGTAGCTTCCGTTAGATGGCTCTGAAATTGGAGTCACCAACCGTCGGAAAAAATTCCCAACCATTTATAAAAAATGGATGTAAACTAACTTCCAATTTTCTAACCTAACAAAAACAAATTACATGCATATTATTTAATAAACTATAGTTCTTTAAAGATGTGTACGGAGCACATGTAAACAGTCGCCTAGCTTGATGTCATTGCATTCGGGCCTTTCATTGGTTAAATGCATGAATCACCGAACTCACTGTAAGCGTATGAAGCAGACGCCGGTGCATTTAACCAATGAAAGGCCCGAATGCAATGACATCATGCTGGGCGACTGTTTACATGTGATCCGTACACATCGTGAAAGAACTTACTTACTTACTCACTGGCACTATCGAACCCGAAGGTTCATGGCCGCACCGACATAAGCTCTCCATACATCCCTATCCTGAGCTAATGCTTTCCAATCATTCCCTGTATAATCTACTTCCCTTAAGAACTATATAAACTAATCTTACATACATTAACTTGTCTCATTGGAATCTAACAAAATGAAGTTAATTTCTTAACATATGGTTTGGTACTAATTGCAAATGTTGGTTACACTGAATGGAGAGCCATCTAGCAGAAGTCATGTTAAGCATTTACATGTCTGTAGAAGTCGATTCACAATATTCACATTATATAAATATTTATAAATTGTTCCAAAATATTTAAATAGTACTAAACGTTATTACAATTGGTAAAAGTGTGTAGTGCAACACTGGCATAAGAAAGTTGTATGGAAAATAGTGATAGACAAACTGTAGACCTCAGCCTTGAGTTTATGTATTTTAGATAGATTTAGTTGGTAGGATCCTTGTAAATATTATGTAACATTTCAGCAGTATAACAATGTTTTTTACAGCATGCGAGATCAAAATGTAAAGTCATAAAGTCAATTCATTATATGGATACATAATTAATTCTATTTACAGTAGTTCAGTTGATAGACTTAATGAGTGGGCTGAAGTTTCCGTTAAAGCGAAGTGAGAAATCTTTATAAGTCCCAGGTAGACACCATGTGGAATGGCACAAACAGGGTTTTATTTCAAATTATTTCCCACTATTTACAATAAATTTTACTCGATGAGTGTTACACATTTCAGGAATTTGTAAAGGATCACTTCCACAGTTTATAGTATTGTATATTACTGGTACCATCCTTTGTAAGCTAGGCAATACAATGTAGAATGTGAAAACCACTTATATGTTTCACAAAACATAAATTCAATGTTTCTAGGTAAGGTTTCTGGAAAAAACTACACTTAAACTAGCGTGGAATATTTTCAAAGTCCTATAGAATAACAGTGTGCATGCGCCAGAGTTTATGGAAGCAGCGATAACCCACAATCGAACCACATAACGATTATCATCCTCGATTATTATCCGTCGCTATGAAATATAATTACCAATATTTGCAATAAATCCCTAAATCTATGTTAAAAAAATATATATTAACAATATTAAAATTACCAAACGTTTATTAAAAATGGGTGTACACTTATCACTCCCTAATGCTGACCCAACCAGCAATAGAAAAATCATAGACTAAGTAATATACTCTGTGGAGAAAATAGTGGCATCAAAATATTGTCTAACAGTGTCATAATATTGTGATTTGCATATTTAAATAAATACTTTAAAATTGTCTAATAATGTTATAAAAATTGTTTGAAAAAGTTTAAAATATTAAATAATGTTAGTAAATACAGAAGAACTATAGTTTACAACAATATAACTGAAAAATCAAGCGCTAGTATAAGTGCAGTTGAGCCTAAATATATTTCTTTACACAAGTGGTAACTTTATTATAAGTTGTATATACCTTTTTTTTCTTAATTAAGGACGAATGAGTAGCAATAAATAAATAGTTTTGTTTCAGCTTTGCTATTTGAAACCGTAGTCCTTATTTCTAAATTAATCTTACTTTCGCATGCAGAACTGAATGGTTTAGCTGCAATTTTTTTTTATCTTTGTTTTAATCGAACAATCTAGATCTAATTTCAACTTCCAAAATTTGAAAAATGCTTTTGTTTCATCAGAAGGAACGGATTGAAATCAATTTTTGAATTCTGTTGTTTTCCCATTCTACCTTCGTTCTCTATGCCATAGAGCTCTATGCATTCTACTACCATAGAGAACCGAAGTTCTACTACCTTCTACTACTTCGTTACAAACGATACATCGATGTTTTAAAATCGATGTATCGTCCATGAACATCGACGACACATCGCTCTTTATGAACGATGTTTAATGAACGGTATACGCCTAGCGCAATGTATTATATTATTTCGAAGATGCTACAGCTAAGGGTAAAGTCATCAATTACATTAAAAATTACATAACCAGTATGCAAGCGACTGTTTTACTAAGAGTCTTCTGACAGATCTGAAACGGATGTAAATAATGAATCCGAACATCACATATGGAGTTATCAGAAACAATTAACGCACAACATAAAAAAAAATAAAACAAAATTAGAATCATCTCTTGTAACTACTATAGAAGCAGATGCTTTAGAAATGTAGGATGACATGAAAATCTAGCCATAAAGTGGCTAAATTGGTGACGCTGTTTACATGATTATCATCAACCATATTAATCCTATAACTTCCTTATTATTTACACTTTGATTGACTTGTATATCTTCGAGAGCTACGGAATTTTCCATTTTGCCATTATTTGTACAATGTAATATTAATTGTATTTAGCCCTGAAATGTAATTATTATAAATATTTTAATGTAAATTTCCAAAAGACGAACTATTCATTACGCTGTAACAGTTCGCAAATTTGGTATAATGTCAGATGGCCATTACAAGAGGTTATACCAGAGGTATAAGAGTGGGCATGCCAAAAACTAGTTGGATTTTATTTTCATATCTACAGGCAAAATGAGTTAACGATCGTTAAATTCCATAGGTAAATTAGAATACACCATTTTATAAAAATATGTTGCACTAGAATACTGTTTAAATGCATAAATATATCGCTTTGAGGAAAAATACACATTTAGTTTAATTTCACTTAAAAATAGTGACTTTTAGATAGCATTTAAGGAAGCTATCCTGGAAGCTCTCTAATGTCAGAAGTGACAAAAAAAAGTACTTAAAACTATAGCAGCACTATACAAGATAAGAACAACATGAACAGAGAGGGAACACCACATATATGCATAATGCAAAAAAAGGAATAGAAGCTACTTCTATAACAAGAAAGGCAGCTTCATAGAACAAAGAAGCCGAGAAGATGGCCGAAGACGCGAGGAATGAACCCTTCATGGCAGAGGAAAAAAAAAAAAAAAAAAAACAGTTACAAGAGCCAAAAAATTCCAATGGGTAAATGGGAGGCACACTTTCAAACCCCATGAACAAAAACATAGACATCGCTTAACACCAGAAACGAAAATGGAACACATGAATCGACGAGGCACAAAAAGGACAACAAAATCATGACAACTCCAGAGGAAATAGAGAAGGCAAAAAATAAAAAAGCAACAGAACCGGATCAATTCTACATTGAACACATCAAAGAGTCCCTCAAGACCACTATGGACCAATATCTCCAATAGATACCTAAACTCAGGTATATAAAACAGCTGGCGCAAATCTCTCATTAAAGTCCTATATAAAGGAAAAGAAGACACAAGCGACCCCAACGCTTACAGAGGCGTGGCACTTGAAAACAACTGTTTAAAATATATTATATGAAGATTGTAACGAACAGACTAGAAAAAGAAGTCACAATTCCGAAATGCAAATTTGGATTCACTCGAAGTAGAAGTATAGGCCTACTACACACCATCAGGTACCTAATGGGCAAACTATAAGAAGCTCTACGAAAACCCAACTTTACTGTATTCATAGACTACAGCAAAGCCTTCGACTCACTGGACTGAAAACTCTTGATCTAAAATATAAAACGCATGATCGGCATAGAACATCCATTGTCAACATAATAGAAGACGCTCTCCAACACAACTACATCGATAATATAGAAAATGGAGTCAACATATCAAAGGTCATCACGCATACATATGGAGTCCTTCAGGACAACCCCATAAGCCCGCTACTGTTTAACATAGCAAAGGCAGGCATAGTGGAGATACTCGAAAGAAAGACTACAACCATATTAATCATGTGTGCAGATGATATGGCCTAATCGAGAAGAACTACAAGAAACCCTATTGAAACTAAAAAGGTGGGTATTAAAAACCAACTGAGCCTTAACATGCAGAAGATCTGTCTGATCACATTCAGAAAGGGAGGGAGAACACCAACAAAACATACAGTATGATGTTCCACAGCGATCCCATATCAACAGACAGCTGATGAAGATATCTAAGCGTAACCCCACAAACGACAAGTCTGGTTCAGATACCATATAAAGGAAAGGACAGTGGAAACCACGAAAGCGATACATAGAATAAAGAACATTGCATTTTTATCACTAAAGACAGCCACTAGACTTTTCGACGCGACAATATCCCCAATATTTACGTATGGACAGGAATTAATATGAGAAAAATTGACTATCAATGACTTAGAACACATTGAGAAAGTGAAGCCACGTTTCGTAAAGTGTACCCTCAGAGTGAGGAAGTTTGCGCCATCAAGACTATCTTTAGACCTGGCCCGAGGAAACTTTTTACATAGAAGGTCTAAGACTCCGCCTACCATCTATCGGAGCCAGCAACAAACTAATAGAACGGAAAAGAATGAAAAACGCGGAGATAGACATCGACTTCGACGGGACGATTGCAATGATTGATCGCAACTGGACCAAAGAGAATCAGGAGCTGAATCTTACCATTACAAGACATACACGGCTTCTAGAATATAATTTGCAAAAACAAGACATTACATATCCCGAACGACGAATGTATGTGTGTTATATGAACAGAGATGCAAATAATATCACATCACAGAATGCCGTGAAAGAACAAAATCGATCTCCGTTTATACAATACGTTCATAGCTCGGCCGGACCGTTCCGAGGGGCCTATAGTCTGAGTATTGGGGCGCCTTCCGCCAGAGTTACACTCACACGACCGGCAAATCATTGGTACGGAGCACTACCAACTGTGTTAAAAATATTATAATAATAATGTCAAGGTCATCACTTTCAACATATGTTGTGATGCAGGTAACTTAATGTAAGTTAACACAGTAGTAATTTATAATTTTAGCACAGTAGATAGTACTCCGAATCAACAACTTGCCGTCGTGTACTTGTAACTCTGGCGGAAGGCGCGTCAATACTCACCCGTCAAAGGCCGCCGCGGAACGGTCCTGCCGAGCTACAAAGGCAGTGTAGTATACAACGTATAGAACATAGAATAACTATTACGCATTCTGGTGAACCTTTCATTTATTATCGCTGCTTTCTTACTTACTTACTCACTGGCACTATCGAACCCGTAGGTTCATGGCCGCGCGGACATAATCTCTTCATACATCCCTATCCTGAGCTAATGCTCTCCAATCATTCCCTGTATAATCTACTTCCCTCAAATCATAGTTAATGTTATTCTCCCACCTCATTCTTGGTCTACCAACTGGGCGTTTTCCTTCTGGCTTTCCTACAAGAAGCTTCCATGCAAGTCTTTCATTCCCCATACGTGCAACATGTCCTGCCCATCGCAGTCTACGAGACTTAACTGTTCTTATTATATCTGGCTTCTTATAAAGACCATGTAGTTCATTGTTATGTAGTCTTCTCCCATTCACCTGTCTCTTCATCTCTCTTTGGTCCAAAAATTTGCCTAAGTACTTTATTCTCAAATGCTTGTAATCTCCTTTTCCTCCCTTAAAGTAAGAGTCCATGTTTCGCATCCATATAATATAACTGGTAGAATAATAGTTTTATATATTTTCATTTTTTGAAAGGAGCTGGGACATCAAGAGTCTCTGCAATGCATAATAGCACGCATTTCCAGAATTGAGCCTATGTTTAATTTCTTTGTGCATCTCATTCCTATTTGTGATTACTGTTCCTAAGAATTTGAATTCACCCACTTCCTCAAAATTTCCCTCATTTGTCATTAGCTGTCCATTTCCATTATATAATGAATTTCTACGTGTGACCATATATTTAGTTTTATTGATATTTACTTCCAATCCTAATTTCTTAGTGTTACTCAACAGTGTGTGCGTATTGTCCTTTAGTATCTTCTCGCTATCGGCCAATAATACTAAATCATCAGCATAAACTAACAGCTTATTAATACCATTCAGTTGTAAGCCTTCCTCATTCTCTAAAGATTTAATGGCACGCTCTAGTACAAAATTAAATAGTAGAGGAGATAGTGCATCTCCTTGCTTCAACCCATTCTGGATTTCAAAAGTATCCGAAAACTCTTTGCCTACACGCACCCTACTCTTTGTGCCATTTAGACACATTCGTATAAGTCTAACTAACTTTTTAGGAATTCCGAACTCCAGCAGGATACTATATAACTTCTCCCTCTTAATTGAATCATATGCTTTTTTGAAGTCTACATATAGTTGATGTACAGTACCATTATATTCCCATTTGTTTTCTAAAATCTGTCTTATACTAAAAATCTGATCTGTTGTAGACCTGTTTCTTCTAAATGCACATTGATGATCTCCTAGAATGTCATCAATATAGGGAGTAAGTCTGCTTACTAATACATTTGTTAGAATTTTGTACGAAGTTGAAAGTAATGAGATGCCCCTGTAGTTGTTGCAGTCAGTTTTATCTCCTTTCTTATAAATTGGTACGATAATTGATTCCTTCAATTCATCTGGAAGAGCTTCTTTTTCCCAAATCATACTAAGCTGCTTTCAGCTTAAAAAAATAACATATCCTCATTGGTAACACTGCAAACACCATAGAGTATCTTCAATTTACTTTCGGTTGTCTATGGCACAGAGTCGAAGTTTCTCTATGGTCTATGGTACTAATTGAATGGTCCGTAATTTTGAGATGTTTAATGTTAGGTTAGGTATGAATACAAAGGATATGTTTGTATGGAGCTGAAAATTAAATATTGTGTATACGACTGTGCTCTAATTTAACAAGTTGTTTAATATCAGCGCGTAATATGGCATATCCATTAATGAGACTTCGATATTACCCTCAAAAGGGCCATATAAGCAACTGTTCTAATTTGATACGGCATTTGACTACTAAAGGTAAGTGGGGCCTATTTATCTTATAAATAATGTTTTATTGATTTTATATTACACTCGCACGTTATGTCGTCGTGCTGTATAAGAATAATTTGATATAAGCCACACCGTGTCAATGTTAAGGTAGCCCTTTTTGGTTAGATATTCATACCATTAAGCTCTACTTGTTCGTTTAACCAAAATTATCAGAGATTCTGTGCCAGGCATAAGTCAAATAAATAACGTACAATTTATTGTAACAGTATTTGAATAATTACTTGAAAAAAAAATTGGCTCAACAGTACATTTACCTTTACCTTGATTTTCCATAGCACATTATTGTAATACTGTTACTATGTGTACTTCTTCTGTCTTTACTAAGATTTTGTAATATTTTAAACTTTTTCAAAGATGATTACAACATTATTTTACAATTTTTATCTACAAGAAACACGGTAACATTATGACATTTTTGGACAATATTGTGATACTCGCTAGCTATTTTTTTCATTATCTTCCAATTTGCCACTTTCAACAACTCAATTACACATATTGTTGTTGGGTTAGTGTTAGTTAGTGTACACTTCAGTAAATAATATGCATGTAATTAATTTTGTTAGGTTAGAAAGGGAGAAGTTAGTATACATCCATTTCTGGTAAACGTTTGGAGAATGAGAAGGTGAATGTAGGTAAATTTGGAGATCATCAGCATAGAGGTGATAACAGCAATGCTTTAGTACAGTTGGTAAGTCATTTATGTAGATTGAGAAAAGAAGAGGTCCGAGAACACTGCCCTGGGGGACTCCAGCCGGCATGTTGTGCCAAGACGAAGATCTAGAGTTTAATATATCATAGATCAATTTTTTTTATGCACTTGGTTCAGCCGTTTTCACTCTTAAATTGTTTCACATTGCATTCTAAAAATAAATAAAACTTATAGCTGCTATGTCTCGAGGTAGCGTGCTGCCTTGTCACACATTGGGCCCGTGTTGAATTCCCGGTTGGGACAGTCTCCTGGGTGAGGGTTTTCGTCACCTGTAAGACAAATGTCAGGAAGCTTAGGTCCCGACGGTCCCCGAAAATCATCTGGCCATCATCATCATCCTTATCATTATCAACATCCATCACTGGTGTGGAAAGCAACGGGAAGCTACCACACCTATAATTTCTTTGTAAAGCTGCAAAGCAAAGCATGAAAATGCTATGATTACAGTGAAAGACCTGCCCTCGGGCAGAATTACTATAGAATAGAATAGCTTATAATAAAGAGGACTTTTGAAGCATACGTCAACTGTCACTCACCGAGAGGTTAGTGAAGACTAAATTATTAAAGCCGCTGAGCATAAGACACTCCTGTAAAAACTGGAAAAGTATGAGCAGGTATGGATCCACTGTACTATTTTAAACTCCTAATCCCAATGAAATTCCAATCTGAAACTTTCTGATATTATACTTTGTAACAATACTGAAAACATATTTTTTACACTATCTTATTTTTTGTTTTTTGAAAAACAGTCATTTTTTATTTTAATATATATATGTATATATATACACACACATACACATATTTATTTATTTATTCAGGTGGCATATCAACTCAATCCTTATGAAATTTCCTTTAAAATGAAGTATAAAACAACCATGTAGGACAAATAGTCTGAGTTATTCGACATAAAAATGTTAGTGTACAGAAAAAAAATTCTGATTTAAAAAATTAATATCAAAACCTAAAAAGATATAATTTTTCTAAAAATGTATTTTAATTTAGAATGATTCCTCAAATTTTCATTAAAATCTGAAATGGTCAAGTTGAATTATTGATGGTTTGACATGGAATATATTTATATTTGTAATCTGCAAACTATTGATGAAATACAATTTGTTTTTGTTATTAATCTTTTTTTGCATATATTTAATTTAATTCTTATTCTTTAGATATTGTTCAGCATCCAGAAACACATTCGCAGGACTTCTTAATGCAGCATATAAAATCTACAAAAACTACTTCAGATATTCTACAGGTCGTGGGAAATCATTACAATATAATGAATGGAAAGCATGTAATTCAAGATCTAAAATCCTTTTTTTTGAACTAGAAAAATCAGGAAAAGTATGTCTGTTTATTTTATGTAGGCATGATATTAACTCAAGATGGGTAGGGGATTAGCCTCTCCACAAACATCCCCAACTTTTTATCATAAATACGTTAATGTAATTGAGTAAATGTTTCCCCCCTTTTTTTTCACTAGATTTAGGAGTGAAAATTCGAGGTGTGAATTAATGTGAATGAACAATAAAATATCATTATACTTACTTTCAACAAGTGTAGAACACCTCTCAATGTACTACAGTAACATGTTCCATTGAACATTGAAGACATTTTGAGAAATTGAAAGAGTAAGTTGTATTGAATGTTTCCCTATTTTCAGACACTGAAACCATACAAAAGGTAACAGTACAGTAGATCACAATGAAGGTGAAGGTCAAACACATTCCTCTACTATTCATAAATGTTAACAAAAGAATACCCTGCTGAGGGATGTACAAAATATTGCAAAATACACAACACACAGAGCTAAGCTAGTGTACCTCGTCTTCTGAGGCGAATAGATTAATATCAGATTTAACAAACTAGTTTTGTAATAAAACATGCATATGGTACTTTTGCTTTACTTTCCATTGTCTTCATCAGATGACTCCAGACCATTTCCTGTGTCAGATGAATCAGTGGCGTCTGCATCTTCTCACATGATGTGATCCTCAGTTCCATCCAGTGCATTTGATATGCAAGTCTTCTTGAAACTCTTGATCACGGTTTCTGGTTTAATTAAATCCCATGCCTCAACAATTCAAGTTCACATTGTCTCCCTTTGTCAGAGAATAGAATCCATATGCTATGCAATTTCCATAGAGTCTGTGAATATGGTCCTTGAAGGGCTTATTTGTTGACACATCTAGGGGCTGCAGAACCGAAGTGAGACTTTCAGGTATTATAGCTGGAACAATTTTAAGCATAGACATTTTGTGTTTCACTTGCTCTGCTAAATGACCTCGAAAACTATCCACAACTAGCATGGCCTTTCGTCGACCCCACACAATATGTAACCACTCTTTCATTAACTCTGCCGACATCCATCCCTTTTCTTGGACTCTTACAATAATCCCTGAAGGAAGACTGCACTTGGGTAGAGTCTTTCTCTTAAAAACAACGTAAGGTGTTAGCTTTCCACCATCTGCCATAATCACTAACATTACAGTACAACAAAGTTTTTCTACACCAGTCATTCTCACTAACATGCTAGATTCACTTTTCATATGTACTGTCATATTTCGTGGCATATAAAAAAAACACAGGTACTTGCCTTGAAATCAGCATCTGTAATTCCACACTTTGTTGCAGCTTCCCTTGCTTTGAATTGTATCATCTCGTATGTTACAGCAAAAATCATCATTTCTAAGTTCCATTATTTAATCCAGAACTTCACAGTCAACCTCGAGATATTTTCCACACTTTGCATTACGAAACGAATGACACATCGATTTTGCTTTTTCTAGTTTTTTTGAGACCTCCAATACCGCACTAATCTCGGTTGTACATCAAACTTTCTTCCCTCATGTTTGACTCCATTTACCATGGCGAAATTTACCACTTGCAATTAAAAATTTGCATTGTAGCTGTTATACTTTCACCCCATGGTTTAATGACACTTTTACCAATGCACAATGATACTTAACCGTATTCAGACTGACGACAACAGATGCATGGTTGACAGAGACTGCGGGTACCATTAGGTGTTTGTAAAAGGGGATGAATTTGACCTTGGGTTTTCCATGAAGTCCTTTGTGCTGTACTTGAAATTTTCAACTGTCCAAAGTTGTAACTGAAAATTTTTGGCCTAGGTAATGCACATTGTATCAGAGGAGGAATAAAAAAGACATATATGAAAAACCTAGGGGGGAAATTGTGAGAGGGGCTCAATTATGAAAGTAAATAAGTGAGTCTGTTACATCTTACCTCATAAAAAGTTGAGTTCTTTTGAACATGTTTCACTACTTTGGAGTATCATCTTAGCTTGCCCAGATGTTGGATTTTATGTTGTCAGCCTTGGATGTTGACTCCCACTCCATCTTTTGTTGGACCGAAGAACTTGCATATCAAATCCCTCTCCTCAAAAATTTCAAAATTCATGATTTCATCCTTGATTTTCTGGATGTAGGCCTAGATCCTCTCCCAAATGGTGAATTCTTTTATATTCTCTAACTGTTTTAATAATTTGGTGTACACATTGATTTTATGTTTTTCTGACCAAACGTAAGCAGCTACTGCAAATTTACCTATTTCTCAATTTTTTACATTTCCATTGCGTTTTAATGGACTATTTATTAACTCATGCCCCAAATGGTAGGCACTGACCAATCACGTTTCAATGAATTTTGTTTTACAACCAATGACAGTTGTGTTTTGCCTCGCTCTTTATCAGCTCCTGCTTTTGTGATAAAGCTCCTCCTTTTAATATTCTGAACAGGTCAGAGCATTATTTTTCAGTGACTGACTCTCCAACAAATACATTGAATATAGCAAATAATGAACAGATTCCTTGATTGTACTGAGTTGTTTACTAAAAAAATTAATATAACCTATAATGTAGGTTATAATACAGTTTGATATGTTCCATTTTTTTCTCCACAGGGTTCATTCTTACAATAGTACGATCCTATTTGGCAATAAATAATATGATCAAGTAGCAGTGAATAAACATAACCTCACATTTCTGATTTTTCAAACATTGCCATTTACATTAAAATATAAATATTTCAAAATACGGTAATTATATTTAAATAATGATTTTTGAGTAAACAGCTTAATTTTATTCGTTAAATAGTCCTAACAAATGCCACTCTTGATTTCCAAATCCTCTACATAAATTCTGTGGCATTACTTATGATAATTTCTCTTCGTTTTTCCTATATATATATATATCTTTGTCACCATCAACATGTTTTATCTGGTATAAGACAAGATCTACATCCAGAAGAATAGGGATAGAATCAAATTTTTGAAATTCCCGAGGAGAGGGATTTGATATGCAAGTTCTTCAGTCCACCAAAAGATAGAGGAGGAGTCAATATCTAGGGCCGACAATGTAAAATTCAACAGTGGGCAAGCTGAAGATGATACTCAGTAGTATTGAAACATATCCAAATGAATTCAACTCTTTTTCTGAGATAATATGTAACAAATTCACTTTATTTATTAAAAAGAACCTCATAATGTTACTTCCTATTGTAATTTATTAATTTAACTTTTATCGCTAGATAAAATGACTCACTACACAAAAACACATAGACATTGAAATAAAATTTCACTGAAGCTCTAAGTGGTATGGTTCATTAAAAATTAAAAAAAAATATTACATGTCCTATTAATCAGTGAGAAGGAACCATCATTACTGGGTGGAGCAACAATACTACTTTCTTAGGTACCACAGAATGAAGAATTGGGATTGCTCCAATCAGTCATCATTGGCACTACAACCTAAGTTATAGTCCAGCTCTGACGTTTTCACAACAGTGTTGCCGATATGGATGTTCAATGGGAGGGGCTGCTTTATGTACAACTAAAGCCATGCGGTTAGCAGAAATACAGCCGACAACATTGCAGCAATTTCAAACCGTACTAGCAGCATCAAGAGCAGTGATTTGTTGTGGCAGACGTCTATTCTCACTTCAATTATTTCCTTATTGGCAGTAGAGGGCGAGTTTTTCCCTTTACTCTTCGTACAACCTAAATGTCAGGGCCAGAGGCAGCTGGACTGTAGGTCTTAGGCTCTTGTAATATTTGTTGCAAACTTTTTCTGTCCTGGGCTACTGTCTTTCAAACACAATATTTTTCACTTTAGTTGTACTGTCTTTCAATTCTTGCATCCTATCTTCCTCAGGGCATTTTCTATTCCATCTATCCAAGTTTGGGTTTGCTTCATCCTAATTGTTCAACCAGGATTCAAAATTAATTTATATTGCTGTGCATTCTCTATCATTCATTCACACTGTATGATCTGTAATCTCAGCTTGTTTATTCTAATAAAGTTAATTATATTTGCGTACATACAACATATCATAACTTCTTCTTCCTACAAGGATTAAAACTTATTGGTTCGTTCCAGTTCCAAGTATCATAGCTGCTGTATCTCTCCCTTTTGTGAACATCCCCAATCATATATTAATATTATAACTGTATATTAAATATTTTCCTTCATATTCCTTTCCCTGAAATAGGATAGCTAATCAATTCATCATGGCATACATTCATCTTTTGGTACCTAGAAATTTGTTCTGTAGACTAAATCCCAGCCATTATGCATGTATATTTTGTACAGGTTACATTCTGGTAAGCTTTTTATCTTTTAATTTATTTATTACATTACTAATATATATTCCACCAAATTAGGCTCAAGGTGCATATTTACCAGTACTTTTACATTTTACAGTAGAATTATTTCCAGGTAACTTCTTTAAATATCATTTTCAAGCAGATATACTGATTTGGGACTTTAAAAATCTTGCATGATTTCATTTAAAGTTTTTCCAAATGATCATTTGATGAATTTCTGAGAAAAAAATAATCCATAACTTCTTCAGAATAAAGACAAATTTTGAGTATTTCTGTTTTATTTTCGTGTTTTATTATTATTATTATTATTATTATTAGGAAGCTCCATTTGGCATTAATAAAATCAGGATTTTGGTTCAATAAAGTGATGTACTGAAGTCAAACTAATCTATATTGTATATAGCATATTTCTGATTAAATACACTTCTCTACTACTTTTATGATAAAGTTGAAACTTCAGTCCTGGTAGAGTAATGGTTCATGCTCAACTGGTTTTCAAGATATGCAGATGTAAAACCTGACTGGAATTGATGGATTTTTCAGAGTGTAAAAATCCTAAGTATAGATTGCTTTAAAAATCTGAAGGGAACTGAAGCTGTAGGTCTTGTGACATAAATCTGTGGCATGTAAAAGAACTCTAAGACTAAAAAAATGTTTCTGAGTAAAACAGTTAGGCCTTTTGTACCCAGATTTGAATTGTGATGCCTTAGCTGTTAAGAGTGTCTTTAAATAAAATATTAATATAAAGTTAAAACTAGATATTATGATGTTACTTATATTATATTTAGTCTGAACATCTTACCTCAATATTAATGGTGATTTGTTCTTGAACATGTTTCAAAACAATTCTGTCTTATCGTCAGCTTTTCCAGACTGGTTTTATTTATGTTGCATTATGTTGCACAACCTGGATGTCGATGTCAGCCACAGGATGGAGCTCACATCGACATCCAGGTTGTGCAACATAATGCAACATAAATAAAACCAGTCTGGAAAAGCTGACGATAAAACAGAATTGTTTTGAAACATGTTCAAGAACAAATCAACATTAATATTGAGGTAAGATGTTCAGACTAAATATAATATAATTAAAATAACCTCAAAATATAACTTCCTAAAATTAAATATTATGATGTTATATTTAGTTTAACATATTCTAGTCCTGGAGAGGTTTATTTTTTGAAAAGAAAAATTAAAACTAGATACTTTAATATAAGCTATAAATAAATTAATGAGTCATTTTTACATCTTACCTCATATTTCAGGTTTTATTAAACACGGTAACTATAGTTTTCAAATGATCTTGTCATTCATTTTCAACCGCCATTATGACTACCGGATATTCGTTGGAATCTCCCTCTATAACGTTGCCATCTGGTGATGATTTGATGAACTTCGAGATATCGTTGCCATCTGGTATTAATAAAACATGAAATATGAGGTAAGATGTAAAAATGACTCATTAATTTATTAATTAAGAACCTCATAATGTGTTTCCCATGTTTAACTTTGAATAAGCTATAAAATTTAATATTTCAATTCAATTAACTATATACTGTTTTTTGTTGCAGTTCCAAGTTTTCCAAAAAGCAAATAATAAATAATCCAGAATTTCTCAAACTCTGCAAACGTCTAAATTCTCAAGCAAGAGGTTTAAGTATAAATGAGACAATTGATGCTTTAAAAATTGTGACATATATTGGTATACCTGCACAAAGTACCATTGTCCAAATCTTACTACAACTAATAAGAAAAGAAGTTAATGATTTATCTCTACACGAGATTATATTTGTAGATTTCTTGTTGAAGAACTTGGATAAAAACCCTCTTGTTGATGCTCTGAAAATAGCCCTGCCTCTTGTATTTGAAGCTCAGTTAAGTTTGAAGATGAACAGATATGATGCCATTCACTTAGCTGATCTTTTACATTATGCAACAGAGAAGAAAATGTCTGATACTTCTTTGAATCTGATTATCAACTCTCTTGATAAAGTAATAGATGACATTGATGTGAAAACTGCTAGAACAATAGTTAGGTCATTATATGGAAATAAGACATCACTGTCTTCGTATAACATGCTTTTGACGAATTGTTGGAATGTGTTGGCACAGAATATTGATCAGTATTCATATAATGGGATGGAAGAACTTTTACATTGGATGGAGAAAAAATATTGTAAAAAGCAAACAGAATTTTACCATGAAGATTTTGTTGATAATTGTGCTTCATATATAGTATCAAAAGATTGTGGATTTGAAAATGGTAACTGGATTCTGAGAAAATTGACAAGGATGGTAAGGTGATTTAATAAAAAATATTTGCTGCTCAATTGGCTGATTATATTGCTGGTCATCAATATAAGATACTAATTTACAATCAGTAATTTTGTACATTTAGATCATTGCTGCAACTTCTGGGTTTAAGCCCCAGTCTAAGCATATAATTTTTCTCTTCAAATATGATTCATTCAGTTTAATTTATTACTGATAATAATATAAACTCTTACCTCTTGTGTTAAATATGTAATTGTAGCTATTTTTATAGACATTAGCTTTACAGTTTCAACATTGGTTAGAATTATATTTGAAGAGAAAAATGTTATTTTATTTTTAAATATTAAATTAAGAAATATGAGATGAGTCAAAATTCACAACTCAAATATAAGAAAAATATAGTTTAGACTGAGGTTTGAACCCAGGACATTTAGCTTTATAAGCTAATGCTTTACCATCTCAGCTATCCTAAGCACTCCAATCTAAATGCAAATTTTTCTCTTATACTTTTTTTTAATTCCCGAGAGCACCAAATGCTATGAACTGTTGCTCGATCACGCAAATGACGGCTTCTTATTTAAGAAGACTTTTATTGGGAATTTTAACATTACTTTATAAAATCAGTAGAGCTTCTTTCAATGTTTTTATTATAAATTTAACATTTCTCACTGAAGGACAAATTATATTTGAAGAGAAAAATATATATATATATATTTAACTTTCACAGGGAAAGAACACTATGAGGTTTAATTTAAGAATTAAATTAATGTTTTTATTACCTCACCTCATATCCTTTTTCTTCTATACTGCAGTTTCGGAGCTTATCTCCATCGTCAGTAGCCTCTGGTCGACCGGTGTTATGTCGCTTCTTGGCAGTTTCCTTCTTACTTCTATCGGTGGACCGATGAACCCCTGGGGCAGAAGCTAGCCTAATCAAACAAACAGATAAACTAAAGGAACTCACAGTCTGGGAAAAAATCCACATCCAAAAAAACAAGAAAGACAATAATATTTCAAAGTTAAAATTGGAAAACACATTATGAGGTTCTTAATTTATAAATTAATGAGTCATTTTAACATCTTACCTCATATTTCCTGTTTTATCAAACACGGTAACTATAATTATATTATTTTTGGTCTGGACATCTTACCTCAATATTAATGTTGATTTGTTCTTGGACATGTTTCAAAACAATTCTCTGTTTTATCTTCAGCTTTTCCAGACTGGAAAAGCTGAAGATAAAACAGAGAATTGTTTTGAAACATGTCCAAGAACAAATCAACATTAATATTGAGGTAAGATGTCCAGACCAAAAATAATATAATTAAAATAACCTCAAAAATATAACTTCCTAAAATTAAATATTAATTACAACAGTAACTATAGTTTTCAAATGATCTTGTCATTCATTTTCAACCGCCATTATGTTTGATAAAACAGGAAATATGAGGTAAGATGTTAAAATGACTCATTAATTTATATACAATAATATTTAATTTTAGGAAGTTATATTTTGAGGTTATTTTAATTATATTATTTTTGGTCTGGACATCTTACCTCAATATTAATATTGAAGAAAGACAAACTCATGAATTTTGAAACTCCCGCAAATCAATATTAATATTGAAGAAAGACAAACTCATGAATTTTGAAACTCCCGCAAATTTTGACCTGATCCAGAGGTTCATCGGTCCACCGATAGAAGTAAGAAGGAAACCGCCAAGAAACGACATAACACCGGTTGACCAGAGGCTACTGACGATGGAGATAAGCTCCGAAACTGCAGTATAGAAGAAAAAGTCTATGAGGTGAGTAATAAAAACATTAATTTAATTCTTAGAAAAATATATGCTTAGACTAGGGTTTGAGCCCAGGACCTTTAGCTTTATATGCTAATGCTCTACCAGCTGAACTATCCTAAACACTCCAATATAAATGCAAATTTTCTGTCATCTTTTAATTTTAGTGACCAACGTTATGGTGAGGAATCTGTAAAAAGTAAAATAACCTTTAATTAAGTTTTCTGCAGTGTGAGTCGGTTAGCTCATATATAAAGTGTAGCTATGGACTGGAAATTTTTTTTCACTCATTCATAACTGTATTTGTGCATTATAGATTATGATTGATTTTCACATGGTTCCAGGGGAGGGCATAAAAAGGAAAACTTTTTCCTTTGGTACTTTTTCAATCCCATGATGAGTTTTAGCTTAAATCAAATCAATGAATATGAAATAAACATTTGTTATTAATATTACAAGGAGAATTTGCAACATTAGAATCAAGTATTACATAATATTGATAAATACAAAAGTAAAAATCAAATCAGTACTAACAACCACAATTTTGAAGTAAGGCATAAATAAAGTTCTGTATAAAACTAACTTTTCTTTGGAAAATATATATTTTCAATCCAAAGTATGCAAGATATTTTCTATTATATTTGAAGAGAAAAATTATATGCTCAGACTGGGATTTGAATCCAGGACCTTTGGCTTTCTATGCCAATGCTCTACCAACTGAGCTACCTGAGCACAACAATCTAAATGCATATTTTCGTCTTATATATTGTTAATTATCAAGCGTCACATGCTATGGACCTTTGTTCTATTATTTTCTATTATATTTACCACAAGTGTGTATTTATATTACATTCAGCCTGTATTAATGTACAATCAACCATATAATTAGCACTTATAAGTAATGTAGGATATGTGTTCACTACAGGTTATTCATATACCCTCCTCCCCATTATCCTTCTCACACAACACATATACTCTACAGAAACATATATTCTCTGAACTACCTTCCATACACATTATCATAAATAATGCCATGAGTGATTTCCAATTTATCTAGATAATTTGGAAATCAAGAGTGGCATTTGTTAGGACTATTTAACGAATAAAATTAAGCTGTTTACTCACAAATCATTATTTAAATATAGTTATTAAAATATTTATTTATTTAATGTAAACAGCGATGTTTGAAAACAAATGAGAAACGATTGTTACGCTTGTTCATCACTGCAACCAGATCATATTAGTTATTGCCAAAGGTTCACAATATTGAAAGAATGCACCCTAGTGGAGAAAAAATTAAACACACCAAACTGTTAATAACCAACATTATAGGTTCTTAATTAATTTCTGATGTCCTATGATGTAAATATGTCAATTATATTTTTCTGGAACGTTATTACCTGGGAAATAATATGTTTAAGAAAGTGCAAACAGTGGTTTCTTTTTATTGTGGTATAATCAATTGCTAGAAATGTTTTTCTATTATATCCACAAGCAGTATCTGCTTACATTCGTGCACTATATATATATATATATATATATATATATATATATACAATCTGGGAGCCATTTGCGTTCTAGGATTCTTAC
Source organism: Diploptera punctata (assembly GCA_030220185.1). Lineage (NCBI taxonomy): Eukaryota > Metazoa > Arthropoda > Insecta > Blattodea > Blaberidae > Diploptera > Diploptera punctata. The sequence goes on from JASPKZ010000467.1 coordinate 2,080,736, forward strand.
ATCTCAATATATAAATTGCTGTATTCAATGTATTTCTTAGAGAGTCACTGCAAAATAATGCTCTGGCCAATTCAGAATGTTAAAAAGGAGGAGCTTTCTTTAATATGATAAACTTATTTGATAAATTCCAGGTGAAACATGACTGTGATTGGTTGTAAATTAAAATTCATTGAAACGCGATTGGTCATTGAATCCCATTTGGGGCATGAGTTAAATAGTCTATGTAATGTGATGTGCTCAAGCAGTATGAAATTGAAGATAGACCATATTACTGCCAATATCTGTTGTGTTCAGATGTTAAGCATGACAATGTGGAGGGACTGGCATTAGAAACATGCAATATAAACATAGATTGAAGAGTTAAATTTAAACTCTTCAATCTGTTAGGAATTCTGGATTTTAATTTTTTTATAGTAATGCAAGAAAATTGCCATACTGCATCAAATATGACAAAGGAACATCTTACCTCAACATTAATATTGAGATAAGATGTCCAGACCAAAAATAATATAATTAAAATAACCTCAAAATATAACTTCCTAAAATTAAATATTAATGACAAAGGAATTCTGATTTTATGTAATATGTTAGTCTAAATGTCAGCCATGATAGCTCAAGTGGTAGTATTCTTGCCTCCTGACAAGTGGGCTTGGGTTCAATGCATAACAGTGTTAATAATTATTTCAATTTAAAATTTTCAATATTATGGCTAGGTGGAAATGCAATTTTTTTTTAATTGCCAGATTGTGAACCAGGTGTGTGGATTAATTTCCAAATTCCTCTATAGTACATATGTTGAGATGGCATGTAGTCCTATTTGAATGGGAGAAACAAGTCCCTTGGCACTTTCCGACAAGAATAGGTTATGTACTGGTTTAACTTCTCTTTTCTCTTGATCATCATCCCATACACAACATATTTACTCATCACTTCTCCTACAATCCTTTCTGTGTAGAATACAAAACATGACCCCTACCAAAGTGGTGGATCATTTGAAAATAGTCCATACCATTGCTATCTATGTAATATAGAACTCAAAGCATGAAATATGCAGTGGATGGTTCTGAAAAACACAGCATAGTGGCCTACTGGCTTTATAAAGTAGTGTTTAAATTCCCAATAAATGTCTTCTTAAATAAGAAACCGCCATTTGCATGATCGAACGGTTCGTAGCATTTGACACTTGGGAATTAACAATGTATAAGAGAATAATTTGCAGATTGGAGTGTTCAGATAGCTCAGTTTGTAGACCATTGGCATAGAAAGCCAAAGGTCCTGGGTTCAAACCCCAGTCTGAGCGTATATTATTCTCTTTAAATACATGGCATAGTGTTTGTCTAAATTAATATTATCAATATTACATAAAATTAATCATCACCGAACATATAGTGTTTCATAAAAAAAATCTTGAAACTAGAGGTCTTTAATTTAATTTTAAATTAATTTAATTGTTAATACAAAGGGAAATATGTTAGACTCATTAATGATTATCTATCATGAAAATGAAGACAAATTTATTTTTTCCCCTTTTGTATTAACAGTAACCTCTGAACTATTGTATTTAAATCGACCTCTCATATGGTTGAAATAAACATAAAGTCTGCGTGGGAGTCAAGAAACAACTAAACAAAATTAAAATAAACCTCATAGTGTTATTTCCTACCTACATAACTTAATAATTATTTATTGTTTATAATGTAGGCTATATGTGATATTCTGTTCCTATAATATATGTGTAATTATTATAATATCTATAAAGGTTCCAGTTGGCCTCAGATTTCTTAAAAGTTTTATTAGGTGTTCTTTTGATTTGAAATTTGATTATGTAGAGTTTTAAGATTTTGGAGTGTAAGTAAAGCCATTTAAATTTGAAGAGAAAAATTTTCTTCAAATTTAATTTATCTTTCAATGAGAAGTGTTAAATTAATAATAAAAACATCAAAATCATTTAAACTTAATTTTTTTTTTTTACATTAAGAATGATTCTTTTAAGCTTAGATAAAAGAATTTTATACACTGCTGGAAAAAAATGGAACACCCTCAAGAACAAATTCATTTAATTGAAAAATGATGTGATAGTTTATCTTTGTAGGAATATTTGATAACAAATTCAGACCAAATGAAACACACATGACACAGTAAGTAGTGGCAAACAGTCACATCAATACATAGAGGTATCTCCCCTGGCAGCAACGAAGGCATGTATTCTTGCATGCAAATGCCATAAAGGTGCTAATTGGTATCCTGTGATAGATTGTCCCTAGCATCTTGTACGTCTTGTCGTAATTTGGTAATGGTTGCAGACTCTGGAGAAAGAGTAAGTTTCCACTTTATCGTGTCCCATATGTGTTCAATTGGCAAGAGATCTGGGAATCTTGCTGGGCAGGGCACACGAAGAGCACATTGCATCACAGCAGCAGTATGTGAACATGCATTGTTCTGCTGAAAAAACACATCACCTTCCTGTCAAAGAAATGGCAGTAGCACAAAGTTAACTGGTGCAATGTAGTGGGGACTGTTTACTTTACCCTGCAGAAACATCATATATGACCAAGAGTTGTAACTGATGCCCCCCCAACATGAAAGTCTTTGGTGGAGTCTGTGTGTTGTGGATGAATGCATTCTGGACGATGACACTCAGGTCTACGTTGTCCTTGTGAACATCCATCACTTGCATACAGACAGAACCTACTCTCATCACTTGAGAGAATAGAGCATCATTCCACTCTTCAATCAACTCTTTCATGACACTAGAGTAGCCATGCTTGGCAGTGTTATGGCAGTCTGGCCAGAGGCACATGATGTTAGTCCTGCTGCAAGCAAATGGTTCCCAAAGTTCCTTGGCGTTACAGCAGGTGCAACATGTGCCGGGATTTCTTCCCTGGATGCTATTTGGGTGGCCACTGCCCCTAGCACAATATGTCAATTTTGACGTGCATCTGTACTATGTGACCATCCAGAATCTGGTCTACAGTGTGAAAATTATCCACACCAATGCTAACAGCAGAGACACACCACACCACATAGTGTTCAACATGTGCAGGAATCCATCGATATGTCCATCCAGCTTCCTGCAGGCCTACAATCCGTACGCGTTCAAATAGCTGAAGTTGTTCAACAGGAGTATGTACTTGTCGGTGGGGAATGGTTGTAACCTAGAGTGAATGTTGTGAACAGTATTCACATCAAAAAAGCACCACAGTTACTGCCTGCAGAGTCATAACAGAGGGTCCAAAAACAGTCCTCCTGAGTGCCATCTGATCGTCGACAACCATGACAAACCCCTTAATCACTATAACCCCTCAATATACACATATTATACCATGGTACCAATGAACACAGTCCTTGAGGGTGCTGAATTTTTTTCCCCACAATGTATGTGTACAGTATATAAGTTTTAAACTTAGCTATAATGTATTATGTAGGCTTCAGTGGACTAGTGGTTATGCTCCTTGCCTCTGGTTCCAAGGTTCGTGGGTTCAAACCCGGCCGGGGTCGATACATTTTTTAGGATGGAAAAATCCATGGAGCAAGTCCTCCAGGAGGGACTTTAAGCCGTGGGTCCAGAGTCTGAAGATTTTCAGGCTCGTAAAAGATCCTTAAGCCTGAATAAAGAGGCCTCTAAGGAAAATTTACCGACCTCAACATCCTAGTAATATCTTAGTTGCCTGTTAGATGTCTCATTGGGTCGGTGTGTTGACCGCATGCCATCCATGACCAGTCTGAGCAAATAAGATAACTAAAAATTAACTTGGTCTATAACTCCTTACAGAGAGAGGCTATGGCTCAGCAATGGGCTATGCCATTATAGATAGATAGACAAATAGATATAATGTATTACAGTAGCTTAATAAATTTTATATCTATCCAGTTTTTTTTATTTTGTTCTATTGTCAGCTCATTAACATGAATAACTGTCTTAATTTTTTAAATGGAATAAAGAATGGTTACCTATCTAGTGATAAAACCAGCCATAACAGCTGGGGGACCCAATATGCTGGTCACATCTCACCTTATACCGGCTGAATGATCGTCCAACTCTTTAATTGCATATGTACACGTGAAGTCAGCAACTGGCTTATAGGACAACAATCTTCTAGCCCTGTTGTGTCATGGAGTTAATTATACTTGTTTTATTGTATAGCTGTAAATATAAAAAAGTAACATTTATTTATTTTTCCTAGTGCCATGTGAATTTGCCTCTTATTGACTATCTGACAGACAAAATTATAAATGATCCTAAAATTGGAGAAACTTGTACCCCTTCATTACTTCTTGCTTATACAACAGGAGTTGCAAATGCTGACTATAAACCTGCCGGTTGGGATCGTATCCAACATATTTTGTCAAACAATCTACGTATGTCTGAAAAGGTAAGTATAATAAATTATTGAACTATTATAGGAAATATTAGTATAAGGTATAATTCAAAATTTAAAATAAAACTATATTTTTCCTCACCTCTTGTCCTATTTTCTAATTAGACCAGTTCCATACTGAAGACGTAACCATTACTAATTAGAAAACAGGATATGAGGTAAGGTAAAAAGAATTTTACTTTAAATTTTACAACAAATTATATTTATGTATGTATAAATGTTATTATATATTAAGTAATTAACATAAATTAGCCTATATCTTTATTAGAATTATATAAGATTTTTAATCATAATTATAAATTGTAGTTTCTGGACAAGAGGATATGTGAATTAATTTATTTGAGCATAGTTCATTATTTTTAATGATGAAGTTATTAAACAAGAATCAACAGAGCTTATTTTTTGCTTCTGCTAATATATTAATAATAAAATAATTTGGAGTTTTATAGAGTTCCCACAAATGCTCTTTCGGGTTTCGAACATGTGTAACTTGCATTTAAATAAACTTACAAACATGAAACTAGTACTAATGGAAAGAGAAACTCAATAAGTTTTGGTTATAGTATCACAGTTGGCAACAATGACATATAATTACATACAACATTGCATATTGTTGAAAGTGAGAAAATGGCTGGTATAGAGAATAGGTGAACATTCTGTGTTCTCGGTTATCATGTTCATCAATCTGTAATTGTTGTTCAACGACATTTTCGAACAAGATTTGGTGAAGATCCACCCAGTGGTACTCTGATTTTATGACAAGAGGATGCGTCTGTAGGAGGAAATCTTCTGGACGCCCGGCTGTAAGTGAGGCAGTTGTAGACCAGATTTGTGAATCTTTTACACGTCCTCAAAAATCAACCATTGCAGCTAGTAGGGAGCTGCAGATCTCTAAATCCACCATATGAAAAGTACTGTGTAAACATTTGAAATTTCATCCATACTGACTGCAGATGCTGCAGTTCTTAGAGGAAGAAGATAAAATGGTGCATCTTACTTTCTGCGAGAATATACAGACTCTCATGGAAACTGATGGGTTTTTCAAATCCTTAGTGTTTAGTGACGAGTGCACCTTCCATCTTTCAGGTAAAGTGAACAAACATAACGTTAGAATCTGGGGGTCAGAAAAAACCCAATACTTACGTGCAGCATGTCCACGGCTCTCCTAAAGTGAATGTATTCTGTGCTTTAAGCCTCAGGAAGTGTACGGCTGATTCGTCTTTGTAGAGAAAACAATTGGAGGATGTGAGTACCTGGATATGCTACAACAATGGCTCCTGCCTCAGCTGGAACAGGAAATGCCCGTGATCTTTGAACAGGACGACGCACCCCCTCATTTTCATAATAAAGTCAGATTGGAGCTCAACACCAGACTACCGAACTGATGGATTGGCCGTGTTGGTAATGACAATGAAGAACTTCTTCCTTGGTCCCTGCATTCACCATATCTTACACCCCTTGACTTCTTTTTGTGGGGTTATGTCAACAATCTTGTGTACAAGCCACCTCTTCCACAGACCATTCTTGATCTAAGAGGGTATACCACAGCAGTCATTGAAACAGTTGACTATGATATCTTACGATGTTCCAGGGCAGAAATGAACTAGAGGCTTGATGTGTGTCGAGTTACCAATGGAGCTCACATTGAACATCTGTAAGGTACTGTAAACAAAACTTTTTGAGTTTCTCTTTCTATTAGTATTAGTTTCATGTTTGTAAGTTTATTTAAACGCAAGTTACAAGTGTTTGAAACCCAAAGAGCATTTGTGGGAACCCTGTATTAAAGAGTAAATATAGAAAATTGTGGATTAGATCAATATTATGGGACTAAGACATGGATTTGATAAAATTTATGAAAGAAAACTGCAGTTTTTGAAAGAAAACATTTTTATATGAATTTATGGAGCAGTAAGATTGGAAAAAAATGGAGACAGATATAACAATAAAATGAAGGAGGTATTTGTTGACAGGGGTCCTCATCTTGGGGATATGTGGATGGCGACCACAAGGTGCCCAAGCTGTGCAAAACATTTCTTCCACTTACTTGTGTTTTGCACTCTTTTAACTTTACTATCTAACCTCTCTTGGTTAACTCTTGTTTTTTCGACCCCGACGCTATTAGGGCATCCAAGGGCTAGGGAGTACTTCCTTTCTTCCATTTCTTCTTTCCTTTATTTTCTTTTCTTCTCCAGAAGAGCCTGACCAGAGGCTATAAGATGGCAGCCCCATCACTGGTCTTGCCTTCCTTTGCCAGCAACCAATCGAAGGGACTATTATTATGCTTTCAAGTCTTATACAAGAATTTCCCATAAGGGAAAATTTTCTATAGGATCGTAACAGGCCTTGGAAGGAAGAAGAAGAATGTATTAGAATTTTAAGACTTAGATGCAAGGCATATAAATAGAAGGTTATCAAGCAGAAAATTGTGGAAAGGGTCTGCAACTCCACCTACTGCATGTATTGTTAGACTGAAAGTATGATCCCCTTACCATTTGCTTGAAATAGGAAGCTATTGTGGTGTCAAGGGATGTCCAACATACAGATTGATTAGATTTTTCAGTCATTCAGAAATTTTATGTAACTTAAGATAAATAAATGCTAAAACATGCATATATCCTTTGAATGTTCCCAAAATATGCATTTTCGAAAAATCTGAGCCCCACTTATTATATAGTATCTGTATAACATTAATAATATTTTTTTGGTCGATGTGACTAATTTCTTATACTTATCAATATTGTTGTTACTGGAAGTAAGTCAACATTCCCACATCTAACCTGGTTACTATGCAAACAAAAGAAATCGCAATGCAGATATGGTAAGTAAAATAAAACATTTCTTGAATGTTTTGTACACTAACTCGTACCTTTCTTTAGACTTTTCCAGAATTAATGTAGAACATCCCACTCTCCAGCCTTCTTCAATTTCTCTATCATCTACCATGACTCCTTCCATAATAAAATTATCAAACAGATTCTAATCATGGTACTACATATAAAAATGTCTCCATAGCAACAATCACCAAATGTTTCTTTTTCATAGAAGTCATTTACATCCGACCAATATTTTAATTAATTTATTACTATATTTAATAAAAATTAGTCACGTCGATCAAAAAGTAATATGCAATACACATGAGGTAAGCATGTAACAGATCTCGAAAATTGAAAAAACTCAGCGCAAGCACCTCGTTTTTTTCAAACTTTTTCTCGATTAGTAACAAGTGCTTACCTCACTTGTATCACAATTACTATAGTAATCTGAAGCATGAACAATATTGAGTGTATCAATTAGTTCTCTTTTATACACTTATGTACTCATTCATGAGTAAAAGTAAAATAACAAATGAATTTGTTCTTGGACATGTTTCAAAACAATTCTCTGTTTTATCTTCAGCTTTCCCAGACTGAGTCTGGGAAAGCTGAAGATAAAACAGAGAATTGTTTTGAAACATGTCCAAGAACAAATCAACATTAATATTGAGGTAAGATGTCCAGACCAAAAATAATATAATTAAAATAACCTCAAAATATAACTTCCTAAAATTAAATATTAATAACAAATGAACTTCACTTAGAATGCACAGACAATGTCGCAAAGATGTGACGAAACTAGAGTCTGCAGAATATAAAAAAAATGAGGCGAGTTAAAATAACTAACTCAAAATAATTAAATGATCTTCATATTTTAATTTCAGGAGCTTATAGAATTCCCATGGCTACGGTTGGCACTTAATTTTGCTGCCTTGGATATTTATTCTCCAGAGTTGCTTCAGCATGTGTTTCAGGAGGAATTTTTGAATAAATTTCTCTCAAGAGGTAAAATTTAATTTACTATATTTTGGAATTCTAATATAAATTTGTAATTTCGGAGAAAGGTCTCCAATACTGTATAAATTTGTTATATAAGTTCATCATATTATGGGATTTATATATATATATTTATACATCATGGTATCCTTACCTTGCCGTGGTGGAGTGGCTTGCATGCTTAAATGATCCTGAGGGCTATGCCGATGGTAGCCTTGCTGCCGATAGGGTTACCCATGCCGGACTGGTCGAATGTGATAAGCCAGACGTAAGAGTACCTTGGTTGAAAGAGTGACAATCTTTCACCATAAAAATATGACCTTCAAGAAATGCGGTCATAGGTTCCACTAGAGTAAAATTTTCTGGAGGTCAAATAGTCTCCCAATTGGTTCTCTGGGCAGGGACTACTTCAGGGAACCCATGCCAAAGGCTCAAACACAGGGATATGTTCCTAGGAACATGGAATGTTAGGATTTTATAGGAAGCCAGATATAATAAGAACAGTTAAGTCTCGTAGACTGCAATGGATAGGACTTGTGGCACGAATGGGGAAATGAAAGATGTGCTTGGAAGCTTCTTGCAGATAAAACCAGAGGGATTGCGCCCAGTTGGTAGACCAAGATTGAGGTGGGAGAATAACAAACTATGATTTGAGGGAAGTAGATTATGCTGGGAATGATTGGAAAACATTAGCTCAGGATAGGGATGTATGGAGAGCTTATTTCTATGTACCTATGGGTTCGATAGTGCTAGTGAGTTAGTTATATATACATACCTACAAGTTTTCATATATGGTATCCCAAAGTGATGGAGTGGTCTTAGTAGGCCATGCTCGCCTCTGGTCAGGATGTGAAAATCCTGAATATGGCTTCTTTGGAAAGGAAGTAAAGCTGTGCGTCCCAAGTTGTAGATTTATGGTACATAACTATCTCAAGCCTGACAAAAGAAACTGAGCTAAATTTATTAGTCCTTCACTCCCAGCTTTAAATTGCAATAATAATGACCTAAGTTGTTAAATATAATCATTAAATAAAATACTATCAAAGTGCTGCATAAATAGAAAATAGAGTACATTATTGAGATCTGTCTTAACAAGTGCATGAAAAATTTATGTTGATACTTGAATACATACACAGGGTGATTCAGAATTCCTATTGCACAGTTTTGGTGGTTGTAGAATATTTTAAAGATAAACTTTTGATGAGGAATCCATTTTCAGAATGTACTATTTTAATGCTACAATGAGATATAAAATTTACTCCTTTACCTAAGATAATGGGCCAACCTCAAATGTTTGGGCAAGATTGGCAAGTAAAAAGTATGCTGGAGCATCTAAATTTGCTCAGGAATGTTCACCTTCCAATAACTCCACCACTACTTTCCTTGTCAGATTGTAAACATAAGGTACATGATATCAGAAACCTTGTCACTGTCGATTGTCTACTGTGAAGTAGGGGATTTGAAAACTTAATAAATAAGGCGAGTCTGTTGCATCTTACCTCATAGAAGTTGAGTTCTTCTTCTTCTTCCTTCCAAGTATTAGGCCAAGGCCTGTTACGATCCTATAGAAAATTTTCCCTCCAGCGTTTCATAGGACGGCCCAGTGATCTTCATCCTCTTGGTATATAATTATAAACAGCTTTGGGGATCCGATTTGAACTCATTCTTTCTAGATGGTGTTTCCAATTTAGTTGGTACTGTTTAATATATTCCAAAATTGGCGTAGTCTTCAATTCTTTTAAGATATCGGTGTTCCTTTTCCGATCATCTCATTTCACAAGCCGTTATTCTGTTTTCATGTTGTCTTTTTAGTGTCCATGCTTCACTATCATAGGTCAACACTGGTCTAGCCAAAGTGTTATATAAACGTAATCTGGTGTTTTTTTGTACAAGGGATGGTTTCATAACTTGATTAATAATTCCCAAACTTTTATTATAACTAGAATTTTTTTCAGTTAGTTCTTCTATGACATTATTCAAAACAATTCTGTTTTAATATAATAAATTTGGGAATTTTAATATTATGAGGTTTTATTAATAAGAATCAAATGAATTGTGAATTCTTCTTACCTCATACTTCTATATTTTTTTTAAATACAGCACCGCAATATCGGAGAACAATCTTCCCCATTGTGAGCTGTTTTCTTATCTTCAGCTTGTCCAGACTGAAGTAAGATGCAACACACTCACCTTATTTATTAAGAAAAACTTCACAATGTTACTTCCTATTGTAATTTTATAATGATTTAAAAACTTTTAAGAAACATTTTGTTCCGTTGAGGTTATTGTTAAATATTTAAAAAACAAAATTTAGTACCTGTTGTGGCAGTCTTCCTCAACAAGTTTTATTTGTATAAAATATTCAGCTAGGCCTTTCAGAACCGATTCCATTTTCAAAGCTGTTCATTGGGTACTGGTTTTGTTTGACGAATATATTGTATAGTGGGTTGATCTGGTAGGGCATGTTTTCATTCAGCAGGTTATCTATCGTTTGTTTGTTTCATGATTTCTATTTCTTCTAAGATGTTTATTTTTTCTGTTATCGTTTTCTCTGTGCATTATTGAGAGGGTGTTTTCTATTGTGTCAGGTCTTCAGTTCAACACGATAGAAAACACCCTCTCAATAATGCATAGAAAAAATAACAGAAAAATAATCATTTTAGAAGAAATAGAAATCATGAAACAAACAAGAAATGATAACCTGCTGAACAAGAACATGCACTACAAAATTTAAAAGTATCAGATCAACCCACTCTACAATATATTCGTCAAACAAAACCAGTACCCAATGAACAGCTTTGAAAATGGAACCAGTTCCAAACGGCCTAGCTGAATATTTTATTCAAATCAAATTTGTTGAGGAAGACTGCCACAACAGGTACAAAATGTTATTGTTTATTAAATATTTGAAAACTTCTTTCAAAATGATGCTCAAGCTTTTGTAACATGAGTTCATTTAGAAAATGTTTCTGATTGACAGTATTCAGTTGTTTACTGGATTGTTCTATTTTGACTGACTTTGTCCCTTTTTATACAGGAGAGGTGACTAAAATTTCTGAAACTGAGTTGATAATATCTACAGAACTCCCCAAGAATCTTATGGAGGCAGTTAAAAGATTATCTAGAATAAATCATTTGATAACAAAAGAGTAAATCATTCAGAAATGGGCTGGAAATTAGTGTTAATTGGATCATTTTATAATTTATTTATAGATTGTTCTTTAATATTATTATTAATACTTTAGAGCAATGTGTGATTGTAAGACTTATAGGAACATGCTATGTACTTTAGTATCCATCCATCCATCCATAGTAATTCTGCCCAAAGGCAGGTCCTTTACTGCAATCATGGCATTTTCATGCTATGCTTGCAATTTTACTAGGGAATTGAAGGTGTGGTAGCTTCCAGTTCCAGTTGTTTTCCACACCAGTGAAGGATGATGGCCATATGATTTCGGGGACCGTTTGGGCCTTAAAGTTTTCCTGACATTTGTCTTACAGATGAGGAAAAACCCTGATAAAAACCTCACCCAGAAAAACTGCCCCGACCAGGGATCAAAGCCGGGCCTGCTGCGTGACAAGGCAGCATGCTACCTTGAGACCACAGCTTTAGTATCATAATAAACATTACAGTTAATAACACTTATAATCTTTTTTTTTTTTTTACAGATTATAACTTCTTAGATAACCTACAACTTCTTTTACTGTATCAGGCTGTTTTAACATTGTATCCTTCATATTCTGGTCCACTGCCACCAAAAAGTATGATTGAAAAAGTGATTGCAATAAATGGAGAAAATATAAATCACTTTCCTCTTCAAGCAGCCCTTGAACAAGGAATGGGAGGCTCATCTTATGTCTGGACCAAACTTCTTACAAAAAAACGGACATTTCATAGGGTTAAATAATAACAAATATTTCTTAATTTTTTTTTTTTAAATTTTAATTTTATGAGTGGATATTTTGAGGTCCATTTTAATTAAATATTTTTGCAGTCTGATGTCAAGCGAACCATAAAACGGAATTTGTTTTTGGAACATGTCCCCCCGAACAAATCAACATTACTAATATGAAGATAAGATGATCCAGACTGAAAATATTTCTTAATCATTATGTACAAATATCTTAAATCATCTCTTTAACTTTACAATCAACAAGTAAGTACTTAATTAAAAATTTACTTTATGAATAGTCCAAAATAAGTTTTCAAATACAAATTTAGTCTACAGTATTAAAAACACATAAACCATAACTTGTAACTGAAAATGTAACTTGAACAAATTGTAGTCCCAATTTTATAAATTGGAGTCGATTTAATGTTTTTTCATCTCACCTCATAAACTTCCGTGTTTCCACAATTCCACAGTAGAATTCGCTGGTTTATAGCAATTACCTCAGCTGTATGACGAAAATTTATTCTATGCTTTACAACAACTTCTTTTCAAAATTGTTCAGTTTATAAATAGTATGAACATTTATTATTGTAAATATGTTTCACTCAGTTTCATTTTTAGTAATTTGGCAAATCACATTTATAAATAACATCAACCAAAACTTGTGAAGGCAAATTAATAGCGCATTTGAACAAACTCAGTGTCAATATTAAATTAATTCAACTGTTGATTTTCACAAATAATGTATACATGTTTGCAACCATTGATTGTTGAGTATTAAATTAGATAATATAAATAAAGCTTCTTAAATTAATAGGTTGCTATAGCTGACAAAGGTACCATAATTTGATTTTATATTGTTTCTCTGTGTTTTGTAAGAATATAAAAATAATAATATTTAATTTTAGGAAGTTATATTTTGAGGTTATTTTAATTAATTAAAAATAATAATTTGAAAAATTTTATTATTGAGATACTGACGCTTTCCTAAATCTGTCAATCACATTTCTCGTCTCGCATCAGACAAGGAATTCTTCATGAATCATCTGTAATGTAACAGCTGGTGCTAGAAAGGATAATGCGAACACAGGAAGCTTCATCAAGCCAAATGCGATAGATATCTGTTGGCACAGTGGGAAATTTGAAATTTTATGTTCCATATGTAATTGAAATGCATGAAATTGGTAAATGTATTAGTTTATTTTAATCCAAAATTATGAATATGTTAATTACCCAGCAGGGCTGGGGTTAAATGCACACCACTGCAATTCTGGTTTCAAAGGCCTTAGCCTCCATCACCAGTCAAACTCTGACTGTTAAAATTTTTACCATTACCGCCATCTGGTGTCGATTTTATTTACTTGGATTAAATTTTGCTCCACTGTGAACTTTAAAATTTATGTATCTATATTTGTTCTTGTGAATGTATATCTTTTGCCAAACTGTTAATTCGAAAGGCTTCTCTAAATGTTTTAAAAGTTTGTTTCTCTTCCAATTATGTCATGATTTAGCACACTATGAGCTGCAATTGCCAATTTTTCAATTTCACCATTTTCCTATATTTCTAAAGTGTTCTTTTGTACAAATCCCTAAATTCCTTTTAGTTGTCCCTATATATACACCATGTCCACAAATATAGTATCATACTTTAAACTACTATTACATCACTTTGGATAATCATATCTAAATGAAATTGGTGACAATCAAAAGAGAAACTACAAAAGTTTTTGATATATCTCATAGACATTGAATGTAGCCCTCACGAGTGACGCTGCAGACATCGAGGTGATATTCCCATTCATGCCACACACCCTCCAACATATGTGAAGAAATGGGCTGAATGGCAGCAATGATATAAAGCTGGACTTCTTGCAGGTTTTGAGGCAATGGTGGTACATAGACATGATCCTTTATGTAACCCCATAAAAAGAAGTCACAGACTTGTCAAGTCAGGTGATCTCGGCAGCCACTTGTAGAAAACATTATCATCATCTCCGGCACGTCCAATCCATCTTCCTGGAAGCCGGTCATTCAGATGCTCCCAAACATGCAAATGCCAATGAGGATGTGCTCCATCCTGCTGGAAAAGATATTCATTGCCTTGTCCTTGTTCCAATTGTGGAAATAACCATTCAGTGAGCATATCAAGATAATTTGCACCATTTTCTAGAAAGAAAAATTGGCCATAGACTTTATGTTTCGATATGGCACAAAAGACATTCACTTTAGGGGAGTCTCTTTCAACTTCCACAATGGTGTTTGGATTCTTACTCCCCCAAATCCTAACATTATGCCTGTTCACTTTTCCACTAATGTGGAAAGTTGCCTCGTCACTGAAAATTATCTTTCTGACAGTTCATTATCCTCCATTAGTGCCATGGAATGCTCAGAGAAATCTAATCACTTTGCATGGTCATCAGATTTCAACTTATGCACTAATTGGAGTTTGTAGGGGTGGAACTTCAGTCGTGTACATAGGATCTTAGATATGGTGGATTTAGGGATGTTTAACTGTTGACTAGCTCTACAGACAGACTCCCTGAATGGCCTTTCCTTTGAATACATATGCAGCCACGATCCACAAAATCACGGTACCACTTCAAAATTGACTTGTGTGTAGGAGCCTGATGTTGAAACCTTTGCCTAAAAGCATGCTGGAGCAGCACCGGACTCTGCGTGGTGTGATTTTCCAAAACACACCAACTACTTTCTTGGGGGTTCACCATAACTCCTTAAAACTTATTTCATAACTTCTTTAATAACAACACATTTCAAAAGCACAGCAAACATTCTCATTTAACTTGTCTTTTAAATATCCAACAATGAACCCATATCGACCACAAAAAAGCATGATTAAATTTAGTTTAGTTTCTGTACTGTTGTTCATTATTCTCCATTGTTGACATTGTTAACATGCACAAAACTTTTTGAGTTTCTCTTTTGATTGTCACCAATTTCATTTAGATACGATTATCCAAAGTGACATAGTAGTAATTTAAAGTACGATACTATATTTGTGGACACGTATAGATTTTCTTGCAGTCATTGCAACTAATTTGAAAAATTCCAGATATCTTACTATCTGGGACATCAACCTTTGTAATTTATAAATGAGTTGGAAAAAAATTATACTTTTTTAGGAATTAACTTTATGAGGTATCATTTATTTAACTAGAGCTTTATTACCTCACTTCAAAACCTTATTCGGTTCCATCAACAGTATTTTCATGACCGTTGTTGTGTCATCCTGAAGAGCCACCTCTTGCTCCCTCTGTTGGTAGACTGAAGAACCTCAAAATCAAACCATTTTCCCCGGGAATTTCAAAGTTCATTAATTTCTCCTTTCCGTTTTTTTGTTGTATTTTTTCCCCAAACCGTGACTTCTTTGGGTTTTCCTATTTGTTAATTTATGTATTTCTAAATTACTAAAACAAATAGAAAAACCCAAAGAATTCATGGTTTGGGAAAAAATCTACATTAAAAAAATTGAAAGGAGAAATTAATGAACTTTTTGGGGAAAATGATTTGAATTCGAGGTTCTTCAGTCTACCAACAGAGGGAGCAAGAGGCAGCTCTTCAGGATGACACCACAACGGTCATGAAAATACTGATGATGGAACTGAAGAAGGTTTTGAAACTGTCTATGAAGAAGAAGATTATGAGGTGAAGTAATAAAATTTTACTTACGTAAAAATTTTTTATATCTCACTTCATATGTTCCATGTTTTCATGATACCAGTTTCAAAGATCATTGTACCTTCATCTTCAGTCAAACTCGAACTGTTGAAATTTAGCCATTAACACCATCCAGTTTCTAGACACATATTATTAGGAATGAACAGCAACAATAAATTAAATTTAACATTCACAGATAATTACATTAAATCTTCAGGTTTTAATCATATAGCACACAAACATGCAATATTCCCAACAGTTTAATATACAGATTAACAAACATTCCATTAAGCGAAGAGAATTTTAAGAAAGAATATAACTACATTTTAAACAAAGCTAGATTAAATAGCTTTGAAAAGGAGATAATAATAAATAAGTTAAAGAAATTCAAACAACAAAAAAGTTTAAAAGAATGCACCATCCTACCATCTAATTCCAAGAAAGAAAAACAATGGAAGAGAATTATTTATCATCCTGATAATCAGAGAAAATTTTAATAAAATATGTAACAAATTCATTATTACATTAGCACCAATAAACACATTTAGCTTGGGTAAACATCTATTAACTAATAAAAAAGTTAAGGTGAGATGGTAGGTCCTATCCCATCAATGTTAAAACATATGAATTTGAGACCCATTGCCTCAGGAACTACTAGATGGATTGTAATGAAATTTGTACAGCATATTAAATGAGGCTTGTAAAGACCACTGAACCTCAGTCAAACTTGTATCTAAATGATGTTTTTATTATTAATTTAACATTTCTCAATGAAAGATAAATTTTTCTCTTCAAATATAATTGTATCTAAATATTGATGTCCTATATAATTTTTTTGCCACTAGTCTCTTTTTTTATTTAAAAAATACTTCTAAAAAATCATAAGTGAGGATCTGTACAAGAGATTATCATGATTGTGGTTCCACAGCTTTAGTGTAACTAGATTTACCACCTGTAAAAATCTCTAATAGAGTTTTATTTTAGGAAGTAATATTTTGAGAACAAATCAACATTAATATTGGGGTAAGATATTACGGACTCAAAATAATTTGATCTCTAATAGTTCCTCAGATAATGGGGCAAATTCATAAGAATTAAATTAATCGTGATTATTTCATACCTCATACTTAATTGAATTCTTATGAATTTGAACCTCATAATGTTAAAAATTCCCAAATTTAATATATAAATGGGGCAAATGTTACAAAATTTTCACTTTCGAGAAAACAAGATTTAAAGTATAATGATATTACAGACTGACAACTGTCAATTGTTAAAAAAATTAACACACTTATAATTGGCGTTCAGTAAAAAATCATATACAGAAATGTTCAGAAAATAACAGACTATTCAATTATAAAAAAATGATTTTTTTTGTCAAATTTTGGACCATCTTACCTTAATACCCCAGATAGTAAAAATCTAGAATTTATCAAATTAGTTGCAATGACTGCAATAAAATATACATAAGAAAAACTAGAAGGAATTAAGATACTTATACAAAAGAACACTTTAGAAACATTAAAAATGGTAAAATTGAAAATTGGCAATTTTAGTTTATAGTTTGCTAGACTATCCAAAATTAGATAATGAAACTACATTTTTAAAACATTTAGAGACACCATTAGAATTAACAGAACAAATATAGATCTATGAATTTTGAAGTTCCCAGCAAGCAAAATTTAACTTCCAAATTCATAAAATTGATACCAGATGGCAGTTTGGATGATGGTAATGGCAAAACATTTCAACAGTCAGAGTTGATAGATGGTGGAAGCAGACTTTGAAACCAGTATCGTGAAATATGGAACTTTATGAAATGATATGAAAAAAATATTAAACCAACTCAATTTATAAATTGTAAATAACCTCATAGTGTTACTTCCCATGTAATTTTTTTAAAATTATAGTCTGCTTCAAATTAGAATTTTCATACTCTTAATAACTAGGTCTTTATTTACTAGTTGAAAGAGAATATAACTTTAAATTTTTTAACCATAAATACTTAATTTATAATTTTCTTTGTGTATCCAGAGATAATGAAATCATTCTGTCTTAGTGACCAGGTGTTAGCTTAGATAAGCATTTCTGAAACATTTAGATTTAGAACATGAACTTTGAACCGAAACAAGATTTAAAATGAAAATTAACAAAATAGGCTAATACATGACTTGTTAAGTGATATCTTTATAAATTAGAATACTAAATTTGTCTTACATGTCGTCTATGTAATACTCAAAACCAGAACATCTGCTGGTATGTCTGAACATTGAGAGACAGTAAAAATTTAGTTGCTCCATATTGGACATAAAGAGAGACGATAAAAAATCTATTTAAAAAAAAGTCATTTAGAAAGCACAAAACTGAAATCTAAACTTCATGTGGCACAACAGGTCTATATCACTCTTAAAGTGATCCTCGTCAAAACAAAACCATGTGACCTGCTCGCTTTTCATTGGTTATGGACACTGATGTATGTTGTTGAAGCAATAAGTACGTGAAAAAGTAGTTCCCTTCATTAAATTAAAAATATGTCCTCTGAATATACATGTTATTCTTCGTAAATAAAAATAATAATATTCAAAACATACAAAATATTCTAAAATATACCTAACCAATAATTACAACTTAAAATAGTTTATTACATATGGGTGATACATTTGAGTCTTGCTGCAGTCGATTCTCATGAAACAAAATGGCGGAAAGTATTGAGTCTTCTGTTGCTGTGTCGGCATCTTCCTGTCAAAAGTGACAGTAAATGTGGCGGTGTCCGTAAACAATGAAAAGCGAACAGGTCACATGGTTTTGTTTTGACGAGGATCACTTTAAGAGCAAACAGGGTATAGAATGCCTTTGGCCTACAACTGAATGCTAGCCTCAATCCACATGTATTAATAATAGAGTTGGACAATCATCTAGCCAGTATAGGGATGACATTAGGGGTGAATTATATCGGAGAACCACTATAGTTTAAATACGAGTGAGTAAGTAGAGTTCGCCCTTAATATCCACAATGCCTCATATAATTAGCATGTCATGTCCCTCAGTTGTTATAGCTGATTTTCTCAATCTGAAGCTGCTGCTTATTATAACTGCCCAAATTCATCACAATGCTGGATGGGCCGAGATCCCATACTGACTTAAATTCCATGAGAAAATTTATTCCCCCCAGTTGGGACTCTAATAAGCACAATTCTTGTAACTCTACATGATGCAGAAAGGACAGCAGATTTTAAATTTTCAGATTAAAATTTTTAATCGATATTCTTTCAAATTTGCAGATCATTTAGTTGTGCTGAGGAAAGGAGGCTATCCTGTGGCCCTTAATAAGATTACAAAAACCAATGCTACAAGAACATTTGTAGATGATGTTACAGTTCCAGCAGATGCTCAATTGTAAGTATAAATATATGATTGCTGCTCGAGATTATAAAATATATATTGTAAACTAGGATTAATAGGGACAGTTTTTAGGATTTTTTTTTCAATATATCTGAACATTTTGTACTGAGGATATTGTGGAACACTAGTTAGATTACACTGTTCTGCATGGATTTTATTTTTTTGAAATAAATGAGCATTTCTGAATCACAATTTCACAATGATTGCAAAAATGAAATCCATTTTCGCATACCAGGTCAGAATTTTTTACAATTCAAAATTTTATGTTTTGAATATTTTTCGTAATGAATGTACTGTAGTAATATTACAATGTGCTTATTGTTTGTTAGAAAGGCCGAACAGTTTATAATTTCAACTTTATTACTTAAAATGTGAATTAATATAACTTATTATTATGTTTATATTTTAAATTATGTTTATTAAAATTAGAACATGTCACAAATAAGGAAATTAGAAACATAATGGAAGCAGAAGAAAGCATAATTGAAAGAATTGAGGAGAAGGAATTAAAGTGGTTAGGACATGTTTTAAGAATGGAAGATGAGCGATGGCTGAAGCAAGTATATGAATGGCATCCGAACAGAAAGAAGAACAGAGG
Organism: Diploptera punctata; assembly: GCA_030220185.1. Taxonomy (NCBI): domain Eukaryota; kingdom Metazoa; phylum Arthropoda; class Insecta; order Blattodea; family Blaberidae; genus Diploptera; species Diploptera punctata. Next base: position 2,100,492 of record JASPKZ010000467.1, read on the forward strand.
GAGACCAAAGTTAACATGGAAGGAAAATATGAAGACAGTAATGCAAGCTAGAGGGCTAAGCATCGAAGATGCCCAAGACTGTAAGCTTTGGAGGTTTGGCACGGGAAGACGGAAGCAGCTGTAAAAACCCGAAGATAGATAGATAGATTTATTAAAATCTACTAACTATATCTGTCCTAGATCCGTACAAAAATTTGTGGTTATGTAAATGATCCAGATCTGTTTTACTATATATGTGGGTCATAAACGTTAGTAAAACAAAGAACTGCTGTTGTAAAGAAAACTTACTTTCAATATTCAAAGTTAAAATTGGGAAACACATTATGAGGTTCTTAATTAATAAATTAATGAGTCATTTTAACATCTTACCTCATATTTCATGTTTTTTCAAACACGGTAACTATAGTTTTCAAATGATCTTGTCATTCATTTTCAACCGCCATTATGACTACCGGATATTCGTTGGAATCTCCCTCTCTAACGTTGCCATCTGGTGTTGATTTGACGAACTTCGAGATATCGTTGCCATCTGGTGTCGAATCAACACCAGATGGCAACGATATCTCGAAGTTCGTCAAATCAACACCAGATGGCAACGTTAGAGAGGGAGATTCCAACGAATATCCGGTAGTCATAATGGCGGTTGAAAATGAATGACAAGATCATTTGAAAACTATAGTTACCGTGTTTGAAAAAACATGAAATATGAGGTAAGATGTTAAAATGACTCATTAATTTATTACTTTCAATACTTTGGCATTAAGTTAGGAGACCAGGATAAATCACAAATGTGTCGTAGTTTTGTTGAGGAGTTGGAAAAAAATATAAGTCATTGCCCTTTGGTATTCCTATGATTTGGAGAGAACCAACAAATCGTGGAGACAATTGTTATTTTTTCACAGTTAAGGTAACAGGATATAATGCTAAAAACAAGAAAGATATTGTATATCCTAACATTCTCTCTGCCATTCAGCCTGTACCTCATGGTCCTGATATTACGGTTCCTTTACACCATGAATCAGTAGCACTGAAACTGAACCTCCTGTGGATGATGAACCATATAATTCTGATCATGATAGATGTTTTAATCAAAGTGAGCTTAATGATTTAGTGAGTGATTTAAATTTGCCTAAAGAATCAGCAGAACTGTTAGGCTCTATGTTAAAAGTAAAGAAAGTATTGACTGAGAGTACACATTTTACATGTTACAGGCATCATGAGAAGGAACTTGTCCCTTTTTTTGCTGAAGAAGAAAATTTACTGTACTCCCAAGACATTCCTGCTGTCTTAAAATTTTATAACAAACTATAATTCCAAAGAGTGGAGCTCTTCTAAAAAAAGTCTTAAAGGTGTTTTGCTTCATAGTGGAAACATTCATCCTTCCATTCCTGTGGCCCACTCTTTTGTTTTAAAGGAGACATATGAAACTGTAAAGTTTTTGTTACAAAAACTGCAGTACGAAAACCATTTATGCTAATCTGTGGAGATATCTGATTATTGGACTATTAGTTGGTCAACAAGCTGGTTTCACAAAATACCCTTGTTTTGTATGTGAATGGGATAGCAGATCTAGGTCAGAACACTGGGAAAGGGAACAGTGGCCACATAGGACTAATTTAATACCGGGTGAAAAAAAAAAAATGTAAGGAGTAACCTCTTATTGGTCCCTCAAAAGTATTGTTGCCACCTCTCCATGTAAAATTAGGTTCAATGAAACAATTTGTGAAAACTCTAGATAAAGACAGTGAGTGATTTAAATACCTTTGCACTAAAATTTCTTCCTTCATTAATCCTATGAAAAAATCAAAGCTGTTTGTATACGTTGACCCCCAAATTGGCGAAACCTGGATGATGGACAGGTCAGTTCAAGAATATGAATCAAAAAAGTTGAGTATGCCGAATGCTTATTAATTTTCAATTATGATGATTATTAAGTTTAAGGATTAATTAGTGGCAAATAATTTCTGGCCTAGTTTTTCCCACAAAATTCTTGGTGACAGTAATTTTCTATTACGTTTATAACAGAGCTCAGGTAATGTCATTCTAGGTAGTTATTCATTAATATTTTGAAAAACATGACGTGTTGGGAGGGAAAAATGTGGAGATCATTTTCGAATTCGCACAAAAAACAATATAAATATATCCGTTTAGAATCACCTATCAGATTAAAAAAATAAGTTTTGATATGCCCGAACAGTGTTATCAATACCATATAACAAAAATATATTTCATTATTCCCTTCGAGATGTAGCCTATATAATTATTTTGTACATCTCCGTATACCCTCCCAAGCTTGGGGGTGAAAAGGGATATGTACTTATTTTCATTGTATTTCCTAACCAAACATACTATTGGGTAACCACAATTTTATCGTAAATACTATATTTAAAATAACACCGCATAGTGTCCACTTCTCCCAAATATTCACAATTTTAACCTTCTTTCGAAACATTTTGGAAATTTTTTCCACCTTAATCTCTACAAAAGCTGACCCCCAATTTAAAATACAAGTTTGCAGTGCACGTTCAGAAAAAAAAAAGTTTGATTTATTTTACCCCTCCATTCTAAAAAGATTTTCTGGAATATTTCCGCTTGTGGATAATCATGGAACATCTGTAATCAGCTGCCAACAATAGCTAACATGCTGGGTTACCATTGCCCGTTGTATCTTTCCTTTCCGTGACAGATGGCTTGAATGAAAATGGTTCTCTTGTTTCAACAAATTGCTGATGGGGGCCCCGTGCTCCTGAATGTCACTGTGAAGGCATTCACGTAAGCGTGGGTAAACGGCAGGAGAGTAATTATGAAGTTTACGGAAAAAAATACTAGACCACACTGCCTTTTAAAGAAATGATAAATAGGTGGTCTGAGCTCCCAGTACAAGGTCGTGCTGTTAAGGCATTGGCAGGGGACAGAGTAGCAAATTGTGTCCTTAGCGACCTGAGCTTGTTGAAGCCACGTCGATGGATTACGGCTCTCAAGCTCCATTATAATTCTGGGGGCAACTTAACTAATTTAAATAAAATTAGACCACGTGCGAATCCATTGTGTGCAGGCGATGTAAGCTCCAGAGGGAGACACTAGGGCACATCTTGGGCCAATGCATATATATCAAAGCTGCACGAATTTGCTGCCATGACGAGGTCAAGGACTTCATTCTTGACCTTGCCAAGCGCGACAATGCCAACACGGTAACAAGAGAGACTGAGCTCCTTCTGGACGATTGTGTCAGTAGGCTGAAACGAGACCTGGTGATTACACACTAGGAACGGGTCTTTGTGGTCGATGTTACTATCTGTCACGAGGATTCAGAGTATCTGGTGCACACCCGGAGGGACAAGATTAATAAATATACGGCCTTGTTGTCGCAACTCATTCCCCAGGTCGAGGCAGCTAGGGGTGAGGTTTTACCCATAGTAAATGGGAGAAGAGCGATGCCCAAGACTACCATAAAGGCATTGGCCTATTTAAGTATAACTGGGACCTCTGTTTTAAAGACAATTAGTCTAATGTGTCTGAGAAGCTCAAATGAGATTTATCATGGTTTCTTAGACCATGAGGCTTTGCTCCTCTAACACAGCAGAGCAATAGTACTTTGCGAGTCCTTGTCTGCCCTACCTCTGAATAGGTAGATATTTTGACAGACCAAGGGTGGCGAGCCTGCAATAGCAGGATGGACACCGTGAGATTTTCCCTATTAAGGCTCTCTTGCACCTTAATGGTGGGAGCTGAACTAAGTTCCATCCCCTTTGGGGTCCCGCTTGCCTGATTCTCCAAGCTCTTATTTAATAATTATTGCAAGAAAGCTTTTCCAAATTAAGGAACCAACCCTGGTAATGGTTGTGCCATCGCTAGGTCTCGTTAATCCAGGGAGTATAGATAAATACACATCCCTAGTGTCAGTGCTCTTTAACTCCCTCATTCACCTTCGGGCAGAGGTATCCACAACCTCACTCAAAATATGTAAGTGGTCCCACTTGGTGATCAGAAATAGCTAAATGCCTCGTCATCTAATTAGTGACATGCATGAATGGATTAATGAGATTTTCTCTGTCCCTATCTACTATCAAATGATTGTGCCTGGTTTAAGCCACTTTTAAAATAATTGCTCGAAAATGTTCTCACCGCAGTTCCATGCTGGAGCCTGTGAGTTACTTTCATCCTGTACCATTTGACCCACAGCTGCTAAGGAATGAGAGATGCGGGCGGGCGGAAACTATGTCAGCTGACTAACAAAGGATCTCCGAAACACACTGCTGGCATTGTTATCTTTCTATTGTAAACAGTACAGTCAGGTCTAAAAACTTTCTGAGTGCCCCTCAAAGTTGCAGCCTTATTTTATTTCAATTATAAGCTGTTGCTTGGTAAAACAGATGTTGTAGGCCTTTACTTTTTGAGGTCAGGGAAAGGTGTCAAACCATGGAACAATGGGGTAATACATTAAAATTATTTTCTAATATAACTTTGTGAATATAAGAATTTGTCCATATGTGCAAGTCATGTACTTAGTTAGCATCAGCTATGTGATAATCTTACGTTGGATATATTTATCTCCATGAATGAAGTGTCTCTTGATTTCTACAAGAGTGTAATCTAATTATGCCCAGAGCATAAGGAAAATCATAGCTGTTGATACATTGCTCCATTGCAGTTCACTCTTCAGTGAGGCTTAATGGAAATCTTGCCCATAAATGAGCTTTTCTGGTCATTGCATTGAATATCTGTAAAAAATGTGATAGATACATTACTTTGATCTACAATCATATCTTCCACGTCTCCAGTTTGGAATTTTGGGTCACTTATGATACCTTACATTTTTAAAATTGTATGTCTTACAAAATAAAAATAAAACAATATACGTTGGTGACTATCTCATAGACTGATAATTTTGCCTATTCCTGTTCGTAATTAGACATATCTCCCCAAATTAACTTCTTTGACAAGGATATTGATTCAACAATGTACGATCAACATGGTATAGAAATGCCAAAAGAAAACAACTTATAAAATTACAAAAAAATGTATAATGAATCTGCATTATTGTTAATAGTTATGTCTCATACAATCATGTGTTAATGATTTTCTCCAAACCCAAAGAGATTTAACAGTAAAGATATGCTATTTATAACTTTATAGCAGGCTTAAAAATCACCTGGAAGTAAGATCGGAATACATAACCTCATATTTGGAAAATGTATTTCTTAAATTAAACATTACAATTATTTTTAGCTTCTGATGATGTATTATTCACTAAATAGTCATTCCAAATCCAATGCGAGGTTGAGTTTTTCATTAGACAAATCACTTGCGACTTTGTCGCCTGTGATTTTTTCAGAAAAACACAACCTCTTGTTTGATTACTGTTGATAATTCTTTTAGTGGAATTATCACTAAGGTATATTATTTTATTTCTTAATTTTTAGGATGTTTTATAATATGACATTCGTGTTTCAGAATCTTAGTGCTTTGTCTACCTGAGACATTTTTTAACCAGAACTGCAAGAGACTTCGAGCCATACCATCTTTAACATTAAAGACTCTAGAAAGTATGGGGTACATAGTTGTACCTGTATCATTACAATTGTGGACATTACTGCCAGAATATGAGAAAATACCATATTTGATGCAAAACATTAAAATTAGATGTGAATCCATGGAAGATGATCAAGCAAGATTTGTACATTAATAAAGCAATATGTTTATTTAGGTAAAATTTTATCACTCATCTGATAATTTAACATGAGGTGAGTGATAAAGTTTTACCTAAATGAATATACCTCATAGTGTGAATTCCTAAAATAAGTAAAGCAATATGTATTTAGTCATATAATACAATTGGTTCAACATTGTACTACAGGAAGATACTCCTATATTATTAAGTTCTTTAATCTAATCCTGGTTCCTAGATTTTTTTAATGTTAGCAAATTTGATCTACTAACTACATTATTATAATTCATAAGATATTCTCTAGTATTGGAAAGTATTAAAATTTAAATACAACATCAAAACATAAAACTTTTTATGAATTAGTTGGAGAAAATGTTTTTATATCTCACCTCATAAAGTTGCGAATTTTCGCGATACCAGTTTCAAAAGTAAATTTTACTTCCATCTTTCAGTCAAACTCCAAAATTTGACTGAAAGGAAGTAAAATTTACTTTTGAAACCAGTATTGTGAAAAACTTGCAACTTTATGAGGTGAGATATAAAAAACATTTTCTCCATTGACTAAATACATAAAACATTTTTTAAATTTGAAGAGAAAAATATATTTAAATTATCAATTAAATTTACCAAAGAATCAGAAATTGAAAACAAAATTCTGTTTCTGGATTTATACATAATTAGGAATGAAAAAACTCAAAAAATTTAATTTGATGTATATAGGAAGGGTAGACATACTGATAATTATATTAAATCAACGGGTTTCAATCCTCTGGCACATAAACATGCAATATTTAATAGCCTCTTATATAGATTGATAAAGGTACCATTAAAAGGAGAAAATTTCAAGAAAGAATACGAGAATATCCTAAATATAGCCAGATTAAATGGTTTTAATAAGAATATAATATCTAACAAATTAAAGAAATTCAGAAAGATAAAACAACTTAAAGAATGCTCTACCCTACAAATTGTTAGTAAACAAAAGAAGAATTTCAAGAAAATTACTTACCATCCAATAGTACATGGGAAATTTCAAAAAATATTTGGCAAATACAACATTACTTTGGCACCAATTAATAAATTTAGTTTGGAAAAACTTTTAAATACCAATAAAAAAGTCAACATCCCAGACAGTAAGAAATCTGGAATTTATCAAATTAATTGTAATGATTGTATCAAAGTATACATAGGAAAAACAAAAAGGAATTTGGAAACACGCACGAAAGAACAGTTTTAGAAATATTAAAATTGTGAAATTGAAAAATCAGCACCTGCTGCACATAGTTTACTAGAACATCATAAAATTGAAAAAGAAGCGAAACTTTTGAAACAATTGGATAAACTGTTGGAATTGACAATTTGGGAAATTATATTCATTCAGAAGAATAAATATCGATCTATGAATTTCAATATTCTGGTGAATAAAAATTGAATTACAAAGTTTATAATCCCAACGAAAGATGGCAGCAAAGAGTGATGTCACTAAAGAAATCAACAATCTCTACGGAATGTTCGTCAGTGGAAGCCCAGACTGAAGAAGGACATGATATTTATGAAACCGTCGGTATCAAAGAAGTTTGAAAATGTATGAGGTGAGTCGATTAAAATATGTTCTCCACTCACTATTAAAGAAAAATATATGCTTAAATCGGGATTTGAACCCAATATCTCTGGTTGAAAACCAGAGTGAGAAGTGATAAAATTTATATTAAACATAAACTTTGTTATCCAGGACTAAATTGAGTGGGAGAGATATCTGGATTAACAGAAGTAATGAGAAAACAAAGAAAATTATGTGAATGAAAACTATTGTATTATATTTTAAATGTTCAATATGTACCTGTGTCAAATCTCTTTGTTGTTAAAAAAAAAATATATTCTTTTGTGGGGTCACACAGCTTTCATAATAAATGTCTCACATAGTGTCATAGGCCAAAATTTCCTTATTGTCACTATGCTGAATAAAAAAATCAATAACAATGTTTAGATGTTTCACCTCACTTTTATTTTTGGGATTCCAACATCAGTATCCTTAATATTTAATTTTAGGAAGTTATATTTTGAGGTTATTTTAATTATATTATTTTTGGTCTGGACATCTTACCTCAATATTAATGTTGATTTGTTCTTGGACATGTTTCAAAACAATTCTCTGTTTTATCTTCAGCTTTCCCAGACTGGTTTTATTTATGTTGCATTATGTTGCACCACCTGGATGTCGATGTCAGCTCCATCCTGTGGTTGGCCAAAGAACCTCCAAACAAGGTCACCCTCCATCGGAATATCAAAAATCATAACTCTGTTTCTGTTCTTCTGAATATAAATTTTTTCCCAAATAGTCAGCTCGTTTGTATTTTCTAACTGTTTTAATAATTTAGTGTCTGAATTTATATTATGTTTTTCAGACCAAACATGAGCAGCAACTGCAGATTTTTCAATTTCTCCATTTTTAATATTTCTTATGTGTTCTTTGGTTCTAATTTTAAGGTTTCTTTTTGTTTTCCCTATATATATCTTTTTCAACACCCATGCATTCAATTTGATATATTCCTGACTTTTTATTTTTATCAGTTTTTTCATTTTTTGGTTTTTATTAGTTTATTTAAACTGTAGTTATTTTTTGGTGCTAATTTAATATTAAACTTCTCAAATATATTTTGAAATTTATTATGTACCAGGGGTGATATGTGAATTTCCTATATTTTTTATAGGTGGTTCTTCTTTTTCAAGATTACTTCTGTTTATCATTTTTTGTTTTTATACTTTTCTATCCTTTTATGTACCATTTTTCATCAAACCCATTTTCTCTTGCTACTTTGATTATGTGTTTTTTCTCATGTTTGAAATCTTCTTCGTTAAGGGTAAGTTTACCAATCTATGAGTTAAACTATTAAATGCTGCTAATTTATGTCCAATTGGATTGAACCCTGTTGATTTTATAAAATTTTCCGTATGAGTTTCTTTCCTATGAATCCTGAATTCAATTTTTCTTTTTTCTTCGTTTCTGACCAATTTAAGATCCAAAAAAGGTATTTGTTTGTTGTCTTCTATTTCTTTGGTGAATTTAATGTTGTATACTCTGTAAATTTAACAGTTTTAGGGAATCTTCTACATGTTTTTCTTTAACAATACAAATTATATCATCAACATATCTACTCCAAAATTTAAACATTGTGGGATGTGCTTTAGTGATTTACATTCAAAATCGCTCATAAATAAATTTGCCAGAAAGGTGATAATGGGTTTCCCATTGAGAGCCCTGATTTTTGTCTATAGAAACTCCCATTGAATGTAAAAAACATTTGATCAATGCATAACGCAGTTAATTTCAAATAATCTTCTTTGATCTCTCTGTCTATGTTGTTTTTTCTTAACCAATTGTTCAATATCTCCAAAGTTTTTTGTTTCGGTACATTTGTGAATAGTGAAACTACATCAAACGAAACCAACCTATCTGTGGGTTCAATTTCCACTTTTTCTAATTTCTTAACTAATTTGATATGAATTTTTTAATATGAATTTTGATATTCCGATGGAGGGTGACCTTGTTTGGAGGTTCTTTGGCCAACCACAGGATGGAGCTGACATCGACATCCAGGTGGTGCAACATAATGCAACATAAATAAAACCAGTCTGGGAAAGCTGAAGATAAAACAGAGAATTGTTTTGAAACATGTCCAAGAACAAATCAACATTAATATTGAGGTAAGATGTCCAGACCAAAAATAATATAATCAGTATCCTTATCAGTCTCAAACTTCATTTACCCAGTGGGAGGAAACACTATGGGGTATTTACAGTAATGAATGAGTTGGAGAAAATGCTTTAACATCTCACCTCACAAAGTTGCGTGTCTTCACGATACCGGATTCAAAAGTATTGTATTAATTCCATTTTCAGTCAAATTCCAACTCAGTTCCAACTGAAGATGGAAGTAATACTATACTTTTGAAACAAATATCGCAAAGACATGCAACTTTGTGAGGTGAGATGTTAAAACATTTTCTCCAACTCATTCATTCATTTACATTGTTCACAATTTCATCATATTTTGTGGTAGATTGGATCACCTTCATCACTGTCCAGCCAATCCTCATCTCTTTTACTGGGATGGATAAACCTAGATCTTCATAAGAATCCACAATTTCTATTTAAGCATTATTCAGTTGTTAATTGGAGTAAAATAACAAATTTATTAATATAATAAATTTGGGGAAAACAAGAAATGGTTTGATGAGGAATGTGCTGACATTGTAAAGAAAAAAAAGCTAGCAAAAATGAAATGGTTACATGAGTCAAATGAGGTAAATTTAGAGCAATTCGGTAGTATTAGACGGGAAACCACCAAGCTACTAAAGAGTAAAAAGAGGGAATATTTGAGAGAGAAGATTAATGATCTTGAAATGAATGCAAAAAATAGGAACATTAGAGAATTATACCAGGGAATTAGTATAGAGAAGAAAGGGTTTCAGGCTAGAACAAACATAATTCGGAATGAAAATGGGGATATGATTGCAGATTCCAGGAGTATATTAAATAGATGGAAAAGTTACTTTAATCAGCTATTAAATGTACATACAGAACAGGACATTGTGGAGGATAATTTACAGACGGCAGAAATGCTAGTCGCAGAGCCAAGTGCATTAGAGGTTGAAATGGCGATTGAAAAATTGAAGATGTATAAAGCATCAGGTTCAGATGAGATCCCAGCAGAACTGATAAAATCAGGGGGAGAAAAATTGATGAACAAGATACACTGGTTGCTTAGTATGATTTGGGAAAAAGAAGCTCTTCCAGATGAATGGAAGGAATCAATTATCGTACCAATTTATAAGAAAGGAGATAAAACTGATTGCAACAACTACAGGGGCATCTCATTACTTTCAACTTCATACAAAATTCTAACAAATATATTAGTAAGCAGACTTACTCCCTATATTGATGGCATTCTAGGAGATCATCAATGTGCATTTAGAAGAAACAGGTCTACAACAGATCAGATTTTTAGTATAAGACAGATTTTAGAAAAGAAATGGGAATATAATGGTACTGTACATCAACTATACGTAGACTTCCAAAAAGCATATGATTCAATTAAGAGGGAGAAGTTATATAGTATCCTGCTGGAGTTCGGAATTCCTAAAAAGTTAGTTAGACTTATACGAATGTGTCTAAATGGCTCAACGAGTAGGGTGCGTGTAGGCAAACAGTTTTCAGACACTTTTGAAATCCAGAATGGGTTGAAGCAAGGAGATGCACTATCTCCTCTACTATTTAATTTTGTACTAGAGCATGCCATTAAATCTTTAGAGAATGAGGAAGGCTTACAACTGAATGGTATTAATAAGCTGTTAGTTTATGCTGATGATGTAGTACTACTGGCCGATAGCGAGGAGATACTAAAGGCCAACACGCACACACTATTGAGTGACACTAAGAAATTAGGACTGGAAGTAAATATCAGTAAAACTAAATATATGGTCACACATAGAAATTCAGTATATAATGGAAATGGACAGCTAATGACAAATGAGGGAAATTTTGAGGAAGTGGCTGAATTCAAATACCTAGGAACAATAATCACAAATAGGAATGAGATGCACAAAGAAATTAAACATAGGCTCAATTCTGGAAATGCGTGATATTATGCATTGCAGAGACTCTTGATGTCCCAACTCCTTTCAAAAAACTGAAAATATATAAAACTATTATTCTACCAGTTATATTATATGGGTGCGAATCATGGACTCTTTACTTTAAGGGAGGAAAGGAGATTACAAGTATTTGGGAATAAAGTTCTTAGGAAAATTTTTGGACCAAAGAGAGATGAACAGACAGGTGAATGGAGAAGACTTCATAACAATGAACTACATGGTCTTTATAGGAAGCCAGATATAATAACAGTTAAGTCTCGTAGACTGCATTGGGCAGGACATGTTGCACGTATGGGAAATGAAAGACTTGCATGGAAGCTTCTTGTAGGAAAGCCAGAGGGAAAATGCCCAGTTGGTAGACCAAGAATGAGGTGGGAGAATAACATTAACTATGATTTGAGGGAAGTAGATAACGCAGGGAATGATTGGAAAGCATTAGCTCAGGATAGGGATGTATGGAGAGCTTATGTCCGTGCGGCCATGAACCTATGGGTTCGATAGTGCCAGTGAGTAAGTAAGTAAGTAATAAATTTGGGAATTTTTACATTATGATGTTTTCTTAAAAGAATCAGATGAATTGTGAATTATTCTTACCTCATATATCTATGTTTTTTTTTACACAGAACTAGAATATTGGGAAAAAAAAATCTTTTCCATCTTCGACTGTCAATTTTTTCTTTTGCCGATAATTTTCTAAACTTTGAAAACTCTGTAATCAAACAAATTTATTAACTAATATAGAGGATGTTATGTTCTTCACTGCAGCTGAAAAATTTTTAATCATTAACCTTAAGATAGTCCACCGCTGTGGTCTCGAGGTAGCGTGCTGCCTTGTCACACAGCAGGCCCGGGTCGATCCCCGGTCGGGGCAGTTTTTCTGGGTGAGGTTTTTCCTCACCTGTAAGACAAATGTCAGGAAAACTTTAAGGCCCAAACGGTCCCCGAAATCATATGGCCATCATCCTTACCATTATCATTATCATCCTTCACTGGTGTGGAAAGCAACGGGAAGCTACCACACCTACACAGTTCCCTAGTAAAGCTGCAAGCATAGCATAAAAATGCTATGATTGCAGTGAAGGACCTGCCTTTGGGCAGAATTACTATGGATGGAACCTTAAGATGTATTGTCATGGATGGCAGCGATGAAGGAAACATGACATTTCTTTAACTTCACAAATGTTTACAAAAAATTTCCAAATTTCCTTTGTTGCTTTCTCACTACTGCACTGCGTGTACACATTTAATTTTCTAAGGAAATCTCTTGTTCACAATTTATTTTATAACTCAGTTCATCACTCTTACTGATGGCTTCACTCAATATACTTGTTTTCGCAGTTAGGTCGCTTTGACTTGTCCACAGCATGACTGCCCTTGTGACCAACTCTTGCAATTGACTGATTCACAACAGATAGTTTCCATCCAGTTATTTCCTGATGTGGCCAGCCAACCTACATCAGTTACCACCAGAATAGTTGCAAAAGGGAAACCTTCCAGAAAGCAAATCAGACATGCATCTGGAAGTTCCCAACAGGTCTCCCCCAAGTCGTGAGTCATCGGTTCAACATGTGTCATTTTCAAAAGCTAGCCCAACAATGTTTTCTGTCCTTGCTTATCTTTACCATCCACAGACTTCTCAACGTCAAACACTTCCGATAGAAATATCTTTTTATACAATCTCTCTTCATTGTAGATAACACCAGTCCTCGGTTATATTAGGATAGTTGTGTTAGGTGGTAAGAATACACACTTGATGCATAATTTGTAGTAAAATTATGTCTGGATTAAAAAGGTTTTACTGTATTGTTATTCGCATGACCAGAACTATAATTAAAGTTTAAAAATATGCACACTTAACCGTACATACTTTATTAAAATGCATTAGACTGATCTACAGTTTTAGGTGACAGAGATGAACTTACAACCTTTCTAAGACCGATCTTTATCCCTTATTACAGAATAATCCTTAGTTTTTCTGCAGCACAATTATTTACACAGAAAAGAAAAAACTCTTGAATATATATGTAAACTTTTTCACTATGAAGAAGTATTTTAGTCAGTTCTTCATTATTTTCCACATTGTTGGCGCAATTTTGAAGAAGTAATTCTTTTCCCATGTTATGACGATGTTTTGAAGCAGCTAACTCTCTTCATTGCCCGATGTTGTAGTAACATTTTGAAGGATTAGTGTCCAAAAATAATAAATAAGAATTACTGGTTCAGGTTGGGTTTGATTTTCGGTAGAGCTGGATTCTCTTCTCAAGGTCGAATTTTGTACACAAGATAGGAAAACACTTTAAAAATCACTAATAACTGATTCTTGTAGAAATAGTTGTAAATTTATTTACTATTTAATTTCCCAGCAGATCAAGTACATATAGGTGGTATTATTCTTCACCGTCAATTAAAATTAAATTATTTTCTTTTCTTGAATCCACTATTTTTCTGGTATTAAATATCACATTTTTATCAGAAGAGCTGTTATAGCTTCTATCCTTGATGAAAGTTATATGCAGACTAACTAGTGTAATTCTGTTATAATTTTAAAGAACATTATTACATCACATGATTTTATATTTAAATTTTATTGGTTAATGGTCCATTAAATACCAGGTTTAAATTTGATTTGTTAAATCAAAAAAAGTTAATTGTTTTAACATCCAATCAGAATTTAGTATCCTTTTATTTAAAATATTAAGTTAAGCAGGTGTTCTTATTGCAGTTATAACAGAAAGCTTTATATTTCAGACAACAATGACTTAAGAGACAATTTTAAAAGCATTATTTAGAAAGATTGTTATATAATACAATTTCTTTAATTGTTACTGAAACATTTTTTTTATTCAACAATAAACAACAATTAATTATTTAGATGTTTTTCTTTATTTAAGTTATATTTAAATATTAAAAGAATTTTAAAATATAAAATTATGAACTTTAACTTTCATATTTATTATGGTATTAAAATCCTGCTATAACTACAGAAACTAGCTCATATGTATTACCTTCATATAGAGAATGAAAATGCTCAAATAAGCTTTTAAACTTTCTCATTCAATTGGAAGTTAGAAGCACTTAGCAAACTTTCTTTTAAACAATTTACCTGTAACATCATAGCACAACATCTAACAATCGTCCATTAGCTCTTTCCAAAAGCCCTGTAAAAGTTTCTCCATGGGCTTAATGTCTTGGTGAAAACCTTTCAATAATCTTAACACTCAAAAGATTTTTCTAGGGAAAAAATCTGAGTGCAGGTACTGGAGTTTAAGTAACATGCAGCAATTCCTGAACTTGCTTGTGGCCAGGAGACTGTTTATAGCCATATGAAGCTTTTCCAAATTTTAAATTCAGTTTTTTTGTAATAACTAGGGCTACAAAGTTGAGGAAAACCCTATTTTTTATGTCTGAAGACAAGGCCCAACATAATCATATACATTTTGGTTTATTGTAGGCCAAAAAAGGTAGGTTTGTCCTTTTTTTTTAGGCCTTAACAGCTTTTTTTCAACTTTACCTTATTTTGATTACATTTATATAATTCAAGAATCCGCAGAGTCTAAGGGTCGAATGTTTGAACGCATTAGACAGTAAAAGGCGTTCTCTGCTGATAAAGTTTTATTCAAACACATTTTTCTTACTCAGAAATCTATTCACGCGGTAATAATTGTAAAGCTACCTGACAAGGTACCTTAAGATCGTAGCTCAAGATATAAACTTATGTCAAAATCCCGAAGGGAACCGATGTAGTTTGAAACTTATCCAAGATGTTGGACCTTGAAGACTTCGATCATGTTTTCGGTATACGCGGAGAAGAGGAATTTGATAGAGTCTACCAAAGAATTCAACTGGAAGAACAGGAGAATTGGCGTAATATTGCGCGTCACAGACGTGTTTGTATACGGTATTATTTGCGGGATGCAAGCATAAATGCATTCCTCTATAGCAGACGAAAATAGCGGAAGTGGTTTTATCGCTGAGAATTCTGGGTAATTCGTTGCCAATATTACGAAAACGTCAACATTCATGCATGACCGATTAAGACGGCCATTAATTCGATCTCAGCTCACCAGTGATTGGAAGTAATTTGAGTAGAGAGTAATGTATTTGCATACGACCCTAAGAGCAGACAGAAATCGTGAAACCATCTTTACGCAAAGAGTAACTCTTTCCCTCTTTCTATGTCATAGAGAGGGGAAAAGTCATTCTTTGCTTAAAGATGGTTTCATGAATTTTGCCCTAAGACTCAATTCCAACTTCTTTTAAAAACACTTATCTAGCTTTATTTTCTAGACTTTTTATATTCCATACACATGTTCCACGAGAAATTATTGAACCCTCACAAAATGTTATTTTTAACCACCAGCCTACTGACTGCTTGAACTATGTATTTTTGAGTTCAAATTTTTTAAGAAGTTGCCACTTTGTGAAAATTACTTTGAGCAGATTGTCTTTATCCATTCATCAGCAACTACAACACTTCTTACATAGTTTTTTTTCTAGTTTTTAGGTCTTTTGCAAGACATCTTTTGGTCTTTTATAGGCCCTCAACTACCGAGCCTTAGTAATAACTCCCTTCCAGCAAGATGCTTTCTTTAATTAGAATTTTTCATCAAGATAAATTAATTATTTTGAATTTCTTTCTAAAAGTTTTAGCCAAGCTGAGCATTATGTGAAGAGGGAAAACAAGCACTTAGCATTATATATTTTGGCTGTCCCATAGACACAGAAAGGAGCAGAATTTTGAAACATCCCCTGCATACTTATCAACATCCCAATTAAATTCTAAATCATCCGACCGATATGTAAACTGATGATTATATTGATTGCTTCTAAAACATAACATTAAGATTATTGTAAACTTTTTAAATGGATTGAGTGGAGCAATTGGATATCTTATATATATAGTTTTTTAAGTTGGCATTGTGTAGCAATCATTTCCAACTGTCCAAATGTTCTGATGTTGGAGCATACATCCACACCTGTTAAATTAGTCCTATTGTGAGATATATTCAGTAGCATGAATTTTAACATAAAATCGTGTTAATCTTTAATTGTGATTAATTAGCGATCAACACAGAATGCATAAAATGCTTTAAAGGAGGTGGTGAGAAAGAGATAAGAATAAAAATGACATAAACATTGAAATACAAAAAAATCAAAGTTGTTAATGATATAATCAAGATTATACTATTATCACAAGTTTGAGATCATGCTTACTAGGAAAATATGTATTGTAAACAGTTGCAAGATAGGAAGTTAATATTCAGCTTTGATCTATATTAAATTAAACATGGTTGTATTTTATTAAATGATATAAATCATCGGTTGATTCATGTCTTTGAGATATATATATGAACTAAATAAATCGTGATTATTTCTTACCCTCATACTTCTATGTTCCTTTAACAACCAGCACTGCATTATCGTGGCAACTCCTTGTCACCCATCGTCCGCTGTTTTCCACAATTGTTCAATTTTTTTTCTTTTGTTGATAATTATCCAAAACTGCCATCTGATGTTCTTTTTAAGGATTTATTTAATACTTATGAATTGAACCTCATAATGTTAAAAATTCCCAAATTTAAATATATAAAAAAGTCTTTGACATAGTCCCAATCCCTAAGAGCCAATTTTGTCCGGTCCATCCAATTCTCTGCGTTATAGATGTTCTCTCTTTCATGTATAAATATATTCCTGATGCCAGAAGGTTTTAGGTCTTCCTCTGCCTCGTCTTCCTCTTCAGGTTTCCATTCCAAAACACATTATGGTAGTGTTGATTCTCTTCCATTCATTGGAAATGTCCATACCATCTTAATTGCTGAGTTTTATTATAATCTGAAATAGTGACTTCACATCTTTCATTTTCTCCCTTATAGCTCCGAGTTTTTTTAATTTTTTTTCTCTTCTTGAAATTCTTGCTGCCCTTCATATAAAATATCCACTTCTGTTGCCAAACGATTACTTATTTCTTTGTTGTTGTTAATGGCCAAAGATCTGCTCCATAAGTAATGATGTTTCTAACAATTGTATGATATATATTGATTTTATTTTTATCCACAAACATTCCATTGAGACATTTTTTAATAAATTGATTTTAGCTAAATATTTTAGTAAACTTTATGGATCTTTAGATTGTGCAAAATATTAAGTTTTTTTGTTGCCAATTACATGTTTGGTATGTATAAAAGAGACTAGTCTTGCCACCATTGTAGTGTGTGGATATATTTTTCACAAAAAATAAAATTCTTCATTGATGGTACCCTGATATTCCTACCTAATGAATCATTAAGATGAATTAACAGTGTTAGTCGATTCATCGATTTGTAATGCAAAAAATCTATTGTCCATTCTCACAATCACTTTGTTTTCTATGCCACTAGCCATTTCATTGATTTATGGCGATTAATTGCCATCAGAGCATGTGAATTAAGTCTAACTGCTTTGCTTCTTTGTCACGAGAACATAAGTAACAATATCCCTTAACCACAAGGATGAGATCCTCAGTATAGAATGGTCTTTCAGCTTTAGCAATACAAACCCAGCCAAATATGAGGATTCTAAAAACTTTGAATGTACTGACCCAACTTTAGATACAACAGTTTTTTCCCATTTAAACAAATTAATGCGCAAGCAAAACATTCTTAGCTTTTGTTTTTAACGTTGTAATGATTTGTTTTTAAATGCCCCCCCCTTTTTTTTCATGGGATCATTTGAGGGAACATAATGCACTGCAGCTTTGGTTTATCTTTATTGCCACATCACGTAAATCCCAAATTCAGTTCAAGTCATATTGCTTCTTTATTTTCACAACAGTTTTTTTAAAATATAATAGGAAGTAACATTAAGAGATTTGTTTAATAATTAGAACATTTTGTCTGTTCATTCTTACCTCTTATGGTTGTTTTTGTCGAACATGTTTCAAGGCTTCTTAGCTGCATCGTCAGCGATTACAGACTGTCTGTAATCGCTGACGATGAGGCTAAGAAACCTTGAAACATATGTTCAACAAAAACTATAAGAATGAACAGACAAAATGTTTTAATTATTCACAACAGTCATCAAACTAGTCACACTTCTATCAAAGCTCGAAGCATGGACACTTCAATCACCATCACTCCCAGATTTTTAGTTTCACCTCAGTGTGCTTTTCTTTTCAATGTTTCTCATTTAAGCCACACATCCATTGTTAACTATGAAGACAGAAGAACACTTAGGCTCGAATCTATGAATGCATTAGACTGTAAAAGTCATTCTCTGCCTGTACTCTGCTGAGAAAGTTACATCCAAATAGGTTTTTGTATACTCAAAAATCTGTTATTGCGATAATTGTTGAAATTCCAAAGCTACCTGGCAAGGTGACTTAGCAGAGAAACGAATCGTGAGCAACCCAATGGGAACCGATGTAGTTGAAACCTTACTGCGTACCTTGCTGCTTTATCCAAGATGTCGGACCTTGAAGACTTCGATCATGTTTTCGGTATATGCAGAGAAGAGGTATTTGAGATTCTACCAAAGAATTCAACTGGGAGAACATGAGAATCAGCATAATATTGCGCGATGCAGATGTCGTATACGGTATTATTTGTGGGACGCAAGTGTAAATGAGTTCCTCTAGCAGACAAAAATAATGGAAGTGGTTTTATTGCTGAGAATTCTGGGTAATTTCTTGCCAATATTACAAAAACTACGACTTTCATGCATGATTTGCACTTGCTCACGGAAAGTCAGCTCACCATTGATTGGAAGTAATTTGAGTAGAGACTAATGTATTTGCATGCGGCCCTTAATCTTGAACAGAGGCTTACAAAGACTGAGCATTGGTTGACACTGCTATTTAAGCAGACATTTTATTCTCTGTGTACTAGATTTAAATTCAAACTGACTAAAACTCATTGTTGACTTTTGTCAACTAGAATTACATAATACATAATCCACTGCTATCAATCTCAAAAAGAGAATGCATTCATATCTCTCATTGTTGCAGGGAGTTTTATGTTCAGTCCCATGTTCACTGAAAGCAGACAGTAGTTTGTACTGCCATGTTCATTGCATGCTGAAAGCTTGATTGAATGTTGATAACTGCTATTTCCTTAAATATGTTTTGATGATAGATTGTTCCATGGCCCATCTAAACATCACCTGCAACCCACCAATGGGTTGGAACCCATAGTTTGAGAAACACTGTTCTAAAACATTACTAATTATATGGCTCAGAAAACAGTCCATAAATAATAAACATAACCTCACATTATTTTGTACCAATAGCTAACTTGGTTTTATAAATATATAGGGTAAAGGAGGATAAGAGTACGCACTTAGTGGATTTTCAGTTATATTTGATAAAATAAATAAACTACAGAGTTCAAAATTTTTAAAAATAGTCTTTATTCAAATACAAATAGTTTTAAAAAATCATCAGTCAACTACATTTTAAAATACAGGCATGAATAATAAATTAGCAAAAAATGTAATTTGCGTACTCTTGGCCTACCGGGAGGTTAAGAGTACGCGGGTAGGGTGGTTAAGAGTACTCACTAGGGCCTGCCTAACAATAGTCACAAACAAATGGACCACTGCCTTCTTAAGCACTACAGTCTTCTTGCCACCACTCTTTGCAAATTCCACACTGAATCCAGCTATCAGGGTACGAACCCCGACATCCTGGACAGACAGTTGAATCGTCATATTTTTCTTCTTCTTCAATGAAGGCTTTCGACTCAGCTGAACTTGAAGATGGTTTAGAGTCATTATTAAACATCAATTCTCTTCTCGCATTTGATTTCCTGTTTGCTAGGCCCATTTATATTACTTGTCTTTCCTATTTTTTAAAAACTTTTTTTTCTGATTTAGCCTGCTCTAATTCTTTTCTCTCTTTTTTTTCTTCCAAATGGTTTTTGAAAGGTGATGATGTCATGATTTCTGATTTGTGTGCTGGTCTCTGCTTTCTTCGGTTCATAGGGTCTTGTTCTTTATGTTCTGGAAGCGGCAGAATTAGATGAATACTAACATTAATTTTACATTCTTGTTCTGATAAACCTACTGTTTCATTTTCTCCAGCTCTTTGCTCTGCAAATAAAAATAAAAATGTTATTTGTATTTCTTTACGATTAAATACAAAACTATGATAAGTTATAACAACTTTGTATCAATATAATATACATCTATATATTAAGAGTAAAACACAGTTTTCCACTTAATAGCCATAAATGAAAAAAAAAACAATGTAGCAATGGTAACCCCCAATGGAGGCTAAGATACGCAGTGATCAGCTGCTGCGTACTCTTTGCCTCACTTGGCGTATTTCACAAAATCACCAATAGATTCCAGCACGTAACAGAGAGGTAAATGGTATCTTCACCATGTTGTAGGATATTAAATGCAGATTAATATGATATCTCTTTACAAAATATTTTTTTACTCCTTAAGGTAAAAAACAGTTATGCTATATCACACAGAAATTACATAGAAAAGTAAGGAAAGTTAATTTTACCTGGTAGAACGAAGATAAATGAAGCAGGTCAATGATACTATGGCGTGATCTTCCATTGTAACAGCCAAAGTGAAACGTAATAATCAGCATGTTCTGCAGCGCTGCCAATACCATAAAATTTCCCTGCGTACTCTTAACCGCCTGCGTACTCTTATCCTCCATTACCCTACATGAGTGAATCTAATTTGTAATTCATTGTGTAAAATAGTGGTATTATACACGAATAAAGTAAATGTCAATAATAAATTAAACTTACCTGTCTGTTTAAAATTCCAATTGATTCAATCATACAGTAAGTAGATAGATCTGATGACTTTTAAATTCTAGAACAGGCGATTTAACTGTTGTCATAATTTTCAAACTATTCACAATGTTGTTCTATCCAACTACAGTATTTTCTGTTCAATTAGTTTTCAAAATAATAATAATTGCAATCATCATCATGACCAAAAGTCTTCCATGCGCCATCTTGAAAAAGCAATCAACCTCCCTTATATGACTCTACTGGACAAATCTCTATGGTCACTTTTTTCATTGATTACTCCAGGTAACAAGTTATCTTTGTTGGCAAAAAAAAAACAAATTTTACTAGATCTGGGTAACACATTATTAAAACTGGTGTAATAAGTTACTTATGTTGGCAAAACCGGCCATAAAAGGATAAAATTAATATTTGGTATTAATACATTTATAAATGAGCCTTTTAAAGCCAAACTGGCTAACTCCATTAAACATTGTTTTGAGATATAAAGACTTTTAGTAGAATAGTAGTTTAAAAATTTGAGAATACTACCAAACAATAATTTCCCCTTTATATAATACATTTGGGAATTTTTAACATTATGAGGTTTAATTCATAAGAATTAAATGAATCGTGATTTCTTCTTACCTCATACTTCTCTTTTTTTAAACACAGCACTGCAGTACCAGCGACCATTGTCACCATCCTCAGCTGTTTTCAGTCCTGAAAACAGCTGAGAATGGTGACAATGGTCGCTGATACTGCAGTGCTGTGTTTAAAAAAAAACATAGGAGTATGAGGTAAGAAGAAATCACAATTCATTCAATTCTTATTAATTTCCCCACCAAATGTGTTCAAAATTGATTGTTTTAGCTCATGTATGTTCTTTTTTGCCCTTATTCCCACTTTGTAAGTAATTTATAAGCATTTAAGTAACTTACACCACTTGGCTTTACACAGATTGAAGGTATATTTCAAGAATGAACTTGCACAATCAACGAAAATAATATTTTTATTTTATTTAAAAGGTCCACCGTTGTGGTCTCGAGGTAGTGTGCTGCCTTGTCACGCAGCAGTCCAGGGTTCGATCCCCAGTCGAGACAAGTTTCCTGGGTAATGATTTTTTTTGGGGTTTTTCTTCATCTGTAAGACAAATGTCAGAAAATTTTAAGGTCCAAACGGTCCCCGAACATCATCTGGCATCATCATCATCATTAACATATTCATTGGTTTAGCTTGAAAAATGGAAGCTGATCAGACATATTCTCCTGGCCCAGCAAGCCAAAGGTCCCGGGTTCGAGTCTAGATCTAGGCAAACATTTTTCTCTTCAAATATAATATTCTCCTTGTTAAAGGTGTAAATTGATTGGATTTCCGATACCTAACCCAGTGCATCCTTAGCCATGAAACTGGATGGTTTTCTTCATCAAGCTTTCTCTTAGTAATGGTTCTTTAAATGTCTTGGCTAAAACTCTTTGCCAGACATCACAGTAAGATGGAGAGGATATTATTCGCGATAACTCGAAATCAGTCAGAAGGGCAAATATCTATTGAGTCTTACTGTACAATTCAATTGAGCCAAAGTTTGAGTCGTTCGGAAGATTGGAATGACCATTGATCATAAACTTTTGATCAATGGTTTCAAAGTTGTCTTCATTCAAAATTAAGCTCAATAAATTTAATGTAATTTTCCAGTTCTGGTTTCGTCCTATGCATGTATCGCTTTATAATACAATGTGTTTTGCTGTCGGTGCTCTACATTTTGTGTGTTTATGGAATATACATACAATTAGTAGCATGTCACTTTCATGACACTAGAACAAAAAGAGTAACTGGAATTACACCACTTTGGCTATCAACAGATAGATAGCACTGCTGACTGCATGAAATTCTGATGCCATTTGTGGAGTAGTTTGGGGATCTAGGAGTTACACAACTATTCCTGCAGGTAGTTTTACACATCCAGAATTCATTTCTAACACTAACGCAGATTTTTTTAAAAAGTGGAGTTACACCACTTTGGCTTTAAAAGGCTCAAATGTATCCACTAAAATCAAAAATAAAATTGAAAGAGTTTTTACTGTCCGATTTAAAATGGAATGTCCCACTAAAAAAATGCACGCACACACACACAGGATATGGATTATAAGTAAAATGATCTTAAAGCTGTTAATTGTTGATACACTTTATTATTAGGCTTTATATTACTAAAATTCTGACAACTGTATTATAACATAATGGAATGAAATATCTGCATGAAACTGAAGCATTATTTTCTCATCAAATGCTAATCATTCAAATTATTGTTAAATTTGTCCACAGCTTTTTAAGCTAAAAATTAAATTCTTATAAATTGAATTAACAGCTAAATATGAAGTTTTTAAGCAAAACATTGAAATAGAATATTTAAAAACCGCCTCTCAGACGGAGTACAAGATGCAGAGTAGACTCTTTTTTGAATATTGTAATCTGAAAGCGTGCGGCCATCCTCAAGTTGTTTACCAGCAAAAATCAGTCTCTGTTGATCAGGAGGAATTCCTTCTTTATCTTGGATCTTTGCCTTTACATTTTCGATAGTATCAGATGGCTCCACTTCCAAGGTAATGGTCTTGCCAGTCAGTGTCTTCACGAAGATCTGCATACCACCACGCAAGCGGAGAACCAAATGAAGAGTAGATTCTGTTTGAGAGAGAAAGTGTAAGGAAAATATTTAGTAATTGGGGCTAATTGCAATAAATAATATAAATAAGGTTTAATATCATGCAAACTGATAATCAAATATTTTAATAAAAACTCTGGCTGGCCATTTGATTGAATATATAATTTTTTGATAGTCCATTTATATGTTTGTTTACTAATGCCAAGTATCTGGCAATGCAGGGATGAGCTCTCTTGCTTTGCAATATTTTCTAAATACTGTAGATTTATGCTCTAAAATTGTTAATGTTTAAGGTGAAGACTTGATCAATACAAGCTATGAAAGATTTTTGGTGGTATAAAGTCTCACAATACAAGTAAGAGCATAACAAATAATATGGTGAACAATTTCTTGCCCCCATATTGTATCTTTACCTAGTAGTAGTGGGAATGGCTTGCATGCTTCAACGACCCTAGAAGGCTATGCCAGCAGTTGCAGTGCTTACCAAAACGGTTTACTCCAATCGAGACTGGTCAAAGGCAATAAGCCAGACGATAAAAAGTACTCTTGTTCCAGGGAAAGAGGTGATCTTTCACTGTAAAAATACAACAGACAAGAAATGCGAACATGGGTTCCACTGGGGTAAAATAGTCCCCCATTCGAATCTCCAGACGTCTACTTCAGGGAATCCATAGTCATTAGCTCAGGATAGGGATGTATAGAGAGTTTATGTCCACGTGACAAACATACAGGCTTGATAATCAATACTAATAAAATTCATATCAAATTCCGTTGAAGTGAATAGTCATGAGATAAAAGCATGAAATATGTACCTTTTTTAGCAGGTGCCGTCATCCTCAACTGTGTTAAAATATTATATTTAAAATATTATCTGGAGGTCTTTCGGAAATTAACTACCATCGTCAGTAGGGTGCATATCTGCTACCAGTTGTTGGTTAAGACACTGTAGACTTGATGTGTCTTTAATAGCAACTAACTTGTTTTTGACGATCTCATATAATGGGCTGTATGACTGAGGTGCATTCTCATTAAGAAGTAGGGTGTTGTTTATTATTAATTTCATACATCTCAATGATGGATAAATCATATTTGAAGAGAAAAATTATATGCTCAGACTGGGACTTGAACCCGGGACCAAATGTTCTACCACCTGAGCTACCTGATCAAGTACTGATCTAAATGCAAAATTTTCTCTATATACGGTGTAATTCGTGCCCACCAAATGCTATGAAGCCTTTGCTTCTATCTTTGCAAATGGCGGCTCCCTGAGTGTATAATTTTTCTCTTCAAATACGATTAACCATCATTGAGATGTATGAAATTAATAATAAAAACATCGAAAAAAGCCATACTGGTATTTATAATGTAATGTATAATTCCCAAATATGTCCTCTTAATAAAGAAGCTGCCACTTACAAAGATAGAAGCAAAGGCTTCATAGCATTTGGTGGGCAGGGATTACAACGTACATGAAATTAATAATAAAAACATCGAAAAAAGCCATACTGGTATTTATAATGTAATGTATAATTCCCAAATATGTCCTCTTAATAAAGAAGCTGCCACTTGCAAAGATAGAAGCAAAGGCTTCATAGCATTTGGTGGGCAGGGATTACAACGTACATAGAGAAAAATTTGTGTTTAGATTGGTACTAGCTCAGGTAGTAAGCACTTGGTCTAGAGAACCAAGGTTCAAGTCACGGTCTGAGCGTATAATTTCTCTCTTCAAATATGATTTATCCATCATTTAGATGTATGAAATTAATAATACAAACATCGAAAAAAGCCATACTAGCATTTATAATGTAATGTATAATTCCCAAATATGTCTTCTTAATAAAGGAGCTGCCATTTGCAAAGATAGAAGCAAAGGCTTCATAGCATTTGGTGGGCAGGAATTACAACACACACACATATATATATAGAAAAATTTGCATTTAGATCAGTACTTGCTCAGGTGGTAGAGCACTTGGTCTAGAGAACAAAGGGTCCCAGGTTCAAATCCCAGTCGGAGCATATTTCTCTCTTCAAATGTGTTGTTTATTTCTTTTATAATTTCGAGGTCTTCAAATATATTGATCTTTGCTGGAATGTTTTCTTTGTGGACTATCGTTAGAGTTTTCTATTGTGTCCATTCTGTGACCTGCATTAATGATGTGTTTTGCATAACTTGATTTACCACCCACATACATGAAATCTTTCAGGTGTTCGTTATATCTTGTATTGAAGTTTCTAGACTCCCATATTATTAAATTTGTGTTCTTCTATGCCGTTGTATATTATGTTGTTTAATTTATTTTTGGTTTTATAGGCTATGTTTATGTTTTTATTTAATTTTTTCAAGGTTCTATGTAGTTTTGTGGTTTCATTTCCTGTGTATGTTAAAGTTACTCATGTTTTATTATTAACGGATTCTCTTTCAAGTTTTGTTATATTATTTGTCATTTTTTCTTTTGTTTTTTATAAGCTTATCAATGATTCGTTTATTGAAACCGTTGCTTTTTGCCACGTTCTTAATATATTGAAATTCTTTGTTGTAATTTGTTTTGTTTAAGGGTAATTTTAACATTCTGTTGATTAAACTATTAAATGCGCTGATTTTATGTTGGTATAGGTGTCTAGATTTCTTATTGATGGTGAGCATATTATTTGTAGATTTGCAGAAAATACTAATTTTGAGCTTCTTCTTTTCTATGTTTTTCGTTATGATAAGGTCTAGATAGTTTGTGTTATTAAGTTCTATCTCCTCCGTGAATTCTATTTTATTGTGCATACTGTTTAGTTCTAGTAATATTTCCTTTTCTTTTCTGTTCTCACTTTCATAAATAATCATGATGTCATCCACATATCTTGGTATTAGCTTTATATTGAAATTATTTATTAATTTTTCATAAGTTTATTTTCCAAATCTTGTAAAAGTATTTCAGCCATTATACCTGATGTGGGAGATCCCATTGGGATTCCATCTTCTTGTTCATATATTTGGTTATTAAACTGGAAATAATTTTGCTTCGTTATAGTATTTGTGACCATGTATAGTTAATTTATGTATTCTGTGTTTAAGTTTTTTTTTAGTTTATGTTTAAAGTTTCATAGATTGGAATGTTAGTGTACAGGTTCTTTATGTCAAATGACACCATTTTTGTATTGTTTATTTCTATACTTGTGAGTTTGTCTGCTAGTTCATATGTATTTCTTATTGTGTATTTATCTTCTAATTTTATGTCTTAAGTTTTTGAGCAATTAATTTGGAAATTTCGTAGTTAGGGGCATTTATGCAGTTGACTACTGGCCGCATATTTTAGGTAAAGTTTTCATTATCGGTACTGTTGGATTGTTATTTATGAACTTATTTGTATATTTGTTCCCTCCATGGTATCTTTACCTTGTCGTGGTGGAGTGGCTTGTGTG